>CP094637.1:15395809-16829336 GCA_023657505.1 Camelina hispida | reverse complement strand
ACAAACTCATAGTGCCTTCATATCTCGTCCCTGAAAGCAGTCTTCCTCATCTGCCTCATCTATCGGTATCTGATGATAACCCGGCCTTGGATCTACCTTGGAGAACCAAGTAGCACCCCTTAACTGATCCAACAACTCATCGATCCTAGGAAGAGGATACTTGTTCTTCACGTTGACCGGTTCAAGCCCGATAATCAATACACAACACAGAAACTCCCATCCTTCTTCTTCAACCCACTTCACAAGCGCTCCCCACGGTGATACACTAGGACGGATGAATCCCTTGCTCAACAAATCTTCTAGCTGCTTCTTCAGCTCTGCCATCTCTGCTGGAGCCATTCTGTAAGGAGCCTTGGATAGCAGTGTCGTCCCGGTTCCAGTTCAATGGTAAAGGATCCAGAGCCGTGATGGTGGTAATCCCCTGCGAACTGAAACACATCCTCAAATTCCTCCACTACTGGAATACACTAACCGTAGACTTCCCCACTGACTGCGGCATAGATATAGTAACCAGATAAGCCTCACGGCCCTTCTCTCGATCATCTTCCCAGCCTGAATGGCTGAGATCACGAAGACTCCCGAAGTCGGTCTAATACCTGAAAAACCAACTTCCCTCCTGAACGCTCAAGAACTCCACTCTGCCCCGATGGCAATCCAAATGCACCCTATGCCGATGCAACCAATCCATCCGAGAATAACATCCATACAGCTCCACTGGACTGTAAGCAAATCTGCTGGCCCACGACTCTCCTGCGATCTGAATATCAATTCCTAGCTCGTCAATCACTCTCAGAACTCGCCTCCGCAACTCGACAACTCCTGCCGCTCTCCAGGATCCCGCTGATCCCCACACACTCTACTCTGGAGTAATGAAGCTATGCGAAGCTCCAGTCAAACATAACATGGGACTTAAACCCGCCCACCAACAAGGTCCCTACACAAACCTCATGTGTTGAGAACCTAACACTATCACGGGAAACATATACAATCTGAACCTACTAAAAAAATTCACAAAGTTAAGTACCAGGAAAATATACTGTGATCGCCCGGCCTTTGGTTCCACCAGTCTCCAGTGTCGTGTAAACCCGAGGCCTGCTCAATCCAGTGCCACCTGCTGACCACCAGGCTGCACCTGCTGCAACGCTGCCACGGCTGCCGGCTCACGGCCGGACAAAAAGGCCTGATGTGCCCCGTCTCTCCAATGATATACCGAGGCCCCGCCGTGGGAACACTCCTCTTAGGACAACTAGCAACTTTGTGATCCTTGCTTCCACAACAACTGGCAACCTGCACCACTCGGCTTCTGCGTAGCCTCCCCACTTCCTCTTGGTTCCCTGAGCATGCCTACCGCCCTGCTGAACCACCCTGCTGCTGAGCCTTACTAGGCTGAGCTGCTGGAGTAACCGACACTGCACTGTGCCCGGATATCCTCCTCGATCTACTGCAGTCTCAACCAGCTCTGCACGCGTAGCATAATACCGTCTCTACAGTGAACTCTCAGTCGTCCCGTAGAGCTCTCCTAAACCTCCTCCTGAGCTCCTCGAGACTCCATAGCCCGACCCCCATAACATAGAGTCGGTGAACTCTAGATCCAGCTCCACGCTGACCGCGTCCCTGAGATATCGAAGGAACTGCACCTCCAACGGTCCAATGCCTCTCTAGGAAAATACTTGCGGTTGAACTCCGAGGCAGAAGTCAGCCCAGTCATCTCCCTCTGCGCCCTCTAGCAACCACTGATCTCCACCACAACTCAGCATCACCACCCAAAAGTAGACCCTATGTCCACCCAAAACTCCACAGGGACATCGCAGAGTATGGAAGTTCGTTCCACACTCGTCCTCCAAGCATCCGCGAGTAGGATCTGTACCACCCACAAACCTCTCGTGAACAGACCCTTCATCTCCTTGAGCATAGCCAAATAACGCCCATGCTCCCCCATCACCAACCACTGGCTGCCGCTCATCCGCCACCACTGGTGGCACCACGAGCCTGAGCCGGTACCACAGTGGTAACCGCTCCAACACCTGTGCTAGCAAAGCCGCAATGTCAACACCAGGACTCCACCGCTGGGACCCCCTACCGGACCAGCATCACCGGCTGGAGCATCAACACCGCCCCTCCTGCCACACTCGGAATCCCTCGAACACCACTGCGACTCGCCAACACTCTCAGCTGTCACACTCTGGTCCTCGGCCTCACTAACCACTGGGACTCTGCCCACCCGACCACGTCCGCGACCACGACCACGTCGCGTCCGACCACGACCAGCAACAGCACCACCTCTAACCATCTGCCTACCATGAACAGAGAAATTTAAGCACAATTACTATTTAACACAAAAATAGAAACTCACCGTGGAATCACCCATAGGCTCGAAGAGGATGTTCTAGGACTCCATGCCACACACAGTTGACTAACTCACATAATCAATCAAGACATGCAATCCCAAACATCTACAGCCACAAAGCCTAGTGAACCCAAACCTAGAAGCCGTAAGGGCTCGTACAAATAAACGACCGGCTTTCTTTTTTTTTTTTAAATAATAAATATAATATAATAAAATAAACTACAACTAGTGGTCCCATACCCACTAGTCACCTAACCACAAACACAACCAACAGCGGAAAATCAATAGCAATATCCAATATAATCCAATATCAATCCCAATCTTAACTAAAGATCCAACATCATAAAACAAATAACCAGCAACCTAAACAATGCTCTAAGACTCAACTCTAGCAACCTAACAATGCCAGATCAGCAACCAGCCGAGTCCTAGGAACATCCTCCTCTTCATTGCCTGGATCCCACGGTCACACTTTGCCTTTGCACCACACCACAACACATATTGCAATGCATGAGTATTTTATAAATACTCAGTAAGGCAATCCTCCCATCTTGGGCTATACACAGCATTAGAGTATCAGTAATCAACACACAACAATCACAGACAATAAGCAAAACAGGACATAGCATCGACCGATGCCACAACTGCATCGATCGATGCCAACAGGAGAAGCATCGATCGATACAGAAGCTGCATCGATCGATGCAAGTATAACCATCGACCGATACCCAATCTGCATCGACCGGCGCATGCTCGACGCACCTGAAACCCTAAAGTTCATCGCGCCGTCCTCGCACTTGCATCGACCGATGCAAGCTATGCATCGATCGACGCAACGTCGAGCACCGTGATTTCTCCGAGTTTCTCGCCGGATCTCGTTCCCCAACCACGAAACACAATCCCAAGCCACAGAAACTTCCTAAACGTCCATACAACAACCTAATACGTCTACCATCAAGCAACAAACAAATCACTGAATTCTCTAGCTTAGATCAGCCATGGTCCTGCACTTACCTGTGCCAAGACGAATCTAAACAATAAAACAGCAAGAACACGCTTCCAGGAAGCTCCTACAGCAATCCCAGCTACAGATCTCAACAAAGAACGCCCCAAATCTCAAGGAATCACCAAGAACTTTCAGGAACTCCTCTCTTTCTCTTTTGTTTCTCAAAAACGGCTGAATCCGTCTAATGAGACAAAAGACACGACTTAAGGGTTTTCCCCTTTTCCTTCCCCAAAACGCAGCGTTTGACTTAAGTCAAAACGCACAGAATTGAGTCAGCATTGATCGATGCTCCCTACATCGATCGATGCACATCCTAAATTCCGGTTCACGGATGTTACAATTCTCCCCCACCAAACTGGATTCGTCCTCGAATCCCGATCAACCATCAGCCAAGGACTCCCGTGCAACCGTCTCCACGGCCCACACTCCTCCGACCGATCTACAGAAAGTCACCTCTAGGCGATAGACTCACGCTCCAGGCATCATTCGCTCTCGACTTCTGGACTTTCCTTTTTCTCATAGGCCTAAACCTTGAGTTTCATCGGTGTAACATCCGTGAACCGGAATTCCGGTTTAGGATGTGCATCGATCGATGCAGTAGGAGCATCGATCGATGCTGACTCAATTCTGTGCGTTTTGACTTAAGTCAAACGCTGCGTTTTGGGGAAGGAAAACCCTTAATTCGAGAGTTTTGTCTCATTCGTGTTTTTGGCCGCATTTGAGAGAAACGAAAGAGGAAGAAACTGTTCTTGACTGTTCTTGAGTTTTCGGGAGATTTGGGGCGTTCTTTGGTGAGATCTGTAGCTGGGATTGCTGTAGGGCTTCCTGGAAGCGTGTTCTTGCTGTTTTATTGTTTAGATTCGTCTTGCACGCAAGTAAGTGCAGGACCATGGCTTATCTAAGCTAGAGAATTCAGTGATTTGCTTGTTTCTTGTTGTTAGACGTATTAGGTTGATGTTATGGACGTTAGGAAGTTTTCTTGTGGCTTGGGATTGAGTTTCTGTGGTTGTAGGAGCGAGATCACGAAAACTTTGGAGAAATCACGGTGCTCGACGTTGCGTCGATCGATGCATAGCTCATCGGTCGATGCAATGCGAGCAGCGCGATGAACTTTAGGGTTTTCGTGTGCGTCGAGCATGCGTCGATCGATGCAGATTGGGTATCGATCGATCTGAGGTCTCACCTGCATCGTCGATGCAGCTTCTGTATCGATCGATGCTTCTCTATTGGGCATCGATCGATGCATGTGGCATCGGTCGATGCATGTCCCGTTTTGGTTATTGTCTGTTGATTGTTGTGTGTTGATTATGATACTCTAATGCTTGTGTGAAGAAGCCTCCAGTAGATGGGAGGATTGCCTTACTGAGTATTTATAAAATACTCAGGCATTGCAATATGTGTTTGTGGTGCAGGTAAAGGCAAAGTGTGACCGTGGATCCAGGTAATGAAGAGGAGGATGTCTGACCTAAGGCTGGTTGCTGATCCTCGGCATTGTTAGTTACTAGAGTTGAGTCTTAGCAGCATCGCTTAAGTTGCTGGTTATTTGTTTTATGTTGTTGTCGATCTTTAGTTAAGATTGAATTGATATTGAGTATTGTTATATTTTTTAATATTAGCATTGATATTGCTATATTGAATTTTTGCTTGTTGGTTGTGTTTGTGGTTAGTGACTAGTGGGTATGGGACCACTAGTTGCTAGTTTAGTTTTTATTATATTATATTTATTATTTATTATTTTAAAAAAAAAGGTCGGTCTGTTTCATTTTGCATCGTGAGCCCTTACGGTTCTAGGCTCTGGGGTCTCACTAGCTTTGTGGCCAGATGTTTAGATTGCATGTCTTGGATTGATTATGTGAGTTAGGTCAACTGTGTGTGGCATGGAGTCCTGAACATCCTCTTCGAGCCTATTGGTGATTCCACGGTGAGTTTCTATTTGTGTTAAATAGTATTTGCTTTGGTATAGCCTTCTGTTCATGGTAGTAGATGGTTAGGAGGTGGTGCTGTTGCTGGTCGAGGTCGGACGCGGGCCGGTCGGTCGTGACGTGGTCGGTGGCGCAGTCCCAGCTGGTTAGGTGAGACCGAGGACCAGAGTGTGATGTACCGAGGAAGAAGTGAGTCGAGGTGTTCCTGGGATTCTGTGAGTGTGGCCGGAGGGGGTGTGATGCTCCACTGGCCGGTGATGCTAGGTCCCGTGTGTGGAGCCCCAGCGTGGAGTCCCGGTAAAGGATGCGCTTGCTAGCACGTGCTGGAGCCGTTACCACCTGTGGTACCGGCTCAGGCCTGGGTAGTGCCACTGTGGTGGCGGAGGATGATGCAGCGGTGGCTGCAGATGTGGGGTCCATGGTCGTTATCTCACCATGTCGACAGAGATGGGTCGGCTGCGCACTGAGCAGCGCCAGGAGGTGTAGATCCCACTGTGCTTGATGCTGGAGGACGGAGTGGAACGTAACTCCACACTCCCGAGATGTCCCGAGGAGCCCTGGGGGTGGCATGGGGCTCCATTTTTGAGGGAGATGCTGAGTTGTGGTGGAGGTCTGTGGCTGCTAGAGGGTGCAAGGGAATGGACGGCTGGCACTTTGTTTTGAGTTCAACCGCCAGTATTTTCTAGAGAGGCATTGGACCGGTTGAGTGCAGTTCCTTCCGAGATATCTCGGGGACGCGGTCAGTGCTGGAGCTGGATTTGGAGTTCAGGCCGACTCTTATGTTATGGGGTCGCTATGGAGTCCGAGGAGGCTCAGGAGGAGGTTTTATGAGAGCTCTACGGATGATTTGAGAGTTCACTCGTAGAGGACGGTATTATGTTGATGCTACAGCTGGTTGAGACTGCAGCAGAGATCGAGGAGGATATCCGGGCACAGCCAGCAAATGGTTACTCCGAGCTCGTCTAGTAAGGCTCAGAGCAGGGTGGTCCAGAGGGGCGGTAGGCATGCTCAGGGAACCAAGAGGAAGTGTGGAGGCTACGCGAAGCCGAGTGGCAGGTTGCTTCCAGTGGAAGCAAGGATCACAAGGTTGCTAGTTGTCCCAAGAGGAGTGTCCGACGGCGGGGCCTCCGGTATGTTACCATTGCAGAGAGACGGGCACATCAGGCCTTTTGTCCAAGTTGCAGCCGGCAGCAGTGGCAGCGGCAGCAGGTGCAGCCTGGTGGTCAGCAGGTGGCACGGATCGAGCAGGGGCCTCTGGGGTACACGACAAACTGAGACTGCGGGAACCAGCGCCGGGCGATCTGGTATTTTCCTGTACTTAACTTTGTGAATTTTTAGTAGGTTCAGATTTGTATATGTTTTCCTGTGGATAAAAATTAGTTCTCAACACAAAGGTTCAGGTGGGGACCTTGTTGGTGGGCGGGTTTAAGTCCCATGTTATGTTTGATTCTGAGCTTCGCATAGCTTCATTACTCCAGTGTGCAGAGCGGGGATCGGGATCCCGGAGAGCGGCAGGAGTTGTCGAGTTGCGAGGCGAGTTCCCTCGAGTGATTGGACGAGCTGGTGGAATTGATATTCAGATCGGAGGAGATCCAGCTGATTTGCTTATCAGCCGGTGGAGCTGTATGATGTTATTCTCGGATGGATTGGTTGCATCTAATAGTGCATTTGGATCATCGGGTAGAGTGGAGTTTGAGCGTCAGAGGGAAGTTGGTTCATGGTTTATGTAACCGACTTGGGAGTCGTGATCTCAGCCATTTCAGGCTGGGAAGATGATCGAGAAGCAACGTGAGGCTTATCTGGTTACTATATCTATGCCAGAGTCAGTGGGAAGTCTACGGTTAGCGGATCTGTGGAGGAAGTTGAGGAGGATGTGTTTCAGTCCCTTGCAGATTTACCACCATCATTCGGCGGATCCTTTTACCATTGAACTGGAACCTGGGACTACACTATCCAAGGCTCCTTACAGAATGGCTCCAGCAGAGATGGCAGAGCTGAAGAAGCAGCTAGAAGATTTGTTGAGAAGGGATTCATCCGTCCTAGTGTATCACCGTGGAGCGCCACGGTTTGTTGGAAGAAGAAGGATGGGAGTCTGTGTTGTGTATTGATTATCGGTTTGAACCGGGTCACTGTGAAGAACAAGTATCCCTTCCTAGGATCGATGAGTTGTTGGATCAGTTGAGGGGTGCTACTTGGTTCTCCGTAGATCTCGGGTTATCATCGACACCGATAGATGAGAGGCGATGTGAGGAAGACTGCTTCAGACAGATATGGGCACTATGAGTTTGTGGTGATGCCCTTCGGATTGACTAACGCACCAGCAGCGTTTATGAGATTGATGAACAGTGTGTTTCAGAGTTTCTGGATGTATCCTGTCATCATTTTCATCGACGACATCCTGGTTTATTCTAAGAGTCCCGAGAGCAGCATGCAAAGCATTTGAGAGCTGTCATGGAGAAGCTGTGGAGCAGAAGCTATTGCTAAGTTGAGCAAGTGCAGTTTTGGCAGCGTGAGATGGGCTTTCTGGGTCACATTGTTTCTGCAGAGGGGGTTTCGTAGATCCAGAGAAGATTCAGAGCCATCGTGGATTGGCCAGACCGCAGAATGCCACAGATCAGAGTTTCCTGATTGGCAGGTTATTACAGAGATTTGTGCAGGTTTTCGCAGTGAGAGCACGTCCTATGACTAAGCTGACAGGAAGGATGTTCCTTTTGTCTGGTCGAAGAGGCGGAGGAAGGCTTTGCAAGCCTGAAGGAGATGTTGACTATCTGCCCACATTGGCTTGCCAGAGCAGGAGAACCCTATGTGGTTTATACAGATGCATCGTAGAGTTGGTTTGGGGTGTGTTCTGATGCAGCATGGGAAGGTGATTGCCTATGCATCGCGGCAGTTGCGGGTGCATGAAGGCAACTATCCTACTCATGATTTGGAGATGGGTGCTGTAGTTTTTGCCCTGAAGATTTGGAGATCTTATCTTTATGGTGCAAAGGTACAGGTGTTCATGATCATAAGAGCAAGTATATATTCACTCAGCCTGAGTTGAATTTGAGACAGAGGCGGTGGATGGAGCTGGCGGATTATGATTTGAGATAGCCTATCATCCTCGTAAGGCTAACATTTGCATGATGCCCTGAGTCGGAAGAGGGTAGCTTCGGCTCAGAGCAGGAGATGGAGTCTCTGGTAGGAGAGATCAGTGCGTTGAGCTTGTGTGCTGTTTCACCGGAACCTGGGTTTGGAAGCAGTGACAGAGCAGATCTTCTTAGGAAGGGTGCGGTTGGCTGGAGAGGATTTGGGGCTGGTGAATGCCTCAAAGGATGTTGATTCAGAGTATCAGGTCTCAGATAATGGTACTATCTTGTGCATGGTCGATTAGGTGCCCAAGGATGAGGAGTTGAGGCAGGAGATTCTGAGAGAGGCTCATTCGAGCAAGTTATCTATTCATCCAGGAGCGACTAAGATGTACCGTGACCTCAAGAGGTACTATCATTGGGTCGGGATTAAGAAGGATGTAGCTAGTTGGGTTTCGAGGTGATGTGTGTCAGCTAGTGAAGGCTGAGCATCTGTTCCCGGGTTATCAAGAGCTACCCATTCCCGAGTGGAAGTGGGATATGATTACCATGGATTTGTGGTAGGATTGCCAGTGTCACGGACTTTGATGCTATGGGTCATTGTGGACCGGTTGACTAAGTCAGCACATTTTCTGGCCATTAAGAAGACTGATGGAGCAGCGGTCTTGGCTAAGAAGTATGTGAGGGAGATAGTCAGATTGCATGGGGTGCCAGCGAGCATTGTGTCCACAGAGATTCTAAGTTCACTCGGTGTTCTGCAGGCATTTCAGGCAGAGAGATGGGCACTAAGGTGCATATGAGTACGCTTATCATCCCAGACAGATGATAAATGAGGACGATCCACGCTGGAGGATTTGCTGAGGATGTGTGTTGGATTGGGGTGGCCATTGGGCAGATCACTGAACCTGGTAGAGTTGTACAACAACAGCTATCAGGCGAGTATTGGTATGGCTCCTTATGAGGCTTTGTATGGAGAGCCGTGTCGTACACCGTTATGCTGGACTGTGGGGGAGAGGAGCATGTATGGGGCAGATTTCGTTCAGAGACCTCAGAGAAGATTCGGGTTCTCAAGCTGAACATGAAAGAGGCTTGGATAAAGAGGAGTTATGTGAGATAGAGAGGAGGAAGAGACCTGGAGTTTGAGGAGAGCAGAGTGTACCTCAAGATGGCCATGTTGCGGGGTCCGAACAGGTCATTGACAGAGACTAAGTTGAGTCCGAGGTATATGGGTCCGTTCTGAGTGATTGAGCGAGTTGGACCAGTGGCATATGACTGGAGTTACCTGAGGTTACGCGTGCTTTCCATAAGGTATTCCATGTGTCTATGTTGCGGAAGTGTCTCCGTGAGGATGATCAGTTGGCTAAGATTCCAAGATCTTCAGCCTAACATGACTTTGGAGGCGAGACCAGAGGGTTCTCGAGAGGAGGATCAAGGAACTTCCGAAGAAGAAGGTTCCTTTATGAGAGTCCTTTGGGACTGTGATGGTGGAGGAGCAGACTTGGAACCCAGGGCTGGATGAAGGCAAGGTTCAAGAAGTGGTATGAGAAGCAACCACGACCTGAGCTTTCTAGTCCGGTTCCGTCCGTCGTAATCCGTGGCTGGAGCGGAATGGAGTATTCCAGCCCATCTCTCTTGTTACTCGGTCGCCGTGGTTGGTTGTGCGACTCAGTAACAAGATGAGGTGGTGCCTCGGTACAAAGTTTCCGTGAGGCGGTCCGGGGAAAAGTTTCTAATAGAAGTTTCCTTATGGAAAGTTTCCAGAATGGAAAGTGCTAAATATGGAAAGCTTAGGGAGTTAGATTTTGTCCATTTAGCGGTGGGAAGCCTTGAGGGGGCTTTGTGGCCTTGGCGGACTCAAGCCAGAGTGCTGTGTGTGGCGGTCTTGTTAGACAGTGTGTGGCCTTGTGGCGGACTCTGAAAGAGTGCCTGTGTGGCGGTCTTGTTAGACATTGTGTGGCCTTTGTGGCGGGCTTTTAGATATTGTTGGCCTTTGGGCGGTTTTAGCCAGAGTGTCTTTGTGACGGTCCCCTGACAGATGGTCTTGGACGGTCCTTCGACGACAGATGGTCTTTGTGACGGTCCTTTGGGACAGATGGTCTGTGACGGTCCTTCGGACAGATGGTCTTCGTGACGGTCCTTCGGGACAGATGGTCTTCGTGACGGTCCTTCGGGACGAGTGGCCTTGGTGGCGGTCCTTTTAGGACATTTGTTTGGCCTTGTGGCGGTCCTCGTGAGGACATTTTGTTGGCCTTTGTGGCGGCCTTTGTGGCGGGTATATGATCCTTGTGTGGTCATATGGTATTCCAGTGAGGGAATATGTGGCTGTTAGAACATTGAGATGTTTATACGCGAGTCACGGGAAGGAAACCCGGATAGGGATAGGACTCAGACGTGTTCAGAATCGTTTGCTCGCGGCTCTGGAGGACTTTGGTTCTCCTAGTACTGCCATATTCGGAGACTTTGTGACTTTGAGTATGGTTGGTATATCGACTGGACGACGGTCCGGAGGCGCGCCTGTAGTGACGACCCGAGAGACGAGTTTGGATTTTTCCTTATATATTATGGCATGCGGGCTTAGGCCCGATGAGGAGCCAACATTGGCATGCGGACTTAGGTCTGATGAGGAGCCGATGAAACTCAAGGTTTAGGCCTAGAAAAGGAAAGTTCAAAAGTCGAGAGCAACTGATGCCCTGGAGCGTGAGTCTATCGCCTAGAGGTGACCTTCTGTAGATCGGTCGGAGGAGTGCGGGCCGTGGAGACGGTTGCACGGGAGTCCTTGGCTGATGGTTGTTTGGGATCGAGGACGAATCCAGTTTGGTGGGGAGAATTGTAACATCCGTGAACCGAATTCGGTTTAGGATGTGCATCGATCGATGCGTAGGAGCATCGATCGATGTGACTCACCGTTTGACTTAAGTCAAACGCTGCGTTTTGGGGAAGGAAAACCCTAATTCGAGTTTGTCTCATTCGTGTTTTTGGCCGCATTTGAGAGAAACGAAAGAGGAAGAAACTGTTCTTGACTGTTCTGAGTTTTCCTGGAGATTTGGGCGTTCTTTGTGAGATCCAGCTGGGATTGCTGTAGAGCTTCCTGGAAGCGTGTTCTGCTGTTTTATTGTTTAGATTCGTCTTGGCAGGTAAGTGCAGGACCATGGCTTATCTAAGCTAGAGAATTCAGTGATTTGCTTGTTTGTTGTTAGACGTATTAGGTTGATGTTATGGACGGAAGTTTTCTTGTGGCTTGGGATTGAGTTTCTGTGGTTGTAGGAACGAGATCCGGCGAGAAACCGGGAGAAATCACGGTGCTCGACGTTGCGTCGATCGATGCATAGCTTGCATCGGTCGATGCAAGTGCGAGGACGGCGCGATGAACTTTAGGGTTTTCGTGCCGAGCATGCGTCGATCGATGATTGGGTATCGGTCGATGCAGCAAGATTTTGCATCGATCGATGCAGCTTCTGTATCGATCGATGCTTTTTCTTGTTGGGCATCGATCGATGCATGTGTGGCATCGGTCGATGCTATGTCCTGTTTTGGTTATTGTCTGTTGATTGTTGTGTGTTGATTACGATACTCTAATGCTTGTGTGTATAGCCCAGTAGATGGGAGGATTGCCTTACTGAGTATTTATAAAATACTCATGCATGCAATATGTGTTTATGTGCAGGTAAAGGCAAAGTGTGACCGTGGGATCCAGGCAATGAAGAGGAGGATGTTCTAGGGACTCGGTTGGTTGCTGATCTGGCATTGTTAGTTGCTAGAGTTGAGTCTTTAGAGCATTGTTTAGGTTGCTGGTTATTTGTTTTATGTTGTTGGATCTTTAGTTAAGATTGGAATTGATATTGGAGTATTGTTATATTTTATTATTGGGTTATATTGATATGCTATTGAATTTCCGCTGTTGGTTGTGTTTGTGGTTAGGTGACTAGTGGGTATGGGACCACTAGTTGTAGTTTAGTTTATTATATTATATTTATTATTTATTATTTTAAAAAAAAAAAAGGTCGTTTCAATCGGCTCCTCATCAGACCTAAGTCTGCATGCCAATGTTGGCTCCTCATCGGGCCTAAGCCCGCATGCCATAATATATAAGGAAAAATCCAAACTCGTCTCTCGGGTCGTCACCCTACAGCGCGCCTCCGGACCGTCGTCCGAAGTCGATATACCAACCATACTCCAAAGTCACAAAGTCTCCGAATATGGCAGTACTAGCAAACAGATGATGAAAACAAATAAATAAAGAAGAAAGAAATAATATAAGAGAAAAAAGAAAAATGGAGACTGAATTAAAGAGAAACAAGCAAACAATGATGAAAACAAATAAAGAAAGAAGAAATAAATAAAATTAGAGAAAACAGAAAAATGGAGACTGAAGTAAAGAGAAACAAGCAAACATATGATGAAAAACAAATAAAGAAAGAAGAAAGAAAAATTTAGAGAAAACAGAAAAATGGAGACTGAAGTAGAGAAACAAACAAACAAATGATGAAAACAAATAAATAAAGAAGAAAGAAATAAAATTAGAGAAAAAGAAAAAAATGGAGACTGAAAGTAAAGAAACAAGCAAACAGATGATTAAAACAAATAAAGAAAGAAGAAAGAAATAAAATTAGAGAAAAAAAAATGGAGACTGAAGTAAAGAGAAACAAGCAAACAGATGATGAAAACATAGAAAGAAAGAAGAAAGAAATAAATTAGAGAAACAGAAAAATGGAGACTGAAGAAGAGAGAAACAAGCAAACACAAGATGAATACAAATAAATAAAGAAGAAAGAAATAAAATAGAGAAAACAGAAAAATGGAGACTAAAGTAAAGAGAAACAAGCAAGAGATGATGAAAACAAATAAAGAAAGAAAAAAGAAATAAAATTAGAAAAAGAAAAATGGAGAGTGAAGAGAAATTAGAGAAAAAGAAAAATAGAGACTAAAGAAAGAGAAACAAGAAAACAGATGATGAAAACAAATAAAGAAAGAAGAAAGAAATAAAATTAGAGAAAAAGAAAATGGAGACTGAAGTAAAGAGAAACAAGCAAACAGATGATGAAAACAAATAAAAAGAAGAAAAAATAAAATTAGAGAAAACAGAAAAATGGAGACTGAAGTTAAGAGAAACAAGCAAATCGATGATGAAAACAAATAAAGAAAGAAGAAAGAAATAAAATTAGAAAAAAGAAAAATGGAGACTGAAACTAAAAGAAACAAGCAAACAGATGATGAAAACAAATAAAGGGAAGAAAGAAATAAAAATTAGAAAAAGAAAAATGGAGACTGAAGTAGAGAGAAACAAGCAAACGGATGATGAAAACAAATAAAGAAAGAAGAAAGAAATAAAATTAGAGAAAACAGAAAAATGGACTGAAGTAAAGAGAAACAAGCAAAGAGATGATGAAAACAAATAAAGAAGAAAGAAAATAAATTAGAGAAAACAGAAAAATGGAGCACTGAAGTAGAGAGAAATAAGCAAACAAAAGATGAATACAAATAAACAAAGAAGAAAGAAATAAAATTAGAGAAAACAGAAAAATGGAGACTGAAGTAAAGAGAAACAAGCAAAGAGATGATGAAAACAAATAAAGAAAGAAGAAAGAAATAAAATTAGAGAAATTAGAAAAATGGAGACTGAAGTAGAAATTAGAGAAAAAAAAAAAAGAGACTAAAGTAAAGAGAAACAAGAAAACAGTTGATGAAAACAAATAAAGAAAGAAGAAAGAAATAAAATTAGAGAAAACAGAAAAATGGAGACTGAAGTAGAGAGAAACAAGCAAACAGATGATGAAAACAAATAAAAAAAGAAGAAAGAAATAAAATTAGAGAAAACTGAAAAATGGAGACTGAAGTTAAGAGAAACAAGCAAAGAGATGATGAAAACAAATAAAGAAAGAAGAAAGAAATAAAATTAGAGAAATTAGAAAAATGGAGACTGAAGTAGAAATTAGAGAAAAAAAAAAAATAGAGACTAAAGTAAAGAGAAACAAGAAAACAGTTGATGAAAACAAATAAAGAAAGAAGAAAGAAATAAAATTAGAGAAAACAGAAAAATGGAGACTGAAGTAGAGAGAAACAAGCAAACAGATGATGAAAACAAATAAAAAAAGAAGAAAGAAATAAAATTAGAGAAAACTGAAAAATGGAGACTGAAGTTAAGAGAAACAAGCAATCAGATGATGAAAACAAATTAAGAAAGAAGAAAGAAATAAAATTAGAAAAAACAGAAAAATTGAGACTGAAGTAAAGAGAAACAAGCATAGAGATGATGAAAACAAATAAAGAAAGAAGAAAGAAATAAAATTAGAGAAAACTGAAAAATGGAGACTGAAGTAAAGAGAAACAAGCAAACAGATGATGAAAACAAATAAAGAAAGAAGAAAGAAATAAAATTAGAGAAAAAAGAAAAATGGAGACTGAAGTAAAGAGAAACAAGCAAACAGATGATGAAAACAAATAAAGAAGGAAGAAAGAAATAAAATTAGAGAAAACAGAAAAATGGAGACTGAAGTAAAGAGAAACAAGCAAACAGATGATGAAAACAAATAAAGAAAGAAAGAAATAAAATTAGAGAAAAAGAAAATGGAGACTGAAGTAAAGAGAAAAAAAAAACAGATGATGAAAACAAATAAATAAAGAAGAAAGAAATAAAATTAGAGAAAAAGAAAATGGAGACTGAAGTAAAGAGAAACAAGCAAACAATGATGAAAACAAATAAAGAAAGAAGAAATAAATAAAATTAGAGAAAACAGAAAAATGGAGACAAGTAAAGAGAAACAAGCAAACAGATGATGAAAACAAATAAAGAAAGAAGAAAAATAAAATTTAGAGAAAACAGAAAAATGGAGACTGAAGAAAGAGAAACAAACAAACAGATGATGAAAACAAATAAAGAAAGAAGAAAGAAATAAAATTAGAGAAAAAGAAAAATGGAGACTGAAAGTAAGAGAAACAAGCAAACAGATGATTGAAAACAAATAAAGAAAGAAGAAAGAAATTAGAGAAAAAGAAAATGGAGACTGAAGAGAGAAACAAAATACAGATGATGAAAACAATAAAGAAAGAAGAAAGAAATAAAATTAGAGAAAACAGAAAAATGGAGACTGAAGTAGAGAGAAACAAGCAAACAGAAAATGAAAACAAATAAATAAAGAAGAAAGAAAAAAAGAGAAAACAGAAAAATGGAGACTGAAGTAAAGAGAAACAAGCAAACAGATGATGAAAACAAATAAAGAAAGAAAAAAGAAATAAAATTAGAGAAAAAAGAAAAATGGAGACTGAAGTAAAGAGAAACAAGCAAACAGATGATGAAAACAAATAAAGAAAGAAGAAAGAAATAAAATTAGAGAAAAAGAAAAATGGAGACTGTAAAGAGAAACAAGCAAACAATGATGAAAACAAATAAAGAAAGAAGAAATAAATAAAATTAGAGAAAACAGAAAAATGGAGACTGAAGTAAAGAGAAACAAGCAAACAGATGATGAAAACAAATAAAGAAAGAAGAAAGAAATAAAATTAGAGAAAAAAAGAAAAATGGAGACTGAAGTAAAGAGAAACAAGCAAACAGATGATGAAAACAAATAAAGAAAGAAGAAAGAAATAAAATTAGAGAAAACAGAAAAATGGAGACTGAAGTAAAGAGAAACAAGCAAACAGATGATGAAAACAAATAAAGAAAGAAGAAAGAAATAAAATTAGAGAAAACAGAAAAATGGAGACTGAAGTAAAGAGAAACAAGCAAACATAGATGAAAACAAATAAAGAAAGAAGAAAGAAATAAAATTAGAGAAAAAAAGAAAAATGGAGACTGAAGTAAAGAGAAACAAGCAAACAGATGATGAAAACAAATAAAGAAAGAAGAAAGAAATAAAATTAGAGAAAACAGAAAAATGGAGACTGAAGTAAAGAGAAACAAGCAAAAATGATGAAAACAAATAAAGAAGAAAGAAAGAAAATTAGAGAAAACAGAAAAATGGAGACTGAAGTAAAGAGAAACAAGCAAAAAGATGATGAAAACAAATAAAGAAAGAAGAAAGAAATAAAATTAGAGAAAAGAAAAATGGAGACTGAAGTTAAGAGAAAAGCAAACAGATGATGAAAACAAATAAAAAAGAAGAAAGAAATAAAATTAGAGAAAACTGAAAAATGGAGACTGAAGTTAAGAGAAACAAGCAATCAGATGATGAAAACAAATAAAGAAAGAAGAAAGAAATAAAATTAGAGAAAAAAGAAAAATGGAGTCTAAAGTAAAGAGAAACAAGCAAACAGATGATGAAAACAAATAAAGAAAGAAAAAGAAATAAAATAAGAGAAAACAGAGAAATGGAGACTGAAGTAAAGAGAAACAAGCAAATAGATGATGAAAACAAATAAAGAAAGAAAACAGAAAAATGGAAACTAAAGTAAAGGGAAACAAACAAACAGATGATGAAAAAAATAAAGAAAGAAATAAAATTAGAGAAAACAGAAAAATGGAGACTGAAGTAAAGAGAAACAAGCAAACAGATGATGAAAACAAATAAAGAAAGAAGAAAGAAATAAAATAAGAGAAAACAGAAAAATGGAGACCGAAGTAGAGAGAAACAAGCAAACACATGATGAATACAAATAAAGAAATAAATAAATAAAATTAGAGAAAACAGAAAAATGGAGACTGAAGTAAAGAGAAACAAGCAAAAGATGATGAAAACAAATAAAGAAAAAAAGAAATAAAATTAGAGAAAAAAAATGGAGACTGAAGTAAAGAGAAACAAGCAAACAGATGATGAAAACAAATAAAGAAAGAAGAAATAAATAAAATTAGAGAAAAAGAAAAATGGAGATTAAAGTAAGAGAAAAAGCAAACAGATGATGAAAACAAATAAAGAAAGAAGAAAGAAATAAAATTAGAGAAAAAAGAGAAATGGAGACTGAAGTAAAGAGAAACAAGCAAACAGATGATGAAAACAAATAAAGAAAGAAGAAATAAATAAAATTAGAGAAAACAGAAAAATGGAGACTGAAGTAAAGAGAAACAAGCAAACAGATGATGAAAACAAATAAAGAAAGAAGAAAGAAATAAAATTAGAGAAAACAGAAAAATGGAGACTGAAGTTAAGAGAAACAAGCAATCAGATGATGAAAACAAATAAAGAAAGAAGAAAGAAATAAAATTAGAGAAAAAAGAAAAATGGAGTCTAAAGTAAAGAGAAACAAGCAAACAGATGATGAAAACAAATAAAGAAAGAAAAAGAAATAAAATAAGAGAAAACAGAGAAATGGAGACTGAAGTAAAGAGAAACAAGCAAATAGATGATGAAAACAAATAAAGAAAGAAAACAGAAAAATGGAAACTAAAGTAAAGGAAACAAACAAAAGAGATGATGAAAAATAAAGAAAGAAATAAAATTAGAGAAAACAGAAAAATGGAGACTGAAGTAAAGAGAAACAAGCAAACAGATGATGAAAACAAATAAAGAAAGAAGAAAGAAATAAAATAAGAGAAAACAGAAAAATGGAGACTGAAGTAGAGAGAAACAAGCAAACAGATGATGAATACAAATAAAGAAAGAAATAAATAAAATTAGAGAAAAACAGAAAAATGGAGACTGAAGTCAAGAGAAACAAGCAAATGATGATGAAAACAAATAAAGAAAAATAAATAAATAAAATTAGAAAAAGAAAAATGGAGACTGAAGTAAAGAGAAACAAGCAAACAGATGATGAAAACAAATAAAGAAAGAAGAAATAAATAAAATTAGAGAAAAAGAAAATGGAGATTAAAGTTAAGAGATACAAGCAAACAGATGATGAAAACAAATAAAGAAAGAAGAAAGAAATAAAATTAGAGAAAAAGAGAAATGGAGACTGAAGTAAAGAGAAACAAGCAAAGAGATGAAGAAAACAAATAAAGAAAGAAGAAATAAATAAAATTAGAGAAAACAGAAAATGGAAACTAAAGTAAAGAGAAACAAGCAAACATGATGAAAATAAATAAAGAAAAAAGAAAGAAATATAATTAAAGAAAACAGAAAAATGGAGACTGAAGTTAAGAGAAACAAGCAAACAGATGATGAAAACAAATAAAGAAAGAAGAAAAATAAAATTAGATAAAAAGAAAAATGGAGACTATAGTTAAGAGAAACAAGCAAATACATGATGAAAACAAATAAAGAAAGAAGAAATAAATAAAATTAGAGAAAAAGAAAATGGAGACTGAAGTAAAGAGAAACAAGCTAACACATGATGAAAACAAATAAAGAAAGAAGAAAGAAAAATTTAGAGAAAACAGAAAAATGGAGACTGAAGTAGAGAGAAACAAGCAAATGATGATGAAAACATATAAAGAAAGAAGAAAGAAATAAATTTAGAAAAAACAGAAAAACGGAGACTGAAGTTAACAGAAACAAGCAAACAGATGATGAAAACAAATAAAGAATGAAGAAAGAAAAAAATTAGAGAAAAAAGAAAAATGGAGACTGAAGTAAAGAAAAACAAGTAAACAGATGATGAAAACAAATAAAGAAAGAAGAAAGAAATAAAATTAGTGAAAACAGAGAAATGCGGACTGAAGTAAAGAGAAACAAGCAAAGAGATGATGAAAACGAATAAAGAAAGAAGAATGAAATAAAATTAGAGAAAACAGAAAAATGGAGACTGCAGTAGAGGGAAACAAACAAACAGATGATGAAAACAAATAAAAAAAGAAGAAAGAAATAAAATTAGAGAAAACAGAAAAATGGAGACTGGAATAGAGGGAAACAAGCAAATAGATAATGAAAACAAATAAAGAAAGAAGAAAGAAATAAAATTAGAGAAAACAGAAAAATGGAGACTGAAGTAGAGAGAAATAAGCAAACACATGATGAATACAAATAAAGAAAGAAGAAAGAAATAAAATTAGAGAAAAAAGAAAAATGGAGATTGAACTAAAGAGAAACAAACAAACAGATGATGAAAACAAATAAAGAAAGAAGAAATAAATAAAATTAGAGAAAAAAGAAAAATAGAGACTAAAGTAAAGAGAAACAAGCAAACAGATGATGCAAACAAATCTTTTAAAAAAAAATCCACAAATTAAAATTATTAATCATAAAATAAATTATAAAAATAATCTTACAATAAAGATACATGTAGTTTCTAAAGAAAATCCTTCTACAATAATTACAGATATACAAAAACAATCTTATGTTATATTGAATTCTTGGCCTACTTTCATTGGTTGTCGGAAACTTGGAGCAAGCCATTTTGAGATAGAAAAAGACGGAACATGTTCTCTCATGGTGGAGAAGATTGGATACAGTTATCTCCTAAGGGAGGAAGGTGGAGGAGGAGACGCAAGGTTATCTCCCCAAGGGAGGAAGGAGGAGCCAAGGTTCTCTCCATGGTGGATGAGGTTGGACGCAAGGTTCTCTCCATAAGGGATGAGGGCAGAGCCAAAGTTTTCTCCACGGTGGTCATACATTATTGTGATGATACATTATTGATTAGTATATTATGTAATATATTTTTTATTCAAAATGCTTTTTTAGCCAACAATTTTAGTAATTAAAAAACTATGTAGAAGTGAAAGTAAAATAGTTGGTTTAATGTATTCATGTAGACATTTTCTAGGTGGTGATAAATAATATATTTGTAACATAGAGTATATTTAGGTGTAAAAACTACACTTTTAATAGTAAGATACATAAAAGATTTGTAAATAGATATAAATCAGTGTATTATAACAAAAATAAAATTTATAAATAATGTATAACAAATTTTAATATATTTTTGTTAAACTTAATTCAATTTATAAAACTTTAAATCCGCACATCGGGCGGGTCCTCATCTAGAGTAGTCTATAGAAGAAAGTAATTGATTGTTTTTAGGTTCAAATAAAAAAAAAAAAATTCCGGCAGCTAATTGTTCAGTGTCTATGTTTATAATATTTTGACTAAATTAATACCCATGCTGTAGCACGGGTTAAGTTTTATTTAATATAATATTTTAGATATTTTTATATGTTAAAATAAATTTTGATACATTATAAATTTTTGATACATCATTTTTGATAAATTTCTGATACACTATGGCATTTTTGATAAATTTTAAATTATGATATTACAAATAATAACTTTAAGTTGTGATATTTATTAAAATGGTAAAGGCTTACAAATAAAATGTTAAGTACTTCCATTTTAATAATAGGAGGATTGCTAATGTTTCAGAAAGAAACAAATCATCAAGACGGAAGGAACCATCGAGCATCCTTGAGCTTTAAGTTGAAGAAACCCGGGAAACGTTTGAGGGTCTTTGTTGCGATGTTGAACACACATAAGTCAAGGCATGAACGTTTCTGGAAAGAGAAACAAGCATGGCGAGTGCGAGAGAAATAGATAGAGTTTGGTTGGATACCAAGGTCAGGATTAGCAGGCACGGTGATACCCAAATCCAGAAGCAGAGCCTCATCACCTAAAGAATCTACCTCAACAAGCATGTTGTACAAACTATTACCCGAATAGATAACGGTTCTTCTTGTAAAGAAGAAACATCCAAGGCCTTGAAGACTCGGAAAAGATGCTCATGACAACCAAAAATTCTCCTGATGGTCTAACAGCAATGTTATAGCGACACTCATCATCATGATGATTTAATTCAATCGGAGGACCTGGCAAACAAAATGGTGATAAAATATTCTTGAAACCGTCTTGTCCAGACGAATCAAATGTGAGTTTTCGAATGTGATTACTAGTCGTTAAGACGTAAATACTGTCACCACGAGGTAGTAGTACCATATCAGACACGTCTCGTAAGGCAAAGCGTGCTGGAATCTCATGGTAATGATCTTCCCCATTCTTGCAAAAGGCTAAATACTCAGTCATATACTTGCGGACTATATTCTTATGGAAGTACCATACAACAACGAAATCTTCCTTCTTATTGTCTACCCACAAAAGACCTCTCAGATTTCTCGCTTTCTGGATGACACAGCGATGGGTTCCTACCTCCTTGAATGTTTTATCTCCGACCCTCTTAAGATTATATTGACAACCTTTGATCGACTCTAGAGGTGGAAGATCAATCTTTTTCTGGCTAAGTACATCTATAATATAGAGATTGGATTTAGAATCCAGAACCAAGAACCAGTTACCTGAGTTTGCCAAGAATTTAATCTTTGGTAAGTCTCTCTTCGTTTTATAAACCCTTGCTTCCTCCGGGTGGTATAGACGACAATCACCACCCTCTAGAAACATAATAAGCAATGGAGATCCGCTTAATCGAGGCGAGGTTTGTTTCGAACACAAATACCAATTCGAACATACCATCTTAGCGCGGTGGAAATAGACAAAACTCAAACGTTCCAACTTCCAACACACATCTTAATATGTCCATAGGAAGATCCAACCAACGAACATCGGCCATAATTAGGGTTAAGGAGACAAGAGGGGTGTAGAAGAATGTGTTGCTGCTGAGATCGAGTTCTTGAGTAGAAATGCAGAACTAGGGTTTTTTCAAACAATATGCGATTTTGTAGAATGCGTAAAGCATTTGGGCCTCTCGTAAACAAGCCCAACGTACGGCATGAAAGAGTCACTATATAAAACTAAGACTTCTCTCTCTCTCAGTTTGTTTCTTACACTGCAAAAAAAGTTCTGAACCAATAAAACCTCTCCTGATGGTGTAACAGCAATGTGATTGCTAACACTTGCTAAAATGTATTCAATTGTGTCCATATTTAATGAAAATGTATCACTGTTGGTCTGTTGGATACGTCCATGAAACCTTCTTGTCCAAAAAAATTCAAGTCTTCGAATGAATTGATACTTAGTTAATATATATATATTAGGTAACAACCGCACATAGTGGTATAAAATAATTATTTAATATTTTTACTGTAATTGTTTATTTACAAAATCTGTTATATTTATGGATAATTGAAATATTTAAAATTCGATTGTGTAGTATATATCTATAAAATAAATTTGTATAATAATTAAAATTTAACTGAGAGTTATTATAATATTTATCTTATATTATTATATCATATGAACAAAGGGTTCTTAAAATTCATTTTAAATATTTTACGAAAATATAATTAAAGGATATAATTAAGTTATAAAAATAATATAAAATTTTAATTTTGAGTGTTAATTGTATTTTTGGAAAAATACAATGATAAATAAATGTAAATATTTTTAAAAGCTGATGACAAATAAAAGAAAGAATGTCATGAGCTCTGTAATGCTGACACCTCAGTTTTTTTGCCAAAATATTCCTCTATTAGTATATAGGAATTTAATGTTTTCACTGTAATTTTTATTTACAAATCTGTTATATTTATGGATAATAGAAATATTTAAAATTTGATTGTATAGTATATATCTATAAAAGAAATTTGTATAATAATTAAAATTTAACCCGTGAGAGTTATTATAATATCAATCTTATATTATTATATCATATGAACAAAGGGTTCTTAAAATTCATTTTAAAGATTTTATGAAAACATAATTAAAGGATATAATTAAGTTATAAAGATAATATAAAAATATAATTTTGAGTGTTAATTATATTTTTGGAAAAATACAATGATAAATAAATGTAAATATTTTAAAAGCTGATGACAAATAAAGAAAAGAATGTCTTGAGCTCTGTAATGCTAATACCTCAGCTTTTTACCAAAATGTTCCTCTATTAATATATAGACACTAGTAGAATAGTTGTGTATAGTTACAGAATTTTTGTAGGTATAACTTGTTTTTGTAACAAACAATTTTTTGTTACAGATTTGAGACAAAACTAGTTCGAACTATTTGGTCGTAGCAAAAAATTTCATCGTAGCTAATTGTGGCAATTTACTACAAATTTGCGACTAACTGAAAAGTAGCAAAGTGCTACGGTTTGTGACACTTTGCTTCAGTTTTTTTGTTACAGAAAGAGTCTGAAAAGTCTGTAACAATCAGCTTCAAAAACTTACAAAGTTGTGGTCGCATAAAGGTGACAGTTAGCTACAGAAAAAATTGTGACGACCTTGTTACTGATTAAGACGAAAAAATTGTGGATAATTAGTAACATATAGCTACGCATTCAACGTACTGTTTTGCTTCCATTTGCCACGATGACGTGTAACAGAGTAGCTTCGATCGGCTACAACGTATGGTGTAAGAGGCTCTACAATATGTTACCACGTTTTCGTAACAATATTGCTACAAATAGCTTCCTATACAGAATTACAGATTGTGACAAACTTGTTACGACATAGATTCGAAAATCAAATTTTATAGAAAGCGACGAAAAAATCCTTGCCTTGTTGGGCAAGCATGTAAATGTAGCGCCAAACAGAGTATAAAACATCATTGGAAAACAAAATAGAAACCTGCAAATATTATTGGAAAACAAAATCCAAAAGCTCCGATTACAGAAAATAAAACAGAGTATTAAACATTCAGACAATAAAACAGAGTACCAAACCCATCACAAAAATAAAACAGAGTTTGAACCCAGCCGAAAAAAGAAAGAGTTCTAAATAGATAGAATGAAAAAGAGGTGGGATTGAACAACATCTTCAGAAGAGAGCACCGCCCACAAGCTCCGCATCTTCATCTTCTTCTTGCTCATGAGACTCATCAGGACACATAGTTGGATGAACGTCAGGCATTTCTGGAGCATCAGTCGCAGGTTCGGGATTGGGTTCTCCGTTCACCCTGATGTTGCCTTGAGTTGGGCCATTGACCGACGCACCCGTTGCAGAAGTTGGCTGAGCAGAGGGGAAAGGGTTGTCGTTGCCTTCAGTCATATATTGCCTCATAAACTCAACCACAGTGGCCAGCTGCTCTTGTACAAAGTCAATTGGCGTTCAAGAGAGATTTTGGACTGCACACCAGCTGAGCTCACGTATATAGTTTTGTCCCCGATACCAAAGATCCTCCCATTGTTAGCAGGTACTACCTACATGATATTGTTGAGTTAAATATGAAGAACACAAAAGTTGGACCTCATCGACAAGAAAACACTAACAGAAACAACTTAGCAACGGTGTTAAGCATATGTGGTGTTCACGCACAGCAACTGACTACAATAGTAAATTATATAACTTGCTCGCAGATAACAACACCAGTACAAAGGAGAGCATATGTCAATCACATTCTGCAGACTTCACAATCACTTATATGCAATCGAGTAGCTAGTTTAAAATCACTTACTATGCTAAACAACTAAGTAAATCCATAAATGTTAGAAGATGTTACCTTATAGAACAGCTCATCTTCATCAAGTCGAGTCATCCCGGTCCCATCTGAAACTCCTTCTGAGCCATCATCGAGGTTTGAGATATTGCATCAATGTGTCTTTGAATCTCTTCTTTGATCGACTTCGCCTTATTATCCACATATGTGCCATCAGCTTTGCGATGAGTCTCTCTCAGAATTCGAAGCATGGAAGGCTCAATCCCCCTTGCGTCGCTACAAAAATAAGGAATCTGGTTAACATTACATTATACCTTGTCTGTTTTAGATTTCAGAAACATAAAAAATTATAGTCAGAGTATTTCTTACAATTAATTCTCGGAGCTGGTCGTACGAACGTGAACCAGATGTGTGAGCATGTGGACCAAACCCATCACGACATGACAAACGATTATCGAAGCAATCTTGCTCTTCTTTCGAGCTGCGTCAGTGCCCCAATACTCGACCATTAACTCCAGATCGCCACTAATCCACTCTGGCTTATTACCAGAAACTTTGGCCTTGGAGATCATGTCTCTAGGCGGCCAGCAAGAACATGATACCACAACTGATACACTAAACCACCATGTGCATCATCCCAGTAAAAACTTTGCTGCAAAAGGAGAGAATAATGTATGTAGTTCATTAGTAGTTAAATGGTAATGCTCAACATTGTAGTGTAAGAAGCATGACTTACTATGAAATCACCCCACCATTGCATGAGCGCCTCATTGGGGACAGAGCTTATGTTATACCAGGGTCCATCAAAGTGTCTACGGATTGATGCAACGATTGCTCGCCGTGGAGGGTTATCAAGACCAAACCTGCAAATACAAATAATAGCATACTCTGTTAAATATCAAAGATGTAATGACAAATGTTGTGAGAGCCTAGTTAAACCTCCACGATTCTTGTGTTTTCAAAATGTGATGACAATCTCTAGATTTTTGTGAAGACAAAGATCATTTCACAACATAAACCATTAAATCTCTGAAAATAACATGATGATAAAGTCAACATGATGATAACAAGATAGGAAAACGTTTTCCACGTGAATAATCAACAAGTGGTGAAAAATCAGTTTTATACAATTAAGATGCAACAACACAATGAGATTTACCGATCAACAAGTTACTACACATATAAATAACAGAGCATGGACATATATACTTACCACATAGCACCGTTTCTCTCTCCGGATGAAGAACTGGCATCAGTCTCCTACCATCCTGTGCTAGTAATGCTTCAATGGTCATTTGAACATTGTTATTTCCTCCGCCATGTCCTCCTCTACCATGTGGTTGAAGTCTTCCCCCGCCCCGTCCACCACGTCCGTAGCCAGGACCATCACCTCGACCACCACCAAGTGGACCACCCACGCCACCACCAATGGCACCTCCAAGGCCACCACCAAATCCACCACCAAGGGCACACATCATAATTTTTTGTTTCCATGTTGCTACAAATGGGTTGTAGATAATAATTGCTACGACTATTTCGTCACACATCATAATTTTTGTTACAACAAAATTGTAGATGAATATAGTAAAATTGTTACAAAATAGGTTCGTAGTTTTTTGTAGAAAACTTGCTACGAAAAGTTACTAATTTGCAACAAAATAGATAAACTTATATTTTGTCACTAATACGTAGCTTTTTGTAGATATAATTTGTTATCACTAATTTCGTAGCAAAACTTTGTAACAATATGGACGATTTCTACTAGTGAGAGGATATATATATAGACAGTCACCACCATGGAGTACTATATCAGATAAGCTCTGTAAGTTCAAGTCAAGATTGCTTCGTGCTGGAATGTGACGGTGATGATCTTCTCCGTTCTTGCAAAAGGCTACATATTTGGACAGAGGTAATATATAATAGTAGGAATCAAACGATTAGGTTTTGTAAAGTCATTTTATAAAACGTGCCTCTTTTATACTACTAACTAGGTACTAACCCGCGGAAAAGTGCAGGCTGAACTTTTCTTTTGATGAAATTTATAATAATTTATTTTATTATTATGTTATTTATAGCTGAAAATAAAAAAAAAAATAAAAAAAAAAAGCTGAAAAAAAATTATTTTATTTATAATGGTTTGTGATTAAAAATTCGGTTTGCTTTTATTAAAACTATGATGTCGGCCCGTGCGGTAACACACGGGAAAGTGAAAACTTGAAATGTTTAACATTGTTAATTTCACATTTCAAGGGAAAATTTTAGGTAACTTTTTAACTGTATAATATAAAAGTCATAAATAATGACTAAAATGAATTAACTAAATTATTTAAATAAAATATTTGTTATATATATAAAAATGAAAAATCGATTCAGTGACAATAAGAGAATAATGTTAAAGATATATAAATCTAGATTTATTGAATCATACTCAGATAATCATTTTTAAAAGATAATCACATAGAATAAAATTTAAATCATTATTGTATCGAAATTTATAAAAAATAATAAGAGAATCAGGAAGAAAGAGCTCATAGCTACAACTGCAGCCAACCAAATTGAGTAAAAAGATAAATCTATGAAAAATAGAAATCACAATTAATTACCTAAATTAATACTGAAAGAGATTATCAATACAATTACATGGAAAACAACACCAAACAAAAGTTAGATGAATGAATCAATATATAACACAATCCAAATTTTTTAACAAAGATGAGTGAATTAATGTAAACATTGAGAGCTGGGAGTACGACAAAGAAACACAATTGTTAGATCAAACTATTGCAACTTTTAAGATCATTAACAAATCTAAACATTATGCAATAAAATCATATGTTAAATATGATGGCTTGAAAAAACACATACTTTACAATTTTTTCTATTTTTTTTTTAAATTAAAACGGGCATTTTATTTAATTAAACCCCTTAATGGGCCGGGCCACAGATTACATAGGGTTACGAAGCAAAAGCAAATCAAAATTCCGCCGTTGCCGGAAAGGAGACTCGCCGTATTGACATCGTGACGCAGATGGTCAGGTCACTAGCACCGGCGGATGCGAGATCCACAGTTTTGCGGCGAATCGAGGTATCTATGAAAGGAGATGAAGCATCCGACCCCGCCTCCGTTCCTTTTCCCGATTCGATTCACAAACCCACCACAAATCTCCGGTATGACCAACCTCCGACATCGCAGCACGTTGTTGACAGCTCCTAGACCAAGCAAGCCGCCAACTCGGACGTAACCTCTCTTTCCCAGATCTAGCGGATTCTCAACTTGTAACATCCGCGAACCAATGTTTGTAATTTTGGGGTGGGTGTCGATCGACACCCTTGGTGGCATCGATCGACACCGTGTTTTCCGGTTTGGTCGGGTTTGATTTAATTGCTGATTGGTTCGGTTTGGTTCAATTAAAACCCTAATCGTGTTGTTAAGTGTCTGAGACGAATTAAGGGTTTCAGAAAGTCTCTTTGTCGCCGTTGAGTGGAAAGAAAGAGAGAAAAGAGAGAAAAACGTTTCTGAGATTTTCTGGGCTTGTTCTTGGAGATTTTGGAGAGATCTGAGGCTGTAGGAGGGTTAGCTGTTGCTGGGAACGAAGGGGAGCTTCTGGAGGTGTTGTTTTCCACGTTTCTCAATCCAATCTTCTTGTTCTTGAGGTGAGTGCTTGACCATGGTTGATCTAAGAATGAGATATCTCTTGTTTGGGTGTTTTCTTTGCTGTTTGTGTTGTTTTGTTGTTTGGGTTCGTTGCTTTTGTGATTCCCAGTGATTTCTGTGGTAATTGGGTGAGTTTGAGTCAGATTCGAGATGATTTGGGAGGAGAGTTCGACGTTCGGATTCGCGCAGATCGTGTCTGCAGAAGAGGCATCGATCGACACTCAAGGAGCATCGGTCGACACCGTTTCGAGAGGCATCGGTCGACACTGTTTAGCATCGGTCGACACCATTGTTTGTAGCATCGATCGACACCGTTAGGCATCGGTCGACACTGGTCTCAGTCGAGACTTGTTTTCCTGGTTTGATGTATAGTTGTGTGTTGTTTGTTTTGCTTAAACTTGAGGGTCTCATATGCTTGTGTGTAAAACCTAGTAGATGGGAGGACGGCCTCACTAAGTATTTATGATAATACTTACGCATCTCAATTGTTGTTTGTGGTGTGCAGGTAAAGGAAAAGTGTGATCTTGGAATCAAAGGCGATGAGGAGGAGGATGTTCTAGAGGCTTGATTGGTTGTGGTCTAGCTATTGTTAGGTTGCTAGTATTGAGTTGATAGAGCATTGTAGGATGTTGGAACTTTGCTATTTCGTTATTGGTTATTGGATTATTGCTGTTGGTATTCTTTTGGTTTAATGGAAATTATTTTATTTGGTTATCCGCGGTTATTGATTGTTGTTAGGATGTTAGTGGGTATGGGACCACTAGTAAATTAAGGTATAAAAAAAAGAACGGGAAGGATTGTTTCATTTTGGTATCAGAGCCCTTACGGTTCTAGGTCTAGGGTTCATTGTGTTTTTGCTGTTGATGTTAGGATTCCATGCTATGATTGATTGTGTGAGTGGGTCAATTGTGTGTGGCATGAAGTCCTAGAACATCCTCTTCGAGCCTGTCTTGTGATTCCACGGTAAGTTGTGTTTTTGTGTATTAGAATTATTGTTTGCTTAGCCTTCTGTTCTTGGATGACACAGATGGTTAGAGGTGAGGATGATGTTGGTCGCGGTCGTGGTCGTGGTCGTGGGCGTGGTCGTGGTCGTGGTCGGGGACAAGGTCAGGTTCCTGAGGCCAGTGTGAGTGTGACCCAGAGCATGGCCAATGAGGAGGTGGCGGAGTCACAGGTTCATCCTAGAGTGTCTGGAGACCAGGATGGTTTGGGTGACGGTGTTGGTCACGGGGTTGCCCCGGTGTGGGGGTTGCAGCAGGAGGTGCTCCAGGCAGGGAGGATGTCTTGATGGACTTGCTAGCTCAGGTTTTGCAGCGGCTTCCAGCAGTTGTGCCGCCAGTGGTTGGTGGGCAGGATCCAGTAGTGCCGCCAGTGGTTGGTGGGCAGGATCCAGTAGTGCCGCCAGTGGGTGGTGGGCAGGTTCCAGCGGTGCAGCCTGTGGCGGGTTTGCAGGCAGGTGTCCAGCCGGGGGCCGAGGTAGTGGATGCTCAGTATGTGCGGATGATGGAGCAGCTGCGGCATGTGGGAGCAGGGTATTTCTCAGAAGTACCGATCCGAGTGTAGCGGATGAGTGGAGAGAGCGGATGGAGGATATTTTCCTTTTGCTTAGGTGTCCCGACCGGTACAGGGTGGATCTGGCAGTGTTTTACTTGTCAGAGATGCACGTGTGTGGTGGAGGTCGGTGACAGCACGGAGGGTGCAGCGGGTATGTCTTGGGGAGATTTTGTGAGGGAGTTTAACTCCAAGTATTTTCCTCAGGAGGCTCTTGATCGTATGGAGGCACGGTTCTTGGGGTTGACTCAGGGAAACCGTACAGTGCGAGAGCTGGATGCAGAGTTCAGTCGGCTTGTGGGATATGCAGGCAGGGCATGGGAGCCAGAGTCGGCTCAGGTGCGGAGGTTTTTGTTGGGTCTGCGGGATGATTTGAGGACTCGGTGCAGAGTGAGGAGCTATGATACGAGAGCGGAGTTGGTTGAGGTTACAGCTGGGATAGAGGATGACTTGAGGTCACAGGTGGTTGTGGTCAGTTCTTTGGTGCAGCCACAGCAGTATCAGCCGCTCTGTTCCTAGCAAGGCAAGCCTGCGCAAGGGCAGAAACGGAAGTTTGATGTTATGCAGAGATCGAGGCACGGGGTGCGAGATGCTTTGGATGTGGTAGCAGGGACCACAAGGTGACTAGCTGTCCACAGAGAGGTGAGCAGCGGGCAGTGACAGAGCAGCGGGCGGTGACGGAGTCGCGGATAGATACCCGAGTGTGTTACTATTGCAGAGAGACGGGGCACATCAAGCCTCGTTGTCCCAAGTTGTAGCAGAGGGCAGTAGCAGTGTTGCAGGCTGGAGCTCAGCCAGGGATGCAGCAGGCTGTGCAGCACGGTGTGCAGCCGGTGGGTTGGATCGAGCCGACGTCTCAGGTGTACTCGACCCAGAGCCCGGTGGCACTAGTGCAGGAGCGATCACAGGAATAACTTCTTAGATTCGAACTTAGTCAATTCAATAGTTCAGATTATATTTGTTTTTGCTTGTGGTCAAGTGTTAGGTTCTCAACACATGAGGTTTGTGTAGGGACCTTGTTGGTGGGCGGGTTTAAGTCCCATGTTATGTTTGATTCTGGAGCTTCTCATAGCTTCATTACTCCGGAGTGTGCCGAGAGTGCAGGGATCAGAGGGGATTATGGAGAACGTTCAGGAGTTGTCAGAGTTGTGGGAGGCAAGTTCCTAAGGGTTATTGGACGAGCTGGAGGAGTGGATATTCAGATCGCAGGAGAGTCGTGGCCAGCGGATTTGCTTATCAGTCCAGTGGAGTTGTATGATGTTATTCTTAGTATGGATGGGTTGCATCGGTATCAGATGCATTTGGATTGCTATCGGGGTAGAGTGGAGTTTGAGCGTCCAGGAGGGAAGTTGGTTTTTCAGGGTATTAGACCGACTTCGGGGAGTCTCGTGATCTCAGCTGTTCAGGCAGGGAAGATGATCGAGAAGGGCCGTGAGGCTTATCTGGTTACTATATCTATGCCAGAGTCAGTGGGGAAGTCTACGGTTAGCGGTATTCCGGTTGTGGAGGACTTTGAGGATGTGTTCCAGTCATTGCAGGGATTACCACCATCTCGGTCGGATCCTTTTACTATTGAGCTGGAACCGGGGACGATGCCGTTATCCAAGGCTCCTTACAGGATGGCTCCAGCAGAGAAGGCAGAGCTGAAGAAGCAGCTGGAGGATTTGTTGAGTAAGAGTTTTATCCGTCCTAGTTGTTCACCGTGGGGAGCTCCGGTGCTCTTTGTTAAGAAGAAGGATGGGAGTTTTTGGTTGTGTATTGACTATCGGGGTTTGAACCGAGTTACTCTGAAGAACAAGTACCCTCTCCCGAGGATTGATGAGTTGTTGGATCAGTTGAGGGGAGCTACTTGGTTCTCCAAGATCGACTAGGCATCAAGATATCATCATATTCCTATATCTGAGGCAGATGTGAGGAAGACAGCCTTCAGGACGAGATATGGGCACTACGAGTTTGTGGTGATGCCGTTTGGGTTGACAAATGTGCCAGCTGCGTTTATGAGATTGATGAACAGCGTGTTCCAGGAGTTTCTGGACGTGTCAGTCATCATTTTCATCGACGACATCCTGGTATATTCTAAGAGTCCTGAGGAGCATGCAGTACATTTGAGAGCAGTGTTGGAGAAGCTGCGGGAGCAGAAGTTGTTTGCTAAGCTGAGTAAGTGCAGTTTCTAGCAGCGTGAGATGGGGTTCTTGGGTCATATTGTTTCAGCTGAGGGAGTTTCAGTGGATCCAGAGAAGATTCAGTCCATCGAGAGTGGCCGAGCCCGCAGAGTGCCACTGAGATTCGGAGTTTCTGGGGTTAGCAGGTTACTACAGGAGGTTTGTTCGGGGTTTTGCGAGTATGGCACAGCCGATGACTAAGCTTACAGGGAAGGATGTTCCATTTGTATGGTCACCGGAGTGTGAGGCGAGTTTTGCAAGTCTCAAGCAGATGTTAACTACCACGCCGGTGTTAGCACTACCTGAGCAGACGAGCCTTATGTTGTGTATACAGACGTTCTAGAGTGGGGTTAGGTTGTGTACTTATGCAGCATGGGAAGGTTATAGCCTATGCTTCGCGGCAGTTGCGGAAGCAGGAAGCTAATTATCCTACTCATGATTTGGAGATGGCAGTAGTGATCTTTGCTCTTAAGATTTGGAGCTCCTATCTGTATGGTGGGAAGGTACATGTATTTACAGATCACAAGAGTCTGAAGTACATTTTTACTCAGCCTGAGCTGAATTTGAGGCAGAGGCGTTGGATGGAGTTAGTAGCGGATTATGACTTGGACATAGCTTACCATCCTGGTAAAGCTAACCTGGTTGCAGATGCCTTGAGTCGGAAGCGGGTGGCTTCGGCTCAGGAGCAGGATATGGAGGCATTGGTTGGTGAGATTAGTGCATTGAGTTTGTGTGCTATCTCACAGGAACCTTTGGGTTTGGAGGCAGCTGATAGGGCGGATTTGTTGAGCAGAGTGAGGTTAGCTCAGGGGAGCGATGAGGGGCTGGTGAATGCCTCTAAGGCTGCGGGTGCAGAGTATCAGGTTTCTGCTAATGGTACTATCCTTGTGCATGGTCGGATCTGTGTGCCCAAGGGTGAGGATTTGAGGCAGGAGATACTGAGAGAGGATCATTCGAGCAAGTTCTCTATTCATCCAGGGGCGACCAAGATGTATTGTGACCTCAAGCGGTATTATCACTGGGTAGGGATGAAGAAGGACGTAGCCGACTGGGTGACGAAGTGTGATACTTGCCAGCTGGTGAAGGCGGAGCATCAGGTTCCTGATGGTTTATTACAGAGTTTGCCTATTCCAGAGTGGAAGTGGGATTTGATCACGATGGATTTCGTGGTGGGTTTGCCTGTGTCGAGGACGTTTGATGCTATTTGGGTTATTGTGGACCGTTTGACTAAGTCTGCGCATTTCCTGGCCATCAAGAAAACTGATGGAGCAGCGGTTTTGGCCAAGAAGTACGTGAGGGAGATAGTCAGACTGCATGGTGTGCCTGCTAGTATTGTGTCTGATAGAGATTCCAAGTTCACCTCGGTGTTCTGGAAGGCATTTCAGTCAGAGATGGGCACGAAGGTGCATATGAGTACAGCCTATCATCCTCAGACGGATGGTAAGTCAGAGAGGACGATCCAGATTTTGGAGGATTTATTGAGGATGTGTGTGTTGGATTGGGGTGGTCATTGGGCAGATCACTTGAGCTTGGTGGAGTTTGCTTATAACAACAGCTACCAGGCTAGTATTGGGATGGCTCCTTATGAAGCCTTGTATGGGAGGCCGTGTCGTACACCATTATGTTGGACTCAGGTGGGGGAGAGGAGCATTTTGGAGCAGATTTTGTTCAGGAGACCTCGGAGAAGATTCGGGTTTTGAGGCTGAACATGAAGGAGGCGCAGGATCGGCAGAAGAGCTATGCTGATAAGAGGAGAAAGGATCTTGAGTTTCAGGTTGGTGACAGAGTGTACCTCAAGATGGCCATGTTGCGGGGTCCGAACAGGTCATTGACGGAGACTAAGTTGAGTCCGAGGTACATGGGTCCGTTCAGAGTGGTTGAGTGGGTGGGACCAGTGGCATACCGGTTGGAGTTGCCTGAGGTTATGCGTGCGTTCCACAAGGTATTTCATGTGTCGATGCTGAGGAAGTGTCTTCACGAGGGTGATCAGTTGTTGGCTAAGATCCCGAGGATCTTCAGCCTAACATGACTTTAGAGGCGAGACCATTGAGGGTGCTCGAGAGGAGAGTCAAGGAACTTCGGAAGAAGAAGATTCCTTTGATGAGAGTCTTGTGGGACTGTGACGGAGTAGAGGAGCAGACTTGGGAGCCCGAGGCGAGGATGAAGGCAAGGTTTAAGAAGTGGTTTGAGAAGCGACCGCGACTTGAGCTTGTCTAGCCGGGTCCGAGTTGTAGTCCGTGGCTGGAACGGGTACGGAGTATTCCAGCCTATCTCTCTTGGTATTTGGTCGCTTAGGGGTGGTTGGTTGTATGACTAAGTATCAAGATGAGGTGGTGCTCGAGATGCGGGTTGATGGCTCCGGTTGTTGTATTTTTTGTCTTATTTCTCTATTGTAATCTCGTTGAGGTTGTATCGATTATGACATTTTGAGATTAATAAGATGAGCATTTTCTTTATGTTTGACTGTTGGTTTCATGGGAAAAGAGAAAAAGTTCGGGTTCTATTTTTGGAAGTTTCCATAAATAGAAAGTTTCCACAAAAGGAAAGTTTCCAGAATTAGAAAGTTTCTAAAAAGGGAAAGCTTTTGTGGAAATGTTGAGGTAGATCTAGCCGGGAGATACTCGTTGGCATCAGTATTTGTTTTGCTCAAGGCCGTGCGGGTCCAACTCATGTGATACCGATAGCTCGATGGACTTTGTGGCCAGAGAGTGGGAGTGGTATGTTGTTCGGATGACGATCCGAGAGCGCGCTTGAGGGTGACGACCCAAGAGCGGGATATTTGAGACTCCCTGGATACCGTAGCTATGAGCCGAGGCTCGGCAGTGAGCCGGTATGTCTCGAGGGTTGCGACCCGAGAGCGGGGGGAGTGTGTGTGAGTGACTTCCTGGATGCCGTAGCTTAAGGCGATTGGCCTGATAGCGAGCCGGCATGATTCGTTGGTTGCAACCACGGACGGGGGAAGCACTGAGTTGTGAGCAAATAGTGTTTATGATGCGAGTATATAGGCTAGAGGGAGGTGTGCGGGCTGTTGCGACAGTGGCACGGGAAACCTTGGCTGACGGTGTTTAGTCCAGTCTGGGGACGTGCTGACGGTGGCACGGAGGTCCTTGGCAGATGGACGGTATTGCGGGATTCGGGGACGAATCCTTATTGGTGGGGGAGAATTACAACATCCGCGAACCAATGTTTGTAATTTTGGTGTGGGTGTCGATCGACACCCTTGATAGCATCGATCGACACCGTGTTTTTCCGGTTTGGTCGGGTTTGATTTAATTGCTGATTGGTTCGGTTTGGTTCAATTAAAATCCCTAATCGTGTTGTTAAGTGTCTGAGAATTAAGGGTTTCAGAAAGTCTCTTTTGTCGCCGTTGAGTGGAAAAGAAAGAGAGAAAAGAGAAAAACGTTTCTGAGATTTTCTGGGCTTGTTCTTGGAGATTTTGGAGAGATCTGAGGCTGTAGGAGGGTTAGCTGTTGCTGGGAACGAAGGGGAGCTTCGGAGGTGTTGTTTTCCACGTTTCTCAATCCAATCTTCCTGTTTGAGGTGAGTGCTTGACCATGGTTGATCTAAGCATGATATCTCTCTTGTTTGGGTGTTTTCTTTGCTGTTTGTGTTGTTTTGTTGTTTGGGTTCGTTGCTTTTGTGATTCCCAGTGATTTCTGTGGTAATTGGGTGAGTTTGAGTCGGATTCGAGATGATTTGGGAGGAGAGTTCGATGTTCGGATTCGCGCAGATCGTGTCTGCAGAAGAGGCATCGATCGACACTCAAGGAGCATTGGTCGACACCGTTTCGAGAGGCATCGGTCGACACTGTTTAGCATCGGTCGACACCATTGTTTGTAGCATCGATCGACACCGTTAGGCATCGGTCGACACTGGTCTCAGCCGAGACTTGTTTTCCTGGTTTGATGTGTTGTTGTGTGTTGTTTTTTTTGCTTAAACTTGAGGGCCTCATATGCTTGTGTGTATAACCTAGTAGATGGGAGGACGGCCTCACTAAGTATTTATGATAATACTTACGCATCTCAATTGTTGTTTGTGGTGTGCTGGTAAAGGAAAAGTGTGATCGTGGAATCAAAGGCGATGAGGAGGAGGATGTTCTGAAGGCTTGATTGGTTGTGGTCTAGCTATTGTTAGGTTGCTAGTATTGAGTTGATAGAGCATTGTAGGATGTTGGAACTTTGCTATTTCGTTATTGGTTATTGGATTATTGCTGTTGGTATTCTTTTGGTTTAATGGAAATTGTTTTATTTGGTTATCCGCGGTTATTGATTGTTGTTAGGATGTTAGTGCTTATGGGACCACTAGTAAATTAAGGTATAAAAAAAAACGGGAAGGGTTGTTTCACAACTCGTCGAACTAGATCCCTTCGAACCGGCCCAGAATGAAGCAAGACGCGGCGGTGAGGGACCGATGGCTCAATCGGAAACCCAGCACACTCGAATCCGCGGCTGCCGGCGAGATCCAAAGGAACCACCGTTAACCTTCAAGGCAAATCAGCATCCCTCCTTCTCCTCCATCGACTTCCGCCGTAGATCCATTGCCGGCACGACGGATGAGCCACGAGAGTCGACAGCTACACCACTCGACGGCGTCCTCAAACCGGAGGGTCAGAACAATGCTCTCTGCCGCCACGCCGGATCTGCATCTACGTCGATGAAGGAGATAACCACACCCAAGCCGACGGAGAAGAGATCTAGTCCACCTCTGCAAACACCTAGCAACCTGAGGGAGTGAAGATCAAGGCCTCCGGAGATCTGAAACGAAGCTTAAAGAAGAGAGAGATGAGAGGTTTTTTCTTTTCGGAATGATTGTCCTTTTCGGAACGATCTTTTACTTTATAAGTTTTATATTGTTAATTTGTCATTTTATGTATGAGAAATGGTTATATTTGTTGTTTGTTTTTATTTTAATTTTTGAACATATTTAGTGAAAGTGTTCTAATATGACCTATGCTTAAGTAATATTTTTTTCAACTGCATAATATAATTTCGAAAATCACGATTAAGTGTGATAAATTGCCAAAATTTTATTCTTTTTACGCCTAATAATATATTTTTATGGCTAAACATTATATATTTTGTAACAATACATGAAATACTAGAGATTTTTTGGCAATTGTATAAATCATTAAGAATATTCTTTTTAAGAAGATTCTTTGGAATATTATTAAATGTATTCATATAGCCCACAGCTTGTCATGTTAATCTATAACATTTTTTTGTAACCAACATATATTTAATCAATAACCTATTTTGTAACCAACTTATAAAAATTATATAGTTTACAAAAAGTTGTATACTTCCGTTTTATTATATAGGGGATACCGAAATAAGCAAACCATAACCGAATAGACCTAATCCAAAATTAACCAAAATTAAATACTCAAAATATCCAAAAACATCCAAAAAGTACCAAATTTTATGAAATACCCAAATATTTCAGGTTATTAAGGTATTTTAGAATCAAAACCGAAAAGTACCAAACTTTGGTTCCTAATCGGTTCTTATTCAACAACCCTAACAGAATATTCCCAAACCGTAACCAAACTGATTTTCTTTCGGTTTTTGATCTTAAAGCTGAAAACCAATCCGAGCCAGAACCAAACCGAGTACCCTAACTGCCACTATTAACGACAATCATGAATATGAGATATCAAGAAATGAAAAAAACACGGCCCATGAAAAAGAAGGCCCAAACCCAACTAAAGAGAGAGAGAACTGTGGAAAGGGAACTAGGGTTTTTTTCCGGGGAGCTTCATTACTTCATTCTCTTCCTCCTTCTGCCTCTCTCGCATTTTCTGCAGCCTTTGCTTCAAGAGCTCCGCGGAGAGCAGCGATCAGTAGTAGCCATGGCTGAGCAAGTTCGTTTTCATCCCTATTCTTACCTCGTGTTCATTTCTACACTCTCTTACGATTCTAATCATCTTCTTGTTTCTCTTGCAGACTGAGAAAGCTTTTCTTAAGCAGCCCAAGGTTTTCCTAAGGTTAAAATTCAAGAATCTTATATCCATTTTGTTTCTTGAATTTGGTTCATATGATTTTTAAGGGTTTTTTTTAATGGTGTTTGTGTGTTTCTTTCAGCTCGAAGAAATCTGGCAAAGGAAAGAGACCTGGAAAGGGTGGAAATCGTTTCTGGAAGAACATTGGTTTGGGTTTCAAGACCCCTCGTGAAGCCATTGAAGGTTTGTTTTCTTAAAACCCTGAACTTGTAAATTTCCAAACCCTGAACTTCGATCTGAGTAGATAATATGTAGTTTAAGCTAGGGTTTTGCTATATAGAAATCTGCATTTCTCTCTTCACAATTGATCTTGTGATAATATGATATATCTCTTAGTTAGAATATTGTTTTGAGTGCTTGCTTTTATGAGATTTGAAATAGTAAACTGAAGTTTAAGATTGAAACATTCAGACATGTTCTGTTTTCTGTTGTGGAACAGGAGCTTACATTGACAAGAAATGTCCATTCACTGGAACTGTTTCTGTAAGAGGACGTATCTTAGCTGGTACTTGCCATAGCGCCAAGATGCAGAGGACCATCATTGTCCGTAGGAATTACCTCCACTTTGTGAAGAAGTATCAACGGTAAGTTTGTTCATCTAAAACTCAGATTGTGATCTCTGTTCATCTAGGTATAGCTTAAATGGCATTTAAGTTTTAACACGTGCCTTCATCAGATATGAGAAGAGACACTCCAACATCCCTGCTCATGTCTCACCGTGCTTCCGTGTCAAGGAAGGTGATCATGTCATCATTGGCCAATGCAGGTATGAATGAATATTGGGTTTGTCTTTTATGCTTTTCGAAGATTTAGGCCAATGCTGGGGAAAACAATATTTGACTGATTGTTTGTGATTTATTTGCAGGCCGTTGTCTAAGACTGTCAGGTTCAATGTGCTGAAGGTGATCCCAGCGGGTGCATCTGCCTTTGGAAAGAAGGCATTCACTGGAGTCTAAGAGATTTTGGTTTAATTTTGATTTTGGAATGTTTTAATGTTTTGCTTGATGATCCCCTTTTGTTGGAGACTTTGATTATAACAGACGAGAATACAAGTCTACGCACTTTCATCCAACTAAATCTTCTATATCCAAATCGACTTAATTGTTTAACACAAATCGACTTAAATATGGTCATATTCATACATATATATACAGAAGTTTCATGATAAAGGAAGAAAAAGATGTGAACTTCTTCAATTGTGTATAAGAAGAATACAAGTTAGTAGTATTCATTTGTAGCCTACTATAAAATAGAGTCTGAAGTCATTATTCTCGTTGGAAAACTATTTCACCGTTAAGAATACAATGCATTCGAAGACCATAATAGAGAAAAGTAGAGGTTTAGTTTCCATGTCTAGGCTGGCAAGGCAAGCAACAGAACAACGTTTACTTCAGTTCGGCGGGAACATAGAACGACTAACAAAATGGTGTTATTTGAAACAATCGGTTGGACTCTCGATTGCATATTCAATCTTGTAATGTCAAGCACCACCAACTTTCAGGATACCGAGAAGAAATTCAGGGGAAGACGATGAAAGACTGAACTCCGCGATCGTTGAGTTATGAAAGAGTGATTTGTTATGAAAGAGTGATTTTGATCAGTCTTTGGAAGACTGTCTTCCTAAGCCACCGGTGTTTTTTTTTTTTTTAATGCGACTATGTGAGTTAACTTTATTATTAACTTTAAAGGAACCTAACGAGCAATTGATTAAGGATGAAGACAACAAGAACATTGTTATGGGTGTTCTTCAAGTGCAAACGAGCCCATCAAATCCGGAAATCCATAGTGGTTATAATTGTATGAGTTTGAATATGAAGTCGTGAAGTTAAAGCAAAATACGATAATAGACACTAGACAAAGACTTAGTAGATCTCTTGATACGATATAATTGTATACAAGCTTACAAATTAATAATTTGATATAGGTCGCTAGTTGCTACGTATTCTTTTCTAGGTCAATATAAAAATAACAATATGACAATAATAAATTTATTATTATATTTATTTATTTTTAAAAAATTTTGTTTGAGATAGTATTTATTTTTAATATTGTAATTGTTCGGTAAATATATATATATATATATATTGAATACTAATTATTTTAGAATATTATAGTTTTTAATTTGTTTGATGTATAATACAGTTTTATATTTCTTGTTTGCATTATTTGCATCACTATTTTGTGAAATATTTTGAAGTGGCAATTATAATATTGTAATTGTGAGTAAATAATTTATCAGCCACATAAATTTAGTTTTACCAATCCGCCAATGTAAAAAAATTAAAATACACATTTTTCTTCATAGATTGAGTAACATATCTTTGATTTTAAAACTTCAAATCACAAAACATATGTAGAAATTGTTTTACATATTTAGTAATAATAAGTATTATATGAAAATTCAAAACAATTTGTAAATAAAATAAAAGAAAGATGATAGGAGAATCATAATTTAAAATCTTAACAAAATTTTCCAAGTCTAGTTATTAAAAATAATCATATTATCTACTTGGATATAAAATCTTAGTTTTAAAAATTCTGATTGGTTATATAGTTTTATTGTAACATCCGCGAACCGGATTATGTGGTTTTGGTAGGAGTGTCGATCGACACCCTTGTGGCATCGATCGACACCACTATTTCTGGGTTCGTCGGGTTTGTTTTAATTCGCGATTTTGGTTTGGTTGGTTTGGTTTAGTTAACTAAACCGAGTATATAAGTGGAGAAGCGACAAATTAAGGGTTTTAGGGTGTCTGGTCGCCGTTTGCAGAGATAGAGAGAGAGGAGAGAGCCTATTGTGGTGAGAAGGAGATTAAAGGAGAAAGAGCAGAATCGTTAGGGTTTGGAAGGAAACAGTTTCGGCATATCAAATCGTTCTCAAAGGTAATGAAATTTGGTAGGTTTATTCCCAAGTCTTTCTTCGTCATTCTCCTATTTACAGAAGTAGTTTTGGATTCAAACTCGATGAGATATCGGCAGTTTCGTGAGTCACGTTGTCTCAGACGCGAGTTGGAACCATCGGGGATTGTAATTGAGATCGTGGTCTCGTCTGGTTCCTGATCGTGCTGAAATTTTGTGGGAAGCTTCGTGACGTCTAAGGATAGCTTTTCACCGGAGAGATTTGTTAGTTAACGGTTGGTTTTTATTTTAGGGTTTCGTCTTTGAGACTGTTCTTTTCTGATGTTTCTGTCCAGTTTTGTTATAAGTCATTTTTGGTTGTGTGGCTTGTTGTAGGGCGTTTCTGGGCTGTTTCAGACGTTAGAAGGGTCTCAACTGGTTGTATTGGTTGTTATAATCAGTTGTTAAGGTGAGTGCATGACCATGGCTTATCTAAGCCTGAGAATCCTTTGTTTGTTTGATTTGTTGTGTTTTGTGGTGTTGTTCTTGCTTGTGGTGGTTGTGTTATGGTTATTATAGGTGCCTGAGGCTTTTGGGAGAGTTTGGGACAGATTGTAAGCGGATTGAAACGGAGGTTCGTCGTTCGGATTTGTGCAGTTCGCGTCTGCGAAGGGAGTGTCGATCGACACCAGTTAGGTGTCGGTCGACACCATGTTTGGCCAGTGTCGATCGACACCTCTCTGGTGTCGGTCGACACCGAGTTGCTTGTTTTCGTGATTTTTCCTGGTCTGTTTGTGTTTGGTTGTCATTTGTTAAGCATTGGTTTCTCAGTTGCTTGTGTGTATAACCCAGTAGATGGGAGGATTGCCTCACTAAGTATTTGTGATAATACTTACGCATCTCAATTGTTGTTTGTGGTGTGCAGGTTTGTGTTGTGGAATCATGGCGATGAGGAGGAGGAGGATCTAGGGTCTCGTTTGTGTGTTATTGGATTGTTGGATATGTTGTTGGAACCTTGGATAGAGATATGCTAGGTTGATGGATAGAATGCTTAGGATTGTTATTGTATTGATGTTGTAATGGTTTTGTATGGTTGGTATGTTTTCCGCTGTGTGTACTGGTTGTTATTGGTTTAATGAGGAGTTGTGGTTTGGGTTGGTTTAATTTAGTACTATAGGCTGCATAATTGTTTATATTGTATTTAATTATTAAAAAAAAGGGTCGGGTTGTTTCATTTTGGTATCAGAGCCTTTACGGTTCTAGGATGGTTAGATGGATGGTTTAGAGTGGTTTTGGATTTTAATTGGTTGAATTATTTTCCTGTTGCGGGATGCATGATGTTGTATGATGAAATTGATTATGCGTAGTTAGTCAATTTGTTTGTGGTATGGAGTCCTAGTATCATCCTCTTCGAGTCTTCAATGAGATTCCACGGTAAGTGATTTTGTGTATTGTTAGTTGTGTAGTGTTTTTAGCTTTTGTGCGGAGGGTGCAGTTGTCTATTGAAAAGTTGTTGCAAAGTGGTGGATCACGTTGGTATCGGGAAATATCGTTGGCGGTGACTTGTGTAAGTGGATGTATTGCAAATGAAGTTCATTTGGATTTTTGACTCGGGTGTCATGAGGAAAAGGAATAGCTCAGGAATTCTATAAATGGAAAGTTTCCATAAATAGAGGATTGCTATAAATGGAAAGTTTTATAGGAGTCAGAGCTTTTCTATTTTTGAAAAGTGTATGGAAATACCTTGAGGGTAGGGTGTTCCGGGGTGACCGGATGGTGGTCATGGTGGTGTTCGAGATATGAGTTTTCGTGAAGGCGCAATGCTAAAAGAGGAAAGTTTCTAAAAATAGAAGTTTCTAGAAATGGAAAGTGTTGAGCTAGATCTAGTCGGGAGATACTCGTTGACATCAGACTTGTTTGCTCAAGATCGTGTGGGCCCAACTCATGTGATACCGATAGCTCGATGGACTTTGTGGCCAGAGAGTGGGAGTGGTATGTTTGCTTCGGATGATGATCCGAGAGCGCGCTTTAGAGTGACGACCCAAGAGCGGGATTTTGAGACTCCCTGGATACCGTAGCTGTGAGCCGCGGCTCGGCAGTGAGCCGGTATGTCTCGAGGGTTGCGACCCGAGAGCGGGGGGAGTGGGCGTGTGAGACTCCCTGGATACCGTAGCTGTAGGCTGTGGCCTGGCAGTGAACCGATATGACTCGAAGGTTGCGACCTGAGCGGGGGAGTGTGTGTGAGTGACTTCCTGGATGTCGTAGCTTAAGGCGGTTGGCCTGATAGCGAGCCGGCATGATTCGTTGGTTGCGACCACGGACGGGGGAAGTACTGAGTTGTGAGCAAATAATGTCTGGGATGTGAGTATATTGACTAGACGGAGACCTCATGGTTCAGTCGGAGGTGTGCGGACTGTTGCGACAGTTGCACGGGAAACCTTGACTGGCGGTGTTCAGTCCGGACGGAGGACGTGCGGGCCGTGTTGACGGTGGCACTGAGGTCCTTGATGGATGGACGGTGCTGTAGGATTTGAGGACGAATCCTTATTGGTGGGGGAGAATTGTAACATCCGCGAACCGGATTATGCGGTTTTGGTAGGAGTGTCGATCGACACCCTTGTGGCATCGATCGGCACCACTATTTCTGGGTTCGTCGGGTTTGTTTTAATTCACGAATTTGGTTTGGTTGGTTTGGTTTAGTTAACTAAACCGAGTATATAAGTGGAGAAGCGACAAATTAAGGGTTTTAGGGTGTTTGGTCGCCGTTTGCAGAGATAGAGAGAGAGGAGAGAGCCTATTGTGGTGAGAAGGAGATTAAAGGAGAAAGAGCAGAATCGTTAGGGTTTGGAAGGAAACAGTTTCGGCATATCAAATCGTTCTCAAAGGTAATGAAATTTGGTAGGTTTATTCCCAAGTCTTTCTTGGCCATTCTCCTTTTTACAGAAGTAGTTTTGGATTTAAACTCGATGAGTTATTGGCAGTTTCGTGAGTCACGTTTTCTCAGACGCGAGTTGGAACCATCGGGGATTGTAATTGAGATCGTGGTCTCGTCTGGTTCCTGATCGTGCTGAAATTTTGTGGGAATTTTCGTGACGTCTAGGGATAGCTTTTCACCGGAGCGATTTGTTAGTTAACAGTTGGTTTTTATTTTAGGGTTTCGTCTTTGAGATTGTTCTTTTCTGATGTTTCTGTCCAGTTTTGTTATAAGTCGTTTTTGGTTGTGTGGCTTGTTGTAGGGCGTTTCTGGGCTGTTTCAGACGTTAGGAGGGTCTCAACTGGTTGTATTGGTTGTTATAATCAGTTGTTAAGGTGAGTGCATGACCATGGCTTATCTAAGCCTGAGAATCCTTTGTTTGCTTGATTTGTTGTGTTTTGTGGTGTTGTTCTTGCTTGTGGTGGTTGTGTTATGGTTATTATAGGTTCATGAGGCTTTTGGGAGAGTTTGGGACAGATTGTAAGCGGATTGAAACGGATCGTTCGGATTCGTGCAGTTCGCGTCTGCGAAGGGAATGTCGATCGACACCAGTTAGGTGTCGGTCGACACCATGTTTGGCCAGTGTCGATCGACACCTCTCTGGTGTCGGTCGACACCGAGTTGCTTGTTTTCGTGATTTTTCCTGGTCTGTTTGTGTTTGGTTGTCATTTGTTAAGCATTGGTTTCTCAGTTGCTTGTGTGTATAGCCCAGTAGATGGGAGGATTGCCTCACTAAGTATTTGTGATAATACTTACACATCTCAATTGTTGTTTGTGGTGTGCATGTTTGTGTTGTGGAATCATGGCGATGAGAAGGAGGAGGATCTAGGGTCTCGTTTGTGTGTTATTGGATTGTTGGATATGTTGTTGGAACCTTGGATAGAGATATGCTAAGTTGATGGATAGAATACTTAGGATTGTTATTGTATTGATGTTGTAATGGTTTTGTATGGTTGGTATGTTTCTGCTGTGTGTACTGGTTGTATTGGTTTAATGAGGAGTTGTGGTTTGGGTTGGTTTAATTTAGTACTATAGACTGCATAATTGTTTATATTGTATTTAATTATTAAAAAAAAAAGGGTCGGGTTGTTTCATTTATAAAAATAATATTTCTCATCCATAATTAATTAGTAAATTCTGATATATTTTTTATATTTGGTCAAAGTATTTATTATCTTTATTAAATTAAGTAATTAATTTTTATTAAATATTTCTAATGGCATTTGAATGTAAATTTTTACACTTTTTAAGGTTAGTTTCATATTTGTACTTCTCAATTAATATATTAGGATGTTATAATTATTTTTATTTATATACAAAACATATTTGTTTGTTTGTCTGTCTAGAATTGCTCTCATCTCCAATTTTGTGTTGTTTGTTCCGTTATCAGAATTGAAATCTATATTGTCGTTTATTCTTTTCACGGAAATTTGTATTATTTTAAATACGATTATATACGAAGTTAGTTGTTATACACGTCTGCAAACCGTTGAGATTTTTGCATCTACACCTACTTTCTCAAAAACTATTCACCACTACACCCACTTTCTGCTACACATATACTTTTTTAAGTTTTTTTACATTTTACCCCTTACTCATTCTAACCCCATCTATCTAACTATATTTCTAACTAAATCCCAATTTACTATATTCCTAACTAAAACCCGAGTTACTGTAGCTTTTTCTATCTAACTATATCTCTCTCTCTCGTCTTCTTCTTCTTCTTCTTCTTCTTCTTCCTCCTCTTATTTTCTCTCTCTCTCTCTCATCTCTCTCTATCGAACTCTGCCTACAACTCATTCCTCAAGTGTTTCTCCGATAAGACAAAATCTCCGAAGCGACGACCATGATTACTATGGTCTCTCTTACAACTTTGACAAATCCTTTTTCATCTTCGACATGTCGAACCTCCACGAAGTCTCCGTCAAGATCGCTGTGAACTCTCCGTCGAGATCGCCGTGAACTCTCCGTCGAGATCGCCGTGAACTATCCCTCGACATGGCCGTGAAATCTGCTTGGATCTTCGCTGGATCCACTCTTGGTGAGGTTTATTATCGAATTTGGGAGAAAAACAGAGTTTATAGCTTCCCCGCTGGAGCCTATTCTTAAGATAAAATTGTTTGTGTTACAATTCTGAAAAAAATAAAGTTTGTATGTTCTTCTGTTTGATCAGTTTCTTTCTTTTGGAATAGATTTGAAGATTAATTTTTGAGTCTCTTTCATAGTAATTTGAAGAGAGTGAGGAAGATTCAGAACAACAAACATAAGCAATGGGATTTCTGATTCTAGTCCCCCAAATCAATCAATTATGGCTTCCTTTCACAATGTGAGTTCGACATTTGCTTATAAAGTTTTTTTTGTTTGTAACAGTTTTGATGTGTTTGATAAAGAATGAAACTTTGGTTTTGTAAATGTTATCCGAAACAAAAAAAGTCAAATTGATACTAACATGTGTTTATGTTGCAATAGGAGGAACTAGTGAGTTGTTTATAAAGGGATGGCTTCAAGTCAATACATGAAGAAATTGGTATAGATCATAGATGGTAAACTCAAAGAGCAATATGCAGAGAACCGATTCCTTTTCTGATTTAGTTGTTTCTTGGCGTTAATGACCACATGGTCAGAGTTTAGTGGATGTGCTTCAATGGTCTACAGTTAGAAATTATGAGATGAGTATCCATAACTATTCATCCACATGATCATTATCCAATTTTAAATCAATGTTGTTTTTCTGGTTTATGAATCATTTTATGTGTATATGTTTGGATAGAGCTTTGTAGACACATTAACTTTGTGATTTACACATTAACTTTAACTTTAAATCAATGTTAAATATCTATGTTCGTGTATTGATTTTTTTCTTGTGATTTACTATAACATTTGCAGTTCTAGTGATAATATTACAGATAATGAGCAAAATATTATGATGTCATGGATTATAGCATGAAAACGTACATAACACAACTAGCCAAAACTATTTTTGCTAAAAGGGTCTTTTCCTTCTTCAAACCAAGTTCAAAGTATCATCTCTCTCTCCATGTCGTTATCGATATATACTCTGTGTCTTTCTCTTGTAGCTTTACGATTGCTTTATTTAGGATTGGTGATAATTCTTCTAAAAGTAAGTAGACTTGGTTTTGTATATGTCATTTTCTAATGTTTTTTTTGGCAGATGTATATAGGTATCCACAGAAAAATATTTACATGATCGTATCCACAATCATTGTGTTCAGCCGTTGTTCATCAACTTTGATCATAATCCATAATACACACGATTAACCGATCCATATCCTTGTTCCGTTAAGCTCTTTGTCCCCGTCAGATTATTCGTGAGTGTTTGATTTTAGTTTTAGAAGTTACTTATAACTATGTTTGTTGTCAAGTCTAAGTGGACATATTATTATGGATACAAACTATCATTCACCAATTGATTAGAACAAATTTGTTCATAGTTACAAACTATCATTAGCGGTATCCATTGCTTATCATCCACATGGCTTTCCTAGATCAGTATCCATTGCTTATAATCCACATGGTCAGATCCATAGCCACCGTTCAACCATTGAAACTCTATTTGATTCTAATGTGTCAATGCTTGTTCCATGGTCCTTTCTGTTTGTAGAACAAGTCTATCATTCCAAAAGCTGAGATGTGGGGAAGATTTTTGATTGAGAATTAGTGTCAAACAAGGAGGAGTTTGGATGCAAAAAGAAATTCATAAGATAGCTCTATTACTCATAAGATCTCAAGACACAAGACTCGGACAGTAATGCAAAATTGTAATGAACATATGGACTTGGTGTTATGGATATACAGAATGAAATTCCTCAGTTTTTTAACCTAATAATCAAATTAACTATCCAAAAGTAACAATCCACAAATCCCATTGAAGGATAACCAACCCTCGAACCGATAAAGACGATGATGACAAACTCTCAAACCACCACCAATAATAACCTTTTTCTTTCAGATTTCTCCAAATCAAATAGAAGCAGAAGAGGTTGCCGGAGTCGAAGAGGCGGAGTCGAGAATCAAAGAGGCGGAGATACTTACCGGAGCGGAGAATTCAACTTCGACGAGAATCAAAGCAGAAGAGGTTGCCGGAGTCGAAGAGGCGGAGATACTTACCGGAGCGGAAGGGAGGAGATCCTTGCTGGGACCGGAGAGAAGGCGATTCGTTTTGGGTTCTATATGGATACCTGAATCAGCTTAAGGTGTTCGTGTTTGGTTAGGGTCTTTTGACTCGGCCATAGAAGCTGCAAGAGGTTGCGATTTGTTTTTGGCTCTATAAAGATACCGAAAAACACTTATACAAATCTAAAGAATCTTGCCATCTAAAAAGCTACATAATCCATCGTAAAAAAAGGCTACATAATCCATTTACAAGAAAAAAATTCAGTTTGATTTCGAGAGAGAGAGAAAACCAAGGGGAAGAAAACAATTTCTGCTTATTAGTTACACGTGAGGCACATTAGTTCCAGGGCAGTTTTGTCAATAAATAAAGACACCTAAGCAAATAAGTTGGAAAAGTATAGTAATAGCAGAAAGTATGTGTAAGTGAAAGAAGATAGAGGAAAAGTAGGTCTAAGTGCTAATCTCTCCAAACCGTTAGCAAGTAGTTTTGGGTTGGTGTTGAGTTCATAGATATTTTAGTTGATGGTGATAGCTAGTGTAGATTAGCATACGGAGGCCCTTTGTATATGCATATATCGAGTGCGTAGACGCATATAACACATAAGTGTGGATTAGTTTATTCTCCCGTGCTCTCGATTATGTTTGGAAATTTGGAATCAACAAATGCATGAATTATGCATTTAGTTGCACATCAAAAAAAAATTACTGCGTAATGGATTTAAGTCTTTTATAACAAGGTTAAGCGAGATAAAACCATTATTTTGGCAAGATATGAAGCGCCCATAGAAATACGAGTATTTAAGAAATGTAGTGCACATTTTGTGTCGATATAAATGTAATTAGAAGGTTTGAAAACGATTCATCAATCATAATGTCTGTTTTTTTTTTTTTCTTATTCTTTTGTGAATCTCCCAAAGAAGCAAAAAAAAAAAAACTAATCTCGTGATATGTACACTAGATAAGGTAGAGGAAGGAATATAAATTTATGATATTGATATACCTGCCAACAAACTAGTAGCTAGATTTGTAATCATAATCTAACTTAAAGAACATTATGAGAAAATAGGGAATGATAATTTATGGATTACAAATCCAAAATTTCTGCTAACAATTAAAAAAACCAGTGAACAAGTAAAAAAAAAAAAAAAAAAATCCTTGATAAGAAAAACACTCAAAAAAAAAAATACATAAAATTCTCTCACAACCGAATAAAAAATCAACCTCAGGTAGTAAATTAAATTTGGAAACATGAAAAAGAAACTAAAGAAGCATCAACATCATTATCATCATCATCATAATAATTCATATCATCATCATTTCCTTAATTGATAAAAATTAAAAATTAAGGAGAATAGTAACATGGCTTTCTTTTGCCCACGTAAACCTGTAAGACTCCATCAGATCCCCCAGCCACTAGCGTGCACTGGTCCACACCTGATTGCCTCCAGCAGACGCTACTCACGAACCGCTTATCCGAACCAGAATTCATACCAACCGGTTCGAACCCGTCTACCCATACCGGCTTCCCCCACCTCTTATCATACACGAACACCTTGTTGTTCTCCGATCCGCAACCAAACAGCGCGCCGTTTCTCCACACTGATAACCCCACGAAGTTTCTACTGTTCACGTGCCCTTCGTACGTCCGAATCACGCTCCCGTCCTCCACGCTCCACAGCTTCAGACACCCGTCCGTGCCTGCCGTCACCACCGTCCCGCCGTCAAGGAACCTCACATACGACACCGTTTTGTTGTGTCCTTGCAGAGTCAACGCTGGGTCAACGAGTTTCCTCATATCGTAAACGTACCCTTTCCGATCAGCGCATCCGACAGCCACAGCTGGTCCGCCGGAAGGATCGAACTCGACGCAACAAACGGCGCTCCGGCATATCCCCGCCGGCCGTACGACGCCTAAAGATTCCTCCGGCGGACACCTCGGATCCCACACCTGCATGGTCCCGTCGTCCGATCCAGACGCGCCTATAGCGGACACGCCGCCGTGACGCGTGTAATCAACGCTCCAAACGCGTCGGCCACCGTGCTCGTCCCTTTCGAACACGGGCGTTCTCTTCTCGAGATCGTACTCGGTCACTACGCCGTCATAATCTCCCGAACCTATGACCCGACCGCCCGACCCGGGTCTCCACCGTAGACTACTGAGCTTCGCCGGCGTACAGATGTAGTACTCGCAGGCGGTGGCTTGATCGACGAAAGAAACGCCTCCTCCTCCTCCGGCGACGGTGGCGCTGTTACGTAAGAGAGAAGGGAGGCCGTAAAAACGAATCTTTCGAGAAATCCCGGCGGTAGCGACGATGTTATCAGTGGGATCGAACTCAATAGCACCGATAACGTCGGAGGCGGAGGAGGAGGAGGAAGAGACGACGGTGGAGAGAGAAAGATCCCATTCGTGTCTAGCTTCTTCTTCTTGTTCTTGTTCTTGTTCTTGTCGTTGCTGCTTGTAAGGATGGAGAGTGTTCATATGAAAACAGAGTTAAAAGACTGTGTTGTTGTAAGCTTCTTCTGGGGATTCGGACCAATCAAAGAACCAATCCCATTCAAAAGCAAAAAAATTTATTAATATAAAAATGTTCATTTCTTCTCCCTCAGTAAAAATAATTGGCCTTTATTTACCAATCCACGTATGATTCTGATTTTATCCATTTGTATACTACTAGGCTAGGACAGAGAAGGTCCCATTTAATCCTATTTCAGGTAAGAAAATGTGAAGTTTGTTGTCGTGGCTACTTATATAGCCAAACAAGGAAACTTGTATTTAATTCATGCGTTCGTAGTCGGCGAAAGGACGATGATTAAAATGTTTCACATTTCGAGTTTTTTCAAACTGATCGTATAGTGGACCTAATTTAACATTTAAACTATGAGTGATATATGTAGTGGTGAACTGGTGACTGGCGAAGAAACGAAGATATTAAAGTTACCGGTTGGTTTTACAATCGTGTGTAAGTGTTGTTGATGTAAATCTTTAAATTTGGTTGTTGTTTGAAAAATGTATAACTTTAGACGATGTGATTGAAAAAGACGTAGCAATCTTTTTTCCCCTTAATTCTACCCAAAAAAAAAAACTTTTTCCCCTTAAGCATTAATGCATTTATACAATCTTCTATTTTAATTTACAGCATTGAATACAATTTTGTTTTTGTCAAATTAAGTTTTAAAGCTAGAAGTAGACACATATTCCATTAAAACTGAGTGACACATAAAATATACACGACTCGCATTCGCATAGCAAACATTGTTTAGATCCGACTCTACAAAATCCGAATAACTCGATGAATAAGATAATAAACATTTGATAGTGTGTGTGACCATTATATCCAACGTAAGGAACATTCACATATATCATTTGGTAGTGTGACCATTATACTCATATCAGTCATATGAGTGGTAAGAACTGGTGTTTTAAATTTTCAGTTTCAATTGTTAGAAAATTCGGTGGTAGGTTTTAATTTGTTTATGGCAAAGAGAAAATTAAAATAGAGAATTTTGTGGACAGCAAAGTGAGGACGAGTCATACGTGTGTTATGTTACCACCTTTGGTCATTGTCCTCTTTTTATGTCTCTTCGTTACTTCTCAGCCTCACGTCTTTAAAAGAACACATGAGCTGCAACTGCAATTTTGGACCCACTCTGAGGAATGGATTCGATCTCTATTTGATGCCCATTTATAAATATTTCTCCAAAACCAAATAGCTACCTAAAATATAAATTTCACCAACTAAAGAGGAAACAGTTTCTTTTGATGATTTAGAATAAAATCTAGTGGATTATAGAATTACCTAGAAAAAAATATATTTGTTACTTTTATATTCATTGATATATTCTCTAATTTGATACTATTCATAACAATTTAGTGCTTTTAACTTAAAATTATTTTCCTTGAATTATCATTTTTTTTGTTGGCATCATCACCAAACATATATATATATTCTGATACCCTCTTAATTCTATACACAACAAACACACACACACACAATAACTGTAATTCATAAATTTTCAACCGTAATCAGGTCTGTCAACCAAAAACACATACACTAAAATTTTCTTATAGAGTTTATAATGGATGGTGAATTAACGTGATGGGCTTAAGGCATAAGAAAAGGCTTTCAAAGATATGAAGAGATAGAAGAAGAGAAGATTTACTTTCTTTATGATAATATATTTCCTTGTCATGTTCTCATCTGATACCATATTAAATTTGGGTTTTACTATGGGTTTCCAACTCAAAACCAATTGGCAATGAGTTATATAAATACTAAACGTACTTTACTCAGTGATATACAACTCAAAAGTTATTTCAAGATAATAATTTTTTGTTATATCTATTTGCGATTTTATGAAATAACAAGTTTGCAAAAGTCTAATCACATGTTCCTAGATCTGGTAAGGCTTGTGATTGAGAGAAACAAATTTGGGACACTTGATACACAAGTTACAACTTACAACAAAGCCCACCAAACACTAGAAAACACATAAACCCTAAAATAAAAGGTACCTTCCATAGCAAAAAAAAAAAACATGTAAACAAATAATTGTCAAAAGAGAGTACACTTCAAAGATGAAGAGAGCTTACTTCGTCAGCTTTCCATAGCCCTTCCTCGTACCTATTCCACGTCACGCGTCCTCCATCTTTCTCCGTCCTCTTGCACATCACACACGTCATGTACTCCATACAAGTCACAAACCTCTTCAGCTTCGAGGCCTTCTCCATTATCGTCTGGTCAAGCTCCCTCACGATGAGCTTCTTTTTCTCAGGATGCTCCTGCTTCACCACTAGGTAAGAATGAGAGATGTTGAGAACCTCAAGGCTCTCTAGTCCATCCAAGATTATCAAAAGGGCGTCTCGGTATATGGCATTGCATCTGAGGCTGAGGACTTTGAGATTTGGGAGATGCTCAACGAGATTCTCGGCGAATATAGCAGGGATGCGACCCATTACCTTGAGCTCTCTGAACGTCAGTTTCTTGACGATCGATGAAAAGAGAAATTGCGAGTCATGGAGGCTTGGTATTGTTAGTGATTCTAGATTTTCACAGAAGCCCAAGGCAATTTTCATACCCGTTTTCGATATTCTAGTCATAGTTGGTAGCACTAAGCGTCTCAAGTTTGGACACCTACAACAAATTGAGCCAAAGTAAATATTTGAAGAGAAGAAATTAATAATAATTAAAAAGTGGATATATATATATATACCTTTCTGCGGTGTAAGTAAGCATATCACTAGTGAGAATCAGGTTGAAATTAACAATCAAGGTCCTTGTGTTTCCTTTGCTAAGGCTCATGAAGAGTTTCAAGATCCGAGTCACCTTCTCATCACATCGGCGCCGCACATACACATATGGGCTCTTTACGGCTTTGATGTAAACAGAGTTCATGTGCGATAGGTCGAGCGTATCCCACAAAAGGGGATCACAACAAACCGCACGCCACCCTCTACAGACATGAGCTAGCTCTAATCCAGATGTCAACTCATTGATGCTAAAATGTTCCTCAAGTATCCGCATCAAGATGTCGGTGTCCAGATTTTCCCATCCTTTGACTACATTTTCTGTTTTTGGTTCCTTGATATCAGATGTCTCGATAACATTTTCGCTCGAGGCTTCTTGATCCGTTAATGAAGACATGACTTTCAAGAAAAAGATACAATTGTTTGGAATTTTTATGACATTTTCAGAACCCCTAAACAAGCTGAAGAAAGTTAAAGGAGTAATTAAGAAAGGCATCTTTTATAGCGATCAAACAAAAATTAATAAGATAAAATTAAATATGATCAAAATAAAATTACTACATAAAACTACTAAAACTAAACTAAATCTTACTGGATAAAATAAGTAAAATACAAAATTCATTTGAATATAATTAAACAAAATTCTAAATAAATTAATTATAATCAAATTAAATTTAATAAAATTAAAGTGAATAAGTTTTAAATAAAATTAATTATTTGAAAATATGTTTTTAATATGTCTTCATAGTGTATATGTAATTTACATTTTATTAAAAATGTAAATTATCAAAAACTAATTTTTGTTAATTTTTAAAATTACATATAGCAATTGGCAAACGAACAATGCAGCGACAGTCGCTACAGTCACCACTAACAACAGGCAAAATAACAGCATATATTGTCGCTCGAATCTGTCATTTGTCGCTAGTCGATCCAGTGACAGGCGAAGGAACAGGGCCAATATCAATAGAATAATGAATCTTCATATAATCCTTACTGTTGTTGATTTGAATGGCACATAAACGAATTTTTACAATGAAACAAATCACAATCTTAAAACGTTTATGACACAGAAAATCTATAAATGGTGATGAACCTACCGTTTATGACATAAAAAATCTATAAGTGGTGACAAACCTAATCCGACTAGATTAGATTCAATGGGAAATAAAGGCTAATAAATAACTCTTGAGATTGTTGGGAAAGATTTCTTGTCATTTCCTACACTACTGCGCAAACAAAAACCTTAAAGGATCAACACATTGATATCAAAATCATGTAGCTAAAACTGGCAATCCACAAGTAAGGATTAGAGTACAACCATACCTTGAAAAGATGAGGAGTGGTGAAAGAGTGAAGAAACTATTGGCGACTCTTGAAGTGCCCCTTGACTCTTATCAATTGTCAGTCTGCGGCGCTTAGGCCGAACAAATCCATTTGTGGATTGAACTACGTTTAAATACCATAACAAGAAATAAGTGGACTGGACCAGTTACATACCGCTAATACAATGACAGATTGTTGTCCGGCCCAAAAGTAAAATGGACTAAACCATTAATGGACTAGTCCACTTTATCCGCAACATTTATTCAAAGTCTTAATATTATATAGACAACATTAAAGGGCACATTTGTCAGATTTTATATTCTTTTGTTTGATTATGCTATCAATTTTACATATAGTGTCATTTTGATATAATGCACACAAATTAAGAAAACTATATAAATTTTTATTTTATCTTTTGTAAATACAAATATTTTTTTCATTTTCTAATTAATTAGTTCAAATAATAAGAATAAAAATAAATTTAATTTAAAAATTGCATTAAAAACATAGAATGAAACTCTTTTTGTAACAAGAAGTGTTAAAACACTCTTCCTTAAACTGGGGGAGTATAAATATTAGTGAAATCCTAGAATAACATTTAAATCAATGAAATGCATTTGTTGAGGATTGTATCCATTATTGATTCGTCTTAACTCTTAAGCATTGCATCGTCGCGATCATGCATGGACAAAAATCTACCTTTGAGGTAAAGTTAGAACGTTTTATTTAGTTGTTTACCAAATACAAAGATCCGTTTCAGGAAGAAACAAAACAGATCAGTTTTTGTTTTTCTCAGAAAGTAAAAGTAAAAGATGTTCGATTAGAGACTTTGACCGGAACAAACCACTTACAAAACTAAACCGGACTCTCTAACCAGAATGAGACTGAAAAGAATTGGGGCTAGCACTTGAGCCACGGCCAGTGCTGAGTTGAAGAGCCTCCAAAGCCTTTTGGATCTCCATGTTCATTGCACTGTCAACACTTCCTGAAGACAGTTTCTTGTGAGATTTCTGGAGATGAAGCTTCAGAGAACTGCTGCTTAGACCTGCGTTCTTACCACAAACTGGACACACTTTCATTGTCGGTTTCCTCTGTCTCCACTCCATTGACACCTTTCCGTGACATTTCTTGTCGAGGTTAACTAACATCCGGGCAAATCCGTCGTTCGGTTGAGCTCGTCTATGTACTTTCCTTAGTTTGCTCCACGCTTCTAAAAGTGTGAGGTTCCTGTTTATTAATCCCACCAGTAAACAAATGAGTTGACGAATTGGAGATTTATTGTTGATCTTCCTTACTTTAATCAGTGTTTTCAACAAATTCTAATTGTCCCCAAAAACTTACTTTCGGAGCATTAGGTAAGCTAGCACTACAGTTGCGCTTCTACTCCGACCTTCGAAGCAATGAACCAAAATCTTGCCACCTGTTTCCTCGCCATGGTTGATGAAATCGAGAGCTTCTTGAAAGATGCTCTCGATGTTTGAGTCTTCATCGTCGGTTATCTGGTCATAAGGAAGACACAAGAAGAGAACCCTCATCTTTATAGATGCATTCTTTTACCAATTCCTTTAAAAAATGCATTGGTAACGTATAATATAATCAAGAAACAGAGAAGGTTCACTTACTGAGAAATTTTTGTACTTGAACAGATCAGGGTACTGAGTATCCGATTGCCCGATTTCATTTGCGCACAAACATAGAATATGAGTTATACCTACATGTTGAAGAGTGTAAACTGACCTTGCAGCCAGTCCTCCCCCGATAAAAAGATTATCTTGTATCATTGATGGTTTCTCTGTATTAGCGGCTTTGCAAATCAATGATATCCTCTCAAGAATATGCTCAAGTCTAACCTGTTATAAATGAGAATGCAAACAAGAGAGACAATGTTTGAGTTTCGTTGCCAAAAAAACATATTATGAAATGAAGATCACGTTCAGGATAAAAGGAAACAAAAAAAACTCATAATACCTTTAGCTCGTAAGCATCAGTGCAGCTGTTATTATCACTGCCCTCAAAAAACCCAGTGTTGAAACCGTTCTCTTGGCAGAGTTTCATAAGTTCGTTCCGAAGTGTTTCATTCCACTGGTCTAGTTCTTTATTAGACTCAGCATCAATCTAGACCCACCATGAAAAGTAATCAGACTGAAGGACGAGAAAATGGCTGACAATTTACATACAAAAAAAGCCTGAACCTAATCTAGTGATTCAAACATAGTAATCAAGAAAGCGACAAACCTTAGCAAATTTATGAAAGTCTCGGAGCTTTGCTGCCAAACGCTGACTGCTAAGAGATTCTCCCCCTCTACAGGATCTTCCATGCCAACTTTCTCGTGACTTAGGAGAACAAGCATCTTCTTTGTTTTCTGAATTTGGTGTCCTAGGAACTGATTTTTGCATATCCGCTTCACTGTGATCACTATCACTAGCCACCCGATCTTTCGAGGGAGATGGATAATGAGTCACTTCATGCCCATGAATATGTGAAGGCGATTCAGGAATAGAAAAATCTTCTCTATCAAAATCTGCATACATTGTTTTGTCCATCATACTAAAGAATGCTCGAAGCAACACATCTAGTTTCTGATGAAGGGTAACAAGGAAGATGTGAAACTCTTGCAAATCCCTGAGACCAGCACGAAAACCATTTCGGAACTCACGTACAACTGGTGTAACTACAGATCGAACTTTAGATGTTTCTTCACCATTTTCTGTCAGTGGAAATCCCAAGTTTCCTTCTGTTATTTCATGTAACAAATTTGAAGAATATTGGCTACTATTGAGGAGTAGCTCAACTAATCTCGGATAAATTTCTTGGTCGCTTGTCCGTTTTCCAGCAGGAGGCCGCCGTGGAACACCCGAGTCAATGGCAACGAGGTGAAAATCGGCAGCTACTGATCTATCAGACATTGGACTCATTAAACCAGTGTCATATGATTTAGGTGATTCCGTTATATCAGAAAAATCAGACGACTGTGAGACCAACATTTGATCACTGATACTCAACCTGGATCTGCTATCTACGGAAGAAGCTCTTCTTTCCCTTTGAATGGATCTGTAGTCCTTTGGATGGTACCGTTTGATGGCGGAATCAAAAGCTTCTTCAAATGAGCGTTCAAGATTTTTTGTTGAAGACACAGTTCTATCTGTTAATAACAGATTTGCCGGGTTGCCACGCCATCTCAGCTGACGACAAGGTAATCTGTCTTCGTTCCTAATTACTAGATCTAGCACCAAGATTCTCCCTAGAGCTGCAGCAGCTCTCTCTGCTTTTTCTTCAGTTTCAAAACTACTCATGCTCTCTAGCATTGGACATCCATGAACATAACTGCCATCAAAAATTGAGAATCAAGTGCTCAGAAGAGAGATTATATACAAACATCACATATTAACATTGTAAATTTGAAAGTGTGGAATAAGGTCAATGCCTAAATTATCCTATTAGGTAGGACTAGATTTGACATTATCCTATTAGGTAAAACTAGATTTCTGTTCAACTATTCCTCTCATCTTTATTATCATTTAAGGCAAGACTAGATTTCTGTTAAACTATTGTTATCAAACTTTAGCTAATGAAATGATTCCACCTCATATTGTTATTTAGATGTTTCTTATATTTTATGATACAATATCTCTATCTAATAACAACATAACACCTTTTTTTTGTTCTTAAGAATATAAAATTAAATGGTCTATTCAAAACTTTTTAATTTCTTAATTTTAAACCACCAGACATGGTCGGGTAACTATCTCGTTAAAGACTAAAGCAGAGGAACAAAAAAATGTCAATATAATGTTGATGGTCGAAGCCGGAAATGGAGAAAAGTCAAAAAGAAGAAATATGAATCCTGTGCTTTTACCTCATTAAGAGAAGACAACGGCTGAGCTCAAGGGCTTCAAGAAGTTCTGAACATGTCATTTCACCAACTTCATCTCCCTCCGAAGTTGCTTTAGCTTGTGCCTTTTCAGTTGCTTCTCTGATTAGTGTCCACTCAGGATTACAGCTATGAATTACTCTAGCCTGTCTCATGATAATAACTCCTCATTAACAAAAAAACGACAAGTAGTAAAGAAAGTGAAAGGAGGGAACCAATACAACAAGTTTTGAAGCACCTGTGGAATCTGCACCCCTAACCACTTGGAAAACTCATAACCTAGACGTTCTGATTGCGTAGCCATCCTTGATGATGCAAATTTTATAACAGCTGCTTCTTCCTTTCGAGAAGCATCTTCAGCGCTGGAACTATTGAACAGGGCAAAGAAAACAACTCCCCCAGAATTCACAGTAACCTGTATAATAATGTCAAAAGATCCTCCTATCATTTGGTTGAAGGAAGATTTTTTTTTTTCAATCCATGATAATAAGGATATAGTATATACCTCAAGAGGTTTACTCTGGTCTTCTTCAGAAAGATCGGTACTACTGCTATGTTCAGTATGGTGAAGAGAAGACAACATGTGCCATGAAAAACAGCTAGATTCGATATCCACAATAGAAGCTTTACCAAGCCTTTCCCACAAACTAATTTCTGAACTCTGCTTACTCGGTGGACTCTTCGGATCAGCATTCCTCTCACCTGCACTGCATAATTATTCTATCAACAACTGTCATTTCCAAATTGAAAAAACCACAAGTGCAAGTCCTAATATAGAAACATTGGTTCTGATACTCAAAAGATTCCAAAAAAAAACCATAACAGAAATGAGAAAAAAAGGTGCAAAACCTAGTGATCAAATCATCGAAGCGGTGAAGGCGGTGAGGGAAGCCAGAGGAACCGTAAGTAGCACTTCGTTTACGAACCAAATCCAACCATTGAGTAAAACGATAAGCTGGACCAGATGCTATATCTCCTAACATGTACAACACCTGCAACAAGACAAAGAGTTTCTAATTATAAATCAAAACGAAGAAGCTTTCAATAATAACTAACGAATCAAACCAAGGATATAGAAAGCAAATATACACGAGAAGTGACGGTGAGAGGAAGAGGAGACTCGTGCTCGTCGTGACCAATGTATATATCTTTCTCTTCGTCTTTCTCCTGCGATATCACCATTATTATTATCAGATCTCTCCCAAATCAGAGAAACAAAAAAAAAAAAAATCAAAATCTGGCTCTACGAAAGAGAGAGAGAGAGGTGATGATAAAAATGTGGGGAGGTAATAATGATGAACGCAAATAGTGAGGGGGTGAATAATGATAGATTATTAAATTTAAGGGGGTAGCAAAATTAAAAAGGATTACTCGAGAAAATAATGTATGATCTCGCTTCTTCTCAGCTTCTTCCGCCATTGGAAAAAAAAAGTTTGATTTTAATTTTAGAAAATGTCTTCTTTTTCTTCAAATGTCAGCTTTTGTATCTGAGAAGTGAGAAGATCAAGAAGTCGCAAGATATCTTAAATTCTTAATTTTGCCGACAAAAAATAATAATAATAATAAATTTAATTTTTTTTTATATAAATTATGATTTATAAGAAAGACCTCTTTTATTTCTTTAATTACTCTTTAAACTCCTCTTTCTTTTATATTTGCATAATTAATAACTTCACGGCCCCATAAGCCCATAACTGTGTTTAGAATACAAATAGTTTTTTTTTTGGTAGGCTTAAAATACAAATAGTTAATGCTAATACTGAATTGGAAATTTAATATTTTGTCAACTTATATCCGACATTAATACTATAAATATTTAATTTGTTCTTTTCGACTATTATTAACAAAAGTAAAAATAAAAACAGAGCTAGGGTTTACATGCTGTTCTCCAGTCACCGAGTCTCTCTTCCTTATACCTCTGAATTCGCCGGCTAGTGTTCATCCTCCAAGAATCTGTCATCTCCATAGAGGTAAAATTAAATCTGATCTTCACCAAATCCTTTAATCTCCGAATCATCATCGATTTTACCACCTTTTCTTCTTCTTCTTCTTCTTGTAGATCAATCAAATCAATCCTATTTTCGCAAAATCAAAGTTTTGTTTGATTGTTTTTTTTTTTTTTGCAGTTGTGGAGCAATGAGTAAACGAAGACGCCCAGAGCCGAAACTAACGGGTCGTGATCCGAACGAAGCACACGAGAAGAAGCTTCTCGATTTTATTAGAAGCAAGCAAGGAACAGGTGCAACCATATACGAGCTGAAAGCCGATAAAACCATCCCACCGGCTATCTTTACTCGACTGATCAATTCCCTCAAGAAGAAGAATCTCATCAAAGACATACCAACCATGAACAACAGAGGTCATAAACATTTCTTAGCTGTTGAGTTTGAGCCTGATAAAGAACTCACTGGTGGGGAATGGTACACTGATGGTACCCTTGACGTTTCCAAGATTGAAGATTTGAAAGCCAAGTGTGTTATGATTTTGGAGAGGCATAGGCATAGGGTTGTTACTTTGGATGTTATGTCTACTTATTTTGTTAAAGAGGAGAAGTTGAGTGAAGACCAGACTAAGGAGATACTTAAGAATTTGGTTTTGGATAATCTGATCGTTGAGGTGAAGAGCACTGGAATGAACGAGTTTGCTTCTACTAGGATTGGAGAAGTTTGTTACAGGTTGGCTGGGAAAAAATCTGGTAATGGTGAGGCTAGAGCTGGAGCTTTTGCTTCGATTCCTTGTGGTGCTTGTCCTCATATTGGCCTTTGTTCACCTGGTGGTGCTATCTCCCCTACTACTTGTGTTTATTTTCAGAAATGGTTAGACTTTTAGCTCTCTCTCTTCTTTCTTGGGGATTAATAATAATACTTAATAAAGATGTTACAATTTTGATGATGTTTTGTTTTTTACATAATGGAATGCAATTTGATATCTCTATAAATTTTTAAGTGTTGAGGTTGTGATTTGAGAGAGTAGAGGTAGGAAGAAGAAGATGGAAGTAGCTGATCGGTTTCTTTACGACAAGCTTCCCATAATTGTTGCTCTACTCCTAGTTTCCTTAGCTCTAACAAACCTCGTTCCACTGGAAAAAGAGAACCATGTTTTTAGCCTTAGTGTGATGTTAGTTAGAGAATCACAAGTAGGATAAAGGGAAATTTCAATTGGATAAGTTTATTACCGTCGACGACATCCTGAGAAGTTGGGAATTTTCCTTCACTACGGCTGATCCAAAACTGCAGGCGTTCATCAGCAATGTCTTCTTCCAGACCGTGCAGTTTTGCTCTACCCCAGAAGTACATCAGCCACGCCTGCGTATATAAACCAAACCACATCCGTATAAGTTTACTTACCAACCATAGTATACCAAAAATTACCATCTCTCGTATCTGAATGTGACAGTAGAAACCTTTAGGGCTATAAATTATAGGCTAAACAAACTACCTGCTTAAAGGCAACATCTTCTTGTTCCCCTTCTTTTAGCTCTGAATTTGAGAAAAATGTGATAGCATAGTTAGAATTTCATCAAGTTTAAGTATGCAGATATGATACATGGAGACTTCTCTTACCGTATGTCTCTACAAATCTGAGTTCTCCATGCCCTTTGGAATCTGTAAGATGGGATAAAACAGACTTAAAATCTCTCTGTCTAGTAAAAAGATTGTGTACTAATTGGTGGTATATAGCATACATACCTTGACGAACCAAACTCGGTGTTCTCTTCTGTGCGAATGCAAGCATAACGGCATCCTCAACCTAAATTTAAAAATGCACTTGGAGATCTAAAAGGGGAACCTCATCATTGTAAATAAAGTAAGGTGGATGACATCAGTTAATGGTACCTTTAAGGACGCTAACTCTCTCAAACCCATCTCAACTGAAAGCATGCTTTCGATATTTCCTTCTCCAGTTAGATCACTTGAAAATCTAGAAGTTTTGCTCTGATCACTCCCACCTGTTCAATTCCAAAAGGCTGGTAAATAGAGATGATGCAGAAAAACAATATCAGGGCAACCTTGTTCATTTTATAAATATAGAAAGTATTTAGACTAACCTTCATCCTGAGATAATTCCTTGGCCTTTTGTGCTGCAGAAATAACCAGCTCAAGTGGAAGAGGGGCCAACGCAGACCATTTTTCATGCCTTGATGGTGCTATGTCCGAACAAATGCCTATATACGGAAGCCACATGAAAATCAAATATAAAGCTTAGACCAATATTAGAGAATGCTGAGTATGTGTATGAGTGTATCATGGGAACACATTCTCAAGTTCAGAAACTTAACACCGAAATGAAAAGCAAATGTATGCTGTTACAAAATGGATGCATCACTTACCATTCTGCACTGCCAACCCCCAATACCGGGCAAGCCAACATCTCTTCAAGGCTACTTCCTCCTAGATGATCATTTTTTCCATACAATCAGAAATATTTTAACATGAACGATAATGAGATATGGGGCTTTTTCAACATACCATTTCGTCCTGTGTTAAAACCATCCTTTGAGTCATTGTACGAATAGCTTTTGCTTCTAACTCTGCTTCTTGAAGCCGTTCCGCTGCTTTTGCGGCCTCATCCTTGAGGCTCTGAACATAAAGACATGATTTTATCATGCAGATTAGAGTACTACACATATTATGAAACCAATGTAAACGGTATACTTTACCTGAAGTTCTGAGCGTAGGGAAACAACTTCATCCTGTTTCCCATCTTTTTTCTCGTTAGCAGCCTTCAGAGCAACCTGTTAACAGGTACCATTATGCCAGCAAATCAGTCTAAATATCCATAAATTATTCTTTGAGCAAAAGTTAGAGATCGACCAAAGAAACGATAAAAGATATTTTATTCCTCTGCACACTAACCTCTCGTTGGCGCAATGCCGCTTCCTTCCTGAAGGAAATCACAATTTATCATGAGCTGTATAATTACTACAGCCATTATGGCAGTGCCATATATCCTAAATAAAAGAAAGATAAAGAGGTCACAGGATCTCTCACCTACTTAACAATTTGGCCTCCAGAGACACTCCTTCTCCAAGAGAAGCAACCTTTTGGGACAAGGAAAAAAAAAAAATGAATCTGTCACTAGTTGCCAGTATCAACATGTCATGTATGTATAGCCTCAAATATGTATGTATGTATAGCCTCAAAGCTGTCTGCATCTTCACTTGATTTGTCCCTATTATGATACTGATATCATACCATAACTTCATGGCCTTTGGCCATTTGCATATAGGCTTCGTCAATCAAACACAGTAAATATTTCCTCCGGGTCACTGTTACATAATGGTATGTAACTAAACTTTGCATTTCACTAAATATACTTGAAGATGCAGAATAAAGATAAAAGACAAGAAGTTTATTTTCAACAAGATATTGAAAGATAAGATAGACTACGTACATACTGTTGTCAAGAAAGAGATATAAGCAACTTGATTATGGTTTTTCCCAAAAAAGCGAAACAACAAATTCAGGGAAGATGCACTAGTAATGAAAAGTGGATCGAAACCTGTTTCTCAAGCTCTCTAGCCCTGGCTTCTGCTGCCTCGCGTTTTTCTTCTGCATGGTAAAGCTGTAATCCAAAACAACTGTTATTAAATAAAATAAAATAAAAACAGAGGAGGACAGATTATATATGTAATAAAAATTATAGTGACAAGACGTCGAACCTTCTCCAATACAATCTCATTCTCCTCTTGTAGCATATCCACCTACAAATTAACATAAAGTCAACCTTTAAAATCAAAATCTGCTTTTAAAAGATAACATCAATTTGCAAAATCCACAAGGTTTAAAAAAAGGAATGTCCACAATACTTCATCACGAAGAGCTGAAGCTTCTCGTTGATACCCTTTATCTCTCGAATTAACCAAGCGTGGTACATCACTAAAGTATCTGAAAACGTCAAATATGTGAAACTAAGAGGTAATCACTCAGACAAAACCAAAAACTCCAGCAAGGAAGCAACATGTTCCCTAGACAAAACAATAAGAAGGAATCTTCACCTTTGATCTCTACCCTTAAATGAATGATCAATAGGAGGAATAATCACCGGAGGTTTCAACGACGCCTTATTCGGCATCCAAACCGGAGACGCGTTCGGAGGTAAGGATCTACCAAACGTTGATGGCCTCCCAGCAGATGAAGAACGCACTGAAGTCACTTGCTCTGTAATCATGTTTCTACCTATCTAATCAAATCATAATACCAAAACGTAACAATAAGCACCAAAGCGAACTCATATTAATCCTAATCTGTTTTCTTATAATCATAATTATACCGCAGGTGACTGAGATCGATTACGGCGATTGAAGGAACCGTTGATAGCTCCTCCAGAAGAAGGTTGTGCGAATTTGAAATCATGATCGTCGTCGTCATCATCATCTTCACCGATGTCCTCGTTCTGTAAGGCCATAACCTTGGCTAACCGTTGAGCAGCGGCCTTAGTGGCTACGTTCTGAGTCCGTTTGACGGTTGATAAGCCACCGAGCTGGTTCGGGTGAGCGGGAGACATCGACGGCGATCTCGATTCCGTAACGTTAGGTGATCTGCTCCATTGATTACGACGAGCGTACACTGGACTCCTTGCCCTCGTCGTGAGATCCATCTCTCAGTTTAGCTCTTTTCTCTGAAAAAAAATGTGGGAGGGATTTTTGGTAAGCAGTTTAAAAAGAAAAGAAAAAAAAAATGGGAAATAATGGGAAAGAGTAAAGAAACGACGCCGTTTACTACGGAGAAGAACACATGCCATTTAAGATTAGATTTGCCGGAGGAAAATATGGAACCTTCTTTAATTATTTTTAGTCAACTACAGATTTGATTTTAATTATTTTATTCTTAGTTGTTACTTACTTTATATTATGAACTTGAAGTACTTTACTAGTACTAGATTATGATTCAAAGGCAAGTCAAATAAGCAAATCGTTGACAAATAAAATGACCTCGAAAGATGAAGTTTATTTTATTTTATTTTTTACAATTCTTGAGATGGAATTAAAGGGAAAACAGTATCGAACACAACCCTCGCAAAGACATGCCTCGTTTCCGGAAAATCCCCTGAGAGTAACGAACCATACTCGATCTTGCTTCCTTGCTTCGCCTCAAATCCCATTTGTTGTCTCTCTTCTTTCCTCACACACTCGAAGATTCTGCCTGCTCTTAGGTACAATTGCAACGGTATAACCACCTACCAACAAGCAACCAAACATATTAGGATATCGGTTTCACACTTTGTATTGTAAACATTTGTTCAAGAGCTTTTATTACCATATCTGAATACGGTGCTTGAGGGTAAGCTGCCATAGCTTTCGATATAAAATATCCATCAGTCATTTGGTTTAAGGCATCTCTGATAGATGCATCAAGATCCATGACTTCGTCCAACATGGTTTCGAAGTTAAGATTCTCCTCGCGCTCTATTAGCTCGAAGAAGCTTTTATCGTGTGGCCTAGTGATCTTCTTTGTGATTTCCACAGCTTCTAGAATATCTCCACAGTTGTGAACAGCAAGGCTAAACGCAGCTACAACTAAAGGACTTCTAGGTTGATCAGCAAGTGCTTTATGAAACGCCAATATTGCTATCCTGTAAAAATTTTCAGATATAATACCACACTAAGAAGGAGGAGGAATGTTCAACTCCATAAGATAAGACATGAATTCAGATGAGGATCTGTCTTACCATAAGCTGCTGTGACAAGGTCTATCAGGCGCTAACAATTTATCCAAATTAGCGAATAGAGACTGCATCAGAGAATTCAGTTTCAGTTTCTTGACTCCATGACAAACACATCTACAACTATATAAGATACGCTTTCTTTCTGACCAGAAGCATGTTAGTCCTTTTGTCACGTCTCCTGAAACCACTGCGTACAAGATATGCTGCCTGTGAAATCAAAATTAAATAAGTCAAATATTAGTAATAAGGCAAACAGAGAGACAGAAATAAACCCTTAATTCCATTTACCTGAAATGGTAGAAGAATCTCTAGGATCCCAAATTTCCACAACAATCTCAATGAAGCTTCTGCTGATCCATAAGCTAACATGTAATTCATTTCCATCAAGATCCTTCCCTGACAGAACCATTCACGATATATATAGGCTAGCACAATATGCAAAGACTATATTTCTAATTTAGAGGATAGATGCTGTAATGTGAGCCTACCTTGTCAAGTCTTTGCACTAGTAAAGAAAGGTTCTTAATATAATGAGATGTTTCCTTGGACATTCTGAAACTTAAACGCGCAGCAATTCTAATGGCACGAAGGATCCGAGCTGGAAATATCATAAATGATGAGCTTGATAAGTTTTCACTTATTGAGTCTTAATTAATATGTTATGGAGAGAATTATATCTTCTTTTGACAAACTTACCACAGTCCTGTTGAAAAGATGTGCCAGCGTGAATCACTGTTCGAACCTGTGATTGGAGAACCACACTGAGAATAAATGTAAAATCACCAAAATTTGTCTGAAATCAATCTGAAAGCAAATTAAAGTAGAATACATTCACACACTTTAGCTTTTTTAATATCTTCTATTCCTCCCAGATAGTCATATACCACTTTGGCATATGGATCAAACATCAACCTGAGGTAGGAAAAACAATGTAAACACACAAAGATACATGAGGAAGGAGAAACTTTAAGAATCTTGAAAATACTAATGAAAAAGACAAAGCAGTGAAGTATTAACAGTGATTACCCATTAATTGTGAAATCACGTTGCAAACAGTTATTCAAACGGATACAGTCCTCGTCCCCATCTGATCCGCTTGATTCTTTGAGTTCAGTTCTCATGTTTCTCGGGGAATTCTGTGCAGAGGTACTAAAACTTGAAACCTACTCACAGAAAAGAAAGCCAAATGAAAAAAAATAACAAAAACAAAGTGAATTCAAACACATAAGCTTTTCCTTTTGCTATGCATATATTGTCCTTGTAAGAAATCAAAAGACTAGTTAAAAATAAACCTCTACTAGATCATCTCCAACGTGTACGTGACATATAGGAAACCTTCTTCCAACAATTTCACATCTTGGGAAAGTCCGAACCACCTAAGCATCATCGAAGCCCAAACAAAACTCAAAATCAGATTGGGATAATGTAAACAATGAGAAGAAAAAAGAGGACAAACCTCTTTAAGTTCTGCAGAGGTGAGTATATCAAAGTCTTTAGGTGTCCTCTTTAGAATAAGATCTCGTACACAGCCTCCCACAAGGTAAACATCATGTCCTAGAGATTTACATAAGCAATAATAATATGAGACATAGTTGAATAAAGTTTTTAAATACTTAGGAGAATCTAAGGGAATTTTGAAACTATCAATCATCAACCTTTGCTCTTAAGGCCATTAAGCACTTTTCTAGTGGGTTTTGCAATCATTGAACTGCTTATCCCAAGGTCTTTCGAATTCAGTTGCTTCCACTCACAATCCCCTTCATTTGCCAAATCAAGCCAAAAGATAAGAACTAATTAGTATCTACCCAAAAATGTTTTGACATATCAACAAGATTGTAGAATACATTATGACTAACAACAATGAATTCATGACTAAATCATAAACTTAAGCTTACTTGTTGGATCAGCAACCTTGTCTTGACGATCACCGTTGCCTTTGATGAAACCATCTGAGTCATCATCAATTGTCTCAATTGCAGCAGCAACAGTGTTGAACCGAATCTAAAAAGCGAAACAGCCGAATTAAGATTGAAAAACATGTAAGCAGAATTATAATTGTGTTATTGGTTCAAATAAAATAGGAAAAAGAGTTCACCTTCCATAAACGGTGGTGGTACTGGAGAGTACGAACACGAAAATATGATTTACAAGTGAAACCCACACTGGAAATCACCATGAGAATTGAAAAAGAGTCAACATTTCATTATGGGTTCTTCTAATTTCTGAGGTTGAGGCCGGTCCGGGAAGCAAAAGGTTTTTGGTCGATACAACGCGTCACGCGCCGTTCTGTTTGAAATTCTTGTCGTTTTAATGTTACCCCATCGAACATCTTGCCGTTTCTATCAAATACAATTTTTATAAATTATTTATGTTGTGGTCTTTATTTGTATATTTAATGAAATACATATATAATCAAATCAGTTGTAGTTATATATAAATATAAGAACATCTTTTCAATATTTCTAAATTAGTCTACCATAAAATAATTTAATTTTGAGTTTTACTTTTACTTTTAAAATATGAAAATACTTTTTCTATTGAATAGAGTAAATTGATATTAAGTTACTTAAAATGATGATAAAAAAAATATAAATAGATATTGTAATTATATTAATATTGAATATTATCTCCTTTATCATATATTATAAAAATATTGGATATTTTAAAATTACTTATCTATAAAAAATAATTTTAATTTTTATAAAATAAAATTATGAGTATTTTATATCTGAATATAATATCTTGTCAAAATAAGTTGCTTTTGTTGTAAATTTTTTTTGGCAGCTTGGATTAAAATCACTGTTTTCGACAATTGTATTATAAACAAATTGATTTATCAATGACATACATAAAAGTATTAAATATAAGTTTGCATATTATGACTAAAACTGTTATCATATGATTTTGCAAAATTAAATATCTATTTTCAAATTTGAATAGATTTGAGATTGTTTTTTTTAATTAATCTTTTTATTTATAGAAAATAATATAAAATTGGAAAACAAACTATATAGCGAATGAGATATTGTATATTATGCAATCTAAATATTGTTTATTCCACAATCGATATCTCTTCTCAATATACATATTATATGATTATTCTTTAGGATACACGTTTTGTACAATTAGAAAATAGATGATTGTCAATGCGACATTTGTATTGTGTATTATTTTGTATTATTATCAAAAGATTAATTTATGAGTATATTTTTGTATGATTTATAATTTATAAGAAAGAATGTCACTTAGCTATATACATCAATTTTGTTTTGAAAAAATCAACAATGTAAAGTTCTTAAGTACAAAATGAAATAAAATAGTTCTAATAAGAATTTAGATAGTCTTGTCATTTACAATTTTAATCTGTGATTAATTCAGAGAAATGTGGATTTTAAATTCTAAAATACTTCCAAATATGTACATTTCTAAATATCCCTTTATTATTAATTTGGAAGTACATTTGTCAAAGTAACATTTTTGAAAGATTTACATAATTAAACCTTTGCCATTTGACTAAATATCAAAACTTGAAGTTATTATTTGTAATATAATCATACGTTAAATTAGTACCAAAAATATACTTTAAATAATTATAAAATAAATTAATATACATATTTAAATATTTTAGATAATATTAACTTGTTAAAAAAAACTTAAATTCTTGCTGATCATTATATGAAGCGGGTTAGAGTTTACACAAACATGATTATATAGTATTTTTAAGGATTAGTCTACTAATGTATGCAAAATATTTTAGTCTGATATCAAAAGAGTTAACTAGAAGTGTTACAAAAATCATAATCGGTAGTACCAAACACAAAAAAAAAAAAAAATTATCTAAAATTATAGAATCTAAATATTAATCAAAATATATTAAAAATAATATAACATATTTCTTAATAATTATTAAAGATATATATTTTGTTGTATATCTCAAGTTAAAATATAGTCAAATACGTTAATTTTGTAAATGATAAATTTTTTGGATCAAATACGTTAATTTACTAATATTAAAATGTTTGACATATAAAATAGAGTTAATTTAACTAATAATGTGTAAAATAATTAAATCATTAGGAAAAATATGACTTAATCACAGCGTATAAATTACTTATTATGTGTTTAGATCCCCTATTTTTGTTATAATAATTAAAAATCAAGATAGAATCTCAAACACTAAACAAAACAAACTAAATATAACAAACAAATTGTCATGAAATGTATTACGGGTTAAAAAAATTAATATAAACATTTAGCCGCACAACAGCCAAAAAATTTAGTTATTTGTCTATTACAAAACATCTAATATTTAACAAATAAGTACAATATAAAATATAAATTATAATAATAATATATACCTGCGGGTTAAAATCTATTTATTTGTAAGACTATAAAAGAAGAAGACCAATTTACTCAAAAGAGAAAGTTTTTTTTTAACAACATTACCTAATTTATAAGAAAAATGAAATATGTATAGAAAGTTGGAAAGAAATCTATAAAACAGGATAATTAATAACCCAAGACAACTAAATGGATTCGTTGCAAATCTGTAAAAGTCAAGATATATATACATAAACAAAGATAAACTTTATGCAATTAAAGGATATTGTTGTGTTACTTATTATTATTAGGTAAAAAAAATATAGAAGGGTTGAAATATGTTAATGACAAAAGAGTAAAAAACAGAAATTACAAAGAGCTCAACAAACACGTGTCCACTATTTGAACCCCCTCTCTCTCTCTTGCTTTCCTTCCGAGGACAATCCTCTCTCTCTCGAATCCAATTTCTCCAGATAAAAAACCTAATACTCTACTGCGCATTTTAGCAAGATATGGTTCTTCCAGAGTGAAGTAGAAGAAGAAGAAGAAGAAACTGAGTAACTCTCTCTCTCTCCTTTCGATTCCTCTCCGTTTCTCACTGACCATGGCCGAGCTACAGTCAGTAGAAGGTCACCAGATTAACGGCGGATTTATCCCGCCGGCGATAATAACTTCCGCCGAAGCACCGGAAACATCAGCCGCCGCCACAGTTTCAGTCGGATCGAAACGATTGAGAAGACCTAGCGTTAGGTTAGGAGACATCGGCGGCGACCAGTACCACCACCAACACGTTGTCGCAGCTTACGATTCTCCGCACGTGCGTCGGCCGAAATGGAGGCCGACTGGTGGTGGAAACAGGAAGGAGCCGAGTAATCAGAGTGGGAGGACGACGTCTTCGTCTAGGACGAGAGCTATGACGAATTTGAGCTCCGGGTACGAGAACGCCGGAACCCTAGATGAAGATCCGATTGCGATTGGGAGTTGGCGGGTTAAGAAATGGGTCAAATCATCCGGTGGTGGAGAGACCGCGACCACGACGACGACGAATACCACAGCGTCAGCGAAGCGAGTTCGGTCGAATTGGGCGGGGAGAAACGATGGTGATGAGAAACTGAGTGGAGAAGAAGAGGAAGATGATGAAGAGGAAGAAGAAGAAGAGGAAGATGAATTGGGAGAAGAAGGGTTTAGGGATTTTAGCAGAGAAGATTCAGAGAGTCCGATGAAAGAACGAACGCAGGAGAATAGGAGAAGGTACGATGTTGAGTTATCAGGTGATTGGCAAAGCGGTGGGAGAGGAAGAGAAGGTGTTAAGATATGGTTACAAGAGTTAGGGTTAGGGAGGTATTGGCCTATGTTTGAGATGCATGAAGTTGATGAACAAGTCTTACCATTGTTGACTTTGGAGGATCTTAAAGATATGGGGATCAATGCTGTTGGATCTAGGAGGAAGATGTATTGTGCTATTCAGAAGCTTGGGAGAGAGTTCTCGTGAACTGAAGAAGAGATAAGCCAAAGAGTTTTGGGGTTTTTTTTTGTGTGTGACAGCCATTGGCAATGTAAGCTGCAATGTCTGAAGCTCTTTTCTTCTTTTTTTTTTTTTTTTTTGTTGATCTTTTGATGTTTTTGTTTGGATGTAACAATTAGTTAGTTGTTGTAATAGTAGAGGAAGATGATGATGAAGAAGAAGGATGATTAACTTGATTGTGATTGTACCTTCTGGTTTTTATGGTTGGGAACTTATTTTGACCATTTCTCCAAAAACCTTTTAGTCAAAACATAGAAGAGGATGCAGCAGTTGTTCCGAGTAATAAAAGAACTCTGACATCATTCAACAAGATTACTACTATACAATTAAACTCTCGGTAGAAAAAAAAAAACGTGAAGAAGAATCACATAAATGCAGAGTAGCATCATAGTTGTAAGTCAAGACTTGAGGAAAGGTGGACTGACTCTGGGTTGGGTTTTTGATACGACAGGAAATGGCTTGAGCCCTGAGATAATCAGATTTCTGTGTTAAAGCCGAAGTTAAATTCTTAACACTGCATCTGATTGCGTCGTCCTGGATGCATCTCTTATTTCGTTGCTTTATTCTTCAATCCAGCTTGATGTCATTTTTCGTCTGTTCTATCTTCTTCGGCTCTGCCGGGAAATATTTAATACCACTTAGGTCCCCTACTTTGCTTATAACCTGTGTCCAACACAGATACACAAATTAATGCAAACTTTGACTAGCACTGAAACCGAGCTTCTATCAAAGCATATAGGGCCTTCCTTAGCTGTTTTGTGCTATGGGACTTCTGTGGAATTACGAGTATATTGTGTGGAAGAGGGTTAACACCTAAACTTGGTATGGCTTTTCACTGGAGTTGACAAATAAGGCAAGTGGGTAGAATGCAAGATTTTACCTTGAGGGCTCTAATAAGATCTTCTCTTGAATGAGATGCAGATATGCAAATACGTGCCCTAGCCAGCAGTAAAGGTGTAGCTGGGAAACCCACGACGACCACTGCCACCTGTTCAAAGTTTCAAGGTTACATTGCACCCACAAGTTAATCATTTACTGTATTTGTTGTCGACTTTGCAATAGTCCAGTTCTCAGATAATACTTTTAGATTTGATAAGTAGAACTTACTTTTTGTCGCAGACATTCTCTTGAGAAAGCTGGAATTTTCGCTGGGTTGTAAAGCATTATTGGCATGACTGGGGAGTCATTGTCTCCAAGTACCTCAAATCCCATCTTCTGTAGTTCAGCCCGGAAAAAGTTGCTGTTCTCACGTATTCTTGCTAGCTTTTGTGCCCCTGTTCAGTATTTGATAAGTATGTTAGTTTTATGGTTATATATTATGACCTGACTAGATTATATTGTACTCAGTCACCCAAAGGAAGAGCAATTAATGACACGATGAGGAATAAAATAGAGTACCTCGGTTTGAACCATCCTCCCCCAGAATAACTTTAATAGCAGATATGATTTGTTGCGCGGATGGAGTTGGGATTGATGTTGCGTAAAGGTGAGCTGGACATTGATGCTTTAAATACTGGACGAGCTCCTACAGAATTTGAACATAAAATAATAATAAATTGATTAGCCTTTTGTTGAATTCGAGAAGTGTACAACTTACTTAAGCTTCACATGGTATGTATGTGGCTGTAGCGTGTGAGCTCTATAGTTATCTTTGTCTTTTCGACAGAAAGTTTTAACATCTGAGTGAAAGTTACGGCTATCTAATTTCTTTTTGAGCTTAACTAAAATGTCAGAATCTTAATTTACCAAAACAAGGTTAGACCTTCGAAATTTGCAAATAGAAGATCAGTTGATGAAAACACATGTAAACAGTTGCTAACCTTTGATCCAGCAATATAGCCACCACAAGACCCAAAAGATTTCGTGAAGGTTCCCATCATTACGTCCACATCAGCTGTGTCAACTCCCAGGAGTTCACAAATACCCTTTCCTGTTTTACCAATTGCCCCAATGCTGTGAGCTTCATCCAAGTAAACATACGCCTGAAACGAGGACAGAAGATAAGTTACGAGTATCACAACATAAATTTCCAAACGATTTAGAAACTATGGCGTTGCAAAGGGTAATTTGATCAACAGAGTTCTCTAATCTCTCGTCAATGTTGCATAGTGAACCAAGTCACTGTTTTTCAGTGGGGTTTGCACACACAAAAATGGTTTCAGTTGTCAAAGGATTCACACAATCAGAAATTTAGGAATATTGCCTCACCTTATACTTCTTGCATATGGCAACCACTTCGGGAAGATGGCAAATCTCCCCTTCCATGCTGTAAATGCCTTCAACAACAACAATAATTTTCTTCCATGGTCGATGTGTCCTAGGTTGACCATCTGCAATTTGTTCTCTCAAAACTCGTTCCAAATGGGAAGGCGCTAAGAAACAAACCCAAAAGAATAAACATGTATGCCATCCTTAACATGGAAAGAACCTCTGGAGCTGAAACAACAGAAATGCTTACTGTTATGCTGGAAAACGCGGATAGTGGCTCCTGAACCTCGAGCACCATTGACAATCGAACTATGGTTCAAAGAATCACTTATAATCAACCCTCCCTGTGTATAAGGCGGCACAAGAAATATATATTTAAAATGGGTCTCAGAAAACAGATAAACCTAGGCTTTTATGCTAAAAAGGTAAGCCTTTGCATACCTTTCCAATCAAGACTGGAATGATAGCAGAGTTAGTTGCATAGCCCATGCCAAAAACAACAGCAGCAGGCTTTCCAACAAATCTAGTAACACAATCCTCAAGTTCTGCGTGCACAGATGTAGTTCCTGATGGCAGAAAACAAGTTTGTCAGGAAGCAGAACCAAAAAAAAAAAAAAAAATGCTTCTAGACTCTCTAAAGTAAAAAACACTGTACCTGCATCAACACGAGAGCTACATGTACTTGCTGAAAATTTCTTCAAGGACTCAATAACACGAGGCGTGCAATATTCATCAAAAGAACCAAACCCAAGATAATTGTAGGATCCCAAATTGAGACACCTGCTAGTCTTTGTTGTTCGCCTACACATCAAAAAGGTTTACTAAGCAACTCTCTTTCACAAACTTAATGCTGAATCCAAAGCTTCCCCGAATTAAACTACAAAAGGTACAAATATAACAAGTACTACAAAAGCTGGTAGAGAAAAAACTCACTTAAAAGTCTTGTTGTTATCGTTAGAGTAACGCTCAACCACATCAAACCAAGCATCAGGTGCACTCGATATAGGTCGTTCAAAACAATCCTTGAAGCAGATAGAGATTAACATTAGACATCATCTAAGAAGTAGCATAATTTGCAATGCCAATAACCAAATCAAATTCTAAACCAGAATACACGAAACCATAATTACTCGGAAATCACCTGAATCCGATGATACAATCGCCTAATGTAAAAGTCCTCATGCCCCAAACAGATCGGCGCGTATCCCTGTAAGACACAATAAATAATATAGAGTTGAAACAATCTTGTACATTTGATCCAAAACAAATCTAGTAACATTGTATATGAAATGGAGAAAAAGAGAGAGAGACATGGAGATTAGTGGTGAGCCACCAATCAATGAAGCGGCGGAAGAAATCACGGAGCTGGCCAAAAGCAAAGAGCAATCCGTAGCTGAAGTAGGTTGATACAGCGGTTAGATAAGGGATCGTAATCATCGTAAAGGCTTCTTTCTTCTTCTTCTTCTTCTCCGGTCAAATCAATCAACTTACCTCTCTCCTCTCTCTCTCTCTCTCTCTCTCTCTCTATATCTGGTAACGAGGAGATCTGGAGATTTTACGACTCTTTGGAATTGAAAAGTTGAGAGAAAGAGACAGAGAGAGAGAGAGATTTGAATTGGAATCTTTTTCCCCTCCGTCAGATAGAGAAACTGAGAGAAAGGGATCGGATCATTCAAAACCATTTTATTATTATTATTATTTTTTAACGTAGGACTTCATATTTAAATTATTAAATTCAAATATAATTTCTATATTTTTTTTTACTTTTTTAAAAAACCTTAAAAGAAAATACTGAAATAGAAACTATCTGTCTAGTGTCTATATAGAACTTCCATCAAGATATTCATGTGCAAGTGCAATATTGTACAAGAATGGGTGATAACATGAACAAAAATATTTATATTGTTAGGGTCTAAATTTTTAGTTGCTAAAATATTCGAACAAAATGAGGTTTTCTTTGACATAAAATCAGAAGAATTTTCAGAAAACCTAATAAATTATTAGCAAAGAAAAACTAAGATTTTAGAAAACCAAATAAAATCAGAAGATGTTTTTGTCTCGTTAAGACAAGACGAAGATGAACAACCAAGCATGTAAAAAGTTAAGAGATTTTGCGTACCTTGGGCCTCTTTAGAGTCCACTAATTTACATATTATTGGACCAGAAATAATAAAACTAAGGCCTTTTTATGTAATAGTCAAAATGAAAAGAAAAAAAAAAAAAAAAAAGAGGTCCTACCGGGAGTCGAACCCAGGTCGCTGGATTCAAAGTCCAGAGTGCTAACCACTACACCATAGAACCGGATGCTTCATTTGACAAAAGAATCATATGTATTGTGTTAGGATATTTTATTGAGTTTTCTTTTAGAATAAAACTACTATTTACATCCCTTTTACTAACTGTTTTTCCATGTGATTATTGCATCAAGGAGTAGATGGGAGAAAATGACTGTTGAAAAGAGAAACATATAAATTTCCTTATAGAAACCAAATAAGGATTTCTAAGAATTTAGGATATGTCATTTGTTGACACCTAAAGAGTCTTCTTTTATCAAAAGATGGGTTACATATAACTTATGTTACATCACTCCGATAAATACAATGTCAAGTTCGTTTTTGGTAACCAAAAATGTTTTCATCGTGCATGAACCAACTAAGAGAACAGAAAAGAAAAAAACTCATCAATACTTCCTTCTCAAATTTCGATTTCGTTACAATATATGACTTTTAGTTTTGATATTTCATATAACCAATTTATATATATATATTAATTCGATTTGTATTTTTTTCATCTTTGCATGAACCAATCAAATTTGCGAACCTGCGAGAGACTAAAACAAGTAGAAAAAACAGTTTGGTTTTCAATTTTTATCCGGTTTAGAAAAGTATTGGTTCGAATCGAATATAGTTAACTAATTAATTTTCATAATACAATAAAATTAAGTTATAGATAAACCTTCTTTAAAATACGTCCATACACCTAGAAAGGCATAAATCATAAAAAATGCTTTTCGTGAAAAAAGATTAGATCTTTGATGAATTTATTAAAACGTTTTAATATATACATGCCATATCACATTTCATTATCATACAGTTATGTGAGTATAGATATCTAATAATATAGTGTGAGCAGATGAACATTATTAATTAGCAACATAATAATATAACTTTTTGTGAAGAAGAGGGGAAAAATTGTGGTGCATCAAAGCTGCCGGCCAACTCTATACTAAAATCCAAAGGATGGAACCATGCTCAACGTTTTGCCTTATCATGGATGAAGATATCTTCATACTTAATTTATATATATTTTCTAATTCAGTCGGATTTGTACAAGGCACGATGATAATGGAGAGTTTAAAATATACATATATATATATATATATCATATATATCATATATGTGTGTCTATACACACAAACCAAGCACATATTCTTTGGTTTAACTAACCGAGTTCGGCTTCCTATTTAGTAAATCATTACACGATCATATCTATAATCTACCCCAAAAATAAAAAAGAATTAAAAAACTAAGAGGAAAAAAACACAAGAAGCCGAATCGAAGCGAACCATAATCCAGTCAACTGCTAGAGGGAATGGTATAATGAGAATATGTAAATAATAGCCTGCTAATAGTAAAGGATAGTTCCTCATAACGAACATATATAGTTGACGAAAAAAAAAAAAAACGAACATATATAGTTATAATCAAGTTACTAATGATAAAAGTCAAAAATTAATTCCCTTACATATCATGTGTATATACAATATATTTCATGTATCTATTCATATATTCGTAATTTGCTGGAAAATATATTTTCATAATTATGTTTTTAAATACATTCTAAACAGAAATAATGAGAATAGTATTATTTTTATATAATAGAAACTAGTGTTAATGTGTCAAAAGAATAAACAAACATTTGATTATTAAAGCCTTAAAGAGTAGAAAGCAAATATATATATATATATATATATATATATATATATAAGATATAAACTTTTAAAAAACAATTAGCTAAGATAATATAGTTGAGAGTGTATTGGCATTATTGCACAATTTGAAATTTGAAAATTCCTAAATATAAGAAGAAAATAAAAAGAAATGCAAGTATACAACTACACAAGTTGCCAAGTGTTCTATCAGATTTTGGGGAAGACCAACATCATTTTGTTCATAGTGTTAGAAAAAAAAGAAAGAGAAGCAACTTAATTATAGAATAAAGAAAAGTGAAAAGAGAAAGAGAGAAAAAAAACACAAAGAAAAGGAAAAACAAAAACAAAATACTGATATTATCTCGTTCTCCTTTACATGGGAGTGGAATCATCACTCACATATTGTCCAATAAAGCCTTCAATAATTAGAGATGTATCACTCCATACATAAATTATAAAAAAAAAAAAAAAAAAAAAAAGAATAAAAAAATCGCCACGTTACATGTGTATCACTAAATCTTATCTCCTGATTTTCTTAAAATATTTTTGATTATCAACAAAAGAAATTAGGGTACAGAATCGAAAATAGTTTGATTTGAAACCATTTTTTTGGCTAAAAATTCCTTAACGCATACAAACACAATATCTAAAGGTGTTCACAAAGTTGGCGAATTTTAGATCGGGAGGCAATTCTGTTCAATGCAACGAATATACCAACATTAACGTTGGAGTTGAAAATTACTAAAAATGTACATGTTATTAAGGATCATTGTCTAAACTCTAAACAGATAAATTAAATCGCTAATAAACTGATTATATTCATGTATTTTACATATTATTTTAACTTTTTAAAAAATTTAATATGGGATTTTGAATAAGGTTTTTCAAAATAATGGTTATAGTTGCTTTCGAACCAATTTCCGCTAGGAAAAAATTTATTCGAGCAATACTACTTGAAATAAGAAATTTAGATATAAGTTTCATAAATTTTTAATTTAAATCAATTGATAAATGAACACATAATTCATGTTACTCTAATAGACGTCATAATTGGTTTTTCTTTGCATAATCGATTGTGGGAAAAGTTTCTCGTCAAGTTCCCAACGATATATGCAATATGTGCCAACAAGGCAACAAGAGATGTTTTTTTAACAACATTAAAAATTAACGTTATAGCTGCAGGGTAGAAAAAGGTACAAACCAATTTTGGGTCTATTTTCTATCAGATAAACTTACTAAAATTAATTATAATAGTATGGTTATAGAAAACTCCTGCATGGCTTGAATTACAGTAGCATAAAGAGATTATTTATGTATACTGACGATGAATGATTCGACGTGATCAATTAGCTTTTAAAATGTCTTTGTTTTTATTTCTGGTGCATGCAGGAACATGATGTGTATTAAACCTTTTTATCTGTCCCCCAATAGTTTGGCTTTTTGTTTACTACGTACATATATATTAACTGACGTAAATGTTAGTTAGGTTCGGTTGCATTCGTATTATTTAGTTGCTTACTTATATAGTCTAGTGGACACAACTAATTAAGCAACACAAATTCAATCTTTACTATATATCAAAGCGATAACAATTACTGTTTTTGGCTATATAGTCTCAGATCAATTCACTTGAACTGGCGATTTGACTTATGATTTCAAATAATTGCACCGATCGATAAAAAACGTACGAAACAAATTATGTAGGTTTTGTTGACGTTACTTATTGATCCCGAGATGTGTATCTTTATTAGAGACTTAGAGTCACATACTCACATAAATCGTTGTAACTTGTATCCATGACACCCCTCCTTGCTTCACAAATATTCTAGTCACACTTCTTGATTGGTGATTAATGCAATATAATTGGACCATGACAGTAATATTGATCCTAATTAAATTCTGTCAATGCCATTTTAAAAAAGAAAATGAATTGGACCATTCATTTATCCTTAGCTACGTCGAACTATATAATTACAATCATACATTCGTTCCTATTTTGTAGTCACATTCAAATTCATAAATTTAAAGAAGAAACATGAACTTTTTAATCGTCCAAAACTTTTTCATAGACTAGAAAATTTTTAAAGATTATTTCCAAAAAAAAAAAATCGTGATATTTATCTAGTGGAAATAATAAATTCGACCAATCATCTCCTATCCTCGTCAATCTATCTTTTACATCTTTCTCTTTTTATATAGCCATATAGGGCCTCTTGATAAAGCCGACGTACTCGTTATCTTCATGCATGTTTTTCTTAAAGATTATATTATCTTATAAATATATGATATTTGCATGGAACATAATCCCACGTCACGATTCACGATGGACATGGTTACAGCCCCGTCATAAACTAAAATGGGGCCTCTGTCAAATTTTTAAGAAATATAAAAAACCTTAATAATTTTTTTTTTTTGACAAAATTGGACCCTTTTGCTTAAAGAAATTTTTTGATATTTGTGATGGACCCATGGCATTTGCCTACTCTGCCATGGGGTAGAGACGGGCCTGCATGGTTAGCCATGATTTGCCAAAAAGTTTGGAATATAAAGCATGCAATTACCCTATCTCGTCATCATATCACTCGATATAGATGGAGATTTCTCCTACACCTCCTTTCTCTTTTTGAATCATTGGTCTGATAAAAAATATACTATTTAAAGATGAACAGAATTGCCTTAAAAATCATTGGTATATTCGATGTGAATGTAAATAACTGTTATATGAAAAATTGAAATAATGTTTAAAGGTGTTGGACTCTGTGAAATAAAATGAATCTTTCTTTCCCCTTGGCCAATGAGTTTTAAGGTTTCTCCTTGGGATGATTCTTCACGTCAAAAAGCGGATCTAGAGGAACGCGGGATGCACACTGCCTTATTTAAATGTATTAAAATTCTGATGACAAACAAAAGTCGTAGTGATGATGAGAGGTACAAAGTTACAAACACATGACTATAAGAAAATATATATGTATTTGGCGATTAAACACATCTAGGCTACAGTGGTTAAGACATGCACATTGCTTAAAACCAAAGACACGTTGTAGCATAGCTTATGAATAGTTTATAATATTGACATTATATAATACTATAGAGGACAGTTGACATTAACTAGAACTGTAAAATCACACAATAAATTAATGATCATACTGAAAATTGTGTTTTCGTTATGGCATTGTATTAAATTTAGTAAAAATTATTTATTTGGTTCTAAGATATATATATATATATATATATATATATTAAATCACCATCATAACAATATCAGCACGTATATGATAACGTACATTTTTATACATGTACTAGTTTTTATCACTCGACAACGACACAAATGAAAATTTTCTCTTTTAACCTGCCTTCTGAATAGAAGTTATGGTATAATATCAACATTTATTAATATAGATATTTTAAAGATTTGGAAATAGATATTTGCATTATGCATACGGTGATCAGCAATTCAGCATGTTATGTAAAAATTGGTAAATGTAGAAAAAAAAAACGTCAATGACTTTGTTTTTGTCTTTGCATAAAGACGTATGTTTATTTTGATGAACAATGCATTTATACACATGGTTCAATTAAAATAGTATTAAGTTAATTTATGATTTTCAAAGAATATATCAAACAGAACAGTTAAGTCATGCATTTTAATTATGTTTTTACAGTTTATAAATATATATATATATATATATATATTTTTTGCCAAACACAGTTTATAAATATAAACAGAGTATTTAGTATATGAAATACAAATGCTATGAACCCAAATGCAACATAATTTATTACGTTCCAAACAATTAATTAATCTTGATATATATTGGTTATGTATATCAATCTTCCAGAACGCAAGTTGATGTATATAGTGTAATGTTTATACCATTTATATATAATAGGAAAATGAAAAGATAAACGAAGAACAAATACATATATAGAGAAGAAGATGATTGGATATAAAAAAAAGAGTGAGAGCAACTTGGAATATTAGAAGAACCACATTTCAGTCCTCTTTCTGCTTTGTTTTGTTGTTTGCACACCTCTTATATATTTATGTTTTTTTTTTTTTCCTTTATCAATATTAGTTTTTCTTTTTCTTTCATCTCTTTCTCAAATTAATTTCGTCTACCATTCGAATTCTACAGCCTTACGTAGCAAGTTGATTACACCACGTGTATATATAATTAATCACATCATTTTCACTAGTTGATGTGATATATATTTGTAACGTACCTTTCGTTTTCGTTTGGGTGTATCCAAATATTACATATTTCGGCGTCTTTTCTATAGCCAGTGATAAATGAAATCGAATAATTCACTGAGTAATAATTTTTTATATAATATGTTTATTTCTACATAAAATTTGTTTGTCAACTTGCAATATCTTTTTTTATTAAGAACAGGAACGCAGCTCATGCAATTCTTGAGCTCGAGACCAGCCTTTGATCATCCATCGATCTCAAGGGGGAGTTCGAACTAATTTAGGGAAACAAAGCTCAGCTAGCTAGGATCCTTTACAAAAATATACTATATAACAGTACTAAAACCCATGGTGATTATCTTTACTTCCAGGGAACCAGTAATACATAGGCTCTACTTGTAAATTCTAAACTTTTTCATTTCAATGAATATTCACAATATTTATCTATGTCCCTAGCTCGACGAGCATAGAGAAATAAGATTTTTTTAACGTATTAACTTTATATGCTATGGAGATGTCGAAAACAAATGATTTTGCAGGATGATTTCTAAATCCATTTAGAATTGTAAATTTTAGAAATCAAAACACATGGATTTTGAAATAACATGTTTTATCCTTGGATCTGATTCCTTCTATTTTACACTTTCAAATCCATTTAAAACATATTGTGGATTTTGAAATCCAAAAACAAATTATTAAATGAATAACATAGAATTGTAAAAAGGTATTTGTAAATCATATAACTAATAACACATAATTTTGATAAGTATTTTAAAATCAATGATTGAATAACACATGATTTTTGTTTAGATTTCCAAATCCATTAAAATCATATAACCAATAACTCTCTCTTAAGTATATGTTAATGCTATCGAACAAAAATTGACTCTTTGAATCAGGTGATGAGTCATTCATAAAGATTAAAGACGAATTATTAGGTCCTTTTTTTTTGCTTTGTTTTCTTGATGCACTAATTAACGGAAACATTACTTAGGCGCATTTATGAGAAATTATTGTCAATTATTGTTAGAAAAGCTTGTAGTGGTGTTGCCAAAAAAAACAAAAAAAAAGCTTGTAGTGGCCAGGAAAATTGTACAGTATAATCAATTTAATAACTATAAATTCTAATTAATTAGTGAAAATAATTGTTTTCTGTCGCCACGACAATAGTTTATAATCATACATTTGATATTTGTGTACAGTGTTTAAGGAAGTGGAGTTTAACTATTGAATAGAAATAGGAAAAAAAAAATTGAATAGAAATACATTTCTGAAGCTTACTAATAATATAACGTAATTAACTTTTGTATTTAACGAGTTTTTTTTTTATTGTTTTTTATTGTTTTTTTTTCTGGTAGATATTTGTATGGTCAAAAGTTATTTCCATTATCACTATTTTATTTATTTTTTTATTTTCCATTAATATGAACTAGGTTCGGACCCGCACGTACGTGCGGGTTATATTTGTAAATAATTTTTTTAAACAATATTTTTGATTTAAATTTATGAAATAATGATAGTTTCAACAATAATTTAAAATTAGGAATGACCTAGGGGTCATACTAAAATAAAACCTTAACCTCATTAATCATCGTTAGTTAGATATCTATTAAACACATGAACTATAAAACCAAATATAACCATGTTCACAACGATTAAATCTTGTCTGAAACGACTAAAATCGTTTGAAACAAATAACTTTTTTTTTTGTGTGGAAATGGACCTAATATTTTTTTATGTCTTATACATGGTCTCAAATTCCTGTCGAATAAAGAATGTTTTCCCACACATACATGCGAGATAATATTTGTGTAAATATATATATAATATAATATCTAAATTCGAACTCATACCAATTGAGTATTTAGTTTAATTTTTCGGGTTCAATCTAAATTTTTCATACATAGTCTCAAATTTCTATCGAATAACGAATGTTTTCCCGCACATACATGCGAGATAATATTTGTATGAATATATTTAATATAATATCTAAATTCGAACTCATATCAGGTGAGTATATAGTTTAATTTTCGTTTGGTTTCAATCTAATTTTTTATTGTTTGAAAAAATTAAATAATAATTTCACTAATATTCTATAACTCAGAACGATCCAACAATCGGACCACTATCAAACAGAACTGGATTAATAGTCGCTAGGATTTTTATTAAACTCGTAAACTGTTACAATTTGATATAAAATTGATAAAACGACTAAAACCCGTTTAAAACAAATACAAATATTTAGGAGAGGTTGTAATCCCGTTCTGTATTTTCCCATTTTGTACTATTCCTGTTCCCAAATACCCATATCATAAGAAAACACATTCACAATATCAGACATTTCAAATAGAAAATAAATTTTGGGAAATGCCAAAGTTTAGCCGCTTAGATCATCTTCATTTCATAGTTTTTTAAGGTGTGTTAACATAAATTTAATCATAAAAATATTATTATTATTATAGGTGTCTTAAAAACACTAACAAACTCCATTAAATTTTCTACATGATGTCTCACATTCTCCAAAAATATTTGTTTTACAATACTCCTATTAATATATATATATATATATTTAGTTATATAATTAGACACGTTCTTAGTTTGTCTAATGCAGCTGCTCTTAACCCATTGGTATACTATTGGTTTACTCTCGTATGGTTTAGGATAAAAACCAATATACATACGTGTACTCATTTAATCAGGTCTCCATTGGGTTTTTATGTTTTTTTTGTTTTTTTACCATCCATCAGACAATATTTAGAAGCTTTCTTCTTTCGTGAAGCTTAACTGCAATTTTTTTTTTTTCAGTTCGATGGTTGTTAATTAGTACTATTGATTCGGAGTACTATTGATTCGTAACGTGATTTCAGATTTCACTTAGGGTTTAAAATTTCATTCCATTAAAAAAAGATGAAGATCCGTGTTTTGATTTTCTTTATCCAAATTACTATTCAGGATCCAAACTTAATATATTCGAAATTAATTATTTGGTCATACCTATATCCAAAAATAGATACAAAATCTAGGTATCCATCTTTATAAGTTATAAACAATTATAGAGTTAATCATTTATTTCTTTAAAAACTGTTACCATTATTTTAGGAAGATTTTTTTTTTTTTAATTATGTAGACAATTGGGTCTGTTTGGCAACATGGATATATGTCATATTTTTTGTTTTTTTTTTTTTTATCCCTAAGTGCACTCCCTATTTAATAGTATAGATTAGATAGATTTATAATGGGTGACTCCTCCAATTTAAAGAGGGGAGACAACAATACTATCTGATTCAGATACTTGTAGATATTGATATAGGCACAATATGGTGATTAATTAACAGAAAAAGAAAATGAAGAATACGAACGAGTGGTCGTGACAAAAAACCATTATGTAAACGTTTTCAACGACTAACTATCTACAAAATCTCAGAATCAAACTAACAAAAAAGGCCATAAATATAGTATCAAACTATCTACATATTCACAAATTCAACCAGACTATATATAAGATTAAAAATCGAATTTAGCATTTTCATCTGATCAATGCATGTTTGTATGTTAGTTTTTTCATCCCGTCATTAGTGTCAACTCCTGATTCTAACAAGAGTGATTTTATATATAGTTACAATGTTAATTAGACTATAGAAAAGGAAAAACAAAAATATCTTTTCCATTTAGATATTTATTGGTATACCATATAGTCCCACCGACCACTTTATTTATAATATTTTTTACCTTAAAGCAAAGACCACAACAAAATTCTAATTATTTTGAACTTTTCTGAGGTAGTGAAGTATTATAAAATTATCAAAGATCTGCGATACACACGTAACTAGAGTAAGCAGAGCATAAACAGAAAAACAAAACACTATACTTAATATGGTTGTTCTTATTTATAGTTGAAACTTGAAACGATAAATTGAGGTCTTTCGAAGTACAATACGTGAGTGTACGTACGTACCGTTTACCGTTTACTGTTTGGATCTATACTGGTCTATGATAACGATACCATAATATTCATGATTTTTCGACTAATTAAGAACCTATTTATAACTTATAGATGTAATGTAACCCCCCAACAAAAAAAACTTTATATATGTAATATTTATGTGCTAACTGCTAAGCTTTTTTCTTTTTCTTTTTAAAGCTTTTTTCTTGTTCTCTCTTGTTGGCGTCTTGGCTATATTTTTCTGGCAGTTTCTTTTCCACGGCTCTGGCCGCTATTCTCAAGCTCTCTGAGATTTAGACTTACAAAATTTGGTCTCTTCTCTCCTTAATAAAAAAAAATCAGCTCTACTCCCAAACCATCGTTGCATAAGAAAATAAAAACTCTAATGAACAACAAGATCCAATGATTTATTGTTTTTTTTTTTTGGGGCTTGTATATCTCCAATTAAAGCCAAAATCCAGCATGTTAAGATATATATAAATAGAGGATAAAGACATATAACGCTTAATCCCGAAACAAGATCAAGTGAAGCTTACTTTGTTTACTTTGTTTCAGAGACTATTGGTGATTTCAGTTCTAAGTGTTCGTGACGACATGTTTGCGAGTGCAATCTAGTTTAATCGTATTCCATGAATTTAATTCTAACATATATACAGACATACAGTTCCGAGTTTGAGTCCCCATGACTCCATTGCTCACATTTTTTATAGCAACATGCTAACGATAAATTTAACACAAAGGATCATAGCTAGTTTCACAAAACATATAAGGAATTATATCATTAATATTTAACCACATATTAAAATAAGTTAGTTAATTATTCTAGACAAACAAATATGGAGTTTTCTAAACGATGAACAATATTCTCGTTATTATGTACTTGAAATTATATATCTGAATCGATCGATGTCCTTTTCATCTATAACTTTTACTATAAAAAAGAAACTACCCAAAAGAATGAACTCTTTGAAAAATGAAAACCATGTGAAACAGCATTATAAAGTTACTATAATTAACCTAAATGGGTACGTTCAATAACCATAAAAAGGCCCGAGATAGACTAAAGTTTTGCAAATGCAGTTCATGCTATTGTTATTTTGTCCTATTAGTTATGAATTATTGGAGTTTGGTTATCCCCAAATCAATCCTCCATTATTTTTGTTTAAACAAAATGAAGCTCTTTATTTATTTATTTACACCTACTACATTATTATGTATATTATACATAAAAAATGATCTACTCTTGACAACTGAGTAATTTTTACTACTTTTGTTTAATACGTAACGCTTGAAACTACGAAAGACGGTTCAACCTACTATCAAAATCGTTCCTTGAAAGTGTAATAGCCCCAAATACAATACATTTACCCATTGATAGTAGTAAATTTTCAGGGAGTACAAAATTATGTAAGAGTTTGAAAACCACTGATCTTCTTCAATTTTATAGCACGCTTGTCAACTGAAAAAATATAGATATTTGTGTCCCCTAATAACAACAACTATATTTGAGGTCCTAACCTTCACTTACTATAGTCTATAGTTGCTAGTGTGCACGACCAATTTTGTCTATTTCATGTTGGAGCCTATTTAAAAAAAAAAAACTTGCATGTACAATCTAGCCAAAATAATATAACTTCATTTCGATATTCAAGAATGATTTAATTTCTTGATCAAATGTTAAATATAACTGTGGTTTAGTTTCTTTTGATAGTTCTTAAGAACTGAAATTTGTACTATATATCAATCTTATCCGACTCTTATGAAGAAAACAGAAAAAAAGAAACTAAAGATCTTATCCAAGTCTCAAATTTTGGTTAAGCTGTCTATTTCTCCTTTGCTCGGTTTATTTTCCTCTTTAAAATGTAAGACAAAACGTGAAAAATTTTCTGTTATCTAATTTTTGTTTGATAGATGATATAAATGTGAACTCAAGTAAAACTTGAACTTGAACTTGAACTTGAACTTGAACTTGAACTTGAACTTGAACTTGAAGTAGAAACTCTATAAATTATTAAAATTGGGGGTATAGACAAATGTTAATGATTAAGAAACGGCAAATAGTATAAAGTAAGAAAAAAAAATTCTTAAAATTGAGAAACGTAAATTAGGATGAAAAGGGGCAAAAAGTGAAAACGGCAATTTATATTTACGTACAATGTCACGTGAACTAATTGTCTAAATTTCTTGGAAACGTAATTTACGCAAGGACTTCATCATTTAATCCAATTTTTACGATAAATGAGGATATAAAATATAAACCATAGAAATAGCCAAAGTCTAGTGCAATGGTCAAAGTTAAGTCTTTAATGCACAAGGCACCATCACACTCGAGATTGTGTCCCGCTCCCTACGAATGTAGGGATTATGCTAATGGGCCGACCTGTTGTAGCCCAATAGTTGACAAAAAAAAATATAAACCATAGAAATTAATAAATGATAAATGTACTCACGTCAATAGGTATATGTGAAATAGGTAGAATCTAGACATAGAGCCCTTAAAGAAAGAGTTGGCCTAAATCGAAATCGACATGCATTATTTATGAAAAAGTTATTTTGGTGTTAGATTGGTTCTGTGAATACTTTTCTAATAACATTTTATTTTTATAGTACACCAACAAAGACAATAATGCTTTTACAAATTGTAATGTCACTTTTAAAAATAAAAAAAAAATTGAAAATAATTATGACTCACACAAAACATGTATCTTTATTTTCTTTCCCACACACATCCCTATATTTCTTAACACCTCTCCCCCTCTATATATACTTGAAGTCCTCAGAATGCTAAGGTCGTGCCATTAGCTTTTGATTTAAGAGAAACACTTACAACTACCTAAGATCTTTCTTATTTCGAAGAAACTTAATTTCTTCTCCCTTTCAAAGATCTAGCTACATTCATGGCTCTCTTCGACACTCATAACACATGGGCCTTTGTTTTCGGCTTGCTCGGTACGAGTTCTCATCAAGTTCATCTCTCTCTAAAGTTATACTCAAATTTGATATATTATTATATATATCACCATAACCTATATCAAGATTCTGATATCAAAACCGGTATATACATATATATTAACACTATCTTCATTTTATTGTGTAATTTTCAGGAAACCTCATTTCCTTTGCTGTTTTCCTCTCTCCCGTGTAAGTATTTTTACATCGTTAATTACCTCACCTCTGTTCTTGTTTCTTCATAAATGTGTCCAACACATATGTTTATGTTACCATATCTAACTCGCTAGTACTAAAATGACATATGATATAAACTTATTGCGAAATTTTAATATAACTAAGAGTTAGATATTGATTCGGTTATGGATGCAGGCCAACGTTCTACAGGATTTGTAAGAAGAAAACCACAGAAGGATTTCAATCTCTTCCTTACGTGGTGGCGCTCTTCAGCGCAACGCTTTGGCTCTACTATGCTACTCAGAAGAAAGATGTCTTCCTTCTCGTCACCATCAACTGTTTTGGTTGCTTCATCGAAACCATCTACATCTCCATCTTCGTTGCCTTCGCAACCAAAAAAGCCCGAGTATGTGTTCATTAACAATATATAGGCATATTATATGGTATAATTTATGATATACATGTCCCGATATCTAATGATTATATTTGGTGCAGATGCTCACAGTGAAGCTTTTGTTGCTAATGAACGTTGGAGGATTCTGTGCGATTCTTCTTCTCTGCCAATTCTTGACTAAAGGAGCCACACGTGCGAAGATCATTGGAGGAATCTGTGTAGGATTCTCTGTATGCGTTTTCGCTGCGCCGCTTAGCATTATCGTAAGTAGTAGTAGTAGTAGTAGTAGTCTCTAGCTAGCTATTGTTACATATAATTAACTAAACATGGAAAATATGATTTTGACTAATTAAAATTTATATGAAATAACAGAGAACGGTGATAAAGACGAAAAGTGTGGAGTACATGCCGTTTAGCTTATCCTTGACTCTTACCATCAGTGCGGTCATATGGCTCCTTTATGGTCTTGCTCTTAAAGATATCTACGTTGCGGTAAGTCATAATAATCATTATGATCACGATCATCATTATTTGCATGAAGTGGGTTGCTTTTGTTTCTATCTACCTGAGCCTGTGAAAGCTAATCATAAAATAAAGATGGGATATGGTTTCACAAAAAAGCAAAACCCTTTTGTTTGGTATTATTGTCGTTTTACATTTAATAGTCCCACTAAACACTAAAGATACTCCCTTCTTTTATATTTTTTTAAAAGACAAAACCTTAAAAAGACTACATCTTTTACAAAAGAGTTCTATCTACATATATATCACATAAACTTCTATAGTACAGGTAATATATTTTTTATATATTGTTTCTAACAATAATTAATTAGGAAAAAAACTTTTGTTTAAAAACGATTTTTAATCGGGATGATGGTTCAATAGAAGTAAAAAACATCAAAATTTAAATATAAATTAATAATAAATATACATAAAGTGTAAAGTTCATATAAAAAAAAATAAAAGTAGGTATATTGCTTTGAGCACTGATAAATTTTATCTTTAATTTTCCCCTTTATATAATTTTTTTCTGTCAACTTCGCAGTTCCCTAACGTGATTGGGTTTGTGCTCGGTGCACTACAAATGATACTTTACGTGGTTTACAAATACTGCAAAACGCCGTCGGAATTGGTTGAGAAAGAACTCGAAACCGCGAAGTTACCTGATGAAGTGAGCATCGATATGCTGAAGCTAGGCACACTAATTGCTTCACCTGAACCAGCGGCGATCACAGTTGTCCGACCGGTAAACATGTGTAACTGTAACGATCGAAAGGTTGAGATTGAAAATGGTCAGGGGCTTCTTAGAAACACTGCAGCCGCAGCTACATGAAGTGAAGTTACAATATTTTAAGAAACCTATTTGTTGACTATTTGACTTTGTACCGTTCTTGATATACCCACCAATCATCGTCGTTCACGTGTACTTGTTTCAGCTGTCGTACTTTTCTGAGATTATCAAAAAAAAGTGTGCGAAGTTGAGGATTAAATTACTTGGGAATTAACATTTTTCCTGAGTTGTTTTTTCTCTTCTTCTTTTAATTATGGGATAATGTAATTATATTATCTGTTCGATATAAATATTTCTTATTTTCCAAGTTCAAAATATTTATGAGTTTTTATTTATTTATGTTTAAATAGATTTTACATATATATTACATTCCTAATAATATGATCCAAGAAATAACATCAGATAATCAATACCATACCAAACAACAAGATGGATATGGAAAGAAAGAAAATAAAATCAAGATGGATTAAGTTACCCCTCAGCTCTTACCCCTTAGTAAAAATAACAAGCATAAATCAGGGAAGGCTAAATAAAAACCTATCTTTGGGATTTAGTTGCATAAGTCATGTCACAATATGGGATTGATGAACCCGTGTTGATCGGTGCACGAGGACCCGAATAGGAAGGTAGAGGATAAGGCTGAACACCAGGAGTCATGTGAGGTTGAGCGAAATGGTTCATGTTTGTTCCAAAATGTGAGGGCATTTGTCCAACCATTGGTTGGTTCATGGTGGACAACGTCGTTCCATACACAGGAATACTGGCTGGTGGTGGTGGCAAAGCCGCTTGTGCGTTCCATATGGGGGGTGCACCATATGTTGGAAGGTTTAGCGATGGCTGTGAGATGGCTTGAGTATTCCATAAGTTGTGTCTTCCATGTCTCGGAAGGTCTAGTGACGGTTGCGAAGTGGTTTGAATGGCTTGGTTGTGGGAGCTAGAAGCAAGATTTAGCGATGGCTGTGAGAGGGCTTGAGTATTACATATGTTGTGTCTTCCATGCATGGGAAGGTCTAGTGATGGTTGAGAAGTGGTTTGAATGGCTTGGTTGTTGGAGGTAGAAGCAAGATTTAGCGATGGCTGTGAGAGGGCTTGAGTATTCCATATGTCGGGTCTTTCATGCATCGGAAGGTCTGGTGACGGTTGAGAAGTGGTTTGTATGGCTTGGTTGTTGGAGGTAGAAGTAAGATTGACGTTTCCGTTTTGCCATTCGCCGATTGCTCCTTGTTTTGGTGAGATGTTTCTGTTTTCTTCATCAACGGTGATGTCATGAATGCTTGACCTGTTTCTGTGTTTGTTCTTTGAGTTCAGACGTTGAAAGTATTTTTGAGCATGACTTGCAACCTGAGTTGGTGTTCTTGTCCTCACAGAGTTACGAGAAATGCTACGCCAATCACCTTTCCCATACTTATTCAAACCAACAAGAAATTGTCTATTTCCATTAAAAACAAAAACAAAAAGTGTGAGAATCAACGTCAAAATTCAACAATTTTGGTTCATATCAAACTTAAAAGGTACGATCAAAGACAATGGAATGATAACACATATTAAATAAAGTGAAATCTAATGTTAGTGAAGAGAAATAATCAAAGCATTTTGAGTTTTATATTCAGTTACCTAATTACTGGCCAAATAAATGATTATGCCATAGTATTGCAATCAGAACAAAATAAACACAAAATCTATATACAAAGTTACATTAAAAAAAAAAAGTGAATAGAAGGAACCTGTGTTCATCTGATGTCCAAGAAACTCCCTTTTGTCGTTTGTGCTTGAGTTTTCCTTTACCTCTAGCATTGGGATTTGGTTCTTCTGGAACATCATAATCTGGAAGAGGTACACGTCCAGATTCAATGTCCATAACATCACGAATTAAATTATTGTAATGCTCAATAATTTGTGCTCTAGTTTTCCCAGGAACAACTGCAGCAATGCTTTCCCAACAAATCTTTCTTTCATCGTCATAAAATGCAAGGGCTCTCTCGAAAGCAATATCATCATCCCTGCTCCAATATAAACAAACACTAGTGTTCCATCCCAAAGTCATTTTCCATGAAAAAACTCAAAATATTTTAGACCAAATACTCTCCGGCTAAAGAAAAAAAAAACAAATGCTCTAGAATGATATGATGACTTGAAATTGTAAAGCTTGGTTTTATAAGCCCAGAAACTAGCTTTGAAAGACTTGTAAAGACTATACACTATATCAAGAAAACTACAGATATATAGATGGAAAGAGATCACAAAACACATGTTCTATATATACTATTTTCAGTTTAAAAACATTATTATTTTTCATAAAAGAAATTAAAACTCATTATTGTTATTATTTTTCTTTCCGTTTTTCCATTATTTTCTTTTCCCCTAACCATATATGGTGCTTACAATACATTATATCATATGACAGATGGCAACAAGTATCAATTGCTACTTTATTATTTGCAAAATAATATATAATGATATAAATCTTATTTTTTGGGGCAGCATATAGAAACAAATCTATATTTCCAATTTCCATTTTTATAGTATTAAATAAAATTGTGCTTATAGACCTTGGCACCTTCTTTGAGGGGGTGTCAACTGTCAAGCAACAATTATTCAAGTCTAAAAAAAATCAAAGTCATTATGGGGAAACTTAAATTTTACTATATACATTTTATTTTATTTTTGTCAAAACTTTTACTATATACATTACACTAGAATTTGTACCTGCGCACGCGCAGAATTTTAATTTAAAATATTTCTTATCAATAGAAATTGTTAAGCTTAAATATAATCATTCCATCTTTTGAGCATAAATCTATATAAAAATTAAACTTATTTTACTCAGTGATATACAACATATATATTTTTGAAGATAACATTTCTTTGTTATATCTATTTGCAACTTTACGTGGGATTTTATCATTGAATATGAATATATGTCGCAATAATATTGTCGACAATCTTCTCACATTTTATCTTTAAAAGAGTTCATTCCATATTCTTATCCAATGAAAGCATAATTTTAAAAGTTCTAACATCAGTGTTGATCGTTGACCTAATTATAGAGACCATTTAGACATATCAATATCCTAGATTAAATGCAAATATACAAAGTTTCATGAACATATTTAGTGCTATGTGGCTACAATGAGGTTGTCCAAATGCATCATCTGCCATAACAGAATTTCCGACTAAGTCAAAAGTGCTTACATAATGAAACGTTTAAACCCACAATGAACATCTATTCACTAATCCAAGTTACATATTATTCTAAAATCTCATATGTTATTTGCAGATGTTAATTTTGTGATGCAACCCTGTAACATTCGCGAACCGGAATTCCGGTTTAGGATGTGCATCGATCGATGCAGGTGGAGCATCGGTCAATGCTGGTTCAATTTCGTGCGTTTTGACTTAAGTCAAACGCTGCGTTTTGGGCAAAGGGGGAAAGGAAAACCCTTAAGTCGTTCTTTTTGTCTCATTATACGACTTTAGCCGTTTTTGAGAAACAAAAGGAAGAGAGAGCTGTTCTTGAACGTTTTTGGTGATTTCTGGAGTTTTGTGGTGTTTCTTGGTGAGATCTGTAGCTGGGATCGTTGCAGGAGTTTCCTAGAGGCGTTTTTTGCGTGTTTAAGGTTTAGAATCGTCTTGGCAAAGGTAAGTGCATGACCATGGCTTATCTAAGCTAGAGAACTCTTTCATTTGCTTGTTGTGTGATGTTAGGCTTGTTAGATCGTTGCTATGGACGTTAGGAAGCTTTCTTGTGGCTTGGGATCGAGTTTTGTGGTTGTAGAAACGAAGATCCGGCGAGAAGCTTCGGGGAAAACACGATGCTCGACGTTGCGTCAGTCGATGCATATCTTGCGTCGGTCGATGCAAGTGCGAGGACGGCGCGTAAAACTCTAGGGTTTTCGTGTTACGTCGAGCATGCGTCGGTCGATGCAGATTGGGTGTCGGTCGATGCAAGTTACACTTGCATCGGTCGATGCAGCTTCAATGTTGGTTGATGCATCCCCATGTGGCATCGGTCGATGCTGTTGGTGTCGGTCGATGCACAATCATGGTTTGTTATTATTGGTTGTTGATTGTTGTTTGATGGTTAGAGATGACTCTATTGCTTGTGTGTATAGCCCAGTAGATGAGAGGATTGCCTTACTGAGTGTTTATAAAATACTCATGCATTGCAATGTGTGTTTGTGGTGCAGGTAAAGGCAAAGTGTGATCGTGGAATCAAGGTAATGAAGAGGAGGATGTTCTAGGGACTCGGTTTTATGTTGTCTGGCATTGCTAGGTTGCTAGAGTTGGGTCATTAGAACATTGCTAGGTTGATGGTTCTATGATTTATGTTATTTGATTATTGGATATTGCTAATGTTATGAATATTGGTTATTATATTTATTAGATATTATTTATTGGATATTGGTATTGTTATTCCGCTGTTGGTTGTGGTTGTGGTTAGGTGGCTAGTGGGTATGGGACCACTAGTTGTAGTTATTTATTATATTATTATTTTTTATTTTTTTATTTTTTATTTTTTAAAAAAAGGTTGGTCGTTTCAAACCCCAACTTCGTCTTCTCAAAAAAAACATAGTGTACTATAAATATGTTGTTTTGCCAATGTTTTGGTTTAAAAGCATTTGATAATATATATATATATATATATATATGTTTTATATCAATTTTATAAAATTGTAGCTCCAGTTGATAATATACCTTATGAGATATGCTACACAAATCACATGCTATTTTTTGTAACGGCATACATATCATTTTTTTTTATATTTCCTGACCATTGATTTTGTTTTTAGATAGATTATTTTTTAAAAATTTCTTTTTCATAGTTTTCCCAAAAAAAAGTTTGCCCCTTTACAATGTCTTTGTTTTAGATCAAAACTTTTAAGTTAAGTTAAGTAATTAATCTTTTCTTTCTTATAAGTAAAATTTAATAATAAATCTTTATGGTATATGTTTCTTAGAAACTAATGCTTCACTTCAATTTTATTGTCATGTTTAGATTTTTTTAAATACAATTACATAACTTGTTTTATTACTCCACCATGCATTAAAATCTTACTTACATTCTAAAACTCATTAACCCATTCTAAATTTTGGAATATAATCATTTTTGGTTATAATTTTAATAATAACATTATTACTAAAACAAATTTATAGTATTAGTTTTACTATTTTAAAATTTTCATTTATTTTACTTAATTCATTTTTAGATAGTTATTATTTTTATTATTTACTAAAAAATTATATTATTGTTTATACTATTTTAAAATTTAATTAATTTTTTAGTTAATTAGTTATTTATTTATTTTAATATTGTTAATTATAAGTAATAAATATGCAATGAATAAATATTAAAAATAATATTTTTTGTGTAAAAAGAAAAAAAATTGATTAGGTGGATGCTGATATGGAGGAAGGAGAAGTGAGCAAAGTTAACTTCATATATATACTAGCAATCGATCCGCGCTACGCGCGGTAGTTAGATTAAGGTGTATTCCAAATTTTGCTGTGTATATTTTTTTGATTTTTGTAAATTCTTCTTTACGTTTGTTTTTGTATTTAATTTTGGTTGCTTATGTTGTTTTGTTGGATATTTTAATAAAAATATCTTTTGCAGTAAGTATAATTTAGTTTGCTGTTTTAAAAGGAAAATTTGAGATCATCTTGTGTGTTTATAATGCTTTAAAAAAAATATTATTAGAAATTAAGATTGTTTAGTTGAAGTTGTTGTTTTGCTGTAGTTGTTAGTTGTCATTAATTTATTATTATTTTTTATTTTGTGGTTGAATTGTTATTTAATTTTTTCATATGTATTTTGTAAACTGTTGGAGTAATTTTTTTTGTCAATGTTTTAGTGTTTAGAGTGAAAAAGATTGTGAATTTTATTAAGAAAAATAAATAAAATCAATAACTTACATTCTTCTTTTCTGGGCTATTTTTGTTTGTTTCATTCGGGCCCAATTTCTATGTAAGGCTTATAATTTGTGGTTTTATTGAGCCATTATTAGTATGTTATTGAGTTGAAATCGATTTGTTTTTTCTCAAAATTCGATGTCCTCGTGAACGGATAGGAGAAGAGCAATTTTCTGATTTAGAGGTCTGTTTGAGGATTGAACTTATGTCTTTGATGCTCGTAATCGTTTTTCAGTAATTCCTATCGTAATCGTTTTCCCTTGATTTTTTTTTTTGGGTTTACGTATTTGGTTGATTCCTTGCTCGCTTCGCATCTGTTGGGGATATTTGGTTATCCCCTGTTGATTTCGTTAAAGGTGAGTGTCAATTGGGTTGCAAATTTGTTTATATGAAAACATGTTGGCTTTTTTAGGTTTCCTAATTAAGTTTTGAGTTTTTTTGTGTTCTTGGTTGTAATTTTTTTTCTCGTTTGTCATGTGAGTGATTTTTTCGATTCGATGTGAGTTGTGTTTTGGGGAAAATTAATTTTCTTGTTTATTTTGCTGTAATTTTATAAAGTCCGGGTTGTTTTTTTTTTGTTTTTTCGGTTGCTTTTTCATATAATTTTGTGTTACGGTTATCTGATTGTAGCATTCATATATCTCAATATTTTTAGTTTATTAAATGTGTGTTCATCTCTTTGCGTCTTTGTCTTTGGTGATGGATTTGTGAAGTGCTGCCAAATAATTTTAATTGATTTCTAGCTGTGTTTCCTTGATTTTTTGAAAGTGTTGCTTGGGTTGCCTTGTTTTGATATTTTAAATTTTAAATTATGATCAGTTTAAAAGAAAATTTTAACTATATTATTACCACTAATAAAAAATTATAGTATTGTTTTCTTATTTTAAAATTTAATTTATTTTACAAAATTATTTTTATTTAAATTTCGATTAATTATAATTAACAAAAATATGCACTAAATGAATATTTTAAATTTAATTTAAAATAAAAAACTGAATTAATATGATTAAAGAAATATTGACGGGTCTAGAGACTTTGATTGAAATAGTGTTGGGCCTACAGATTTTGGATGAAATTTAGTTGATCATTTGTCATTTGTATAATTGTTTAAAAGACTTATTAAAATCTGTAAGGCCCACATAATTAAAGAAGAAGTGGCTGACGTGGCAGCTGATGTGGTAGCACCAGGAGTGAGAAAAACTAACTTTATATATATAGATATACTAGATAAGGCCCGCGTAATAACGCGGGTAAAAATTAAAAAATTTATTGAGAATAGTTAAGTAGTAACATACATGTTTTTAGATTTTATCTTATAATATTTTAATATTGAATATAAACCTCTTATATTTCATTTAATACTCTCTCGGTTCCATTATATAAGAGTTTTATAATATTTTCTCAAATTTTTATGTATAATTTTTATTAATATAACAATTTATGACTATTTGAATTATGCAGTATATTTTCTATTGGTGGAAGTTTTATAAATGATATAATATTTATTATTTATTAATCTTTGTACTTTGACCCAAAAACTCTTATAGGACAGGAAGTACCATTTAAATATTTATATCATCATAAGAGACCATATTTTAATTTTAGTTACACATTTCATCTTAATTCATAGAACTAAGTACTTTATATCAAACACAATTAATACATCATATCAAATCTATATCTTAGTAAAAACTGAAAATATAAATAAAAATTAACAAAATATAATTTGCCAAAAAAAACTCAATCAACATTATTTAAGATATATTTGTTATGTTGTTATCTCATAAGTACTAATTTTACCTCATGTCATAATCAATTTTAAAAATGAGTAAAATTTATAAAATAAAAACATATATAAAGATACAGAGAAATTCTCAATAACTAAAGATTTATTCCTGTAATTTATAATTTGTATTCAAATTATCTTATATTTTGACATATGCATTACAAAAATACATGTGTTAAAATTATAAATTTAAACATTAAAATTTACTAATATTCTTGAATGATTTTTTTTAAATAATACAAATTAATATTTGAAAACTTTTTAATCTATTTAATCTAAAATAAATTTCATCGTTAGACATTCAGTTTAGTAATCACATCTAACTATCTATTTCATCGTAAAACCATAATTCACTTCTTCATGGATTCGTTAAAAAATTTAATAACAAAAATAATATGAGATAATATGTATATTGGTTAGTATTTAAAATTTAACATTAAAAATAATCCGTAAAAAAATCAGTTAACATCCACAAAATTTTTGGAATCCAAAAATATCCTAAATATATTCTTCTATACTTTTATAAGTAATACTTTTGTCAATTTTAATCAATTAACCAAATATTCATTCTAACAAACTCATTTTTCTATTTTCTTTCAGGTTTATCATATTACTACATGCATTAAAACTTTAAAATAAAACATGTAAAACTATACTTATACAAATCATGTATTGATTTTTTAAATTTATTTATTGTTTCAAGGTTTTGTGTACTTACTTACAATAATTTATATAATTTATATCCGACTAAAATTATGTTAAATAACTTATGTTATTCTTTTTAACTTTGTTATTCATTATTTATTGATTAATATACATGCTTAATGAATTAAATTTTTGGTTACACATGTCAAATTTATTGAGAAACCATGTATAATATAATTAGGATACAATGGAAAATATATTGATTTTGTTAGTTTTCCTTTTTGATTTAGGAATATAAATGTTTTAAAATATAAACATGTAAAATTCTGTAAATATAATAAGCTGTCTTATTACGTTTATAAAAAAAATTGACATGTGTCAACATCTTATCAATATATTTGACATGTGTCACAATCTCGTTAATTAGTAATTTTGTCATTAAACTTTATATAATAAGATTGTACTTACATATTGATTTAGTTTGTCTACTCATATTTGAAGTGTAGCTAAATCCAGCTTTATATGAGGTTCATCTGCAAGTATTTTTTCCATCATAGCAATCTGATTATCATTCATGATACCCCGTTTTCTTTTGCTAGTATGGTTTTCCGATGTCTCATGGTTTGTAACTGTCTCTTTGGAGTTCATGATTTTCTACTGTACTCAAGGTTTTTATTTGATATGGGATACCACTTAGTAGACATCTTTATATAATAAGAGATATACTCAATTTCCTTATAGTGATAGGTAAATATTTTCTGAACTTTTTTTTTCTAGAAATGTGGCCAATAATTAACGTAGAATAGTAAAAATCAAATTAATTGACATATTTAAACAAAAAGACGTGGCCAATATTTGTTTTTAATTCATGTAGATTGGTAAAACAGTAAAAATCAAATTTGTTTCTATATTTGTTTTTGACTCGTGTCAACATCTTATCAATATTTTTACACGTGTCACGATCTCGTTAATAATAAATTTTGTCATTGAACTTTATATAATAAGATTAAATAATCTATTATATGTCTCTTTACTTTAATATTTTTATAGTTAAAAAACGCATACATTAATATTACATAATCCTATTTTATATATTACAATAACACTCTTTTTGAATAAATTATTTGATTGGTGAAAAAAAATATGAAACGATCTTTTTTTTTTACTTCAACCATCTTTTCTTTATGTAAAGGTGAGTATTTACAGTTTTTGATAAACAGTAATTAATTGTATATTTTCACAATTATTTTTTTATCTTATATAAAAAGTAATATTTTTTCTTGCCAAATTAGCAAATTAAAATTAAAATAAATCAATTATATTATAATTCGAATTTTATGATATACATATATATATATCTATTTTTTTTTTAATAAGATTAGGTTTTATTTTCTCTATTTTAGTTTTATAGAAAACCTTTTTATGGTAGGTTTTGAATTTTTACATTTTTATTTTTAAAATTTTAATAAATTTTATAATTGATATATGTCAACATATGAATGATACAATTGACATGTGTCATGATCTTGTTAATTAGTAATTTTGTCATCGAACTTTATATAAAAAGATTCATGTAGATTAGTAAAATAGTAAAAATCAAATTTGTTTCTATATTTATATTTGACACATGTCAATATCTTATCAATATTTTTGACACATGTCACGATCTTGTTAATAAGAGTTTTTGTCATTGAACTTTATATAATAAGATATTACACACATTATTTAGTACAATTTTTTGTTAGTACAAGTTTATTTTTGCCTCAAACTTTTACTTAAATGTGTCAGACTTAGGGCATCTCTAACCCATATTTCCATTTTTTCTTCAAAATGGAGTAACTCTATTTTGGAGTTGGGTTTTACTCCAACTCTACTCTATATTGGAGTAAAAAATAGAGATCTTCAAATTGTAGTGTAAAATAGAAATTGAGGTCTCCAAATATAAAAAAAAAAATGAAGATCTCTATTTTGCAGATGAAAATGGAGATGGGTTGGAGCAAAATTGACTCCAAACTTCATTATGAAGATGAAAATAGAAATGGATTGAAGATGGTCTTAGCTTGTACAATCGTATATATAGTAGATCACTTTATTTTTTTCATTTAAATATGTTATGTCTAGTTTTTTTTTTTTTTCAGTTTATTATAGGGGATCAATAGTTTATATTGTTTAGTGGCATTAACAAAAATATTCATAAATCCCTGATGATCCTATGTGTATTTTGAAAACTGGTTAACAGGTAACAGCACAACAGCCAACGTAGAAAGAATAAACAAACCAAGTGATTAAAGAGGAAGAGATGAAAGATAAGGTTTACTATGTAAGAGATATGACAAGATATTCAAGAATATATGATATCTCCACATTAGGAATGTACAGTTATGGCTAAACCTAGAGGCTAGTATATAAACGTTCTTTACATACTACTAGCTATATATGTGTACATCTGCAATCTGCATACATATCGTATTCATGATCTCTCATTTGGGTAATAGAGATAACGAGATAATGATGCAATTGGTTTTATATAAACTACTAATGAGCTAGACTAGTAACACATACAAATGCAATAATTATGATTACATGCATATCGTTGATAATCGCTATAAAACAATAAGTTATTAAAAGTGAAAGAAATGCTAATTGGCCCCTAAAGCCTTTACTTTATAGACTTTAGCCATCGGCCGGCGGCCTGAGCAGATCACTGAGTACAAGAGTGAAAAGATTGGATAATCATGTTTTGCTGCGAATTTAAGTATACGCGCTTAAATACGAAGTGTATGCAGAAGATTTTGCTTGTGATTACTTTGATTGGGACCTGTAAGTACTCCGAAATAAAATAAAAACTAAAAAAATATTAACAAACTAATGAACTATATAGAGTATATATGTATATAGTTATTTTTGCAAATATTTCTTCTGCTTATCTTTTTAACTATGCATATATGTTTGTCATAAAATTACACAGAATTGATATAGGGTTTTTAAATTTTCATCTAGTTACCCTTTATTATACAGATGAAAAATAAAGTATCAAGATTATAAACTTAAAGATCACAAAAAATCATGTAATATTAGACAAATAATTGAAAAATAATTGAGATCAAGTAATAACTCAATTAAAAATACTAAAAGAACTTATATTAAAAAAGAAAAGAAATTGTAGTAAATGTGAAGGATGTCGATAATGATGGAATTAGTCTTAGTTTTATAGCCTTTTTTTTTTTTTGTCAAAAGTCTTAGTTTTATAGTGATGCCTCAAAAACATGACTGTTTTTTTTTCAACCAAACATTAATTAAAAGAGAACTCTTAGATTGGTTGTCCAAATCGGAGGAAAACTGTTTACAAAAGAAGTTAAAGTAATAAGAGACCGTGAAGAAAATTTCTATTATATGAAAAGAAATAAGAGATTGTGAAGTTACAAAGGAAATGTTTATAAAACATGACTGTTATATCACTGAGTTTAGGTAAGATAGGAATGTCCAAAAAATTGTAGAAAATTTGATCAATTTTAGATAGATGAGAGTAGTGGTTTGGCAATGACTACTAACCATTATACCATTCTATATTTGACTGGGATACTTCTATCATCCTTGCCATGCATTGATTTTTTAAAATCAAATTACCATGCATAAATTATGTCAAGTTTTTTTTCTTCTTTGAGATAGGGCTTTAATTATGTCAAGTTGATTTTCTAATTCTAACGGTAATTCTTTGAGATAAGGCTTTAATTATTTCAAGTTGGATACTAGATAACAACCTGCACTATGTGCAAGGTGAAATATTTTTTAAATAATTATAGTATACTTTCTATTTACAAAAACTATTGTACTTATAGATAAAATTGTAATTTGGGATCAAAGATTAAATATTAATTGTAATCCCTTATCTATTAATAGAGAAGCACATTTGAGAAAAAGCTGATGTGTCGCCGCCAGAGAGCTCATGACAGTTTTAGCAAAACACCCTTAAATTTCTAATTAATTACAGTTTTATGCCATTGTGTTTATTTTAAAAACAATTGACTGTATAATAATTAGATATGTCATTATTTTCTCACACAAATTGAAACAACCCTTCCCGTTTTTTTTTAATACCTTAATTTACTAGTGGTCCCATACCCACTAACATCCTATCAACAATCAATAACCGTGGATAACCAAATAAAATAATTTCCATTAAACCAAAAGAATTCCAACAATCAAAACAATATCCAATACCATAATCCAAATAAGGAATAACCAAAAGCTAACATCCTACAATGTTCCATCAACTCAATGCTAGCAACCTAACAATAGCTAGACCACAATCAATCAAGCCTCTAGAACATCCCTTCCTCATCGCCTTGATTCCATGATCACACTTTGCCTTTACCTGCACATCACAAACAACAATTGAGATGCGTAAGTATTATCACAATTACTTAGTGAGGCCGTCCTCCCATCTACTAGGTTATACACACAAGCATATGAGACTCCCAAGTCAACAAACAACAAAAACACAATCAACAAATCAAACCAGGAAAAATAAGACTCGGCAGGTACTAGCGTCGACCGATGCTCAAACGGTGCCGATCGATGCTACTCAAGATGGTGCCGATCGATGCTGAAATGGTGCTGACCGATGCTACTTCGGATGGTGCCGATCGATGCTCCCCAAAAGTGGTATCCATCGATGCCTCCTCTGCAGACACGATCTGCGCGAAACTCAGCGACGAACTCCGACTCCAATCAACCCAAAATCGACTCCAATCATGTCTAACAGTCTCGGAAATCACTAGAAATCACAAGTACAACGTACCTAAGCAAGCAAACAACACAAACAACAAGGAATCACACAAAACAAGAGAGATCTCATGCTTAGATCAACCATGGTCAAGCACTCACCTCAAGAAAAGAAGATTCTGAGCAGTAGGAACGAAATTGATATGCTCAAATTAATCCCTAGAGCTACTCTCTCAAACAAGAGATCAGTTGCAGTACTTAGGGGTCAAATCCACAGAGACTCAAGATAAAACACAATAGATTGTAGAGTTTTGTAAATTACGCTAAACAAGTTAAATTAAATTAAAATAAAGCAATGCTAATTATTAAATAAAACTGTTGTGACCTCAGAAAATCAAAAGAGTTAAGCCTAGGGAATTTCTCAGGAAATTATGAATTACTAAATCAGATAAATTAATTAAGGTTCAAGCAATAAAGATCAGATCTAGAACTCTAAACATCATGGTAAAATAATCAGTTCTCACTGCAATTATATTCTAAATTTAAAACCAGAAAATCCAAATCTCTTTGTAAAATTCTAAGTAATAAATCAGCCTTAAGAACAGGTTTAGATAAATTCACAGAATTATTAATTCAAATCTCTTTGTAATAAACAATTCTGCTCATCAATGGTTTAATCAGGAAAACAATTATATTCTCATATCAATTTATTTCCCTAAGATAACAATTCTAGGTGATCAATCAAGAATTATTGTGAAGAACAACCAAAGATGAAGATCATAAAAGATTAAGAACCCTAAAAATCTCAGATCTAATAAATCATAAAAACCCTATGAAAAACCCTAAACCTAACAAACAAATTACTCAGACATGTTAAATAAAGAACAAATCATCATTCTGAATAATATGCAATTGAAATTAAAAGAGTAAAGGGAGTTCAAGAAATTCTTCTCTCAAAGTAGATCTCTTTCTCTCCAAAGCTCTCAAAATCTCTCAGGGTTGCAGGGAAAATAAAAGTTGCTAGAAAAAGACTTCAGGGTTTTTAAAACCTAAAACAATATATATACATCCTAAAATTCGTCCAGGGGCTTATGTTGCAATTAAAGAAGACTTTGGGCAAATTTGTAAAACTTCCAATTCTTGTTCTCTCGTCGGGTAATCAACAGCGCCGATCGATGCTCCTTTGTGTGGTGTCGATCGATGCTCGGTCTTTGATCCGACTCCAACTTGATTTCCTTCGGTAAAATGCTCCAAAATGATCCAAATTGTTCCATATTGCCCCATCCGTGCCAAATTCCTAAATAACCTGTAAAGACTCAAAAACAAACTAGAAACAAACCAAAAGACTCAAAAAGCACACTTATATCATGGTTAAAAACCGTAAAAACCATGATATATCAACTCCCCCAGACTTAGCCTTTGCTTGCCCTCAAGCAAAACAGAAACTTAAACCTGTGAAAGAGGTTTGAAAACATAGAATTCACTCAACTGCTGGTAACTGATCTTCGCACTCTTCATTGCCTTGACTCTCAAGAACTTACTTCATATACTTTGTCAATTGAAAAGCATCAACATTCCTTACTCAAATCCCACAATCCTCTGGAATCTCTAGTCTCACCATTACCATCTCATTACATAAATTAAAGCAAGTACAGGTGAGTTCTTACCTTGGTGTATCGAACAGTGGCATATGACTCTCTTCAGGCCAACACAGTCTTCTTAGATCTCCTTCCCTCTCCCTTTTCTCACTTCCAACTTTTTTATATTTTTTTTATATTATTCTTTTTCTAATCAAAGGTGTAAGCGAATACCGGGGTCATCGGTAATTTACCTACCCCTCGCTTCCAAGCTTTGTGTGATCATTTGACTCAAGAGTAGAATAATGAGGTCACTGGTAATTTACCTACCTCTCTAAACTGATCAAAATCATCTCATCTTTTATTTCTCTTTTTTTTTCTGATTTTTTTTTTTTTTTCTTAAACACTGAAGGGAAGAGAGAGAGGAGACATACTTTGAAAAATTGCACTGCCTTGTATGGCCTGAAGAAGAAGTCTAGTCCACTGATTTCCAACCCCAAAGTAAGAGATTAAGTCCGGTTAAAATCCTGATAAAGGTTGAGACAGCATTGGTTGAACTAGATATCCTTTGAATAAGGGCTTTCAGGATTGTTGATACAGCTCATAGCCTTTCCACACTTCAGTTCTGAGGTCAAGCTTAGTCAAGAATCATTAGAGTGTTAGCCAAAGAACAAGAACCATTAGTTAGAGATCATAATTCAACAGAAATTTTTGAAAAATTTGACTCAATAAAAAAAAACAAATAATCAGTTTTGACAGAAGACACAAAAACCAAGTAAATAGTTAGTACTAACCTCCCCCAGACTTAAACAACACTGTCCCCAGTGTTATCAAAGAAGGGAAAAGTCAAGAAACAAAAATTGTGTTGAAAAGTTGAAAGAAAATTTGAACAGATTTTCGAATTACCCAACTAGCGTCGACCGATGCCATTGAAAGCAGCATCGATCGGCGCTCTCGGCGAATGATGATTTCTGGCCGAATCTCCTTGTTTGTTGCAGTTAGTTGTGTGTTGTTGTTGGATCAATCCTTTGATGTTAATTCTGTTAAGAAGCACTCAAACACAAACACAGGTTAAAAGCAACATGATAGATAGATAAGTCATAAGTTCAAACAACTTTCAAACACAGACTGACTCAAAACAAAAAGAAAAATGACTCAATCCTAAAAAGGAAAAAGATAAAATGAAACCATGATCAGAAGCTAAAATGTAACAGAAACATCATCATCACCATCATCAGTATGGTCAGCATCCTCATCAGAAACAGGATCAGCAGATGGTGAAGACGGCGAAGGGGACCTGCGCCTAGTACGCCTGGTAGGACGAATGCAGCCACACTGGGAAAGTCTAGCCATGCCATTCCAGATGGCACGCAAAGCTGAAACCACATAAGTCTGATGAGCTCCCTGGTCCATAGTAGCAGGATCCTCTGGCGGCTCCGGAAACTCAAAGGCAGCAGTCCCAGAAGAAGAACCAGTCTCAAAACCCCCAGCAGGGTTAGGAGCATCTGCAGCATCAGTAGTAGTCCGCGAAGTGCGATGGCGACGGGAAGGAGCATAAGTAACATAGTCAGCTGGTGGAGGGCGAAAACGCAACTGCTCAGGATCATCACCGCGGAGTGCGATGGTGGTAAGATCAGGTCGCGGAAGGCGGATAAAGTGCTCTCCTGTCTCATCAACAAACCTCCATAACAAACCCGGTTTCAGCCAGTGTGCACTCCTCAAGTACTGCTCATCCATAAGCTGTCTCCTAGTGATAACACTATACCCATCAGTAGGAATCTTCATGAACTGAAGAATAGCAGTAATAAGGCTCCCCACAGCCTCTTTCTTAACTCCAGTACCCGAAAACGGCTTGGTCTGCAGCTCAACCAAGTAATGTGCGAAAATAGCTCCAAAGTTAAGGAGCATAGGGTCACGACGCTCACCAATAGACATGGAAGGAATCATGTCGCCAACACCACAACTCAAAAAGTATAACTCTGCAGCTCTCATCTTGTTAGGCTCCATCTTACACTGAAAAGTGGTAGCAACAGCTCTAAGAACATATCTGAGTACAGGATGGCGGACCTCTGATTGAAGCATCTTCTTGGAGTTGTACACACCAAGTCCTATATATGACCACAAAGGAGAGAGATCCTCATAGTGCTTAGGCAAAGCAACCTTCTGATAATAACGAGTCCAACGAAACACATCACACAAATGAGCAAAATCGATATCATAATGCATTCCGTTAATGAAGAAATGTAACTGGCCGTCTCTTGCAGTTGGTGCCTGCTCATTTAGATAAGTAACCCTAACTGATGCCATGAACTGTCGCACTAAATCCGGGTACAAATCATACTGCCTAGTACATACCGTTCCTAAGCCCATCCTATCAATCAAATCCAAGACCTCATCATGAATTCCCAACCTACGAAGAAGAACAGGATCAACAAACCTTGTAGGTTCAATCTCTACTCCCAACCAGGCATTGTAGAGCATTGTTTCATACTCTCCCCAAACTCCCACTGGTCTGTTGATGAACTCAGGCTTGGTAAACTCAGGAAGCTTGTGTTTAGGCCATTCTCTCTCTGATGGAATTGGTACACCTTCTGCTTTTGGCCATGGGAACCTTGATTGGATAGGAGATGGAAGAGAGAGATCAGGTAAAGCTGTGGAGGCCGTCGTTGGACGTCGTGGAGGCTGGGAAGGGTTCGCCGGAGCTGATGGTGGTGGACGGCGGCCGGATTGACGAGGCGGAGGAGCTGAAGAAGAAGCTTCGCCGTCGTTCCTGCGAGCCCTCTTGTTCGATGCCATCACTCCAAAACACGAAATTGACACTAGATTCAGGTAGAGGAGAGAAAATCGAGTGGATTAGAACTTGGAATCACTCAAATCGGAGCTGAAATGAGAAAGTTATGAGAAAATTAGGGTTTTTCGAATTTGGGTGAAATGAGGAAGAAGACGAAGTCTCGCGATTTGAAGCTTCCTCTCTCGGGTTTAAGTGGTATCGATCGATGCTCGTCTAAGGTAGCATCGATCGGCGCTCTTTCTGTCGGACCCGGCCCAAATTCGATCCCAAGCCCACTCGATTGAAACCCAGCAAAAATCAAACCCGATGGCCCGTTTCTTCGTTTTGGTCCGTAATAGTGTCGACCGATGCCCATGTACATGGTATCGGTCGATGCTAGCTTTGATCAATGGCATCCGTAACACTCCTTTTTTTTTTTTTTTTTTTTCTGAAACAATAAAACTCAAAACAAAAAATTAATATGTTAGTGATCCTAAAAGCAAAAATTCAAAATAATTAATTCTTACCAGTGGGTTGCCTCCCACTCAGCGCTTGTTTTAAGTCATTAGCTTGACTGTGTCGATGCTCAGGCGTCCGGAGGATCAGAACATGGCTGTGAATGCTTCTGAGAGGAATGTCTCATCATCCAAGGTGGTGTATAAGCAGTAGATAAATGAGGTCTACCAAGGACATGAGAAGCAGGACCATAACCATACTTTGGTATAGTGCATCTTGGCTTCATCTGAGGATTCTGGAGTATGGAGGGGTGAGTCTTCCGTTTAGTAACAGGTGTATGACTTGGAGGATCAATTTTGGGTAAGATCTGTCGTGGAAGTGGAGGAGTGTCGACCGATTCTGATGGGGTATCGATCGATACTAAGCCTGTTGCTCGCGTAGAAGAAACTTTTTCAACAGAAAAAGTATGTCCATCAATGGTAGGAGCTCTCCTCAGCTTATCCATCTCAAAGTTCTTAGTCAAACCTTCCACATTCAGTGTTATTTGTCCCTTCTGCACATCTATGATGGCACCAGCTGTAGCTAAGAAAGATCTTCCCAAGATGAGAGGATCTTTAGGCTCTTGATCATACTTCAGCACCACAAAATCAGTGGGAATCATGAAGTTGCCAACCTTAACTGGAATATCCTCTATAACACCTTCAGGAATTCTTCGGGATCGATCAGCCAGGATAAGAGAAATCTGAGTTGGCTTGAATTCTGTCATTCCAAGTTTTACAGCAACAGAATGTGGCATCAAGTTGATGCTAGAACCAAGATCACAAAGTGAGTGTGCAAACCTTCCTGTGAAGATAGAGCAATCAAGCACAAAGCTTCCAGGATCTGGTAACTTCTCTGCAGTCTTACATTGAATGATTGCACTCACTTCCTTAGAGACAACCACCTCCCGCTTCTTCTCCTTCTTCCTCTGAACAGGCTGGTTCAACAGAATTGCACTGACATCCTTAGTAAGCAGTGCTCCTTCCTCAGGGCTCAAACCATTTGATACCATTCTCTTGACATAGCGCCTAAGTGGTGGTGAAAGCTTCACTGCATCAATCAATGGCATCTCAATCATCACCTTGTCCATCATTGCCTTGCATCTAGCTTCCTCAAGCTCTTGCTTAGACCTCCTTGGCTTGGGAAAAGGAACCTTTGGCTTGTAGACCCTCTCAACTGTTGGAACCTGAGATTTTGCAGGTTCTGGGTTCGTCTGAGAAGAGTGTCGATCGACACCCTGGTGGTGTCGATCGATGCTCACATCTGGATCCGATAAATTGTCTGAATCTCCTTGTTCTGCAGAATCAATTTCATCAACTTCTTCATCTCTCACTGATATAGCATTGCAAGCATGCTTGGGGTTTGACTCAGTTCTTGCAGGAAGATACCCCTCTTGTCGTTTGACAGACCCAGCAGTCTGTGCAACTTGACTCTCCAACTTTTTAACATGAACATTCAATGCATCAATCCTCCCAGTAAGCTCATTGTAGACATTATCAATCTTCCCATTGAATGTTACTGTCAAATTCTCTTGTCCCTGAAGAATCTGCTCAAGCATAGCTTCCATTCTACTCTCAGAGGAAGTCTGTGGAGGCGGAGACTGATAGGATGAGTTCCCATAAGTCCTTGTGAAGTTGCTCCCTTGTTGCTGCTTCTGGTAGTCCGGTTTGGGAATGTAGCCTGAAGAGTTCCCACTGTAAGGCCTATTGCCTTGCTGAGTTCCAAACCGTTGTCCCTGATTCCCATACACATAGTTCACATCTTCCTCTTGGTGTCCTTGATCAGGTTCTGGCTCATATGTCTCAACCTCAGCAGCAAAATGAACAGATTTCTTACCCATAAGGAGATTATGCACTGAATCCAGCTTAGCATTAACAGAAGCTAACTGGTTTGAATCAAATCCTCCATGCAATCTCTTCCTTTCAGCATCTGCTCCCTTAGTGCTATTGCTAGAAGCCAAGTTCTCAATCAACAATTCAGCATCTTCTGGCATTCTTGTCTTGAAATTCCCATGACTTGCAGCATCCAAAGCTAACTGGTACTTCCAGTCACATCCTCTAAAGAAGATACTTAGCAGTTGAACCTTTGAGAAACCATGGTGTGGACAGTCCCTCTGGTAAGCTTTGAATCTCACCCAAGCTGCCTTGAAAGCTTCATCATGTCCTTGCTTGAAAGAAGAGATCTTGACTCTCAGCTCATCCGACATTGCATCATCATAGAAGTGGTTGAGGAAGGCCACCTTCACATCTCGCCAGCTTGTCAATGATCCAGCAGGCAACTGTTTCAACCACTGAGATGCCTCTCCTGCAAGTGAGTATGGAAAGAGCTTGCAGAATATGAAGTCCTCAGTCACCCCATTAGCCTTGATACTGGTCACCAGATCCTCAAAATGCTCAATGTGATCCAAGGGCTTCTCATTGGGCAAAGCAGAGAAAGGTCTCTGCCCAACTAGTTGAAAGTACGCAGGTTTCAACTCAAAATCATTCCTCTGAAAAGGGGGAGGAACAATAGCAGACCGGTTTTCATACACCAGATCAGCCCGATTGTAGTCAGCAATGGTTCTGATCAGATCCCGGTTATTCTCCTGTCGTCGAACTGGGTTCTGTACGTGGTTGGCAGCTCCACGCACGTCTGCAGGTTGGCGTCGATCGATGCCACCTGGTTGGTGTCGATCGACACCCTGGTCTGGATCATCAACGACACCAGCTTGCTGATTCACGATAGCCTGCTCAATGACAACAGGTTCGGCAATCACATTGCCTTCAGCATCAATCTTTTGGCCGTGCTCATTGCGCAAGTGGCCCTCTTGATCCCTCAAAACACCAGTCTCATCACGCATCAGAATGATCGTATTAACCATCTTTAGAGACTTGGCTGCTTTTCTGTTCTCACGTTCAAGTTTTCCCAACTCTTTGTTTGACAAATTCACAGTAGGACCAGACTTGTTGTTCCTTGTGTGAGGTCTAGGAGGCATGCACCTGAAACACCAAAGAGAAGAAAAACAAAAACGTGTAAGTAGAAAATAAAAAGAAAAATTTAGACGAAATTAAAAACTCAAATCTAATGGCAAATCAGAGAGTCCCCGGCAACGGCGCCAAAATTTGATATGCTCAAATTAATCCCTAGAGCTACTCTCTCAAACAAGAGATCAGTTGCAGTACTTAGGGGTCAAATCCACAGAGACTCAAGATAAAACACAATAGATTGTAGAGTTTTGTAAATTACGCTAAACAAGTTAAATTAAATTAAAATAAAGCAATGCTAATTATTAAATAAAACTGTTGTGACCTCAGAAAATCAAAAGAGTTAAGCCTAGGGAATTTCTCAGGAAATTATGAATTACTAAATCAGATAAATTAATTAAGGTTCAAGCAATAAAGATCAGATCTAGAACTCTAAACATCATGGTAAAATAATCAGTTCTCACTGCAATTATATTCTAAATTTAAAACCAGAAAATCCAAATCTCTTTGTAAAATTCTAAGTAATAAATCAGCCTTAAGAACAGGTTTAGATAAATTCACAGAATTATTAATTCAAATCTCTTTGTAATAAACAATTCTGCTCATCAATGGTTTAATCAGGAAAACAATTATATTCTCATATCAATTTATTTCCCTAAGATAACAATTCTAGGTGATCAATCAAGAATTATTGTGAAGAACAACCAAAGATGAAGATCATAAAAGATTAAGAACCCTAAAAATCTCAGATCTAATAAATCATAAAAACCCTATGAAAAACCCTAAACCTAACAAACAAATTACTCAGACATGTTAAATAAAGAACAAATCATCATTCTGAATAATATGCAATTGAAATTAAAAGAGTAAAGGGAGTTCAAGAAATTCTTCTCTCAAAGTAGATCTCTTTCTCTCCAAAGCTCTCAAAATCTCTCAGGGTTGCAGGGAAAATAAAAGTTGCTAGAAAAAGACTTCAGGGTTTTAAAACCCAAAACAATATATATACATCCTAAAATTCGTCCAGGGGCTTATGTTGCAATTAAAGAAGACTTTGGGCAAATTTGTAAAACTTCCAATTCTTGTTCTCTCGTCGGGTAATCAACAGCGCCGATCGATGCTCCTTTGTGTGGTGTCGATCGATGCTCGGTCTTTGATCCGACTCCAACTTGATTTCCTTCGGTAAAATGCTCCAAAATGATCCAAATTGTTCCATATTGCCCCATCCGTGCCAAATTCCTAAATAACCTGTAAAGACTCAAAAACAAACTAGAAACAAACCAAAAGACTCAAAAAGCACACTTATATCATGGTTAAAAACCGTAAAAACCATGATATATCAGAAATCCTCACTCCTAGCAAGCTTCTAACTCTTTCCTAGCTCCAAAACTCTCAAGAACAGAAAGTAATCTCCCAATCCTTTCCCAAAAGCTCAAGAACACTCTCTCCTCTCTTTTTCTCTCAAAAGCGGTGAGTACCAACTAAAAAACACGACCTTGGGTCGTTTTTCCCTTTTACACACGAATTAGGGATTCCCTAAACCAACCACGCGAACCGGACAATTAAAATCGAACCGGCCAAACCGGCTACAACTAGCGTCGATCGATGCTCCTCACAATGGTATCGATCGATGCCCTCCACAAAATAACAAAATTTGGTTCGCGGATGTTACACAAATTTACTTACAAATATACAAGTCAAAATTATATTGATTTCTTAAAATTAATATAAATATTATTTTTTAAAATCAATATAATTAAAATATTCTAAAAGGCTATAAAACATATCAATTAATATAAAGTTAATAAAAATAAAGAACATATAACTTATTAGACATATAACTTATTAACATAATCATATAAAAACGAAATGTTATATGTTAGTATTATAACCATAATGATTTAATAACAAGCTTTCAATAGTTATTAAAATGGATTATAAAAAGAAGTACATTATTCTTGAAATATCTCTAACTCATTAAAAGAAACAAATTAGGGGATATCATGATGTGTGATTATTTATATATATCTAAGTATGTAAACTAATTAATCTCAACATTTAGTGTGATTATTTATCAAAATGGAAATATTGATAACCGAATAGGAATATACGTTCTAATTATATATTCATTTATGTGCTATTAAAAATGAATGAGACAATAACTCTTATCATTACAAATAAACTTAGTACCCAAAAAAATCCTAATATATTTAAAATGAGTGATTATTAGATTATGCAAAATTGCTATAGTTACTCGACAAACCATAAATATAAATGAGAATTTGTTAAAAATACCCCTTTTGATATACTCCTTTTCAAAAATGCCCTATTTTCTGGCCATTTTTATTTTTGCCCTCTTTTAATTTTTAATGACCATTTACCCTTAGATGAAATTATTTTATTCAATAAAAAGAAAAACAAAATTTTCCCGCCAAAAATTTCCGACATATTTTCCCGCCAAATTTTTTTTGTCAAAAATATTTTGATAAAAATTTCCGACAAAAAAAATTTCCCGCCAAAAAAATTTTACAATGTTTTTAAAAGGTTTTATAAGGTTTCTACCTTATAAAAGCCTTATAAACACCTTGTAAAAGCTTTTACAAGATTTTTTAAAGAGTTTTAAAAGGTTTTTTTAACAACTTGTATATGCTTTTACAAGATTTTTACAAGGTTTTTAAAAGGTTTTTAAAAGGTAAATGGTTTTTAAAAAGAATTTTAAAAGGTTTTTAAAAAGATTTTTAAAAGGTTTTTAAACACCTTGTAAATGCTTTTACAATGTTTTTAAAAACCTTGTAAAAGTTTTCATTAGATTTTTAAAAGGGTTTTAAAGGTTTTTAAACATCTTGTAAACGCTTTTAAAAGCGTTTTAAAAGCATTTACAAGGTTTTTAAAAACGTTTACAATGTTTTTAAAAGGTATAAATTTCAATATTTTTGGTGGGAAAAATTTCGATTTTGGCGGGAATTTTTTTTTTTTTGGCGGGAAAAAATAATTTTTTTTGGAAAAATTTTCGGTTTTGGCGGGAAATTTTTTGGACGCGAAAATATTTTCGATTTTGATGACTGTACATTCTTGCTGTCACTCAAAAAGGGTAATTTGGTCATTTTGTATATAAAGAGAGGTAGTTTTAAAAATGGTCAACATGAAGAGGTATTTTTAAAAAGGGGTATGGAAAATGAGGCATTTTTGAGAATGCCCCAATATAAATTTGATTTTTAAAACACACAATAATATATATTGCCATAAATTGTAACATTTTATAAATATTTTCTTTACCACGTTTACATGATGATGTGTGAAAAAGCTGATGTGTCGCCGCCAGAGAGTTCATGACACTTTTTAGCAAAACACCCTTAAGTTTCTAATTAATTACAGTTCTATGTCATTGTGTTTATTTTAAAAACAATTAACTGTATAATAATTAGATATGTCATCATTTCTCACATAAATTTAATAGTAAAGCAAAATTTCACTAAAATATACTTACAAATATACAAGTCAAAATTATATTGATTTCTTAAAATTAATATAAATATTAATTTTTTAAAATCAATATAATGAAAATATTCTAAAAAGGCTATACAAAAATATCAATTAATATAAAGTTAATAAAAATAAAGAACATATAACTTATTAACATAATCATATAAAAACGAAATGTTTTATGTTAGTATTATTACCATAATAGTTTAAATAACAAGCTTTCAATAGTTTTTCAGGAAACTGATCCTAATTTTAGTTTCCAATAATTTTTGTAGTTAGGAAAGTTTTTTAAAAATTTCTTATGAAACTACAAAAATGTTTCTTTTGTTATAACTATATTTGTAATTCTTAATTATTTTAATCGGTTGTTAAAAAAATCATTCTAATCAAATATTAATATAATATCAGTTACAAAGAATATATTCAATCAGTTAGTTTAAGTAATTACCTTAAAATCCAAAATTACCATTAATATTCTAAGTATATCTATATAATTATTACGTAATCACTAAAATTTCTCTACAAGCCAAAAAATATTATTTTAGAAGACTTCAATTTATTAACACTAAAAGTTGACACATATTCTTTTTTTATCGGATGTCCCCAAAGGGACAATTGACACATATTCATCATTATATAAAGCCACATTAGTTGAACAAAGCATCAACTGTTTCATTCCAACTTTTCTATGTTTTTCTGTAGTTTTTATTCATTTATTCATTTATGATTTTTTCTGAATATATTCATGTTCTTTTATCCAATACGATATATATTAATGTTTTAATTTTATTTTACAAGAATATATCAAATTCATATGTTCTTATGTGATACAAGTAAAGCTAATTAGGTATATTACATAATTTGACTTATTAGATGAACTATTTTATATTTTTGTAAATAATTTTACTTAATATAGGAACTATATTGTTTTATTTTCTGTAACTAATAGGTTGCTTAAATCTATTTTCATTTGTTAAAACCAAATCATTGTTTTTATATGTGAACATAAAGTTCTCTAATTTTTTTATTTTAGGTATGTTAATTACAATGCAACAATAATGAAATCATATACTTTATAATATTATTAATCTACTTTTCAAAAAAAAATTAGGAAGTTAGTAAGTAAATCAATATTCCGATTGTTATTATTGGAAATTTTGATTTTTTTTTAACATGACCTCTATTCCAAATTTAAAAGCTAATTATACTCCTCTATTTTAGGGATTTTAATTTTCAAATATTCTAAAAAGTTCTTCTTCTACAATATTCTAAGCTATTAGAAAAAACAAATCTAATAACACTCATAGCTGTATTCATATGTAATTTAATTACATTTTTTAAAAAGTCTGCTCTTAGCTACATATCACTCTTTCCTAAACATCATACATTTTCTAGCCATATTTTTCTATTCCCCTAAAACCAATCTCCTAAGGTAAACTTCTTAATCCAAACTCATTACACAAATATATGATTTATTATAATCGACTGTAAAATAAATATATAGCATATTCTAATCTATTTAAAACGTATGTATGATAACAAATATTCCTCCGCGCTGTAGCGCGGGTCAAATCCTAGTTTTATAAATATTTTCTTTACCACATTTACATATTTCACAGGTAAAATATATTCTTACACGAAAACGTTGATTTTGGAATTTCATTAATTTTTTCATAATAGTTTTTTGTAATAATCCGTCATTTTTAGAAAATATTAACAAATCGACTAACTCAAAAGATTTAAATAGAATCAATAATATTAAATCAATAAATTAGATTGTCTTTAGAAAATTTAGTTTAGAATCCGATTGTTACTTACATATAATAAAAAATAAATAATTAAACTATCTAGTAATTTAGTATATGTTGTTATAGTTACATAAGAAACATGCAAAATTGTTATGATTACAAAATAACATAAGAAGATATGAATTTGATTTTTAAACCACACAAAAGACAAGTTGCAATAAATAGTAACATTTTATCAATACTAGGTAATATCCCGCGCAAATGCGCAGATTGTTGTATAATTGAATATATTAATTAATTTAAATTTATTTGATAATCATTAAAAAATTTAATAAATTAATTTATATGTCATTAACATTTTTACACTTTTATTTATTCAAATCATACAATATCAAAATATATAACTTATTAAAATATATAATCATACATACATTGCACATATCTCTTAAAGTTATTTATTTTTTTACTATTCAACTTTGATAATAATTTTCAATAGTATTTTTGAGCATTTGAGATAATAAAATATTATTAATATTAAAAACAAAATTTTACTATGTGATTTAAATATATAATTTAAAATTTTAATATAAACTAACGTATAACCTAAAGTATTTAATAATTAAAAACTAAACAATTTTGAAAGTAATAAATACATATTTTCAATAAAATAATATGAAGTGTAACTAAAGGTTTAAATTACGATTTCCAAAGATTTTTTTTTAATCTTTTTTTTATATTCCCCTTAGTTTAAGATATCTTGCTAGGTTTAGTAATAATTTTTAATCCTTGTAATAAAAGCTAGATAGAAAATAAAAAAATCAATTTTTTTTTATACAGAAAAATCTTTAAAGTACATATTTGAATTAAATTAAAAATAGTGATTTTATATAATTATATGTTGAATCACAAACTGAATATAATGATTATTATTCTAAAATAAAGGTATTACAATTGTGTTGGATGTAAGTGAGAGTTAAGAAAATTTGGCTTGATAATTATATTACAATTTTTTTATATCCCCCTTAATTTAAGTTATATTGTCATCCTTGTAGTAAAAGCTAGAAAGAAAATGAATATCAAATTGCTATTTTATATAGCAAAATCCTTAAAGTACATGTTTGAATTAAATTTAAAAATAATGATTTTTATATAATTATATGTTGAATCACAAACTAAATATAATGATGATATTCTAAATATATTTATTACAACTTGTTGGAGGTAAGAAAAATTGATTTGATAATTATATTACAAAAGTTTCTTTCATGAGAACATTTCAATTTTTAAGAATAAAATAAATATACATGAATTTGTAAGAACTAATCAAACATCTAAAGTAAATAATTAAGATGTTTTCTTTAGCTTGGTTCCCTTATTATGAGATGGTTATAACCAAAATATTATTATGGTCATCAAAAATTTATTATAAATATTAAAATACATATGTATTTTAAATCAAAATAATATAAGAAAACAAAGAAGAAAAGAAGAAGTACATAAAACAAAGAAACAATAAAATTCAAAACAATGTAAAATATATATAAATATACATGAATGAAAATTATTTCTTTAGCTGATTCCTTCATTGGGTTTTGATAGAAATTAGTATTGTTGAATCTACATCGGTAATTGTTTTTTACAGTCACCAAAATTTTATTATACATATGTAATTGAAAATTAAAAATAATAAGAAGACAAAGAAGGAAGGAAGAAATGCATAAAAATAAAAAATAAAATTGAATAAAATATAAGATAAATTTAACAAATTATATAATCACACTCTTACCATGAGTTTTGAACTCACACAAGAACATAAACAAAACAAATAAAATATTTAAAACTTAAGAATATAGTAAACAAAAAATATAATCATACTCTTAATTGGGTTTTCAACCTATGCAAGAACATTATAAAAAACAAAAAAATAATATTTAGAATTTGGGATATGGTGGAGGAGGATGTGAGAATGGTTATTTATAGGATAAAAATTGGTTGTAGTTATATTTCTAAATAATTAAATTAGAAGAGTTACAATTATAATTAATATGTGTTTAAATGAAAATGAATGAAAGAGAAAAAGTTAACTCACAATTTTTTTTTTTTAACTCCAAATCATAACTTTATTAATATGAACCAAAGATTGTAATGTTAAACATAAGGATATAGATACAATCAAATGTTTCTGTAATGAAAAAGCAAAGAAGTTTAGGCGCCGCAATCCAAAAAATATGCTTTGTTGCTCTCGTCTTATCCGTCAATCTTGTGTGACTTTCTAGCTTGGGAAACATCTATTTTTTGTCGATGTACCATCTTTTACGCTTTCGAAAGGCAAAGTCTGTGATCCATCCGTTACATCGCAAGACCATAGATTTTGGAACTCTCCTGAAAAAAGAGATATGATTTTTTGTGATTGTACCGTAAACCCATATGTGTTGTTGATTTGATCTTCTGATTCTTCTACTATTAGCGTTCCACTCCTCTTCAACGTATTGTTTCCATGGTGGTTTACGTGTCGATCGTTGCTTACGTATCAAATCTGAGTGGATTTGTATTAATCTTCGAAACGTCCTCAAAAAATCATATTGACGACGTTTGGTAACAATCGCACAACTAACATATGATGTTAGTATGACCAAACACACGGCCATTAAGACCGAATACTCTCGACAAAAACGTCGGACATGGAGAAACAACAGTTGATTTGGACACCGATGATTAGATCTACTATCCGAGAACAAGAGCCAAGAAAGAGGTAGTGTAATAACGGAAAAAACCACACCGGAAAACAGTGAAGCGCCCTTTCGATGCAAGTATGTTCTCATCATCAACACAACTTCGGATAATCAAGCGTCAGACGGAGTTGCAGAGCCGTCGATGTTGTTTTTGAAGAAGGTTGTTATCGATCGCCTCTTTTCACCGAGAGAAAATATATAACTTATACAAATTAAGAAGATACAAACGAAAAGTGAAACAGAGAGAAGTACAGCCGACGCCGGAGTCGACGCCGGCCTGAGATACTAAAGCCTTTTGGTTGTGAACAATCGTCTTAGTTGTCGCAAGGGAGAGAAAACGGTTTTTCGTCGAGCTGCGCCATCTTAATCCCTAATCTGACATTTATCCAACTCACAATTTATGTAATTTCAGTTACAACTTAGTAGTAAATAATAAATTTAAAGTATAAAATAATTAAATTAGAAGAGTTACAATTATAATTAATATGTGTTTAAATGAAAATGAATGGAAGAGAAAAAGTCAATTCACAATTTATGTAATTTCAGTTACAACTTAGTAGTAAAGAATGGATTTAAAGTATGCATTAATATATATGATTAAATATGTTGTTTAATTAAAAATAAATATTAAATTTTCAAAAATTAAATGTTAAATGGACCAATAAGGAGAGAGTGAAACCTTACTTTTATGTATATGATTTTATCTACCAGAAAATCTCTTACACATTCAAAGATTTCACGGGTGTACATATTTTTTACACGAAAAACACAACTTTGAATAAATAAATAAAAACTTAAGTTACATATTATATTTGACACAAACATATATTGGTTATATGATAATCATTTTACTTATAATAATTTTCTTTAAATCGATTTATCCCGCACATAGTGCGGGTTGTTACCTAGTTTCTATATACTGAATGAAATATTCCTTTAGACTATACCAATGTAAAATTAGGGTAAATATTAATGTAAGATATATAAGGCAAATAAATAAATAGGCTACAATGAACACGACACGTCAATATTGGCTTTTGAGAATGTTTCTCACTTAATGTTAGGCATGTCAATTAGGGCTAAAGCCCGCGGGCTGGTCCAATCCGGCATTGAAAAACACCGGGCTCGGGCTTAAATATATATGTCCAGAAAAAAATCGGGTCTTTCGGGCTTCGCCCGTTTGGGCTATAGGATTTTTCGGGCTTAGCCCGACCGGACTCGGGCCAGCCCAAAAAGCCCTTTAATAAATATATTTGTACTTTTGTGTTAACATTTTTGTTTTATTGTAATATTTGATTAATGATTTATTGTAAATAAAGTTTTAAACTCTAATCATAGTTTTCATATTTACTTAATAACTTACTTAATACTTTTAAAATCTTTATCTATGATATTTTATATGAATTATATATTGTTTTATTTGGTTAAAGTATTAAAATTTTATTTAGTTTTAAACTTTTTCTTGTAAATTAAGTTGGTTGTAGTAAATATAGACGAGTTATTAAAATTTTGATTGATTTGTTTTATAGTGCACCTTAAACACTGCTTTTTAAGGCTTATAAGTTTGCATTTTTGATCTCTAACATAAGCCGGGAAAAGCCCGAAAAGCCCTGTAGCCCTGTTAGAGCCGGGCTCGGACTTTGAAATATAGGCTCGGTAATATTCCGGGATGGGCCGGGCCGAGCTCAAACATATGCGGGCTTTACAGGTTTCGGGCTGGGCTGGGCCGGGCCAGCCCGATTGACACCCCTACTTAATGTATAGGAAATTTTTAGTTATTAAGAAGCTTTTTGGAAATGACAGATGATATTTTTGGTTAAAAAAGTTATTTTGCATTCCTTTTTTTTGTCAAGTTATTTTGCATTCTTTTTTTTTGCCAAGTAAACTAATTTGTATCGCTACATTTCAATTTTTTTTTAATGAGTGATCTTTAATTGCTAATCACTAAATTTTTTTACCAAAATATTGAATATTGCCAATTATTGCCAAGTTAAAAATAATTTAAATGTTAGAAACATGTGATAACATAATTTTTATTTACCCTCAAACAATCTTTTTTTTTTCAAATAATTAGAAACATGTGACAAATTTTATTGAAAACCAAACAATATAATTTAACAGATATTAGATAAAATGAAAACTGAAAATTATAGTTGTTCATGTTACTTTATTTTTAAAAAATGTTAGCTAAATGTTTTTTTTGTCAACCAAACATATAACTAGAAAAGAGTTCCAAGATTGGTTGCCTAAACCGGAGGATAAATGTTTATAAAAAAAATTTCAGAAACTAACATACGCGAAGAACGAGCAAGGCAGTCTGCCCGCACATTTGACTCACGTGGAATCCTGGTAGGAGTAAAGGAGAGAAATGCAGCTCTGAGCAAACTGAAATCGTCTAGCAGATTCGAAAAGGCCGGCCAATCTTCAGGAGACTGCACCATCGCAACTAGTTCCGCACAATCAGTCTCAAAACACTGACAATCGAACCCGCCAGCGAGGATAGACTCCATGGCCCAAACCAAAGCATATAACTCCGAATGTAAGGGGGAATGACTACGTTGATGGCTCTGAGCTCCCAGGCAGATCGTCTTATCCTCACTATCACAATACCACCAACTCAGACCCACAAGAAAAATATGTAGCTTTCCGGGAGCCATCAATCTGACAACGAAAGGAAATATCACAGACCTTTGGATCTGGGCCCTCCAAAATTGGCGCACTTCCAAGGGAATTCGCGGAAAAAGATTTAACCCCCTCCCAGAGTAACATATCATTAACCGCCTGGTTAATAATATCAATTAGCTCTCCCTCCGTACCCTGGAAATTTTTTTTATTCCTATTCTTCCAAATCAACCATACAATCCAAATTAGTTGTGGACGTAGATTGGAAGGGCCCCTCCAGAATATTAAATCCAAATTGGCAAATACTTAATCATATGGGAAACCATCTGGGTTGATGGAAACCGGAGACAAAACCCAGATCCTACGCGAACTAGGAAACTCAAACAGCATATGATTAATTGTTTCCACCATAAAGTCACATCGTTTACATCCTGAATCGCACCGTACACCCCGATGTGCAAGACGTTCCTGAATCGCACCTTACACCCCGATGTGCAAGACGTTCCATAACCGAAAGAGAACCAGAAGCAATCTGGCAGAAAAAATGTTGCACCTTCAGGGGAACATCAAGTTTCCAAGCATGAGCCTTCAGAGCCGTACACGTCGGCCCGTACTCAACCTCAGTAGCCATACACGTTAGCTACATTTTTTTAAAGTTCTTTTAAAATATATTTGAACTTCATGCATTCCACTTTGCAATACAATTTAGTCACTAATTATAATAAACCAAATTTTAATTCTAGACGCTCAATTTCAATGGATAAGAGTTAAAAAAAATTTATATCAATCACAACATATCAATTCTATATCTTACTTAGTATAAAAAAAACTAATAAAATATTTTTTTTTTGGCAAACAACTAATAATAATCTATATCTTAGTTTTTATTAAAAAAATGATATATGTCAAAATGTAAATGATCAATGTCACACATGTAAATTAGTATATGTAATTTTATTTTTTGGTTAAAGAAAATTAAAATTATAATTTTTTTTAGAGATATACAAATGAATAACATTCAACTAGTCGATACAATAAAAGAAAGATTACACATCAGATTGTTAGAGTAAGGAGGAGGGGATACAAAGGTTAAAATGTGTACAAACTAATATAATTATAACAATTAATACACATCATGTTCTATTAACCACTTTAAAATCAGTACTGGTCCAACCGTAATTTAACGAATAAAAAATAAAATTCCAAAATGTTACTAAAGATTTCATGGATTTAAATGCAACAGTTGTGGTTGCGAGAGTTTATGGAAGCATGTGCTTAGGATTTTAAGCAGTACTAGGTAGAGGACCCGCGCCTCGCGCGGGATCATGTATAACTACAAATTATATTACGACTTTTTTTCTTTGTTATTTAATTTATTTAACATATATTTATATCATTATTATTAATATTTTTAAGTCATAGAATATCTAGTCGGTTATTTTTTTTGTATTTGTATATTTTGGTTTGATTTTATCTCCATTCACAAAAACTAAATCCAGTTATGAATAGATTCGCTGGTTGGGTTACAGATACTTTATGGATTTGGAATTGTTTTATCGAGGCCCAATTGTTCAAATTATATTCATAATTTTATTTTATTTTTATTTTTGTAGAGTGATGTGAAACGACAAACTGATATTTTCAAAGTTGTCGGTTTGTATTTTTTTTTCATATGTCAAATATCTAGTTCTTCAGTTTCTTCCACCGATTTAACAAAACCGTGAAAGAATTTGGGCTAATTTTCTGTAATCTGTGAAGGTAATCCATGATTCTAGTATCCCCTTCTGCAAGTTGGTCCCTAAAAGTTCCGGTGAGAGCATTTTTGATGGTAGCTTGAATTTTGTCTCCCTATAAAAGTTTGGGAAACAACAAAGCAATTAGTATAAACCAAAAATATGTAATCGAATTCAAAAAAGAGTTAACGAAAGAATTAGAGTTAACTAAACTAACCTTAGCATCAATGAAGATCATTTCAATGGTTTCATCCATTGAAGCTGAATACTGTTTCCACAGCCTGATGATTTTGACCTTAATTTTCCACATGTTCTTGAATGGTTTCAAATCGGTAACATTGTTGAAGGTAGCCATGAGAAACTTAAAAGATGAATGGTTATTAATTTTGAATAAGCTTGGTTGGTGATGGTGGAAATGATGGGTTTGGATGAACGTTTATATAGGGGTACTAATTTCAATCAATGATTTTGATTTCTATTATTATATTATTCATTCACTTGGTTATGGGAATGATTATTCATTCACTTGTATATTTGATTAGGTAGTTGATTTTGGTTTTTTTTGGCGAAATTTGTTTATGCAAATCCAGGATAATTGGTTTTGTTAATATGTTAATCGCTTCTTCTACGGAAATCTAAGATTTTTTGTGTTGTATATGATTCCTTTTCCGGTGTGGAGTATATTAGATGTTATACACGTCAGCTTAATTTGGAAACTTAATAACTTTTGTAGAATAAAATCATAATAATGGGCTATAATTCTTATCAACTGTAATCAAGGATTACGGTATTAACATCTAAATTGGATAAATTTAAATGAATGTAATGATATGATTTATTTACTCCTCAAATTAAGGACATTAGAGAGTTAAATTACGTAACAAACAATCTTTTTCAGTTTGGTGTTTGTTATCGGATTTTTTGGTGAAATTTATTTATACTAATAGGATTTTGGTTTCTGTTAATATGTTAAACTTTATAACTTTTAGGAAATTACAAAATTGAATCTACTGATATGATTTATTTGCCATTGTAATAATGGACTATAATTCGTTAATTACATAACCAATATTTAATAACTTTTGTAGAATAAAATCATAATAACGGGCTATAATTCTTATCAACTGTAATCAAGGATTACAGTATTAACATCTAAACTGGATTAATTTAAATGAATGTAATGATATGATTTATTTACTCCTCAAACTAAGGACATTAAAGAGTTAAATTACGTAACAAATAAATATTGTATTTCAAAATGTTACAGAACCTAATTACAGAACCAATATTCGATTTTCGTTCTTTTTTGTTGTTGTTGTTGAATCCTACTATATTAATTGAGAAGTACAAATATAAAACTAACCTTAAAATGTGTAAAAAATTACATTCAATTGCCATTAGAAAAAAATAATTAAGCTTAATTAACTAATTTAAATAAATATAATTAATTAAAAATAAAAACACTCACAGATCAAATATTAAAAAATCTAAAAAAAAATATTTCTCTCTCCAATAAATTATGGACGAAATTACTAATTATTTTTTAAAAAAATATATAAACCAATCAGAATTTTAAAAACTAAGATTTTATATCCAAGTATACAATACACTTATTTTTAATAACAAATTTCAAGAATTTTGTTAAGATTTCAAATTATGATTCTCCTATCATGTTTATTTTATTTTATTTACAAATTGTTTGGAATTTTCATATAATATTTATAATTAGTAAAATGCATATTTTCTGCATATGTTGGATTTGAATTTTTAAAACAAAAATATATTATTCAATGTATGAAAATGTGTGTTTTAATTTCCACATTGACGGATTGGTAAAACTAAATTTATATATAGATGATAAATTAATAATTTTTATTTGCTCACAATTATAATATTAAAATTACTATTTTATATTTCACAAATAATGATGCAAATACAACAAATAAACAATAGTATAAACTATAATAATACGTCAAAAATAAAATACTATAATATTCTAAAATAATTAGTATTCAAATAGACTAATAGATTTAGATAAAAATTAGAAACAAATATTATCTCAAACAAAATAATATTTTTTAAATAAAAAAATAATTTTTTATTATATTATAATTTTTTTTTTAGATGTTGACCCGTGCTTTAAGCACGGGATATATCCTAGTTAATATTTAGGGGATATGTAATATAGATAATCTATGATTCTGTTGACACAAACTAATATATTGTTTTAAATATATGATGATGTAAGGTCAATTTGTAGAATATGTGAATAGAAGTGCTTTATTAAATCTGAAATGGATGGGGAAATCAAGATAATATTATTCAAATGAAATACACATATTAATGGATTTTGCATAATCACATAATTGTGCTTATTCCTTTTACGCTAATAGACATGAAATCAATTATTTGTTCTCCGTTTGAGCTTCATAGTTTTGATGACCTATTTTGATCCTCTTTTTTTCCACTTGTGATTCTGTCTCTTTTGATTAAATATTGAAACAACCAATTGGAACCTGTAGAAATGGAAGATAGATTATTTCCTATATATTAATAAATGAAAGAGATGTATGTGCAGGGAATATAGACCAAAAACAAATGAAGCTTACAGTGTTTCTCTTCCACTGTTTTGCATTGATATCATACACAAACTTATGAGGAATCTCATCATACACATATATAGGTGATTTGTGGTGGCTATTTCTCTCAAACATGATGAAAAATGATGGACATAAAGCTTTGTGAATGGAACAGAATCTGCTTTAGATGCAGGTACATTTTCAGTTACATTATCTAGTTGAAACATTGTGTTAAAGTGAGAAACACCTTTCGAAGTAGACATGTGAAAATTGACAATGGAGAATTGTAAGAAAAAGTCGGAAGTTGTTTGCTTGCTTTGGAGAAAGAACAAAACAATTGTGTAAATTTATGTGTTAGTGATGAAAAGAATGTATATATAGGTGTGAGAGGAAATGATTATTGATTTGTTTTTTTTTTTTAATTATTAATACAATGGCAGGAAGCTGTAAATAAGTAGAAGTTTTGAGGGTGATTTGAAAAAAATGTCCTGAGCTCTATAATGCTGACACATCAGCTTTTTCACCAAAAGTTCCTCTATTAATATATATGGGATTAGAAGTTATAAATGACTGATTTATTGGTTAATAATATTTCACTTGCAGAAGATTTAAGATTGACCGACTAACAAGTAAGACAGACTAAGCAGAATTTTTTTTAACATAAATATAATATATAATTATAAAAATATAAAACACCAAAAAACTATATTTATGTAAATATGATAAAATCAAATATGATTATAATGAAAAACTATAGATAAAACATTAAATAATCACTAAATAGTTATTCAAAAAATAAATTATAAATTTAAACACAAATAATTATTCATATTGGGATATTAAAGCTAATGAATTATTGGTCTTTGAGAATTAACGTATATACATAAACGTAAAAACATTTATTTTTTCAGTCAATAAATAAACGCAAAAACTTTAATTAAGATAAATTCAAGTACTAATAATCAATTTTCTAGAAAAGAAGTAGAAAGACAAAAAAAAAAAAAAAAAAAAAAAAAAAAAAAAGAAGAAGTAGAAAGAAATAAATAAATTATGATTATACAAATGATATATACAGTACTGTGATACAGATACAGTATAAAATTCTAAATTAACAAAGGGATACAGAGAGAAGTCTACGAACGGAAATCGAAGCGGCTGAACTAGTAAAAGCCCGATTCATCTCTCATCAAATCGTGACTCGTGATACAATCTAACGCAGTGCGATTCCTTTTTTTTTGGGTTTCGCCGTGATTCGATCTTATCATCTCTGAGCATGTGAAATTGGAAAACCCTAGTTTACATCTCTCTCATTTCAAGGCTATTTTTCCAAATTTCAAGGTTCGTCTTCTCTTTCCCTCTCCCCTCCTTAGTTAGATCTGCTTCACAATCGATTCTTCTCTCATTAGGGTTGTGATATTTTTCTATGCAATTTTATCTTCTTATACGCGATTTTGTGTGGGTTCGATTTGTTATTGTGGGATGCGATGAGTGTAACGTTGTGCAGGTCAATCGAACTTAAGGTTTTGGTTTTTTTGAGATGTCGAGCTTTCGCGTGGGAGGGAAGGTAGTGGAGAAGGTTGATTTGTGTAGGAAGAAACACTGGGTGTGGCGTTTGGACGTTTGGCCTTTTGCGATTCTCTATGCACTATGGTTGACGACTATCGTGCCCAGCATAGACTTCACTGATGCTTTCATTGCGTTTGGTGCTCTTGCTGCTTCTCACATCTTAGTCTTGCTTTTCACTGCCTGGTCTGTCGATTTCAAGTGTTTTGTCCACTTTAGCAAGGTAAAAAAACCTGCACTACTCTTAGCGTTGCTTTCTTTAACGGATAATTCCCGAGTTACAGGTATTGATTGGCCCTGTGTCTGTGTGTTGAATCAACAGGTTAACAGTATCGACCAGGCTGATGCATGTAAAGTTACACCAGCCAAATTTTCTGGCTCTAAAGAAGTTGTGCCTCTTAATTTTCGTAGCCAAGTAAGTTCATTCTATATTTTATGTGTAATAGTTAAGTTGTCACCAAAATAGTCTCCATGAATGGTTTGGCTTTTTGTACTGGTAGCTAGCCTTATGTTTTCTGTGTTTCTAGTTGGTTCTCATGATATTATGCAAGTTGAGTGTTTTTCCTCCCTTAACAACCAATAGTCCAATACTATGTCATGGTAGTGGTAGCCATAGTACAGAAAAATTTAATGAATTAAAGCCCTTTACTATTTGAATTCTCTTTGGCCTAAAAATGCTTGATTTGATCAGTACTCTTACTTCTTATGTTTTTAACAGTTTTAAGCCGTTTGCTGTTTGCAGATGACAGGTTTGGCATCCTCGGGAGACCTGCAAGAAATTTTCTTTGACTTCAGGAAGCAGCGTTTTATTTACTCAAGAGAGCTAGGAGCCTTTTCCAAGCTTCCTTACCCCACAAAGGAAACATTTGGTCATTATTTGAAATGTACTGGTCATGGTACTGAAGCTAAAGTTGCCGCTGCCACTGAGAAGTGGGGAAGGAATGTGTAAGTTGCCTTGTAATTTTCCTTTACATTCATCTATCACTTGTTCACTGTAACGTAGATAATTGAGGTTTATATTCTATTGGCAATTATTTTCCGATCGTCTCTTAATTTATGCATTCTGTTTTTCTTTTAACGTGTTTAACCAACCTCTGTTAAAACATTTCTCAGTGTAAATATTCAAAGTTTGTTGTTCTTTTATCTTTCTTGATACTTTATCTTTGTGTCTTGCAGATTTGATTATCCGCAACCTACATTCCAGAAGCTAATGAAAGAAAACTGCATGGAACCATTCTTCGTATTTCAGGTGTTGTTTAATTGATAATGTATGTATCTTAGAGTTCTTTTTTGTATTTATTGTGGCTTTACGCATTGTGCTTCTTCCTCATTTTGCAGGTTTTCTGTGTGGGTCTTTGGTGCTTGGATGAATTCTGGTACTACAGTGTGTTCACACTATTCATGCTTTTCATGTTCGAGTCAACAATGGCCAAAAGCCGCTTGAAGACATTAACCGACCTAAGACGTGTTAGGGTGGATAGTCAGACCGTGATGGTGTATCGATGCGGGAAGTATGTAACTGAATAACCCCCAAGTACACCTAAAAGGTCGTTTTTGTATTACTGCTGTGTCTAAATAAGTCAAATTTTAGGTGGGTGAAGCTCTTAGGTACAGATCTGCTTCCAGGAGATGTTGTGTCCATTGGGCGACCTTCAGCTCAGACTGGAGGAGAGGATAAGACAGTACCAGCAGACATGCTTTTACTGGTAGGAAGTGCTATTGTAAATGAAGCCATTTTGACAGGCGAGTCAACTCCCCAGTGGAAGGTACTTTTTTTCCTTATAATACTCTTTGTTTGTTATATGGCTTCTCTTTGAAATTCCGCTCTCTGGACTTTGAGATTATAGTTGTTCTGAATTATAACATTGCATATAATTTGGCTTTTGTCATCTTACTGGCTATTCTTTATCATCGCATCAGCAGCTTCTCTCACAATGTGTAATAGGTTCTAGTATATTTGTTTAAAATTCTGAATTTATCATTATTAACTAGTGAGCAATACTTAGTCCATGATAGTGATATTGCTTAACCCTTACATTAGAATGTCCATATGTGTTGTGACCTGGCTTCATTAGGTTAGTGACCTATGTTTCACTGATTATATGATGGCTATTTTAGGTTCCAACTGTTGGCGTAGGATCTGATGAAAAATTATTGATCAAAAGGGATAAGAATCATGTTTTATTTGGCGGGACCAAAATCTTGCAACATTCACCTGACAAGGTATTTCATCTCAGCATTATCAACCGTTTCTTCTTTCGTGCTTTCTCCAAATTCTGTTTTATACTAATTAATGTTTTTGTTCAGTCCTTCTCTCTGAAAACCCCTGATGGTGGTTGTCTAGCTGTTGTTCTCCGAACTGGATTTGAGACGAGCCAAGGGAAACTAATGAGGACAATTTTATTTTCTACAGAAAGGGTTAGAGATCTTTCTTTTATCTGTTGTTTCATTTCAGCATGCTTGAGAATTTTGATTGTTCTGATCTGTGGTAAAAAAATAGGTGACTGCAAACAGCTGGGAGAGTGGTCTGTTCATATTATTTCTAGTGGTATTTGCCGTGATAGCTGCGGGTTATGTTCTTGTAAAGGTATGGTAATAATTTCTGTGGTTCTTATCAAATAAATATGTCTATCTCTACTAGTGTTGAGGAAACTTCTGTGCAGGGTCTCGAGGATCCTACAAGGAGCAAATATAAGCTTTTGCTAGGCTGTTCACTTATCATCACCTCAGTGATCCCACCGGAATTGCCTATGGAATTATCCATTGCTGTTAACACATCCTTAATCGCTCTTGCACGACGTGGAATATTTTGCACAGAGCCTTTTAGGATCCCTTTTGCTGGGAAGGTATAATCTATTGTGCCTCATTGGGCTATTTGCTGGTCTTAAGTACTCTAGATGTTAAGTACTCTTTTAAGGAATTAGTAGTTGTTCCTGATTGTACTGTTGTCTTACTAGTGTCACACTTCCCGTTTTTTGCTGACAGGTTGATCTGTGTTGTTTCGATAAGACTGGTACACTCACGTCAGATGACATGGTAAGGTCAAGTGTAAGGTTCTGCATATATGCTTGCTTGATTTGGCTTATGATTTATTCATTATTGTTGCCTCTACATAGGAGTTCCGAGGAGTTGGGGGCTTGTCTAATTGTGAAGAAGCAGAGACTGATATGAGCAAGGTTCCTGTACGCACATTGGAGATTTTGGCTTCTTGTCATGCCTTGGTCTTTGTAGACAACAAGCTGGTATGAAAATACAATTCTTTTCCTTTTTGATGTCTAAAAACTCAATTTCCTGGTATCGATTTTGCTATTGTCCCTGTTTTTTGTCTGTGAGAAACTTCATTAGTGTGACCATTTTGATCTAAGCATACATGTTTGGTTATATTTCTGATATCCAGTTTTTATGTAGTTTACTTATTTCTTCAGAAAGTCTGAAATCAATCTTAATGTACGAGTCCGCATGTGATAATGATACATTTACTAAAAGACATCTTTCTGAAACTGCTTGTAATTTGCTTTTGCATTACGAATTGTCATTAAAAAATCTGCATGTCTATCTATGTTTTCCAATACTTACAGGTTGGTGATCCACTTGAGAAGGCTGCACTTAAAGGAATTGAGTGGAGTTACAAAGCTGATGAAAAAGCCTTGCCTAGAAGGTGATTATTGATCTCTTATACTATTGTTCTGATTTTTTTGTCTATTGGGGCTATGTAGCCTTGGGAATACTATCCATATTGCTTTTTAAAATATGAACTAATAAAACGATGCTTGCTGGATTTTAAAATATTGCTTTCTACATAGATGTTGATGTTGTGAGGTTCTTTTAATGGTTTTCTCTTCCTAGAAAGGCATATTCTGGCGTTTTGATCGGACACTGTATATGAAAACGATTATGCCTAATTGTGGAGTGTGGATTATGGGAAGTAAAGTTTACATAAAAAATGATAGCTGATAGTATTTACATCACCTGGGGGAGGACACTTTAGTCTCTGCTTTAATTTTATTTGACTCCTCATTCTGTGGGCAAATTGCGTGCCTATCACTTTCTTTGGAGCTGCTATGATATATGCCTTAATGGTCATTCTCTAAATAGCTTATAATCTTTATTTATATTTAACCTCGAAAATTATGCTTGCATAAGCCAGAGAGATGGTAATTTTTTAATTATTGTTTGAAGAGCGTTCTGCGCACATATGAAGAAGCTTTTTCTTATCGTTATCTGTTAATCCGCTGCAGAGGAAACGGAAACTCAGTGCAGATTATGCAGAGATACCATTTTGCTTCACATCTGAAGAGAATGTCAGTTATCGTTCGTATTCAGGAGGAGTATTTGGTGTTTGTGAAGGTCTGCTTAATATATCATTCTTTTAGACCAATTTTTTTATCAGTCAAATGTTGAATGCTTATATATAACTTATTTTTCAGGGTGCGCCAGAGACCATCCAAGATAGGCTTGTGGATGTGCCAGCACACTACATTGAAACATATAAGAGATACACACGTCAAGGATCTCGGGTTCTAGCCCTTGCATATAAACGACTTCCCGATATGATGGTAATTACCCATGCTCTCATCATCTCATGAAAGTGAAAAATCTTGATGAATATCATTTTACCTCGAAACCTTTCAGTAATATACCTTACAGAATTTCACTGCTCATCTATTGAGGTCTGTGTGTGAATCTTTATTGTACAACCTAAATTTATGTTAGATGTTTGGGCTTCTTAAGTCAGCTATCTGCTTTTGCACTTGTCATGTCTCTTGATTTGTTATGTTTGTAGTTAACAATATAAACAGCCAGCATCGTGTTGTTCTGGATTATGCAAGCTGCTGCCCACATGCTTTTAAGTTGTACTTTACACGTATCTTATATGATGATTACCAGGTCAGTGAAGCTAGGGACATGGAAAGAGATGTTGTTGAGAGTGACCTTACTTTTGCTGGGTTTGCGGTAATGGCATTAATGCTTTATGCTTTTATATATATTTGTATTGTAATCGATGTCTGATATCAACATTGGTTCATAATGGCTTTAACCATGCATCACAGGTCTTCAACTGCCCCATTAGAACAGATTCAGCCACCGTTCTCTTGGAGTTGAAGAATTCATCCCATGATTTGGTAAGTCATGCTGTCTATCCTATAATGCACACACACATAGATAAGTGGACCTTCTATCCCTACCAGTGGTTAATTCAGTTCCTTTTCTACTCGGTACAAATTACCCGTAAAGCAGCTATCTCATTATTTCATCAAAATAATATAATAGTATAGATTATAGATTTGGGTTCTTTGATTTCCGTTTTCTGTCATCATGTCTTAGTTTTTTGCAGGTATGCTCATTTAATCTTATTAATTAAATATATTGGATGTCTTATCCTTCTTTCATGATTTCAGGTGATGATAACAGGTGATCAAGCTTTGACAGCTTGTCATGTTGCAGCCCAGGTGCATATTGTATCAAACCCAGTTTTAATTCTTGGTCGGTCAGGGACTGGTGATAAATACAACTGGGTGTCACCTGATGAGCAGGAGATCATACCCTATAGGTGCAGTCATATTTTAACACAATTACTGTTGAATTAAAGCAAATTTGTGTTCTCTTGTTGTACAATCTTAGGTAGTCACATGATACCAGCAGTATATGTTATCAAAATAGTCTCTCTTTCCCCATGCTGCCATTTTTAATAGTCTATCTGCCATTGAAGTGTGTGTCCCTCTTGGTGTGGTGTTTTGCGTTTGACGTGCAATATTTTGCTCTGCTGTAATGATTGCTCAAATAGAAAAGATCTGACACCTAGATGGTTTCTTTCATTCTCCTGCTTCTAACTGGATGACCTTTTTTTTCTTTCTTTATCAGTGAAAAAGAGATCGAAACCCTTGCAGAGACCCATGATTTATGTATTGGAGGTGACAGCATTGAAATGCTACAGGCTACGTCTGCTGTTTTGCAAGTCATTCCATTTGTTAAGGTAGTATACAGCTTGTAATTTCTATCAAGTGGTTTAGTGTTTCTTAGTATCTATAAGTAATAGAGTCTGAAGCTTTAATAATTTTATTCTTTTCAGGTTTTTGCAAGAGTTGCTCCACAGCAGAAGGAGCTGATCTTAACCACCTTCAAGGCGGTAGGCAGAGGAACTCTGATGTGTGGGGATGGGACAAATGATGTCGGAGCATTGAAGCAGGTTGGGGTTATATAAGACTTTCATTGGGCAGATGCCATGTTAATGGTGCCTTTGCTTTATTTTATTTCTTTTGACTTGATGACTTTTCACTTTTGAAGGCCCATGTTGGAGTTGCCTTACTGAATACTATACCTCCCTCGTCTCAATCAGAATCTAAAGATGACAAGTCAAAGTCAAAAAAGTCCAAAACGCAACTAGAACCAGCAAGCAAAACCACAATTCAGAATGGGGAAGGATCATCAAAAGGAAAGATCCCTCCCCAAAACCGTCACTTAACTGCTGCGGAGTTGCAAAGACAAAAGTTGAAGAAGATGATGGATGAACTAAACAGTGAGGATGGTGATGGGCGGTCAGCTCCCTTAGTCAAACTTGGGGATGCATCAATGGCGTCTCCCTTCACAGCTAAGCATGCGTCGGTTGCCCCAGTGACAGACATAATCCGACAGGGTCGTAGTACACTTGTGACGACTCTTCAGATGTTCAAAATTCTCGGTTTGAACTGTCTGGCCACAGCTTATGTGCTAAGTGTCATGTACCTAGACGGTGTAAAGCTCGGTGATGTCCAGGCTACAATCAGCGGAGTATTAACAGCTGCGTTTTTCCTCTTCATATCTCATGCCCGACCGCTTCAAACCCTCTCTGCAGAACGACCCCACCCGAGTGTCTTCTCCTTGTACCTCTTCCTGTCTCTGTTGGGACAGTTTGCTGTTCACTTGACTTTCTTGATCTACTCTGTGAAGGAAGCTGAGAAACACATGCCCGAGGAATGCATAGAACCAGATGCAAGTTTCCACCCTAATCTGGTGAACACAGTGTCGTACATGGTGAGCATGATGCTACAGGTTGCAACATTTGCTGTGAACTACATGGGACATCCCTTTAACCAGAGTATCAGGGAAAACAAGCCATTCTTCTACGCACTCGTTGCTGGAGCAGGGTTCTTCACCGTCATCGCCTCTGATCTGTTTAGGGATCTGAACGATTCGCTGAAGCTGGTGCCATTACCTCAAGGTCTGAGGGATAAGCTTCTCCTCTGGGCTTCACTAATGTTCGTCATCTGCTACTCATGGGAGCGTTTGCTAAGGTGGGCTTTCCCTGGTAAGATATCTTCTTGGAAACACAAGCAAAGAGCTGTCACCGCAAATCTGGAGAAGAAGAAGAAAGTTTGAAGAGAACTAAAACAGGTTAGGTGCAGGTATCAATGTCCCACACATTTTTTAACTCTCAGAGAAAGAATGTTCGTTTTTGGGATCCTGTTTTTGCAGAAAGTTTCGACAAAACATGAGCATTTTTCCCATAGGTCTCTCTGATATAGACAGTTTGTTTCACTTATAATGTTCTCTTCTTCCCTCTTATGTTACTAGTCTATGAGGAACCCACACATTCTCTCATCATATCCTTCAACTATAAAACTAAGGATTTACATTACTCTTTTTCATTTTTTTTTTTTTTTTTGGTTCTTTACTTCTTTTCAATTTCCATATTATTGCGGATAAGCAAAAAGCAGAAGACGACAAACCAAGTAAATTCCGTATTTTGGTAAAATAAATTATCTGTGAGAAAGTCCACTGTAGATTTTAAAATAAAGGACCACGCGTCAGTAAAACATTGGTTATTACACTGTTTATTCCCATGGAGAGATAAAAAAAGACAGAGCTAAAGAAAAAAAATTACCAATAACGGCAAAATTGAAAAGGGGGAAGAAGAGAAAGTTTCTAGGGATTTTTTGGCGGTTTTAGGGCTCTCTCACTCTCTCTACTTGCGCTGCTCTTCCTTTTTTTTTTTTTTTTTTTTTTTCTTTATTATTCATTTTTGGATATCGGCTGTGCTCATCATCTCTTGTCTTGTCTTCTTCCTTCTTCCTCTTCCTCCTCTTCTACGGTGACGCTCTGTCGCTCTGATCCCTAAATTTCTAGGTTTTACCATTTACTGTTTCCAATTTCAATCGCGATCCGCGTTTTGTTTTCCCCATGGCGTCGATTTCAATGCTCTGAGAAGAATTGCGCCGCCTCAGTGTTGAAAAAAATGTCGCCTCCTCTCCGTGAAAAAACCCTAGCCGCGATCTACAACATGTTGGCTTCTCTTATCTTCTCGTTGATTTTTTTTTCCCGAGCTTGACTATGACTCTCTCTCTCTCTTTGTTGTTTTCGTTGTCGCATGAAATCTTTACAGACATCGCCGGAAACGTTCGGGCAAGAAGATTTGTCGGACGCAGCTGAATGATTCCGCTATGGCTGGTTCGGCGATGGTTACCAAGCGCGAGCCCGGAGAAACTCAGGTTAAAAAGGAGAAAGAAGAAGACGAAGGTACCGCATCTGAAAACAACGCCCTTGCTCTTGTTGAGGTCAAGTTAGAGAAGGAAGAAGAAGCTGGGCTTCTCGTTACCTGTGGGATCCTGAAACGAAAACGACTCTCTCGTTGTGGAAGATCTACAAGGTATTCACAAAGCTTCGAAGAGGATAATAAGCAGCTTATCCTCCCTCCGAGAAGGAAGCAGTTGACCACTCGATGGAACAGTGATAGGTTTGTCAAAATGACCCTAATCCCCTTTTACTTTCATCATTGCTTTACCCTAAGCCTAGTATTCAGAAAGCATTGTTTTTTTTTTATATGCAGGATTAAGTTTGCGGAGCAAACATTAGCGGATGTACTCAAGGAGAAAGGTGCTACTTTTGAAACACCTGTGTCACGAAATTTTTTAAGAGTTACTGCACGAAGTAATATAGGTGATACTGGGCTCTTGGACCATTGCTTGAAGCATATGGATGGCAAAGTTACACCAGGTGGTGCTGATCGCTTTAGGAGGTGTTACAATACTGATGGAACCATGCAGTATTGGCTTGAGAGTGCTGACCTTATCAAAATCAAACTTGAATCCGGTATTCCTGATCCTACTTGGGTTCCCCCATCTTGGTGGAAGGCTCAGACTGTATCACATGATGCTTCTGCTGTTTCGTCTAAGCTTCTTATGGGAGAGATTGAGCAAATGAAGAGGTAATATGCCTTGCAATAATACTCTTTGAGGTTTGATATTTGCTTTCCTTGAAAGTTCTGAATGTGCTTTGGATCTCATATCTTTTGTGGTAAGCAGTGAAATCAAAGAACTTGCAGCAAAACAAAAGTTACCAGATCATGCTGAGGCAACTGAGGTGACTTTTAGATCATTTTCCTTTTTCTGTTAGAGGAATGTGTTAAGATAAACATATTAGAGTTTCAAAAGAATTTCGTTTGCATTTCTCCTCAGAAAATGTGCAAGGATCTTATGAGTTGGAGGGAAAAGGCTGATAAGCAAATGCTGGAGATATCTAATTCGTTGACTTCAACTCAGGTCGAGACTATAAACTAAGTAGAAAGTATTTGTTTACAGCTTCTTGACTAGGGAAGATCTTAACCTATAAAGCTTTTGTCACTTTTTCACAGGGCATGTTCAAGGAAATGATTTCGTGGAAAGATAAAGTAGAACAGAAGTTGGTTGGAATTTCAAACACTCTGAGCAATCTGCAGCCTAATGGGAGCACATCATTCAGTCCAGGTCCTGAAAATTGGGAACATATATTGAAGAATGCCAACCTGGAGGATTTTACAGGGAATGAGTTTGAGCCATGGGATGACCTTATTGATGGTTTACCAGAAGCTGTCAGGCCGGATACCTACGCCCTTCTACCAAATCCTTGCAAAAGCTCTCTCCAAGACCATACCTTGTTAGAGGAACAGTCATTGGTCAACATTGATATGCAAAGGACAGAGAGGTTAGGGCAGTTGTTTGTTTGTTTTGGTCCAAGAATAGAGTTAATGGATTATTATTGTCTAATATCTTGTTTCTCTGTTTAGCTGCATGACTAGAGGGGAATCCAGAAGCTCCAGTCAGGACAAAGCTGAACTGACTCCGGGTTCTTCGATAACCGCAGGTCCAAAATCAGATATTGATGACCCAACTATCTATAATCAGGTGAGTTAGTCAAACATATTAGAAGCATTGGTCTGGTGTTTCAGTTAAACTAGATGATCAATTTTGGAAAACCCTCTAGACTTTTGCTGTTTATGAGTAGATGTCATTTTAACACTGCCTTTGCTTCATTCTCTACCACACATTGCATCTTCTGATTTGCATGAGGTTAATTAGGCAATTTTTCCAAGGCTTCGCATTACCTGTACTTGATTTTAAGGAGGAATCAATATTTGAGAATGATCTTTGTACAGGAAATCTTGAAGGAGTTGGTGACTTGGAAAGCGAAAGCAGAGCAGCAGCTTACAGATTTATCAAACGCTGTCCTGGCTCTCAAGGGACAGAATCAACCAAACTGGCGTTACCCGTGAAGACTAGGCACAGATTGATCAGTGATTTCGCTCTAACTAGTCGATTCCACCTGCATAGAATCCCTTAGAGAACATGTACAGGGTTTCTGATAAAAACTAAACACCAAAAAAAAAAAAAAAACAAAGAGAGACTAGAGATCAGTAGCATCTGAGAAGCTTAGGAACAGGTAGGACTTTAAGTAAGTCATATAGAAGAAGTTTTTTTAAGTGAGAATGAAGGTAGAGATGCTTGAATGGTAATTGTTTTGCTGTATATTCTCTCTCTGATGACTCTTATTCAACTATGAAGCTTTTGAGTAATTCTCCCTTGTTTCGACATCTTATCATCTTGCTATGTGATTAATAAGTTTGGATTATGATTGGGGATGGTATTTATTAGTAAATATCAGATGTGATGTTTTGAGACATGTAGGTTTTGCATCAATATACATACATACAGGTTTGAGTTGTCATCTTGATATATAATTTTGCACACACGTAGACAAGAATGAGTGTGAGAGAGACTGAGTGAGGTGAACCCAGTAGCTCCAATCAGGTCATAGCTGGCATCATGACTTCAGGTTCTCTCGATCAGTATCAGGTGTGGTAGTCAAACATATTGATGATATTCATTGGTTTGGTGTTTTACACTTGGAAGTGGATATGATCAATTTTAGAATACTCTTCCTCTAGACACTTGCTGTTTCTGAGTTGATGTCATTTCACCACCTCCCATTAAATTAACCTTCCACACAATGCATCGTCTGATACAAGAAACCTTGAAGGTTAGGAGCTAACAGAAATATCAAACACTGTCTTTGCATTCATTCCAGAACAACACCGACTTATAAAACTCAATCTCAAACCATTTGAGGTTTTAATTCGGTTGTGTGGCGGTTTAACATAAGATAATTATCATACTAAACCGAAACCCGACTTGATTTAGCCTTACTCAAAAACACACCGGAAAAGGAAATCAAAGTAAGAAACCGGTTCAGCGTGGTTAATTATTTGGATATTGACGACGGCTGGTTGTTATAAAAATAAAATTACCCGAAACCAATGGTACAATCAGGCTTTAATACAGAACCGGCCGGTTCGTGGTTTTAATTCTCTATTCCCTTACAAATATAGAAAATTGAGATTTTGGCCAAATCCCTAAACAACGAAATCGAAACTTCTTCTTCTTCTTCTTCTTCTTCTTCTTCTTCATCATCCTCTTTGATACCCCATACCAATTCCCTCGCAGGTGGGGTAGCTTGATTCCTCAACCGCTGCTCTCTCCCTCCGATTGTTCTTGCTCGTTTAATTTCGAAGAGAAGGAAGCTTTCAGGTTCAAGGGTTTCGCTTTGGTTCGTAAGGGGATTTCACTACAATTGTCTCATCGGAGATTTCGTGTTGTTTTTGAGTGTCTTCCCTGAGAATAGGAAATTTGGAAAGGTACGTTCATTCGATATATATGAAAATTTTTAATCTTTGTGATTGCTGTTGATTCCGCAAGTACAATAAGAAGAACAAAGGCTTCGTATAATAATAATATCCATTGAGGTTTTAGGTTAAAGTTTCGAATTCATAACCTTTTTAATTACTTGAACTTGTTGTCTATGATGCTTTTGATGGGTTTTAACTCTTTTGAACTAATTGCTCTGAAATTTGAATAAGGCTCCATCGAGCATCATAGCGTCTTAAAGATAACCTAGGGTTTATGTAAACTATGTCTAAAGATTTTCACTTTGTGATAAGAGATCATTGCAAGATACATATATCATCATCATCTGCTTTTTCCTCCTTTCATTGGCTGTTAATTTCTTTTTAGATTCTTTTAAGCGTCTAAGTTTGCGATAATTGAATTTCTTAATCTCTTAATCTATTATTGTGATTTTGTATTTGTAAAGTTTCTTAGATTACTAACTTCTTTGTGGTTCTCTGCAGTTGGCTGATCCGGCTTAGAAGAAGAAAGCAATGGAGGGTTTTGTTGATCACTACTTAGTTCTAGGCTTACCCTCTGGTGAAGAGGCTCTGAACTTTACAGAGAAGGAGATTGGAAAAGCGTACAAGTTGAAAGCTTTGGACTTGCATCCTGATAAACGTCCAGATGATCCTGATGCTCATGAGAAATTTCAGAGGCTCAAGACATCTTATGAGGTTCTTAAAGACGAGAAAGCCCGGAAGCTGTTTGATGATCTTCTTAGGATCCAGCGTGAGAAACAACAGAAGAAATCACAAGTAGATTCCAAGAGGCGTAAGTTGATGTCAGATCTTGAGGGAAGGGAACGTTCTGCTTTTTCTCCTGATTCTGCTGCTAGACCTCATGATGAAGAAGAGAGGATCGCAAGGAAGCTTAAGGAAGAGATAGAGAGGATACGTGCAAGATATGCAAAGAAGAAAAGTGGGTTTGAAACCCCAGAGAGTGGTGTGGATGAAAGGAAAAAAGAAGAAAGAAGCAGTGCTGGAGCTAGTGGTGTTCAACTCGACAAGGAGAGAATGTTGAAGGTTTCATGGGAAACAATTGGTCTTGGCTATACAGCGGGAAGGCTTACAGAAGTGTTTTCGGAGTTTGGTAAGGTTGAAGATGTTGTGATTAGGAGTACCAAGAAGAAATGCTCTGCTCTTATTGTAATGGCTACAAAAGATGGAGCTGTGAGTATTATCAAAATTTATTTACTAACTTCGTTTCTCTCTTTTTTCTTTAGATATCAAGGATCTAATCATGGATTGTTTCATTTTGTGATTTTTTCCCCTTACAGGTAGCAGCAACGAGAACATTGTGTGGCGATCTCTCTAATCCATTGCTAGTTGTACCTCTTCAGAAAGCAGCCCAATCAGATTTTCTGACCGCTAAGAAGTCTGCAGAAGCAGAACCACAAAGCAACATAGTAGGTGCTGGTTATCAAGCTTATGAAGACGCCGTCATGCAAAGACTGCGAAAGGTATATTTCTACTCTCTGCATAGTCCTGTTGATTCATAGGAAACTTTCTTTTATTTATTTTTGTTCTCAAGAACTCTCATATCTTACTTTTTTTTTTCATCTTTTGAACAGGCGGCTATGAACCAGAAATGATGAGGGGTTAAGCTACTTGATCAATAGTGAAGCTGCTTGAAGACTAAATTGGTCGTCCTTATACATTATTGTGTACATTTAGTTTCCATATCAATTGATTCTACAAACTCTACCCTGAAAAAAAAAAGCTCTTTAAATGCTTCGTGTCATCTTCTTGAGAGCTTAGCTTCACTTTGTAACGCAAGTCGTTTTCAAATTTAGAAAATTTTGGATTTGTATAATATTCTTTGGAATTTTATGTTGTATTCTCTGATGTTATATGAAGAAGATAGACATCACTAGTAAAGTGAATATAAAAATGAAACATTTTGGGGGAAGGGGGGGGATATTCAGAGATATGTAGATTTTTAAATGTGTATATATGAAGCATATGGTTTTAGATAAAGTGGACATTGACAGAAACCACAAGGGAGGCAAAAGAACACAAACAAGAATATGTGTATGAAAGAGAATTATATTTGTCTTTTTTTGTATTTTCTTTTCAAAATGATTGAAGATCTTGATTTTTTTTTCAGAAAATACAAGTGATGAAAATATTTTGCTTAGAAATAAATAATTTAGGTTAAAGAGCTAATCTAGTTTGTTTTTTTGGGGTTAAATTTTAAAGAGCTATAGTTCCTTCGTATTGAAGAGAAGGCGACACTTTTGCCTTTATTTAGTGCCCTAAGTACGTAGTACATACATATCCATACACTTCTAATTAAACTAAAAAAAACAAGAAACTTTTCATTTTTCTTTGTTTTTATAACAATTTTAAACTATTCAATTACTTTTTCATATAAAAAAATATTGAAGATTTTGTTTACTGCATTGTGACAAAATTGATAAAATTGACATAGAGTTACTTGACTTTATAAAATTGATAAGATTAGCAAAAAAAAAAAACTTGCAGTGACATAGTTATATTTATCATTTATCTAATTATCTTTCAGTGTATATAATTAATATGTTTGACTAAAATTATACTTTTATAATATAATATTAATTACTAATTAATACAATTATTCACTAAAGAACTTTTTATTCAAAGTGTTGTAAAAAAAAAAAAAAAAAAAAAACTTTTTATTCAAAGCATTAATTGAATTTGTTTTCTTTCCCATTTTTTCAATCTATATGGAAAAAAAAAACTTAATGGAAATGAATCTTAAATGGGAAAAAAGTCTAATATTAACTCTCTCCCTCTCTCTCTCTCTCTCTCTCTCTCTCTCTCTCTCTCTCTCTCTCTCTCTCTCTCTTCAATGCCTTCAAGTCAGTTTCTTTACTCATTCAACAGTTTCTTCTCTTCTTCTTCCTCTGCTTAGACCAAACCCTCAAGAAAAAAAAACAAAAAAAAAAAACTCTCTCAAGAATGGCAAACAAAGCAAGAACAACAAGATGGGTTCTTCCTTACAAGACCAAAAACGTGGAAGACAGTTACTCTCTTGGTCAAGTCCTCGGACAAGGCCAATTCGGAACCACTTTCCTCTGTACCCATAAACAGACAGGTCAAAAGCTCGCCTGCAAAACCATACCCAAAAGGAAGCTCCTTTGCCAAGATGATTACGACGACGTTTTGAGGGAGATCCAGATAATGCATCACTTGTCTGAATACCCAAACGTTGTCCGTATAGAGAGTGCTTACGAGGACTCCAAAAGCGTTCACCTTGTGATGGAGCTCTGTGAAGGTGGTGAGTTGTTTGATAGAATCGTCAAGAGAGGTCATTACAGTGAGAGAGAAGCTGCTAAGCTTATCAAGACTATTGTTGGGGTCGTTGAGGCTTGTCACTCTCTTGGGGTCGTACATAGAGATCTTAAGCCTGAGAATTTCTTGTTCACTTCTTCTGATGAAGATGCTTCTCTTAAATCTACCGACTTTGGCCTCTCTGTTTTCTGCAAACCAGGTTTTTTTTATTTGTTCTTGTTCTTTCTCTAATTTTGTTTCATGATTGTGTTGGTGATGTTTATGAGTTACTTGATGATGATGCTGTGACTGTGAGTGTGTGTGTGTGTGTTTGTTTTCAGTTGAATTAGTTTGATATGGAGCTTTAATTTTGGGGACACAAATGTTTGTTTTTTAGGGGAAACGTTTTCAGAACTTGTTGGTAGCGCTTACTATGTGGCACCTGAGGTTTTACATAAGCATTACGGTCCTGAATGTGATGTATGGAGCGCTGGAGTTATCCTCTACATTCTCTTATGTGGTTTTCCTCCTTTCTGGGCTGGTAGATTTCTAATGCCTTCTTCTTTCTCTATAAATGCAACGTTCCTGTCATGTGCTTGCTTACTACTGATGTCTCATGTGTCTTTACTTTGTATTCAGAAAGTGAAATGGGCATCTTCAGAAAGATTTTACAAGGAAAGCTGGACTTTGAGACCAATCCTTGGCCTAGTATTTCAGAGAGTGCCAAGGATCTTATCAAGAAAATGCTCGAGAGCAATCCGAAAAAGAGGCTAACTGCTCATCAAGTGTTGTGTAAGTTGTCATGCCTGCAAAAGTAACTGATGTTTTTTTCTTGCAAGCTGATTCAAATGATCTTTTTCTTCAGGTCACCCTTGGATTGTGGATGATAAGGTTGCTCCAGATAAACCTTTGGACTGCGCAGTGGTGACCCGCCTGAAAAAGTTCTCTGCAATGAACAAACTTAAGAAGATGGCTTTACGAGTCATTGCAGAGAGACTATCTGAGGAAGAAATCAGTGGACTGAAAGAGCTGTTCAAGATGATAGACACAGATAAAAGCGGGACTATTACGTTTGAAGAGTTAAAAGACAGTATGAGACGTGTTGGATCAGAGCTTATGGAATCAGAGATCCAAGAGCTCTTGCGTGCAGTAAACTCACAACTCCTTTCTTATTAACTTGCACTTTTAACATCTTTGTTTTCGCTGAAACTAATATCCAGTAATCTTCTCATTCTGTGTTAGGCTGATGTTGATGAAAGTGGAACAATTGACTATGGAGAGTTCTTAGCTGCAACAATCCACTTGAACAAACTGGAGAGAGAGGAGAATCTAGTGGCTGCATTCTCCTTCTTTGACAAAGATGCAAGTGGGTACATTACAATCGACGAGCTTCAACAGGCGTGGAAGGAGTTTGGTATAAAGGATTCAAATCTTGATGAAATGATCAAAGACATAGATCAAGACAATGTGAGTAGTACACAAAAGATATACAATGTTTCTTTGATGAAGGAGCTTTGGAATAAATGTTTATGGTAGTTGGCTATTGTTGATTTTGTAGGATGGGCAAATAGACTATGGGGAGTTTGTGGCAATGATGAGGAAAGGGAATGGCAATGTAGGAGGGATTGGTCGGAGAACTATGAGGAACAGTCTCAACTTTGGAACTGCTCTTCCTCCCGAGTCAAAGAATGTCTAAATTTTTCATTTTAGTGAAGTATTATTCTAGAGACTTCTGTAGCAATACATTTGATGTGATAGAACTTGCTGTTTCTGCTTTCATCTAATTCTGGTTTTAACAAGTCATTTGTGGCGAGTAAGTATTTGGAATAATGAATCCTCTTAACAGTTTGAAGCTAGTTCTCTCGTGAAAATGTTTGTTTCTTTATGGCAAATACAAAAGGAGTTGTTTTATAATGTGTCTAAAAACTTGACAGTAAAATTCAACAAAACTTCCAAAAGTGAAAAGCAAAGAGCAATCAAGAAACTATAACTTAACACTGTTATAATAAAATTGGTTTTAGTTTGTTTTCTTGTCTTCTTCTTCTTTCTCTGTGATCAACTTCTTCTCAGCAGTTTCATCCTCACCTCCAAAACCGAACTCGTTAACACGTGTCTTGTCCACAGGGTAAACCCACCTTTGGTATAAGTATATCAAGAATATCACATCTGAAAAACACACAGTATCCATCCATTAGAAAGGCCTGTTTCTGAAATCTGAATCCTATTAGAGAGGAATTTGATTGATATAACTCACCATCTCGGAATACAGAGAGTCTATGTAGAATCGGCATTTTGATGACAAAGGCAAAGAGATCGTCGATAATGGTGTTGAGGAACTTGTAAGTCATCTGTCTCCATGGTAAATGTGCCACTGATTTTAGCTTATAGTTGATGAATAGCTGAGGACACATCATGATGAATCCTGCAAAACACACCACCCCAAACTCAAAACAATTTTACATTGAGTGACTATCAATCAGTAGTTTTTCTGAGGATGGTGAAGGCTATTACCGAACATGTAGACACAGCTTGTTAGTGAAGACAGGATCCAAGAATACCAGCTCTTGTGGCGTTCATAAGCGAGAGAATATATGGATAAGCCAATGACAAGGAGGAGGAGCACATAGGATAAGAATTTGATGGCAATGTCATCATACTCCTTGGTTTTATTGCTTGAATAAGATTCACGATCGTGGAACCTCAACCTTGGAATCATTCCACTACGATCAACCTGTTAAGTTTAAATGTTAGACAAGGTTTATATGTAAAGCAACGACAGCAGAAATCAATATGTACATATTACAAGTACCTCTATGCGCATGGCTTTCCCTATTTTCCAGAATTCAATGCAGACACCGACTCCGGAACTAGCAAGTATCATCCATGAAGTGTCGTTGTCAAGCAAGTAGAGGAAGATGACAAACTGACAGATAAAGTTCAACACAACAGACTTTGCAGACAATCCTTCCATAGATTTATTTTTGTTCCAAAATTGGATATCTGCACGGTAGGCAGCAAAAGATAAGTAAAATTCAACAATCTTTCCTACAATCTCAAGGAAGATTTGTGTCTTACTAACCATTTTTGAACGCCAGGAAGTCGAACACTGAATGAAGCATCGAAACAAACATCGTGATACCCAAAAGGTAGGGATTCCCTTCCAAAAACACCCTCTGTAATAAATTTTACACAACAAAAGAATATTTACAATCAGCTCCAGGGAGAAACCAAGAGCCATGTAAAGAAAATAACCAATAGCATCTCTGCACCTACAATGACGTGGATGGAAGATGCTGATTGACTATAAAAAACCATATTTACCTTTAGTTCGTCAGATTCACCGTCAAGCATGCTTCCATAGCTACGCTGCATCTGGAAAGACTGATCAACTTGCTGAAACAGTTGCCACTTCATCATGCTTATGGGGCTTATTTCCAGATTAAGTGGTAGTTCTGAGATTGTTGCATTGACTGGAATGAATTTGTCCCTTAGCAACCAAAACTCATTGAAGTAAACTGTAGGGTAGTAGTTTCCTGTGGTAGGTTCTACCAGTAGGTCTGCAAATCTAAAGTTAAGTACAGCATATAACGGATTGGGCAAGTAGACAATCACAATGCCAAAATGAATACCCTCTTAAGATATTCCTATTCCACCTAACAAGATTCTATTGTGCACCTTATACACATAAACTAAGTAAGAGAGATGACACTACTTCTGACCATTCAAGGACCCAAGAACTTATCAACCTTTTCAAAAAAGAAGTTTGATCCAGCTTATGCTAAAAAGGCATGCAGCATTCACATGGATAGTGCTATCAAATGTTATAGAAAACATACGCAGAGAGAGAGAGTTGTGAAAAATCCAAATAATTAATAAAGCAGGTCACTCTTTTGTCAAAAGAAATTGAAGGATACGAGGAGCAATGTTTGGTGGTACACCATTCTGTGAATAGCTGTCATGAAAGTGAAAGCAGATATTAGTCTACCAGTATGGAGTCATATTAAATTCAATACTGACAGACAGTCAAAGAGAAAAAGAGGCATACCATGCCTTCATTTAGGTTTATGTACTACAGCTACTACTTATTTAGGTCAATTATAATTTTCATGAAATAAGTCAAAATGTCTCCCCTGCGATTGCTTAAGGTTATACCCATATTTGATAAGTGTGATTAAGTACCTATCAAGACTCTGCTATTTAATTTCGACAAGAAGTAGAATCATATATACATCAACATAGAAAGTGAATCAACAATGATTACATCTCTGTTTTTATATTAGTCTGCATTGAGTGTTTCTAGAATTTCTATTTTTTTATACTACAGAAAATAACAGAACCAACTTACCGAGTAAAATCATCAACCAGGTTAATTGTGACATTCGGTTTCCAGAGGGATACATATTCCACAGGGACCTCTACCTTGAGATCCGATTTCTTATCACCAACACTCTGTGAATGTGCGGTTGGCGTTAGTTCATTACACATCTATTGAACTCATTAGAGATCAAGAAAATACATAACTATATGTAAAGTTTCCTCAAAGAAAACTTCCCGCAGAGCCATACCTCAACTTCTGGTTCGGATTCATCATCGTCTTTGGGACTTCCCAAGAGACTCTTCTTCTTATTTTTCTTTTGCTTTGGAAAGTAAGTCGCCACAGCTGAATTATCGAAAAGACAAGTCCAATTCAGCTATCACAGAAACGTATTTACCAAATTCTTGTCCAAAAACTATAGCTTCTAGATTAAAAAAAAAAAAACAAAAGAAAGGAAATCTTACGATGAGTCCTGTTAAAACTATTAAGAGGTTGGTACTCAGGATCAGTGGGGTCAATGGGAAATCCAGAACGAGCAAAGAAGACATGAGCATACAGACTTCCATTATTCTGTAGTGTCTGGAAACCAAAACAAAATTGATGTGTAAGAGGAAGAAACATGAAAAGAAACCTAAACACAGTTAAAGCAAGTGATTGATACCTCAGATGGATAATACGTCAGTGACTTGGTCCTAATACTCTCTGGTGTCCACACAGCATAAGGTATGTTCGTCTCATGCCAATACAGAGCTTTATCATTGCCAAAGTCATTGAACTTCTCATGCTCTGACATATAAAACCACATATCCTGCATAAAGAAAAAGAAAAAAAAAACATTGGTTGCATTTAGACTCCAAGCTAAAAAAAAATCAAATCTTTAAACCCTAATCCTCTAATCAAACAATGGGTCGTACTCATACACAAACTACAGAACAAACACTGCGTGTTACATACGGTTTGAAACAGAGCATATGAACTAGTCGTATGAAAATGAATCGAAGTCGTTCATTTAGAAGACAAAAAGAGTTACCAATGATTCGCCTTTGTGGAAGAGATTGGTCATGAGGTGAGAGGGAGCAGAAGGATCAACAGGTTTCTGTTTAGGTGAAAAGAACTTGGAAGCAAAATACCAGAAGACGGCGATTCTAACGATTCCGGAAATCGTGGAACCAAATCCACGCTGCTGCTGCTGTTGAGGCTGACCACCGTCGGCTCCAGCCACTTCAGCCACCGCCGCCGTTTGTCCTGCCGGCGGGGCCATGTTTCACGATTTGGAGAAGAAGGATTTGGTTTTTTTTTTTAGTTACGGCGGATCCAAAGCAGAGAGCTTGAGATGTGAATTCGCCTGTAAAGAAGATTTGTTTAAAGCAGAGATATTTATGGGATTCCCTTATTTAATTTATTTTTATTTTATTTTTGTATATACTAAAAAAATATCTGAGAAGTGAGATGATGAAGATTAAACAAATACTGGTATGATGGAGTCGTGACGATGCTCTTCCAATACGATGCAACTAGAAGTGTTTATGACACCACCACGTCTCTTTAGACCAAATGTATATTTGCATCCAAAGACCTCTGTTTTTTTCTATATTTACTATTGTTTCTCAAACTTTACAAAATTATTAATTGTACCCTTATATTTTCGAATTAGGCTAAACGTGTGGTTCGGTTCGGCTGATTTAGTTTGGTTTTATGTCTAAAACGTTCATAGGAAATTTACCAAAAACAAAAATACTAAGGAGACTTGGTTTTGTTACCAAGAACTTAATGTTTCCTTAAGATCCGTCTGGTAAAAATTGGAGAATCATAATAACAGTCTATAATAATCTCCTTAAACTTTGTCCTATTAAGATGGGAGTCTCTCTCAAATCTCCTATTTTCCGACATACGAAAAACCAAAGCAAGAAACTTAGTCTTGTCTTTGTTTGTAGAGACCCGGTGGTCTCAGTCATCTGCATTGTGAAGGCCATGCTTGTCCATAAGCTGTTCCAATGCCTCATCAAACTCTTTCTCCAGATCAAGTATCTCCTCGTAATGCCTTCTCTTCGTCTCTGCCATCTTCTTCTCTTGCTCTTTGATCAGCATCTCCCTCTCCTCCACAAACTCTTCCATCTTGTTCTCTTGAAACTCGATGAAGCTTGACACCTCCTCAGCTCTGCAGGATTATCCAAAAACCAGAAGAACTTAGTTACTCCTAGTGTACTTGGAAAACAAAAAAAACAAAAAGAGGGGTTATGAAAGTGAGTATACCTCTTTCGGCAATCATCGTTGCTAGAGCGATTCATATTCCTCTCCTGCTGGTCAACAACCTTAGCACGTTCCTGCTGCTGCAACATCTCGAAATTCTCCTCCTTTGCGTCTCTTTTCTCATGTATCTGCTTGATTGAGTCTTTGAAAAACCGGTCTTGTGCATCCATCTTCAAACCACCACCGTTTGTTTTAGACAAAATCAATCAAAAAGGTGTATCATCAGTAGGTAATACAAAAATGTCAAGTTTGTGATTTCCAAGTAAAAATAAAAACAAACCATACCTCTTCTCTGTTTTGTTCATGCTGCATCTTTGTTCTCTGTCTCACGATACGATTATCCTCTGCAGTTTTACGCAGCTTCTCGCTCATAATTTCCAGAGATTCCTCAAGCACCTTGGCGTGCCTGTTCTGTTTTGAAAGCTTGTTCTTGAAATAGTTCAGCTGCTGATTGTCCTCAGCAATCTGCCTCAGGTCCTTCACAACCATCTCTTGGTAAGATCTCATCTCGAATTTCAGCCTTGTTTTGCCTAATGAATTTATGGAATTACATAACAGATACATTCACAAGGACCAACAAAACTCTAATAAATCCCAATGACAAAACTTTAAAAGCATAAATCAAAATTTCTGAGGGAAGAGAACCTTGAGAGTGTTGATTGAATATTTCCAGATCTTGCTTGGTTGCAAGGAAGCCATACAGTTGGCGAACACCTCCAGAAAACAGACCTCGCCGACGGGACCAGGCGTCTCTATCTAAGCCTCGCTCAGCCAACTCCCTGTGAAGACGTTCGGCCTCCACATAGCCAGTGGCACTGCTCTCAAATATCAGAACACTCATCCCACGATGGCCCTGTGGACCATAGGAATGGCGTGCTCTAATAGCGTCGTACTTTTCGAAGTATTCCAACAGCTCTTGGTTGCCCATCCCGAGCCACTGAAAATATAACATTCTAATATCAGCAGAACGCAAAAAAAAAAAAAGATTAAAGAAGAAAAAGATAGAAGAAGTTCACCTTATCATTATCGTCCTTGTCCAGTCTAGTATTCATGATGATGACCATTGGAGGCCAGACAATCTCATGATCCTTTTCCTCCTGACCCAAACCCTTCCACTGCCCATAAATCTCACCACAGGGGATGACAGATGCTCCTCTCATCTGTAGATCCATGTCAAGAACTTGAGCAAATTCTCTATGGAGCTTAACTCGCCTAGCTCCCTTAGTCCTCGCATGAGCTACCAGTGGCTGTAGGTTATACCAGTCGATGGCGCCAGGTCCACCCTGACAAGCTGGGCAATGCCACTGCCTCTGTGGTTCATTAATCTGCTCGACGGACAAGCTATCCAAGCTGTCAAAGAACTTTTTGAACCACTTATTCTGCTTCCGTGATCCATGGCTCTTTTGACTGACATCAGAGTCATAGTCATCACTCACAAGGTCATCATCAGAATCATCCAAAGCATCAGAATCATTCTCTTCCTCAGAAGCATTATCCAGATCATCCTCCATGTTTGGAACCTCCTCCGCAACAGTGTGCTGAGCAGAACCTCCTCTTGCCTGCCAATTCCATCCTCCTTCCAAAGGAGGGCGAGTTACAGGTGCAACAGGAGCCACATAGTTATCATACTTTTTCTTCAATGCTCGTCCCCGACCAGTGACCCTGTGATCAGTAGGTTGAGTTCCCCGACCATTTCCATTACCTCTCCCAGACACGTTATTACCTCTGCCTTGTTGCTGACCACCCCAAGCTCTAGGAGGGTTGGAATTCTGAGGAACCCAAGCTTTTCCAGAAGAAGTGTTACCAGGTTTGTTCTTGTTCTTCTTGGAAATGACCTCCCATTCTCCACCATCATCTTGTGAAGGAGCCAGTTTCGTCGCTGCCAAACCTTGAGCCAACTGTTCAACCTCAGGCCTAGAACCACCCTGAGAAACGTTCTTCCCCTTAGACATTGGACCAGCCCTAGAACTCATTCTGAACCTAGAGCCATCAAAAAGAGAAACCAACAGTCACCACCAACATCTCAACCACAACAATCCAACAAGGCATAATACGCTAAACAAACAAACATCAAAGCAAAAGCCGTACATAAATTCGGATGATATGACACGAAAACCAAAAAAAAAACCTAAGGGTTTTTCTCACTGTCAAAGACTCCGATCAGTGACTAAAACGGTGACAACACAGCAAAACGAACACAGACAATATGACGCAGAACCTCTTTACAGAAAACTATGAAAAAAATTAAGTAAACCCATAGCACCAAAAAAAAAAAAAAAAAAACTTGGAAATCGAGAACATTAGGGCAATTTTCCGACGAAGAAAGACGAAATCGAGCACAGAGAGACTACAGAGAGGCGATCGAAGCCTCTAAGGAAGAAAACTTACAGAGTAAACGACGGAGAATGCAAGATTTTAAGCGCCGGAGACTGAGAGAGTACTGAGGAGAGAGTCCGGAGAGTTAATAAGAAGAAGGTGTGAAGAAAGAGAAGAGACAAAATGAGAGAACGCCTTAATAAAATAAGCTCCTAAAACGTAGAAACGGCCTTTTATTGTTTTTTTTTTTTCTTCTTTTTTCCGAGTCAGGACTCCAAAAATTTCATTCAATTTCATTTTGTTTTTTTATTTTTGTACTGTCAAAAAAAGAATAACATTGCTAGAAAAATTAGTATGTGATTGATAAATTTATGTATAACAAAGACAAAATTATTGTGTTATTTTCCCAATTTTATTTATTATGTTACATATCATTTTTTTTTTAATTTTTATATTTATAAACCAAATATAATTTAAAAAAATCACGAAATTACTTACTAAAACAAATCACAAAAAAAATTGAAAACAAAACAAAAATAGTGCTTTACATATCGTTTGTGTGAACAGCTGTTACGTTTTATGTTTATTGCTAAAACATAATTAGAAACAAATCACGAGACTATTCACTTAAAAACATCATAACAATTGACCAAACTCACTAGACAACGGAGAGAACAGCCAAACTATATTCAAACTACATGCAGAGTATAGCTGTTATGTTTTACGTTTATGGCTAAAATATATTTAGAAACAAATCACGATGTTGTTTACTTAAAATCATCATAACAATTGTCCAAACTCGCAAGACGACAGAGAGAACGACTAAAATGTTTTTAGAAATAAATCATGAGACTATTTACTTAAAACATCATAACAATTGACAAAACTCGCTAAACGACAGAGAGAACGACCAAAATATATTCAAACTATTTGTAGAATACAGCTGTTACGTTTTACGTTTATGGCTAAAACATATTTAGAAACAAATCACGAGATTGTTTACTTATAAACATCATAACACTTGACTGAACTCGCTAGAAGACAAAGAGAACGACCAAAAGTATTTTTAAACAAGTCACGAGATTATCTATATTAACATTTTTGAAGTACATTTTGTGTTTTGCCTTTTTAGTTTTATTTATTTAATTTTTTATTAACAACATTAACCCTTCGAAAATTTCCAAAAATAGTATCACAACAGATTTTGTTTCCTAAATCTATATTAACATTTTTGAAATACATTTGGTGTTTTACCTTATTTTTAAATTTGTATTTAAAAACTTATTTACAAATTTAATCCTTCAAAAACTTTCCAAAAATAACATCATTTCAGATTTTGTTACATAAATATTTACATTTCATTCCAACCAAAAAAAAAAAACAGCAATCAATATATACAGAGACATAAAGTATGATATATTTTCCATTTTATTTTCCAAACTTGTAAGTTTTGATTCTTAACGTAAGAAGAATTTCGATTCCTAATTATTTAATTATTATAGTTAATATATATATAATAAGATTTAAAATATTATATGTAAAGTTAAAAAAAAAAAATACTATATAATGTGGTTATGAAAACGACATCTTAGAATTAATAAAATATTATTAAATATGTGCTAACACGGGTTAAATCCTTATTTTATTATTTTTCAACACTATAAATATTATAATATCTGACATATAAAATCAATTTGTTTTACTTTTACCTAAGATTCTGTAAAATAATTAATTTATTAGGAAAAATGTGACTTAATCACATCATATAAATGACTTATTATGTATTTAGATCCCTTATTTTTTTTGTTATAATAATTAAAAATAAAAATAGAATCTCAAACACTAAACAAAACAAACTAAACATAATAAACAAATGGTTATATAGTATATTACAGATTTAAAATTAATATAAACATTTAGTCGTACAAGCGGTCAGAAAATTTGGTTATTCTCTATTTATAAAACATGCAATATTTAACAAACAAATATAATATAGAATATAAATAATAATAAAACTATATGCACGCGGTGTACCGTGGGTTAAAATCTAGTTTATTTTAAAACATCATAACAATTGACCAAAATTGCTAAACGATAGAGAAAACGGCTAAAATATTTGCAGAATATTTTTTTCTCTATTCAAACAATGATACTGCATTTTACAACTTGAATCAACTAAAAAATGTATATGTAAACCCTGAACATATGAAATTTAGGTGATTTTAAAATGGCTAGCCAAATGATGTAGTTTAACTGTTTAACCGTGTTGTTGAGTCAGTCGAATTCGCGAGAAAGTGATGTCGTTTTGATTAAAACAAGGAGTGGCTCGATTGTGTCTTCTCTAGTGAACCACGACTTGGGCCAAGTTTATTTTGACGTGAAAGAAGCCCAATACGGAAAGCCTTTTTAACGAAACCACTACGAAAAATAGCGTCTCTTTCATTTTCCGATACAAAGAGAATGGCGTAATTGTGCAGAGAAAGATCCCACCATACTTGAGTTCTGCTGTCACGATTCTTCAGTGAGATCTGAGCACTAAATTTCGGAGAGATAAAGAGCTTAGAGTAGTAGACACAGATAGGACTTAGAGCAGAGAGATGGATAAGATGAATCAGGCATTTGAGAAGATGAAGATGATGGTAGGTATGGAGGTTGAAGACGAGGAACGAGCTGCCGAGGAAGAAAGCTCTCTCTCTTTCATGGAAGATCTTAATCGCAATTGCGCTTTGACTACCAAACAGGTTTCTTATTTATTTATTTACTCCCGAGATTGTTTAATCTCTTCTATCAAGTCCTCTGCATTTCGTTGTTTCTTGGTTTTATCGCAACGATTGGTTTCAAATGCGTACTGTGTACTATTCCAATTAGAGAAGTTAGGCTGTTAAGAGCTCACTGATGTAGAAAGACAAAATGAGTTTCTATTGGATGTAGTAGATCAAGTGATCAATAACGTTCAGCAGTGTTAAAACTCAGATTCATGCACAGTATAAAATAATTGATTTAATGGAGGAGAAGGATGGTAGAATTGCATGGGATATGATAACACTATAACAGTTTGATCCATTTTTGCTTTGACAAGTATGCTGAGGGGTTATTTACTGGGTATCTCTATGAAGTTGTAGTGTTGTCTCGTTTAGAGGAATCTGTTGAATGTCTTGAATTTGGGTTTATCTTCAGCTAATGTGTTGTTTTATTCTTCATGAAAACAGAGATTCTATGGGTTTGCAATTTGTTTGTCAGCAGGCTTGACCTGTACACTTTTGGTAAGTTCAACTCGTATACATGTTAGAATTCATTACCATGAATCGTTTAACCTTGAAACTTGCTTTAGCTCTATAAATCTGGGAAGTTAAGCCCTTTGGATATACCTCTTCTTTATCTTTGATCTGTTTGACAATGCAGTCGATGCTTGTTTTCTTCAATCCGGTCAAGTTTGGCATCACATTTACTCTGGGAAATTTGATGGCACTTGGGAGGTCCGTATTTTGATTTTTGTTTAGGTTGTGATATCGCATTTGGTTTACGAGATTCTGTCTGTACTATTATTTCTCTATATTTTTTTTTTCTTTCTTCATGGATTTTAGGTTTCATGTCATTTTTGTATGGCAGCACAGCATTCCTTATAGGCCCACAGCGGCAGGTGACTATGATGCTTGACCCTGCTCGTATCTACGCTACTGCTTTGTATCTAGCAAGCATTATCATTGCCTTATTTTGTGCTCTTTATGTAAGTGGGTTTCTCAACTCCATTCAATTCAATTTACTGTATACACTATATAGTGACCGTTGTTAAAGTTTGGTAAAAACTAGCTAGTGAAAAGGCCTTGTTGTACTAAATATAATCTGTCTTTTTCTTTCTGTGTAGGTTCGTAACAAGCTTCTGACGCTGCTGGCCATCATTCTTGAGTTCTCTGGTCTAATTTGGTATGCTGAAGTTTTGGTTCTCTTGCATTTGTCTTGAACTTTCTCGTTATTTATAGATTGTCTCTGCATACAGTTACATGATTGATGATTCGCTCATCGAACCATTTTATTAGCCTGAACTAGTACTGAGTTGGTGTACCTTATGCTACCTAGATGGTTTCTGAGTTCATTCACAAAAGTTGTCGACATTCATCTTTCTGTTCTTTAACACTGCAGGTATAGCTTGAGCTACATCCCTTTTGCAAGGACCATGGTCTCCAAGGTCTTCTACACTTGTTTCGACACCGAGTTTTAAGCAGCATTACACAGATCGTCCCAAAACCATTGTGCTTAGTTTGAACTATTGGTCAATCTCCCAAATGTGTTCAAAGCTGGACTAGTTTGATGCACAAAAAACGTTAAAGAGCCTTCATAGTCCATGGTTTGGCTTATCTTCGATACTCGTTTCACACACATTTTGTATATTTTACTGTGGAATTTAACGTAGATTTGGTCCTCTTTTTCTTCCCTACTTGTTTGAGTTCTTCTGTAAGAAAGTATGTTAACCAACTAACTAGATACTGTATTTTGAATATTCTGCAGTCATTTAGAATAGTTTCATATTTGTTACAAAATTCAGATAACAATTCATTCTCATGGTTCTACTTCAATTAAGTGCAAGTATTTGGAAATACTGCCTGTTACTGGCCAAAACACTTTAGCATAAATTCTGAAAGTTAGGAGAAAAAAATCTGAAAATAAACTGCAAGAAATAGAAATCAATCCCTGGCCTTAACGAATAGAACGAAATCACATAGTACAATACAACCTCGTAAATGCTAGGAGATAAGATATTAAACGAAAACATTCAGCAGAAACCAAAGAGATGTCTTAAGAACAAAGCTCAACTCTGGCCAAATAGTTGTGAAGTGGTTGGAGAAGTGAAAAGCTCTCTAGAAGACAACAGTGTCGAGCATAGTACCTAGTGTCTGAACAATGTTAGATGACATCAGGTTGGAGACATGTTCTTCCAGGTGCTTCTTTGCGTCTTGTCTTCCCACATTCACGATCGCAAGCTTCTCTGGTGACAACTCATCCTCCTCTTGAACGGCCTTGTTATACTTAGCAGCCAAACTCAACATCTCCTGTTAAACACCAAAACAGAGACAATGTCAATGAACATGAGTGTGCAATATGCTTTAACAACTATAAAAAGGGTTGCAAAATAATCCGTATTTCTTACCTGGACAGTCTGTTCATTTGTCTTGGAGTGGGTGTCAAAGCGTCTTAGCGTCAGACCATCTGTCCATTTCTTCTTGTGGAGGTTTAGTAGCATCTTCTCCTCAAGCTCGTTCTTCCTGTAGTTGATGGCTATTGAATAATAGTGTCTGTTCAATCCATGAATCAAGGCCTGCATAGTAGTATCCAAAAGTCAGCATCTGAGAAATCTTTACGTTTTCGTTCCAACTAAGAAACAAATGAGACACGTTTCACAAAGTGATCATTCATCACCTGGATCGATGGTTTGTTAAGATGTCCAAGGTTCGATGTGGTTTGACGGGGTTCTTGCCCAAGCATAATCGTCTGTGGATTTATCGAGCGGAAGGCATCAATCACAACCTTTCCCTTCACACTTTGAATTGGATCTACCACAACTGCCACAGCTCGCTGGTTCAAAGCTTCAAAACTCTACAAAAAAAAAAAAAAAAAAAATAGCACACAGATGTTCACAATGAGCATATATAGTCCAATCTAAAGTTCTAAACTATAAATTAGATCTACAATGCAAAGTGGATAACAACAACACATTATTGAGTTCATTCAGATGAATAGATAAGTAAACAAACTGAGGAAACACAACGCACCTGTTGAGTATTAATGTCAACACCAGAAAGCCAGCAGCCAAATCCAGGATGGGAATGATACCAACCAACAACCATCTCAGGTCTGAAATTACAATACAAGAGAGAATCAATATCCCAAAATCAGATTCTCAATAAATAAGCTCACTAAAGTATAGATGGGTTTAGTAGAGAAGAACCAGTTACCTTCCAGTCTGTTTAAGCATGTCAAGCATATTAGTCTGGAAAACATGATCAACAGCTTCAACACTAACACCAGTACCACTCTGAGGCATAGCGAAAACATCAACAACCCTAACAGTGTACTCATCCACAAACTCTCCAAGCATCAGTCCCATGACTTCCATAGGAACACCAGCTCTCCCTGCGAATTTCCAATTACTTTCATCAAATCTCTATTATACAAACAGATCGAAAAAAACCCTAGAGTTCCATACCAAAAGGGGGGGGGGGGCGCAAGAGGAAAATCAAAGAGAGCGGAAACAAAATCATATAACCTAATCAGGAGGAAGCTTAATTTAGAGTTTTAAGGATTGGGTTGGGGTAATTTTACCGTGCTTAAGCATCTTGAGGAGGGCGAGAGAAGAGATGTAAACCTGCTCCGAGGTATCGAGAGTCGGAGAATCAGGCGATGCGTGACCCAAACCGCCACCAGCTCCGAAGATTCGCTGTAATCTCTCCATATTCAGATGAATCAATCAGTTCGTCTTCTTCCCCTTCGAGAGAGAGTTGCTTCTTCTTCTTCTTCTTCTTCTGGGTTCGCTACAACAATGGGATCTTCTTATAAAAAACCTCTCTTAAGAGTTTTCTTTATTAACAAGACAAGACGAAGATGGATCTTAATCGTTCGATTAGGCGAAACTATATTATTTACAAATTAGTCCTCTAATATTTCCTTTTTGTTTATTGTAGACCACTAATTCTACAATAAACATGATTTTCCTTATTTGTCACAAACTATACGAGAGCTTTATGATTGGTCAATGTTATTTATATATTGACTTATATAGCTTTTGTTTTATGATCAGAGAGTTTCTGTCATCTGTGTAGTTTTCTAGATACAAGAGTTATAAAAATGTCAGTAGTTTTGTCAATCTCTGTACATTAGACAACTTGAATTTTTTCCCAATGGTTTTTATTTGATACCTTGAAAAGTTTACAAGATCAATGAAAAATAACGAAATCAGTCAGGATCAAAGAAGAAACTTTTGGGAGCAGCAGCATTTTGGAAATGAAACTGTAAAGAGGTCTACTTAAAGATCAGGCATGCCCTTTCCTGTCTTAGCATCATATGTCTGCTCCCAGACATACTCCATTGGGGTGTCTTTAGGGCCAGCTGCAAAAAAAAAAAAAAGTATTAATCCCTCTATAAGAAAACCACTACTATCAAGGCCAAACTATATTTTATAGAGATAAATTGTGCGAATTGAGCTGTGTCGATATATGGTTCAAACCAAGAATCGCAGTTGTTATAGTCATAACAATAACGGCAAAGCTAAAAAAGCATTTTCTTCTTTGATCTCACAAGGGAATCAATTCATCTTATTTCTTCTTTGATCTCAGACTTAGAACATATAACGCATGTTTCAAATGCATAGCAAGCAGATTATGTTGATTCCATATTTTAATCTGACAGCTTATTTTTATGGTTATGTTTGTTCCCAAGTAGCTACGATATACACACTTCCAACATTCTATGCGCAAATTGTGTGTTTAAAGAGATGTTGAAGAGTTGCTACGTACCGGTAGTGGGTCTTGGTGTAGCCCTTATCTTGAGAATCTCTGGTCGAGGAATGATCGAACCAGATGTGCCTGTACCTCTAGCTACCCTTACTTTTGTTCCATCTTCTAGGTATTTTACACCAACCTTACAAGGCCTCCTGTCGTAGAAAGATATTTAGAAACATAGGAAACTTCTTGCTTGAGCAAAAGAGCAAATTGGTGGTGACAGTAGTTGAAAATGAGATAATACCCAGTGACTGGATCAACAACTTGGACATTTGAGGCATGAAGAGGAGCCTCTACCGTGAAAATTCCACCTTCGTGATCAGGGCCTCCCTTTATATGCTTCTTGATCTGCAGATACAGAATAAAACAGTGTCTCAGCGAGTAGCCAAAGACTATCCCAGCAGCAAGTTAAATCATCCAAAACGAAAAGAGTCCAAGTTGAACAATTCAAAACATTCTGTAGGGAAAGTGATGGAAATAGACCCGCTTTGTGATCAAGTAACCAACAAATAGATGTTTAAATTTTTAGAGAAGAACCAAATGAAGATTGATAACTCCATAATTGGTGTTAAGTAAGTGATATATGATCCTGATTCAATACTAGTTCATCATATTCCAGACCAAGTATGATTCAAGACAAACTCACCAGATTCTTGCCTTCAACAATAACACGATTTTGAGATCGGATGACACGTTTTATGGTTCCAGTCTCACCCTTATCTTTCCCACGAATTATCATCACCTGGATAAAAAATCAAACCCAAGAAGAAACACCACATCATTCATAAGAAAAATGAAACCAAACTAAAACAAACCACCAGAAGAAGAACAAAAGTGAGTGGTGGAAAAGAGTGTCCTCCTCACATTATCCCCTCGGAGTATCTTCCAGTGTCTGATAAGTTTCTCCGCAGCTTTCCAACCCATTTTGCTCCTACTCTCTTAGTTAAGAATCCTAAAATTTACATTACAAAGAAAACAAAAAAAAACACAGTCTTTCTTTTAGATTCCTACTACAGAAGATCAACGAGAAGAATGAAGAACCCAAATCAAAGATTTTGAAATTGGCAAGCCGCGCATTACAATAAACTAAAAGCAACTAGGTTTATCAATCTCGATACCTAATTCCGATTACTAAGAGATTGACAATAACCTTAAAATAATTGAAGATTATAAAATGAAATCGACAAGTTTGGCATCAAGGACAAGAAGCTTACTTGGAATTAGGCGAGGAAGAGAAACGTTGATGCTTCGTGTTTATGCCAACGGTGACGGTGGTGAAGAAATCGGGGAGTACTTTGATTGTGTGTGAAAATGATAAACCCTTAAACCACGAAACATTGAAACGACAACGCATTGATTGATGAATTTTTTTTTTTTTTTTTAACAGCAATTGATGAACAATTTTTTATTAAAAAAAAATATATACAGAGTATATATTAGTAGTATCTTCATCATAACTCTAAAACTGTTGTGAATTATAAGTAGAATACAATTATATGTGTTTTACAATACTTTGTAAAGAGTAAAAGAAGTAATAAAGAGAGGGAAAGAGAGAGGCATGCACGAGAGTGAGAGTGAGAGAGATTAGAGAATACTTACTTTCTTTTTGATCAAAGACACCATCTCATTTTACTCTTCTTACACAACTTATTTATAGTACAATTACAAAAGCATGAGTCATACACTCATGAATTTTGATAATGACAAGTGTTGTACCATGTGTATTATGATGGATTAATCACAATATTTTATAATACTCCCCTTGATTATCTATGTAGAACTATGCATCGCTCGTTAAAAACCTTATCATGGAAAACCCATTGGGATAAAAACCATGACAAAAAAAAGAGTATAGTGACGTAATCTCCTGGAAAAGATATGAGTAGTTTTTCTTCAAAGATCTCGTAGATGACGCATTCCGATACTATGAATATGCTTTCGAACATGGTAGGAAGCGATTTTGTAAAGAGATCTGCTGCGTTGTCACTTGATCGGATATATTGGATATTGACTTCCTTGTTCTTCTCGAGTTCTTGAATGTAGGAGAAGAATCTTGGAGGAATATGTTTTGTTCGTCGCTTTGATATAACCTTCTTTGATTTGAGCGACACAAGCTGCATTGTCTTCGTATAGCGTCATTGGCTCCTTACTGCTGACCATTCCACTTGCATCTTTTATATGATTTGACAAGGATCTGAGCCATACGCATTCTCTGCATGCTTCATGAAGCGCTATTAGCTCTGCGTGGTTCGAAGAGGTGGCGACCAAAGTCTGTTTTTGTGAACGCCACGAGATTGCAGTTCCTCCAATTGTGAAAACGTATCCAGTTTGGGATCGAGATTTATGTGGATCCGATAAATATCCTGCATCTGCAAAACCAACTAGACCAAACGCAGAGTTTCTACGATACAACAATCCCAAGTCAATCGTACCTTGAAGATAGCGGAATATGTGCTTAATTCCATTCCAGTGCCTGCGGGTAGGAGCTGAGTTGTATCTTGCAAGTAAATTAGTTGCAAATGCAATGTCTGGTCGGGTACAATTTGCAAGATACATAAGTCCACCGATAGCACTCATATAAGGTACTTCGGGACCAAGTATTTCTTCATTCTCTTCACAAGGTCTGAATGGATCTGTATCAACATTCAGGGACCTACCGACCATTGGAGTACTCAAAGGAGTCGCTTTATCCATATAAAAGCGCTTTAAAATCTTTTTCGTATAATTTGACTGATGCACAAATACTCCATCTTGGAGATGTTCTATTTGAAGACCGAGACAAAATTTTGTCTTTCCAAGATCTTTCATTTCGAACTCTTCTTTCATATGAGTTCTAGCATCATCAATCTCCTTTTGAGTTCCAATTATATTGAGATCATCAACATATACAGCAATGATCACAAATCCCGATGAGGATTTCTTTATAAAGACGCAAGGACATATTTCATTATTTACATATCCTTTCTTCAATAAGTAATCGCTTAACCGATTATACCACATGCGTCCGGATTGTTTTAATCCATAAAGTGATCGCTGTAATTTTACCGCATATATCTCATTAGGCTTTTCCTTTAAAGTCTCAGGAACCTTAAATCCTTCTGGAATTTTCATGTGGATTTCATTATCTAATGACCCATATAAATACGCTGTCACTACATCCATAAGGTACATTTCTAAATTATTAGAAGCTGTTAGACTCATTAAGTACCTGAATGTAATTGCATCCATGAACGGAGAATATGTTTCCTCATAATCAACTCCCGGCCTTTGAGAAAAACCTTGTGCAACGAGTCGGGCTTTATATTGTGTTATCTCATCTTTCTCATTTCTTTTTCTCACGAAAACCCACTTGCACCCAACAGGTTTTATATCATTAGATGCAGTGACAATAGGTCCGAAGACATTTCTTTTATTAAGGGAGAACAATTCAGTTTGCATTGCACTTTTCCATTTTTCCCAGTCAGGCCTTTGTTGGCATTCTGACACAGACCTTGGATCAGGATCATCATTTTCATAATCAATCTCTTTAGATACAGAAAAAGAAAATATTCCATTATCATCATCGATTTCATCTCTAGCCCATAATTTTCCATCTTGGGCATAATTAATAGAGATCTCATAATTTTCTGTATCGTCTTCCTGATGAATTTTCTCTTTACTTGGTTCCTCTTGAACCTTTTCATTTCTGTCTCCCATTTTGTTTTTCTTTCGGGATTTTTATCTTTAGAACCTATTGGCCTCCCCGTTTTAATTGAACTTTAGGCTCATTAACCTTTTTCCCATCGATTTCCTCTTTAGGAATTTCAACTCTTGATGGTGCATTTGCAGCGGGAATATGTGTTTTTGTCACCCTTTTTGTATCGTGAATGCATCTGGTAATTGATTTGCCAAATTTTGTAAATGTACAATTTTCTGAACTTCCAGCTCACGTTGATTCGTAGGGGGATCAAGATGTACCAAAGATGGTGTATTCCATGTAATCTCTTTTGGTACCTGTTTAATTCCTCCCCTAACGCTGGAAATTCATCTTCATTAAAATGGCAATCAGCAAAACGTGCTGTAAACATATCACCAGTTTGTGGTTCAAGATAATTTATGATACTCGGTGATGCATAACCGACGTATATTCCCAATCTCCTTTGTGGCCCCATTTTTGTTCTTTGTGGTGGGGCTATAGGAACATAAACCGCACATCCAAAAACACGGAGATGAGAAATGTTTGGTTCTTGACCAGACGTTAATTGTAAAGGGAATATGTATTGTATGCACTTGGTCGTATTTGGACCAACGCTGCAGCATGCAATATAGCATGACCCCATATAGAAATTGGGAGTTTTGTTCTCAATATCAACGGTCTAGCAATGAGTTGTAACCGTTTAATCAAAGATTCAGCCATGCCATTTTGTGTATGAACATGAGGGACCGGATGTTCAACATCAATTCCCATTGACATACAATATTCATTAAAAGCTTGTGAAGTGAATTCACCAGCGTTATCAAGCCTTACTTTATTTATGGCATAATCAGAGAATTGTGCTTTTAACCTGATTATTTGGGAAATGAATTTTGCGAAAGCCGTATTTCGTGTTGTCAAAAGACACACGTATGACCATCTACTAGATGCGTCAATCATTACCATAAAATAACGAAATGGCCCGCATGAAGGGTGAATGGGTCCACATATATCACCATGTATTCTCTCTAAGAATATTGGCAATTCATTCCCGACTTTGGTTGGCGATGGCCTAATTATGAGTTTTCCTTGAGAACATGCATCACATGAAAACTCACCAGAGCAATAAATTTTCTGGTTTTTTAACGGGTGGCCATTAGAATTTTGCACAATTTTTCGCATCATGATTGAACCAGGATGTCCAAGTCTCTCATGCCAAATCTTAAATGTATTAGTAAACTTTGAGTTTACTGTAACATACGATGCGAATACATTTATTTTTGTGCAATATAATCCAGAGGATAACATTGGTAACTCTTCCAATATATGTTTTTCCTCGAATTTAATGCAAAGATATTCAATGCCATTCTTATTCATAGTCTCTATATGATATCCATTTCTTCGGATATCTCTGAAACTTATCAAGTTTCGTTGAGACTTAGGGGAATATAATGCATCTTTTATTTCAAATTTTGTTCCTCTTGGCATTGAAAAATTGGCTTCGCCAAAGCCCATTATAATCTCTGCATTTCCACATATAGTGCTCACGCCTTTAGCGGAGTCATTCATTTTAAGAGAGGAGAAATATTTTTTATCTCTAAATATTGAGTGCGTAGTAGCACTATCTGCTAGACACATTTCTTCATCTTCAATCTCAAAAGTTGGCATTTTCTGGAGATAAAATATTCATAAAATATGCATTAATATATAACAAAGTCTTAGGAGATTTAAAATATATTACAAAAAGACTTTAAACACCAAAAGTTTTACAAGCATATTTTACATAAAGATTTTAATCGCATGATTTTCCACTCTCTTGATTGACGAGGAAATCTGCGATATCCAGATGAGTTTCATCATTGAGACCATGGTAGGAAGGTCCAGCTTCATTTGAGATGAGATTGGTCTCAACGTCTCTTTCTTTTTCCTTTTGAGACGCTTGATATAGATCGGCCAAATGCTTTGGTATAGGACAAGTTTGGTACCAATGACCTTTCATGCCGCATCTGTAACAACTACTCTCATCTTTTTTCTTTATAACGCGGCTGGCATCATTTACATGAAGATCGTTGTTGGCTTTGCCAGCGTTGAAGCTATTAGAATAGTGACCTCTTCCTCTACCTCGGCCACGACCTCCTCCACGCCCACGACCACGGCCACGGCCTCGACCGCGTCCGCGTCCTTGTTCTTGCCAATTATTATAACTGGATGAAGCAACATTCACTTCTGGAAGTGGAGCTGATCCAATTGGACGAGTTTGATGATTCAGCATCACGAGTTGATTATTTTGTTCAGCAACAAGAAGAACGTGCATTAACTCAGAAAATCGAGTGTATCCTTTGGTCCGGTATTGTTCTTGCAGGATTACATTTCCAGGATGAAAAGTTGAGAGCGTTTTTCGATCATATCATAATCGCTCACTTCTTCGCCACACAAAGCCATCCTGGAGGTGATTCCGAACATAGCGGAATTAAATTCACCAACACTTTTGTAATCCAAGAACCGGAGATTTAACCACTCATGTCTAGCCTTTGGTAAGATCACATATTTCTGGTGATCAAACCTATCTTTGAGTGATTGCCAAAGATCTACAGGATCTTCTTTCGTGATGTACTCGTTTTTAGATTATCGTGGAGGTGGTGGCGTAAAACACCATGGCCTTGGCCTTATCCTCATCTGACGTCGTTTCGACGGATCGATGGTGCTTAAAAGCCCATCCGATCTCGATGCATTCGTGCATCCGATGCCCATGTCATATAATTTTTCCAGATACATCAAGGGCAAGGATTTCGAGTCTGGCGAGATTTGACATAATTATCTACATGAATAATAAGTCCATTATTAATTTATTCATGAGATTTTGAGGAGGCAGAGCCTTCCATAATATAATATAAATCTTAACATATGATCGAGAAGGCAGAGCCTATCTTTCAGATCAAGAATGTAGATCTATATGATCAAGGAGGCAGAGCCTACCATTATGATCAAGGAGAAGACATAGTCTTTTTACTCCGTAAATATCTCATATATATATTCTTGAATTTAAAGGAATTTAAAGAAATTTTAAATAAACAAATTCGACAAAAATTAAATGTTACCTCAAAAGAGTGATCTGTATAGAAACGGTTGGATCGATTGGAGCAGAGAGACGATCGTGCTGATAACGTGTTGTGAATTATAAGTAGAATACAATTATATGTGTTTTACAATACTTTGTAAAGAGTAAAAGAAGTAATAAAGAGAGGGAAAGAGAGAGGCATGCACGAGAGTGAGAGTGAGAGAGATTAGAGAATACTTTCTTTTTGATCAAAGACACCATCTCATTTTACTCTTCTTACACAATTTATTTATAGTACAATTACAAAAGCATGAGTCATACACTCATGAATTTTGATAATGACAAGTGTTGTGCCATGTGTATTATGATGGATTAATCACAATATTTCATAATAAAAATGATTTTAAAATATTATTTAAGAGGAACTTACTATATTAATTATTTATTTGGTAAATGATTTTAATTTTATTTTTTATCAGAATTTATTTTTAGTAAGACTACTACAACCCACATGCATTTAATTTGTTACAGAATTTGCGCAGTTTCAAACATAATTGATAATTGTTTTAAAACCAAGTTTTTGTTTTGACAACCAAACTCCATTTCATCACGCAATGCATTAATTCCTTATTTGAATGTTGATGCATCATAACACTATATGGCTATAGGTTACTAGTAACGTAGTCGTGATATGTTAGGTGAAAATCATCCTAACACTATATGGCTATAAAGTGTTGATGCACTATATTTATGTTACTAGTAGCGTAGTCGTGATATGTTAGGTGAAAATCATCCTTGACAACGTATAAGCATGAAGAACCCTAAATCAACAGAAATTTAAGTACAAGTTGTGCATAACAGTATAGAATTAAAAGTAATTAGTCTTATCAATCTCTATACCTAATTCCGGTTATTATGACACTGACAATAACCTTCGGATAAATTGACGATTTCATTTGAAATCGACGGGGGATGCAAAAACAAGTTTGGTTTTTAAGGACTAGTGAATAAGCTTACATGTGAGGAATTCGGGTGAGGAAGAGAACCAACAACGTTGAAGCTTCGTGTTTATGCCAATGTTGAGATTAATGAACATTTTTTTATTTTATTTTTTAAACATTTGTATAATTGTATTTACATCACAACTCTAAAACCGAATTTAAAATATCTATATATACATTTTGCAAGTACATTTAACAAATAAATCCTGAATTTGTCACCTATTTACAAAACTGGCACTGACATTAAATATTTATATTTTATAATTTACAGTTTATAAAATTATGATATAGTTTCCTATTTTTGTAAACAATTATTCTCTCATTATCCCAACTTTCCAAAAAAATCGGAACCACTACCTAACTATTTGCATTAAATACTAATTTGATAATTAATTAAATAAATATAATTTTTTTTAAACTTGAAAAAAGTTTCTTCCTAATCAAATTAATAATATTTTTGCGGGTTAAAGTCATTACATCTGTTGCGGTTCAGACCTCACATGACGGGTTAACACATATTATCATGTTTTCACCATTACAAAACTAGAAGAATTGAATTAGTAAAATCTTCACATATCCTAATCCAGTTAACTCAAGCGGGACATATGGGTGCAGACTATATACTCCTATGTGTTTTGTAGGATAATTTTTTGCGGATTAAAGTCATTAAATCTGTTCCAAAACCGACCTGACATTATGGGTTTGAACTAAGGCTAAAATATTAATTTATTTCATATATTATAGATTTTTAACTCACAAAATAATTAACCATCCTACGAAACCCGCGAAAATATATACATGTCCGCAACCGTTTCAGTACATACATTTTATTAAATTTTAATGGTATAAATCTTTTAACTTATAAAATATTTTTTTTAAAGAACTAATATTAATGATAATTATTTCAAAATTATAAGTACATATATTTACTAGAATATTTAAATGTTTTAGAAACAGAATAAAAACAAAAATAGTCCCGCGGTATACCGCGGGTTCAAACCTAGTTATATACAGTTTTAAAGAACTTACTTTATTAATTACTAGGTATTGAGCCCCCGCGATATCGCGGGAAACTCATTTTAATAAAAAAATTATTAAAAAATTTATTTAATATATTTTTATTAAATTATGGTATAATAAATTCCAAAAATATAACTCTTAAAAATATTTTGAGAAATATTCCTAAAAATAAATTTATGTTGACGTATCGTTCTTAATGTACTTTTAAGTTCATTTAATTAGTGAGTTACCCTTTGACTAAAATATTTACAGATTTTGCCATTGATGTAACTTACACATATTTCACTCAATTATTTTGAGAAAAATTACAATTAAAATATGCAAATGAGGGATACAAATCTTTACGATTAAATTAGTGCTATAAACATATAATAGGTAGTTGCATTTTTAAAATAATTTTAATGTAATTAAATCCCCATATTTTATTTAATTGTGTTTTCAATTTTAATATTATATAATTATTTGTTGCCTACAATTATACATTTGAAGATAAGTAGATTCTTATATTTATTCCCACATAGTTATATAGGTAAACATATTTATATCTATAAATGTTTATATGTTTACATATGACATCACCATATAGAGTGTTAATTTGAAAGAAATGTAAAATTATTTATTTAGTAATTTTGAACTCTAATGTTTTTTTATAGATTTGTTAGATTTATCAGTTTAAATATTTTTATTTTTTGTTTTAATTGTTAAAAACATGAATACATTGTATAAAAACACTATAAATTTCCAAAAAAATCGTATAAGAAGTTGAAAAGATATTAAAAATTAATTGAGACCACTCATAAAATGACATAATGTTAATTTGTTCAAATTAAATATTTGAATTCAATTAAATGAATTATTCAAAATGTTTCACATAACTCAAATATACTTTTATAAATGAATATGTTTACATATTTATATTAATGAATATGTTTACATATTTATATTTCCGAAATCAATAAATCAAAATTTATCAAATTAATAACCTTATCACCACTTTACAAATTTACCCATGTGATGTCCAGTCCAGTGCTGAATTTAACACAGAATTGAATGAGATTGAAAATCAGTTGATGATGCAACTGCGTCTGACGTTTAGAAATTACTTTGCCAGCCTCTTCAAGATGTACATTGATTACGTCTACTGCTCTTATGAATTACTCTATCGCTGTTGGCCATGTGAAAAATGACTTCATCAACACTATAGAAGAATAAAATATTTGATATATATTTCACCTTACGTCTACATGTTTCCTTAAATAAAAACATATATTTACAGGTTCTATATGAAGAATCAAACTAAGAGACTATAGGGCATATCAATGGAGCCAAGCCAACTATTTCTTCAAAAATAAGCAGCTGCATACGAATCAATCGTATTCGTATGATACCGATTTGACCTCATCAGACTCATTTGAGATTCCCCCTACTCTTCTGAGTTCTGATCTTGCAAGAAGTGGATATGCCATTTGAGTATTTTTGACCACTTAATACAAATCTATAATTTCCATTACTCAGTTATTCTAACCATAAATGTCACCAAAAAAAAAACAAACAAAAAGAATACAGCTGGCAAAAAATACTCTAAAGCATATATATATAACAGCTTCTAAAAATGTTTCACTATACTTTCTCCAAATCCATCCGTTAATTAATATCTTCACGGAGGAGAAAAAATGGCGACAGAATCATCACAACCAAACCAGAAACTAACGATTCCGTTAAAAACAAGAATCGCTCTCAGCGTCATCTCAACCTTCACCGATAACGCTCAACGTCCCGACGGAACTATCAACCGCCGTTTCCTCCGCCTCTTCGATTTCCGTGCTCCTCCCAATCCTAAACCCATCAACTCCGTCTCCACCTCCGATTTCGTCGTCGATCCCTCCCGCGACCTCTGGTTCCGATTATTCACACCGCACGTCTCCGGCGACAGAATCCCCGTCGTTGTTTTCTTCCACGGCGGCGGTTTCGCTTTCCTCAGCCCTAACGCTTACCCTTACGATAATGTCTGCCGGAGATTCGCTAGAAAACTGCCTGCTTACGTCGTCTCCGTCAACTACCGCCTCGCTCCGGAGCATCGTTATCCTGCTCAGTACGACGACGGATTCGACGTTCTCAAGTACCTCGAGGAGAATCGCGGCAACATCCTCCCGGCGAACGCTGATCTGTCTAGATGCTTCTTCGCCGGAGATAGCGCCGGCGGAAACATCGCGCACAACGTCGCCGTCCGAGTTTGCAGGGGGAATTTCACCGCCTTGAAATTGATCGGACTGATCTCGATCCAACCGTTCTTCGGCGGAGAAAAGAGGACTGAAGCGGAGAAACAACTCGTCGACGCTCCTTTGGTATCGTCGAATCGAGCAGATTGGTGCTGGAAAGCGATGTTACCGGAAGGAGTAAACCGGGATCACGAAGCGGTTAACGTAGGAGGACCAAACGCAGTGGATATAACGGATCTGGAGTACCCGGAGACGATGGTGGTTGTGGCTGGGTTTGATCCGTTAAAGGATTGGCAGAGAAGCTACTACGAGTGGTTAAAGTTATCCGGGAAAAGAGCAACGTTAATCGAGTATCCAAACATGTTCCACGCGTTTTATATCTTTCCTGAGTTACCGGAGTCGGGTCAGTTAATTATGCGGATTAAGGATTTTATTGCGGAGCGCGTCGCTTCACTCTAATAAGCTGCTTAATTAATCACACGCTGTAGTAGCTCGCTCAATTAATAAAATAAATGTACTAAGCTATGCTTATGCTTATGCTTATGTTCTATTTAGTCTGTTTACATATTATTAAGTGGATGTCATTGTGTTGTTCTGTGAACTTGTTCTACGTGCGGGTTTTGTATTTGTAGTACACAACGTTTCAGGGGAAAAAAATCATTATGAAACAATATCTTTTAAATTGTAATCTTAATGAAAGATACAAAGGCTTCTTTCGTTCTTGTCACGGTTGTTACTTAATACTATATATGGTAGACGAGTAGAATAGAAATTTTTTTTTCTTTTGTCAAACGAGTAGAATAGAAATTATAAACAATGGAATTGATTTGTTTTGCACGGTGATGAGATTCGTGAACACCGGTAGGTGAGTCCATACCTCACTTAAGGAAAAGATAAGTTGTTGAGGTTAGTTTGGTGAAGAGTGCCACAATTTAATGCATTTTTCTAGCAGAGAAGTTAACTCCCAGTACGGCTCTTCGTTAATGTCGATGTTAAGTGTATTGTAAAAGACTCTTGTTTTGTAATCAAAGTAGTAAATTGTTTCGATCCGTTGAACTATTTAGAGTGTTGAGTATATAACATTTACATCGAGACATATTTCCATTTTGTAAAATGTATATATATATATTCATCACCGTTCTCATTTCTTGATTGTTTGCTTGAGTTTGTGTATTTTCCGTTTATATTTATTGTGTGCTTAGCTTGTTAAAAATAGTAACTTACAAATTTAAACATTTTAAAACAAGATTTCTTTTGTAAATGGTTAATGTAAACACCACTAAAACCAAACGGAAGGAAACCCTTTTCCTCTTTGCGTTTGACGTGTACGTTTCCTACATAATTCTATGTTTAAAATGAAACCTTTAGTATTACATCAATGATCAAACATTACATTTTTCAACCAATTTAAACAATTAGGTTTGAAATCGATATTATTGAAAGTTGAAAACGTAGCTCGTGTTTTTCCACATCTTCTTTGTTTTTTTCTTTCTTTTTTGAGCAAACTGAGAATAATATTAAAAAAACAGAACAGAGTTTACACTCCACGAAGGGAGGAAGAAGTAGCTGCACTAAGCACACATTTGGATAGAGCATCTGCCACAATATTGTCCAAGCGAGGGACAAATTTAAAAACAACAGATACAAAAGATTCACTATAACTAGTGATATCTTGCAGGATGGTATGTAACTCCTTGGAGTATGCTTTTGAGATAATAGAATTGATGAGGACTTGACCTTCTTTGCTTAAGTACTTGTTGAAAGTTGAAACCTTCGTTTAAGTGCGTTATGCGAGGACATTAAATGATTTGTTTAAGTGAAACTGTAATTTTTTGTTTAAGTACTCATTGGACCGTCCGTCTCTTGTCGACAAGATGATATTTATCCGTGTGTGTTTTAGTAGTGGTGTGAGAGCAGACTTATTAGGTGCACTGTTTCTTTCTTGGAGATACTGACAATTACTTTCTAAATTTAAAAGTCGGTCTGACTGAATACGGATAAAAATGCTATAGCCACGTACGTGTCCAATATGACAAAAATATTATGGTTGCATTCTCTAATATCATTATTACTAGGTAACAATCCGCACTATATGTGGGATAATTCAATTCAAATAAAATTATTACAATTAAAATTATTATTTAGAGTTTAAGGTGTTATAATAATAATTTTACACATAATTTTTTTTATTTATTAAAATTTACATTTAATTATTTTGTGTAAAAATATATTTCACCCGTGAAATGTGAAAATAATGTTAATTTTTGTGATAATGTTATTTATTTTTAAGATTATTGTAATAATTAATTTTTATAATATACTCCTTTGTTTCATAAAGAGTGCCATTTTAGAATTTTATTTTTGTTTCACAAAGAGTGTCATTTTATATTTCCAATGCACTATTTTATTTATACAATGCATTTTTTTTTTTTACAGCAATGCATCTTTTTCATTAGATTTTGTAGTTTTACCTTTAATATATGACTAAATTAACCATTAAACATTTATTAAATAAGGGCATATATGTATTTTTAATATTTTCTTAATTTGTATGAAATATGTAAACATGACATTTATCGTGAAAGAGAGGAAGTACTTGAATAGTCATCATTTTTTTTTTAAATCGGAAAATAAGTTTTTAATAGTTTATGAAATGTAATTTACTTTAAATAATTAAATATGTTATGAAAATGATAATTAAATTCTTAACTATATCTTCTTTTTTAATAGTTAATAAAGTCTTTCTTTTTTAAAAACTAATAAAAATAAACATTACCTTATATATTCTAATGACACAATTATGTAAATAATAATCAAATAATAATTTCCTTATATATTTTAGTGGTAAATTTAAAAAATCAAAAGACTTACTTTTGTAAATATTTATCTTGAGATGCTTAACTGCAATTAAATCTTCAAATCGCTCTGGCGACGACACATCAACATTTTCAACAAAATGCATCTCTATTAATATATAGAGGATAATTCCACGTTTGTGAGTTAATCAATTGTTTTTGTTTGTTCATGATTCTATTTTCAGTTTTTTTTCTTTTGTTCACTTAACTTTGTTTTTCCCTTCTTTTTTTTTATAATATAAACAGATTTTGCATAAATATTCTCATTTGATATAATTTTACATATGTAATGTAATTATTCTTGTTGAATGGTAAAAATAATTTGTATACAGTAAAACCTCTATAAATTAATAAAGTCAGGACCATGAAATTTTATTAATTTTTAGAAGTTTTAATTTATCGATAAATTAATAATTATTAATTTATGAAGAAATTTTCTCATTTTCATAAATTTAAAAATTTTATATTACAAAATAAGATACTGCAATATCTTTAGAACCAGTTAATGATGATAAAATATAATTTATGGTAATGATGAAGTCGAAGAAGATATTGCGGTATCTTTAGAACCAGTTACTAAAGAAGTAATTATCGCATCTAGGAATATTCACAATTTTTTATGCAATTTGAAAAGATAACAATGATAAAGATTAGAAATGAGCTCAAACTGAATGCAAATTGAAGAATATGCAAACAACAATAGGATCATATTTCACAATATTTTTTAGAAAGGGAAACAACAATATAATCATATCTCACCAGATTTTCTTAGATATATATGTGTATCTATATATAGAAAGTTAACTTTTCTCTCTTCTCATTCCTCCACATCATCATCCACCTAAGCAATGATATATATATTTTTTGCATTAAAAATAATATTTTAAATATTTATTCAATGCATATTTATTACTCATAATTAATAATATAAAGTTAAATAAAAACAAATTAGTAAGATTACTTAAAATTTTAAATAGTAAATACAATAATAAAATTTGTTTTAGTAAATAATAAAAGTAAAATAAATGAATATTTTAAAATAGTAAAAATAATACTGTGGATTTAATTTAGTACTAATGTTATTATTTAAATTTTAACCAAAAAATGATTATATTCTAAAATTTAGAATGGGTTAATGAGTTGTAGAATAGAAGTAAGATTTTAATGTATGGTGGAGTAAAAAAACAATTTATGTAGTTGTATTTATAAAATTTTAAACATAAAAATAAAATTGAAGTGAAACATTTGTTTCTAAGAAACATATATTACAAAGATTTATTATGAAATTTCACTTGTAGAAAAATAAAAGATTAATTACTCACCTCAACTTAAAGTTTTGATCTAAAACGAAGACATTAAAAGGGTCACACTTTTTTTTTAGGAAAACTATGAAAAAGAATCTTGAAAATATAATCCATCTAAAAAAACAAAATCAATGGTCATAAAATATAGAAAAAATGATATGTAAGCCGTACAAAAAAAGTGACATGTGATTTGTATAGCATATCTCATAATGCATATTATCAACCAGAGCTACAATTCTATAACATGATAAAATATAAAATATAAAACATGCTTGAGATTTCATCAATTCTATTAAATGCTCTTAACCGAAAAAATTGGCAGAAACAACATATTTAAAGTACACCATATTTTTTTGAGAAGATGAATCTAAGGTTATATCACAAAATTAACATCTGAAAATAACATACATATAAGGGTTTTAGACAAATATGTAACTTAGATTAGTGAACAGATATTCATTGTCGGGTTTAATCGTTTCACTATCTAAGCATTCTTGACTTGGTCGGAAGTTCTATTATGGCAGGTAATGCACTTGGAAAACTCCATTGTAGTGACATAGCAATAAAAATGTTAATGAAAGTTTGTATATTTGCATTTAATGTGATATCGCTATGTTTAAATAATCTCTATAATTAATTTTTTAAGTCATTTTTTTGTTACTATGTGATATATTGTTAATTTGCCAAAAAAACATTATTGCGATACTAGACAATATATGTTATATATAAATTAGTAAAATAAAAATGACTTTTATATGGATTAATCTTTTAAACTTCAAATGATTAATTATTTTTATACTAAATGATTCTTATTCCTAAAAAAAATAAACTAAAATCTCAACCAAATAAATATAACAATGAAACATTATCTTCAACAATACATTTGTTGTATAACACTTAGTAAAGTAAGTTTAGTGTTTATATAGATTTATACTTAAAATTTTGAATAAATATATTTGAGCTCAAGAATTTAGATTAATAGAAAATATTTTAAATTAAAATTCCGCGCGTGCGCGGGTATAAATTCTAGTGCTATATAAACTTTAAAGGTCTTATATAAGTTAATTAGCTTTAAAGTGAAAATAAAATATTTTCTATAAACCAAGTAATGGAACAAACTATATTATTGATGAGAAAGAAAAAAGAAAAACAGAAACCGAAACTATAAACATAGATTACATTATGTTTATTAGAAAACAATAAAAATTATCTTAGATAGACATAGTCGAATTGACGTATAATCACCGATTATGAAGGATCATTATTTGTCTCTTTTAAGATACGCATAAAACACAAGCCGAAGCCTATCAAAACTGCAAAAACGGCAAAGACGACTATTAACACCAGTAGCGACGGGCCCTCCGTTCTTCTCTATTATAATCTTTGTTTGTATTGAAAGCTGAAAAAAGAAATAGAGTATATTCAATCAAGAAGAAGAGGTCTTATATAAGTTAATTAGCTTCCAAAACAATGAATGGAAAACTTTGATGACCAAAAAATAATGGAAAACGTTGATACAATTAGCTAATTGAATCTAAAAAGAAATGGTAAATTATTGAGCGAGTAAAAGGATATTGACCTTTTAGGATCCAAAAAAAAAACTGAGGTTTAAATGCTTATCTTAAACACGTATATTCAATATATAAGCGTATCCTAAACATGCCATGTTAGGTTTAAACGCTTTCCAAAATTGAGAATCGTATATTAAATATACAAAATTCGATATTGTTTATAGTAGAAAGCATGTCACATATTGAAAACGATTATTTATGTGGCAGACTAAGAAAATAGAAAGGCGGTAATATCATAGCTTAACTATTAGTATTATTACTAATGATTTCGAGTCTAGCTGAACTCTAAACTAATGTTAACATCATACACAAAAACTTATTACCAAACGTTTTTGTGAAGCAACAATACTTCCTCGTTCCTCCCATAAGAAAAAACAAAACAAAAAATAGTCTCTAACAATTCTCTTTAGAAAAGATTCAGACCTATGTATTTAGTTTGTATCTCGTACTTAGATTTGTCACGTTGTGGCTTTTAAAGCACTTCTATTGGAGTCTCAAGTCTGTCAATGAGAAAGCCGTCTTAAAAATAAACTAAAACTAAAAATATATATTAATTGAAAATGGCTAGATAAATATATATGTTGTTTCTCAAATGAGAGACCCTCTCTCTCATCAAAACATATAACTAGATATGTTTCTCATATGCTTTTTTGTTATTGATTCACAGTTTTTTTTTTTATCACAAGATAATATTTAATATTTTTTAGATTTGAAATACTATTTTTGGTCATATGAGAAAAATATATTATATTTGAAATATAGATAATATTTGATCTTATAATATTAATTAATTAGGTCAGATATTATTTTTATAAATAATAAAATAAACTTATCTTATTTATTAAGCTCTCTTATGTATAAATTTAAATTATCTATTAAAATTAATTGATATTACTTAAAGTTGATCTAAAATTATTTGTATTGAATCATCAAAATGTTATAACACCAATAAACTAGAATAGTGTTTTGTAAAAAAGTTATTTATTAAAAATGAACTGTCAAAGCATATCTTATATAATATGAGAAAGTTTTTTTAACTTTTACTAACAGTGTGACATTTGGCATTCTCTTTTAGCGACACCTATCATAATAAAAACCATATCTTGGATGAGAAATAAAATAGTTTAAATACATGATTATGATTATGCCTTTATGTAGTTTTATAAACCTTAACTTTTACACGTTTTCAAACCATATAATATTTTCTTTCATTAATTGAGTAGGCAATAAAGTTAGCCAGTTCCACTAAAATCCTATTAAATTATGATAAATTACATAATTTTTTATTAAATAATAAATAATAAAAATGAATAAAGTGACATAAATAAAAATTTCAAATAGTAAAAATAATACTATGAATTGTATTAGTAGTAATGTTATTATTCAAATTTTAACCAAAAAAATTTCATATTCCAAAATTTAGAATGGATTAGTGAGTTTTAGAATGGAAGTAAGATTTTAATGCATGATGGAGTAAAAAACAATTTATGTAATTTTATTTATAAAATTCTAAACATAAAAATAAAATTGAAATGAAATATTAGTTTTTAATTAGAAACATATACTACAAAGATTTATTATTAAATTTTACTTAAAGAAAAATAAAAGCTTAATTACTCAATTCAACTTAAAAGTTTTGATCAAAAATGAAGACATTATAAGAGTCACACTTTTTTTGGGAAAACTATGAAAAAGACTTTTGAAAAAAATAATCTGTCTAAAGAAACAAAATCAATTGTCACAAAATATAGAAAAAATGATATGTAAACTGTTACAAAAGTGACATATGATTTGTGTAGCATATCTCAGAAGATATATTATCAACTGAAGCTACAATTCTATAACATGATAAAAGAAAATTAAATATAAAACAAGCTTGAGATTTTATTAATTTTCTCATATACTTTTAACCCAAAACATTGGGAGAAACAACATATTTAAAGTACACTATGTTTTTTTTTGAAAAGACGAAGATGAGAATGCATCATTAAATTAACATCTGGAAACAGCATATGAAGTTTTAGAAGATATGTAATTTGGATTAGAGAACGTATATTCATTGTCGGGTTTAATGGTTTCACCACCTAAGAATTCTTCACTTGGTCGAAAATTCTATTATTGGAGGTGATGTATTTGGACAACTCCATTGTAGCGAAATAACACTAAAAATGTTTATAAAACTTTGTATATTAACATTTAACGTGTGATATCAATATGTTAAAATGATCTCTACAATTAGCCCAACGATCAACAGTCGACATTAGAACTTTTAAAAAGATATATATATTTTTTTTTTGTATGAATGTTAAAATATATTCACCAAAAAAAGACAGTAGTTCAAAAATAGCTTACAATTTCAAACAGTTAGAGAAAAGGAGCTAAAAACATTTGAGAAAACTGGAGAGTAGATTAAATGGGATGCGTTTGAAACCAGTACTGAAGGCCTCCCTCATAGCCGGAAGTGGTGACGAGAGTGAGTAATCGATTGCGAAATTGCTTCGCGATGGACTTGATGAGAGTGTTAGGAGGAGAGGGGGCCTCGCCATGTCGTCGAGCATTACGCTCCCGCCAAAGTGTATGCAGAGCAGCTTGAAAGACATACCAGAGGACAAAAAGGTGGTGCCGTGGAGCGGACGAGTCGATGAGAAGCGGGGTCAGCGTTACCCAATGCGTGGTAAACCGAGCACCAAGTAACCCTTGAGTAAGCGCAGACCAGATTTGAGAGGAGTACGTGCAGGAGAAGAAAAGATGGTCCCTGGTTTCCCCATGTCCTTGGCAGAGCACACAGGACCCATTTGCAGAGGCGTTCCATTGAACCAGCTTGTCGCCCGTTGAGAGCCGGTTCTTGAGAGCAAGAGTACTTAGGAGTTGAGTGGGGAAACCAAATGCCTGCATACCAGTCGCAAACAGGGTTTGGCTCCCTTATCAGAGTCCAAGTATCTAGTGAGATAAATTTAGTCTTGAAAGTACCGTTCTTTTGCTTCCACAGTGCTCGGTCGTAACCAGTTGACTGTACTGAACCGCGGAGGGAGTCGAGTACATCTTCAAGGTGGTTAAGAGTGTCTACACGGTGTCGTCGTCTCCGATGCAATAGCGCCTCTGCCACGGTACTTTGCTGCCGAATACCCATATTAATACTTCCACGTTGCCCAAAGAGTCCAAAAAGTTGACCTAATGGGCTCCAATCATCAAACCAGAACGAGGTTCCATGGCCTGTTATCACTTCTTTCTTATGTAAATTTGCAGCAAGTGGTCGAAACTTGAGAATTTTTTTCCACATCCAAGAACCCCCGACGCTCTTATCATTAACTGACCATAAAGAGCCTGATCTAATCAGGTTCCGCCTAACCCAGTTTACCCAAAGTGAGTTGTCAGCTGACACAAGCCGCCAAATAAGCTTCAGAATGCACACCGTGTTTGTGTCCCGCAAACGACGAAGTCCCAAACCACCCTCAGACTGCGGAGCACACACATCGAACCAAGATACCTTAGCCTTTCTCGAACTTAGGTCCGGGCGAGACCACAGGAAAGCTGAGAAGAGGCTATCAAGCTCCCGAAGACACTTTTTTGGCATAAGAAAAGCAGAGAACCAAAAATTTGTGAGGCTGGGAAGCACTGATTTTATCAACTGAAGTCTGCCTGCAAAGGATAAGCAACGTCCCGTCCAAGATATAATGCGTAGACGGATACGCTCGAGGAGTGGTAGATAGTCTGAATGTGTCATAGAGCGTGTGAGAAGGGGTAATCCTAAATACCGGACAGGGAGAGAGCCAACCGTAAACGGAAAGTGTTGGAGAATATCTTGTTGATGTAGTGGTGAAACCCCAGCCATAAAGAGAGTAGATTTTTCAAGGCTTATTTTTAGACCAGAGATGACTGCAAATTTGTCAAAAACAGCTAAAATTCCTTCAACAGAACGTGAGCTTCCATCAGAGAAAACGAGAATATCATCGGCAAAACAGAGATGAGTAAGGTTCAGAGTGTTGCAACGAGGATGGTAGCCGAAGTGTCGATCCGCTGCAGCCTTATCTAGCATGAGAGACAAAACATTCATACAAATGACAAAGAGGTACGGAGACAGCGAACAACCTTGTCTCAATCCTCTTGTATTTTGGAAATAACCCGCTAGCTCTCCATTGACTTGTACAGAGAATGAAGCCGTTCCTATGCAAAGCTCTATCCAATGAATGAATTCAGCAGGTAGATTAATTGCCTTGAGAATGTTTATTAGAAATGACCATTGTACTGAGTCAAACGCTTTGGAGATATCGATCTTCATCATACACCAAGGTGAGATAGCTTCCTTATGATAATCTTTGACCAGCTCCGAAGCTAACAAGAGATTTTCCATCATTAGTCTGTCTTTGATGAAGGCTGACTGATTTGGTGCTATGAAGGACGGTAGAATGACCTTAAGTCGATTAGCCAGAATCTTGGAGATCACCTTGTATAAAACATTACAGCATGAAATGGGACGGTAGTCCTTCATTTCCTTGGAATCAATCTTCTTGGGTATAAGCGCCAGAATAGTCGAGTTAACCCCTTTAGGAAGGAATCCTTTGAGGAAAAAAGTCTGAACAGCAATTATAAAATCTGGTCCCAAAATCGGCCATGTGTGCTTGAAAAATTCAACCGTATAACCATCCGGACCGGGTGCTTTACTCACCGGCATCTTGAACAGACATTGACGAACCTCCTCTGCCGAGACCACCTTCAGTAAGCCCTCCTGTTCTGCATTGGAACAGCGAAATGTCACCAGTTCCTCTAGCTGGTTTACACTCATTCCCTCATAATCTTGTGGTGAAAACCTGAGGAAGTCCACAAAGAAACGTACAGCCTCTGCTTTAAGTTCTGGCTGTGTTTTGACAATGGAGCCATCACCACATAGGATCTCACGGATTGCATTATGACTTTGTCGAGACTTGATAGCATTGTGAAAGAACTTGTTATTCTTATCCCCCAACAATAGCCAATGCAACTTTGATCGTTGCTTCAGAAAACTCTCCTCCAAGTCTGAAACAAAATCCCACCTCTGAAACGCCTGCTTTTCAGCCTCCTCTGCTTCAATCGTTGGGTTGGCGAGTGTAGTGAGCTGACACTCACAAAGAGCTTTGTGAGCATCCTCCACCTGCCCTGAAAGATTACTAAGCTTTTGGCAACCTAAGGACCGAACAAATGGCTTTAGTGCCTTTAACTTCTTCGAGAACAAGAACATCGCAGAGGTTGAATGATATAGGCTTCGAGTATTGTCCCAAAAAGACTGCATCGTGGGCATGAACTCCGGGATTGACAGAATAGAATTTGAGAACTTGAAGGGTCCTCTCGGCTAACTGATCTGAGTCCCCACCGAAAAACGACATCTGAGATGGTCAGAACAGCCGCCAGAGTCAAATGCACCATAGGCGTCCACAAAGAGACGACCCCAAACTTCATTAACCAAGATACGATCCAGTTTTTTACAGACAAGACCCTCGTCCCTCCTATTCTCCCATATGAACAAAGGGCCATGAGAGTGCATATCTGCAAGAGAGCAGTGACGGACAACATCCTGAAAATCTCGCATGCCAGACGTAATAGAAGGATCTTGTTCATAATTGGAATGCTCCTCTCCCTCAAGGATTTCATTAAAATCCCCTGCTATCATCCAAGCCTTATGAGAAAACAGAGGAGAATCAAAATGTGCTTTGAGGTCCTCCCATAGCTCCTTTCTCGCTTCAGGTAGATTGTAAGCGTAAACAAAAGATACAAAAAACTCCATAGTATTCCCAGGTAATAAAACAGAACAAGTGACAACCTGTCCGCTCTTGAAAACTGGGGTTACCCGTACATCATCCTTCCACACCACCCAAATCCTCCGTAGAGGATTAAACTCATAATTCGTCATCGATAACCAGCCACGGAACACAGAAGAGATGATCCGAGGGGCCTTTCCTCCTGGACACGCGTTTCAACTAAACATCCAAATTGCAGGGACTCTATTTGCACCCAGTCACGAATAATAGAATGCTTTTTTGATTTATTAAAACCACGCATGTTCCAGAAGAAATCAGACATTAACGACGTGTACGGGAGGTCTTCTTGCTCGATATGCCAGAAGGAAACCCTCTAGCTTGCTGAGAAGAAGACACCGAAGTTGTCTTTTGTTGTTTAGAGTGCCGCGGAAGAGAAGCTCGAATCGTATTGTCCTCCATTGGGACCTGCTTAACAGGGATATGAGCTTCCTCTTTATGACCCGCAGCTGTAACCGGATTCTCATGAACCACCGGAACCACTGTAGTTGCTACCTCTGACTCACCAACATCTTCAGTATCCCCCAAAACAGAGAACCTTGAAGAACCGAGTATAGTGCCTTGACCTTCAGCAGACAGAGTATGGACCTTGTCAGCACTCTTGCATCCCTTACCTGGGGAGACCACAGACCAACCCGCAGCAACATCCTCTTGAGGTAGAGTGATTTGATTCGCAACAATAGGAGCAGATGTCACAACCGGAATTGGAGGGCTTATCGCTGTCTCTTGAACCTTTTTCGGAGAAGCTATCTCACCTTCTTCAAGCACTGCTTCAGAGACCTTTGTAGGAGATACTGGAACAGTCAAACAAACATCACTGACATGCCCCCATTTGTGACAACGAGAGCATCGCGGAGGGAGCCAGTGATACTGAAAATCCACTGTTACATCCTCCTCCTTTGACATTTTAAAACGAAACGTGGCGGGTAAAGTTTTTGTGAGATCAACTTGCACAAACACCTTTGCCACATCAAACTTACTGCAATGCTCAGTGTCCGGATGCAATCTGATGGGAGTACCAATTGGGCTAGTTAAAAAGCCAAGACCTTTCCATGAAAACAGAGAGTGTGGGACGTTCTTCAAAGTAAGCCATAGAGCCATCAAGGAGATTACTGGCTGAGCATCTTCTGGTAAGGGAGACCACTTAGCCAGCATCATGGGAACACCCGCGATATTCCACATGCCCCGACGCAAAACTCGCAACCTCGTAGTCTCATCACGAATACGAAATCGGACCGAAGTGGCAGAATTCTCATAAACATCAATTCGAGTAGACTTGTTCCCTAACGGCCAGATCTTATTAACAATCACATGGATCTTCGCAATGTGAGGAGCCTCCGAGGCGAACCGACCTACCAAAAAATCATCCCACAGGGGAACTGAATCCTGAAACACTGCATCAGGAACCGCAATAGTTGGAACTCCATCAATCAGACTGACTTCATAATCGTGTTTCGCATGTGATGGTCGCTTATCCACCACTGCTGCGTACGACTGTTGCTTATTTTGTGTAGAGGATTCGTCTCCCCTTGGAGACCCCGGAGGATCTGACTCCGACATGAAGCACACCGACGGTGGCCGTCACACGGAACCTAGCGTGAAGGATACTTCGAAAACCCTAGAATCGCCTATTCTGTCGCACTTTCCTTAATTAACTCTCTCCCTCCACTTACCTTCACTTGCTAGTCAGTTCTCAAAAAAAAAAAAAAAAAAAAAAAATTCATGAGATATGAATATAAAATGAACTCTTCTAGGGCTAATAGGTCAGAAGACGGTAGACTCTTCGAGTGAGGTTTTTTTAATAACTTTTTTTGTTATCATGTGATATATTGTTGATTTGCCAAGAAAACATTATTGCGACAATAGACAATATATGTTATATATAGATTAGTAAAATACGTATAGCTTTTATATAGATTTATGTTTTAAACTTCAAATGATTATATTTCTATTCAATAAAAATCACGCGCAAATAGATATAACTAAAAAATATTATCTTCAACAATATATATGTTGTATATTATGTAGTAAAGTAAGTTTAGTGTTTATATAGATTTATATTCAAAAGTTTAAATGATTATATTTGAACTCAAAAATTGATATTATGAAACAACCCGACCTATTTTTTTTTCTTTTTAAATACAATACATAATTAAGCATTCCATACTACTTAATTAAACCAACCAACAGTAAACCAACATCCAAATAACATGCACAGCGGACACATACCAATTATACAAAACCAATACAATAACATTTCTAATCATTTTATCCAGCAACCTAACATAACACTAACCAAGGTTCCAACAACATAACCAATAAATCCAATAACACACAAACGAGACCCTAGATCATCCTCCCCCTCATCGCCATGATTCCACGATCACACTTTGCCTTTACCTGCACACCACAAACAACAATTGAGATGCGTAAGTATTATCATAAATACTTAGTGAGGCCATCCTCCCATCTACTAGGTTATACACACAAGCATATGAGACCCTCATGTTTAAGCAAACAAACAAAACACAAGCAATACATCAAACCAGGAAAACAAATCTCGGATGAGACTGGTGTCGACCGATGCTAAACCGGTGTCGATCAATGCTAGGAACCCGAACCATGGTGTCGACCGATGCTTGAACGGTGTCGACCGATGCTTGAACGGTGTCGACCGATGCTGACACAAACAGTGTCGACCGATGCTCGAACGGTGTTGATCGATGCCATACCTGCAAACGCGAACTGCACAAACACGAACGTGGAATCCCGATTCCAGTCATTTCGATTTCGTCCCCAAACTCACCCAAATGACACAAAAACCTATGGGAAACTCGAAAACAACACACCCAAGCAAGCAAACACCACACCCAAGCAAGCAAACACCACAAATAGACAAAGAACAGCCAAACAAAAGAGATCTCATGCTTAGATCAACCATGGTCAAGCACTCACCTCAAAAATAGGAAGATTGGGTTGAGAAATCAATGGAATCAACACCTCCAGGAGCTTCTCATTCGTTCCCAGCAACAGCTATCCCTTCTACAGTCACAGATCTCTCCAAAATACCAAGAACAAGCCCAGAAACTTACAGAAACGTTTCTCTCCTTTTCTCCCTTTTTCTCACTTAACGGCGACAAGTGAAACTCCCAAAACCCTTAATTCGTCGCTTCTTCCCTTATAAAAGCGATTTAGGGATTTCTAATTAAACCAAACCGAACCAAACAACAATTAAAACAAACCAGACCAAACCGAAATTCATGGTGTCGATCGTTGTGTATCGATCGACACCCACACCAGAACTACAATATTTGGTTTGCGGATGTTACATATTAATATTTTCGATTAAAATCCCGCGCGTGCGCGGGTACAAATTCTAGTATATATATATATATATATATTATTTTATTTGATTATTAATTTATAATATTGATGGGACCATATTTTTACATAGGATTTCCAAAAAAAAATATTATTTTATTATTTTATCGAAATGTATCATTTTTTACACCGACCCAACTCGGGACCGAAAGAATTTATTAATTTAAAGAGTATTAATTTACAGAGATTCTACTGTACAAGAACGTGGAAGGACAATTTTACAGTGCACTGATTTTGTAGGTCGGGTTTGTAATTATCGTGGCATATGTAACGCTAGTATTTAACAATTATACCACATTTGTAACTCAAACTTTCTCAATCTACCACATTAGAAAATTCCTTTTTCAATGTACCACATCTGCATATTAAAATGACTATTGTATCCTTGATTTATTTTACATTACAGAACAATAGAAAAATATTTATTTGTTTTTTTCAATAAACCATAGTTTTCTCTCGGGTCTTTTCATCTTCAGCTTCCTCTACCACTTTTCCGGCGGCGAATGAAGAGAGAGCAGATCCAGAGAGAGCAGATCCACTTTTTCAATGTACCATGGCTGGGGGATTATTTCTTTTTCCTTCTCCTTCAGGTCTTTTCATCTTCAGCTTCCTCTACCACTTCTCCGTTATCTTTCTCCTTTAACCAATTTTCAAACCCTAGCTTCCTCCACAACCCCAATTTCCTTCTCCTTGGTTTCAGATCCACCGCATCATCAACCCCTGCTTCTTCCACAACCCCATCCTTTTGGATTCAAAGCTTCCTCAACCCCTTTGTTTGGATTCGGTTCCTCTGCTTCATCTACTCCTTCGTTCGGATTCGGATCTTCTGCTTCATCTACTCCTGCTTCCTCGACTCCTCCTCCAAATCTCCGTCTTCATCTTTTTTCGGAGCTCTTCTTACCACTGCCATCGCCGGAGCTCTTTCGCCGGACCAACCGGATCTGACCATTCATCGTTGGCATAGTCTTCCTCTTCTTCTTGGAAGACCGATGGACCAATTAAACGTACCAGGTTGTCCACTATAAATCTTATCATGGACAAGTTATTTTACAAAAACAATACTTTATTTCGTTTAAAGTAATTTAAGCTAACCAGTTTACGAGACAAGTAATTTAAGCTAATGGACAAGTTTGTACTCCTCAACTTGTCTACGAGACACTCGCAAAACTAAATTTTGTCCAACGTCTCATGCTATTCCACCAAATCTCGTAAACAATAATTATTTGTTCTTTGGTCCACAGAAGAAACAACAAAATAAAATTTCAGATAAATATCTCCATTGTCAATCATAAAATAATATATCAAAGATTCCTTTTGTTTGAGATTTGTCATATTAGCAGGAGGGCAAAATCGTCATTCTATCTCACATTATGGTACATCAGAAAAAGAATCTCAATTGTGGTACATTTAGAAACAAAAATTCTTATTTATAAAATAAGGACTTCGTTCTGATTTAAGTTCGGACTAATATGGGCCGTAAAGGCCCACTAGGGCTAAGTTTAAATGTCAACAATGTTAACGACAAGGACGAGTCAGATAATTAAAAGAGGTCAAAATTTCAAAAAAAAACTGGAGAAAGGTCAAATTTCACAATTAAATGCAAATCTGCAGCGTCGTCGTCTCTCTCTCTCCTCCATCCGCCGGCAAAATTTATCGCTTCCCTTCCCGTCAATCTTTATCACCGGCTCGTCTAATACCCTCCGACCATATTCAAACCTCAACTGCTCAGGTTAGGTTAGTCCACCCTCTTCGGCCGCTTTAGCTTCTAAAAAGTCATGTCCTTTTTCAACTTTCCGGACAATGCTTTTGTCTTCTGTTGTTGAATTACAGAACTTTGTGGGGTTTGTCTTGTATAGGTTTAATTTAAATGTAGATTCGAACTCCATTGAAACTGGTTGTTAAATGATTGTTGTTCATTGAGAAATTGTTTTGCGTTTTTGGTTTGTTTCTGCAGTTCCCGAATCACCCTTATTAACCGCAAAAAGCTGAACTTTGAAGTATTATATTGAGATTCTGATCAAACGCTGAGAGCTAGTTTGATAAAAAGATGTCATGGATGAAAGGTAAATCATCTGGTTGGACTGCGTTTGATCTCAAGCAGAGACAGAAGAAGCAAGGTCTCGAAATCGAGGTCGATGATGATCCATTCCCGCCTGTTTCGACTAGTGTTGATACATCTCTTCTGAATGTAAGAGGGAAGCTGAGAAGAAATCATGAACCTTCTGAAAAGTCTTTTTCCTCTGTGCTCTTACCTCCTTCGAGATTTCCGGCATTGACAGAGAATAAGGATTGCGGAAACCAAGAAAGCGGTGGAGGTTTTAGAAGCAAACCAGTTAACAGTCATGATTCAGCCTTCATCAAGTTAAAGGAAATGAACAGCTGGGCAGATGAGAGCTTGATAAGGGATGTATTGTTATCCACTGAAGATAATTTTGAGATGGCTTTAGAGTTTTTGGAAGGGATGGTTCCTGCTGGTTACAATAAGGAAGCTGAGGTGTCAACTTCAAAGATTGAAGGTTATTCATCCGATAACAGCAGTTCCGGATATAGAACATTTGGAGAAAGTGGTACAGGTTCGGTGAAGATGACTGCTAGGTCCACTTTTGAAGATGCTGGCAAGTTTGATCTGCAAGAGAGTGATGGAAGGTCGTTTCCGGTGGTTGCATCTGACAGTCAAAACTTGTCTGAAGATATTTCTGAGCTAGATAGTATCATTCAGCGGCTTCAGTCCCTTCCTATAGAGCCTGAATGGGAAGAAGATGATCTCTACTTGAATCATCGAAAAGATGCACTGAAAATGATGAGGTACACAAAAGGCGTGTATTCTTTTTATACTGAGTTGTTTATATCACGTATGCACTTTTGTCTACCTAATCCAGAGTTCAGAACTTAAATTCAAAACTCTATGCTTAAATTTCAAGCTACAACTAAGTCGGTTTCTCATTTAAACCCTGTCTTATCTTCGAAGATGAATATGTATAATCAGCTATTGAGAAATTCTACTTCTTTTCTTTTAAACAGATCAGCCTCAAACCATTCAAGAGCTGCCCAAAATGCTTTTCAGAGATATGATCATGCTTCTGCCAAGCAGCATTCAGAAAAAGCAAGAGAGGATTGGTTAACAGCTGAGAAGCTAAATGCTGAGGCAGCCGAAAAGATAATAGGTATAACAAATAAGGACAACGACATATGGAAGTTGGACCTGCATGGACTCCACGCAACAGAAGCTGTTCAAGCGTTACAAGAACGTTTGCAAAAGATAGAAGGTCAATTCACTGTGAATCGGTCAGTATCACCAAATAGAAGTAGGTCAAAGAATGCAGTTCTGCGATCTGCATCACAAGAGCCTTTTGGTAGATTAGATGTGGAAGGCCGCGACAGTCAAAAAACATCTTCTAGGCAACAACGAAACTCATTGCAGGTTGTAACAGGTATGACAAATTTTGTTTATGTAGCATCAAGGGAACTGATGTTTCCCTTGTTTAAATATAATTGAAGCTTGACACATAAATCTGTGACAGTAATGTTCTATGCCCTTTAATTAGGTATTGGTAAACACAGCCGGGGACATGCTTCACTTCCTCAAGCTGTGAAGACATTCTTTGAAGATAACAGGTGAAACAAACTCTCTTTTTTTTATCTTCCAATTCATATCTTTCTAAATCAGTAGTATAAATAACAACTGAAGAATGGGATGTTGCTTTGCAGGTACAGGTTTGATGAGACAAGACCAGGAGTTATCACAGTGTGGCCTAAATTCCGACACAGCTGAATATATGATTGATTTCGGTTTTAGGAAAATACTTGTGTTACTTGATTGTTGTTGTATCATATGTCCTTTAAGACTTATCATTCTTCTTTGTAACATAGTCCATGTGGCCAATGGTCAAGTGTACTCGAACAGGTCACAAAAATAGAATGTAATGCGACTGCAGAGCAGAGCAGTGATATTTGTAGTGAGATCAAATGTAAACTTAAGTGGGATTATTATTTTATATAAACAAAGATTGACTATTCATATGAACGAATTGTTAATTACTCAATTAGTTTACTTTGTCTGCATCAATTATGGACATTTAACGTTCAGTGTGATCTATTGCATAAAAACCCTTAATATATAGTTAGTTTGATCAAACTCAAATTTAAGACTCAGAAGAAAAAAAAATAGAAGAAGCCAAAGACTATGTTAGAAGAAACTTGAGAGAAAAATACATTCATACAATTGGCAAAACATACAATTCAAAGGATGATAACATACAAAAATTCATAACAAACCCTAATTATATCTAAATCGGTCACAAGAAGAGACTTTTTGCATGCTAGCAGAGTTACAAACACATAATCTAACTTCGTAATCAATCACACATAATAGAAAATAATAAATGGTTGACCTAATTCTTCAATGGTAAAAAGAAGAGAACATCAATGATGGATCTGCAAAAGAAAAGGACGACGGATCCCACTCGGCAAACTGATCATCAAAGTGGACAAGTGGTGTCTGCATCATCAGAGGAGGAAGTTGTTGAGTCATTGAAGGCGTCGATGGGTATTGCTCTGTTTTTGACACACCACCGCTCATCAATGTTGTGAAGAAACCGTCGGAAGACACCAAAGGGTTCTGATCGAGGAGGGGTTCTGTCTGCAGGTTCTGTAACACCCGAAGATGCTGATCTTGTAACACCCGTAGATTACTCTCTAAGTAAGCCTCCATCTCCAAAAGTTTCTCAGAGAATCTCTTGTCATTGATATCTAAAGATGTCATCTTGTTGTCGTTGAGGCCGGTCTTCTTATTCAGAAACAGAGAAAGGTTTGTGCTTTTCTTGCGTCTCTCGCTATCGCTGAGTTTGCTGTATCTCTCCGCCAGGTCTCGAACCTTGGATTGATCTTCCGGCCATGTCCCGACGAGTTCTCCGTCGCGGTTGTAGTATATAACACAGAGTTCGACATCACAAAGGATCGAAAGCTCGGAGGCTTTCTTATACATGGTCTTTTCTCTCGAAGCAAGATTTGTTGTCTTAGGTTGTTTCTTGAAACACCTTCTGTTCCTCACCGACAACATTGAAGAAGAAGAAGAAGAAGAAGCCAACATTGAAGAAGAAGAAGAAACCATTGTTGTACGTTGTTTTGTTTGTTTACTGCAGAGAGAAGAAAAAAGTAAGCTTTTTAGTTTCTTTTGATGAGAAATTATTAGGGTAAACACTAAACACACACACAACTTCAGAGGGTTATTTATTAATTTATTTATGTAGAAAATTCGATTTCCATATTTTCTCTTCATTTAATGATATAATTAATGATAGATATACGAGTTTTGTTGTCACAATCTGGATTGGATTCGATTTCCATTAATTTTCCTAAATTCAATCTAACCGTTGTAGTATATATATATATACATATATCAGTGTATCTATATATAATCAATCACAATCACTAATAAGTACTTAGTTAGATCCTATTTGGATTCGATTTCCGTTTTTCTAAAATCAATCTAACCGTTGTAGTATATATATCAGTGTATCTATATAATCACAATCACAATCACAATCACAATCTAACCGTTGTAGTAAATATATATATATCAGTGTATCTAACCGTTGTACTTAGTTAGATCCTAATTAACTTTTGTCAGGCTCATCAAACTCAAAATCATATATTCTTACACACATATATATGCGAATTTAGATCTATGAACTCTTTCAACATGCAAATTAAGCTGCACATTCCTCCATACACACAGCCCACAGGGCAACACGTTACACAGACAAGCTTGATTTATTTTATGACAAAAAAAAAGGACAGAAGCATATAAGACATAAGTCTTACTGTAGTTGAAGCATGAGAACTTTTCCGCAATTGTGAGACCATTATTACACTTGATGCTGTAACCTAGTTCTCTCTCAATAGATAACGTAGCTGCTTGCCATATATCCAGGTAACCAGTCTGTTCAAAGTATGAAGCAAGGCGAATGTTACTTATACCGCAAGGCGAAACATTGTATGAAGCATTACCAGTATGAATGGTCTTCTATATATTGCTCTGCATCCCTGGAACTGTGAAAAATAAAAAAAAGGATTTAAAGGAACCAGTAACCACTATCTCGTACACAACCAACCAGAAACAGCTCAGCGAACATAAAAGACTTGATGAACATCTTAATATCAAGATGTAAACTGACACGACTCACGTGTCCGACTCCAATTCTGACCAAAATTAGAACATATCATATGGTTTCTTTTTATTTGGTCAACCCAATTAGAAGATAGTCAAAAGTTTGAGTATTAGTATTATTATTATTGTTGAATGTTCAAATAATTAATGGGAAACTGGTTTACAAGAACGCTTGTTAAACCTCGGAGGTCATGTTTACGGTGCACTGATTTAAAATTGATTTCAGTTTTAGGCATTACTTGTGTTACTTACTTAATTGTTGTGGTATCATATCTCCTCAAGACTTATCATTCTTCATTTTTGTTGTATCATATGTCCTTAAGACTTGTCATTCTTCTTTGTAACATACTCCATGTGGCCTATTGCTTAGTGTACTCGAACAGGTCATTAAAAATTTAAACTGTAATGTGACTGCAGAGCAGTGACATTTGTAATGAGATCAAATTAATGTAATTTAAGTGGGATTATTTATATAAACAAATTGTTTCACAAAGGCCTTATAACTAACTAATTGATTTGCAGCTAACAAAAGAGCTAGAGAGCCAAAAAAATATTATATACATCTCATCACTTGTTAAACAAAAATACTCTCTTCTTTCCCTTCTTCCTCAGCAGAGCCTGCAACGAATATAAGCAGACCCAAAAAAAATAATCAGCAATTGCTTCTCTAGAAATGAATCTTGAAGTTTTTTTTTTTTTTAATTATTGTATCTACATATATTGTGTCTGATTTTATGAAAGCTGCAATTTTTGTCTTCTAGACATTGTAACGAAAGTGATAAAAATGAATACTGCTTTGAAAGTACATTATTACCCTCTTGATAAATAATCTCAGGGTGAGTACTATTTCATCTCTTGAGCTGCCAAAAGATAACAGAAGATTAAAAGCTTACAGTGTAGTATTCAACATACATATTATAACAAACAATATGAACACACAAGACCATATTATTTATTGGATCAGAGTGTGATATATTTCACCTACACAAACCAATTGACCAAGCTGAGATGCATATGCTTCATTGATACAAATGGGCGTTTCAACTCACTAAGTACTCATAACCTAATTAACTTTTGTCCGGCTCCTCAAACTCGAAGCATTCTTATGGCCTATGTCCATCTTTGAAAGAAAGTTAAGTTTTACTTACCCGATAAGGTCTGTCGATCCATTCTCTGTTCGTAAGGAATGCTCACTACCATCAGAACCAATGATAACAAATTCTGCAGGTTGCCCGAACGGAATTGTTACCTAGAAAGGTATGACAAGAAGGATTCTAATATTAGTTCAAAGTTCGAAACCTTCCCCATTCATATTAAACCGCTCAAAAAGACAGGAGCAAATAAGGCATAAGTCTTACAGCAGTAGAAGCTGAGAACTTTTCTGCAACTGTGAGATCGTTATTACACTTGATGCTGTAACCTTCTCTCTTGATAGATAACGTAGCTGCTTCCCATATATCCAGGAAACCAGTCTGTTCAAAGCCACATGTAAAGGATTAATCCAAGAAAAGCCAGAGAATGATAGCCAAAATATGTGAGTTGAAATGGCAAATGTCATACCGCAAGGGAAACACTGTATGAAGCATGACCAGTATGAAGTGTCTTCTCTATATTGCTCTGCATCTCTGGAACTGTGAATATATAAAAATAGGATTGCTGTTACCTTTAGGTTTGACAAGAGATGTTATTAAGTTCTCAAAGAATGCTTCAGATTTAAGGGAACCACTATCTCTTACACAACCAACCAGAAACAGCTCAGTGAGCATAAAAGACTTAACATCTTAATATCAAGATGTAAACGGACAAGTAGCCTGCTTTTATAGGAACTCAAGCGGATAATTCTCTAAGTAAAGATAAACTTACGGCAAGTGATCTTGCAATTATCATTGGCAAAAACCTTCACAAGCTCCCCCTGAAATCGGAAAGTAGCAAATGAATGAATATTGCAAACCACATGAAAAACTAAAAAAAAAAACAGTCAGCAGAAGAAAACAACAGTGTAAGCACATCCAATACAGTTCTTAAACATCAGTGTAGCACACTCAACAGCAAATCTTTTCCCCTACAAGATTTTAGCATGAACTAGTATACCACAATCCTAATCCTCACTATCCAAAGAAAATAACTAGTCAACATATAATCTCATTCATACAATAAGATATTAACCTTTCGGTTCCTGTCATCCAAAGGCTGAACTTCAATAGCAAGATATAAATCAACATCATCAGCAGTTACAAGGTAATTTGGTTGCTTTGCTCCTGCATTCGAAATTCGTTAACGACTAAATCCTTATTTCCATATAAGAAACAAAAGAGGATGAACAACTTCGAGGATAATGATATGGTCAGCAGGAGGGGAATGTACCATCAATATAATTCACAGATCCATCTTCTAGATGACATACCCACTGCAAATTAAAGAAGAGAAGAAGATAGATTAGATGCAATTCAACATAAATAAGAAAGCGATTCTGTTTTCTATCTAATACGCACCTCAAAATTACAACTTGTTGTTCCATTAATGGAGTAACCACAAGCCTGAAGCTCATGTCCAGGATAAGGTTCTCCTGAAATTTGGAGGTCCTCTATAGCTGGCAACGGGTCATCATCCCCAGCTGTCAACAAAGGTTCAAATATTGAGTAAAGTGAAAGAACTTAATGAGAATAGTATTATTAATCATTACCCTCAGAAAAGGAGGAAGAAGGTTCTTCAAGAACGGGGGATAAAAGAGGAGAATTTGAGGAGCTTGGATCATCAAACGCAGACACATATGATGGATTGTGGGCATCGTCCATCACCGTCTTGCTGATAGGCTCACGAAATTGGACATGCTTAGGTGGAATTTCATCTGCTTGCTTCAGACCAGGAGATTCTTCCATACTCGTACCTGGTTGCACATGCATCTCAAAGGCTGCCGACTGACTGGTACACATGAAGGGCCATCAAACTATGATCAACATTGCAGAATATTATCCACCAAAAACTACAGTGCATAGAACCAGGAGAACACGACCAAGTTGTAATTTAACCATACTTATAAAGGTAAACACAGAAAATAAAAGGACGAAGTTAAATAATCTGGCACCGCATGAGAGATCAATCAATAAGACACATAAGGAAGAACAGCACCTTATTAGGCCTATGACTAATCTGATACTTTTGAGAGCTGAAATCATCACATCGCCCAGAGCGAACAGGAAGTTAGAAAATGTAAGCATAGGAAAAAGCCGATGAACACTCAAAGTGCAGAAGAGGGATACCAACTATAGGCTTAGAACTAGGAATTTTCTGAGTGAACAGGAAAGACTCAAGCGTCAAGAGTCTATGCCAAATTAAATCATATAAATTTTCAGCATGTTGTACAAGTCAAGAACCAACCATCGTTGTCAAGAGACATAGCCAATTAAATCACATAACTTGTTAGCGTGTTTTACCAGTCAAGAGAAACCAGTCAGAGTCAAGAGTCATAGCCAAATTAAATTTAATAACTTGTAAGAAAAATTTTACGAGTCAAGAATCAATGATAAATAAAGAGGCTAGATGTCACAGACTTGTTCCTAGCTAACGTGACATGTGGTCACCTCGCAGTACCCAACCCTAAGAAAGAGAAAGACCAACCCTAAAAAGGAGAAAGAAGCTAAATGTTTTGCTTATAATTCCTTGAGTGATTTAATATGTGAAGTCTACACATGTATATCCATTGCTCTAGCAACTACATGTGTAGACTTCATAAAATATAGAGTGGGTGCACTTACTTTACATATAGTTTGGAATAGTGATATTTGCAGGGATAAACTCACCGGTTAACAAGAGGTGAAAACGTACTAGACTCATCAAGGTGGTAATTCGTCACAGCTGAGCCACTTGGCTCATCTTGATGCTGGCGCTCCAAATTCCAGTCCATGGCTGAGTGATCACGGGAATACAAGGAATCCTTTGTCTGATGGAAACACAAGAAGTAATTTAAGATTTAATTCACTCAAGCTTATGATAATACCCTGAAGAATAAGAACGTACAGAGTGGGTTAACGCTACACCAGCTGAGCGTAATGGAGCCAAAGGGGAACTATTTGAGCGGTTCACATCTGACTGCCAAGGTGCCAATTGATATTCTGACTCCTTCAACTTTCTCTAATACAAGATAAGATCAGAAGCAAGCATCTATCATAGGTCAGTAGGCAATTCAGCGGATTCAATGCCAGGAATAAACTGCAGTAAAAAATGAAGCAGACACTGACAATAAACACCAGATAAGCCCATACTCGGATAACATACCTCAGTAAGAAGGAGCTTTTCTTGTAGATGCTTAAACAGAACCTATATAAATAAAAAAAGACAATAGGTATAAAATGAAGAAGGGTACAATATATAATCAGTCAATTAATTTCCTATCCAAATTTCTATGTTCTCTGGTTCTCATGACTCCACATATATTCTAGGTTTCACAGACAAGACAACAAGTGCTTGTGCTTCCTTATCCATAAATCTCAAAATTATTTCAATCGAGCTCCGTTAATCATCGATTTAGGATACCCCATAAATTAACTGAAAGAGACTTCAAGTCATGGTCACTTGCATAGGAAACTAAAACGATGCACAGTTTTAAAATATGCCGCTGAGAGACAATATTCTTTACATTATATTGTAGTTCCTGAATTTCAAGGGATGTTAATTTGAAACATTTCCAGGGAAGATGATGCACCCCACTTTTGAAGTCAAGTCTAATACAATGCAACAAAACCTCTCAAACTAGTAGGCTACCGTATACAAGTAAAAAATTACAACTGAATGACAAAGCAAGAAAGGTAAGATTCCAACACAAGTTATAACAAAGGATAAAAGATAGCAAGAGACAGCACTTTAGATTTCGGATCTGACCTTCACATTGCTAACAATAGCCTGAGCATCAGAAACCTGTGGTTGCAGAGAATACTCCGATAAAAGAGGTAACAAGTATGATACAAATGCAGATCTCTCTTGCTGTGTAGCCTGTAAAGAAACGAAAAAGGCATATTGACTTCGATTTAAAATCAACCAAATTTTGCGTAGATGTATATACCAATTGCACTATGTTGTTATCTAAAAATATGATGAGAGTGAGGGGCGAGAGACAAATCCTAGTCTGAAAAACTGAACCAAGAACATTTGGTAACAAGTTGATAGAAACTGAGGATAATTTATGGTGTTCAGCCAAAAAGTGTTACCAAAGAAAATAAAAATGAGGAATTTAGGCGTATGCCAGAAGACAACTATTGCCGTAATTCCACATACACAAGACGATAGTACCTGTAAGGCATATGTTAGGCGTATATTTTCTTCAATTATCTCTTGTCTGTAAGAGAGAGCTTTTGATGAAGCATCAACAAGATCTTGTTGCTGTTGATCAAATGCCTGGTTACAGCAGCAAGAATCTTTAAGCTTCCAAACAATTAAATTAAATACGTGATGAAAACAGATAACTAAACAAAAAAGAAAAAAGGAAAGGCCAACCAGACGCATGTAGGCAATTCGCTTTTCCAGAACATATTTGTCATTGCGAATTTGGGCTTCCTAGAAAATACCTAAAATGTTAGTAAACTGATTTAGCAACAAATCAACAAAGAATGCAAGGGATGAACCAACAGCAAGCATAAAAGGCTACAGGTTCATTTTACTCTTATGGTTTCCTGGGCTTGATTTGTTGTTGAGCTGATTGTTTAAGGTTTTGCTCTTGTTTTGTGCTCTTTCGAAGAGAACATAAAAATCACTTAAGAACTAATCTTTGGTCTGATCAATAGGAGTTTGCTGCAGATACTTGCAGGGCTCTTTAAGTAGCAGCAAATCTATATTTTCCCAAGAATATCCTACTCTATTTATGACGAACTTTTATTGATCCAAACCATAGATGATTTTCATTTCTTGTTCTGTTCACTTGTAAAGGGCAAAATACTAGAGAAAACCATAAGCAACAAATGAAACTGACTCAATCACAAATAAATCCCAAGGAACCACAAAAGTAGGTAACATAAAATCCCAATAATGACTAGAAATCTCCCTTGTCGAACAGGACTCACCTTAACGGAACAGTCAGTAAGATATTTCCTCAACTGCGAAATTTCTTGTTCCTGCTCCTGGACCTTGTGAATGAGGTCCTGAATAGGTACATAGTTAGGTTAAGACCTTTTTTATTTACACCAAGGAAACCAAGACGTAGTTAGAGTGATGGAAACCTGCTTCCATGCATTGCCTGAATTATTTACTTCATCAAGTGGCACAGATCCATGAGCAGACGAGTTGATGTGTACTGTATGCTCTCCTTCAAACCGCATTCTAGCAGATATCAGATCTCGAGAATTATACACTTTGTGACAGTAGAAATAAGTCTATACCATAAGATTTACAAGTAAATTTACCACCCAGCAGAGTGGTAGTTTTAGTTTCGGTACCTCATAGGAGATAATGAAGAATCAAGTTGAGAGGGATCAGCACCATTTATAGCTTCTCTGACAATGCCATTAACGAAATTTCCCTCAGAGAGCCTTTACAATCCGTAGCTTCTTCTCATTACCTTCTTCGGTGATCAACCAATTGCCTGATGAATCAATGAAGATCAACCCCATCCATCAAGTTCCAAACTTTTAATCTCAACCTCTTTCTACTCAACTTTTGGTTTTTCAAAGGAGTCCTCCATTCTCAGCTATCTGTGATGATCAACCCAAAAAAAAAAAAAAAAAAAAAGGTCATCAGCTTTTTCGAATCAGATCAATAAAAACATTAACCTAGAAGAAATTACACAAACTTCATTAACAAAAGGCTAAAAGTTCTCGGAAATCATTAAAGCTAGGAAGAAAACACTTTAAGTGAAGAAAATGCAAAACCTTTAGCAAGTCATATTATAGCACAAACGAACAAAGACTCTCTTTGCATTTAACTGTGAGAATCTCGAATCGGGACGAACCTCGAGAAGGAATTTCGGGAAAGCTCAAAGCTTTTAGAATGTATGATCCGAAAAGGACCAGCAGAGAGAATCACACAAGAGCAACTCAACACAGAGACGAAGGAGAACGCTGCTTATTCATGACGGCCTCTTTCTTTTTTTCTTTCTATGACTAAACAAAGTTGTGTCATTGACGAGGAATGTCATTCAATAATTTTTTTTCGGGTCACAGCCCTTTCCCATCCCAATCATCAGAAGTTTCTAGATAGCATTGAATTTTAGAAAACTTCGCTATTTGCTGATCTTCATTTTATTTCAAGAGACATTATCTGAGCGGGATTTTGGATCGGTGGTTCAGATTGCTTCGCATTTGGATGGACCTAGAGAATTAGTTGTCATTCCTAAATAGTATTAGAGGGAGAAGATTAATCATTTATAATTACCCAAAACTAACCCATCATCAATATGAAATATTTAATATCCTCAATGAGATATGCTGGAAATCCAACACGAAAATTGTCTAAACCCATCTCGAAATACCACAACAAAACATGACTTATATAGACTACATAGATGAAATGGTAAGAAATTGCTTATTGGGCCTAACTATAGGTTTTGATACCATATTAAGAATTTACCATAATTATGGGCTTTGAAACCATATAAGTAAAAATGATTGTCATATCTTTTATATACTAACCAAGAATCTATTCCATCATTGATGTGGGATATTTAATAGATACTTTCAGATTCAGAAAGCATTGAAACTCTAATGGTGTAAACAAGCGTGTCGTCCAAGTCAAATACTAAGTGAAGCTTCTTGTCTTCAAGCCAAGAGCATTGTGAGATGACCCGAGTCACACTATGTGTATGATTGTGTATCCCTTTGTCAATTTATCCTCTCTACTTATTACATCATGAAATGGGCCTTGAACCGGCCCATCATCACTAGTTGGAATCTGAAAAACTATTTCCATTTTTTTCTTTCTTTGTCAGACAATTTTTTAAAAATTGCAATTTGAAGAACGTAGATAAAGAATTGTTTACGTGCCAGAATATTTATGAAAATAATGATCAAAATCTTTCGTTCTAAGCTTAAAATATTTGCGTTATACATCGTTGTGCTTTTTCTCTTGGAGAGAGTATGAGATGTTGGAGTATGCCGATTAGCTTCTTCTAATTTCTTTTTAGTAGTAAACATAAAGAGGATTAGCTTAACTCATGTTTACTCAAAAGTAAGAAGAAGCTAATCCGCTTTATAACTTTTCCAAAGATTATGTTTTTTTCCAATTGTTGTCAAAAGATATACAGAAGAAGAAGAAGAAGAAGACGTGTTACAACAATCCTACTATGAAAGTGCCTTGAATATTCCACCCAGAGAATTAATTGCATCATTATCGTTATCATTCCATACTTTTATTTAAGTATCACAAAAACTAATAATACTACTACTAATAAAGCAATAATGGCTTTAGATTATGATAAGAAGATACCCTTTAACCAATTCTTCTTAACGAAGCATCGCTTGTCTGTTGGTCGCCACACTTGAATTCTATATTTAATTGAATGAACCAAACCACATTACTATTATCATTTCAACTTTTCTATTCCCCTTTTTTTTTTTGTTAAAGAAAAGTATATACTATTTTGTTTGGCTTTCAACTTTAATATTTTCTATGAATTTTTTATATTCCATGGTCGGGGCCATCTACCAACTTCTTCCACTAATCCTTCTCTCTAATCAGCCTTTTAAATTATAAGGTTGTATATTAGTACTAAGCTAAAAGCCTAAACCATCAACTTGTAAGTGTAATTTACATGAACCCTAAGATCTTTTAAGCAACATGATTAATCACATGATAGAATTATAAAGGAGGGTTAGCGGAGTACCTCTTCCATTCGTTGTAGTAGAGATTCCTTGATGAACAACTTCCTGATGTCCTGATCTTCTAGTTAGGTGATTAGGTTTCTCTCCCTTGCCTATGAACTTTCTCTCTTTGTGTTGTCTTTATGAGATTTATTTGGGATGCCTTTATGATGGACTAAAGGCATAGATTTATAGGCGGAGAGAGGACCTAATTCCTCTTTAGGGTTTCCTTAAGATTTAATCTCAACCGTCCATCAAAGTAGAGATTGATTAGGAAAAACTCCTTTGTTACCAATTTAATTGGTTACCAAATATATTAAGAATAACATTATTCCATAGAAAACGGATGACTACAAGACCACATAATAGGAAAAGGAAATAATTCCTTACAGTCTCCCACTTGGTCGTTAGTAAAATCCATTAATGTTTTCTTTTAGGAATCATAAGGCGGGCATAATATGTTATAACTTAATTTCTTTCATTTGGTCATCATAAGTGTCTTGACTAATCAAGTAATCAATGGGAGTCATGGCGGTTGCATATCATTCAGCAACATGATCCCTTCCAAGTACTACTACATTGACTACCTTCTTAGCTAGACCATAACATAAGTAGAAGTTATCATAATGGTCCATTTAATGTCTTTAAATAAAGACTTATTCTGTTATCATAGATCCAACAACAAATAATGTTTGTGCACATTGGAACAGAATATAAAAGATGTAAAAGTCATAAGAGAGCTCAATTAAATGTCAAAATATAGGCCAATCATAATAAGCAGACAACATAATTAGGAACTTTCCTCAAGACTTATACTGTCATTAGAGGTAATCCTTTCATAATTAAGTCTGCAGCCTTAACTTCAGTGCCTATCAATTAATTGACATACATTTCTCTTTTGACATCTTGCTTTAATTTAATGACATATATAACCTTAATGTCCATATACTTGGATCCTTCATATATCATGTCATACTTGTATAAAAGAAAATTACATCTTTGATTGTCACATAAAGAGTTAAACACTTATTAACAATACTCAAGGTCTCAAACTCAAAGACATTTATGTAATTATATTTTCTTTATATAAACCTCATTATATGTCACATACTCACCCTCTAAAGTGGATTTATAAAGAAACTTCAACAGCAGGCTTTCTATAATATGACACCTCTATTAATGAGATACACATAGCCGAAAGTGTAGTATCTTAAATCAAAATATCCACCAAAATTTGAGTTCAAAACTTCAATCATCTGTGGATGTGTTGATTTTCTATTTGCGAACATATTCACTTGTTTCCTTTAGGTATCTCAAAACATTTGTTTACAGATAGCAATATTAGAAGAACACGTCATCTTGCTAACTCTCTCAAGAACTTTATCAATATAAATTTTATGAGAGAATCTTAATTCCAAGTGATCTATCATGGATAACTTTATTCCATCACATAGGAAATCTCATTGATAACTTTTATACAAGTTCTCAAATAGCTAGCTCTTAGTCTCAATAATGGACTTAAGATCACTTTAGAAAATAAGATATCATACAATACCATATATATGAACTTACTCCCACTGATCTTGAGGTACATATTTGGTAAAATAAAATGTTTTCTTTGAAACCAAATTCTATAATGGTTTCATCAAACTTTAGATACCATTGATTCAAGATAAGTTCATAAGTTGAATTATTTAGTTTGCAGACCATGCATTCACAAGTTTCGATTATGAAACTTTCATGTTGACTTTAATAGACTTTCTCTGATAAGTCTCCATTAAAAAACCAATTTTAACATTCATTTGTTGTAACTCATGTCATATTGAGCTACTAATGCCATGAAAATTCTAAGAAAATCTTTCCTTGACACAGGGAAAAATTCTCATTATAATTGATACCTTCTTTATGGTTAAAACCTTTTGCTATAAGTCTAACTTTATATCGTTCAATTTTGCTATTACAGTCGGTTTTGGTCTTAAAGATCCACTTACTACCGACTGGTTTGTGTCCTTCCCCCAATTGAACGACATCAAAGACTTCATTCTCAGCCAAAGAGTTTATTTTATCCTTCATGGCATCAATCCATTTATTAGAATTAACATCTTTAATGGTTTGTGAATAAGAAACCGGGTCTTTAATTAATATTCAATTCTCCATATTCTACTTTATAAAGCACATAGTCATCGGAAATAGCAGATATCCTCGTAAAGATATATTTTTCTTAATGCTTGTTCCTCTTGTGCTTTATTATCAGTATTAGCGATGTTTTCTTTATGGAGTGGATGATTTCCAGTAATATTCAGAAATAAGGGTAAAGAAATATTAACCCGGTCCTGATTTTCTGAATGAACACATCTTGAACTTTATCACTCCCACTAATCTCGCCATTCTTATAGAATCTGGCATTATCGGTTTCCACTATTCTTATAATATGGGTTGGACAATAAAATCTATATCCTTTGGACTTCTCAGGATAACCAATAAAGTGACCACTGATCGTTTTGAAATCCAATTTATTTTCATGTGGATTATAAATTCTTGCTTAAGACTAGATTTCCAGCCTTTTATAGTTTAAAATGAGTATTTGGAACTGTTTTGCTGGAAACTATGTTCAAGACATAGACTGCAGTACATAATGCGTCCATCCACAAGGATATAGATAAGTAACTCAGACTCATCATGGATATAACCATTCCCATATAAGTACAATTATGCCTTTCATCTACACCATTCTGCCATGGAGAACCATGCGTTATGTACAGAGTAACAATTCCTAATTTTTAGAGAATTTTGGCAAAAATTACAGAATGTTGTTCTGTTTCTTTATATCTACCAAAAATTCACCTCTATCTAACATTATGATTTTCACTATTCTATCTAATTGTCTCTCTACATCAGTAATGAATACTTGTACAGCATCCACGTATTGAGACTTTTCCATGCAAATAGATAGAGATAACAATAACGTGAATCATCATCAATAAAGGTAATGAAATATTTTTCACCTCTAAAAGAAGGAACATCAAAAGGTCCACAAATATATGTATGTATGATTTGAATAAGCTGTGTACTTCTTGTGACTTCTTTCTTAGTGTGTTTAGTTTGCTTACCCTTAATGCAATCTATATACTCTTTATAGTTGGTAAAATATGTTCCAACCTTTTATGCCACAAGAAATATGAGTCTTTAGAACATGTTTTGCTTTTAATTTCATTATTGTCATGCAGGATGAGATGTGTTTCATAATCATAACGTTGATCAGTCGAACCTAAAGACCATCAACTGATTTTCCAAAACTAACTCCATTAGAGTTCCGAATTACATGAAACAACTATCTCAATGAGTTAATAATAAGCCAATCAATTTTACTTACTGAAACCGGATAACAGAAAATATATGTGGAGCATAAATACCTGAAATAAATTTCAGATAAAATCCAATATTCATAATGAGACAAAAAAAATGCCAATATTTTCAACTAGCATATTGTCTCTGTTTCTATTATAAATAGTTTCACTTAAGTTGATTGTCTTAGTCACAAGAAATTTCTGCATAGCACTTGAGACATGTATAATTGCACTGATTATCAATCCACTAAAATTTAAGAAGAAGCATAAGCAACATTAGGTTTGAAAATCCTTACGAAATCTATATGATTAGCTTTCTTTTCAAACAATCTTTTCTTTAAAGGCATTCTTTATGAAAGTGTATAACTTTCTGCAAGGTTCTGCATAAGTATCTTTCTTTCCCAGAATCTTCTTATTAATTGGATCATGGTCAATAGTTTTTGGGTGGTGCTCTTTCATGACTTAATGTCTTTCCCAACTTAAGGTACAGCTCCATCAGTATAATGGTAACTTTAATACCTTCATAATCAAGCATGACCTCTTCTAGTACCAATTGTTAACCAATTCATTTAACATCTAAGTTTCATTAATGATGTTGAAATAAATATGGAATGGTCTATAATGAGGAGGTGATATATTTAGGATAATTTGGACAAATTTAATCATCCACACTAATTCCTAAATTATCCAACTTATCTAAAGGTTAGTCATTGCAATGCAAATTTCATGCATATAATTTATACCATTATATTTCATAATTATGAGATTTGCCATAAGTTTTCCCAACAAGGGATTGTTTGCAGTCTCAAATTGTTCTTCTAAAACTTTTAGTTTATCCGTAGTTTAAATAACTATCGAAATAAACATTTAATATTGCTAAAAGTTATCATAATTATTAACATTATACTTAAGTTTTTTTTTTATTTCTTTTATGGAGAAACTTTTCATCCTCAATACTAGATTTCGTTATAAAATTTAGTTTCTCGTAATGAGTTACTAAATCCATATCTAATATTCTTAAAATGAACTCAACTTTTCCATTACATTATGGGAAATTGGTTCATAAAGGATTGAAAGATCCAGAAAATTGCTCTAATTTTAGACACAACAAGTTTTATTAGGTTTTAAAACATAATCAACACAAAATTTAAATATTGAATAAACATGAAAAGAAATTATGATGTTCCTGTGGGATAACAACATAATCTCAATAAAATCATGATATTCACAAAACGTTATTGAGTGATGTATTGAATTAATTAGATAAGTTATCTGTGGATATCCTTAATCTTCACAAATACAAAACCTCATTATTCATTGATTATATCTAAAGTTTATAATCTACCTGTGGGTAACTAATTATCAAAGATATATCAACTAAATAGTTTCTATGTGTAAATCATTATAAAGTAAGGTCACTGTGGTGATATCCAAACCTTAACTATACAATTTTATAGAAATCAGATTTCGGCACGGATTATGCACAAATCGTTTTTGCACAAATTTTATTCTTATGCACATAATAATTTTGCACGAATTATGCACAAAATAATTATGTACGAATTATCATAGAATGATACTGCACGATTTATGCACAGAATAATTCTATTTGAACTTTCATATGCAAAAACAATTCACATACATACGAATTTTGCACACCCTAATTATGTACATATATATGTTTGTGATATATCATAATTCACAAATACCCGGGTTTTGCACAAACAAATTTTATTATATTTTCTCTGATAAATCTTAATTCAGAGATGTTCAGTTTGTGTATGAAAAATTTAACTGTAAGAAAATAAATTTACAGTTACCCGAATTATGCACAAACTTTTATCTGCAAAATTTTATTAGCGTATACCCGAATTATGCACAAACTTTTATCTGCGAAATTTTCATTCGCATATACCCGAATTATGTACAAACTCAAATCTGAGAAAACCTTAATTCACAGACCCGAGTTATGTACGCCCGGATTTTGCACGAACTTTTGAGAAACCCGAATTATGCACGAAAATTTTCAAACATAGATTTATATATAAATTTTTGCACGAACTTTTGAGAAACCCGAATTATGCACGAAAATTTTCAAACATAGATTTATATATCAGATCTATAATTTTATCATACGAAGACCCGAATTATGCACGAAAATTTTCAAACATAGATTTATAATTTCATATCTATAATTCTATCATACTTAATGAATTAACCATATGCTAATAACCATGCTCTGATACCACATGTAAGTGTAATTTACATGAACCCTAAGATCTTTTAAGCAACATGATTAATCACATGATAGAATTATAAAGGAGGGTTAGCGGAGTACCTCCTCCATTCGTTGTAGTAGAGATTCCTTGATGAACAACTTCCTGATGTCCTGATCTTCTAGTTAGGTGATTAGGTTTCTCTCCCCTTGCCTATGAACTTTCTCTTTGTGTTGTCTTTATGAAATTTATTTGGGATGCCTTTATGATGGACTAAAGGCATAGATTTATAGGCGGAGAGAGGACCTAATTCCTCTTTAGGGTTTCCTTAAGATGTAATCTCAACCGTCCATCAAAATAGAGATTGATTAGGAAAAACTCCTTTGTTACCAATTTAATTGGTTACCAAATATATTAAGAATAACATTATTCCATAGAAAACGGATGACTATAAGACCACATAATAGGAAAAAGAAATAATTCCTTACACAACTAACATAGCATCATCGTTTTCTGAAAGCTAATTGTTTTATCAAGCTAGCTTAGCTAGATATTGACAGCTACGCTACGCTAAACCATCTTAAGAATTTTGAGTTGTTAATTAATATTGAGCATATTCATTCGGCATCTATAGACCTAGTAGTAGTGAGAAAAACATGGTAAACTACAAAACGTAGTAGTTTGTCGTCACCAATCACTTATGAAATATATTATATATCATATCTAAATTTGGTATAACGGTGGTTGACTTTGTATTCTATTTTTAAATTCTTTATTTGGGGGAAAAAAATTAGTTGCTCTTTTTTTGTAAAATGATAATGTGAAAGTCGGTGATTTTAGGTGTTGATTTTATTTTTCTTTATGTTGAATTATATGATTTATATCATGGATTTATAAATTATGTATATGTAATTTCTATAATATGTCACAAATCACTTAAGAGTTATGTTTATGTCACCAATCACTTAATTAGAAATATATCATTTCAAAGATAAATGTTTATGTGTTTAAAATGTATCTTCACCTATCTAGATAACATTTTAGTTGTAAACAAATTTGTTGTCATATTCTGCATGTGTGAAATATATAAATCCACATATTCTATGTTAATTATAGTATAAGTTTAAATGTAATTTAAAATAATAGTACTGTATAGCACCAAAATACGTTTAATCTTTTATTCAATAGCCAAGATTAAGAAAAAAAAAACAAATATTAATTATTATTTACGTTTGATGTTTTATCCAAACCTATACTGAATAATAATCTCATATATTGCATTTTTTTTTTAAAACATCTTATATATAGATATTGATTTTATGATTTTGGCTTACTTATAAATGGAAAATTAAAATGTATATTTTTCTCAAGAAAATAATTTTTTTATCCAAATGATAATAAATGTGATTTAATCAATTTTTATAGTTTCCTATGATAAATAAAGATTTGTTATTTATTAAGCTTCTTGTATAAATTCATTTCAAATAAAACAAATTTAAGAAAAAAAGAAGAAAAAAAAGGGGAAAAAAAGAAGTCCAAAAAAAGGTTCTGTAGTGGAAATAAATCCGAAAGGAGGGGGCCATAAGGTTTCTGTTGTCGAGTCGAAATCCAATCCAATCGAATCGAATCGAATCGAATTGAGTCGAGTCGAGTCATCTCCGCCATTATCGTCTTCTCCTCCTCTCTCTCTCTCTCTCTTCGCCACCTCTCTTCAATTTCTCAGATCCTCCGATCCGGCGGCGTTACTTTTCCCACACTTCTCTCCATTTTTTTTTTTGTTTTTCCTCGCTGAAAAGCTAAGGTAAGACGAAAATAGCTCTTAAAGCAGCTCTTAATCTCGTCTTAGATTGTTTTTTTTTGCCAGATTCGTTAATCATTTCCTTGCGATTTTGCATGATCTGTTGAGTAGTGTTCTTGTTTTGATTCAATTCCGATTCAAATGCTGCTTATAAACCAATCCATGCCATGAAATTTGTTACAGGAAACGCGTTGATGGATCTGATATGTATAGCTACGGATTAGGATTGGCTTCGCTGCCTTAATTCTATCTCTGTAATCTATTTCGTTGACCAGAGCTCGAACGAGGTTGAATTGGGGTTTGTGCTCATCACGAGTTTTTTTGTAAGGGGGGTTTTGTATTGTGTATGCCTCCGGATCGTTGTATATCGTCTGTTTCGTCCGCGGAACTCAAGGGCAGAGAGGTTATTAGCTTACGGATATGCAGAAGAGTGGTGTTAACCGGAATCCTTCTTTAAGAGTAGCTATTCCTCCTCAGGCACAACAGTCCCTTAGACGCTTAGGTTTTTGCTCTCAGATTGCTACCGGTGGATCTCAGCAGTCTTCTCCTGTAGTGTTTCCTGAGAAGAGAAGCAAGAAGGTGAAGACGTCTTCGAGGCGTGGTGAGGTTGCTAGTGATCCACAGCAGGTGAAACCAAAACCTGATGAGCATCGGATTGATATTGTTGGTGGGGATGAGAAATCTGATTTGTTAGGTAGTCTTGTTTATGCTGGGAAGCTTGTGTTGGATAAGAGAAAATCTGCAACTGGGAAAGATGCTACTGAGGTACAACAACCATCTCCCACGGATACCTCTAATAAAAAAGCAGTTGATGCAAAGCTTACACGCAGGGCCTTGGTTTGGGGTTCTGACATGCTACAGCTTGACGACGTTGTCTCTGTAGGTTTCTTCTTTCTCTTGAAATTTAATTGGCCTGCAATGAACTGAATAAGTCTGTGTATTGAATGAACTGAGTCAACAAACTTATCTATGTTTTGTTAATTAATTTTTAGGTGACATACAATGTTGGTCTTAGGCATTTCACTGTGCATGCTTACCCAATTGGAAAAGGTTCTTGTGGTCTTTCTTGCTTCGCGAAACCTAAGAGAAGCCGCAAGGATTTCCGCTTCGTTGCACCTACGGTAGAAGAAGCAGTTCAATGGGTGGCCAGTTTTGGAGATCAGCAATGTTTTATCAACTGTTTACCACATCCTTTAGTCTCAAAGAAACAGGCTTCGTCTGAGTTATTTTCGGTCCCAATTGATACCCCTCCTGAGTTGGTCTTCAGGTGTAAGAGTGCACCTAAAATGCTTGTCATATTAAACCCTAGGTCAGGGCATGGACGATCTATCAAAGTTTTCCACAATATAGTGGAACCAATTTTCAAGGTACTATTTCCAACATCACATTACTTTCCACTTTTACGTACTAATAGAACTTAGGTTTTATATGAAATTGTCTACATATTCTTCTATACTCTGGAGAACATTTCCAATTATCCAATCCCAATTTGCATTTTTCATAAATAATTATGTTTTTCTTACCTTGGGTGTAATATTGTAAACTCTCACAGCTGGCCGGGATTAAGTTGGAGGTAGTCAAGACAACTAAAGCAGGTCATGCGAGAGAGTTGGCTTCCACTGTCGACATTAACTTGTGCTCAGACGGTTGGTACCACTGCTTCTAATATGCATATTTTTATCTTACGTATTTACTGTTACTTATGAGATCTTAATGACTCTTCTAGGTATCATTTGTGTTGGAGGTGATGGAATCATCAATGAGGTGTGATAATCAGCCTTCCTAAACTATTCTCAGTTTTTTTTGCCCATTTTCTTTAGGAGTTAACTTTACGAAGTGATGTTCCTGTTATACCATACTTCATGTTTCTTATCTGCTCTACTACATTTCCTTGGTGCCTGGATGTACTTCTGAACCAATTTTTGTATTGAAATGGGACTTTATTGGCTTCTTTCAGTGTGCTCTGACCGCTTTGCAAGCATGCTGAATCAATTTAAGAGTTTAGTAACTCTTATCCTCCAGAGCGAGGACTTTGGGATGCATCTTATAGGGAAATACTTGCTTTGAGCTGAAATACATGAAAACTTTCACTATTAAACTTTTGATTTATGTAGAACTCTTTAGGTAGACAAAGATGCATGCAAATTACAGCTTTTGATGCTAACATCTCCTAGTTTCTAATCTCATGGCCTGCCTTCTATCAATGTTTCAGGTTCTTAATGGTCTCCTTACTCGAAGCAATCAGAAAGAAGGAGTTTCTATCCCAATTGGAATAGTACCTGCTGGTTCTGATAACTCGTTAGTTTGGACTGTCCTTGGTGTAAGAGATCCTATTTCTGCAGCACTCTCTATTGTGAAGGTACTCCTACCTAAAATCCTATTGGTCCCTGCTTTGTTTTATCCGGCCACCAACATTAACTAGCTTCTGCTAAATTACTGGTTTTTCAGCTTAAACGATTTTTTTTTTTTTGTGGGCTTAGGGTGGCCTAACAGCTACTGATGTCTTTGCTGTTGAATGGATTCATACCGGTATTATACACTTCGGAATGACGGTATCCTACTATGGTTTTGTTAGCGATGGTAAGTGAAAATACATGTGTGCTTTTTCTTGCATGAGTTTCCAATGATAAACAGTTTCTCAAGTGTAGTTAGTTTTGATTCTGTATACCTAGCTTCTTTGTTATATTCATGTGTCTGCAACTGTTTAGATCTTTCATGCATTGTAGAGGAGAAATATTATAAACCTTCCTTACTGTACTTTAAGTTTACTTTTTAATATTTTACTTGATTTCATAGCATATTGCAGAATATGCATTCTTCTGATGATAAGATAGAAGCTGAAAATCGCCTAGTTATTCAAACATATTTTGGATGAAATAAAATACATTGAACTTGTGCAAAAGGCTGGAAAAGTTTATCCATTCCTATAACAGTTCCGATGTGTGTTTGATGTATTAGTTTGAGCTATGGATGCTGTCTCGTGTTTGACTCAGGATTATTGTTGTGAAGTATTTACTTTGCACATATCAGCACCTTCATGAATACTGTATAATGTTTGTGGCATTCAGTTCCCATGACTAAGTTCATGGTTTTAAATTGTGCTTGTCATTATCTATTTGCAGTTTTGGAACTCTCTGAAAAATACCAAAAAAGGTTTGGTCCTTTGCGTTACTTTGTTGCTGGATTCCTCAAGTTCATGTGTTTGCCGAAGTATAGCTATGAAGTGGAATATCTTCCGGCACAAAAAGAGGATGCAGAAGGCAAAATTCGACTTGAAAAGGAAGCTGTGGATATGCAAGATCTCTACACGGATGTAATGAGGAGATCAAGCAGAGAAGGATTTCCTAGAGCCTCCAGTTTATCAAGTATTGACTCCATAATGACCCCAAGCGTAGGTGAAGTAGACACAGGTAGCAGCACACATGCCAGCACCGAGCCATCTGAATATGTCCGTGGAATAGATCCTAAAATGAAACGCATGTCCTCTGGAAGAAAAGATGTTTCAGCTGAGCCAGAGGTTATTCATCCTCCATCACAGTCAACAACCCCTAACTGGCCAAGGACAAGGTCAAAGTCAAGAATGGATAAAGGATGGATGGGGTTAACATCCGTGCAGGATCCTCCAACTCGATGTTCATGGGGGAATACCGGTGGTCATGACAGGGAAGATATTTCATCTACTGTGTCTGATCCGGGTCCGATCTGGGATGCGGGACCCAAATGGGACAGTGAACCGTCTGCTTGGGATGTAGAAAACTCAATCGAGCTTCCTGGTCCTCCTGAGGATATAGAGACAGGACTGAGGAGGCAGACCATGACACCAAGATTTGAAGATAAATGGGTTTCTAGGAAGGGGCATTTCCTCGGCATCATGGTCTGTAACCATGCTTGTCGGACTGTGCAGAGTTCTCAAGTCGTGGCTCCCAATTCAGAACATGACGATGGTACAATGGACATGATCTTGGTTCATGGGTGTGGAAGACTGAGGTTGCTGAGGTTTTTTATACTTCTGCAGACAGGTCGACATCTTTCTCTTCCATATGTGGAGTGTGTAAAGGTAAGTGTTTTTCTCTAAAGGTTCTCCTTCTCTTCCGAATTTTCTTTCTTATTTTTTTTTTAAACTCGGGATGTGCTAGGAAATGCTAATCATACGATTAAACTCAATGCTGTCATATGTATTATATAGTCTAGAGTGTAGTTGATCAAATGCATGACTATTGCAGGTGAAGTCGGTGAAGGTAAAGGCAGGAAAAAACACACATGACAGTTGTGGTATAGACGGAGAGCTGTTTGCATTGCATGGAGAAGTGATATCGACTATGCTACCGGAGCAATGCAGACTGATCGGTAATGCTCCTGGACGACATTCATAGTTATTAATGTCATCAATTTGTGAGGATGGAGATGGAGAGAGAGAGAGAGAGTTTGGATGTTTATATATATATCTGGAATTCGTTTAATTGTTTTTTGTCTTGGTCGGCGTCAAGTTTACGGTACGTATCTATGCCATAAGAGAAGTAACATGAGAGTGTATACAATCAAATCCTTTGTGCCATAAGTTCCCTATAAAACCCCAAACCCTTTGTATATTCTTTTACCCCTTTTTGTGTGTTTTGAATTATATATGTACTGTGTATGTGTTTCCTACAACGATTTGTGTGTTTCCATTTCTTTCTTCTTTTCCGCTTGAAGCTAGAGTACGTAGATGATTTGTTGAAACTGCAACCCTTGAGATGTATTGTCTCTATACACTGTTTTTGGTTGTGAATCATGCAGCAAGACGTTAATGTTGTTGCTCGGTGATTTGAAAAATATACAAGACAGTAAAAAAATTTATAACTCTAACAACAACGGTAAATAAAGTTATATATAAGGAGTAAGGACGTTATAACGTGTTTGGTTAAATATCAGAGGGGGGCTGGTGTGGTTCCTAAGGCGACGAAATCTTTTGGACTAGGTTAACTCGGGTGAAGTATCTAAACTTGTCTAGAAGGGATCTCTCATTTGAGGACATCTGTAATGTTATACCACTTGTACGATACGTAGATGATAAAAGAGTATTTTTAAAGAAAGGATAATTAAAACTGCAAACAGATTCTATCTGTCTGACTTGGAACTCTAAAAGCATCACACTTGCATTTAAGTAGATAGAAGCCGCACGTTCCTCATCCAGTGAAAAGGACACCACACACGTCTCTTGCTTGATGTGTCTTCTTCTCCCTTCCCTTTTCACTTCTTATTAGTGAATTGATTCATTCACCTTATCCTTTTTTTAATTTCCTAAAAAAACCTTAGTTACCCATTTCATTCACTTTTTTTTTTGGGTCTGCATGTATCATTTCAGTCACACGTTTCTTGATTTGTTTCATCGAGAAAGAAGAAAAGAAAAGAAAGTCATATTTGAAATTGAATCTAGATAAGTAGTAGTAAATGTATATTTTAGCATATCATTCTTTCTAGTAACAGCAAACATAAAAGCATATTGTTTAACATAACTAAGCGGGTTATTAATATTATGGTTTAACAATTGTATATCCAACGATTTCTAACAAAGGTCAATTTAAAGTTCCGATCTGAACAACCCGAACCGACCAATATCTCGGTTTAATTCGGTGAAAGTTTTCATAAACCGAATAACCCGACCCGTTTAACCCGATTAATAAATAAATGAACCGATACTGGAAAAAAAAAAGAAAAGAAAAGCGAACAGTTGTCAGTTGCCCAATCTTTGAAGACGACGATTTTGGGATTTATTCTATATATATCTGAGACTGAGATGAGTAGCAGCAGCACCATGGCTTTGTCACCGGCGATCGCAGCCGCCGTTCGTCCTCCGTCCTCTCACGACTGTCACTCCTCTTCCACGACTATAGGTACCACCATCAAATCTTGCATCGTCGCACCTCTCTCGCTCTTCACTCCCCAGTCTCGAATCACACGCTCAACCTCAAGAAAAACTCCTCGATGCGGTGTCGCAACAAAATCCGCTGATTCGGTGAACTTAGAGGCGTCCTCGGCGTCATCATCGGAGGAAGAAATCGAAGCGGCGGAAGCGAAGGCGAAGTTAGGATCTAGGGTTAGAGTAACGGCTCCGTTGAAGGTTTATCATGTAAATCGAGTACCAGAGGTTGATTTGGAAGGTACGGAAGGCAAACTCAAAGACTACGTCTCTGATTGGAAAGGGAAACGAGTCTCAGCTAATCTTCCCTATAAGGTTGAGTTCTTCATAGAGATTGAAGGTCGTGGTCCTGTCAAATTTGTCTCTCATCTTAAAGATGACGAGTTCGACTTCATCGATCAGTGATCATCGAAACCGATCAGGCTGATATATTTTTTTCTCCTATCTCGGAGTTTGTTTTTGTTGTGTTTACTGGAGATCTGGGAATGGAGAATGATTTGTATGTAGTGATGTGTATACCCTTTAGCTAATCATATACATATGGTTTCTTCACTCTTACATTTGGCTTTAAAAATCATATACATGAGGTTTCTTTACTCTACATTTGGTTTCTTACTGTAAGATAGATTGGGAGAAATGAAGAGTTGGGTCTTGATGTGGATTTTAATTTGGATTTTTGATTCATAAGGAAATTTAGGCTGTGGGGTTGTTTCAAACTATTTCATACCAAGTTCAAGGTCCACCTTTGGTAGTGTACTAGCATCATGAAATATCTTGAAACGAAAAGGTTGAATCTTGATCACCGTGGTAAGCGTGTTTTGGGATTGGAGATCAAACTAGATTGAGTAACCACTTGAGACTAACATCATTGAAAGTATCCGCTTGAGACTAGTGAAGATCACGCAGCGTGGCATGTTACTTGCATGAGTCTGAAGATAATAGTTACTTAGGTATATAAATCTTTGTTGTCTCTGTTTGGTTTAGGTGTATATTTTTTTTTTTTGTCTTGGATTTTGGAAAGGTAAACTATTCTCATTCCTCTCTTGGTACTCTTTTCTAGTGTTACTATAAGAGATATATTTGTGTGATTGTGGTGCTGGTTATGATCTTTATGCTGCTTAGTAAGTTAGTATCATGGTCACATATGTTCTAGTGAGATAGAGGAGAATGCAATCTTGATCCTTACATCTTGAGCAAGTCATGTTTGATCATAGGAGATGATCGAGCTATGATTGTTAGTCTTTAAAAACCTCACTCGATTTCAAGCTCTCTTGGTTGCTTCTTCTTGCTAAGTGAATGGTGATATAGTTTAGCTGACATGATGCTGTGAAGGACGCTGCTCAAGATTAATTCATTGTGGATCTTATTGGTAACAATCGTTTTAACAAAAGCAGTTGTAAATTTTTGTCGCGGTTAAAAGGTAAGAGATTCTGAATAGTAAATTTAGTTATAGAAGGATAAACACTACAAAGTACAAATAAAGAAACAAAAATACAAGTTATACAACTAAATGAATTTTGTTCTATAAAAGAAAAAGAATGATTGACAATTAAAGTACCTTGACCTTTTTTTATGGGCAACAAAAGTACTTTGACTTTATCTTGAGATATTATCATGCTTACTGTACTTGTGAGTTGTGTCGTATTCGTTAGTGAGTAAGGTTCTCCGCCCATGGAAACTTTTAAGACTTGTCAAAAACAAAGATATCTTAGGGTAGAGAGCATAGTCAAATATAAGATGTCATAAGGTAAACAAAGTTCATTATATTTATCACGAGTTTGTACTATTCTCGAAGGAAGAAGAAAAAACTTAAAAAGAGTATAATCTGATTTCGTGAGAAGTATTAGTTTGCTTCTTGACGTTCATATGTATATCACGTCTTCCAACGTTGAAGGTTTATAACCTATAAGATTGTTGTAGTATTAAAAATCGGAGTGGATGGAGATTCGAGCTTCAAAAATTAAAATATGAAAATAAAATAATTGGATTACAAAACTCAGATTTAGTGACAGCACATCTAGGCCAAGGCCAGGCCAGACCATGGTGGCAATGATTGATTTAGCTTTTTAATTATCGACTGAGTGCATTGTGCACTTATATATAAAGCAAGCAGCCAAACATTATATAAGAGGGACACAAAGTAGTAATTTTTAAACTTTAAAAAGTCAAAACGCTTATGCCCGTAATTGTAGGTTTCTATTTCAAATTTTTGGCTGTCATCTTATTATGTAAGTGATCTGTAATTTTGTCTTTTAAAGTTGTTACAAAACTTTATTATACCGAATGTTTATTTAATTAACATCTATCCATAAAGTTGTTTTCTTGACGTTACGTAATTGATTTCTACCACCTAATGAATTTCGTTCTCAACTCAAAAGTAAAAATGTGATTTATTTATTTAAGTCGAAATAATGTGAAATGTCAATTCTACTTAAATATCATTGCAACCATAAATCAAGATTTGTTACATATCCAAAAAAAACCAATAAATCAAGATCTATATATAGTTGTCATCTATCATGGATAAAAGACTATTAATCACCAGAAGAGATTACTACTAGTCTAGTTCTAGACGTTTTTGGTTTTCCATTACTATTAATAAAAAATCATACTTTTGAAAAAAAATATACTTTCTCTGTATTATAATAGATGATTTTTAAGAATTTATCTTGTATCACAAAGATTGATTTTCTGTATTTTTTTTATCAATCAATGTTATAAAATTGTAAATTTCAAGGTTCATTAACTGAAAATTAAAATTTTTGAGGAACTACTATTAATTAATAGTTATGAAAATATATTATTATAAATAAAAATACATTTATGATTAAATATTAAATGTTTTCTTAATCTTTGTAAAAATCTTAAAAAATCATCATTTCTGATACAGAGAGAGAGGGAGTAAATTAAAATCATGTAACTTAACTCATTTATTGACTAAATAAAGATTTTTTATAGTGTGTTACACTCATTTATTGACTAAATAAAGATTTTTTATAGTGTGTTAGAAAAAATGGGTTTCTTTTGTTTTTAGAGATTGAGTTTCATGTACTTTGTATGGGGGATATCTCATGGCCCCCATGATACAATTAGGTAGTCCGTTCATGTCAAGCCAAACCTTTCACCATTATTTTTTGTCTATCCAACGTTGCTCTATCTAAGTAATGTCACTGTTATTTCATTATGAATACAAAGTTATACTGTTTGTTTGCTATTGGATCTCATAACGTTTATCATTACACTCGTTATCATTAAAATATTTTAGATACTTTGGAAATAAAACATAGTGTAGTAGATTGAATTACGTAGACCGATAAGTTATGATCATTGTAACGAGTTTTTTTTTTTTCCCCTATGTTTAGACATGCGATCGACAAAACGAAATATTACTAGTTTACATAAATTTTACAACTTTTTTCGACAGGGGTCCATGATAATAAATTATTTAACATGTAAGCAATAATCACATAATAATGATTACATCGCCATTTCCATTATAGCACCGACAGTAGTTTTATATATTCAATTCTACTACTATAAAATACTAAGGTCAAAAACTTTTCTTAAGGATTAATTTGCTAACCGGGAATTCAGTTGCAATGTCACCCCCTTTTTAAGTCTTTTATTGATTTTTTTTTTTTTTTTTTTTGAACAACCAAGTCTTTTATTGATTAATAACTGTTTTTGGATATGCACAAGTACAGTTGTGTTCCTACAATCAGAATACATATACTATATTTATTTTCAACTGAATAAATATAGAAACCAGCAGGCAGCAGAACGAAACCTGATATGAACCAAACACCATTAATGTCATGAGAGACATCGAGAATCAAAGAAAAGGGAGTAACATTTATGAAGAAAAGTTACAATAGCTATATGAGATGTGTGTAATACTCCAATCTTTTTAAAATATGATGTTGCATATAAAAAGACTACATTATTAAGAGTTGTTTGATTACATAGACTATGTCACTAAAGTTATTTTGATTTGTTGAGTTTGTTTTTTTTAAATAACATTGTAGTTAACTTTTTTTTTTTCGGTGCAAATAACATTGTAGTTAACTATGGCTCTGACTGGAAGCACCCAAACGACTCGTTTGTAAACGAACCGCTACAATGACCATCAATCAACAAGTTTTTTAGAGAAGAGGGTTGGATATCAAGATCGGGGAAAGCGACTGAAGATGGTGGTTAGAATCTATTTTTGATGGTTACAAACACTAATTCTAACCACTAACAAAAACCAACGTTTGACATTATAGAGAGGTTGTACAGTTCTTTTTATTTTTTTTGTGCAAAATGTAACATAGTTTTTTATTTTTTTATTCACTATTCAAATCATAATCTTGATTTAATATGTATTGCTATTCTTTTCAATGTTTTTTTAGAAAAAGGTTAGTAAGCCAAAAATAAAGAAAATTTAGTAAATCAAGATTATGATTTGGATAGTAACACACTCTTTCTTTAATGAAGATTATGATTTTGTTACTATCATATAATGAAAATTTTTAAATATACATTTGATCGTTTAGTTAATATCATTTAAATATATTGATATTTTCTATTATGAAGTAGATAATAATTTATCATTTCTTTTATTTTTTAGTTTTTAACTAAAATAATTTAATTTTTTTTTATAATTATATTATTCAACCGCTATAATGTTAACAATCAAGCTAAACACTCAACCGGTATGAAAAGGTCAAAAAAAAAAAGCTAAACATTTAACCGCTTTCTTTTACTCTATCATCTTTTCCATCCGCTAACTTAAACCAATTTCCTTTTAACTATCTCTTTTGCAACCGCTATAAAAGTTTTAACCGCATCTTTTAAATGTGGTCACCAACGGGAGCCTATGTTTATGATTTAAGTGAAGTTTCCTTTACTATAATGATTTTCAAAAACAAATAGTATATCATTTATCCTACTCAGGTTAAGTATGAATACATTATAAAAGCAATTTACAAAAGATAAAAAGGTAAAAAGTGCATAGTGATGTATAAACTAGTTTACAGTTCTTATAATGCATACTTGTTTTAGCAAGAAATTTAAAAGATTATTTTTTACACGTAGAAGCAGCAAGCAAAATACAATTTGGTTGAAATGGATGGTGTGTGAAAAAAAAAAAAATAATAATGGTAAGTTAAATACAGTAATTTGTTTATTTTATTATCTAAAGACTAAAATTAAATTATTTGTGTTCTTTGTAGTAAATGTAATTAATGTAAATGTTGAATGTATGTACTTGAAGAGATGTATGGAAAAATACGAGGAAGCCAAAACAAAATTAAAATTGTTTTTTGGAATTTGAAATAGAGAGAGGGAGAAGAGAAACCAAAAAAACCCCAAAGGTTAAAAAAAAAAGATCTCTTTTTCTCTCTCTCTCTCTCTGCGCCTCCTTCTCTCTTCTTCCTTGTGTGTGAGCTCTGCTCTCTGTCATTCTCTCTCTCTCCTTCCTTTTGTACTTCGCCATTGAAGAGAAAAGAGAAATCACTTTCAACCTAACCTTCTTCCTTAGATTTTTTTCTTCTTTTCTAAGTGAGGACACAACACAAACAACGACGTTTCAAAGTAAGGATTTTTTATTTTTTTTTATTTTTTTATTTTTTCTCACTATTATTACTTCCGAAAAATAAAAACTTCTCCTTTTCTCATTTTTTTCAACTCCTATTCCATTTCACAGACTTCCGCAAATTTGTTTTTAAAATTTTTCCATTGAGAAGAGTGAGATTGGCGTTTCTGGAAGAACAAAGTTAAGCCCTTTTTGTTTTGGCTGGGTACGGTTTCGTTTCCTCGTGTGTCTTCTCCTTTCTTTCCCAGTTATGTTTCCTCGTGTTTTAATCTGTTTCCCGTTTGTAATTTCAGATTTGGGTCACTGGTTGATAAAGCGGAGATCTTGAGGACTGCTTTCTTTTTTTTGTTTTGTTTTGTTCCTGTGGGTATGGTTGATGAGAGTGTAATTTGAATGTGCTCCATTGCAAAGGTTTCGTTTCCACCATGACCACCAAGCGAGCCTACAAGCTTCGTATCCTTTTTTATTTTATTTTAAATTTTTACTCCTCACCAGGATTCTATTTTTAGGGTTTGTTCTGGTATTCCAAGTGCCGTGCTTGATCTGCTGCTTTTATCTGATTCACGAGATCTGTTTTACATCTTCTTCTTTTTTGTGAAGTTTGCATTTTTTCCCCGTGGAGTAATTTAAGACCTTTGGAGGAGACTTGTCTGTTTGAATTTATTTATGACTTTAACCATCATCAAGTCAAGTTTGAGTTTTTTGACTAGGGTCTTTTTTATTATCTGGTACTATTGCTTTAGCCTTAACTTTGTGTTGATACACAGAGGAGTTTGTGGCACATTCTGCTGCTGTCAATTGTCTTAAGATCGGAAGGAAATCGTCTAGGGTTCTGGTTACAGGTGGGGAAGATCAGAAGGTCAATCTCTGGGCTATTGGTAAGCCCAATCCCATTCTGGTCAGTTCTCCTGTCTACTGCTTCTTTTCCTCACTTGCCTTGCTGCATTATTGTTTTGGTTATATACGTTAGTAGAGTGGTCTAGGAGGTTCTCTCTCTTTCTGAGTGTTTGTTTATTATCAGCATCTCATCTATATTGTCTATTGTGGATGTTTGTTGTCAGAGCTTGTATGGGCACTCGAGCGGAATTGATTCAGTGACGTTTGATGCTTCGGAGGGCTTAGTTGCAGCAGGAGCTGCTAGTGGTACTATCAAACTTTGGGATTTAGAAGAGGCAAAGAGTAAGTTTTCTAGTTCTAAAAAACCCTTCTCATTTGACTTGATTTGACTTGTACTATATACTTATGCATTCTTTAACTTGCTATGATGAGTAGTTGTCAGGACTCTCACTGGTCATCGGTCCAATTGCATCTCAGTGGATTTTCATCCTTTTGGTGAGTTTTTTGCGTCTGGCTCGCTAGACACAAATCTTAAGATATGGGATATAAGAAAAAAGGGTTGCATCCATACTTACAAGGGTCACACTCGAGGAGTCAATGTACTCAGATTTACCCCAGATGGTCGCTGGGTTGTATCTGGAGGAGAAGACAACATTGTGAAGGTTGGTGGCTGCTTTCGTGTCTGTACTCATTTTACATTTCTGGATATTAGATTTTATATTGTCTACTGTTGAGGGAAACACTGCTGCTTAGTTGACATGATTAGTTAGGATTTACCTTCCGGAAAATTTGGAGCAAAATGAAACTGCACTTTTGGAAATAGACTATGAACTGGCTTCCGAAAGTTGGTACTTGGTAGTCCTTTCTGAAAGGAATAAGCTTGAGACTATTTAGTGTTACCTCTATGCACTTGAGCTGAATATGCTATAGGATAGTTTCTAGGACATACTATTCTTGTGCTAAAAACATGCATAGACCACCTCACCAATTATTTCAGATGCTTCATCCCTCGTGGTTATTGCTTCTTTTCCTCTCTCCGCACTGTATTGTTATCTTGAAAAGCAATTTACCGGAAACCTCTGTATTTATCTTTGTGTGTGTTAATGGATCTGATATGCAGCTTGTCTTTACCAGGTGTGGGATTTAACAGCTGGGAAACTGTTGACTGAGTTTAAGAGTCACGAAGGGCAAATTCAAAGCCTAGATTTTCATCCTCATGAATTTTTACTGGCAACAGGTTTGTATTACTGTTAAAATTTTCTTACAGCAAGGCGCTCTCTACTTTTGGGATGACATTCATGATACCAACACAAATAAAAACTTCTAGTCTAGGCTAAGAGTGACTGATAACAAATGTATGTTGCGGTGAGGGTGTGTGTAACATAGATATTTTTAGAATGGTGCTACATGTTGAGTAGATAATAACAATTGAATTCCAACGTTTCCAACTTGTTGCCTTCTGGCCCCCCTACATGATTTGAATATTGGCTCCTTCTCCCTCTCTTTGGCAACGTTCACCAAAATGTTACATAGAATATGTAAAATTAGTATGATTACAATTATTTAGAACAGTCCGCTTTTGCCTGTGGTACAGGTTCAGCTGATAGGACTGTAAAATTCTGGGATCTGGAAACATTTGAGCTGATTGGTTCTGGTGGACCTGAGGTACTGCATTTTTAATGCTAAGTCGAATTGGTGACATTTTTTTTTCCATTCTACCTTTAATATTCTCTTTTTTCGCTAGACTGCCGGGGTCCGTTGCCTGAGCTTTAATCCAGATGGAAAAACTGTTCTTTGTGGATTGCAAGAAAGTCTTAAGGTGAATTCTTATATACTTTGATATGCAGTATGTAGGTTTTTAGATTAGATATATGCCTTCTTCATCTTTTGAGGATTCTTTCTTATGTTTACCCCTTTACTTTCAAAATACACATGCCTACTCTTCTTACCTCATTCCTTTAGTTTAATCTTGTGCAAATCATAGATTTTCTCGTGGGAGCCAATTAGATGTCATGATGGAGTGGATGTTGGATGGTCAAGATTGTCAGATATGAATGTTCACGAGGGAAAGCTTCTTGGTTGCTCGTACAATCAAAGTTGTGTAGGCGTGTGGGTTGTAGATCTCTCGGTATTCCTCTCTCCCTACATATCATTATCTTGTTTGTTTAATTGTAGCTGGTTTTAATCTTTACAAACCCACTCATTTTTGGATGCATGTTCAGCGTACTGAGCCATGTATGGCTGGAGACACTGCACAATCAAATGGACATCCAGAGAAAAGATCTTGCTCAGGAAGAGATCCAGTAATTCTCAATGATAATAACTCAAAGACTATTCTCGGGAAGCTGTCCGTTTCCCAGAACGTAGATCCTTTATTGAAGGAAACAAAGTCTCTCGGAAGACTATCTGTTTCTCAGAACTCTGATTCTTCGACAAAAGAAACCAAGTCCATTGGAAGATCATCAACATCCCAAAATTCAGATTCTTCAATGAAGGAATCAAAGCCTCTCGGAAGGTTGTCAGTTTCTCAAAATTCAGATTTTTCGAAAGAGCCAAGAGCGTTGTCATGTATGCTTACTTCTACTATTTTTTTCTTCTCTTCTTATTTTTATCTCGGCACTGATTAAATGATAAGCTATATCTTGTTTTGTCTGCTGTTTGAAGCCACAGGAAGTTTACCAAGCACTCCTCATAGGGTCAATTCGACCAATGTGTCAAAAGCCACTTCGGGTGCTTCAACGGCTGTCTCTAATGCTGCAACATCAAGGAGGAATTTTACGAAAGCTAACCCAAAGGCGAATCCTGTAAGTAAGGCAGCGGATTTTGCTCCGGTGATTGTCCCAAGAGCAGACCCTAGAATAGAGCAGGCTACTGAATCCAGAGCAGAACTTGACATAATTGCAAGAACCATGCCTTATTCATTGCAGGCAGCTGACTCTCGAAGGTCACCTAGCAGCAGAAATAACGTTGATCTGCCAAATGCTTCGGTTCTTGAAATGTCTGAGTCTCAGCTAGTTGAACCAAATAATAGACTAGATGGAGGTACACTTCCTGGTGGAAAGGGTGGCATGCGGGGTGCACCTGAGCGAAGCATTAATGATTTTAGATACAAGAGATATGGAAGGAGTAACTCAAGGTCACGCATGGGGTCACCTCCACGAAACCACGATGAAAACTGTATGTATTTCTCCTTTTTAATAGTTACCTGTTTGAGTGCAGATGGCAGTGTCACCTGATAGTCTTAGTGTCTTACACTACTTTGGCCCCTAAAATGTGGTGTATAGGGTTAATTATGAGGTTACTCCAGTGAAACATGCAAATAGTGTAAAGAATCCTGTGTTTAAGAAAATAGGTTGCTTTTAAGTGCAGCACATCACTTGTTTAGTTGGCCCTTGTAAGATTTCTGTAGCTGCGTTGAGTTTGATAGATGATCTTCTCAGTTCTAAGTTTTAGTCTTTGTTTCAGATGACTTGGTAAGCCACAAATCAAATAGAGACCCAAGTCCCACTGAAAGTCAGAAAGGAGGTAATTCTTTCATCCCTGCTTTCATCTTTTCCTTTGCAAATGGATTGGTTCTCATTCATATGTCTTACCATATCAGGAAGATTCCAGTCACTCGTCATAAACAGGGAGAGAAGAGGAAGATTTTCAAACTTTGAGGGTCCTGTTTCGAATTTTTCAAGTGGAAATGTGGCTGTTCCAAACATCCGCCCTTCAAATATGGTATAACAGCCTTAAATCTTTTCAGCTTGAGATCTTGATGCAAGAACACACTGACCGAAAATTGCAACATTAGAATAAGAGTTATGAAAAAAGAGTTTTAAATCCTTCAGAGCATCTTAATTGACATAATTTATTGTGATTAGTAGTTTCCAACTACTCATCTAGTCATGATTTCGTTAGTGTTCCTCTGAGATCCAGAGATGATAGATATTGTATTTCCTTTCGTATAGTTCAAGCAAAGAGGGAACCATATGCCAGTTGAACAAGGGGTCGATTCTCCTTCTGAAGATAATATCGTTGAAGACATAATGGGGAAGCACGATCAATTTGTCAGCTCTATGCAGTCTCGTTTGGCTAAATTACAGGTAACATGGAACTAGTCAAGGTGTGACAATGTTGGTGGCTTGGCCCTAATAATACTAGTAGCTTTGATACTTATTAGATTTTTTCATATACTTAGGCATATATACGACCGCTTAGCATGCTTAGAATTACTATTTCAACATGTGACATGTTTTAGCTAGAAGTAAATAGTTGGACATGGTCTTCCTGTTCTTGACAAATCAGGGAGCTTACTTGAAAATTTTGGTCCTCGCTTACTTGTGTTGATGGATTTTGAAGGTGGTTTTGAAAGACGCCTAGTTTATTATATTCTAAATTGGTTCACCAAATTTGCAGGTAGTTCGTAGATATTGGGAGAGGAATGATGTAAAAAACTCGATAGGTTCGATAGAGAAGATGGCTGATAATGCTGTAAGCATCTTCTATTTGTATCAATAGCAAGATATATGACATAAATTATCCGCTCATGCAATTCTTCTTATTCATTGGTTACAGGTTACAGCGGATGTACTTGGTATAATAACAGAGAGAAATGAGACTTTGACGCTGGATAATTGTACCTCCCTTCTTCCCCTTTTAACAGCTCTTCTAGGGAGCGACATGGATCAGTAAGCATTCTCTTTTCTTAGTAGAAAACTCTGGCAGAGTCATTCTGCTAAACTTATCATGTCTCACTGGATGCAATGAGATATATACTGAACGGGCTCGATCTTTATGGTCATAGATACAGTACATTAGATTATGGAATCTTGATTTGTTCTCACAATTTTTTTGCTGCACCATATCGTATATATAGGCATTTGAGCGTTTCCCTGGATTTGCTGCTTAAGCTGGTCAGATTGTATGGGTCACCAATTTACTCATCACTGTCAGCTCCAGCATCTGTTGGTGTAGATATCGAGGCTGAACAAAGGTTGGCTTATTTTCAAACATATGTGCTTATTAAGCCATCATGTTCATGTATCATAATTTTGATAGCCTGCTCTCTTCAAACTCATCAACACATGTTTATTTGCTATGTAGGATTGAGCGCTACAGTCGTTGCTTTGTAGAACTAGAGAAAGTTAAAGCATGCCTTCCCTCTCTAGCAAGGTACGCATCTGTAATAAAGATTCCGTAGTTTTCATTAATTGTGTAAAAATCGATATTGGCTCACATGTATATGTGATGGACTTTGTGTAGAAGAGGAGGCTTGGTGGCCAAGTCTGTGCTTGAACTCAACCTAGCATTTCAGGAAGTATCATCATAATCCCTCTGAGTCTTACTCTTACAATCCTGAACAAAAATGGAAAGCAAAAGCCTGTCTTCCTCGTGGAAGAAGCCGCATCATCCCAAGTCCCAACCCTCTGCTTTTTGATGTGGATTTGGTTCCAAAGGGAGTCTAACAAAAACTAAAAGCTGATACTTTACTAAGTAAAACCAAAAGAGTTTGGAAGGCTAAAAAATCCTCCCAAGTTAGGTGCTTCTGGTCACTAATCTTTGTATGCAGTGTTCTAACTTTGGTGTGTAGAGAAAGAAAAAGAGAGAGAGAGCCGTTTGGGCTGTGTATTGTTCTTATATGAATACTGCTTGGGTTTCTTGGGTTTCTGCTCTTCTGAAAGAGAGGCATACATGGTCAGTGTTCTCTCAACACAGGAATATAAGTTTTCTCGGTTTCTTGGATTTCATGTCGATCTTCAATCCTATATATGTTCTATATATTAATTATGAGCCAACAAGAGCAAAAAGGAATCAGTACTAGTTACATCTTCAAGATGTTTAACTTTGTGTACAAAAGCACTAAGGTCACTCATCCCCTCAGTATGTGGTTCTAAGTATGAATTTATCTCCATATAAATTAACAAGTGAAGTGAGGTGGTAGTTACTTTTGTCTTCTCATACTAAAATACTTATGTCAACCTTTTGTCTTCTCATACTAAATACTTCAACTTAAAATGTCCGATAGTATATTTTTTTTGATGTTACAACCTTTGTTTTAGTATTTTAAAATAGATTTACTCAACTACCATAAATGCAATCTCTTACAATTGATACATTGAGGTAGGTGATAGAGGCCAAATCAAATGTACTGCCATTACATTTAAAGAAGAAAAACTTGTCGAAAGTAAAGAAGACATAATAAAACAAAAAAATAACAAGAAATATTAAAAGAGAGAGATAAAACTCCAAACACTGCAATAACCCAACAGGCTAGAGATTTCTTGAGAAAACGAAATTGCCAAAACCATGCAACGGAACTTGTCATCAACTACCTAAAGAAAAGAAAAAAACCTACCTAATAAAAACAAAATATATAATTTATAGTACCCTTACCCTCTATCTTTTCACTTTTTCTGAAATAATTGATAAGAAAAAAATAAGTAGAAAATGTGAAATTGACAGTGAAGTAGCGTCATCAACCCATGACTCTGTGTTCTGTGCGCTACGTAGCGTAGAGAGAGACAACGACCAAACACAAAACAGGGGCTTTTGCTGTACCAACAACTTACTCTTCTTCACCTTCTACGAACCTTCTTTTCCCCCAATACCAACACCAAACTGTTCAGTTTCGTTTGTCTCTTTTTGTAGTTTTTAGATTCTCTCCCCGATTTGCTTCCACAATCGCATTATTGACAAATAACAATACAGTGTCATTTTAACCAAAAAAATGTATATGTACTTTTGTAATTTAGGGGTACTCTAAAATCAAATGGTGATGAATATGTAAAATCTTTGTGTATATGAAGCCTAGTATATTACTTGTTATTAGGATGAAGTTTGAACATGGTGCATCTATATATATGGGATCTACGGATAGCATTGTCTATAATGGTTGCATATATAACGTTGTACGTAGTGGACTATTTCATAAAAGCATTTATAGTTTAATGGTCTACTTCAAACTTTACCATTTCAAAATGCGATAACCAATTATATATGGGTTCTATCCTTTGTGCGTTTTGTATCGCTAAGAAAAATTTGACTGAAAACAAAACTTCAACAGTTGGTGGACTAGTAACAAACTATTCAACTTCACATCACATGTTTACCAAAAAAAAAAAAAACTATTCAAAACGCCGCATTACGTCTCATTTTTTCCAACTGCCTCATCTGTGTTGCTTGTTTTAATCGTCTATTCTTACTGTTTTGTGGATTAGTAACTTATTATATCGAACGGTTAAAACTCCAATAGCATACGATTATTTAGAGAAAAATGTCTACACGTGGTGCCGTGTACGTGGATAATCATAATAATACTTATTAAAATTCAAAAGCGAGAGGTCAACATCAATTCTCCTCTTAGGACATCTCTAACAACAAAGACAGAGATCCTACTGCCTATATAAATGGGAGTAGTCTTCCTTCCATCTCCTCATTATTAGTTCTATATCTCCACATTTGGCCATTATTCACTCTGTACCTTTGCAGCTATCTCTCTCAATTCTAAGTTTCTAACTTCCGAAAGAAAAGAAAAGAAGTAAAAGAAATGGGATGCACAATGGTAATGGAGCTTGGGACGAAGAAGAAGAAGATGATAAAGAGCATTTTATGGAGAATCAGAGCAGAGATCAAGAAGGTGAAGAAGAAGATGAGAACATCACCAAGTCACACCAAGAGTAAGAAACACATCAGTTTCAACTACGATCCTCTTAGCTATTCTCTTAACTTCGACTCTCTTTAACCAAAAAAAAAAAAAAAAAAATGTCTTCATGTTGGTTTCTTTTCTTTAATTTCATCATGTGTAATATGTTTCTAGGTTTGTTGTTGTTCTTCTTCTATGTACTATTAGGTTACAGTTAACAGCTTGTTTCATGTTAATCATCTTCTCTTAGACTAATGTTTTAAGTGTTTTTTTTTGTTTGTTTTTTTTGAGCAACAAGACTAATGTTTTAAGGAAATGTATACTATCTATCTATCTATCTTTTTTTTTTTTTTTTTTTTTACTTCTTTGATGGAGGAGGAATGAGTTTATGATATTAAACATTCTCTACAATAATTTATTTCCAGTTGGAGGTAAAAAGTTACTATTCCATAATCTCCCAATGATTATCATATTGAAAACAGAGAAGAGAGAGAGAGAGAGAGAGTGAGTTAATCATTCCATCTATCAAAACTCTTTTGTAACATTAGTTTAATTAAACGAAGATTTAACACTATTATTCCACACAAATCCATCATATAACTTGGATTAGAGAGACGTCTAAGATATAAAAGTAAGTAAAAAAAGTCAAGACAATGGTAAAGATTTGAAAGGGAGAGAAGAGTAGTGAGTGAGTCTGAGTCTGAGTCTGAGAGATTCTCTGAGTCTGAGGTGCGTGGGTGGTGGTGGGCACAGTAAGCGAGAAGTTGTTATTTCACCTTCCCCATCACCACCACCCTTAAACCCTTCAAAAGTCTTCTCACCTCTCTCTGTACCACCACATGCCTATCTTAGCCTCATAGCCTTTTTTCCTCACTTTTACCGTTATCAACACTTTTTACTATTCCTTTTTGAAAAAATATTTTTATCAATCAATCCTTATTTTTACAGGAATTTTTTTTTCTTGTATTAAAGAGACTTATATTGGGCTGGAACAGTAGCGATTAATATAAATGGGCCTTATAACCTAAAGCCCCTAAAATAATGAGAAACCGCGAATGAATGAGAACCCATCTCCAGATCTAGACCGTTAATATATATACTCGCGTATACGACATCAACGGTGGATTGAAGCGCCAGCTCAACGATCCGTGTCAAAGCCTGAATGAAAAAAACACATTGCCGCCATAACTTTGAGGAAAAATGTTTCGTTTCCCTCTCAATTCACTCCTTTTTCTTCTCCGCCACTGTCTCTGAAACCCTTCTTTCTCATCTCAATCTAATCGAATCGACTCAACTTCTCTCGAGCAATATACAAATCTCACTCTCACATTTCGATCTCTGCGATATGGCCGGAGCATCGTCGAACACAAACGCACCGAAGCCGAGGAAGAGAGTCGAAGCGGAAACTAGCAGCAACGCCTCTTCCACTACTACTACCACCACCTTACGTCGTGCTAAAGATGGCAGTGCTTTCGCTCGCTGGTGATTCCTTCTTCTTCTTCCTTTAATTCTTTGAATCGGATCTGTGTTTCGATTTTAGGATTCCTTATCTGATTAAGCGATTGGGATTTCTAGGGTTTCTCACAAGTTTTATTTTGTGATTTTGAATGATTCTTCAGTGAAGGATGTAACAAGAATGTTGCGGTAGCGCTTATTAGCATGCACAATTGCAGTCTCGATGCTAAGATCAGAGTGAATCTTGGTATAATCATCATCTCTTTGGTTTTTTTTTTTTTTTTAATTGCCCCCATTCTTATTGTGTATTTTTTTCAGTGTTCTCATAGTCTCTGTGGATTTGGTTTGTTGTTGTTCAGAAGCTCAAGTTGTGGAGACTACTAAGACTGAGGCGGCTAAGAAGAAGCCTGCAGAGAAGTAAACCTCGTTATTTTATTGTGTTGAAATGGTTATGTCTCTATATGTGTGAGATTGAGTTTCTGATTGTGTTTGTTTTTTTTTGCAGGAAGAAGTCAACAACATCTGATGAACCTAAGCCAAAGAGAGTTAGAAAGGCTAAGAGCTCTTCTACCTCTAACAAGCCTAAGCGACCTCTTACTGCCTTCTTTATCTTCATGTATTTGTTAACTTTGTCTCATTCTCTTACTTTTCTTGATTAGTTATGTTATATACTCTTCAGGATGATGCTGATGTTATTCTTTCACTTTGCAGGAATGATTTCCGTAAAACTTATAGCGAGGAGAATACATCTATTAATGTTAAGGATGTAAGACTATATGTTTATCTGGGCTCCTTTACTGCATTTGAGTTCTATAGGTTTGTGTTTATGAGATTGGCTCAACTGTTTTTATGTGTATATTTATGATTCTAGGTTGCAAAACGCGGTGGTGAAAAGTGGAAGTCTTTGTCTGAGGAAGTGAGTTGTTATCTTTTTTGTTTTCTTTCCTAGTTCAATGTTGATTTGTTTGCTGCGTTTTTATTTAAAACTCTGGTTGTGTTTCTTGATCATATAGGAGAAGAAAGTTTATACGGATAAAGCTGCTGAACTAAAGGCAGAATATAACAAGTCACTGGATAACAATGATGTTGATGAGGAAGTATGAGCTTTTACTATTAATGGGTTGTCCTTTGTTTTGTTTTTTTTTTTTTTAATTTTATGCACATGGAATCTTGAATGTTGAGATGATTTGTTGACTATTTCAGGAGGAGGATCAGGAGAAGCAATCAGATGATATTGATGATGCTGAGGAGGAACAAGCTGATGATGCTGATGAGGCTGAGGAGAAGGAAGTTGAGAACGCAGATGATGACAAGAAAGATGCTGAAGGTAAAGAAGAGGAAGAGGCTTTGGATGACTACTAGACATGTTATGCTCGTTCCTGGGGGGTCTAGTCTTGTTGAAATGGATATCTCTAATCGTTGTGATGCGTTGTACATTTTTTTTTTTTATGATGAAGTTAGTTGTTGAAGGTAGTTGTGAGCGAGTGGGTTTTTTTGTAGTTCTTGGAAATGGTAATTCCTTTTGTTTAGACAGTAATGAAGCTTTTGTTTTCATCGTTTGGCTTAGAATCTGTGCTTTGATTATGTGTTCTGCAGGAGGAGTAAAAATAGTAATAATAATTTATTTTAGATGAAATTGAAAACAGAATCAGATTGAAACAATAGAATTGTAAGAAGATAGTAAAAGACAAATAGAAGATATCATCTATTTTGAAGAAATGCGTAAAAGTAATAGGGGACTAAGATAATAAAGTCAGCGTTGGACTGGCCACTTCAGAACGTGTGTTTGGTTTCACTTCATTGTCTTCCTACAAGCTGGTAATGGCTTGCCACATAGGCAAAGGTTATGCAGATAAGCAGCTGCAGGAAAGATGTTGAATGGTCTTCCTTGTGGAATTAGCCCACACAATTTGTTGGCTCTGAAACTCACATGTTTCATTGTCTTGATGTTCAATAAGCTATCCGGGATTCTTCCTGTAAGTGCATTGATTGAGAGGTCGAGCCAGTTGAGCTGCGCTAGCTGTCCCAGAGCTTGAGGTATGCCTCCTGTAATGTGATTTCTTGAGATGTCCAGTCTCACAAGTTCAACAAGGTTTGTTATTGAACTTGGGATTTGTCCACTGATTTTGTTGCTCCCTATGTTGAGAACTTTCAGGTTCAAGCTTTCTGTGAAATCAGGGATCCTCCCTGAGATTTGGTTGTTGGTGAGATGGACCTCTTCCAAGAAGCTGCTTGTCTTGTTGTTTAACAGGCTTGAAAGCGACCCCGTCACTAGATTTGAACTTAGATCAATGGACGCGACTCCTTCTGGCAACTTCAGCTTGGAGAGATCAAACCTGAGCTGGTTCTTTGAGAGCTTCACTTTCTGAACATTGGTCATGCTTGTGAGGAAAGCCGAAACATCACCTGTCAGAAAGTTGTCTGACAAATCTAGCGAGGTCAAGGCCGTTGGTCTTGTTAGCTTTGGAAAGGTTCCTCTCAGTTTGCAACCAGCCAAGTTGATATCTGAGAGTTGCTTGTCTCTGATCCAGCTTGGAATTGCTCCAATGTTAAGATTGTTGTATGATAGATCAATGGACAGTAGAGAAGGAAATCCTCTGGCTACAACAGGAGGCAGAGGATCAGAGAACTGGTTTCTCGAGAGGTTGAGAGACCATAGATTCTGCAGTCTTGTAATGGATGCTGGTATGTGACCGATGAACTTGTTGCTGCTTAACTGAAGGGTAGTGAGTGACTTCAAATTGCTGATTCGATCTGAGAGTGGTCCGGTCAGACCATTGCGCTCCAACGACATGATCTGAAGCTTCCCTAAGCTGTAAACAGAAACTGGTAGCCCTCCGGAGAATCTGTTGCTGGAGAGAAAAAGATTGGTTAAACTCTGAAACTGGCCTATGAAATCTGGGATTGGTCCAGATAACAAATTGGAGCTGAGATCAAGACTCTCAAGTTTGAGGAGGTTCTTGAAAGTCACTGGGATTGGACCGGAGAATGAATTCCGAGCCAAACTCATAATAGTAAGGCGTCTCAAGTTCCCTAAACTCGGCGGGACAAGATCTGAGAAGCGGTTTCCAGATAATGAAAGAGTGTCCAACAATGGAAGACGGCCTAAGACAGAAGGAACATTGCCTTGGAGAGAATTATCATCCAGTACGAGCTGGCGAAGACTGGTCAGATTAGAGAAGCTGCTGGGGATTGAACCACTGATGAATTTGGTTCCAGTAATGGACAAAACCACAAGAGATCGGAGATTACCCAGTGAAGGTGATAGTGTGCCTTTCATGTAAAGAGTAGGCTCGTTCGCAGGGCATTGCAACACCAAGTTGGTGACTTCTCCCGTGGCCCGATTGCATAAAACACCTTCCCAGTCTTCATTACAACAATCTTCACCAACCCACGAATCTAGAACACCTGTTGTGTCCTTGATGATGCTTGACTTGAAACTCAGAAGTGAAGCTCTGTCTTTGCTCGAACAGATTACTTGCGATGATGAGTGAGCAGTATTGTGAAGAAGAGCAGAAACAAACAAGAGATTCAAAACCCATTTTAGATTTTGCATTTTGGGAAAACGGGTTTGTTTTTCTGATCGGTTTAGCGGAAAAAAAAAAGAAATGGTTAAAAATAAGAACTCTTTTTCAGACAAAAGGATCTGACAAAGAGTTAACTTTGGCTCGAATTGGGATAAAGTGAAGTGAACAGAAACTGTTTTATTATTGTTCCTTCACTTATACAGGAAGGTATTATAAATTTATAATGATCAATCCCTCACCAAAAAAAACAAAAAATAGAGAGCTGCAAAAAGTTATTTTGTTTTCACTTTAATCAAAACCCAAAACAAAAAAACAAATATCTGAGTGAATTGGTTGAATAAGTCTGGTTGGATCTTGAAAAATAACCCACCTTTACTTATAGGAGTGGTGAAAAAAAGAGAATAAAACCAAAAAAGAAGTTTGAAAAAATATTACACAAAAGGTCTTGAAGAGATTCACATGGAGAATTGTGACCGTTGGATTGATTCACGAGTATCCCCATTTTGTTTTCGAACGTTGGAGCGCAACTCAGTTTGAATATTTTGTTTTACGCTTTGTTTTTTACATTATAACCATTCTTCTTCTTCTTCTTCTTTGGGTAAAAAAAAAAACAAACATGGAAAAGCTCTCATCATTAATAAATTCATGTGAATTCGTGATATTGGCCACTATATTTGTCTCTGTGAATAAACAATTCAAATAAAGTTGTTAAAAATTCGTATTTGTAAAGTATTCGATCGACTTTTTTGTAATGTATGATGTAATGAATAGGTTTACATTTGCGGATATTAATAAAATAGAAAACTAAAAGATTCAAGTAAGCCTAAAAAGGAAAATAATAAACGATAACCAGGTGCATATAGTTTTCCTTTAATAATTTGTTTTGTTGGTTGAACTATAGATATGTCTATTAAATACATTACTTGATCATTTTTGAATTAACATGGTACTTTATTAGCAATAACGTATTATCACAAATAAGCTCGAAAAATAAACAATGAGGTACGTTTATAGATTAGGATTTATCTTTGGTTAGATATATTTGATTAACCAGTGAGCACCAAACCCATCTAGTATTTTGAGGATGGGTTGCTAAAGAACTAAGAGAAGATAGGATACTATTTAAACGTTGAATATTCATAGTGATGTTTCATTTTACCAACCTTTTTGATTTGAGATATATCTAATTTAATTTTATATAAGACAAATTAAGATGGAAATTAAATTATTGGATATGGCCTATGGGGATTAGTTGAAAATTCTAGGCTGCAACTTATAATCAAAGCCATATGTGATATGACTATTATATCGAGGCTAATTATAGCAACTTAGTTGCTTTGATATGATAACTAAACAAATCAAGATGGGAATTTAAACATTAGATATGGGTCGTTGGAATATTAGGGCCGCAACTCAAATATCAAAACTCAAAAGAGTCAAAAACCATCGTTCTCAATTTCTTGACCTTTTTTTTTTTTTTTTTTTTTTTTTTTTGCCGTAGACTAAATAATTGTTAATTTCTCTGTTAATTGCATCGACAAAAAAAACAACTACAAAGTTTATTTTTGTAATCGACAATAACACAGCTCCCAACCCCATCAATTATGTGGTCACCAAAGACAACTTTGTGTAGACCAATAAAAAAGCTAGAAATGATAATTCAAGTGCAAATAGTTCTATAACAACTTGATACACTATTGATTAGTTATCATCCCATAACATAATTATTACTTTTTCAAAAAATTGACTTAATATTATACATTTTAATATAATTTAATTTATTTTTAAAATTTGAATATATGATATTTTTACCCGTAATTAACAATATTATAACCAGCCTCTAATCATTTGGTATGTAATTTTATTTTCTCATAAGATATTATATAATCGTCAAGGGGAGCTATATAGATACGCAATATGTTTAATGTTGAGAGTTTGTTCCCAAACTTTATATGCTGTTCTTCGCTGTAAGGCTTTTGATTTCGATTTATTTAATTTTCTTTTCTCTCAAGTGTATTTAAAAGCGTCAATTGCGGCTTGATGCAAGAATGGTCCATGTAGGACATAACCAAACCATATAATATACAGTCTTCAAATATTATGTATTACTCACATTAGACATATCTACTATTACAAAGGACAAGATTACAAGTTAGTCAACATATATCATATAGTTCTATAACATATTTTTTTCTTCCAATTGGGAATGCAATATGTTTATACTGTATGCTGCTGAATAATATAGTGACTCTGATTGAAAGCACTTAAACGTCTTTTATGGAAACGAAATGCTCAATTGGTTACCAATCATCAAGGCGATTGGAGAAAGTGTTTGGAATGAGTAGTTAGAATTAGTGGAAGGAAAATGTGGTTGGAGCTGATTTTGATAGGTTGAGAAGGTGGAAATTAACCACAAAAAAATATGAGTGTTTGACAACATTGGTTGCAAACAAAGTGATCAAATATTTTTTTTTTTTTTTTTTTTTGCATTAAAACATTTGTTCAAAATGGCAGGTTTATTAGAAAAAAAGAAGATGATAACGTTTTTCTGATCATGCACATACATAAATTATATCTCAATGGAATATTAATTTGACCCAATAAGCTTTATGTTTTATTAATAGTTTTGGTTTTAACAATTTTATTTGTTTTACAAAAAAAAAAACACATTTTTTTAATGACAAATTGACTTGTAAGAACTTATAATTAGCCTAATGATGAGACTAAATTACAATTATTTATATTATTTGTTTAAATATTTTAGATAATTATCACAACTACTAAAAATTATGATTTTATAATTTTCATGTTATAAAATATAATGTCTTCTTCCATATTTTTACTATATAATTAAATTAGTTTTAAATTATTTATAATTTAATATCATTCCACTAATCAACCGCTATAATGCTACCAATCAAACTAAAATACTCAGCCGTTCTCTTTTACCACAACATCTTTTCTATCTGCTATTTTAACCGCTATTTTTACAACCGCTCGTAATTTTTAACCGCTTCGTTTAAACGTGGTCACCAATCAGACCCAAGATGTTTGAAATATAACTCCTTTTGTTTCATCAGATATTCTTTTGATTACTTTTATACTCACATTTAGAATTATATTTTCATTTAACGTTGAATATGTTATAAACCATTTTTTCTCTTGACGTTTTGTTGTATTGATGGACAAAAAATATAAAATGAGCACTTCTATTCTATAAGAACCCCTACGAGTTTGTTAAACGAAACATATATATTAATATTTTTTTTTTCGTACATATATATATATATATACATATATATTAATATTTAAATATAATTTTCTATAATTAAATTTCTTGCTATAATGTTTTATCCCCAACATACAAAATCGTATACCCAACATCTATACTAGTATTTTTGCAGTAGTTTTTGCTCAAAAATATTTTTTGGAAAGTTTTTGCATTTAATGCATTGACTTTAATATTAGTTACCAAAAATTTCAAATTAATTATAAGTAAGATTTTAAAAAATAAGGAAAATTTTCTACCTCATTTAAACATAAATATATATATGATTCTTTCATTTTTATTTGAATTTATATTTAAATTATCTTGAATTATTCTATAATACATTTAGTTAATAAAAATTGTGATTTTTTCCTGCATATGATGTAATACAATCTTTTAAAAACAGACATATATTACCCAATTTACGGATATAATATCTCACATCACTTAAAAAATTTGGACAATGGTTTAGAGTCATACTATAAAAGAGACCAAAATGATTCATAATACAAAATTTTTGATTTATCAGGCATTCAAACTTAAAAAAAAATTATTTAGTTTATTCCGATTCTTTATTAAAGATTTTTAAAAAGTTAAATATTATAAATATTTATATTTTATAAAAAGTAGAATTATTATAAATATTTTTATTTTTTAGAAAGTTAACCTTTATAAAATGTTAAAAATATTAATAATATTTAAATGTTCATGAAGTTTCAAATTTATAAAGTTTAAATATTATAAATATTTCAACTTTTTAAAAAGTTAAAAGACCTTTAAAATATTAATAATATATTTAAACTTTTACAAAACTTCAAATATGATAAATACTCAACCGTTTTAAGAATTCTAAGTATTATAAATATTTAAACTTTATAAGAAGCGCCAATCTTATAAAATGTAAATGGTTATAATCTTAATAATTAACATAGCAACTCAAGCTAATATTTATAATACAAGACAATAAATATAAAAAATTAAGATGATATAGTACGAGTTAAACTATCTCGGGACAGAGTTATATAGCAGGACGGGTTTGTCGATATTTACATAAATTTAAAATATTATTAAATTGGTGTTACACGGGTAAAACATCATTTCATTATTTTGTTAACACTATCTGTATCAGAGAATAAACATATCAAATTAAATTGATTAAATAAATATTATGTAAAAAACAAATTATATTTGCGGTATTATATGGTTTAAACTTTAAATCATAAAATCAAAAATTATTATAGAATTATAACATATTTAACCAACAAATAAAATTTATAATTTAAATATTTTAATTATAAATAATTTGTACCACGGGTCCTCATATATGGAAGGAAAAATCATTTTTGATTTAATTATAATTTGTTGTTGGTAACTCAAAAACTTTAAAAAATTATTATATTTTTAATTAAAAAAATTTGATCTTAATTTTCAATATCTTGTTTGATTTTTAAATTAATAAATCAATATATTATTAGAAAGCGGAAAAGAACATTATATTATTTAGAATCTTTTCATTAGTTTTTTTTTTTTTTTTTTTTTTTTTTTAATTTTGTCGTCTAATCTTTTCATTAGTTTTCTAAAATCCCAAAAAGTTAATAAAATAATTTGTACTAATCCTTAATGTTATAAATATAATTAACTAACGAGAAAGGTCTTCAAAATTTGAATGCGAGAAAAAGTGTGCTTTCGATATCGACAGCCAGAATTGAAGATAATGGGAGTCGTTATAACTTGTTAATATATATATACAAGTCGATAATAAGATTTTTACAAAGCCAATTTTTATGTTTCTGGGTTTTATATTAAAAAAGTTTGACCCTAAGATTCAAATCATTATTAACTTTTTTTTTTTTTGCCGTTGTTTATATCGTTAGGGAAACTTTTCAACTTTTCGTTATTTGTAAGTTTGTGGTTCTCTTTATTCAACCAGTGGTGGTGACAACAGATAATTTAAAGCCCGGCCCATATTGACTTATCTGGGCCATGTTTTTGATCTCGATTTTAGAAGTCGTCGACTCGAGGCATTTCCTTAGAGGGGGATGGATCGCTCTTCGGCGGCTAATCGGAGGTTTTAGCAGTAAGTAATTCTCAAGATGGGTCAAGCTCAGAGTGACGAGAGCTCAATTCCAACGACGACGACGACGATGAACACTCCTCCACCTTCTACGAATTCGCCACGTGATTCTCATGGCGATAATACTTCGTCGCCATCGATGGATTCTCTCCTCGCTGGTTCGTAATCGTTTCTTTTTGTGTGTTCTGTATCTCGCTTTTATGGAATTGGAGATTTGCTTTTGTCCTGTGTTTGATTGGTAATGATGAAATGGTGATATAGTTATTGAAATTTGCGTTTCTCCATAGTATCAATTCAAAAAGTATTCTTCTTGCTTGCTTGTAAGAAGATTCTCAAGTCTTTTTGATTTTTGTAGTTTCTATGGGAATACAACCTTCTAATCCAGTTTTGGTTTTTTAAGAAAGCTTTTTTTTGATTCTATATTTGTATCCTCAAGAAACAATTTAATATATTCTCTCTGTTGTTTGGTCTCTCCGATATATGACATTATTGTATACTCTCTTCAATATTAACAACAGAAGCTGCAGCTTATGGTGAAGATGAGAATGAGGATGAGGTTATTTTTTTTCAACTTCGTTCTTTATTCAGTTTATACATCCACAAGCTTTTTTTTTTTTTTGTGCTTTGAATTGATTACCGAGTTATCTGACAAATACCAAATCCATCAGTCGCTTGAAGCAAAGGCACAGAGAGCTCTCGATTGTCCTTGCATAGCAGATTTGCGTAATGGCTCTTGCGGCTCTCAGTTCTCTGAGGCGTTCCTTTGCTTTCTTAAAAGCACTGCTGAAGAAAAGGTAATTTGTAACTGAACGTTACTAGTTTGTTTGGTATGATGTATGTAACCTCACCTGAAAATGTTCGAAACACTAGATGTATGATGATGGAAACCTCAACCGAAATGCTCCTAAACATTGACACATTGATGTTAGTTGTTAGTCATTCGTTTACGTTTTGTGCCCTTTAGAAGGGAAGAAGCTTCACAATTATATTGGATGTGCTGTTGTTGTTTCAGGGATCAGACTTGAGTATTTTAGATTGTTTAGGATTAGTGTCACCTCAACTCAGATATTATAACGTTTTTGTGCCATTTAGAAGGGAAGCTTTACAAAGATATTGTATGTGTTGTGGTTGTTGTTGCAGGGATCAGACTGTGTGAATCCATTTGTAGCATTGCAAAGCTGTATAAAAGCCAACCCGGATGCATTCTCTAAATCGGTGACAGAGGGCGAAGAAGGAAAAACCGAGAAAAAAGAAGAGCAGCCGCCTGTGCAAGACCATAGAATCATCCCACCTCTCTGGGCGAAAGACCCTCCTCGCAGTAACAAATCCAAGCTTTAGGAAGATCAAAACAAACAATGGAGTCAGCAATTAGTAGCTATTGTTTCCTCTACATTACAACAAACAAACAGAAGAGAGTTAAAGAAGACCATTATCAATGGTCGTGTAGATCAACACTGTTCTTTCTTTTTTTTAATAAAATGTTTTGAGATTTTTAGTTGTGAAATGTCCTCTACATTAATAAAATGTCCTCTACATTACTTACTAACAAACTGAATCGTTGAACAAAACGGTTTAAGCTACAGAGTTAATCCAAGGTAGTAAACCAAACGGTTTAAGCTACAGAGTTAGGTTGAATTACAATAACCGAACGGTTTAATTTGATTTGATTAGAGATATTAATTAGATTTGTTAATAATGGCTTTTAGTTAATTAAAACCGCATTAACTAATCTTCTTGTGTTTCAAAAAACTAATCTTCTTTCTCACTAAAGAATACTGCGAGGCGTGCACGGATAAGGAGAGATCTCTCTGCATAGTACAGTTGCGTACTAAGGAGGAGTCTGCGAAGGCTTGCACACAAAGAAAGCAATATAAAGAAAGAGAGGAATCTAATTCGGGAAGTGAATCCGAGAAGCAATCTAGGGTTACGATTTTACCAATTGTGATCTCTGATTCATTCATTGTGGTGATTTTCCGATGGAAGAAGACGGTGGCGGCGGTGCGAAAGTTGGAGCGCTGGAGAATTTCATGAGGACGCATCAGAGTTCTTTGAAATCTTTATTCCATCGGAAGAAATCGTCCTCTGCTCATGGTGATGCTTCTCCATCTCCTATCGCTTCCCCGAAACCTATTCCTCAGCTCTCTCTTCTTGCTAATTCCGTCGTCTCCCGTTGTTCCAAGTAAACTACTCTCTCTCTCTCTCTCTCTCAACATTGTCGAGATTCATATACGTTTCGGATCCTGAGCTATACTTGCGATTGCTTAATCTTTATTACGCGATGTGATTATTCCTAACTGTTCTGGGCTATACTTGGGAATTGGTGATTTGTGAATTGATTTTAGGGAAATTTCTTTGGGTTTTGCCAATTTGCAGGATCCTTGAAATAGCCACAGAAGACCTGCAACATCATTTTGATGTTGAGTTGCCTGAGAGTGTTAAGCAGCTTTTGACATATGCAAGAAACTTTTTAGAGTTCTGCTCTTTTCATGCGCTTCACCAAGTTATGAAGAAGCCTGATTACCTAAGTGATCCAGAGTTCCGTCAGCTGATGTTTGATATGATGCTTGCTTGGGAGACCCCAAGTGTTACAAGTGAGCAGGAGAACAAAGTGAGATATCTAAAATCTATCTGGTTTCCATTTTTGGTGATTTTTTTTTTTTTTTGGTATTTAAACAGAAATATTTGGATTGATCTTCTTGTTTTTGTCTCAAATTTGCCAAGTTTAGGATGCAGCATCTCCCTCCAAGCAGGACTTGGAGGATGAGGATGGGTGGTCGCTATTCTATTCGAGTCCCACAAATATGGCAATGCAGGTTATTACCATTTTGAACTTCTTTTGTTTATGCATTATTCATGATCGGAAGGACTGAACTGACTTCGCTACTGAAAATTTTGCTTATTAGGTTGATGAGAAAAAGTCTGTTGGACAGGAGGCTTTTGCAAGAATTGCTCCGGTTTGTCCTGCCATTGCAGATGCAATAACTGTACATAATCTTTTTGATGCACTGACTAGCTCGTCAGCCCACAGGCTTCATTTCCTTGTATATGACAAATACATCCGCACACTTGACAAGTATGAACTTACCACTACTTATTTCCATTCCTTCAATATACTTTTCTGCATTTGTTTACTTGATGCACCATCTAAGTGTTATAACACATTGGTGGTTTTGAAAATTTGGTCTCTTTTTCTGGTACTTTAAATACTTCAGTCTACTTCTGTAGTATCTACTTACTTATTCTTACCTCAAGCACACCTAACGATCCCTTAGCTGGCAACATATTACGTCAAAAGAATATTGCTTGCTAATTAATACTATTAATTTGTAATGTTGAAGATGATTTAAATTTTCTGTGGCTCATTTAATGCTATCCATTATCCAAAGCAGGAATCAATCTTTTTTTGAATCTTTTTCTTGCCCTCTTATATTTGTAGGATTTTCAAGGCTGCAAAAAGCACTCTAGGACCTTCAGCTGCCAATCTTCAGCTTGGCAAGGGAGAAATAGTTCTTGATATGGATGGTGCAAATCCTGTTTTACCGGTTCTTAAACACGTGGGCATCTCAGCATGGCCTGGTAAACTTCTGGAGAGATCTCTGCATATAGTCATTTTATTTATTCAAACCTTCTGCAGTGGCATTATATTATACCTTAAGCAAAAGGAGAAAGATGAAAACTGTGGTTCTAATTGGTTGGTTTTGTTTCCATCTCAATATTTATGAAGCATTTCCTTTTGTAGGTAAACTGACACTTACCAACTGTGCTCTATATTTTGATTCAATGGGTGGTGGTGATAAGCCCATGCGATATGATCTCACTGAAGACACAAAACAGGTCATCAAACCTGAGTTGACAGGGCCATTGGGTGCTCGCATCTTTGATAAAGCCATCATGTACAAATCAATTCTAGTGTAAGTGTGCTAATGGACTATATAGTCTATAGTCTTATGTCTGTCTCGTTTACGATTCTTCACAAATTCTGTGCTCGTGGATTTATGTATTTTGCTTTATCTTGTTATGTATGTACAGGTCAGAGCCGGTATATTTTGAATTTACAGAGTTTAAAGGCAATGCTCGTCGAGACTACTGGTTGGGAATATGTCTGGAGATCCTTCGTGTACAGTGGTTCATACGAAGATACAACTTTAAAGGGATTCAACGATCAGAAATACTTGCAAGAGCAATCCTTGGCATATTCCGATACCGTGCGATAAAGGAAGCTTTTCAAGTCTTCTCTTCCCAATACAAAACACTGCTTATTTTTAATCTGGCAGAAAGTCTCCCTGGTGGAGATATGGTCTTAGAAGCTCTATCCAGCCGTGTCTCTCGCATAACCACCGATGTTCCTTCTGATGCCGGTTTTGTTCAGTATATGAAATGGCCCTCAAACTTATCTCCAGTCTCAGCCAAATTGCTTGAGCATTTTGGCTTGAATCTAGAGACTGGGACAAATATGGGTGAAGAAATGACAATCATAGGAGATTTTTGTGTTGGGGAGACGAGTCCATTAGAGATAGCTCTGAAACAGTCAATCCTAGACACAGACAGGGCTGAAGCTGCTCAGGCGACTGTGGAACAAGTGAAAGTAGAAGGAATTGACACTAACGTTGCAGTTATGAAGGTATCATGAGATGCTTCCTTCTTCATCTTTTTCCTTTTTCTTTGCTTGATAGTACTATATTAACCGATAGTCACATTGCAGGAGCTATTGTTACCTTTCATCAAACTAGGCTTGCGTATAAATCTCTTAGCCTCTTGGCAAGATCCTTATAAATCAACAGTGTTCATGATCTTAGTCAGCTATTTGATCATCAGGTAAGATTTCAAATTTGAAGACATGATGAAAAAGTTTGATTAGTGTGACAAATGTGATGGAGACTAAAGTCTTGCTACGTTGTGCAGTGGGTGGATTGGTTTCATACTACCGTCAATATTAGTCATAGTGGCTGTAGTGATGTTGTGGCGTAAGCAATTCAACAAAGGGAAAGAGCCAAAAGCTGTTCGAGTGAAAGCTCCACCAAGTAAAAACGCAGTGGAGCAGCTACTCGTGCTACAAGACGCAATCAGCCAGTTTGAGTCGCTAATCCAAGCAGTTAATGTTGGTCTCCTCAAAATAAGAGCCATTACTCTTGCAATTCTTCCTCAGGTATAATGTTACAAAAACTAATGATGACGGCTTAAAATAAATCGGAGAGTCCGTGGTTGATAATAATAACACTCTTGTCTCTCTAATATGTTTTCAGGCTACAGATACAACAGCTATATCGCTTGTGGCAGTGGCAGTTATATTGGCGGTTGTTCCAGTGAAGTACTTAATAACGATTGCGTTTGTAGAGTGGTTCACGAGGGAAGTCGGGTGGAGGAAAGCGAGTAGTGACCGGTTAGAGAGGCGGATAAGAGAATGGTGGTTTAGGGTACCAGCAGCTCCAGTTCAGCTCATTAGACCCGATGATGGCAAGAAGAAGAAGAAATGACGCTCTCACACGCATTGTGTCTCTCTTTCTAGACTTGCTTTTGATTTTAGGATTTTCGTTCTTCCCCATTCTAAGTAAGTAAGATTCAGGTTTATTCAGACATATGAGACGCTCAAATTCGTTTCATCAGAAGTAATTTGCACAAATTCGTTTCACAAATTAATACATGTTGGTCTTATCTTCATTCGGCAAAGTCTGAAACTACCCCTAATGAAAAACCATTTTCTTTCATCTTTTCTACGTACACATGATACTAATGTACTAGACGTAACTTAATTTTAGTTTTAGGTATTCAATATAATATGAACGTTTAAGGAGTTAGATGTGTTATATAGTTTGATGTTTGGATACCATATACCGTAATACACTAGGAGTTAGATGTGCTTAACAATATGTTAAAATACGTAAACATATGCATTCGGGGATAGGTTTCTAGATTAAGGGTTACAGTACATGGTGTGCGCCCAAACAATATGGCCATATGGGGTTTCCTGATATCATTGAACTATTTTATTCGTTCCATTATGGGTTTAATATACTAGTACAAACCCAAACTATTACATGAAATCCAAGCACGACTATTGTTCTAGAGAAATGCTGATTTAAATCTTGAAGACTGTCACAAATATTACTCGAGTAAGACCATCGATAACAATTGTCTAGTCCAAATATGTTAAACCAATTTAGACCTAAAAATGAAATTATCAAAGTCTAGTCCAATTATAATGCAATTCTTAACATGTAAAAACAGAAGAAAACAAATGATAATGAGTTTGACCATCGATAAAAATGATCTATTCCAATATGTTAAAGCAATTTAGACCTAAATATATGAAAATCTTATCAAATAGACCCCAAATATTAGCAAGTAACATCCACTTGAAAATTTTAAAGAAAAAAAAAATCCTCAAAGTAAATAACAGCAGGAGCAAAAACATAACATCAATGTCTGAGAAAGAGTTTGAGAAAGAGTTCGAGAGAGAGTCTGAGAAAGAGTTTGAGAAAGAGTCTGAGAGGGAGAGAGAGAGAAAGATAGACTTCTTTACCAGCAGAATGCTTTCATATGACGACAAGATCCCATTGCTGTCCTTAGCATTTCACCAGCTTGACCGCATCATTTGGGCACTCCACAAAACTTCCGGGACATAAAGAAGTTGAAGTCATTGTGAAAGAAGCCGAGTGATTTCAGCCATGAGGAAGCAGACTTCTCAAGCATCTCTATCTTCTGTTTGTCTGCTGTCCCAGGCATCATCCACACATTACCAAAGGCCTTGTAAGTCACTGCAGCAAATGGAGGAAGTTCAACTTTTGTTGCACCTGACGCTCCTTTTTCTTCCCCCTTAACATCTTTACCATTTGTTTCTGAGAAATCACAAGCAAAAAACTAGTTAATATCTAAGAAAATAATGATGAAGAAACATGGAAAATGTAATCAATCAAACACTTGTTTACAAAACCAAAAAGCTTATGATATCAACACCAATACGATGACCAGAAGTTAACTAGTTGTACTTGCTAAAAGACTGACTTTGCTCTAAGAAAATAATAGAATCAAGCTCAGATAGACCCTTACTTATTTAGCTAAAAGGAAGTAAGTGTCTCGTTAAAACAAGAAAACGTATTTAGAAACTGAAGATATATAAGACTTTCATGCAGAGAAAAGAGTGGCTAGGATTGATATATGCAACTTCTCCATCTCATGTTAATCTATAACAAATTAATACCAAAAAGAGACTAATCCCCTATTATTACTCAAGTTAAAGCATAACCCCTACTTCTCTTCAAGAGCTAATTAAATTGAGAGAGCCTAGATAGGAAAACACAATCATAATCCTTTAATTCTCCCATGATTAAGGTACTACTGTAAATCAATCAATTTCAATAACTTAATCTTTTGAATATCTATTAGTTATATAAAGATGATTTCCAGATATGAATATCAGTATATCACTATAACAAATCATCATTTTCCAAAGTTGAATACAACCTAACGAGAACAAAGTACGGGAACCATATGTATAAATCTGTTGAAGTACTACTTTATGTAACATTTGAATACTCTAAAGCACATGCAATATAGTTTAGCAGGCACAACTTTATAGCCTATGTATAATTTGTTAAGTCTCAAATGACCAAAGTACCTGGAAAGTTTGGCATCAGTGAATGGTACGTTAGGAAAGCGGTAGACATATCCTCGTTGTCATTTGGTGGAATTGGATAAATGGGATACCTAAAATAATTCCAAATTCAAATATCATCACAATTAGGATTTACGAATAGATTATATATTTGGAGTACGACAGCAACTAACATCACAATATACATCATGGGAAGCATGCATGAATCATATAAAAAGCAAGTTATTGTGAAATGACAAGCAGATATATATAGTAATATGCGTCATGGAGAGACGGTGAACAATTAAGTAATCACTTTGTAGCCTAATAATTAAGAGATAAGTAATTAAGAACATGCTAAAACTGAACAAGATAATAAGAAAACATGACATACCAAGCAATCGAAATCCAGCTATATGGAGAAAGCTCTGAACTCGTCAGAGTAGTCAATCCAGGGTGCTTTGTAGCTAGTTCATTGATCTACAAAATACATAAACAAGAAGACAAAACCACTTTCCATTTAACCAATGATTTTATGGAGAACCAATCCAACATCAAAAGGGAAAAATAAAGATTACTATAAGATACCATGGGAGTAAGAGGTGGTCTTTTGAACGGCTTTTCTGTCTCATTATATTGAAAATAAAGGTAGCCCAAGTGATCAGCATTCACAATCCGTTTGCCAGAAGAGTCAGGTTCAGCAGATCCTGACTCTGTACCATCATCTATTCCAGTAGCAGAGCTCCTACATTCAGAATCAATTACTTGAAAGAGCTACACTACAATAGTCAAATTCTAATCATAAACACAAAAGAATCTTGAGAAAAACTTCAAAAAGACATAAACTTTATAGCTCCCTCCTTATGAACACTTGACAAAACTATACCCTCATACTCAATTCCACCACAAAGTCCATATACTTTCATATCAGATCTTGTTACCCATGAAGCAACAAGACAAAAAAAGTGGCAGTGAGAGACAAAAAAAAAATCGAACCTTGGATCATCATCAGTGAAGGGTTTGAGGGTGAAGATCTGAATGGCAGAGAGTGAAGGAACAAAGTGATGGTTAACCTTCTCGTCGAAGCCTTCCACGGAAAGAGAAACTTTACGACCAAAGGAGCTCCACTTATCAACGGTAGACCAAATGTCTTGAAGGACGATGTGAGGCCTTCTCACTTCTTCATCTTCTGCGTTGGCTCCTGATGATGACGACGATCCCTTTGCAAAACAGAGATTTTGAAATTAGTAAACCCGATTACAATATTCGGATCCTTAAACCGGGTTGTAATAAGACCATAACTTTAACAAATTCTTAAACAGCCCTCGTACTGTTTCTAATGTGCAGACGGGTCCCTCAACATTATAATTTAACATAAATTACCTAAATAAAAACTATTCAATCTTGGCTAAGATGTTGTTATAATAACGAAAAATTAATATGGCAATCATGGTAATAATGTCAACGACTAAACGTATTTAATTAGTCGTCTTTTACATCCCCACTATAGCATTACTAGTACTTATTTCAGACTTTGACCAAATCTATTCGTTTTTGTTTATCCACATACATATTATTATTATTATTATTTTTTTTTATCAAAGGATGATGAACAGGAGAACACACATGCATGGTATCTAAAGAATTGAAATCCTTTTCTAGAGAACTGAAACAAGAGATCTAATACAATAAACCGAGATTTGGCTAGAGTAGTTGACGACCTAAGACGATCCATTTGAAGAACAGGGAGACCAAAGTAGATTACACGATCGTGGTTGTAAATCTATATGTAAACCATAACATAATTTATATGTACCAGTACCTATAGCTCATGTTAGATCTGTTAATGGGTTTTATTCCTGATAATTCATTTTGATTTGATTGTTCTTTGCTTTCTACACAAAAGATTTTTAAAAAATAAATTTTAATTTGTTCAAAATGATTACATATTGTTTTGTTGGAATTGAGAATGTTGGGTTCAAAGAATGTTCGAGAAACTTCTCAAAATTAGATTCGAGAATGTTTGTTCAAACAAAATTTTTATAAAAAGGATTGAAAACCAAATAAATATAACATTATTTGAAAATTACATAGAATCAAGACACGTGGAAAAGAACGTTCGAGAAATTTCTCGAAATTCGATTCGAGAATGTTCGTTCAAACAATTTTCTTTATGAAAATGGATAAAAACAAACAACTAAATCTAATTTTACCTGAGTGTAATAGTGAATCAGGACACGTGGAGTCGAACATTCGAGAAACCTCTCAAAATTAGTCTTTCTCCCAATCATTTTGCTAATGGTATTTTCCATTTTACTTTTTTCTGAATATTATTGAGAATTTCAAGATGTTTCAAAGTTTAAGAAATCTGAAAAATTAAATCAATATGAAATTATAAAGAGAATGGAATAATAAAATTCAAGGAAAATAAATTAATTAGAACTCCTTTTTTTTTTTAATTTTGGCAACAAACTAAATTTTATTTATATATATTTCCATATATTGCATAATTAATAAGGTCCATATTTAATATTGGTCTCTTCAGTCTTTGTGAATTCAATATATTGCCAGCTTTTCCAAAAATAAATTAAAACTTTAGACTATTTTTTTTTTTTTTGCTAAAAATATTAATAATATGTTGTTGTAACTTGTAAGTGATATTTTATTCTATATACAGTATGAGAATGTGTTTAACCATCTATGGGTTTTTTCAATTACAAATTTGTATGGAATTATCTTATTCAGAGTGTGTTTGGTTTTTTGGTTATTGTGAATGTAAGAGTAGCAATAAGATCTACGTGGAAATGACAGAGCAGAGAAGACTGAAGAGGGTGCATGGCTAGGCCAACCCATTTACATGCCAGAAAAAGCATAAACCCCTCCAATCACAAAATCTTTCTTTTAGGCTAAGGCAAAAATGTCTCTCAACTCACATTTCGTAACACTTTTTGTTAATGTCAAATTACATCATATGTTAACGATTAGATAAACTATTTAATTACAGATTTAATATGATCTGTCATGTTCGACCAATATGGTGGACTCTTCTTTTTTCCTTTTTCCCCCCTTTTATTTGTAACTTTTCTTTAACCAATCAACCATTTTCCCAAAGTATTTCAATATGCAACAATGTTTCAATATTGCTCGTATAGTATAGTCAAAATATCTTATCCGACTAAGGACATGGACCCCAAAAATGACGAACATTGTAAAAGCTTATAGGGCTGTGGCGCTCGAAACAATATGGTTCATTAATTTAATTGATAACTCTCAGGATTATTATGGTATAAATGGATGATTAATGCGGTAATGCAAATAAATGTATATTGAACGATAAACTAAAATACAGTAACATATACATAAGATATAACCATGGACGTTCAACTACCCCTTATAGAATAGTGAGAGTGATGTTACAATATTTTTCCGAATATAATCATGTAAACAAATCATTCCTACACATCCTTTACCAAAAAAAAATCATACTTACATATACGATTTCTTTAAGTAGTTGTTGATCCTATCTCAATGTAGATTTTTTTTTTTTTTTTTGTTTTTTTTTTTTTGTTTTTTTGTTTTTTTTTTGTCAAAAAACTCAATGTAGATTAACCACACTAATTATCTACTTTTATGAATACTGATGACTGATCAGTTATGATAGGTAACTAGTATACAATGCACACTAATTTTCCTTCACCATAATTTGAAATTTACGATTAAATAATTCAACTAATTAATTTATAAAATTGATATTCCGAATATATATATATATATATATTATATTTATATGCATCTTAGATGTAGTTATGATATATATATTTTTTTTGAATTTAGTGTCATTTTAATACTAACAACTACCGAATCATTCCGGTCCTAACAACTATCTAATCATTCACCTTTTGTGCTCTTCAAAATACATGTACCTATTCATAATTTACAATCATCTATATAATACAAATGTCCACTAAATATTATGGTATATACATGTTATAAAATATACAACTCCAATGACTATATATGTGCATATCACATGGGTGACGAATTGATGAACCAACATCTATATTACATGGTGGGATCCATTTCAAATGGATCTCCTTTTTGTGTTTTTATTTAACTATTTGTTTTGCTTCTTTATATATTTGCTTTGTATATAGTTTATATATTTTATATACCTAAATCAAATATAACCGATCTTTCTTATCATAGAATAAAAGAAATAAAGGCATTATAAAGTTACAATGCCAACGCAGAAAGGTTCAAAGCCACGACGTCCCCTTCTGCATGACTCAATTTGCTCTCACATATTCAAAAGCATTACGTAAGATTTGATCTTTTATTTTCTCCTGTTTCACCCATGTTCCTTTTAATTTGGAAACATATCTTATCTCCTATACATATACATAAATGAAAAAGCTTTGTGTTTTGCCAACTTGTAGGTAAAAAGTTAGATGCATAGTGTGTCTAAAACGTCATTCCGTGTGTGATCATTTTTTTTTTCTGGCATCTCTCATATCAACTTTAAAATGTTATTTGAACATTTTAAGTCGATGATCATATGGATGAAATCTTCTAAGTTTTAAATTTTACAGATAAATTAAAGGAATCAAGATAATCGAAGAAGATCTGTATAGATCGAGCTCTTTATATTAATTATAATGTTTTGTTATATGGACATGAAACATTTCATCAGTTACTGAAATTGCTTTAGACAAATTTGTGTCAAAAAAATGATTTGGTAGTTGCAAAACCTTTATTTTTATACATTTCTCCTTTAACTGAATTATTTTGTTTACAAAGGCAAACGGAGCATATGCCTCTAATATAATTCAAGAAAGTAGCTTTATCTCTGTGGCTTGATGACCCATCCATGACTCATCCTTTACCACAAAGGTCTTCAAGTCTCAACGATTCAGATCTTTATTTTCAACTGCCTCTTTTCTCTTTGTCTTTCCCTTTAAATACCATCCCACTAACACAGTTTTCATCATCGACCATCCACTCACAATCTCTCTCTTTCTCTCAATATCAAGATCAAGATCACTACTCAAACCTCCAAAGATGACATTGAGCAGAGTTCACCAACAAGTAATTGCATTCCCTGCAGCCAAGACTGCTCCGGCGCTTTACTTGCCTGACCCTGCAGCTTCCATCAACAAGCTCCAAATCCCAACTTCTTCAAAGGTTTCTCTTTCCACAGACAAGGGAAAATCAATCCTGCGAAAGAAGAAAACCGATAGCTTCACCAACGGAGCTAGAGACCAGGACAAGTTAGGACCCAAGCTAACCGAAAAAGTAAAGAGAAAGCTATCATTGGGAGCTAAGATCGTTCAAATGGGAGGCTTAGAGAAGATCTACAAGAGACTCTTCAAAGTCTGCGATGAAGAGAAACTGTTCAAGGCGTACCAATGTTACCTATCAACAACCGCAGGCCCCATGGCAGGCCTACTCTTCATTTCATCAAAGAAGATTGCATTCTGCAGCGAGAAATCGATCAAGATAGCTTCTCCTCAGGGAGATCTCACTAGGGTTCATTACAAAGTATCAATCCCCTTGTGCAAGATCAATGGAGTGAACCAGAGTCAGAACACGAAGAAGCCATCTCAAAAGTACCTTGAAGTAGTCACGGTCGATGGTTTTGACTTCTGGTTTATGGGATTTTTGAGCCACCAAAAAGCTTTCAACTGTCTCGAGCAAGCGCTTTCTCTTAGCTACGAGCAATGATAAGCCGCAATGGGTTCCGCTAAGGAGCTAAATAGTGCTGGTTAAAGAAGAAATATTTCATTTCACTTTAACTCGCTTCAATCAGATTATGTTAGGAAACACTTACAATATTGTACAAACTTATTTTTTTCTTGCTTATATCCCTTTTGTTCTACATCGTAAACATGAACAAGAGATTTGAATATATTTAGCTGATCATCGCATCTGATTTCCTAATTCACTGTCCTCTTGTGCACCACAATATGTCAAAAAGAAGACTAATACATAGAAAACAAAAAATGTGCCATGGGATGGATCATATATAAGTAAATGAGTAGATAAGACCATTTCATAATCTTGATCATGGAAAATTTTAAGAGTTTAAGGTCAACTATCCCTAACCTTCCGCTGAGTGATTAAACCAATAGTAATAAAATGTCCAAAAGCAGTGTCTTATTCCATTTCAACAAAAAAAGAAATCAATGAAGATGTAAAACAAAAACTATCTAATATTTTGAATAAGCAATAATAATGTTATGACCGCTCAACACTAACAATAATTCATCCACACAAAAACAAAAACAATTAATTAATTCCCGCTCAACTTTGTAGTATAGTCCAAGACTCCAAGCTAAGTTATTAAATAAGGCTACTGTCCCATTGTAACTTGTAAGCCAAGATACAGTGATAAAATATAAGAGGCTGATTATATTTTACAACTTAATACTTTTTTTTTCCTAACTCGGAGAAGCTTATAAATTCAAACTAAAAAAAAAAACACAAAATCCAGACTTGCTAATTTTTAGTTATATTTCAAAAGTCATGTCTCTGAGTTGCTCTGCCTCTGGGAACAACAAAAATAGACAGCATATATGTGGTCCGTCGTTAGTTTTGTTATATTAGTACAATAGCACAGGCACTTCTTTGGACATGTTTTGGTGCAAAAGAGAACTGTGAAATAAGAAAATACTGATGAGATCAGCTAAATATATTCATTTATCTCCTTCTCGCGTCTACATAGTATTTTATCCGTGTTTATTCAATACTTTCATTGCTACTGTGACCATATTAGGTTGTAAGAAGTTTGATTATTCGACGGTGATTAGGTAGGTGGTCATATAATTCTCTTTATTAAACAAAAAAAAAACTTCCTAAAAAAACCATACTTTCAGTTGTCAAAACTCCCTGCCTCCTGGTCTAAATACTAAGAAGTCTTTCACTTGTCTCAATATTTTGTAACAACTGTGTTGACAGCCACATTACCTCGTCACTGCTGATGATGTTGATTTGTATCTTGCTGTTGAAGTTCAGCCTTTGGATGACAGGAACCGAAAGGTTAATATCTTTTTCAATGAATGAGAGATTATATGTTGAATATAGCAAAGATTAGGATTGAGGTCTACTGGAAATTATGATCTGGATCATTTTAGTTTCCTCAGTATTTTGGTTTGTGGGATAGAGATATATCATGCTAATTAATATGATTTAAGAGTTGTTGTTTTCTGTTGACTTATTCTTAGTTTTTACATGTGGTTTGCAATTTTCATTTGCTACTTTCTGATTTCAGGGAAAGCTTGTGTAGGTGTTGTGATATGCTCAAATTTACCCTAGAGCTACTCTCTCAAATTAAGAGATCAATTGTAGTACTTAGGGATCGAATCCACAGAGACTCTAGATTCACACAATAGATTTAATAATCTTTTAATTATGCTAAACAGAAATATTTTAATTAAATTGCAAGATTAAACAGAAAATAAAAGAGATGTAAAATTCAGAAGGAATAAACGCTAGGCCTAGAGAAATTCTCAGGAAATCATGGAAAATCAGATCTATTAATTAAACAAACATGATTCAACAATTAAGCACCGTTCTTGAACTCTAAACACAATTATAAAATAAATCAGTTCTCACTGCAAATATTATCTAAGTTTAAAACTAGAAAATCCAAATCTCTTTGCAAAATTCAAGTTAAAAACCAGCAATAAAATCAGGTTCAGATAAGTTCACAAAATTACTAAATCAAATCTCTTTGCAAGAAGTAATTTTTCTCACCAAAGGTGTTTTATCAGGAAAATCAATTATATTCTCATATCAATTAATAATCCTAAGATCTAAATCCAGATGACTAATCAAAGATCTAGCATTAAAAACAACCTATGATGAAGAACAAGAAAGATAATGAATCCTAATTTAACAGATCTAACAATCCATGAAATCCCTAATGAGAAACCCTAAACCTAACAATCAGATCTACTCAGACATAATCAATGAAACACAAAACATCTTCTGAACAAATTGCATTAAGAAAGAGATTAAAGAAGAAGTAAAGGAGTTCTGAATCTTCTCTGAAGGAGTCTTGATTATTCTCTCCAAGAGCTCTCTAAAATCTCTCAGGGTTTTGCTCTCAAAAGTTTCAGGGAAAAATAAAGCTTAGATCTAAACAATGACCATAAAAATCATATTTATATTCCTAAACACGGCTAGGGACTAATGATGCAAATAGGGAAGACTTTGGGGCAGATTTGTAAATCTTAAAAACTTGTGGGAAAACTTCCAATTTTGTATTTGGCCTAGCATCGATCGATGCATAGGTTGTGTCAATCGATGCACTCTCTAAATTTCGTCTCCCGACTTCGTATCTCAGCTTCAATGCTTGATTAAGCTCCAAATCTTCATATTTAGCTCCATTAAGCTCCCATTCATGCTAAATCCTAAAGACTCAAAAAGACTCTAAAACACCAAAAAAAACTCTATAATTAAGACTTATATCATGACTAAAAACACCTAAAAACCATGATATATCAACTCCCCCAGACTTAGCCTTTGCTTGCCCTCAAGCAAAACATAAACTTCATCTGTGAAAGAGGTTTGAAAACGCAGGAACTCATTTTCTTTTTAAAGTAATGTCATGATCATCCAAACCTTAATCCACATGCTTAGCAGATAAATCCAAATCGAACCACCATGTACTTCTCCGTTGACTTTCATAGCATCCCAAATTCAAACCAAATTCCACTACTTCCTCCATTAAACTTTCATCGGTGAGTCTCATCAATTTGATCAATATCAAGAACCTTCTAGACTCATTCCCGTACAATACCATAACAAGCAAGACATATTTTTTTTACCTCATGTGGTACTCTTTCGCCTCCCCCAGACTTATTCTTTTTATTCTTCCTTAGAGTTTTGCTTTGTTTTCTTTTTTTCTCTCTTCTCAAAGTTGTAGGCGAATAATGGGGTCATCGGTAATTTACCTACCCCTCGCTTCCAAGCTTTGTATGATCATTTGACTTAAGAGTAAAATAATGAGGTCACAGGTAATTTACCTACCTCTCTAAACTGATCAAAATCATCTCATCTTTTTTTTTTAAACAAAGCTCTCAGGATTTTTCTTAACTTAAATAAGGGAGAGGAGTACCATTTTTTTTTTTTTTGAAGTCTTACTTGTCAGGTATGAACAAGGAGTCAAGTTCTATGAACATCAATCTCCTTGATGAGGTAAAAAGAAAAGAACAGAAATTACCTCAAGCTTTTATGGATTCTGTTGGAAATTTGGATGTCTCTGGTGCACTGATCAGCCATTGGATTTTTCATTAGTCGGATTTGTGGATTCAATCTGCAGCATTAATCAACCAAGGCAGTACACTAAAAAGAAAAATCATAGTTCCCAACAAAATTTTGACTCAATAAAACAATTTTTTTTTTCAAAAACAAAAACATAGTTAGTAACTGCCTCCCCCAGACTTAAACAACACTGTCCCCAGTGCTATCAAGTAAGAGATTGGCGAAATAAAATAAAATAAAAATAATTTAAAAGAACAAGGAAAAAGAAAAACCTACCAGTGGGTTGCCTCCCACTAAGCACTTGTTTTCAGTCATTAGCTTGACTGTGTCGGATCTCAGGCATCCGGTGGATTGGAACATGGCAGTGAATGCTTCCGAGAGAAAGTCCTCTTCATCCAAGGTGGTGTGTAGGCAGCAGATGAATGAGGTCTACAAGGGACATGAGGAACAGGACCAGGGCGGGACTGAGGTATGGGTGGCTTCCTTTTATGTCCTGCAAAATCATCAACAGAAGAAGCAAGCGCTCTACGATAATCTCGTGGCTTGGTTAACTGCACAACAGTTTTTGTACCTTTGAAATTCTTATTGATGATAAGAGAAGGTTTGGAAGAAGGAGATGCATACCTTGGCCTTACCTCTGGGTTCTGGACTGTGGAATGGTGAGATTTCAGCTTTACAACTGGTCTAGGACTTGCAGTTAAGGATCCAACACGAGAATCTTCGATTTTGGACAAGTCCGAGCTGACTCTGGAAGGTGTGTCGATCGATGCAACAGCTGCATCGATCGATGCTTGGCCTGCAACTCGTGTTTCTTGAACGTTTCTGCAGCTTTCCTCTGAAATCCGTGTTTCCAGCACAAAAACATCATCTACAAGCGACTTGTCATGCATCAGAACCTCATCATGATCTCTAGTATTGATTAGATGATCTCCACTCCAATCTTCAAGCTTAACAGCTTGCTTTCTCACTTTCTCAACAGTCTCCAACTCCTTGACATACCCAGCAGTAATATCTTCTTGAAGCTCTATGATCAGATTGTCATCAGAAACAACCTCCACAGAAAATGTCTGACCATCAATAGTGGGAACCCTTCTCAGCTTGTCCATCTCAAAGTTCATAACCAAATCTTCTACATTCAGAGCTATGTGTCCCTTATTCACATCTATGATTGCACCAGCTGTAGCCAAGAAAGAGCATCCTAAGATGAGAGGATCATTAGGCTCTTGGTCATATTTCAGCACCACAAAGTCAATGGGAATCATGCAATCTCCAATCCTGATTGGAATATCCTCTAAAACACCTTCAGGAATTCTGCGGGATCGATCAGCTAAGATAAGAGAGATCTTAGTTGGCTTGAAATCTGTCATCCCAAGTCTCACAGCAACAGAATGTGGCATCAGGTTAATACTAGAGCCAAGATCACATAGAGAGTGAGGAAACCTTTCTGTAGATATAGAGCAATCAAGTACAAAGCTTCCAGGATCTGGTAACTTCTCTGCAATCCTACTCTGAATCACTGCACTTACTTCCTTAGAGACAACCACATCCTTCTTCCTCTGTGGAGGCTGCTTCAACAGAATTGAGCTGACATCCTTTGTAAGCAGTGCTCCTTCCTGAGGACTTAAACCATTGGTGACCATTCTCTTGACATACCGCTTAATCCCAGGAGAAAACTTGACAACATCAATCAGAGGCATTTTTATCATCACCTTATCCATCATAGCCTTGCATCTAGCTTCTTCAATCTCCTGCTTGGATCTCCTAGGCTTGAGAAAAGGAACCTTAGGCTTGTACACTCTTTCAGCAACTGGAATCGGAGCTTTCGTAACTTCCGTCTCGTTCTCGACATTACATCGGTCGATGCTAGAGTTGCATCGGTCGATGCTGTCTCGCAAAGTCAACCCTTCTACGACCACGGAGGGTTGCGTTGATCGATGCTTAGCAGCTGCATCAGTCGATGCTGGATCAAGTGATGTATCATCGTCTCCTTCCTTCACCAAAATCGCATTACAAGCATGCTTGGGGTTCTCAGTTCTTCTAGAAAGAAGTTCCTCTTGTCTTTTAACAGACCCAGCAGTCTGAATAACTTGATTCTCCAGCTTCTTGACATGAGTATTTAATGCATCAAACTTCCCAGTCAGCTCAGTATATACAGAATCAATCTTCCCATTGAAGTCGACAGTTAGCTTCTGTCGACCTTCCAAAATCTGTCCAATCATAGATTCCATCTTGCTCTCTGAACTGGGTGGAGGGAGGGGTTGGTAAGATGAAGAACCATAGTTCCTTGTGAAGTTGCTGTCTGGATTTCCTGTGAAGGAATTCTTTTGACCAAATCTCTGATTTTGATAGCCAGCTCCATACACATAGTTGACATCTTCTTTTCTAGTCTCTGGCTTTGGCTCAAAAATCTCAACATCTTCAGCAAAATGGACAGACTTCTTTCCCACAAGAAGATTGTGCACTGTATCCAACTTAGCATTCACTATAGCAAACTGATTTGAACCAATTCCTTCATGTGCTCTTTTCCGCTCTAAGTCTGCATTCTTGGTGCTATTGCTTGATGCTAGCCTTTCTATCAACTTTTCAGCGTCATCTGGGTACCTTGTCTTGAAGTTCCCATCACTAGCAGCATCCAAAGCCATCTGATACCTCCAATCAATACCACTGAAGAAGATACTAATCAACTGCACCTCTGAAAACCCATGATGCGGACAATCCCTCTGGTATGCTTTGAACCTCACCCAAGCAGCTTTGTAAGATTCAGCTGGTCCTTGTCTAAAGGTGGAAAGCTTGATTCTCAACTCATCAGACTTCGCATCATCATAGAAGTAATTCAAGAATGCCACCTTGATGTCATGCCAGGTTGTCAGAGATCCTGGTTTCAGCTGCCTTAGCCAATGAGAGGCTTCCCCAGCAAGAGAGTAGGGGAAAAGCTTGCAGTAGAGGTAGTCCTCAGTGACTCCATTAGCCTTGATGCTTGTGACTATGTCCTCAAAGTTCTCTATGTGGTATAGAGGCTTCTCATTTGGAAGGTTCTGGAATGGCCTTTGTCCAACAAGAGCGAAGTAGGCAGGCTTCAGCTCAAAGTCATTCCTTGGGAATGGAGGAGGGACAATTGCGGAGCGGTTCTCATAGAACAAGTCTGGTCTGTTGAAATCCGCAAGAGTCTTGACAAGTTCTCCATTGTTGTCCCGTCGCCTCTGAACATTCTCCGCATCGGCTCTGGCATTGCGTCGACCGATGCCAGCATTGCATCGATCGATGCCGTCCTGGTTGCCTCGATCGATGCCATCGTTGCGTCGATCGACGCCATCTGCATTCCCATCGGCCACGACAAGATCTTCCTGAATAACCCGTCCTTCAGCATCAAGTTTCTGGCCTTGCTCGTTGTACGCATGGCCCTCTTGATCCCTCAAAACTCCAGCCTCATCAGGTCTCAATATGAGTGTGGTGACCATCTTCACTGACTTGGCTGCTTTTGTGTTTGCACGCTCTAGTTGTCCTAACTCTTGGTTGGTAAGCTTAACAATTGGACCAGTAGGATTTTTCCTGGTGCTAGGCTTAGGCATGTACCTGAAACACACAAGAGAAAAAAAAACAAAAGCGTGTGAGTAAAACAGAAAAAGAAAAATTTAGACAAAATCAAAGACTTTGATCTAATGGTGAATCAAAAGAGTCCCCGGCAACGGCGCCAAAATTTGATATGCTCAAATTTACCCTAGAGCTACTCTCTCAAATTAAGAGATCAATTGTAGTACTTAGGGATCGAATCCACAGAGACTCTAGATTCACACAATAGATTTAATAATCTTTTAATTATGCTAAACAGAAATATTTTAATTAAATTGCAAGATTAAACAGAAAATAAAAGAGATGTAAAATTCATAAGGAATAAACGCTAGGCCTAGGGAAATTCTCAGGAAATCATGGAAAATCAGATCTATTAATTAAACAAACAGGATTCAACAATTAAGCACCGTTCTTGAACTCTAAACACAATTATAAAATAAATCAGTTCTCACTGCAAATATTATCTAAGTTTAAAACTAGAAAATCCAAATCTCTTTGCAAAATTCAAGTTAAAAACCAGCAATAAAATCAGGTTCAGATAAGTTCACAAAATTACTAAATCAAATCTCTTTGCAAGAAGTAATTTTGCTCACCAAAGGTTTTATCAGGAAAATCAATTATATTCTCATATCAATTAATAATAAGATATAAATCCAGATGACTAATCAAAGATCTAGCATTAAAAACAACCTATGATGAAGAACAAGAAAGATAATGAATCCTAATTTAACAGATCTAACAATCCATGAAATCCCTAATGAGAAACCCTAACCTAACAATCAGATCTACTCAGACATAATCAATGAAACACAAAACATCTTCTGAATAAATTGCATTAAGAAAGAGATTAAAGAAGAAGTAAAGGAGTTCTGAATCTTCTCTGTAGGAGTCTTGATTCTTCTCTCCAAGAACTCTCTAAAATCTCTCAAGGTTTTGCTCTCAAAAGTTTCAGGGAAAAATAAAGCTTAGGTCTAAACAATGACCATAAAAATCCTATTTATATTCCTAAACACGGCCAGGGACTAATGATGCAGATAGGGAAGACTTTGGGGCAGATTTGTAAATCTTAAAAACTTGTGGGAAAACTTCCAATTTTGTATTTGGCCTAGCATCGATCGATGCATAGGTTGTGTCGATCGATGCACTCTGTAAATTTCGTCTCCCGACTTCGTATCTCAGCTTCAATGCTTGATTAAGCTCCAAATCTTCATATTTAGCTCCATTAAGCTCCCATTCATGCTAAATCCTATAAAGACTCAAAAAGACTCTAAAACACCAAAAAGACTATATAATTAAGACTTATATCATGGCTAAAAACACCTAAAAACCATGATATATCATGTTGTTTGCCAATGACAATCACAAGATCGCTTGCCGTAAGTTTATAAATTTACTTTGAGAAATCATGCCCTCTTGATGACTTCCTGTAAAACTAAGCCCACTACTTGTCAGTTTACATCTTGATATTAAGATGTTAATTAAGTTTCTTTTATGTTCGCTGAGCTGTTTCTGGTGGTTGTGTAAGAGATAGTGGTTACTGGTTCCCTTAGATCCAGTGATGCAGAGCAATATAGAGAAGACCTTTCATACTGGTCATGCTTCATACAATGTTTCCCTTGCAGTATAAGTAACATTTGCCATTTCAACTCTGGCTTTAATCCTTCACATGCATGTGGCTTTGAATAGACTGGTTACCTGGATATATGGCAAGCAGCTACGTTATCTATTGAGAGAGAAGGTTACAGCATCCAGTGTAGTAGTAATGGTCTCACAATTGCGGAAAAGTTCTCAGCTTCTACTACAGTAAGACTTATGCCTTATATATTGTTTTCAAATTAAGATTTTTAAGATTTGAATATAAAGAACACCCTTCTTTATTCCTTAAGAAAAGTTTCTCAAAAACTTAAGTCTCACAAATCTCTCATAAACTCATAAGTTATGTCACACCTTGACATCTCCTTATATATAAACTCTCAGTCCTAATCCTATTAGGAAAACACCTTGACATAGATAGCTTCTATATACTTTGATCCTTATCTTAATCATTGCCCAATTAGACAAGGATTCCAATCACTTCTTTAAATTGATTTCATGCTTAAGCCAACATTCTCCCTTCTAAGCTTGAAGTCTCTCACTCCAATTAGCTCTCTCATTTCCTTGAACTTGATTCTCCCAAGAGGTTTTGTTAAGATGTCTGCCTTCTGCTTTTCTCCAGGAACATGCTCAACTTCTATCTGCCCATTCTCTACACACTCTCTGATAAAATGAAATCTAGTGTGTATATGCTTACTGCGTCCATGGAACACTGGATTTTTTGTAAGAGCAATAGCAGACTCATTATCGATCCGAATAAGCACCTTCTCACTCGCCAGCATTGTGATCTCACTTAATAAATCTTGAAGCCAAATCGCTTGCCTCGCTGCCTCGGTTGCAGCCATAAATTCTGCTTCACAAGAAGACAAAGCAACCGTGTCTTGCTTTTGTGAACACCACGTGATCAGACTTCCTCCGAGATAGAACACATGTCCGGTTGTGCTTCTTCCATCATCCGGATCCACATTGTGACTGCTGTCACTATAACCAACTAACCTCAAACTTCCCACAGATGAACGCTTAAAGTTCAATCCTATTGCCGTAGTTCCTCTAAGATACCTAAGACAGTGCTTTAAAGCAGCGCCATGGGACACTTTTGGGGCCTGCATATAACGGCTTAAAACACCCACACAATAGGATAAATCAGGTCGAGTGTGTAGCAAGTATCGTAAACAGCCTACAATCCTTCTGTAATTAGTTCCATCGATATCCTTCTCTTTCTCTGCTTTAGATAACTTGATACCATCTTCCATCGGCGCTTCTACTGAGTTACAGCTTTTCATACCAGTTTCTTCTAAGATTCTCAATGAATAACGTTCTTGACTCAGCGTTATTCCTTCATGACTCTGACAAACTTCAATTCCTAGATAGTAAGTCAACTTACCGAGATCACTCATCTCAAATTGCAGAGACATCTCCCATTTGAAACTGTCAATGACCAATGTACTTGTCCCAGAAACAAATATATCATCGACATAGACTGCAACGAGAATAATATCCTGATTTACTCTTTTCCGGAAGACCGATGGCTCCTTAGAACATTTCTTGAATCGGAGCTCTTTAAGGACTTGATTAAGCTTCTCATTCCAAGCTCTAGGAGCTTGTTTAGACCATACAAAGCTTTGTGAAGCTTGTATACTTTATCCTCGCTCACTTTTACAATGAAACCATCAGGTTGTGAGACATAGACTGTCTCTTTTAAATCTCCATTTAGGAACGCTGTTTTGACGTCTAGGTGATGGATCTCCCAACCTCTTGAAGCAGCAAGACTTATAAGCAAGCGAATTGTCTCTATTCGCGCCACTGGTGCAAACACATCCTCAAAATCAATTCCATATCTCTGAACATACCCTTTTGCCACTAATCTAGCCTTATACTTACTTATGCTTCCATCAGATTTCCTCTTAAGCTTAAACACCCATTTCAAGCCTATAGCCTTGGCTCCATGTGGCAACTCAACCAAGCTCCAAGTGTGATTCTTTGCGATTGAATTCATCTCTTCCTCACAAGCTGCTAACCATTGTTTTGTCTTTCTTGCCTCACAAAAATCTCTAGGCTCATTATCCACACACATCAACAGCTGCTCTCCTTCAACTTCTGATAACAATATGTAATCATTGAGATATTTTGGTCTGGTAATCAATCTTGATGACCTTCTCAACACAAGATCACCTTCATTAGCCTCACTCTCATCATGTTCGAATTTATCAATATCAGAGTTAGACTCTGTATCATCCGGCTCACTGCTTTGATTCTCAAGTTCTGCATCATTCTCCTCTGTTTTGGGTTGTTCTATGGCAACAATGCTTTGATCATCTCCACTAATTCCATGATTTCCACACACTCCAAGCTTTATCTTGAAATTTCCGGCTCTGTTCTGTTCTTGAGTACTCGTTCTCCACAACCATCCTTTTGTTTCATCGAAAACAACATCACGACTTACCACAATCCTCTGAGTTATTGGATCCAATAACCGATAAGCTTTTGTTCCTGGCTCTACTCCTAGGTGCACCAACCTTCTAGACCTGTCATCAAGCTTCTTGAGATGTAGTGTGTCCACTTTTGCATAAGCAATGCATCCGAAGATCCGTAAGTGCTCAATACTTGGCTTCTTGTGTCGAAACAATTCATATGGTGTTCTATCTTTCACAGCCCTTGTAGCAACTCGGTTTAAGAGATAAGTCGAGTGTCTCACTGCTTCTCCCCATAGGTGATTTGGAATACTCATATGCTTCATGATGCTCCTAGTCATCTCCATGAGAGTTCGATTTCTCCTTTCTACAACTCCGTTCTGCTGCGGTGAGTAAGGAGCGGTAAGATGTCGTGTTATACTAGAGTTTTCACAATAAGAGTTGAACTCAAAAGACGTGAACTCTCCTCCCCTGTCTGTTCTAAAGATTTTAAGCCTTTCTCCTGACTCTTGCTCTACAACAGACTTGAACTTCTGAAATTTCGAGAACGCATCACTCTTCTCCTTCAATAGTATTGTCCACATGTATCTTGAATAGTCATCAATAAGAACAAAGATATAACGGTTCCCCGCTGTTGTACCAGGTGTAATTGGACCGCATAAATCTCCATGTATCAACTCAAGTGGTTTTGATGCACGAAACAGAGTTGCTTTGGGAAAGGTTCTCCATGCCTGTTTTCCCAAAAGGCATGAGTTGCAGACTTCCTTCTCTACTTTTACCTTTGGAATTCCTGTAACTAGTTCTCTCTGCAGCATTGACTTCATTGTTTCAGAGTTTATATGTCCCAAACGCGCATGCCATCTGTTAGACTCACTTAGGACAGTTAGATTAAGACATGTGGTGTCTTTTATGTCCATACGAACCTTATATAACCGATTCTTCGACCTGCTTGTCTTGACAACTAGCTTTCCATTATTATCGTGCATAGTTAGATCCTCTCCTCGCATCCGTACATCAAATCCGACTTCTGTTGCCTGTCCCAGACTAATAATGTTACTCTTCAAGTCTGGAATATAGTACACACTTGACATTGTCCTTGCTTCTCCATTCATATCAATGAACTCAATGGAGCCTTTTCCTTTTATATCTACTCTTGAGTCATCCCCGAATCTAACCTTCCCTGTAATGGTTTTATCCAACAAAGTGAAATATCTGCGATCTCCAGTCATGTGATTACTTGCCCCATTATCAAGATACCACACGTTATCCTCTACAGCATTAGTCTCATATTTCTTAGGATCAACCTTCTTCTCGTTTAAAAACACAGTCTCATGCATCATGAGTTCATCTGCGTCTTCGGTGTCCTTTGTGTCTGTTTCATGAGTCTCTTGTAATTTCAGCAGCCTATCCGGACATTCTGCAGCGTAATGACCGAGTTTGTCACATCAGAAGCACTCAACTTTGGACAAATCTCTTGTTCCGTTGAACCTTCCACGTCCTCTTCCCCTGAAGCGTCCTCCGCGACCTCTGCCTCGATATCCTCCATAGTTTCCTCCATTATAGTCGCGATTTGTTTCATAATGGTTTTGTTGTGGTGCTTGAGGCTCGGAATTTGTATATATCAGCTTGTTTTGATCTTCAAGTACCTCTTCCTCCTCTCCAATACGCTCTTCATAAGCTTTCATGCGACCAACGATGTCTGCAAAGCTTGTTTTGTTAAGGTCGAGTACTTGCTCCAAGGAAGCAACCATGTGTATAAACTTTTTCCGAGGAAGACACTTAAGAAACTTCTTGACTAATTTTGATTCCTCAATATCTTCCCCTAAAGCAGCTGATTTAGATGAAATAGTTGATAGATTTCCCGCAAAATCATCAATAGTCTCTGAATCTTTCATCTTAATCCGGTCGAACTCTGCCATTAAGGTCTGCAGTCTGGCTTCTTTTACCCGCTCTGCTCCAACATGACGAGACTGTATAGCATCCCATACCTTTTTTGCTGTATCTAACTCTCCTACTTGCAGTATCAAAGACTCCGGGATGGACTGGAATAGTAACGCCATGGCAAGGTCATTCATATCTTCGTCCTTATCCTCTGTTTCTATAGTATCCCATACTTTGTTAACTCTGAAAAGGATCCTCACGCGCATGGCCCAAACAGTATAGTTGCTAGTGTTTAGCATAGGGCACTTGATAGAGGAGGATCCTCCTCCTTCCTTTTGCTTGCTCGTCGATGTCTCTACATCATCTTTCATCATCTTTTCTTCCTAGCTCTGATACTAAATATTGTTTTCAAATTAAGAGTTTTAAGATTTGAATATAAAGAACATCCTTCTTTATTCCTTAAGAAAACTTTCTCAAAAACTTAAGTCTCACAAATATCTCATAAACTCATAAGTTATGTCACACCTTGACATCTCCTTATATATAAACTCTCAGTCCTAATCCTATTAGGAAAACACCTTGACTTAGATAGCTTCTAAATACTTTGATCCTTATCTTAATCATTGCCCAATTAGACAAGGATTCCAATCACTTCTATAAATTGACTTCATGCTTAAGCCAACATTATATGCTTATGTCCTTTTTTGTCATAAAATAACTTGTTGTCTGTGTAACGTGTGGCTGTGTGGGAATGGAGGAATGTGCAGCTTTGCATGTTGAAAGAGTTCATAGATAGCTTTGCATGTTGAAAGAGTTCATAGGTAGCTTTGCATGTTGAAAGAGTTAAAGTTTATTCTAATGAAATTTTCTACATGCATGTGAAGGATTAGCATTGCCGGGTAAGTTAGAACTTAAGTTTCTTTCAAAGAGGGAAGTAGACCGTAAGAATGATTTTGAGATTGATGTGATAAGAGAGCATGTGAGAGGCACATGTGAAGGGTAAAGAGAAGCATGTGTGAAGTTTAGAGTATAAATAAGAGTAGTGTAGGATTGTAAAGACGGATCCTGCGTGATCAATTGTGTTGTTAGAGCTTATGTGCTCTGTTCTTAGGTGATGAGATTGGAGAACTGTAACTCCAACCTTATCAATTAGGGTTTAAGATTGTATTGTGGATTGAGAAGAGATAAAAGAGAAGAGTTCTTACCTTCAAGCTTATCATGATGAGCCTGACAAAAGTTAATATAGGATCTAACTAAGTACTTAGTGATTGTGATTGATTATATATAGATACACTGATATATATATAAATGAATTTAGAATAATGGAAATCGAATCCAATCCAGATTGTGACAACAAAACGCGTATATCATTATATCATTAATGAAGAGAAATATGGAAATCGAATTTTCTACATAAATAAATAAATAACCCTCTGAAGTTGTGTGGGTGTTTAGTGTTTACCCTAATTCTCATCAAAAGAAACTAAAAAGCTTACTTTTTTCTTCTCTCTGCAGTAAACAAACAAAAAAGGTCTTAACCTAACTATGTACCTATTCAGGACCTCATTCACAAGGTCCAGGAGCAGGAACAAGAAATTTCGCAGTTGAGGAAATATCTTACTGACTGTTCCGTTAAGGTGAGTCCTGTTCGACAAGGGAGATTTCTAGTCATTATTGGGATTTTATGTTACCTACTTTTGTGGTTCCTTGGGATTTATTTGTGATTGAGTCAGTTTCATTTGTTGCTTATGGTTTTCTCTAGTATTTTGCCCTTTACAAGTGAACAGAACAAGAAATGAAAATCATCTATGGTTTGGATCAATAAAAGTTCGTCATAAATAGAGTAGGATATTCTTGGGAAAATATAGATTTGCTGCTACTTAAAGAGCCCTGCAAGTATCTGCAGCAAACTCCTATTGATCAGACCAAAGATTAGTTCTTAAGTGATTTTTATGTTCTCTTCGAAAGAGCACAAAACAAGAGCAAAACCTTAAACAATCAGCTCAACAACAAATCAAAGCCCAGGAAACCATAAGAGTAAAATGAACCTGTAGCCTTTTATGCTTGCTGTTGGTTCATCCCTTGCATTCTTTGTTGATTTGTTGCTAAATCAGTTTACTAACATTTTAGGTATTTTCTAGGAAGCCCAAATTCGCAATGACAAATATGTTCTGGAAAAGCGAATTGCCTACATGCGTCTGGTTGGCCTTTCCTTTTTTCTTTTTTGTTTAGTTATCTGTTTTCATCACGTATTTAATTTAATTGTTTGGAAGCTTAAAGATTCTTGCTGCTGTAACCAGGCATTTGATCAACAGCAACAAGATCTTGTTGATGCTTCATCAAAAGCTCTCTCTTACAGACAAGAGATAATTGAAGAAAATATACGCCTAACATATGCCTTACAGGTACTATCGTCTTGTGTATGTGGAATTACGGCAATAGTTGTCTTCTGGCATACGCCTAAATTCCTCATTTTTATTTTCTTTGGTAACACTTTTTGGCTGAACACCATAAATTATCCTCAGTTTCTATCAACTTGTTACCAAATGTTCTTGGTTCAGTTTTTCAGACTAGGATTTGTCTCTCGCCCCTCACTCTCATCATATTTTTAGATAACAACATAGTGCAATTGGTATATACATCTACGCAAAATTTGGTTGATTTTAAATCGAAGTCAATATGCCTTTTTCGTTTCTTTACAGGCTACACAGCAAGAGAGATCTGCATTTGTATCATACTTGTTACCTCTTTTATCGGAGTATTCTCTGCAACCACAGGTTTCTGATGCTCAGGCTATTGTTAGCAATGTGAAGGTCAGATCCGAAATCTAAAGTGCTGTCTCTTGCTATCTTTTATCCTTTGTTATAACTTGTGTTGGAATCTTACCTTTCTTGCTTTGTCATTCAGTTGTAATTTTTTACTTGTATACGGTAGCCTACTAGTTTGAGAGGTTTTGTTGCATTGTATTAGACTTGACTTCAAAAGTGGGGTGCATCATCTTCCCTGGAAATGTTTCAAATTAACATCCCTTGAAATTCAGGAACTACAATATAATGTAAAGAATATTGTCTCTCAGCGGCATATTTTAAAACTGTGCATCGTTTTAGTTTCCTATGCAAGTGACCATGACTTGAAGTCTCTTTCAGTTAATTTATGGGGTATCCTAAATCGATGATTAACGGAGCTCGATTGAAATAATTTTGAGATTTATGGATAAGGAAGCACAAGCACTTGTTGTCTTGTCTGTGAAACCTAGAATATATGTGGAGTCATGAGAACCAGAGAACATAGAAATTTGGATAGGACATTAATTGACTGATTATATATTGTACCCTTCTTCATTTTATACCTATTGTCTTTTTTATTTATATAGGTTCTGTTTAAGCATCTACAAGAAAAGCTCCTTCTTACTGAGGTATGTTATCCGAGTATGGGCTTATCTGGTGTTTATTGTCAGTGTCTGCTTCATTTTTTACTGCAGTTTATTCCTGGCATTGAATCCGCTGAATTGCCTACTGACCTATGATAGATGCTTGCTTCTGATCTTATCTTGTATTAGAGAAAGTTGAAGGAGTCAGAATATCAATTGGCACCTTGGCAGTCAGATGTGAACCGCTCAAATAGTTCCCCTTTGGCTCCATTACGCTCAGCTGGTGTAGCGTTAACCCACTCTGTACGTTCTTATTCTTCAGGGTATTATCATAAGCTTGAGTGAATTAAATCTTAAATTACTTCTTGTGTTTCCATCAGACAAAGGATTCCTTGTATTCCCGTGATCACTCAGCCATGGACTGGAATTTGGAGCGCCAGCATCAAGATGAGCCAAGTGGCTCAGCTGTGACGAATTACCACCTTGATGAGTCTAGTACGTTTTCACCTCTTGTTAACCGGTGAGTTTATCCCTGCAAATATCACTATTCCAAACTATATGTAAAGTAAGTGCACCCACTCTATATTTTATGAAGTCTACACATGTAGTTGCTAGAGCAATGGATATACATGTGTAGACTTCACATATTAAATCACTCAAGGAATTATAAGCAAAACATTTAGCTTCTTTCTCCTTTTTTAGGGTTGGTCTTTCTCTTTCTTAGGGTTGGGTACTGCGAGGTGACCACATGTCACGTTAGCTAGGAACAAGTCTGTGACATCTAGCCTCTTTATTTATCATTGATTCTTGACTCGTAAAATTTTTCTTACAAGTTATTAAATTTAATTTGGCTATGACTCTTGACTCTGACTGGTTTCTCTTGACTGGTAAAACACGCTAACAAGTTATGTGATTTAATTGGCTATGTCTCTTGACAACGATGGTTGGTTCTTGACTTGTACAACATGCTGAAAATTTATATGATTTAATTTGGCATAGACTCTTGACGCTTGAGTCTTTCCTGTTCACTCAGAAAATTCCTAGTTCTAAGCCTATAGTTGGTATCCCTCTTCTGCACTTTGAGTGTTCATCGGCTTTTTCCTATGCTTACATTTTCTAACTTCCTGTTCGCTCTGGGCGATGTGATGATTTCAGCTCTCAAAAGTATCAGATTAGTCATAGGCCTAATAAGGTGCTGTTCTTCCTTATGTGTCTTATTGATTGATCTCTCATGCGGTGCCAGATTATTTAACTTCGTCCTTTTATTTTCTGTGTTTACCTTTATAAGTATGGTTAAATTACAACTTGGTCGTGTTCTCCTGGTTCTATGCACTGTAGTTTTTGGTGGATAATATTCTGCAATGTTGATCATAGTTTGATGGCCCTTCATGTGTACCAGTCAGTCGGCAGCCTTTGAGATGCATGTGCAACCAGGTACGAGTATGGAAGAATCTCCTGGTCTGAAGCAAGCAGATGAAATTCCACCTAAGCATGTCCAATTTCGTGAGCCTATCAGCAAGACGGTGATGGACGATGCCCACAATCCATCATATGTGTCTGCGTTTGATGATCCAAGCTCCTCAAATTCTCCTCTTTTATCCCCCGTTCTTGAAGAACCTTCTTCCTCCTTTTCTGAGGGTAATGATTAATAATACTATTCTCATTAAGTTCTTTCACTTTACTCAATATTTGAACCTTTGTTGACAGCTGGGGATGATGACCCGTTGCCAGCTATAGAGGACCTCCAAATTTCAGGAGAACCTTATCCTGGACATGAGCTTCAGGCTTGTGGTTACTCCATTAATGGAACAACAAGTTGTAATTTTGAGGTGCGTATTAGATAGAAAACAGAATCGCTTTCTTATTTATGTTGAATTGCATCTAATCTATCTTCTTCTCTTCTTTAATTTGCAGTGGGTATGTCATCTAGAAGATGGATCTGTGAATTATATTGATGGTACATTCCCCTCCTGCTGACCATATCATTATCCTCGAAGTTGTTCATCCTCTTTTGTTTCTTATATGGAAATAAGGATTTAGTCGTTAACGAATTTCGAATGCAGGAGCAAAGCAACCAAATTACCTTGTAACTGCTGATGATGTTGATTTATATCTTGCTATTGAAGTTCAGCCTTTGGATGACAGGAACCGAAAGGTTAATATCTTATTGTATGAATGAGATTATATGTTGACTAGTTATTTTCTTTGGATAGTGAGGATTAGGATTGTGGTATACTAGTTCATGCTAAAATCTTGTAGGGGAAAAGATTTGCTGTTGAGTGTGCTACACTGATGTTTAAGAACTGTATTGGATGTGCTTACACTGTTGTTTTCTTCTGCTGACTGTTTTTTTTTTTAGTTTTTCATGTGGTTTGCAATATTCATTCATTTGCTACTTTCCGATTTCAGGGGGAGCTTGTGAAGGTTTTTGCCAATGATAATTGCAAGATCACTTGCCGTAAGTTTATCTTTACTTAGAGAATTATCCGCTTGAGTTCCTATAAAAGCAGGCTACTTGTCCGTTTACATCTTGATATTAAGATGTTAAGTCTTTTATGCTCACTGAGCTGTTTCTGGTTGGTTGTGTAAGAGATAGTGGTTCCCTTAAATCTGAAGCATTCTTTGAGAACTTAATAACATCTCTTGTCAAACCTAAAGGTAACAGCAATCCTATTTTTATATATTCACAGTTCCAGAGATGCAGAGCAATATAGAGAAGACACTTCATACTGGTCATGCTTCATACAGTGTTTCCCTTGCGGTATGACATTTGCCATTTCAACTCACATATTTTGGCTATCATTCTCTGGCTTTTCTTGGATTAATCCTTTACATGTGGCTTTGAACAGACTGGTTTCCTGGATATATGGGAAGCAGCTACGTTATCTATCAAGAGAGAAGGTTACAGCATCAAGTGTAATAACGATCTCACAGTTGCAGAAAAGTTCTCAGCTTCTACTGCTGTAAGACTTATGCCTTATTTGCTCCTGTCTTTTTGAGCGGTTTAATATGAATGGGGAAGGTTTCGAACTTTGAACTAATATTAGAATCCTTCTTGTCATACCTTTCTAGGTAACAATTCCGTTCGGGCAACCTGCAGAATTTGTTATCATTGGTTCTGATGGTAGTGAGCATTCCTTACGAACAGAGAATGGATCGACAGACCTTATCGGGTAAGTAAAACTTAACTTTCTTTCAAAGATGGACATAGGCCATAAGAATGCTTCGAGTTTGAGGAGCCGGACAAAAGTTAATTAGGTTATGAGTACTTAGTGAGTTGAAACGCCCATTTGTATCAATGAAGCATATGCATCTCAGCTTGGTCAATTGGTTTGTGTAGGTGAAATATATCACACTCTGATCCAATAAATAATATGGTCTTGTGTGTTCATATTGTTTGTTATAATATGTATGTTGAATACTACACTGTAAGCTTTTAATCTTCTGTTATCTTTTGGCAGCTCAAGAGATGAAATAGTACTCACCCTGAGATTATTTATCAAGAGGGTAATAATGTACTTTCAAAGCAGTATTCATTTTTATCACTTTCGTTACAATGTCTAGAAGACAAAAATTGCAGCTTTCATAAAATCAGACACAATATATGTAGATACAATAATTAAAAAAAAAAAAAACTTCAAGCTTCATTTCTAGAGAAGCAATTGCTGATTATTTTTTTGGGTCTGCTTATATTCGTTGCAGGCTCTGCTGAGGAAGAAGGGAAAGAAGAGAGTATTTTTGTTTAACAAGTGATGAGATGTATATAATATTTTTTTGGCTCTCTAGCTCTTTTGTTAGCTGCAAATCAATTAGTTAGTTATAAGGCCTTTGTGAAACAATTTGTTTATATAAATAATCCCACTTAAGTTACATTAATTTGATCTCATTACAAATGTCACTGCTCTACAGTCACATTACAGTTTAAATTTTTAATGACCTGTTCGAGTACACTAAGCAATAGGCCACATGGAGTATGTTACAAAGAAGAATGACAAGTCTTAAGGACATATGATACAACAAAAATGAAGAATGATAAGTCTTGAGGAGATATGATACCACAACAATTAAGTAAGTAACACAAGTAATGCCTAAAACTGAAATCAATTTTAAATCAGTGCACCGTAAACATGACCTCCGAGGTTTAACAAACGTTCTTGTAAACCAGTTTCCCATTAATTATTTGAACATTCAACAATAATAATAATACTAATACTCAAACTTTTGACTATCTTCTAATTGGGTTGACCAAATAAAAAGAAACCATATGATATGTTCTAATTTTGGTCAGAATTGGAGTCGGACACGTGAGTCGTGTCAGTTTACATCTTGATATTAAGATGTTCATCAAGTCTTTTATGTTCGCTGAGCTGTTTCTGGTTGGTTGTGTACGAGATAGTGGTTACTGGTTCCTTTAAATCCTTTTTTTTTATTTTTCACAGTTCCAGGGATGCAGAGCAATATATAGAAGACCATTCATACTGGTAATGCTTCATACAATGTTTCGCCTTGCGGTATAAGTAACATTCGCCTTGCTTCATACTTTGAACAGACTGGTTACCTGGATATATGGCAAGCAGCTACGTTATCTATTGAGAGAGAACTAGGTTACAGCATCAAGTGTAATAATGGTCTCACAATTGCGGAAAAGTTCTCATGCTTCAACTACAGTAAGACTTATGTCTTATATGCTTCTGTCCTTTTTTTTTTGTCATAAAATAAATCAAGCTTGTCTGTGTAACGTGTTGCCCTGTGGGCTGTGTGTATGGAGGAATGTGCAGCTTAATTTGCATGTTGAAAGAGTTCATAGATCTAAATTCGCATATATATGTGTGTAAGAATATATGATTTTGAGTTTGATGAGCCTGACAAAAGTTAATTAGGATCTAACTAAGTACAACGGTTAGATACACTGATATATATATATTTACTACAACGGTTAGATTGTGATTGTGATTGTGATTGTGATTATATAGATACACTGATATATATACTACAACGGTTAGATTGATTTTAGAAAAACGGAAATCGAATCCAAATAGGATCTAACTAAGTACTTATTAGTGATTGTGATTGATTATATATAGATACACTGATATATGTATATATATATATACTACAACGGTTAGATTGAATTTAGGAAAATTAATGGAAATCGAATCCAATCCAGATTGTGACAACAAAACTCGTATATCTATCATTAATTATATCATTAAATGAAGAGAAAATATGGAAATCGAATTTTCTACATAAATAAATTAATAAATAACCCTCTGAAGTTGTGTGTGTGTTTAGTGTTTACCCTAATAATTTCTCATCAAAAGAAACTAAAAAGCTTACTTTTTTCTTCTCTCTGCAGTAAACAAACAAAACAACGTACAACAATGGTTTCTTCTTCTTCTTCAATGTTGGCTTCTTCTTCTTCTTCTTCAATGTTGTCGGTGAGGAACAGAAGGTGTTTCAAGAAACAACCTAAGACAACAAATCTTGCTTCGAGAGAAAAGACCATGTATAAGAAAGCATCCGAGCTTTCGATCCTTTGTGATGTCGAACTCTGTGTTATATACTACAACCGCGACGGAGAACTCGTCGGGACATGGCCGGAAGATCAATCCAAGGTTCGAGACATGGCGGAGAGATACAGCAAACTCAGCGATAGCGAGAGACGCAAGAAAAGCACAAACCTTTCTCAGTTTCTGAATAAGAAGACCGGCCTCAAAGACAACAAGATGACATCTTTAGATATCAATGACAAGAGATTCTCTGAGAAACTTTTGGAGATGGAGGCTTCCTTAGAGAGTAATATACGGGTGTTTCAAGATAAGGTTCTTCGGTTACAGAACCAGACAGAACAACCCGATCAGAACCCTGTGGTGTCTTCCGCCGGCTTCTTCACAACAGATCCATCATTGATGAGCGGTGGTGTGTCAGAAACAGAGCAAGACCTATCGACCCCATCGTTGACTCAACAACATCAGAGAAAAGTTTCATTCTTTCTCTATAACCATGACAACGGTAGCTTCTGTCAATCCCTGATTCCTCTGTTTCTACCATTTTGACCCATTACGAAGAGTTCGGTTTTAACTCTGGGGCAAAAGTCTCTTCTTTCTAACAAGTATGAACTTTGATGTTTCATCCTTTGAATGGTTTTGCCTTGTATGAATGCAAGTTTCCTAACATACTTTGTCCACTTCTGATAAATGAGTTTGATCAAACTAACTGTTTTTATGCAATAGATCACACTGAACGTTAAATGTCCATAATTGATGCAGAGTAAACTAATTGAGTAATTCAATTCGTTCATATGAATAGTCAACTTTGTTTATTAAAATAATAAATTAAGTTTCTGATTCACTATATCACTATCGCATTTTCTATGTGATGTAGTACACTTGATTACATGGAATGTTAGAATGATAGTCTTAGGACATATGTAACAATCAAGTGTATTTTCCTAAAACCGAAATCAATCATATATTCAGCTGTGTCGGAATTTAGGCCAACTGTGATAATGGTTTGTCTCATCAAACCTGTTGCAACATCCCATTCTTCAGTTGTTATTTATACTACTGATTTGATATGAATTGGAAGATATTTGTTTCACCTGTTATATTCAAAGAATGTCTTCAACAGGAAGTGAAGCATGTCCCCGGCTTGTTTACCAATACCTAATTTAGAACATTTGAGATTTATGTGTCAAGTCAATTATATTTAAACAAGGAAACATCAGTTTTGATGCTACATAAACAAAATTTGTCATACCTGTTACAACCTGCAATGAGTTTCGTTGTTGCTAGAAGATGTTTTTTGACTTCTTCCACATCTAATCTACCAAAACTTGTGATGCAGATCGCAGAACTATTCTTTGACCTAATTTGGTGATACTGACCGATTGTGAATGATCTATCTTTTAACGTTCTTGTAACGCTTGAACAAGTCCATGCAAACTCGTTGATTTGTTATACCTTATCTTTTCGGTGCAGCATTTAGCTTCTCAGCTGTTAACCAATCTCTTGCTTCTGAATGCTTAGAAGCATGAATATTCTGAAAGCCATCTTGAATGGTTTCTGATTGTTTAATATTTCTCAATAGCTGATTATACATATTCATCTTGAAGATAAGCAAGGATTGAAATAAGAAACCGACTTAGTTGTAGCTTGAAATTTAAGCATATAGTTTGGAATTTAAGTTCAAAATATGAACTCTAGATTGGGTAGACACAAGTGATCAATTAATATAAACTGACAATGGAGTCTGGACACAATATAAAAAGGAAACACGCCTTTGTGTACCTCATCATTTTCAGTGCATCCTTTCGAGGATTCTAGTAGAGATCATCTTCTTCCCATTTAGGCTCTATAGGAAGGGACTGAAGCCGCTGAATGATACTATCTAGTTCAGAAATATCATCAGACAACTGTTGACTGTCAGATGCAACCACCGGAAAAGAACTTCCATCACTCTCTTGCAGATCATACTTGCCAGCATCTTCACCGAACCTGTAACACTTTTTCCAAATGTTCTATATCCGGAACTTCTGTTATCGGATGAATAACCCTCAATCTTTGAAGTTGGCACCTCAGCTTCTTTATTGTTACCTTCGTCTGTTTTATTACCAGCAGGAACCATCCCATGAGTTTTAAACGCCCATTTGTATCAATCAGCATATGCATCTCAGCTTGGTCATCAATTGGTTTGTGAGCTTGTCGGGACAACCAGCATATGCTTGGTCCTATGATCCTTTACTAAATCTATGTACCTCGGTAGGATTAGACAATCAAGTGTAGGTGAAATATGGTCTTGTGTGTTCATATTGTATGTTATAATATGTATGTTGAATACTACACTGTAAGCTTTTAATCTTCTGTTATCTTTTGGCAGCTCAAGAGATGAAATAGTACTCACCCTGAGATTCTTTATCAAGAGGGTAATGTATTTTCAAAGCAGTATTCATTTTATCACTTTCGTTACAATCTCTAGAAGACAAAAATTGCAGCTTTCATAAAATCAGACACAATATATGTAGATACAATAATACAAAAACACTTCAAGCTTCATTTCTAGAGAAGCAATTGCTGATTATTGGGTCTGCTTATATTCGTTGTAGGCTCTGTGAGGAAGAAGGGAAAAAGAAGGGAAAAAAAGAGAGTATTTTTTTTTGGTTAAATTTGGGATTATCTTGGGCTTTTAACTAAAAACCAGTTGGCAATTAGTAGATTGACCCTAACTCTTTATATATTAATGATAGTTCTTTCAAACTTCAGATGTGGGACTTGGATTGTATCCAACAATCTTCCCTTCAATCCAAGGACCACGTCTCCTCGAGATGACAACTCCATCTTGAACCGATCCCACTTGAACCGATAATAAATCCCTTCTTGGGCCCCCATTACTCGGGTTAACAAGAGGCATGTTTTTATCCACTTTTCTAAATCCACCATGATTTTTAATCTTGGGCTCTGATACCATGTTAAATTTGGGCTTATCTTGGGCTTCTAACTAAAAACCAATTGGCAATTAGTAGATTGACCCTAACCCTTTATATATTAATGATAGTTCTTCCAAACTTCAGATGTGAGACTTGGATTGTATCCAACATTTTTGTTTATCAAATGATGAGATTGTATATAACAATTTTTTTTGGCTCTCTGGCTCTTTTTTTGGCGCTGCAAATCAATTAGTCATGAAGGCCTTTGTGACACAATTTATTCATGAGGAAAATCAATCTTTGTTTATATAAAATAATCCCACTTAAGTCGCATTACATTTTAAACAATTGGCCACATGGAGTAAAGCAGTAAAAAAAATAGAAACGAGTTTGTACAAACAATATTGTCAGTCTCTTCGAGGCTTTTTCCTAACATCCTCTGACTACTGAAACAGGTCAAAATAGAAATGATATATTTCTTCTTCAACCTGTACTAATTAGCTTCTCAGAGAAAATCACTTTAGTTTATTGTTCATCTTCGTTTAACGCTTGCTCGAGGCAGTTGAAAGCTTTGCGGTAGCTCACGAATCCCATGAACCAGAAGTCGAAGTTATCGACTGTAACTACTTCAAGGTACTTCTTAGATGGTTTCTTCGTGTTCTGACTCTGGTTCACACCATTGATCTTGGATAACGGGATTGAGACTTTGTAGTGAACCCTAGAGATATCTCCCTGAGGAGAAACCACCTTGATCGATCTCTCGCTGCAGAATGCAATCTTCTTTGATGAGATGAAGAGTAGGCCTGGGATGGGACCTGCGGTTGTGGATAGGTAACATTGGTACGCCTTGAAAAGCTTCTCTTCATCGCAGACTTTGAAGAGTCGCTTGTAGATTTTCTCTAAGCCTCCCATTTGAAGGATCTTAGCTCCCAAGGATAGCTTTCTCTTGACTGTTTCACTTAGCTTGGGTCCTAACTTGTCCTGGTCTCTAGCTCCTTTCGTGAAGCTATCGGTTTTCTTCTTTCGCAGCATTGATTTCCCTTTGCTTGTTAGAAAAGAAAACTTTGAAGAAGTTGGGATTTGTAGCTTGTTGATGGAAGTGGCAGGGTCAGGCAAGTAACTTATCGTAGAAGTCTTGGCTGCAGGAAATGCGATAGCTTGTTGATGAACTCTGCTCAATGTCATCTTGGATGGTTTAGTGGTGATTCTTGATTTTGATTCTTAATTCTTGATCTCTTGTGAGAAAGAGAAAGAGAGAGAGATTGTGAGTGATGGTTGATGACGAAACCGTGTTGGTGGGGAGGTATATATAAAGGGAAAGACAAAGAAACAAGAGGCAGTTGAAAATAAAACATTGAATCGTTGAGACTCGAGATCTTTGTGGTAAAGGCTGAGTCATAGATTGGTCATCAAGACAGGGAAAAAGCCACTTTCTTTGGGGTTATAAAAGCAAATAGAAGAAGACCAAGCATATGCTTTGTTTTGCTTTTTCTTTTTTCTTTTTTATTCTTTTGTGAAAAAAATAATCTTGATCTAGTTAAAGGAGAGATTTATATAAAGAAAGGTTTTGCAACTACCAAGTCCGTGTTTAGGACATTGTTTCGAAACTAATTTCAATAACTGATGAAAATGTTTTAGCTCAACCTGTTCTTTATCATGTCGTCGGTACGTAACTTTAATTTGTCTTTCCGCATCATAATTAATGATGCGTGTCTTCCTATTTATATGATTGTTTTAAAGTTTGTTCTCAAGCATTATTAATTAGTCTGTTAACAAAAATACTCATTTGGTGACATGTTACAATCCATTTTCAACCCTCAACACTCATCATAAATTAATCCCTTATAATATGAAATCAGTTTGTATATTAGAGATGTATTGCCAAAAGAAAAGCACAGTTACAAAGAAAAGAAAGAAAGAACGAGATGATCATACTGGTTAACGTTGGACTCCGACTAGCTTTTTTAACCTACAAGTTGGCAACAACATCAACCTTTTTTTTTTATCCTACTTTGTTTAGCCTGATTTTAATTTTCCTCATATATCTTTACATACATGTATAGGAGATAAGATATGTTTCCTTCTTAATAGGAACATGCACGAAACAAAACAAAAAAAAATGAAAATCAAATATGACGTAACGCTTTTTCGAATAAGGCGAAAGCAAATTGAGATATGCAGAAGGGAACGTCGTGGCTTTGGAGCTTTCCGCGTTGGCATTGTGACTTTCTTATGCATTTATTATTATTATTACTATATATATAATAATAATTAAAAAAAGAAATATAATATTAGTTTAGTAGACTTACTATATATATAATTAATATTTTGTATTTATTAAATGTACAACTCTTAAATCTATATTATTTATATATTATATAGGAACTACATCGTAGAGTTTATAATTAGTGTTGAATTATACTTTTTTTGTTTTTTTTTTTTTTGTTTTTTTTTCTAATTTCTATTTTAGTGTTAAAAGTATTTAAATTATTTTGCTAAATTTAACAATGTCAGTAAAAAATAATTTGGCGTTAATAATTTTGTTTGTTATATATATATATATATAGCTAACACTTTAATATATATATTTTCATTGTAGAGTGAAAAGAAAAGTGTTCGACTGTTTGTGCTCATATCAGTCATACTTAAAATATTTTTAAGAAAACTTTCATTAGTAAAATGGATAAAGTAATTGTATATATAATATTAGATATGGAAAAAAACAGTCCTTTGAACCAAGAATTGATTTTTTTTTAAAGTACATACTTTAAGACATATATTTTGTTATTGTTTTTTTGTGTAAAATAAAATTAATATGATTTTATCTTCTTCGCTCACATTATTTCTTTCATTGTCAACATGCTTTTGATCTGATTTATGGTCTAACAATCGATTTGATGATCCTGATTTGTCAGGATTCTAATTTTTTTACTCGATTAGAGCTGTCAATTGAATCAGACCATAAGAGACTCTGTTCTTTCTTCATAATCTGTTTTTTCCGATCCCACTTTCATTTTAGATATCAAATAGGACATCAAGTGCAAGAACAGAGATGTTAATAGATTAATATTGAAAAATATTGTAGATTAGCGATTGAGGGTTGCTTTCAACATGAAATCATCGATTAGGCTTGTAGGCCATTCAAGGGTAATGGAAATTAGTTTATGTTAAAGAGAATCAACGGTAACAGTGTTAAAAATTTGATTCTCATTTCGTTACAGACTTGTGTTATGACCTGGAAAAGGAAAAGAAGGTGAAGAAGAAAAAATAGAAGTGCTATTAGTAGTTCATTAATCGGTTTTTTAGACTCGACCCACACTTAGAGCTACATAGATGGTTTTGTTTAGTTAACATGATTTATACGTTGATTAGATAAGTAACTTAAAGAATCAAATAAGGCATAGAAAGAGAACAAGATGTTTAAGTTCTAATCATCAACCTTTATGATTACCTTCTTCACCCAAATGTCTTAATGAAAACCCAGTCACCAACAGGGATTCGAACCTATGGCCGGCCCGACCCTGACCTGTTGGGTTGGGTGGCTTGCTGCTTCGCCCTCGTCGCCTCTGTACCCGAAACAGATGCGCTGCGCTACCCAGCGCGTAACCTTGTCCCCCTATCCCTCTTCTGCTTATATGCCATTACCAAGCTATTCACATTTTTGGAAACCAAATCCTTCTTTACTAAGAAATGAATTTTTGTACCCTGAAATGAATAAACAAAAACTGTATTAGTAGTCGTATTTAATAGGTAGATCTTTACCACTTCATCTGACAAAACCATCTTCGAAAGTTTCACCAGTTGTTTGTGTGTACAGATGCCACGAATGTGTACAGATGCCACAAATGGAGGATGAACCCTCCAATCTGTTTTGTAGGATCTGAGGAACAAAAGTAGCAACCATTATGAAGAGAACTACGCCATCTTCAAGGTTTTAAGTAAGTTAGAGTATTTATAGGCTAATCATTAGGTCGATAATTCTTATAATCTTTTTATTCCAAAACCACGGCTTTAGAAAACTAATTAGGTATAAAAATATTTTGTAATCAATTTTATTTTGGAAGATTGAAGGAATATTATACCCTTTGCCATTTATCATTGTTTCTTTAATTTCATTTTTACAGATATTAGAGGAAAAGATGGAAAGAGATATCTTGTAATATCTGGTTTGTATCTAAAAAATCATTTTGAAAAATTATTGGAGTAAAGGAAGAGCTGTGAATCCGTGATATCGGCTAGGAGATCTTATACTCGACAATTAGTTGTGTTAATGTATAGATTTCTGTAAAATGTAAATCTTGGTTGTTAAAATTAATACATAAACTTTTTAATATTTAATATTTAATGCCAATGACATGCCTAGGTATGAACTTCATGATTTATTTCATAAATTTTTTTTTTTGGTCAACGATTTATTTCATAAATATCTCCAAAAATGTATATATAGATTAATCACAGTGAACAAAAAAAACCCTACATTGCTCTCACTAGATTTTTTCTTTTTATTCATCATTAGCTTTCGATCGTCATCAGCGACGAAAATTTTCTCTCTGTGTTCAAATTCACATTCATGATCTCACATTCCATTTCGTTCTAGTACGTTCAAATTACCTCATACACATTGATATTCATATTAATTATATATTAACGAAACTAAGATAAATACATTGAATCGAATATGATTCTTCTTTTACCTAAACCTAAAAATTTAAAATTTAAAGTTTCACACAATTTATTTCTTAATCTCATTTTGAACATAAAATGATATATTTATTTATATGTCATAGCAATTCTGAATCTATTGAGTCACTCACTTCCCTCTAATACTGAGAAACAAAACATGCAATTCTCGTAATCCCAATACATACCAACCACCATGCCAGCTACAAGCTCCCTCCTCTTAACAAATTCTTTGATCCAAGACTCACGCATAGTGAAATTTTCTTCATGTGGATGTTTCCACAATGTAACAAAATGGATAGTGTTTGTATCAAGATCTTTCACAAATAAATTGAGCTGGCAAGTCAGACAATTTGTGAGCAATATGACATGTTTTGAATAGTATCTCATCAAAATATCTAGGATTTTCTCATGTGAAAGTTGTAACTTGCCTTCATCCAATATTTCATGTCTTGTGAGGGTTTTGAGGATTTCCCAACAGAAAGGAATTATGGGTCGAATCTCGACTTCTTGAGGAAACAGTGGATAGTTAGGATCTGTCCGATCAGTGTTTTCTTCTTGGTGTTTTGTTTGAAGGAAGATGTAGAACAATGTTTTGATCATGTTTAAACTAGTTAGAAGATAAACTTTTTGATTACCTTGCTTAGAAGGAGCGTAGGTTATTGTATATAAGATTTTAGTTCTGGATAAATCTTCTTTTATGTTATGTTTTGGTGGTGAAGAAAATTAGGATGCTTTTTATACCCCCAATGATAAGAAAAACTAAATTTGCTTTTGGATTGGAAGAAGTTGATGTGTTCTTTATATAGTGTTAAAAATTAAATGACATTAATATATGTCAACAAGAAAAAATGATATTTATCTATTTAAGCATCAATATGGATACCATATTTGAATTACAGTAGTGATATTGCGACAACACAGCTGCACTATATTAAATGTAATGTATGTGTGAGAAAAAAAAAGATATATTTTTCCATTTATAAATTTATCTTTATCTATTAAAAAAATTATTTAGCAAATATAAAGTATATATTATTTTGTTCTCATCTTATTTATATGTTTATATTTAGCACTAAATATTGTGGGTTCAATTGAAAGAAAGCAAATTATAATACATTATGAGTAAAAAATAATATATTAGTATCTTGGTTGTCTGAAATACATATCAAAATGAGAAATATTTAGGTCTCACCAATATTTAACAAAAAAAAAAAACACATTTGGCTTAAACAGTATGAAACTTTTTCATATTTCACATTTCACATTTACATCTTCAAAACATAGTTCTGCCAAATAAATTTCATTCAGAAAAACCTTCAAACAAATTAAATATCGTTTACAAAACTTTGCACTGAATGACTGCATGTTTTATATTATAGCTAAATTAGAAAAACTTCATTTATGTATCGCTTAATAGTTTTTAAGTGTTTAAAAATAAAAATAAATATTCAGCATAACATTTTTGTCATTATGTTGATTTTCTGCTATTTAATGATTCAATAATCCCATTATTCGGCTATTCATATCGGGCAGCAACATCTTACCATGAACATGAATTTTGATATGTCTTCATCAGCACGGGGCTGTGGCATCCTAAAATATCGGCTAGGTCTGACCCATAGTTGAAGTTGTATTTATGATTCGGTTTTATCCTAGCCTTTGTTTCTGGCTGGTTAGCGATTCTTGAGCTGCAGACCTTTCTGTTTTCTCCCACATTTTGTTGTTCTTATGTAGCGTGTGATCACAATCATTTTTGAGCTGCTTAATGTGCCTTGTCGAATCTAAGTTAAGCAGCAGAAAAAAAGAAGAAGAAAAAAGATGTGGCTTGAGCGATCCCTTTTCTTGTCCCCGCACACTCTATCCCGACCATGATTAGTATTATTCAGTCACCTCAAATGGGTTGTGGTTCCAATGCAAAAAACTTTGGTTTGGTAATAAAGTGAATTGCAATGAAACGATTGATGCCGAGTCTAAGAATACTGGCCAACATGGACAGAATCTTGTAGTTTCATTACAAACCAAGACCATTATTTATTAACCAATATTCTCGAAGACCAATATAGAGTATATCATTGTCAAAAAAAGAAAGAATACCAATATAGTATCTTGAAAATTTTCTAGTGTCCAACATTTAATGTCGATTGTATATTAACACAACTTTACAGTGAACAGTTGTAACTTTTCATAAATAACCATTTTAATGATCCATCACGATTTTTCAGAAAATATCCAAAAGATACGATTGAAAAAACACAATTGTTGGTCGCATTTATTCGGTTTGTTATTATTATATAGATTTTCATGCTATAAGATAAGAAATAGCATAGTTATATTTTGATTTGAAAAAAAACAAATTATACAAAGCAATAAAGAAGCAAAACAAATAGTTAAATATATAAAATGTCAAAAAGGAGATCCATTCCATTCCACCATATAGTATAGATGTTGCTTCATCAATTCGTCACCCATGTGATACAGTAAAACCTCTATAAATTAATAAGGTCGGGACCATGAAATTTTATTAATTTATAGAGGTTTTAATTTATCAATAAATTAATAATTATTAATTTATCGATAAATTAATATTTTATTAATTTATGAAGAGATTTTTAATATTTATAATTTTGAAAATTTAATATTACAATAAAATACTTTTGTTATCATTCATATTTTTAAAGAATTTTTTAATTTATAATATTGGCTATCATAATTGCTAAGTTTAGAATTCGGTAAAAATGATAAATGTTAGAAGTTTAGAGTTTAGAAGAAATTACTACTAGTATCATTCATGGTAATGATTAAGTCAAAGAAGATATTACGGTAATTTTAGAACCAATTACATGTAAAGAAGTAATTATCGCAATTAAAACTCTCCATAATTTTTGGATGCGATTTGAAAAGGCGACAATAAAGAAAGTGAGAGATGAGCTCCGATAAAAATGCAAATTCAAGAATATACAAACAACAATAGAGTCATATTTCACTAGATTTTCTTAGCTATATATATATATATTATTTTATTATTAATTTATGATATTGATGGGACCATATTTTTACGTAGAATTTCCAAAAAAAGTAATATCTTATTAATTTATCGAAATGTGTCATTTTTTACACCGGCCCAACTCAGGACCGGAAAAATTTATTAATTTATAGCGAGTATTAATTTAAAGAGTATTAATTTATAGAGGTTCTACTATTGCTTTTAGTTATAATAATATGTGTGCAACTTGTATATATATATTTATAAGGGAAATAGACGTATGCATGATAACATTTTGTCGACAATGTAGGTGATTATAAATAGGTCATGTCTTTAACAACAACAAAAGCAATATATATACATGCATTAATGAAAGGAATGATTCGTTAGTTGTTAAGACATGAATGATCGATCTAGTCGGTAGTTGTTATAAAAGTATTGAATTCAGAGAATTAGAGAAACAATATAATTATTCTAACTAAAGAACGCTTTTGTTATTACAATTTCAATTTCAAAATTTTGTTATTTTGTCGTTCATTATTCATTTTTGCTTAATATCATATTAATTTCTACCGTCAGAGACTATTCAAGCTTTATTGTATTAATCTATTTTTGGGTCCATGTCCTGAGTCGGATAAGATATTTAACAATATGTATGTCGATGAATAAAAAGTGAAGAAAAAAAATCTTTGTGGGGGAAAAGGTCGACTGGTCAAAAGAAATTATAAATTAAAAAAAAAGTTACAAGAAAAGGGAAAAAGAAAGAAGAAGAGTTCATATCAGTAGGGCATGACGGATCAAATACAAAGCTGTAATTAAATACTTTATCCTCTAATTAATCGTTAAACTTTTCCGACGTGTGTGATGGAATTTGACATAAACGAAAAAAGTATATCAACTGAAAGAAAAGGGTAATAAATATGACGTGAGAAAACATTTTTCCTTAGCCTAAAAGAAAGATACTGCCATATCGGTCAGTAGACGATTCCAGACATTCGTGATTCGTGCGCGGTGCATCTAAATGGGTTGGCCCTGCCATGCACGTGGATACTTTTTAACTGCATGACTAAATCAATATATTACATCATTTACATTAACATTTAAATGTTAGCTGCATGCTTCCACAATTTTCGCCTAACGGATTCTAACAGGTCAAATAACATATAAATGGTCTCTTTCGATTATTTGCATGTGTAAAGAAGACTCGAGAAAGTCACGATGTCTCCTTGTGTGCGACTCAATTTGCTCTCACCGATTCAAAAAGCGTTACGTACAATCTGATTTTGATTTTTTCTTGTTTCATGCATGTTCCAATTAACTAGGAAACATATCTTATCTTCCTAAACATTTATAGATATCTGTTAACAATTTAAAATCAGGCTAAAAAAAAAGAGAGAAAAATAAACAAATAAAGCTTGCAATTTTGCCAACTTGTAGTTGTGTAGGTAATAAAGCTTTGTCGGAGTCTAACGTCATTCCGTGTGATCGTCTTTCCTTATTTACTTTAATGTTCTATAACTTTAGCATATTTAAGGAGATTGGATCATCAGTTTGTAAATATCATCTTCTAAATTTCGAAATGAAAGGAATTGAGAAACTATTGAAGAAGATCCATAGAGCCCTTATGCCTCCTAAGTTGTTTTGTTTTTTGGAAACTAAAAGCAAAAACATATAAACATTTCATCAGTTACTGAAAGTACATTAGACAAATATTATGTCCCTAACACGGATTTGGTGGTTGTAGAGAATCTCTATTTAATTATGTGTTTTCTTCTTTACTTAAGTATATGATTATTTTCCTCAGAACAAAAAAAGGCCAAACAGAGCATATGCCCACAAAGAAAGCAGCTTTATCTATGTGGCTTGATGACCCATCCATGACTCATCCCTTTTACCACAAAGGTCTCAAGTCTCAGAGCTTTGATACAAGTGCCTCTTGTCTATTTGTCTTTCCCTTTAAATACCTTCCCACCAACACGGTTTCATCAACAACCATTACTCACAATCTCCTCTATCTCTCTCTTTCTCTTTCTCATAAGATCAAGAATCAAGAATCAAGAATCAAAATCACCACTTAAACCTTCCAAGATGACATTGAGCAGAGTTGACCAACAAGTTATTGCATTTCCTGCAGCCAAGACTGCTCCGGCGCTTTACTTGCTTGACCCTGCAGCTTCCATCAACAAACTACAAATCCCAACCTCCTCTTCAAAGGTTTCTCTTTCAACAGACAAGGGAAAATCTATGCTGCGAAAGAAGAAGACCGATAGCTTCACCAACGGAGCTAGAGACCAGGACAAGTTAGGACCAAAGCTAACTGAAAAAGTAAAGAGAAAGCTATCCTTGGGAGCTAAGATCCTTCAAATGGGAGGCCTAGAGAAGATCTATAACCGACTCTTTAAAGTCTGCGATGAAGAGAAACTGTTCAAGGCGTACCAATGTTACCTATCAACAACCGCAGGCCCCATGGCAGGCCTACTCTTTATCTCATCAAAGAAGATTGCATTCTGCAGCGAGAAATCGATCAAGCTGGCTTCTCCTCAGGGAGATATCATCAGGGTTCACTACAAAGTGTCAGTTCCCTTGTGCAAGATCAATGGAGTGAACCAGAGTCAGAACACAAAGAAACCATCTCAGAAGTACCTTGAAGTAGTCACGGTCGATGGATTTGACTTCTGGTTTATGGGATTCTTGAGCCACCAAAAAGCTTTCAACTGCCTCGAGCAAGCGCTTTCTTTGAGCTACGAGCAATGATAAGCCGCAATGGTTTCCTTTAATGAGGAGCTAAGTAGTGCGGGTTAAAAATGAAATATTTCATTTCACTTTAACCGGCTTCAATCATATTATGTTAGGAAACACTTACAATATTGTACAAAATTATTTTTTTCTTGCTTATATTCCTTTTGTTTTCTATCGTAGAGATTTCCCATCTGTTTTCCTAATTCACTGTCCTCTTTTGCACCACAACTATGTCAAGAGAAGACTAATACATAGAAAACAAAAAAAATGTGCCATGGGATGGATCATATATAATAAATGAGTACATAAGACCATTTCATAATCTTGATCTTGGAAAATTTAAGAGTTCAGATATATTATCCCTAACCTTCCGCTGAGTGAATAAACCAATATAGTAATAAATGTCCAAAAGCAGTGTCTTCTTCTTCCATTTCAACAAAAAAGAAATCAATGAAGATGTAAAACAAAAACTATCTAAAATTTGATTAAGCAATCAATCATAATGTTACGACCGCTCAACAATAACAATAATTAATCCACACAAAAACAATTAATTAATTCCCGCTCAACTTTGTCGTATAGTCCAAGACGCGAAGTTATTGAATAAGGCTACTGTCTCATTGTAACTTGTAAGCCAAGAAATAGTGATAAAATATAAGAGGCTGGTTAAATTTTACAGCATAATACATAGTTTTTTTTTTCCTAACTCCGAGAAGCTTATAACTTCATAAGCTTATAAATTCAAACATTAAAAACAAAAACACAAAATCCAGACTTGGTAATTTTTTTTGTTATATTTCAAAGTCATGTCTCTGAGTGACTCTGTCTCTGGGAACAAAATAAAAATAAACAGCATATATGTGGTCCGTTGGTCAATTCCTTGGACATGTTTTGGTGCAAAAGAGAACTGTGAAATAAGAAAATACTGATGAGATCAGCTAAATATATTCATTTATCTCTTTCTTGTGTCAACAATGGAAAACATAATGAGTTTGTACAAACAATATTGTCAGTCTCTTCGAGGCATTTTCCTAACATCCTCTGACTACTGAAACAGGTCAAAACAGAAATGAAATATTTCTTCTTCAACTTGCACTAACTAGCTCCTCAGAGAAAATCTTATTGGTCATCATCGTTTAACGCTTGCTTAAGGCAGTTGAAAGCTTTGCGGTAGCTCACGAATCCCATAAACCAGAAGTCGAAGTTATCGACTGTAACTACTTCAAGGTACTTCTTAGATGGTTTCTTCGTGTTCTGACTCTGGTTCACACCATTGATCTTGGATAACGGGATTGAGACTTTGTAGTGAACCCTAGAGATATCTCCCTGAGGAGAAGCCACCTTGATCGATCTCTCGCTGCAGAATGCAATCTTCTTTGATGAGATGAAGAGTAGGCCTGAGATGGGACCTGCGGTTGTGGATAGGTAACATTGGTACGCCTTGAACAGTTTCTCTTCTTCGCAGACTTTAAAGAGTCGCTTGTAGATTTTCTCTAAGCCTCCCATTTGAAGGATCTTAGCTCCCAAGGATAGCTTTCTCTTGACTGTTTCACTTAGCTTGGGTTCTAACTTGTCCTGGTCTCTAGCTCCTTTCGTGAAGCTATCGGTTTTCTTCTTTCGCAGCATTGATTTTCCTTTGCTTGTTAGAAAAGAAAACTTTGAAGAAGTTGGGATTTGTAGCTTGTTGATGGAAGTGGCAGGGTCAGGCAAGTAACTTATCGTAGAAGTCTTGGCTGCAGGAAATGCGATAGTTTGTTGATGAACTCTGCTCAATGTCATCTTGGATGGTTTAGTGGTGATTTTGATTCTTGATTCTTGATCTTGTGAGAAAGAGAAGATTAATTGTGAGTGATAAATTGATGATGAAACCGTGTTGGTAAGAAGGTATATAAAGGGAAAGACAAAGAAACAAGAGGCAGTTGAATACAAAAACATTGAATCGTTGAGACTCGAGATCTTCTGGTAAAGGTTGAGTCATAGATTGGTCATCAAGACAGGGAAAAGCCACTTTCTTTGGGGTTAAAAGCAAATAGAAGAAGACCAAGCATATGCTTTGCTTTTTTTTTTTTTTTTTTTTTTTTTTTTTTTAATAATTTTATTTATTTTTTTATTTTTTATTTTGAGAAAAATAATCTTGATCTAGTTAAAGGAGAGATTTATATAAAGAAAGGTTTTCAACTACCAAGTCCGTGTTTAGGACATTATTTCGAAACTAATTTCAATAACTGATGAGAATGTTTTAGCTCAACTCAACATGTTCCTTTATCATTGTCGGTACGTAGCTTTAATTTGTCATTCCGATCATAGTTATTGATGCGTATCTTCCTATTTATATGATTGTTTTTAAGTTTGTTCTCAAGCATTATTAATTAGTCTATAACAAACACTCATTTGGTGTCAAAGGTAACATGTTACAATCTTTTCAAACCCTCTACACTCATCATAAATTAATCTCTTTAACATAAAATCAGTTTGTATATTAGAGATATATAGCCAAAACAAAAGCAAAGTAAAAAAGAACGAAACAAAAAAAAAAAAGAGAAAGAGATCATCATACTGATTGACACTGGACTCCGACTAGCTTTTTTAACCTACAAGTTGGCAACAACATCAACCCCTTTTTTTTTTATCCTACTTTGTTTAGCCTGATTTTAATTTTTCACATATATCTTTACATACATGTATAGGAGATAAGATATGTTTCCTTCTTAATATAGGAACATGGCATGAAACAAGAAAAAAAAATGAAAATCAAATATGACGTAACGCCTTTTTGAATAAGGCAAGAGCAAATTGAGATATGCAGAAGGGGACGTCGTGGCTTTGGAGCTTTCCGCGTTGGCATTGTGACTTTCTTATGCCTTTATTTCTTTTATTTCATGCTAAGATAAGAAATATCAGAGTTACATTTGATTTGAAAAAACAAAATATACAAAGCAATAAAGGAAGCTAAACAAATAGTTAAATAAGATCTCAAAAAGGAGATCCATTCCATCATATAGTAGTATAGATGTTGCTTCATCAATTCGTCACCCATGTGATATGAACATGGTGTATTGGTGTAGATATGTGTGTGTGTGTGCAATGTTTATATATATATATATACTAGAAGTCATCCCGTGCTCTGCACGGGTTTAGCTTACATTGTTTTTGAATTTTAGTGATTTGAATATTATTAGTTATTTTACTTGTTGGTTCAACAATGGTAGTTTGTGTGGTTTTAAAAATATACTGATCATTTTAATTTTTTTTTGGATTCTTTTGTTTGGTGTTACTTAATTTTTCCTTTTATATATAGTAACATATGGAGAAATTTTTGATTACAAAGTAGTGTATGATTTTTTTCTCCCTTTAGATTTTCAACATATATTAAGCATTCTCCATCTTTTTCTTTTCTCGCTTGTGTTTGCACAATTTATATTACCACTTTGATATCTATAAAAACATGTAATTTTGAAATATAATTAACTTACATGAATACAATCTAAATATGAAATTTAGGTAAAGAAAAATGAACTTAATAAACCTATTTCACCAGCTAATTTTTGGTGAGGTAAAAAATGCAATCACATCCCTCATCATATAATTTATTCTTTATACATTCTAATACAAATTAAAATAGTTTTTATGGAATTTTAATAATGAAAATGAATCCAAGTAAATAAAGTTATAAAAAATTACTCTAAGTTTTGGAGTATAAAAATGCAATAGTTTTATTCCATCACCGAAATGACTTTTTAGATCTGTCTATTCAGCTTTCTCATAAATGCAATTGAATATAATAAATATTTATTTTGTTGTAGCAACTTAGAAGACAAACCGTAGAATATTATAATATATCAAATGTCATAATAATGTAGTTTCTTAATAATACAATTTCTTTGGAAGTAAACTATTATATGTAAAAGTGGAAATGTTATGAGAATTTATTTTATGTTTTTTTTCTTAAGATGGTTAATTCTAAAGCTATTTGATACTAAGATTCCTAAAAATATATGATACCAATATACAATTAGCATATACTACTCAAAACTATAGAAGTCAAATTAATCAGATATAATACTATAGAAAAGTTTAACTTATATTGTACCATGATATAAAAAGACATCACAAGCTTAACAACATTATTTTTAGCATATGATAGTAACATCAGAAACTAAATTTACAATAGAGAGATTCATATGCATCGTCCAATAAAAAGAAATTTAAGTCTACTTTACCACATCAATGTCCCAAAAAAAATAGAAATTCTAAAGTATAAGAAATGAACAAAACCTAACATGTTAAACATATTAAATCATGATAGTTCATTTTTTCATGATGTAGTAGTATTTAACCTAACAACCAAACATAATAATCCTGGAGTAAATATAAAATATGGTTCAAGACCCAGCCGGAAATCCAGCCTATAGACTAAACAAATGAAGCCAAGCATTAGCGCATCAAATTTTGGAGCATAGTTTAGGCCAATTTTTTTGTGTTTTATGTAAAAGAATATATAAAATTATAAGTTCAGTTATATTTGGTTTTTTATAAGTGCGAAATTTTTATAAGTTCAAGTTTTATATAAGAAAAAATATATTATTCATGTAGATATATCCAACTTACGAATAAAGTTTTATTAGGTTTATGTAAAAAATTATCTCGTCTTTTGAATTGTTGGTGAATGAGCATTAGATTAATATTAAATAAATTTGTTGTTAATGAAATTTATGGTAAATTTTAATTTAGAAAAAAACAAATTTGAAACTCTAATAAAAGAAATTTCTATATTCGAAGAGTTTTTAAAAATAATGAGTTATTAGGCAACATAATGTTTATTTTTGTATAAATATTTAAATAAACATGAAAACATTGAAAAGAAAAAAAAATGTGAGCAAGCAAAACAAACATATTTCTGCTTATGGACTTAGAAACTATCTTATGAAAATAATGTTTTATATCACTATTCTTATAATTTTTTTACGATAATAAAAATGGTTTTTAAAAACAAATTGGCATAGGTCATCCATAATTTCCGGACTGGCCCATCAAGATTAGGAAAGGCATACATAAACACTCTAATGAAAAAATAAATTTGCCAAACATTCTCATATATATATATATTTTCTATGTAGATAACCAGTTAAAAAAATATTTAAAATAAGTCAAGAATACCTATTGAAATTTGGGAAGATATGTAAAAACAATATAATTCTTCACAGGAAATTAAATTAAATAATAATGACTGAAAAAAACTTTTAAAATGAGAGTAATTAGGGATTGAATTTTAATTTTATTGAAAACAGATTGAATTCTAATATTATGGAAAACGAATTGGTAAGATCTAATGGGGAATAAATGAGTAAGCAATTATCAAATTACTTAATAAAACATCCCACAATTAGATTATATAAGATTAAATGCCAGAAACTAAACCCAGAAATAGAAACCCAAAATTTAAATTTTGAGTTAAAACTTTATGAATTTATAAGAGAATTTTGAGAACATAATTTAAATTAATTTCTTGCCCATGAATCATTTATAAGATTGAAACCCGTAAATATTTTTTATACATAATTTAGAATTCTTTTTTGCCCGTGAATCATACATAAGATTAAAATCCATTTATATAATTTCATAATAAATTATAATCAGATTTTTTCTAGAATAAAACAACGAACTGATAAATGGTGGATTTAGATCGGAAATGACCTAACTGAAGAAGGGGAAAAATGACATATTTAGAGTCTTTTTTTTAATGGGCCTGTAGTGAATTAGATCCAAATTACAAATGAATTTAGTTAATTAATTAAAAAAATTAGAAGTGTGCATGTGTCAGATAGATAACACGCCAAGTGTCATCTCCTTAGCAAAGGTTGAAAAAAACCTTCTCATATTATATAAGATAATATACGTATGCATGATAACATTTTGTCGACAATGTAGGTGATTATATATAGGTACATACATTATGTCTTTAACAACAACAAAAACAATATATATAAAGGAATGATTCGTTTAGTTGTTAAGACATGAAGTTTTGATATATCAAAGGATTGAGAATCCAAAGGAGGAAAATTTTCTCTCCCAGGCCCGACTCCCAAGGTGAAGCGATGAAGGCTATTATCCGGATCTCAACCACTCCCATCATCCAATAGAAACCAACCCCTCCTTTTACCCGCTGGTTTATTCACCTCCTCACATGGAAGTCTTTCAATTTTCAAACCTAAACCCAGCCTTGATTCCTTTCCAGACGACGGCTAAACCTAATTTGCTTGCTTAAACTGGTGTTAAGGCTCCCTCGCAGTGCAGATCCTCCAACCAAACTCTTGTCTAATCACCTCTCCAAGAAGTTTCCTGATAGATCAACTGCATTCACTACCCCTGCTCTAAGACGCATCCTCTCCTTTACTCGAGTCACATCCATTTACTCTCCCTCCCTCATCCCAAACCTATTTAAGTACCCCCCCAAGCCTTCCCGTCATGTCAAACCGAATTCCCTATCACCAGAAAGGGAAAGAAAAGGTGGAAGATTTCTCCCCTCCCGTCCGTAAAAGAGTCAAAGCTCCTGAGGTAGACACATCGGATCTGATTCAAGAAAACTCCCTCACCCTCATAGGACGACTCACCAACACCTCCATCCAACGAATCTGGGCCTTGTTCCCTTACCTACTCAACCGTTGGAACTTAACTGGTAGAGCAACGGGCTCTGATCTGGGACATGGATGCTTCCAGTTCAAATTTGACTTAGAAGAGGATCTCCTTCGCGTCCTGGCAAACAGACCATATCACTTTGATCAATGGATGGTTATTGTCCAAAGATGGGAACCCATTATCTCACCTTCCTTCCCCTCACAAATACCTTTTTGGGTAGCGGTTCAAGGTCTACCCAAACACTTCTGGAAGCTGGAGATGCTCCAGTCTATAGGGGAAGTCCTTGGAGAGTTTCTCGATTGGGAAATCACATCATCTACGATCCAACTTAAAGTTCTCGTGAATGGCCTGGAACCTATAACAAAGGAAACTATCGTTGAGTTTCAGGATGGTAGAGAGGCTATAATCTGGCTTGAGTATCGAAACCTCAAAAACCACTGCTCCCACTGCTACCGTCTTACCCACGAAAGATCACACTGTCCGGGGTTAAAGACCAGAGCTCCATCCCCCACTAATGCAACAGCCCTACTTCCACCACCCCCTGCACCAAAATCAGCTTCGAGAAATTACTACACCCCTCAAGATAATTTCTTACCACCAAGGAATAGCACTTTACCAAACTCTAGAGGTACTCAACCTCACCTATCATCATCGTCAAGAAAGAGGAATTTTGAGGATATGAATGGTAGGGTCCGCACCAGTTCAGGCTCTCGATCATCTCCCTGCCACCAACAGGACCCGTCTTCAGAGCGACGCACAGGAAGACCCCCTGCTAGAAGGTCACCAACCCGCTCTTCAGTATCTGGGCAACGCTTTACTGGATATCAACCTCCCCCTCCACCAACCCGAAACCTACAATGGCGAGAGAAGTCAGTTTCGTCAAGAGAAGATCTAAGAGAAACCTCAGTGTCATCCCGTGCAAGGAGACCACCTTTAGAACGGGAAGCTGTTAACCCGGATCCTGCAACTCCCCCTCCCTTAGGAGATCAGCAACCAAGCTTACCTCCTCCTCCACCTACGGAACAAGATCCCTCCTCCCTCGGGTTGAGAGACCAAATAATGAATGATCTCAGGGAAGTCACGATCCAGTACATGTCTTGTCCTGACCCCACGGAGAGTGCAGCACGAAGAATGAGAGTCCTCCAAAGCGACTCTGAGAACCTTATGGAAACCACTGCAGACTCAATCTTAGCTGCAGATCTAGCCAGGCAAACCCTTGGAGGTAAGCATAATCAGTTAACAGTGGAAACTGTTCCCCAAAGCTCTAAAAGCACTGAGGTGCTACCCCCTGCGAATCAAGAACAAACAAGTGTGAGCAAGCGAGGTAGGGGACGCCCCCCTGTTCGTAAACAAGCTACTAAGCAAACTATAAGCCTCCCAGGTGCGAAATCCCAGAAACGTAATCTTACCAAAGGATCCCCAAGGAAAGCCAGCGGTCATAAGGGCTCAGATAAAGCAGGGACTTCAAAGCCAACGCCACGACGCCTTTCCAAATCCCAAACCTCAGAGTCTTCCCGAAACTCTGCTGATATAACCCCGGAAACAAATCAAAGCAGGAATCTGAACCCCCCAAATGCTGTACCTGACTCCTCAAGGCCCATAGAATCACCAAGGATCAATTTAATACCTGCAGTAAGAAGGAAAAAGACGGATTTTCAGAGTCCGTCTGCCCCTCTTCCTTAAGATTTGTAAGCTGGAACTGTTGTGGGTTGGGGAACCCCATAACAGTCCAGAGATTAAGGGAAATAAAGAAGTTTATTTTCCCTGATATCTTGTTCCTAATGGAGACCAAAAATAACTCTGATACCGTTTTGCAACACCTTGATTGGCTTGACTACCGCTCCAACCACCTGGTTCCCCCTCAATCCCCCGGCTCGGGGGGATTAGCCCTTTTCTGGAGAAAGAGTATCGAATTGGAAATTCTCAGTTCCTGTCAAAACTATATAGATACAAAGATCAAAGCAAAAGGACGGACTTTCTTTGCTACCTTTGTATATGGTGAACCTGACAGAACAAAGCGCTTGGGTGTCCTAAACTCCATCCAGGAGATTGCAGCAGACAGATCCTCCCCTTGGTTCCTTACAGGCGATTTCAATGATATTATCCACTCTGCGGAGAAAGTGGGAGGCACACAGCGACCAGAAAGCTCTTTTTCGGATCTCCGTTCTTTTATGTCCACCTGTGACCTTTTTGATCTCAAACACACAGGCAACCCCCTCTCCTGGAGAGGAAAAAGACATTCCCATGTGGTTAGGTGTAGATTGGACAGATCCATGGCGAACAGTGAATGGATAATGGAATATCCCTCAGGGCGTAGTGAATACCTGAGATTTGAAGGATCAGATCATCGCCCCCTGGTTACTTCCCTCGACCCTAAAAAGAAAAAGAGAAGAGGGCTGTTCAGATATGATCGCTGCCTAAAGGACAACCAGGAAGTCACAAAACTCATCTGTGAAGCCTGGAATCTTAGCTCATCTGCTACTGTTGACCAAAGACTTGGTCACTGTCGAGAGGCTATTATCACCTGGAGCAAGGACCAGCATATAAACAGTCAGCAGGAAATCTTATCACTCCGAGAGCAGTTAGAGAACGCAATGAGCGCAGATGATAGCACACAGGAAGACATTGATGTCATTAACAACAACCTATTATCTGCTTATCAGAAAGAAGAATCCTTCTGGAAACAAAGAAGTCGCAATCTTTGGCTTGCACTAGGAGACAAAAACACAAGCTTCTTTCATGCTGCCACAAAAGGGAGACGTGCTATCAATACTATTTCTGTTATTGAATCACAAGAGGGTATACCAGTGTTTGAGGAAAAGGAAATAATTGTAGCAGTTTCTGATTATTTTAACAACATCTTTACCTCCCAATCCGCAGAGCGACGTGCAATAGTAGATGCTGGACTATCTCCTTGTATTACACAGGAGATGAATGAAAAGCTCATCAGAATGCCCTCTAACGTTGAGATAAAAAATGCTTGCTTTGCGGTGCATGCTGACAAGGCCCCGGGCCCGGACGGCTTCTCAGCAAGCTTCTTCCATTCAAATTGGGAGACCATAGGACCACAGGTTATCTCAGAGGTCCACTCCTTCTTTGTCTCAGGCAACCTACCACAAAAGATTAACCACACCCATGTGAGACTTATTCCCAAGATCCCAACCCCTCAAAAAGTTTCAGATTACAGGCCTATAGCTCTCTGTTCGGTCTACTACAAAATCATCTCGAAGATCCTATCAATGAGGCTCCAGCCAATCCTGCACTCCTGTATTTCAGACACGCAATCAGCTTTTGTCCCCCAAAGAGCTATAGCTGATAACGTGCTTATAACTCATGAAACACTTCATTACCTTAAGAAGTCAGATGCAAAGAAGAGATGCTTCATGGCAGTTAAAACTGACATGAGCAAGGCTTATGATAGACTTGAGTGGGAATTCATCCAGGCTGCCCTCGAGAGAATGGGATTCCACCCTCGCTGGATCCACTGGATCATGCAATGTGTCAATACAGTATCATACTCCTACCTTCTCAATGGCACAGCCTTGGGCTCCGTCACTCCAGGTAGAGGCATTCGACAGGGCGACCCTCTCTCACCGTACATCTTCATCATTTGCAGTGAAGTCCTATCGGGACTGTGTACTAAGGCACAAGATCAGGGCAGTCTTCTTGGAGTCAGAGTCTCAAAAGGCAGTCCGCGGATTAACCACCTCCTCTTTGCTGATGACACCATGTTTTTCTGTCGCTCTGACCGGAATAGCTGCCGTAAACTCCTCCAAATCCTGAAACAGTATGAACAAGCTTCGGGGCAACAGATTAATAAAGCCAAATCTTCAATTACTTTCTCTGCCAAGTCCCCCCAGGAAGTAAAAGACATTGCGAAAACCATCCTTGGTATTCAAAAGGAGGGAGGACAAGGCAAATATCTGGGCTTACCTGAACTATTTGGGCGAAAGAAGAAGGATCTCTTCAGTGAGATAGTTGATAAAATCAAACAACGCGCCCTTACCTGGTCTTCGAGGTTCCTCTCGTCAGCTGGAAAGTTAACTATGTTGAAGGCAGTACTCTCCGCGATGCCCACATACACCATGGGCTGCTTTAAACTCCCAAATAACCTGTGTAAGCGAATCCAGTCAGCTCTTACGCGATTCTGGTGGGATTTAAAGACTGAGAAGAAAATGTGTTGGGTTTCATGGCAGAAAATGACTAAATCCTTTAAGGAAGGTGGGCTGGGTTTTAGAGACTTACAAACTTTTAATGATGCACTGCTAGCAAAGGTGAGCTGGAGGATCCTGACTCACCCCTCCTGCCTCCTAGCCAAAGTTCTCATTGGAAAATACTGTCGCCACACAACTTTTCTTGACTGTCCGGTCCCCAACTCTGCCTCCCATGGCTGGCGCAGCGTTTGCATAGGGCGAGATCTCCTCAAACCCCGGGTGGGTCTAATAGTAGGTTCAGGACGAACTATACCACTCTGGCGAGCTCCGTGGCTATCAACGGATCTCCCTAATGCACCAATGGGTCCCCCCACTCAAGAATCACACCTCTGGACAGTATCAGATCTCATTGATCCCATCTCCTTTACCTGGAACATCCCACGCATCCGAGAAGTTGTTCCTGAATATGAGCTTGATATACTGAAGTTAAAAACAAGCAAACACGATGCGGCGGATAGGTGGGCATGGTTACCTAATCAGAATGGTGTCTACTCTACAAAGTCAGGTTATTTTGAAGCTCTCCCCCCTGATCCACCCCCCCTCGCATCAAACAACCAAAACCAAGAAGCACAAGTGAGTCAATTCGACTGGAAAGCACATGTATGGGCCATCAAAACCTCCCCCAAAACAAAGCTCCTACTTTGGAAATTAGCTCAGAACGCTTTACCTGTGGGAGAAAACCTAACCCGTAGAAGAATCTCAGACTCAGTACTCTGTCCCCATTGTCAAGCAGCGGAGACAGAACTCCATCTCTTTTTTCACTGCCCCTTTGCATCTAGAATCTGGTCCCAAGCCCCTTTCAAAGAATCTTTTGACCCAACCAAAGTCCTCTCGATCCAATCAGGGCTAAAGACACTGACAAAGCTTACCTGTTTGCCCCCGTCTGGAATCAGTGGTGGACCCCTATACCCGTGGATTTTGTGGTTCATCTGGACCTCTCGCAATAACCTAGTGTTTAGTAAGAAACAAATCCCACCGGAAGAAGCCCTCCTCCTCTCCATACTTCGAGCTAAGGAATGGCAACAATCCCAACCCCATAGACCCTCAACCCCCCAAGCACCCAACTCCCTAAATCTCCATCCTCCAGAGATCCCAGAATCGAATCTCATATCGTGTCACACGGATGCGTCCTGGAACAAGGAAGCTAAAGCTGGTCTTGGCTGGATCTTTCACAATCAGAACCACCAGATCATCGGACAAGGATCAGATCTCGTCTTGCATGTCCGATCACCGCTGATGGCCGAAGCGATGGCAACTCTCACCGCCATGGAAGTTGCAGTTGAATCGGGTTTCACGCACCTCTCTTTCGCCTCCGACTCGCAGCTGCTGGTCAAGGCTCTTAATTCGAAGCTCCAATCGAAGGATCTTCATGGGATTCAACACGATATCCTCTCTCTATCGACTGTTTTTGCCTCTTGCTCCTTTTCTTTTGTTCCCCGGAACCTGAACCGGCAAGCAGATGAATTAGCCAAGTGGGCTTTATCGGGTACTTTGTAATTGGGCTTTAAGCCATGTTTAATTTTTAATATAAGCCTTTGATCAAAAAAAAAAAAAAAGTTGTTAAGACATGAATGATCGACTCTTGGCGGAAAAAAAGGGAAAGATGGTATAAAGATGATTTAGTCGGTAGTTGTTATAAAAACATTGAATTCAGAGAAACAATAGAATTATTCTAACGAAAGATGGTATCAGTCACTCTTAAATTACAATTTTAAAATTTAATAGTATTTTGTTATTTTTTCGTCCATTATTCATTTTTGCTTAATAGTATCATATAAATTTCTACCGTCAGAGACTATTCAAGCTTTATTGTATTAATCTTTCTTTGGGAATTGGGGTCAATGTCCTAAGTCCGATAAGATATTTTGAGTACATTACACGAACAATATTTAACAATATGTATGTCGATGCATAAAAAGGATAAGAAAAAAAAATCTTTGTGGGGGAAATTGTCGATTGGTCAACAGAAATTATAAATTAAAAAAAAAAAGTTACAAGAAAAGGGAAAAAGAAAGAAGAAGAGTTCATATCAGTAGGCCTAGCTAGGGCATGACGGATCAAAATACAAAGCTGTAATTAAATACTTTTTTTTTTTGAACAAAACAGAACTTTCATTAAGCTTAAATCCTCAATAGAGGGATGTTCTTACAACTTAAGATCAAAAGATTACAAGAAAAGTAAAGATAGAGACTACATGAGTCTTCCAACAAGATGCACAACTTTGGGGAGTTTGCAAAGGGTGAAAGGTCTTTTAGAGTCTTGCAGGATTCAAGCTTGATGGCAAACTTCAGAGAATCCCTAACCATTAGCTGGTTAATATTCGCTCTTACGATAAACGCATGGGAGCTTCTAAAGGGGTGCTCCACAGAGGAGACTGATAGGTGAGGTGGTTGTCGAGTGGCACTGGTGATTGAGGGAAGTGCGACTGGGAGAGGCAGTAGCAGGGGCATGGGATCAAAAGGTTCAAGCTTGGGATACAGGCAAGCTGTCGGATCGGATTCATAAATGTATCCAAATAAAGCAAGTGTCCGGACAGGATTAAGAGATTGACCTCGACATAATATTCTAGGAGGCAGTTTTGGAGACATCGATGTTCTGCTACCGAGATGAACTCGTCTTGACCAAGCAGAGATAACTGATGCGACCATAGAGATGCCAACTAGTTCTTGGTTTGGATCAGTTGTCGGGTGGGGTGGATAAGGGCAGCTGATGAAAGCAAGGTAACCCCACCATCTTAACGGTGGGATCATAATGCCAAGTTTCACCAAGCACACTCCCTCGAAGAGATAATCCCTGGGAGATCCATATATATCGGTTTCCAAATAACTCTCATACCAATCGACCAAAGTTGATGGCTTAAGGATCAGAAGTAGACTTCGTGATGATACCATTGAGCACATCAAACGTTGAAAGGAGAGGGAGAGAGTGGAGTTAATTCCAGACCTGGATTCACACTGGACTCGGCACAAGAGGGGTTCAAGTAAATTGTAAGAAACTAGTGTTCTGCTAACGAGAGAGCCTCGCCTTGACCAAGCAGTTAACTTTGGGTCTAAACAATTTGACCTTGAAGTAATGCGCTTAAGAACGGGTCGGAGAAGGTTCCAGTGAAGGGATGATGCATAGTCTAAAAAGAAAAGACTATCTACCAGGGTTCCATGATAAGATTGGGGAGCAAACCTGGGCCAAAGGGGTAGTGAGGTTGGAACAGAGCAAGCCGGGGTTATGATGTTCAGTGTCAAGATCTTTAAAGGCTCCGGTGTCAACACAGAGCTCCCGTCCCGCTGCCTCCAAATCGAACACTTGGAGGGAGGATATAGATCCGGGGATAGGTGAGATGTTAGAGTTGACTGTGGACAAGACCCGATCGAGAGAGAAGCACCAAGAGAACCAGGGCAAACGGGGGGTTGAGGAACGAAGCCAGTCAGCTTGAAACTCAGGTGAGCAGCCGCACTGAAGGAGGAGGAAGGGCGCGAAGGGACGATGGGAACTGATTGAGACTTGTGCGAACTTGGAGGTGAGATCTGGGTTTCCCCGAGACCTCCGGTGAGAGCCAAAAAGAAAGCCAAGAAGAGAACAGAGGTGTAGTAGAGGAGCAGGGGACTTAAGAGATCCCGACGCCGGTGAGCCGGAGCTCTACCGGCGTCGGAGTAAGGTGAGATTGGAGGCGCCTCGATTGTCGTGCCTGAGAGAGAGATTTAGGGCGAACTCGTACGGGTGTCAAAACGGGTAGCTGTAATTAAATACTTTATCCTCTAATTAATCGTTAAACTTTTCCGACGTGTGTGATGAAATTTTTTTTTTTGTCGACGTGAGAAAACATTTTTCCTTAGCGTAAAAGGAATATATATTGGTCGGTCACTAGACGATTCCAGACATTAATTCGTGATTCGTGCACGGTGCATCTAAATGGATTGGCCCTGCCATGCACGTAGATACTTTACATCATTTACACTAACAATTTTCGATTGTAAAGCTCATTCATTATCTCTAATTAAGCTTCCACAATGTTCGCTTAACGGATTCTAGTAACATGTCACATAACATTTAAATTGTCTCTCTTTTTGTTTTCCTTTCTTTTTTGCATAGCCATAATAGCATCAACCAAAACAAGTAACATGTTTACAAGTTGCATGTATTATGTATAAAGACTTGAGAAAGTGTCCAATGCCAACGTAGAAAGCTTCCAAAAACACGATGTCTCCTTCTGTGTGACTCAATTTGCTCTCACCGATTCAAAAAGTGTTACGTACAATCTGATTTTGATTTCTTCTTGTTTCATGCATGTTCCAATTAACTAGGAAACATATCTTATCTTCTATACATTTATAGATATCTGTTAAAACTTAAAATCAGACCAAAAAAGAAGAGAGAAAAATAAACAAATAAAGCTTGCAATTTTGCCAACTTGTAGTTGTGTAGGTAATAAAGCTTTGTCGGAGTCTAACGTCATTCCGTGTGATCATCTTTCTTTTATTTACTTTAATGTTCTCTTTTTATTTATTTTTGATCATCTTTCTAGCTTTAGCATATTTAAGGAGATTAATGGATCATCAGTTTGTAAATAGCATGCATCTTCTAAGTTTCGAAATCAAAGGAATTGAGAAACTATTGAAGAAGATCCATAGATCCCTTTCCCTTATGCCTCCTAAGTTGTTTTGCTATTTGGAAACTAAAAGCAAAAACATATAACAATTCATCAGTTACTGAAATTACTTTAGACAAAGATTATGTCTCTAACATGGATTTGGTGGTTGCAAAATCTCTATTTAATTATGTGTTTTCTCCTTTACTTATATATGATTATTTTCCTCAGAAAATAAAAAAGGCCAAACAGAGCATATGCCCTCAAAGAAAGTAGCTTTATCTATGTGGCTTGATGACCCATCCATGACTCAGCCCTTTTACCACAAAGGTCTTCAAGTCTCAGAGCTTTGATACAAGTGCCTCTTGTCTATTTGTCTTTACCTTTAAATACCTTCCCACCAACACGGTTTCATCAACAACCATTACTCACAATCTCCTCTATCTCTCTCTTTCTCTTTCTCTTAAGATCAAGAATCAAGAATCAAGAATCAAAATCACCACTTAAACCTTCCAAGATGACATTGAGCAGAGTTGACCAACAAGTTATTGCATTTCCTGCAGCCAAGACTGCTCCGGCGCTTTACTTGCCTGACCCTGCAGCTTCCATCAACAAACTACAAATCCCAACCTCCTCTTCAAAGGTTTCTCTTTCAACAGACAAGGGAAAATCTATGCTGCGAAAGAAGAAGACCGATAGCTTCACCAACGGAGCTAGAGACCAGGACAAGTTAGGACCAAAGCTAACTGAAAAAGTAAAGAGAAAGCTATCCTTGGGAGCTAAGATCCTTCAAATGGGAGGCCTAGAGAAGATCTATAACCGACTCTTTAGAGTCTGCGATGAAGAGAAACTGTTCAAGGCGTACCAATGTTACCTATCAACAACCGCAGGCCCCATGGCAGGCCTACTCTTTATCTCATCAAAGAAGATTGCATTCTGCAGCGAGAAATCGATCAAGCTGGCTTCTCCTCAGGGAGATATCATCAGGGTTCACTACAAAGTGTCAGTCCCCTTGTGCAAGATCAATGGAGTTAACCAGAGTCAGAACACAAAGAAGCCATCTCAAAAGTACCTTGAAGTAGTAACAGTCGATAACTTCGACTTCTGGTTCATGGGGTTCGTCAACTACCAGAAAGCTTTCAACTGTCTCGAGCAAGCACTAAACGATGATAACCAATGAAAGTTAAAGAAGAAATATTTCATTTCTCTTTTGACCTGTTTCAATCAGGGAATATTAGTAATGAACCTAGAAGAGACCGACAATATTGTTTGTACAAACTCATTTTTTTTTATTTTGCTTTATCCATTTTGGTTTCTATTGAAGAAACGAGAAAGAGATTAATATAGCTAAAGCTGATCCCATCACTTTTCCTTAGTTACTGTCCACCTTGCACAAAAACATGTCAAAAGAAGTGTCATGGGATGAATCAAATACGAAGAATGAGAGCATAAGACCATTTCATATTCTTGATCTCAAAGCATTTATAAGCTTTCAGATCCACAGGATCAATCACTCCCTAGGAGAACGAGCAGTCTTCTGCCATTACAACAAAATAAAAATCAGAGCTCCACTGATCACAACAAAAGCTTAAGGGCAAACACTGCTTTATTGTATTACATAGGGAATCATAGTCTTCAAATATCAAATGCTGAACCTTTTTTACTCCTTAAGGAGAAGCAGATACAACGAAAACTACACACACTTAGCAAAGGAACTGAAGAATAATCAAGGAGCCGCCACAACCAAACTACTAAACGCACAAAAATGTACAAGAGCTTTAGAGAGGACTCACTGATGGACCATAAGCCATGAGTGTGCCCATACGCGAGACAGATACTACAGGAGAGACAGAGAGATCACAGAGGGTTTGGTGCAGATACAATCTTTCCTCATAAGTAACGAAACGATCAAAGCAGAAACTCTGGCTCGGTTAGACTTCCAGAAAAGTTAACTTTACAACAATTGGGGAACTCCAGGCCAGCTTCACTGCATCTTTCTTCTGTCACTTGTGGAAGAGATCTTACATCTAGATACTCCAAGGAAGTGCATTTCTCCAAAATCTTGCTTATCCCTGTTACTGTGATCTTTGTGCAGTTGCTCACCTTCAAAACCTTCAACCCCAAAACATCGTCGCTCCCCAAATCCCTGAAAGCAACGTCAGTGATCTCTTCACAGCAACCTATATCTAGAGCCTCCAAGTTCTTGCACTTCTTCAGAATACAGCTAAGTGAAGAGTCAGATACATTCAAGCACCAATCCATCCTCAAATTCTTGAGACTATCTTTGCAAGAATCTGCCAGTAACATGATAGATTCGTCAGAGATGTCTCTGCATCCACCGATTATCAGAGTTTCCAGATTCTTGCAAGACTGCGCCAGGGACAATATAGACTCGTTCCCGACTTTGTAACAGTCCAGTAACTTGAGCGTCTTGAGGGAAGATGCACAAGCTTTAGCCACGCTGGAAACACCAGCGTCTCCGACATTGCTGCATTTATTGATGTCCAAAGATTTAATCTTTCTGCATCCCTTCACAAGATCAGCAAGGCCTGAATCAGTGATATTGGCGCAGCCTTGTAGACCGAGAGCTTCCAGATCACGGCATCTCTCAGAGAGTGATTTCAGCGATTCGTCGGTGATGAAACGACAACCCGCTAGATGCAAGGCCCTTAGATCACGGCAGCCTTCTGCAACAGCTGATAATCCTTTATCCGAGAGCTTTCTGCAGTAGGACACATCCAAAAACTGCAGTAAAGAAAGACACCTTCCAATTGAGGCCAATCCAGTATCTGTAATACCTGTTCCCAGAGAAACGAGAAATGCAAAATTCTGAGCTTAGTATTGTCACACTATCACAACAACATATATGAGCTAATCTAATTTGTTACTAGAAAGATTTATCTGTAAAAACAAAGAGCCTAGTAAATTCAGACAGAACATTTGGTACTGAAGAACATACATATCAAATAGAATGAGCCAAAGAAGAAATCAATCATAGAAATATAATAATTCCAGGTCATACTTCCTCTCCTAAGACGCTCTCAAACTACAACCCCTTAAAAGCTAATGGATTGCAGCAAAAATCAGACACAAAGGGACAAAACCAAATATAACACCTCAAGTGTCTTATAAAAACCATAGCAAATACATCTTAACCATCCATAACCATAACCAATCCTTCCAGTTGAAGTTTAATCGAATCAGAAATGGAACTCAGAGAGATTGAAAGAAAAAAGGAATTTTTTTTTTTTAGTTTTTAAACCCCCAAAAAGTAGATACCTTTACAGTTGTGGAGATTAAGAACTCTGAGATACTTGAATCCCTCAGAGATAACAGCGAGGTCAGAATCAGTGACACCTGGATAAAAAGACCTAGAGATTGACTGAGACAAGTCCAATTCGACGATTTGAGTGAACCTGGAGGCAAGGCGGCGGAGCATATGTGGACCAGCACGCGCCGCCAGCTTCTTCCTGTCGGTGCTCTGCAGATTTAGCCACCTCTTACAGACCAAACCAAAGACTTCCTTGTCTTTTTCACTGTCAAGCCTCGACATAACCCATCTCAGCTCGTCGTCGGTTAGTGCTTCGTTAACACATACAGACGACATGACCGGAGAGATCAAAATCAGTAAAAAAAAGATTTCGAATTTGGGATTAGGACCACTAGGAAACGAAAAGCCCCTAATTTAACCTCTCTCTTCAGTTACTATCTTCGTCTTCTTCTTCTTCTTCTTCTTCTTCTTCTCTGGCTGGTTAAATGGGCATTAGATATTTTTAGATGAGCCATACTGATCGTGTGGTACAAGGAAAGCAACACCAGATGTTGTGAAAATGACGCAAAGATCCCTCATTTCTGAAATGATTCCAATGTTAGGTGCATGGGTAATTCAGGAAATGCGTCTTATCATTGAGAGCACTTTTATTCTAATGGCTGTTTGCTTATGTTTTGTTTGGTCAGTAAGAGACACTCAACAACGAAAGTCAACAACAACTTTGAGATAGAGAGAGACATTAATTGTTTACCCACTTTTGCTGGCTTGTCTTCTTCCACCTTCTCATCACTTTGTGGCTTTCATACTCTCAGTCATATTAACACTATTTTTAATAATAATAAACCAAAATTTCACACATCTATACTAATAAAAAGTAGGGTGATTAGCATTGTGGCACACTTTTGTCATAAAGTTGTGCAAATGGCACACTTCTTGTCCAGAGGGCACTTTAAGTAGAGATTACTGTCATACTCTGTAACTAGAAACTGCATTCGTAACTAAGTTGTATTACGACATTGTTTTGCGTTAAAGTAGTTTTTTTTTTTACTGAATTATTTGGTTCGATTTTTTATTTTGACCACGAAGTAAAAAGAGATTTATCTTCATTCGTCACTTTGCTAACCTAGATCCGCCGCCATCGATCTCTGTTTGAACCGTCGACCACGAAGTAACCCAATTCCGCCGCCGTCGATCTCTGTGGAAATCCTTTTGTTCGCTGCGGCTCTTTGTAAATCTGTTCTTCTTCCCGTGCACCGTTTGCTTCGTTGTACGTGAATCTATTTCGATGACAGGTAATTGCCGTATAACTAGTTTTTTCAGACCTGCTTCAATTAAAAAATCTACTTCACCAACGGGAAATATTGTAGAAACGGCGGAGAAGAGTAATTTGGAGTGGAATATTCGGCTTCCACAACGTTTATTTGCCACCGACCGCTACCCAGATGCGAGGCTTAACATCTACTCGAAGCCCGAGATTCTCAATGAAATCCGCGATGTGCTTAAAGGGACACCTGAAATGGAGCGGATTTTGGATTCACCGTTGGGATCCTTGTTTAGTTTGTGGGTTGCCGAGTGTCCAATATCTTGCAAGTTACTTCACGCTCTACTATGCAGACAGGTACTATCCAAACAGAAGTATGAATTGTGGACAGTGTTCGGTGGACAGCCACTTAGGTTTTGGTTGAGTTTGGTGCTGTTACTGGTTTGGATTGCCGTGAGTTCCCTGAAGAGTACGACCCAGAGTACGACCATGTTCCTGAACCTGAGGAGAAAAGTTTCTGGGATGAGTTGATTGGAGAAGATAGGAAGACGACATTGGCGGATGTTATTAAAGTCTTCGAAGACCCATTAGTCAAAGATGGTAACAAGAAACTTCGGATAGCACTGCTTATTATTGTTGATGGTGTCCTAATAGCCAATACTCAAACTCATCGTCCGACTTTCAAGTATGTGGAGATGCTTGAAGACATAGATGTGTTTCTCGCTTTTCCTTGGGGGAGAGAATCTTTGTTGAAGACAATAGCTTCGATGAGGCCAGAGAGTAGGTTGCCAGTTACTCATGTTAACAAGAAATTGAGATTTCAGGATAAAACCAAGGACGAGATTGCAACATTCACAGAGAAATTGCAGCAGAAGACAATCCGTTTGGCCGGTTTTCCCTTGTCAAACGATTTCAATTCACGATTGCAATTGCAGATTGCAGATTGCAATTCACGATTCATTTATCGTATTTCAGCAATTGGATACAGTACATAAGTGATTTTACATCAATCTTAACAGGTTTATGAATATGTATTGGACTATATATTCTTATTTGAAGTAATTAATATAAAAAATTGATTCGATGTACGACACAGAGAAGTTTAAGTGAAGGAAATACAAACAGATGTAGAATTAGAAGAAGGGTTTGGAACATAGTGACCGTCAAACCTCAAGAGACATCAACCCACATGCTCCAATTCAATTATGCACTCATCTCATGGTTTTAGGTGGTTAAAAATTTGCATTCATCTTATGTTTTCAGGTGGTTAATTCGATTTTGTACTCAAATATGCAAGGATAATCTATAATTTCTGTTGATTATTTAGAAAATAACGGAACCGAGTATTTTTTATTGTTTTTAATATCAAATATGCAACAAAAATCTTGATGGAGTGAAATTTTTAACTTTTCCACTTTAAATTTAAGTTGCTAATATAATAGGGTATGTACATTATTGTTCGGATCTAAGTAATTCGTAAATTGCAAAACGTGTATATATAATTACATAGCCGCACTGGTGGTGAAAAAGGTGTGAAATGTATATTTTGTTCAGTGACTATATGGTGGTTCACTAAACAATCAAACAACCAAAGATTATTAGAAGGCTAACAGATGTCCTATGCTTTTATTCACTAAACAAAAAATAAAGATTATTAGCCTATATTGATGGGAAAACATTTTATATTACAAGACTGTCGATTTTTCTTGGAGATTCACATTACAATTATATATAACTAGATTAGGACCTGCTTGATGTGCGGGTTTATAATTTATAAAATTAAATTAAATTTATCAAAAAATATAAAGTAAATATTTTTAGTAAGTAAATAGATACACCGAGGTGTCCAATATGATATTTGATGTCAAAGATGCGACTCTACGGTTGAAACTATTAATCATGTTTTTATTTTGAATGTCGTTCATGTGAAGTTTGGGATTTATCTCTGACTCCGGTCTTGTCTGAGGGTTTACCATATGAGTCGGTGTACTCGAATTTGAATTTTGTTTTCTGGAGGGACGCTTCTCAACAGGGTGATCCTGATCAACTTCTTCAATTACCATAAATTTTATGGGCAATCTGGTAGGCCATTAAAAATCAAGGTTAAGAGATAGAGGCGAATGATATAATTAATCAGACTTTGGGCGATAATTTAGCCTAGGAATAGGCGCTCACTTTTACGGCAGTCATGTCAGCTCCATTTTTGTATTCAGATGTCCAGGTTTCTTAACCTCGTTGTCAGATTGATGGTTCTTGGAAAGCAACCAATGTGCATTCATGATTGGGTTGGTGGTGTTGCGTTGGTGAGGAGCGAACCTTGTTGTTGGGGGCCTAGTGTCTAAAACAGAGCCCCTCCCTTGCATTCGGAGTTAAAAACATTGTTGTGGGGCATTGAGTGGATATGTGTTGAAGGGATCGCTGGTCAACGTTTTGAGAATGATTGTGCTGAGTTACTCACTATGGTGCAGTCTTCTGAATATTGGCCGTCCTTCTCCAACTTGCTCGATGAGTTTAACTCATTGGAGTCTTTCCCACTATTCTCCATCTCTTAGACCCCGCGTGCGTCAAATACGAAGGTGGTTTGTCTTGTCTTGTCTGTGCTTCGTGTTCTCTTATCTATGAAGTTTCTTTTGTAAATCCTTTCCCTCCTGTTTGGGCAGCAAACCGAGAAATTTCCTTTTAATTGTTTGATTGAAAAAACAGTAAATAGATACACTTTTAGTTAAAGAAAATAGATGTAAATGAGTTCAAAGTTATTAAAATAAAATTAAATTTAACAAATAATTTATATTTAGTTATTTTCGTAAGTAAAAACAATATATAAAAGTAAAGAGAAAAACTTTTAATTATAGAAAATAGTTATATATTTTTTTTGCTATAATACACTAATATATATCCATTTACAAATCTACTATCTACATCACCACTAAAAGTGTATTTGTACACACAAATCTATTTTACTGTTAGGATATACTCTTTAGTCTTTACTACTACTAACAACTTGTCTTTATGAACACATTAAAGAATATATTATATGTCTCCTTACTTTAACATTTGTGTAGTTACAAAAACGCATATATTAATTTTACATACTCCTATCTTATATATTACAATAACAGTCTTTTTGAATAAACTATTTGGTTGGTGAAAAAAATATGAGACAATCTATTTTTTTTTCAACAATATTTTTCTTTGTGTAAAGGTGAGTATTTATATTTTTTTAGAAACAGTAATTAATTGTATAATTTTAACAATCATTTTTTCCTTATATAAAAAGTAATATTTTTTCTTGTAAAATTAGCAACTTAAAATTAAAATAATTAAACAATATTATAATTTCAAATTTTATGATATATATATATATATATATATATATAATTTCCTTATAATGATTTTTTCCAAATTTTAAAACTGTTTAAATATTTTAAATGAAAATTATGTTTTCTTTTCACTATTTTACTTTTATATAAAACCTTTTTTTGGTAGGTTTTGAATTTTTACATTTTTATTTTTTTATAATTTTAATAAATTTAAAATTGACATGTGTGAACATCGGAATGATACAATTGACACATATCACGATCTTGTTAATTAGTAATTTTGACATCAAACTTTATATAATAAGATTTAAATATATGATTTCTACTTTTAAGTTCAAATTATTACGAACTTTGGTAATTTTAAACTAGCTAATATTCTTATTATGGGTATGGAAAAGTATTATTTTATTGAGTTACTCATCATATACTTTCAATTCATATCTAAAATGAAAAATCTGTTTCTACCCTCTTTTTACTTTTCTTTTTAAAAAGGTAAACCAAAAAAAGTCTATACTAAATAATTTTAAAAATTCAATTGAAAAACATAAACCAGGCTTAGCCCGCGGTATAAACCCTAGTCTATACTAAATAAAAGTAGGAGCTATAAGCTCCTAAGGCCGTCCACATAGGATTTTAAACAACCAATCATGATTAACCACTTCATTATTTAACATTTTTTTAAAAAATCAATAGTTTTCTATTTTAGACATCCAATAGAGATTAGACATCTCACTAATTATCATTTTATTAAAATATGATAGTTTTCTATATTGCTAAGATTTTTTAGGAAAAAGGAAAATTTTAAATCTATGGAAAGAAAAAACTATGTACAACGTCCCACATCGACTAAAAAAGGTGTAGACAAAGGTTCAGAATCATTATAAATAAGACTAATGCTTCCAACTATGAATAAGCAGGAAGTTTGTTTTATTAGGCGTCCAAATTTAAATTTTCGGTTTAATCCGGTTTTTTAAAGTAAATTAAAACTTTTAAAAAGTTTCAATATATTATAATATTAAAAAAAAATTAAAGTTTATAATATTATAAATATTGAAACTTTAATAGTTTTTAGCTTTTAAAGAGTTTAAAATATTATAATTTAAAAAAGTTTAAAATGTTATAAATATTGAAACTTTTAAAAGCTTTAAATATTAGAACCTGACAGAATTTTTAAAATAATATAAATATTTAAACTCCATAGAAAGTTTAAATATTTAAAACTCTAAAAGTATAAGTTTCATTAATTTTTAACTATAAAAAAGTTTAAAAGTATGTGTATAGTACGTAAAATCATGGTGGGTATGGAGACTCATGCCGTGTGGTTATGGCAAGTGTGTTATAAAAGTTAAGATAGATCAGATCTGGGAAGATAAAAGGGAAGAAGAAAAAGAAAGTGAAAAGAAGATGGAGACAAATGTTATGTGAAGGAGCCAACAAACCAAGAATCCATAGAAACTGAAAAAGCTTCAATAAGAATTAAACTCAAAGATTTGTGTGTTACTCCCTGGCCAAGTAACTGATGGAAAGTGGTGCAATTTAAGCTAAGGAACATGAACAGTTCTAAGGTGGATTATTGAGGGTTTATTTTAAAGGTCATAAGGCTGTCCGATCGAGCTGAAGCTTTTTTGTGGCTGGACCGAGTGTGAGATTTGAAGTACTGTGCATAGAAAGAAGATTTAGAAGAATCCACTTTCTTAGGCCATCTTTATAGGCATAACACCAAGGGTGTTCTTAGCCCAAAAAAATTAGAAAAATAATGAATAGTGGCATAAGAACACCAAGATCAGTTCTTAATGTAGAACTGTTCTTGGCTCTGTTCTAAGCTGATGTGGCAAGCTGTGAATGGATATTATTTTTTGTAAACAATTTTTCACAAATTAAAAGAGGATTTGATTGAGAATATATAGAATAAATTTGGACATTAAACTATATATTAATTAAATAAAATGTTTATGTGATTTAATTAAGTAATATGTTTGTTTTTTTTTCTTTTTTTAATGTTTTTTTGTTTCATAAAATTTTGGTATTGTATTCTGAATTTTAGTAAAAGTTTTATAAGTTTGCAATTTAAATGTTATTTTATAAGTTTTTATAATTGTAATATGTTTAACATTATTATATTATTAAATCTTATGATCTTAAACATGTTCCCCCAATAACTAACTTTTTAACAAAAAATCTTAACTACTGATCTTACATTATTTTCATAATATATTTACTCTAAGAACACCCAAAATAGTTCCCCCTATAAAGATGCCCTTATGATTGTATATTTGTAATCTAAAACATCTAGCACCCAACGATATAGTCTGATCGTCGCCATTACAGCAGCACCAACCTAAACCTGAGTTGGGGTCCGATACTTTCCAAGACCCATCTAACTACAACATGTATTATAATAATTTTGCATATTTAATGTCAATGTATAGCTATTTAAATCATTTTTCAATCAAAATTTTTTAAGATAAATTCATATAAGCTCCTTAAGGCGTCCACATAGGATTCTAAACGACCTATCAAGATTTGACATGTCACTCATTAACTTTTTCTAAATTTCCAGAATTTTCTATATTAAGAATTTTTTTAAAACAACCTATAAGGATTTGACATGTCATTCATTAACATTTTTTAAATTTCCATAATTTTCTATATTAAGAATTTTTAGAAAAAGGAACATTTTAAATTTATGACTCTATTAAATTTATTTTAAATCATATTGAATAAAAACACGAAAACATAGGTGGTAGCGATCAATTGAATATGAAAACGAGATAAATTCAAGATTATAAAATTATTTCGTTTTTCTGGTGGTCAAAGAAATGGTTTAGGATATGTGAGGTCACCAGTTTGATTCGCCTCGCCTGGACGTCGAGTTGAATTCATGATTTTTTTGATCTGATTTGATTTTATCACACAACTCATTTTTATATTTTTAAAAATTGTGTATATGAAATTTAAATTTTTACTTAATACTAATTTAAATGTTTTATAAGATAATATTTCATGACTGTCATCAATCACATACTCTCCCCGTTTCATAATATAAGATGTTTTAGAGAAGATTTTTTGTTTCATAATATATGATATTTTCAAGTTTCTATGCTACTTTTAGATTAGTTTAACATTTTTATATTATGCAGTTTTATTTATGATTGGTTGAACTTTTTTAAAGTGGTTTTCTTATATTTTGAAACGGAATGAGTATATATAATTTTCATCAAAATATATCAAATAAACCCACGCGTAGCGTGGGTATAAAACCTAGTCTATACTAAATAAAACTAGGAGCTATAAGCTCCTAAGGCTCTGTCCACATGGAATTTAAAACAACTAATAGGGATTAGACATGTCATTAATTAACATTTTTAAAAAATTTTCAGGATTTTGTATATTCTGATTTTTTTGTAATAACTAATCGGGATCAGATATCTCAATATTTAATATTTTTGAAATTATGTAAAATTTCTATATCAAAATACTTATAAATAAGTGAATGTATAACGTCCCACATCGGCTACAAAATTTTTAGACAATGGATGAGAACCATTATAAATAAGACTAATTTCAACTATGAATGAGCAGAAAGCTTGATTTACCAGGCGTCCAAATTTTGAAATTTTAAAAGTTTAAAATATTATAATTATCTATACTAATAAAAGTTGGAGCTATAAGCTCCTTACGGCGTCCACATAAGATTTTAAACAACCTATCGGAATTCAACATGTCATTGATTAACATTTTCAAAATTTACAGGATTTTCTATGCATTATTATTTGATATATTTATAATAACATTATTATTTTATATATATTATAGATAATGACATTATTTTCAAAATTATTTCTAGCCACCATTAATCTTAGAGACAACAACTTGAATAATAGATAATAGTTTGACAACATTTGTGTTATAGAAAGTGACGGGAGACTTTTGTATTGGTCCATTCTTCCATTCTTCTTCGCACTCGCGCATAAAGTTTGCACCAATCGTTGCAGAATCTTGAGCACCTGCTGCAAATATGTCTTCATGTGCTTGTTCCCAAGATTTTTGGAAAAGTTTAGATGCTACATGGTAACTCGCAAGACAAAAATTTATTCGTTCGGTTCCAAGACCATAAAACTTATGGCGGACTTTGTTAATTTGTCTAACTGCATTGGTCACTTGGTCTTGGCATTTAGAAATCTGATAATAAATCTCAGTAAGAAATAAAGACACTTTTATTTTTGCAAAGGAATAAAGCACTCAATTTTCATGTGTATGGTTTGCTCCCTTTATAATGGATATTTAGTTTTAGTGTTTATTCCTATACAATTAATTATATATTCTAGATTTTGGTTCGACGCATGGATTTATTCTATACTTTCATATAAAATTTAAGAATTTTATACTTTTATATAATATAGAATTATAAAAATTAAGACACACTGGATATTGTTAATATTTTTTTAACACTATTTTCTACCTATACATTTTGTGTGTTTTAGATATATCATTATAGAAATCTCTACATAATAATTAAAGGAATTACAAACTAATTATTTAACGTTACCGCAATCACAAGAACATCATAAAAGCCGTTTGCGTCTAGTATACGAGTGTCTGTTCCAATGTATTTCAAGCAGAAATTCACGTCTTTCGTCTCCTTACAAAGTGCGTACATGTCTTTGATAAGCATTGCATTTGCAGTTGTCAACGCTACAAACACAAATAATAGCAACAACAAAGGAGAAGTTATGTGTTTGATGAGCATTGTGGCCATATTGAGAATTAAGAAGATACAAATGTGTTTCGTATTTTCTCTTTCGTATGTTTCAAACATTTTATTTATAATAATGACATTGAAGGCTTAAAAACGGTGCATAATAATTACGAAAAATTTATTGTTTTAAATTGAAGAACATTAAACTTGTAATAAAATAAAAATGGTCAAAAAATATTAATGGCAGTACATGTTTGGAATAACGGATCACCACAATTTTGAAACTTATTTGAAATTCATAAAAGACCTTTGCTTGCAACAACCTTGTGAGATGCGAATATTCACGACTAAATGAAGTTCCATTAATAATATTGGGATTTTTGTCAAATATGTCATATTTTTTAAGGGTAAAGTATAGTTTTAGTACGTTTTAAAAAATTAATTCAGTTTTTAGTACGGTTACTATTCAAAATTATAAAAATGGGTGGTGAGAGAAAGTGTGAGTGAGAGTGTGAGTGGTGAGAGGGTGAAAGAGGGTGAGAGAGGGTGAGAGACGTGAGAGAGGGTGTGAGAGATAAAGAGTGGGATCCATTTTTGTGAGATAGAAAAACTGTGAGAAAGAGTAGGGAATCACTGTAGCATTTTTTTTTTCTTAACACCCTATGTCTAGTTTTTCAGATATTTGATAATATAAATTTTTTTTAAAAAAAATTTCATATACAAAAATACTATGTTTTTTTTTATAATTTGATATGCATATTGTTTTAGTTTTTTGAAATATATTTTATACCAAAAGTGATATATGCAATGGTTTGTACAGATGTATGTACAAATAATAGTCTGTACAGATGTTTGTACAGAAAATAGTCTGTACAAATAATATTGTACAAAATCATTGCGGTATAGACATCTGAAAGTCTAAGAATTAAAAAAACTACATCTACACACCTAATAATGTGTACACATTGTAAGACTGTACGGATACATAATTTTTAAAAAATATTTGATATTATCAAATAAAATTATCAAACAAAATGCATATCAAATTATAAAGAAAACATTTTAAAATTTTTTATATCTAAAAATAATTTTGAAAAAAAATTAATGTAATCAAGTATTTAAGTAGCTAAACATGAGGGGATATGATACAAAAAAACGAAAAAAAAAACTACAGTGACATTTTGCTACAGTGAGACACGACTACTTTCACAATTTAAAATAGTGGACGTACTAAAAACTGAATTACTTTCTGAAAACGTACTAAATCTATACTTATTCCTTTTTTAAAAAAAGTTTCCAAATGTGCCATATTGCTTTTAGTCTTTCCAAATGTGTCATATTTGGCATTATGGCATAAAATGTTGTCCACCAAAATGGAAAAAAAAAACAAGTCAAAAAAGTCCACCATGGGTTAAAATTGTCCATGAAAGGGTTAAAATTGTCCGAAAAGGTAAAATTTATCCATCAAAAAGGTTAAAGTTGTCTACCAAATGTCTAAATGTTGTCTACCAAATTAAGTTTTCCGCCAATTGCCATCGGTATGGCACATTTGATGTAACATCCGTGAACCATAATCTTGGTTTGGGAGTTGCATCGGTCGATGCAAAGTGTGCATCGGTCGATGCAAGGTCAAGTTTCTGCGTTTTGACTTAAGTCAAACGCTGCGTTTTGGGTTAGGAAAAAACCCTTAACTTGTGAGTTTTGTCTCATTCGCGAGTTTAGCCGCGTTTGGGAGAAACGAAAGAGAAAGAAACTGTTCTTGAGCGTTCTTGAGTTTTGTGGAGATTTGGGGCGTTTCTTGGTGAGATCTGTAGCTGGGATCGTTGTAGAAGCTTCCTAGGAGCTTGTTCTTGATTGTTTGACGTTCAGTTTCTTCTGTGGCAAAGGTAAGTGCATGACCATGGCTTATCTAAGCTAGTGATCTCTCTGATTTGCTAGTTATGTGTTGTTAGGCTGGTTAGATTGTTATTTGGGACGTTAGGAAGCTTTCTTGTGGCTTGGGATCGAGTTTTGTGGTTGCAGGAACGACGATCCGGTGAGAAGCTTCGGAGGAAGACGATGCTCGGCATTGCATCGGTCGATGCACTTTGTGCGTCGGTCGATGCAGATGCAAGGACGGCGCGTAAACTCTAGGGTTTTCGTGTTATGTCGAGCATGCGTCGGTCGATGCATATCTTGCATCGGTCGATGCAAGTTAACCTTGCATCGGTCGACGCAGATCTTGCGTCGGTCGACGCAACCTCCATCTGGTGTCGGTCGATGCAGAGTCCTGGTTTGTTATTGTTGATTGTTGAATGTTGTTTGATGGTTAGAGATGTCTCTATTGCTTGTGTGTATAGCCCAGTAGATGGGAGGATTGCCTTATTGAGTGTTTATAAAATACTCATGCATTGCAATATGTGTTTGTGGTGTAGGTAAAGGCAAAGTGTGATCGTGGAATCAAGGCAATGAAGAGGAGGATGTTCTAGGGACTCGATTTGATGTTGTCTGGCTTGCTAGGTTGCTAGAGTTGAGTCATTAGAACATTGCTAGGTTGCTGGTTCTATGATTTCTGCTATTTGATTATTGGATATTGTTGATGTTATGATTAATGGATTATTATTTGGATATTGTTTGGTATTGGTTATTCCGTTGTTGGTTGTGATTGTGGTTAGGTGGCTAGTGGGTATGGGACCACTAGTTGTAGTTTAGTTATCATATTATATTTATTATTTATTATTTAAAAAAAAAAAGGTCGGTCGTTTCATTTTGGTATCAGAGCCCTTACGGTTCTAGGTTTGGGTTCACTAGGTTTCTGTTGTAGATGTTTGGGATTGCATGCTTTGATTGATTATGTGAGTTAGTCAATTGTGTGTGGCATGGAGTCCTAGAACATCCTCTTCGAGCCGACTGTGTGATTCCACGGTGAGTTTTTGTTTCTGTGGTAACTAGAATTGTGTGCTTAGCCTTCTGTTCATGGTAGTGCATATGGCTAGAGAGGACACGGACGTGGTCGTGGACGCAGACGTGGTCGTGGTAGGGGCAGAGTCCCAGTGGTTAGTGAGACCGAGGACCAGAATGTGACAGCTGAGGGTGTTGGCGAGTCGCAGGGTGTTCCGGGGGATTCCGTGAGTGTAGCAGGAGGGGGCGGTGTTGATGCTCCAGTGGCCGGTGATGCTAGGGTCCCGGGTGTGGGAGTCCCAGTGGGTGGAGTCCCTGGTACTGACTTTGCGGCTATGCTAGCAGAGGTGTTGGCGCGGTTACCACCAGTGGTACCGGCGCAGGCTCAGGTAGTGCCACCAGTGGTGGCGGAGGAGCGGCAGCCAATGGCTGCGGATGTGGGGGTCCATGCTCGTTATCTCAGCATGTTGACAGAGATGGGTCGGTTACGTACTGAGCAGTTTCCGGGAGGTGTAGATCCTACTGCTGCGGATGCGTGGAGGACGAGGGTGGAACGTAACTTCCAAACTCTGAGATGTCCTGAGGAGTTCTGGATGGACATAGGGGTCTACTTTTTGAGTGGTGATGCTGAGATGTGGTGGAGATCTGTGGCTGCTAGGAGGGTGCAGCGGGAGATGACTTGGGCTGACTTCGTTTTGGAGTTCAACCGCAAGTATTATCCTAGAGAGGCATTGGATCGTTTGGAGGTGCAGTTCCTTCAGTTGTCTCAGGGGACACGGTCAGTGCGGGAGCTGGACTTGGAGTTCAGTCGGCTTCTATGTAATGGGGGTCCGGCTATGGAGCCTGAGGAGGCTCAGGTCAGGAGGTTTATGAGGGCTCTACGTGATGATTTGAGAGTTCATTGTAGAGGGAGGTATTATGCTACGCGAGCAGAGCTGGTTGAGACAGCAGCAGAGATTGAGGAGGATATCCGGGCACAGTCAGTGTCGGTTACTCCAGCAGTTGAGCCTGGTAGGGCTCAGCAGTAGGGTGGTTCGAGCAGGGACGGTAGGCCTGCATAGGGAACCAAGAGGAAGTGGGAGGCTACGCAGAGGCCGAGTGGTGCGAGTTGCTTCGGTTGTGGGAGCAAGGATCACAAGGTTGCTAGTTGTCCCAAGAGGAGTGCTCCGGCGGTAGCGGCTCGTGTATGCTATCATTGTAGGGAGACAGGGCACATCAGGCATTTTTGTCCCAAGTTGCAGCCGGCAGCAGTGGCAGCGTTGCAGCAGGTGCAGCCTGGAGGTCAGCAGGTGGCACGGATTGAGCAGACGCCACGTGCTTACACGACAGTAGAGACTGGTGGAACCAGTGCCGGGGCGATCACAGGTATAATTTCTGGTACTTAATCTTTGTGAATTTAGTAGGGTCAGATTTTATGTTTCTGTGATAAAGTGTTAGGTTCTCAACACATGGGATTTGTGTAGGGACCTTGTTGGTGGGCGGGTTTAAGTTCCACGTTATGTTTGATTCTGGAGCTTCTCATAGCTTCATTACTCCGGAGTGTGCAGAGTGTGCGGGAATCAAAGGGGATCCCGGGGAGCGCACATGAGTGGTCAGAGTTGCTGGAGGCAAGTTCCTGAGAGTTATCAAACGAGCTGGAGGGGTTGATATTCAGATCGCGGGAGAGTCATGGTCAGCGGATTTGCTTATCAGTCCAGTGGAGTTATATGATGTTATTCTCGGGATGGATTGGTTGCATCGGCATATGGTGCATTTGGATTGCTATTGGGGTAGAGTGGAGTTTGAGCGTCCAGGAGGGAAGTTGGTTTTTCAGGGTATTAGACCGACTTCGGGGAGTCTCGTGATCTCAACCATTCAGGCTGGGAAGATAATCGAGAAGGGCCGTGAGGCTTATTTGGTTACTATTTCTATGCCAGAGTCAGTGGGGAAGTCTACGGTTAGCGGTATTCCGGTAGCGGTATTCAGTCTTTGCAGGGATTACCACCATCTCGGTCGGATCCTTTTACCATTGAACTGGAACCGGGGACGACGCCGTTATCCAAGGCTCCTTACAGGATGGCTCCAGCAGAGATGGCAGAGCTGAAGAAGCAGCTAGAGGATTTATTGAGTAAGGGATTCATCCTTCCTAGTGTATCACCGTGGGGAGCGCCGGTGTTATTTGTGAAGAAGAAGGATGGGAGTTTCAGGTTGTGCATTGATTATCGGGGTCTGAACCGGGTCACTGTGAAGAACAAGTACCCTCTTCCTAGGATCGATGAGTTGTTGGATCAGTTGAGGGGTGTTACTTGGTTCTCTAAGGTAGATCTGGCGTCGGGTTATCATCAGATACCGATAGATGAGGCAGATGTGAGGAAGACTGCTTTCAGGACGAGGTATGGGCATTATGAGTTTGTGGTGATGCCTTTTGGGTTGACTAACGCACCAGCAGCATTTATGAGATTGATGAACAGCGTGTTTCAGGAGTTTCTGGACGTGTCTGTCATCATTTTCATCGACGATATCCTGGTTTATTCTAAGAGTCCTGAGGAGCATGCAGTGCATTTGAGGGCAGTTATGGAGAAGCTGCGGGAGCAGAAGTTGTTTGCTAAGTTGAGCAAGTGCAGTTTTTGGCAGCGTGAGATGGGTTTTCTGGGTCACATTGTTTCTGCAGAGGGGGTTTCTGTAGATCCAGAGAAGATTCAGGCTATTAGGGATTGGCCTAGACCGCAGAATGCCACAGAGATCAGGAGTTTTCTTGGATTGGCAGGTTACTACTGGAGATTTGTGCAGGGTTTTGCAAGCAGAGCACATCCTATGACTAAGTTGATAGGGAAGGATGTTCCTTTTGTCTGGTCAGAAGAGTGCGAGGAAGGCTTTGCAAGCCTGAAGGAGATGTTGACTACTGCGCCAGTGTTGGCTTTGCTTGAGCAGGGAGAACCCTATGTGGTTTATACGGATGCATCTAGAGTTGGTTTAGGGTGTGTTCTGATGCAGCATGGGAAGGTGATAGCCTATGCATCGCGGCAGTTGCGGGTGCATGAGGGCAACTATCCTACTCATGATTTGGAGATGGGTGCTGTAGTTTTTGCCCTGAAGATTTGGAGATCTTATCTTTATGGTGCAAAGGTACAGGTGTTTATAGATCATAAGAGCCTAAAGTATATATTCACTCAGCCTGAGCTGAATTTGAGACAGAGGCGGTGGATGGACCTTGTGGCGGATTATGATTTGGAGATCGCCTATCATCCTGGTAAGGCTAACACGGTTGCAGATGCTCTGAGCCGGAAGAGGGTAGCTTCGGCTCAGGAGCAGGAGATGGAGTCTTTGGTAGGGGAGATCAGTGCTTTGAGTTTGTGTGCTATTTCACTGAACCGTTGGGTTTGGAAGCAATTGACAGAGCAGATCTTCTGAGTAGGGTGCGGTTGGCACAGGAGAAGGATTTGGGGCTGGTGAATGCCTCAAAGGATGTTGATTCAGAGTATCAGGTTTCAGATAATGGTACTATCTTGGTGCACGGTCGGGTTTGTGTGCCCAAGGATGAGGAGTTGAGGCAGGAGATTCTGAGAGAGGCTCATGCGAGCAAGTTATCCATTCATCCAGGAGCGACTAAGATGTACCGTGACCTCAAGAGGTATTATCATTGGGTCGGGATGAAGAAGGATGTAGCTAGTTGGGTCGCGAGGTGCGATGTGTGCCAGCTAGTGAAGGCTGAGCATCAGGTTCCTGGCGGGTTACTGAAGAGTCTACCCATTCCTGAGTGGAAGTGGGATATGATTACCATGGATTTTGTGGTAGGATTGCCAGTGTCACGGACCTTTGATGCTACTTGGGTCATCGTGGACCGGTTGACTAAGTCAGCACATTTTCTGGCCATTAAGAAGACTGATGGAGCAACGGTCTTGCCTAGGAAGTATGTGAGGGAGATAGTCAGATTGCATGGGGTGCCAACGAACATTGTGTCTGACAGAAATTCTAAGTTCACTTCGGTGTTCTGGCAGGCATTTCAGGCAGAGATGGGCACTAAGGTGCATATGAGTACATCTTATCATCCTCAGACAGATGGACAGTCCGAGAGGACGATCCAGACGCTGGAGGATTTGCTGAGGATGTGTGTCTTGGATTGGGGAGGCCATTGGGTAGATCACCTGAACCTGGTAGAGTTTGCTTACAACAACAGCTATCAGGCGAGTATTGGTATGGCTCCTTATGAGGCTTTGTATGGGAGGCCGTGTCGTACACCGTTATGCTGGACTCAGGTGGGGGAAAGGAGCATGTATGGGGCAGGTTTTGTTCAGGAGACTTCAGAGAAGATTCGGGTTCTCAAGCTGAACCTGAAAGAGGCTCATGATAGGCAGAGGAGTTATGCTGATAAGAGGAGGAGAGATCTTGAGTTTCAGGTAGGAGACAGAGTGTACCTCAAGATGGCCATGTTGCGGGGTCCGAACAGGTCATTGACTGAGACTAAGTTGAGTCCGAGGTATATGGGTCCGTTCAGTGTGATTGAGAGAGTTGGACCAGTGGCATATAGACTGGAATTACCTAAGGTTATACGTGTTTTCCATAAGGTTTTCCATGTATCTATGTTGCGGAAGTGTCTCCGTGAGGGTGAGCAGGTGTTGGCTAAGATTGTTGAGGATCTTCAGCCTAACATGACTGTGGAGGCGAGACCAGTGAGGGTTCTCGAGAGGAGGATCAAGGAACTTCGGAAGAAGAAGATTCCTTTGATGAGAGTCCTGTGGGACTGTGATGGTGTGGAGGAGCAGAATTGGGAGCCTGAGGCAAAGATGAAGGTAAGGTTCAAGAAGTGGTATGAGAAGCAAGCCGCGACTTGAGCTTGTTTAGCCTGGTCCCATCTGTAATCCGTGGCTGGAGCGGGAATGGAGTATTCCAGCCCATCTCTCTTGTTACTCGGTTGCTTGGGGTGGTTGGTTGTGCGACTCAGTAACAAGATGAGGTGGTGCTTGGGGTACAAAGTTTCCGTGAGGCGGGATTTGGGAAAGTTTCCCGAGATGGAAGTTTCTTGAAGTGGAAAGTTTTCAAAAATAGAAAGTGCTAAATATGGAAAGTTTTACGGGAGTTAGAATTTGTCCATTTTAGCGGTGGGAAGCCTTGGAGGGGCTTTTGTGGCCTTTGTGGCGGACTTTCGAGTCAGTGAGCCTGTGTGTGGCGGTCTTTTTAGACATTGTGTGGCCTTTGTGGCGGGCTTTTAGCCAATTGTGTGGCCTTTGTGGCGGGCTTCTAGCCAATTGTTGGCCTTGGTGGCGGGCTGTTTAGCCAGAGTGTCCTTGTGACGTTCCTTCGGGACAGATGGTCTTTGTGACGGTCCTTCGGGACAGACGGTCTTTGTGACGGTCCTTTGGGACAGATGGTCTTTGTGACGGTCCTTCGGGACAGATGGTCTTTGTGACGGTCCTTCGGGACAGATGGTCTTTGTGACGGTCCTTCGGGACAGATGGTCTTTGTGACGGTCCTTCGGGACGAGTGGCCTTGGTGGCGGTCCTCTTTAGGACATTTGTTTTGGCCTTGGTGGCGGTCCTCGTTAGGACATTTTGTTGGCCTCTGTGGCGGCCCTTGTGGCGTGTATATGATCCTTGTGTGGTCATGGGGTATTCCGGTGAGGGGATATGTGGTTGGTAGGACATTGAGATGTTTTACGCGAGCCACGGGAAGGAAACCTGGATAGGGATAGGACTCAGATGTGTTCAGAATCGTTTGCTCGCGACTCTTGGAGGACTTTGGTTATCCTAGTACTGCCATATTCGGAGACTTTGTGACTTTGGAGTATGGTTGGTATATCGACTTCGGATGACGGTCCGGAGGCGCGCTGTCGGGTGACGACCCGAGAGATGAGTTTGGATTTCTCCTTATATATTTATATATTGGCATGCGGGTTTAGGTCCGATGAGGAGCCAACATTGGCATGCAGACTTAGGTCTGATGAGGAGCCAATGAAACTCAGGGTTTAGGCCTATGAGAAAAAGGAAAGTCCAAAAGTCGAGAGCAAATGACGCCTGGAGCGTGAGTCTATCGCCTAGAGGTGACCTTCTGTAGATCAGTCGGAGGAGTGCGGGCCGTGGAGACGGTTGCACGGGAGTCCTTGGCTGATGGTTGTTCGAGATTCGAGGACGAATCTAGATTGGTGGGGGAGAATTGTAACATCCGTGAACCAAAATCCCGGTTTGGGAGTTGCATCGGTCGATGCAAAATGTGCATCGGTCGATGCAAGGTCGAGTTTCTGCGTTTTGACTTAAGTCAAACGCTGCGTTTTGGGTTAGGGAAAAACCCTTAACTCGTGAGTTTTGTCTCATTCGCGAGTTTAGCCGCTTTTGGGAGAAACGAAGGAGAAAGAAACTGTTCTTGAGCGTTCTTGAGTTTTCTGGAGATTTGGGGCGTTTCTTGGTGAGATCTGTAGCCAGGATCGTTGTAGAAGCTTCCTAGGAGCTTGTTCTTAATTGTTTGACGTTCAGTTTCTTCTGTGGCAAAGGTAAGTGCATGACCATGGCTTATCTAAGCTAGAGATCTCTCAAATTTGCTTGTTATGTGTTGTTAGGCTGGTTAGATTGTTATTTGGGACGTTAGGAAGCTTTCTTGTGGCTTGGGAACGAGTTTCGTGGTTGCAGGAACAAAGATCCGGCGAGAAGCTTTGGAGGAAGACGATGCTCGGCATTGCATCGGTCGATGCACTTTGTGCGTCGGTCGATGCAGATGCGAGGACGGCGCGTAAACTCTAGGGTTTTCGTGTTATGTCGAGCATGCGTCGGTCGATGCGTATCTTGCATCGGTCGATGCAAGTTAACCTTGCATCGGTCGACGCAGATCTTGCGTTGGTCGACGCAACCTCCATCTGGTGTCGGTCGATGCATGTTGGTATCGGTCGATGCAGAGTCCTGGTTTGTTATTGTTGATTGTTGAATGTTGTTTGATGGTTAGAGATGTCTCTATTGCTTGTGTGTATAGCCCAGTAGATGGGAGGATTGCCTTACTGAGTGTTTATAAAATACTCATGCATTGCAATATGTGTTTGTGGTGCAGGTAAAGGCAAAGTGTGATCGTGGAATCAAGGCAATGAAGAGGAGGATGTTCTAGGGACTCGATTTGATGTTGTCTGGTTTGCTAGGTTGCTAGAGTTGAGTCATTAGAACATTGCTAGGTTGCTGGTTCTATGATTTCTGCTATTTGATTATTGGATATTGTTGATGTTATGATTAATGGATTATTATTTGGATATTGTTTGGTATTAGTTATCCGGCTGTTGGTTGTGATTGTGGTTAGGTGGCTAGTGGGTATGGGACCACTAGTTGTAGTTTAGTTATTATATTATATTTATTATTTCTTATTTAAAAAAAAAAGGTCGGTCGTTTCATTTGAAAAGAAAAGAACGATTATGGCAGATCTGGAAAGAAAAACACTGTTCATGGCACATTTGATAGTTTTCTCAATAATATTCACCTTAGCAAGCAGCAAAGAAGCTGACAATATGCTACAGCGGGAATCCGGGAATGGCTACAGCGGGTGGGGTCATACGGGATGAGTTTGGTGAATGGTATGGTGGGTTTGTTCTGAATGTGGGGCGGTGTTTGGCACCGTTGGTTGAGTTATGGGAAGTCTATTATGGGTTATATTGTGTTTGGGAGCGACTGATCACGAGGTTGGAGTTGGAAGTGAATTTGGAGTTGGTGTCGCATTCGTTGTCGTTCCTAGTACTTCTATGACATGACTTCTTCTCAAGGGACTGAATAGTCCATGTTTTACATGTGTATAGGGAGGCTAATCCTCTTGCGGATGGTTTAGTGAACTATGCATACTCATTATATTTAGGTTTTCATGTTTTATCTACGGCTCTGATGGATGTTGATTTGATCATACGGGAGGATTTAGCTGGACCTGCTCATCCACGACATGTTCTTTCGTAATTGTTTTTAGTTTAATTAATAAACTAGATTTTAACCCGCGGTTCACCGCATGCATATAATTTTTATTATTATTTAAATTTTATATTGTATTTGTTTGTTATATATTGGATGTTTTCCAAATAGAGGAATAACTAAATTTCCTGACCGTTTGTGCGGCTAAATATTTATATTTATTTTTAACCCGCAATATACTTCATGACCATTTGTTTTTTATATTTAGTTTATTTTGTTTAGTGTTTGAGATTCTATTTTGATTTTTAATTATTATACATATTTTCTTTTCATGTATCTGTTCATGAGATATGACTTGTGATCAACCACTATAATCATCGAGAGTGGGATCTGACACCTACATTTTGGCGCTACAGGTGGGGACAAAAGTTCTTAGTAACACCTCGGTGGCTCTGTGACCTAAGACTGACGTCCCCATCAAGAAATCATATTCAATCAAACCCCTGTTGAGGACCTCACAGCTCTCTAAACCACTGTCGTTGGACTAGTTACATAGCTCACCTTAGTGAAGGGGGAGCTCGCAAATGTTAGGGCCGCCCATGTAACTTTAAGCGATTATCACACTATTGTTTCAAATTGTTTTGAATATTTCTCTGCAGGAAATACACTTACTCAAGAGACTCCGACCAATTCTCGCCACTAGAACCACTCATCATCCGGAGGAGCACTGAGAGTATTGTTGCCTAACGAGGGAGGTGGGGTAAATCCTGCTGGAATTAATAAGCTGGGAGAGGTACGTACCCCTCGGGGAAACAGTCAGGGGCCCTGTGACGAACTTAACCCGAACCTTAGTGCCGAGTTTGATAAAGTTGAGATTGAACTGTGCGAGATAACAATGAAGGTTCAACTGGCAAATAGCTCTGCTCCCGACCTCGATAGAGTCATTGAGGAGTCCCAACATTCCCCATTCACCTCAAAGATTTCAAGTTTTCGGATAAGGGATCCTCGGAGAGATGACATGTCTAATAACAACGGATCAAGAAATCTGAAAAGCTACTTGGCTGCTTTTTAGATTGCGGCAGGGATCTTAAGCCTCATTGATAACATGATTTTCACCCAGGGTATCAATTCCCTATGTAGTTGTAGTACAAAGGGTTATCAATCCAAATGATTTTTATGCTAGCAGATAAGATATGATCAGAAGCAAGCAAGTCAAGCCAAGCAATAGTTGGGGTTTGATCTAACAATCCTAAAATAATTAAAAGAAAAAAAATAAACAAGAACCACACGACCTAAGCACTCGATGCAATCATTCGAGTACATGATCAGGTGGAGAGATCGGGTTAAGAAGTAATTGATGAACAGCTCGAAGGTATACACGAAGCTGGTGATCGAGTACTAGTTCGGGTAAGGGATCGAGTTATGAATAAAAACGTAAAGAATCAAGATACGAAAGCTCCTAAGGATGGGGTAATCGACTCCTAATTGTTCCTGACCAGTATGGATGTCCTTCATGCCTCAAGCAAATATTCCCTAGACAATGAGTCTCTAAAATCTTGTTAAAACACTCTCGTGATAGAAACAATCAACCTTGATTACTCCCCTACCCAACTCTCGTTGGAGAACATGACCAAGCAGGCATTACAAACCGATTCATTATTGTCAATAAACTCCTTATACATCTAATCTCTTAGGCTAAGTGAGTAAATATCTAGCATTGATTGATTCAAGCATTTTCAACTACATCTTTCGATGGCAAAACACCTTAGATCTAATCTCAACCTCTCGGTCTGAAAATAGGATTAAGAACACCAATCTAGAAAGAAATTTATATAACATAAACAACCAAGCTAAGACATCATGACCAATCAAGAACACATATTTGTCTATCCCATCCCTAGAAATTTTGTTTCACTACTCAGATTTCATTGCAGAATACATAAAAACACAGATAAACGAAAATTGCATTGTATTGAAAACAGGATAGAAGTAAAAGAGTACAGAGTCGAAATCTAAAAGAAAAGCAAAAGAAATGTAAAATAAATCCTAACAAAATGGAAAAAGTGTTTGAGTCGCTCAAGATCTCTCTCAGAAACTCTCGCTCCTGTTTTGAGTGTCTGCGGCGTGCTAGGGCGAGAGGAAGAAGAGGGGGTTTATATATGGAAACCCTTTTAACCTAGCTGCTCCGTCCTGTCCGAGGGTCTGCTCGATGGGGTGCACGAGTATGAGGTCGGGTTCTTCCTCGGGTAGGTCTTCGGGTTGTTCTTCCTTCTCTTGGATCTTCCTCGATCGGGTTGAGGTTCAGAGTGTTCTTCCTGTTTAATAGCTCCTTCGGGTAAATGCTCGGATTAGACCTTGTTTCTCCCCATTTTAGGCTCTAAAGCACTTGTTTTCATCCAAAATGTGCAAATGCAAGAATGCAACACCCTAAATGGCCTAAATGAGAATTCCTACAGTTAATGACCTAAAAATGTTAAGGTTAGGATATATATAATGCAAAATATGGACAAAAAGGATACTTAAAACATGTAAATTAGAGAGTTATCATATCCCCAAACTTAAATCTTGCTAGTCCTCTAGCAAGAAAATAGGAGGATGAGGTTTAAAAAATGAAGACTCATAACCTTTTTGTGTTAAACCAAGTATTCAAGTTAAAGTCCTTAAAGATAGTTTAATGGTGCTAAGATCAATCTAACATACTTACAAATATTTTTCTATGATTATCACCATGCATCGGATCTAGTATACTTAAAACTACCAACTCTTCCAAAATTTGGAACTCTTTTAAGTCGTTACCGCAACGTAAATGCTAAAAATGGTGTCAAAGTTAAAATCTTTGTACACCGTTAACTCAATCTTAAAATGGGAATCGTGATGCTTATCAATGTGTAAATCAACCGAACTCAATCCCTAAGAGTAGAAACTCTTGAGACCCATCATATGAGTTACGAAAATGTACTTCTTCGTCTACATCCTCTGTTTCTATATCGAGGTTCGATGTATCGACAACAACCTTGCACGAAATTGGTTGCTTATCACCTTCTATAAGTGAGCATGCTTCGTAAACTCCATTACCAGGTGGTAAATTCAGCAGGGACGATGTCTGAAGTGAGATCTTCCTTCCTTTGATGGTTATATCATGCGTTCTCACCCTTGAGGTAACCCTGTGTGGTCTGCCGAGGAGCTCTGTCACATACCTCACATCTCCTGCAGCAAGAGCTTGACGGACTCGTGTGGACGATACTTGTCCTCTTTCTTTTGACTTTGACTCCTTTGTGTCTGCATTTCCAGAGACTTGTTGGTTCTTATCCATCACAGAGTTAATGATGTAAGCGCTGATACCATACTGTTTGCATAACCTCACAAGTTCAGAAGCGTCACCGGAAGCTCTATATCCAAACCGGTAATTTTCGCCTGTGGACATACAATTGTTTTATAGAATGAGAATTTTAGGAGAAAGGAGGGAACTTTTGAGATACTTGTTTGGTATTCACCTGCCACAACTCCACAGACTCTGAGCTCTCTTGACAACTTCTCGACAAACTGTTGTGGGTTAAGATGTCGAACACTGGCAAACTCAATCTCAAATTCTGCTGGTTCTATGTTCTCACAATATGATGCCCAAGAGGAAAGGACCCGTTTTCGATCGCAGTTGGCTACTACTGGTGCCCTGCTCATTAGTTATCATCAGAGAAGGTAAAAAAGCAAACTTTATTAGCAGAGAAGAGACCGTAAAGTCACAGTCTACTGGTGTAACTAACTTTGATAGATAGGATGCTAGGTTAATTGGTAAGGTGGAAGGAGAAAGCTAAAGAGAGAAGACGTTACCTAGGTTTCCAACCGAGTACTTTAGCCATTCCAACAAAAGACAATAGATATGGAGTACCGATTCTTGCAGCTTGAATTGCAAGCTCTCGGTGACCGATATGCAGCGCATCAAACTTCCCTAGAGCAACAATGCCTCCTACAAATATGATTTTATTTTGTCAAAACAAAAGACATGCCATGATGCTAAAGGCAACACAAAACAGTAATTACCAAGCTAAGAGACTCGGTGGAAAACTTCTTAAGCAACAGTAAGCATCTACTATAGCGGCCCAATATCTTGATATCTTCCACAAATTTCTAATCATAGCGCCAGAGAAACCTCTATGCAAATAGTGCTGAACTTCACTAATATACAATCAAATCTATCTTGTTTAGTACATAGAGCTCGACTAGTCTTCCACAGGATAGCTGCTAATGGGAACTTGAAGTCAGATGAAATAGGCAAGCAAACGATACCTGCAACTGGCGAAGGCCTTTCAACTGGAAGCTCAGGAGCATCGTCTCCCTGGCTTCGGAAATAAGAAATAGACAGATACTTAAGTAAAGACTCCAATTTTTTGAAATTTTGAGTTGAACAACATTGAACAACATTTTAATCTCTATGTATGTAGTACATAGCGCTCCAAATAGTGGATTTGAACCCCCAAGAACTTAATTCTCAGCTATGCACTAATCAGGATATCTCACATCAAACAATCAGAAGTGTGAAAAGATTCAAAAACCTGAAACAATAGTGAAGAACTGGGGTTTTTGCAGTGAGACCTAGACAAAGACTTCATCCGCTGCTGCAATTTAGCCGAATAAGGTCTGAGCACGAATGAAGAAGAAGACTGCCCAAAAACCTTAACACCGACCGTAGGAGGATGACGGTGATCCCAACAATGCACGAAGGCACGAGAGCCTCCGCATAACATGGTCTCTGGCTCTACTTCTCAAAAACCCCCTTAAAAAACCAAACTAGGTCTCTCCGAAACTCTTCGCCGGAGCTAAACATCACCGGTGACAGGTGTCGCTTAAACAGTTCAAGCTGTGGTATATTTCATATCCACGTCAAAGACCTTCTCTTTCGCTCAGAGGGTTCGCACATTCCCAAATCTTGATCTTTTTCTTTAACAACAAAAAACATTGTGTGCTTGTAGAGAGAGAGGTTTTAAGTAAATAAACCAAACTCATATGTTCAAGTTTCACTTTACAAATGGAACACCAGAAGCAACATTCTCTGCATACTCTATATACTCTACTCCAAAAAACTGCTTCAGAAAATGCTCCTCGTACGGTATTCTCTGAGCAAAAAAACGCCACACGACAACCGTGAACATAACCGTTGAAATGGGATTACAGAGCATAACTTGTGTCCCAACCGACCAGATGAGAAACCCGCAGTAACTTGGATGCCTCATTACTCTATAAACACCGTGAGTCACAAGCCTGTGATGCTCTTCGTGGCTAATCTTTATCAGGTGCGTAAACGATTCTCTCGCTGTTATTATCGCTGCTTTCCTGATGATTTCTCCGACGATGATCATTACGAGTCCAAAGTTGCTGACCCACCAGAGTTGTTTCATCCCCGGGAAGAAGGTAATCTCGGTTAAGTATTCAAGCAGCGACACAAGCATTGCTAAAGCGTAATGCTTGCTGATCAAAAGCGAGCTAAGAGTTACGTTTGATGCTCCGTGAATGGCAATGGCTAGAATGTATTCGGATGTGTGGAAGAAGATTAGTGATAGTAGCATCTGAGATAACTGCCTGATGTCAGTGTCACTGAAGATCTCTGTCAGTATAATAAATCAATGGAGTGATCATTCTCTCCTCTCTAATCAATCTTATGCTAATCTGTTAAAAGAGTTCATGCAGACCTGAGAACGAGGCGGATGCATAGTGTATCAGTAATGGAAGCCTGTTTTCGATAACAAACCCGAGGGGTTCCAAGAAGTGCATAACCACCTACACAAAAAGTTACACCGAGAAGAGATAACTCAGATTCTTAAACCTGAAGTTTCCAATCACTCAATTTATGTAACAGCATGAATCTAGAAGATAAACAAGTTTTTGGCATCAGGAAACATATGATTCTTGATCAAAGTATTAATCTTTCCCAAGGAAAGACAAGATAGAGAATCTTGATCCAAAATCGATTTGTACTATCTCTGAGTTCTCCGAGTATCATCAGCCTGACCACACATTTTAGCAAAGCATTGAGATGTAAAGTGAATACTAAAACTAAACTAAATACTAAAACTACAGTCCTGGTGGACATCGAATCTGACATAAAGATAAGCATTGATAGTGTACATAAACCCCCCAAACAAACAAAACAATCGCATTGCAAGATTCATACAAGGATCAGCAAGCACTACGCTTCTCCTTCAGAAAAGGGTTCCCTTTTTTATTCACGCATCTTATGAGCAAGAATCCTAGCGAAATAGTCCATTGTAGAAAAAACAGAGACGATGAAATGAACAGATCTTAGGGGCCGAGGATTACAGACAAGTAAAGTACATAATCGAAATCGATAGCTTCAGCCAGAGGAATTTAGTAAAATGAGGGAATTACCCAATGCTGAGGGAAATCCAAAGAGATGATCGCGTGGACGTCTCAAGTTAAAGGAAGAAGAAAGATTATACCTTTGTCAATCTTATATTTTGAGATGAAGAAGAAGAAGAAGAAGAAGAAGAAGAAGAAGAAGAAGAAAACAAAACCTCTAGGGGTAACAAATACTTTAGTCACGTGCGAGCCACGTGGCCATACATTGATCTCTTAAGCTAGTCTGAACCTAGGTCTGAACTCTGAAGTCTCTCTCAAAGTCAAATGCAAAAAGAAGAGAAAACTATCGCTAAATTACACAGAACAAAAAGATGGGTCACATGAGAAAGCAGCTCTTTGTTTTGTTGGCTAGGAACTTGGGACCTCTGTTTGCAAAAAATGAGTCTGCCCAAGTTTTGAAGGAGTTGTTGTTTCTTTGCTTTCACATGGACTCTCAAAAACAGTTTTGTAGCTTAAGCTATTGGGATGTTGGGTTCACCAAGATTCACAAAAGCCTCTGCACGGGCCATCCGACTCATGGCAGCGTTCCACGACACCAAGTTGTTCAGAAAGGTGTTTATATACCTAGCCCTGTCGTTCTAGCAACCGATTAAAAACAAACACTCATTTAGCCTCTTGAACAAAGAAAAAGAAACAGAAAAAGAAACCATCAATATAGCAAAGCTAGTTTTACCTTGTAGTCAAGATAATAAGAGTGCTGCAAAGTAAGATAAGAAAACGAAAGATATTAGAAGTGTTTTTTTGTTTGTTTCCAAAGTGTTTTTTTTTTTTTTTGGGGACAATGAGAGAAGAGAGGAGATAGTTTACCTCCCACACATCCAAGCTGATGATTGGCTGTAACAACCAAAAGAGATGTGATTAAAAGAGGCAACATCAAGTTTATGAAAGAAATTTCACAAGAGATTATTCTTACAATATCGTCCCACACGAGTGGGTTAATTGCGTTTGAGGTTTTGACCACCTCAAGTCTTCTCTCTTCCCTCTTCACTGAAGTTCCAAGAGAAAGAAAAAAAGAATCTAAGATTTTACCAGTTTCTGAGTCCGGTTTACTAATAACAAGAGAAAAGCTAGTAGAGTTACTCACAGACAAGCCAGACCCAGCCGGAACCAAACTGACTAAGAGCTGCATTAGTGAATTTTTCTCTAAAATTTGTGAAAGAACCGAAATCCTTGTCAATCTGTTCAAGAACACCCTTTTGAGGCATGTCTCCACCACCAGGTTGCATCGACTCCCAAAAGAAATCATGGTTATAGACCTAAACAACAACATAATCACCATCATCAATCCTCCCAACATTAGTGTGTGCCTATAGCGATGTACAAGCAACTGGTAAAGTAAGTACCTGCGCAGCGTTGTTGAACTCGGGCAAAGGATTCCCGTTGTTGTATGTCGCTTTGATAAGCTCCTCCATTGTGTATCCATAAAGTCTATCATCTTTCCCCAACTGTTTATTCAGATTGTCCACATAACCTCGGTGGTGTTTACCCCAATGCACTTCTAGTGTTCTTCGACTCATATAAGGTTCCAAAGCATCCTATTCACATTTGTTTTAAACTCTTATTAAAACCTCAACAAAAGCATTTCTTTGGCATATCCCTAAGATCAAAAAGACCAATCTACTTTGCAAGAGACATACACAGATCAAGATACAATTTTGCCCTAAGCTCACCAGACAATTCACCCAAATTAACCAACTTTCCTGAATTCCGTGCTTAGTCGAGAACAGAAAATGGATTACAGAAGCTAGAAATATATACTACGCTCGGAATCCGAATGCACTAAGGCTTATTTGCACTTACAAGTGGATAAGGAGGTGTCTTTAGACCATAGTAAGCTTCAACCTTTAAACCACCTCGAGACCTAAGAGAGCATCTTCTTTGCTGTTTACTCTAAACAGAACAAACAAAAAATCGAAATTTGGAAGCTTTAGTGATTCAAAGAGACAGATTCATGTGAAACAGAGCCACAGTAATTTCACTGTATCATAAGGGGAAAAAACTTCAAGAATCGAACCAGATTGCCGAGCTTGGAGGATTTCAAACGTATACTAGAATCTAAATTTGTACCGAAACAGCTCGTCGTCACAACACAAGAACTCATAGCTCCTTCCCACTGTCGTCGTTAAAATCTCACTTCCGCGTCAAACACAAAGAGAGCTTCTTTCACTCCTGGGCTTATCAATCTATTTGGTTCAATCCGGTTAATGCTAAAAACCCAAAAACCTAGAAGAGTTCACTCCGGTTAACTACACTAAACCGGTAAATCGAACCGGAAAGATCAACCTGAAGCTAGAAGCAAGGGTTTTAGCAAATTACTGATGATCGATCCTTTAGTAACCGAACAAACAAAAAGCGTATGTCTCTATCAAGCCGTGAGCTAAAAGGCTAAAACCCCTCTTCTTACAGATTTCAAAGCAACCTTTTTAATTCGTTTAATTCCGTTTGATTCCACTGTCGATTGAATCATCTAAATTAATCAATGGCCGGAAGGGCTGCGACGTCGTCGGCGAAATGGGCGAGAGAGTTTTTGTTCAGAAGGGTCTCGTCGAATCCTCTTGGAGCGACCCGTAACTGTTCTTCGGTTCCTGGAGCTTCCTCTGCACCTAAAGTTCCTCACTTTTCCAAGAAAGTAAGTAGCTTTGATGGATTTCTTGATAATATTCATCTCCTTTTTTGCTTTACTCGAATCATATTGGAATCTTATTTGCTTCGGGAATTTAGTTTAGATGAAGCTAAGTACTGTAAAACGTATTCATCTGAACATAACACTTGATCTGGTGTAGTAGAGCAAGATCAGTGATGCTATTTCATTTTACAAGTGCAAAGTGTTTAACTTTAAAAGTATGTAGGGAAGGATATTGACAGGAGCTACCATTGGTCTGGCCATAGCTGGAGGAGCTTATGTGAGTACTGCAGATGAAGCAACCTTCTGGTACTTGTTTAAATAAGTCCCCTGAAACGTTACATATCTTTTTTGTCTTTTGTAATCTTGTGTTAGTTAACATTGCTAAAGGCTATCTTGTAGTTAACTTTGAGGCAATCACTTTGTTTTTTACCTTTAGCTTATCTTGTGTGTGTTGGACAGTGGTTGGCTATTCAACGCAACAAAGGTTGTGAATCCTTTCTTTGCTCTTCTGGATGCTGAGTTTGCCCATAAGCTGGCTGTTTCGGCTGCAGCTCGAGGGTGGGTACCTAGAGAAAAGAGGCCTGATCCAGCAATCTTGGGACTTGAAGTTTGGGGAAGGAAATTCTCAAACCCAATTGGTCTTGCTGCTGGATTTGACAAAAACGCTGAGGCTACCGAGGGGTTGCTAGGAATGGGATTTGGTTTTGTTGAGGTAGGGTCTGTAACTCCTGTTCCACAAGAAGGCAACCCGAAACCCCGCATCTTCAGATTAAGCCAAGATGGGTGAGAATCTCTAATCTGTTCTTTTTTTACATCAGTTATAAATTACCTTTAATGATCGAAGAAGCAAGAGTTCCAACTAAAAAAGACTTGTGTTCTCGCCCCTCCAGAGCAATTATCAATAGGTGTGGATTTAACAGCGAAGGGATTGTTGTTGTTGCAAAGCGGTTGGGTGCTCAACATGGTAAAAGAATGTTGGCGGAAACATCAGGCACTTCGTCATCTCCAGGCGAAGAAGTGAAACCAGGAGGCAAATCTGGACCTGGTATTCTTGGTGTCAACCTTGGAAAGAACAAAACGAGTGAGGATGCTGCTGCTGACTATGTCCAAGGAGTTCATAACTTATCACAGTATGCTGATTACTTGGTACAAACTTCGTATTCTGATATATCGAGCATTCATTTTGATCTAATCTACCATAGAATTCGTTGTTCCTAATTTACATTTCTCTTCAGGTGATCAATGTTTCATCACCAAACACTGCAGGGCTGCGCATGCTTCAGGGAAGAAAACAGTTGAAGGACCTTGTTAAGAAGGTTCAAGCTGCTCGAGATGAGATGCAATGGGGTGATGAAGGTCCTCCTCCTCTTCTTGTAAAAATTGCTCCTGATCTTTCCCGAGGAGAACTTGAAGATATTGCAGCAGTACGTTTTACTAAAAAACTAAAACAGATTCTATAGTTTCCCAGTAAAATGGCTCTTACAACATTGTATTGGTTTGTGTAGGTGGCTCTTGCTCTCCACTTGGATGGGCTGGTAAGTTATCTTTTTCCATGGACTAACTTCCGTTTCATCAGTGTCCATTAGTGAAGCCTCCAAGCTGTTTACCGTAGTGTAGCAAAAGCGACCAAAGCGTTCAAAAGTCACGCTATGCTGCAAATCAGAATGTTTTCGATGATGATGATACTATCTTTGTCTCTCCTGTAGATCATATCGAATACAACAGTCTCAAGGCCAGATCCTGTAACCAACAACCCTGTGGCAACAGAAGCAGGTGGTTTGAGCGGGAAACCGCTCTTTACTCTCTCCACCAACATGTTGAGAGAGATGTACACTTTGACGCGAGTAAGTTTTTAGCCTAAAATAAGATGATCCACTAATTGCCTGAGGAATGAAATTTTTTTCTGATTTGGGTTTTTTTGGATATTTTCATGGTCACTTCCTTAGGGAAAGATTCCATTGATAGGCTGCGGCGGGGTTAGTAGGTAAACCTCTTTGAACATACCTCAGATGCTATAGCTGTGAGAACAAAAGAAATGATTTAAGATGAATTGTTTGTGATTTCAGTGGTGAAGATGCTTACAAGAAAATAAGAGCCGGAGCTACTCTTGTTCAGCTGTACACTGGATTCGCGTATGGAGGACCTGCCCTCATCCCACAAATAAAGGTATTCCTTTCCCATAAAGATCGATCTGTTTTTTTTTTTTTTTAACTAGGAAAGTTAAATGAGCAGAGAAATTCTGATTTCTGAAGGCCACTTCTACAATGTAAAAACCTCGTATTAGACCAAATTTTTGAAGCTTTTGGTATTAAATACATCTCTCTTTGTTATAAGCACAACCAACTCTGCATGTTGAGTTCAGATTGATACTAATACTCGTGTCTTTATTTTGCAATAGGAGGAACTAGTGAGTTGCTTAGAAAGGGATGGCTTCAAGTCAATCCATGAAGCAATTGGTGCTGATCACAGATGATAAACTTGAAGAGCAATACCCAGAGGAGGGTTCTTTTCTTAAAACGACGACAAAACAAAGTTGTATTTAGTTTCACTGATTCAGTTGTTTCTTTCTTCCCCAACAATGACATCATGATGGTTTTTTGTCCCTTTTCTCTCGGTTTATGAGAAATAAGTAACACTTTTCTCAATTCACTACTGTTTCCTCAAAATTACAGCACAGGTTCTTCTAGCAAATAAAACACAAAACGATTGAGATCATAAAAATCATAACATAACTGATTGGGCAAAATCATTAGCAATTTCAAGATATGTGTCGATAGTAAACGAACTAGAGAAGAAGAAATTTTCATGACGTGGTTGCAGCTGATAACTGTTTAACTTTGGCCTGCAAGACCATCCCGGCTTCATCTGCCACGCTTTTCTTTTTGGCTGCGACCTGCATTGAATGAACATCATTCTTGAAGTTAACAATTAAAATCTTGAGTAAATTTAATAGATGTAAATATAGGCTCTCCAATAAAATAGAATTGAACAATTTAGCAGTGACAAGATTGATGTGAACAATACTGATGAAGCAAATATAAAGGAGAGATCATAGCCCTTTGATTGGTCCATTCCTTCACATTTTCAAGGCCCCGTAGAGCCATACATGCATATATAATATACACTAAGTAGATCATAGCCCTTTGTAAAAGTACAGCCTAACCCCTGTTTATGCGTTTTAAGAAAAGATAAGCACCTCAGCTTCCTTATTGTTACCAGCAGTAACCATTCCTTCCAAAAATTCTAAAGCCATCTCAAAATGATCTTATGTGGATAACAATACATCCCTTATCAAGCTCTCATCTGCCGAGCTGTTCATTTCCTTTTAACTTCATGAAGGCTGAATCATGACTGTTAACCGGCATATTCAAACTGCCTTTTTTGTTTCTTTCCAGGCTACACAGAAAGAGAGATCTGCATTTATAACATACTTGTTACCTCTTTTATTGGAGTATTCATGGGTAAGGAAGCACAAGCACTTGTTGTCTTGTCTGTGAAACCTAGAATTTATGTGGAGAACCAGAGAACATAAAACTTGGATAGGAAGTTACTGACTGATAATATAGTATACCCTGCTTCATGTTATAGCTATTGTCTGTTTTATTCAGCTTCTGTTTAAGCATCTGCAAGAAAAGCTCCTTCTTACTGAGGTAAGTTATCCGGGTAAGGGCTTATCTGGTGTTAAATGTCATTGTCTGCTTCATTTTTGACTGCAGTTTATTCCTGGCATTGACCTACGGTAGATGCTTGTGTCTGCTATTTTCTTGTATTGGAGAAAGTTGAAGGAGTCAGAATATCAATTGGCACCTTGGCAGTCAGATGTGAACTACTCAAATACTTCCCCTTTGGCTTGTGTCTGCTCCATTTCTTGTAGCGTTAACCCACTCTGTACGTTCTTATTCTTCAGTGTTTTATCATAATCTTAGGTGAATTAATTTATCTGCAATGTTGATCATAGTTTGATGGCCCTTCATGTGTACCAGTCAGTCGGCAGCCTTTGAGATGCATGTGCAACCAGGTACGAGTATGGAAGAATCTCCTGGTCTGAAGCAAGCAGATGAAATGCCACCTACGCATGTCCAATTTCGTGAGCCTATCAGCAAGACAGTGGTGGACGATGCCCATAATCCATCATATGTGTCTGCGTTTGATGATCCAAGCTCCTCAAATTCTCCTCTTTTGTCCCCCGTTCTTGAAGAACCTTCTTCCTCCTTTTCTGAGTGTAATGATTAATAATACTATTCTCATTATCTTCTTTCACTTGTCTCAATATTTGAACCACTGTTGCCAGCTATACAGGACCTCCAAATTTCAGGAGAACCTTATCCTAGACATGAGCTTCAGGCTTGTGGTTACTCCATTAATGGAACAACAAGTTGTAATGTTGAGGTGCGTATTAGATAGAAAACAGAATCGTTTTCTTATTTATGTTGAATTGCATCTAATCTATCTTCTTCTCTTCTTTAATTTTGCAATGTGTTGGGATATAAACCAAATCCCACATATGAAATTTTAAGAGATTATAATCTTATTATATAAAGTTGGGTTTTGAAAGTTAGCCATTAACAAAATTTTGACATGTGTCAAGTTATCAATCCTAGATTTTGACATGTGTAAAAGTTGATAATAAGAGGAATTTGATTACAACAAAAATAAATATTTTTTTTAAATATTAATAATGTAAAAAGGATAATTATCAAAAACTACAGAATTTATTAAAAAATATAAAGTTTTTTTTAAAAAATAATTATAAGGAGGTTTTATATATATATATATATATATATATATATATATATTTCATAAAATTCGAAATTATAATATTATTTACTTATTTTTAAATTTTAACTTATTAATTCTACAAAAAAATATAGATAAATGGATTAAGGAAAATATACAGTTAATTATTAATTCTAAATTTTATAAATATTCACTTCTATATAAACATAGATCGTCTCATATTTAAATAATTTATTAAAAAACACTGCTTTCAACTTTGTTTAATTTGGAAAAAAAAAATTTAATGGGAAGGTAAATTTTTTTAATTTTTTTAAACCAAAATTTTCTCCTACTTTCTCCTTTTTCAGTTGGGAATAGGTAAGATTAATATGTTGACCAACAAAAAAGATTAATAATTTAATTTATGCGTCTTCTTTTCCTAACACTGTATTTTAAAATTTATCGTAATATTTTTAGATTGTTTTATTTCATTTATATTTTTATCTTTGAATTATTAGGCATTCATATATTACCATCCTTATAACTTTCTATTGTTTCTTTAATTATGCCAAATTATTTTTCTTCTAATTTTTCAACCTTTTTTTTTACAAACATAATTGTTACCATTTTTCATTCAATCTCAAAAGGAGATAACGAGTAGAAGCTCATCAACCTAATGGATGGATAAAATAGGCTAATCAAACATAAGCTTACAACAAACATAGATAGATAGGTTGGAAAAATATAAATCGTTGTTGATAGATGATATGCTCAAATTTAACCATGAGCTACTCTCTCTCAAATTAAGAGATCACTGTAATACTTAGGGGTCGAATTCCACAAGGACTCAAGTCTACACAATAAATTATAGAGTTTTATAATTAAGCTAAACAGATTAATTTGAATTAAAATAAAAGCAATGCTAAATATTAAATAAAAGCTGTGTAAATTCAGATGATCAAAAAGCTAGGCTTAGGGAATTTCTCAGGAAATTATGAAATATTAAATCAAGAAATAAATTAGGATTCAAGCAATTAAGAACAGATCTAGAACTCTAAACAGTTTTGTAAATTAAATCAGTTCTCACTGCAAATAATATCTAAATTTAAAACCAGAAAATCCAAATCTCTTTGTAAAATTCTAGGTTAAAAATCAGCAATAAAATCAGGTTTAGATTGTTCACAAAATTATTAAATCAAATCTCTTTGCAAGTAATAATTTTGCTCATCAAAAGGTTTTATCAGGAAAATCAATTATATTCTCATATCAATTTATTTTCCTAGAGTATTAATTCTAGATGGCCAATCAAGGATTAATATGAAGAACAACCTAAGATGAAGATCTAGATAGATAATGAATCTTAAATAATCAGATCTAATAATTCATAAAAACCCTATGAAAAACCCTGAACCTAACAAGCAAACTACTCAGACATAATCAATGAAGAACAAAACATGATTCTGAATAATAAGCAATTGAAATTAAAAGAGTAAAAGGGAGTTCAAGAAATTCTTCTCTCAAAACAGATCTCTCTCTCCAAAGCTCTCAAAATCTCTCAGGGTTGCAGAAAAATAAAAACTTGATAGAATACAACTTGTGGGTTTGGAAAACCTAAAAACTATATATATGGGTCCTAAAACACGTCAGGGACTTGTCTTGCAATTATGGAAAACTTTGGGCAACTTTGTAAAACTTCCAAATTTGGGTCTTGAGTCGGTAGAGAAGGGTGTCGATCGATGCTAAGGCAGTGTCGATCGATGCTCATGCTTTGATCCGAGATTTATGCTCCAAAACGATCCAAATTGCTCCATTTCGCTCCTTTCATGCCAAAATCCTAGAAAACCTGTAAAGACTCAAAAAACATCCTAGAAAACACATCAAAAGACTCTAAAAGACTCTTTATATCATGGTTAAAAACCACAAAAACCATGATATATCAACTCCCCCAGACTTAGCCTTTGCTTGCCCTCAAGCAAAACATAAGCTTAGACATGTGAAAGAGGTTTGAAAACAGGGAACTCACTCAATTGCATGATTATTCTTATTCACACTCTTCATTTACCTGACTCAAGAACTTACTTCTTATACTCAACCATGATAAGCATCAACATTCCTTACTCAAATCCCACAATCCTTTGGAATCTCTGAAATCTCCATTGTCATCTCATTAGTCAATATTAAAGCAAGTACAGGTGAGTTCTTACCTTGGGTGTATTGATCAGTGGCATATGGACTCTCTTCAGGCCAAGACATTCTTCTTACATCTCCTTTCCTCTCCCTTTTCTCACTTCCATATTATTTTTTTTCTTTTCTTATTTTTTTTCTTCTAATCAAGGATGTAAGCGAATACCGGGGTCATCGGTAATTTACCTACCCCTCGCTTCCAAGCTTTGTGTGATCATTTGACTCAAGAGTAGAATAATGAGGTCACTGGTAATTTACCTACCTCTCTAAACTGATCAAAATCATCTCATCTTTTATTCTCTTTTTTTTTTAAAGCACTAAAGGGAAGAGAGAGGGGAGACATACTTTGAAAAATTGCACTGTCTTGTATGGCCCGAAGAAGAAGTCTAGTCCACTGATTTCCAACCCCAAAGTAAGAGATTAAGTCCGGTTAAAATCCTGATAAAAGTTGAGACAACGTTAGATCAATCAAATATCCATTGAATAAGGGCTTTCAGGATTGTTGATAAGGCTCATAGTCTTTTTAAGCTTCAGTTCTGAGATCAAGCATAAACAAATAATCATTAGAGTGTTAGCCAAATAAGAGAAATCATTAATCAAAATCATAATTCCCAAAGACAAAAAGAAAAAGTTTGAAAAATTTGACTCAAACTTTATGGTTTTGACTGACACAACTGAAACTCAAAAACAGAAAACATAGTTAGTAACTAACCTCCCCCAGACTTAAACAACACTGTCCCCAGTGTTATCAAGTAAGAGGAAAGAAAAAAAAATAGAATAAAATAAATAAAAATCAAAATCAAAAGAAAAAGAAAAACCTATGAGTGGGTTGCCTCCCACCAAGCGCTTGTTTTCAGTCATTAGCTTGACTGTGTTGGAGTTCAGGCATCCGGAGGAGCAGAACATGGCATTGAAGTCCTCTTCATCCAAGGTGGTGTATAAGCTTTTGGTGCATGAGGTCTGCCAAGGATGTTAGGAATCGGACCCGGGCGGGATTTAGGTATGGGAGGGTATCTTTTCTGTCCTGCAAAATCATCAACAGAAGAAACAAGCGCTCTACGATAATCTCGTGGCTTGGTTAACTGCAAAACAGTTTTTATCTCTTTGAAATTCTTGTTGATGATAGGAGGAAGTTTAGGAGAGGAAGATGCATACCTTGGCCTTACCTGAGGGCTCTGGAGTGTGGATTGATGACTCTTCTGTTTGGGAACAGGTTTATGACTTGGGGCATCAGTTTTGGACAAGCTTTGTCGCGGTCGTGGAGGGGTGTCGACCGATACCACATCAGTATCGATCGACACAACGTCTGATGATCGTTTAGCAAACACTTTCTCAACACAAAAAGTCTGTCCATCAATAGTAGGAACCCTCCTCAGCTTATCCATCTCAAAGTTCTTAGTCAAACCTTCCACATTCAGTGTTATTTGTCCCTTCTGCACATCTATGATGGCACCAGCTGTAGCTAAGAAAGATCTTCCCAAGATGAGAGGATCATTAGGCTCTTTATCATACTTCAGCACCACAAAGTCAGTGGGAATCATGAAGTTTCCAACCTTAACTGGAATATCCTCTAAAACACCTTCAGGAATTCGTCGGGAGCGATCAGCTAAGATAAGAGAAATCTGAGTTGGCTTGAATTCTGTCATTCCAAGTCTTACAGCAACAGAATGTGGCATCAAGTTGATGCTAGAGCCAAGATCACAGAGTGAGTGTGAAAACTTTCCTGCTGAGATTGAGCAATCAAGCACAAAGCTTCCAGGATCTGGTAGCTTCTTCGCAGTCTTACATTGAATGATTGCACTCACTTCCTTAGAGACAACCACCTCCTGCTTGTTCTCCTTCTTCCTCTGAACAGGCTGGTTCAACAGAATTGCACTAACATCCTTAGTTAGCAAGGCTCCTTCTTCAGGGCTCAAACCATTTGATACCATTCTCTTGACATAGCGCCTAAGTGGTGGTGAAAGCTTCACTGCATCAATCAATGGCATCTCAATCATCACCTTGTCCATCATTGCCTTGCATCTAGCTTCCTCAAGCTCCTGCTTAGACCTCCTTGGCTTGGGAAAAGGAACCTTAGGCTTGTAGACCCTCTCAACTGCTGCTGGAACCTGAGATTTTGCGACTTGTGGTTCCGTCTGAGATGAGTGTCGACCGATACCAGTTTGGTGTCGATCGACACCATCATCTGGAGTCGACAAATTTGTCAATTTCTCACCGTGTTCTGCAGAATCAATTTCATCAACTTCTTCATCTCTCACTGATATAGCATTGCAAGCATGCTTGGGGTTTGACTCAGTTCTCGTAGGAAGATACCCCTCTTGTCGTTTGACAGACCCAGCAGTCTGTGCAACTTGATTCTCCAACTTCTTAACATGAACATTCAATGCATCAATCCTCCCAGTAAGCTCATTGTAGACATTATCAATCTTCCCATTGAATGTCACTGTCAAATTCTCTTGTCCCTGAAGAATCTGCTCAAGCATGGCTTCCATTCTACTCTCTGAAGAAGTCTGTGGAGGCGGAGACTGATAAGATGAGTTCCCATAAGTCCTTGAGAAGTTGCTCCCTTGTTGCTGCTTCTGGTAGTCCGGTTTAGGAATGTAGCCTGAAGAGTTCCCACTGTAAGGCCTGCTGCCTTGCTGATTACCGAATCTCTGACCCTGATTTCCAGCTCCATACACATAGTTGACATTCTCCTCTAAATTCGCTGGCTCTGGCTCCAATGGGTCAACTTCAGCAGCAAAGTGAACTGATTTCTTACCAACCAGGAGATTATGAACTGAATCAAGCTTAGCATTAACAGAAGCTAGCTGGTTTGCATCAAATCCTCCATGCAATCTATTCATTTCAGCATCTGCTCTCTTAGTACTATTGCTAGCAGCTAAGTTCTCAATCAACAATTCAGCATCTTCTGGCATTATTGTCTTGAAATTCCCATGACTTGCAGCATCTAAAGCCAACTGATACTCCCAGTCACACCCTCTGAAGAAGATACTTAGCAGTTGAACCCTTGAGAAACCATGGTGTGGACAGTCCCTTTGGTAAGCCTTGAATCTCACCCAAGCTGCTTTGAAAGCTTCATCTGGTCTCTGCTTGAAGGAAGACAGCTTGATTCTCAACTCATCTGACATTGCATCATCATAGAAGTGGTTGAGGAAGGCCACCTTGACATCACGCCAGCTTGTCAATGATCCAGCAGGCAGTTGTTTCAACCATTGAGATGTCTCTCCTGCAAGTGAGTAAGGGAAGAGTTTGCAGAAGATGTAGTCCTCAGTTACCCCATTAGCCTTGATGCTAGTCACCAGATCCTCAAAATGCTCAATGTGATCCAAGGGCTTCTCATTGGGCAAAGCAGAGAAAGGTCGCTGCCCAACTAGTTGAAAGTATGCAGGTTTCAACTCAAAATCATTCCTCTGAAAAGGAGGAGGAACAATAGCAGACCGGTTCTCATATACCAGATCAGCCCGATTGTAGTCAGCAATGGTCCTGATCAGATCCCGGTTGTTTTCCTGTCGTCGAGCGGGGTTTTGTACGTGGTTGGCAGCTCCACGCACGTCTGCAGGCGGGTGTCGATCGATGCCACCTGGTTGGTGTCGATCGACACCAAGATCCAGATCATCATTAATACCAGCTTGCTGGTTCACGACAGCCTGCTCCATGACAACAGGTTCGGCAATCACATTGCCTTCAGCATCAATCTTTTGGCCCTGCTCATTGCGCAAGTGGCCCTCTTGATCCCTCAAAACACCAGCCTCATCACGCATCAGAATGATCGTATTAACCATCTTCAGAGATTTGGCTGCTTTTCTGTTCTCACGTTCAAGTTTTCTCAACTCTTTGTTTGACAAATTCACAGTAGGAGAAGATTTGTTGCTCCTTGTGTGAGGTCTAGGAGGCATGCACCTGAAACACCAAAGAGAAGAAAAACAAAAACGTGTAAGTAGAATATAAAAAGAAAAATTTAGACGAAATTAAAAACTCGAATCTAATGGTAAATCAGAGAGTCCCCAGCAACGGCGCCAAAATTTGATATGCTCAAATTTAACCCTGAGCTACTCTCTCAAATTAAGAGATCACTGTAATACTTAGGGGTCGAATTCCACAAGGACTCAAGTCTACACAATAAATTATAGAGTTTTATAATTAAGCTAAACAGATTAATTTGAATTAAAATAAAAGCAATGCTAAATATTAAATAAAAACTGTGTAAATTCAGATGATCAAAAAGCTAGGCCTAGGGAATTTCTCAGGAAATTATGAAATATTAAATCAAGAAATAAATTAGGATTCAAGCAATTAAGAACAGATCTAGAACTCTAAACAGTTTTGTAAATTAAATCAGTTCTCACTGCAAATAATATCTAAATTTAAAACCAGAAAATCCAAATCTCTTTGTAAAATTCTAGGTTAAAAATCAGCAATAAAATCAGGTTTAGATTGTTCACAAAATTATTAAATCAAATCTCTTTGCAAGTAATAATTTTGCTCATCAAAAGGTTTTATCAAGAAAATCAATTATATTCTCATATCAATTTATTTTCCTAGAGTATTAATTCTAGATGGCCAATCAAGGATTAATATGAAGAACAACCTAAGATGAAGATCTAGATAGATAATCAGATCTAATAATTCATAAAAACCCTATGAAAAACCCTGAACCTAACAAGCAAACTACTCAGACATAATCAATGAAGAACAAAACATGATTCTGAATAATAAGCAATTGAAATTAAAAGAGTAAAAGGGAGTTCAAGAAATTCTTCTCTCAAAGCAGATCTCTCTCTCCAAAGCTCTCAAAATCTCTCAGGGTTGCAGAAAAATAAAAACTTGATAGAATACAACTTGTGGGTTTGGAAAACCTAAAAACTATATATATGGGTCCTAAAACACGTCAGGGACTTGTCTTGCAATTATGGAAAACTTTGGGCAACTTTGTAAAACTTCCAAATTTGGGTCTTGAGTCGGCAGAGAAGGGTGTCGATCGATGCTAAGGCAGTGTCCATCGATGCTCATGCTTTGATCCGAGATTTATGCTCCAAAACGAACCAAATTGCTCCATTTCGCTCCTTTCATGCCAAAATCCTAGAAAACCTGTAAAGACTCAAAAAACATCCTAGAAAACACACCAAAAGACTCTAAAAGACTCTTTATATCATAGTTAAAAACCACAAAAACCATGATATATCAATAGATCCATAGGAGCTCAAAGACTCTGACACCCTGGTTTGTGGGAATGTTTAAAATAATTGATTTGGCCACATATGTCACCAAAATGCACTTATTTTTTCGGTCAATGGTCCTCAGAGAACTTCATGATGGTTGACCTTCCTGGAAGTGATTGGCGGTACTGTGTGAGTGAGGACAAAACACAGGAAAAAATCATTTATTGATATGTAACAAACTGGCCATCGAATATAGGTGGGTCCAAGGTCTGTGAATAGATGTAGGATCAACTTAGGAAGGTGGGCCCATGGACTGAGAGTGGACATGGGCTCACAAAGAAAGGTGGCGGTTGAGGCGTTACTGAGACAAACACTACATCATGGTGTGTCAAAGGCACTTCCACGAATACATTGGGAAATTTAACATTAGTTACTATCAAAAGATTTTGTGACGTTAGAAAAAGATTTTTACTTTCATTGGTTGTTAGAGATTTTGTGATATTAATTTATCAATATTTAATAGGAGGGATTTAATATCAAAAATAAAATATTTTGTTTAAAAAAAATTAATACTGTAAAAAGATAATTATCAAAAATTACAGAATTTATAAAAAAAAAATACAAAGTTTTATATATATATATATATATTTCATAAAATTCGAATTTATAATATTATTTACTTATTTTGAATATTAAGTTATTAATTCTACAAAAAAATATAGAAAAGTGATTAAGAACAATATACAGTTAATTATTAACTCTAAATTTTGTAAATACTCATTTCTATATAAACATAGATCGTCTTATATTTAAATATTTTATTCAAAAATACTGTTTTCAACTTTGTTTAATCGAGAATTTTTTTTTAATGGGAAGGTAAATTTTTCTTATTTTCTTAAAGCAAAATTTTCTCCTACTTTCTCCTTTTTCAGTTGGAAATAGGTAATATTAATATATTGACCCAAAAAAAAGATCAATATATGCGTCTTCCTTTCCTAATATGGTATTTTAAAATTTATTGTAGTATTTTTAGATTGTTTTATTTAATTTATATTTTCATCTTTGAATTATTTAGGATTCATATATTACCATGCTTATAATTTTCTATTGTTTATTTAATTATACCAAATTAATTTTCTTCTAATTTCACAACCTTGATTGGTTGGTCATAAACCTTTTTTTTTTGCTATATAATTGTTACCATTATTCATTCTATCCCAAAGAGAGATAAGGAGTAGAAGCTCATCAACCTAATGGATGGATAAAATAGGCTAATCAAACACAAGCGTACAACAAACATAGATAGATAAATTGGAAAAACATAAATCGTTGTTGATAGATCCATATGAGCTCAAAGACTCTGACACCCTGATTTGCGGAAAGTTTTTAAAGCTTCCCAGATGTAACAAACTGGCCATCGAATATGGGTGGGTCCACGGTCGGTAATAGATATAGAGCCCACTTAGGAAGGTGGGCCCATGGATTGAGAGTGGACACGGGCTCACTAAGCAAGGTGGCGGTTGAGGCGTTACAGAGGCAGGCTACATCATGGTGTGTCAAAGACACTTCCACAAATACATTGAAAATTTAACATTAGTTACTATCAAAAGATTTTGTGACGTTAGAAAAAGGTTTTTACTTTCATTGGTTATCGAAGTAAGCTATTTTGAGATAGCAAAACATTTTCTCTCCACACAGGAGGAGGGCAGAGCCGAGGTTCTCTCTATGGTGGAGAAGGCTAGACACAAGGTTATCTCCCCAAGGAAGGAAGGTGGAGGAGGTTAGACGCAAGGTTATCTCTCCAATTTTAATATATTTTTGTTAAATTTAATTTAATTTATAAAATTTTAAACCCGCACATCGGGCGGGTCCTCATCTAGTTAATATATAAAGAGTTAGCGTCAATCTACTAATTGCCAATTGGTTTTTAGTTAGAAGCCTAAGATAAGCCCAAATTTAACATGGTATCAGAGCCTAAGGTTAAAATTCTCGTGGACCTAGAAAAGTAGATACGGACATGCCTCTTGTTAACCCGATTAATGAGGGCCCAAGAAGAGGTTTATTATCGGTCCAAGTGGGATCGGTTCGAGATGGAGTTATCATCTCGAGGAGGCGTGTTAATATCCCACATGTGGTCTTTGGTTTGAAGGGGAGATTGTTGGGATACAAACCAAGTCCCACATATGAAATTTAAAGAGATTATAATTAATATATAAAGAGTTAGACTACTAATTGCCAATTGGTTTTTAGTTAGAAGTCCAAGATAAGCCCAAATTTAACACAGTGGGTATGTCATCTAAAAGATGGATCTGTAAATTATATTGATGGTACATTCCCCTCCTGCTGACCATATCTTTATCCTCGAAGTTGTTCGTTCTCTTTTGTTTCTTCTATGGTTATAAGAATTTAGTCGTTAACGGATTTCTAATGCAGGAGCAAAGCGACCAAATTACCTTGTTACTGCTGATGATGTTGAAGTTCAGCCTTTGGATGACCGGAACCGGAAGGTTAATATCTTATTGTATGAATGAGATTATATGTTGGCTAGTTATTTTCTTTGGAAAGTGAGGATCAGGATTGTGATATACCAGTTCATGCTATAATCTTGTAGGGGGAAATATATGTTGTGCTTACACTGTTGTATTCTTCTGCTAACTGTTTTTTGTTTTTGTTTTTCATGTGGTTTGCAATATTCATTTGCTACTTTCTGAATTCAGGGGGAGCTTGTGGAGGTTTTTGCCAACGATAATTGCAAGATCCCTTGCCGTAAGTTTAGCCATTTAATTAGAGAATTATCCGCTTGAGTTCCTATTAATGTAGGCTACTTGTTAGTTTACATCTTGATATTAAGATGTTAAGTCTTTTATGCTCACTGAGCTGTTTCTGGTTGGTTGTGTAAGAGATAGTGGTTCCCTTAAATCTGAAACATTCTTTGAGAACTTAATAATATTTCTTGTCACACTTTAAGGTAACAGTAATCCTCTTTTCATTTTCACAGTTCCAGGGATGCAGAGCAATATATAGAAGACCATTCATATACTGGTAATGCTTCATACAATGTTTCGCCTTGCGGTATAAGTAACATTTGACATTTCATCTCTCGTATATTTTTGGCTATGTATTCTCTGGCTTTAATCCTTCACATGCATGTGGCTCTGAACAGACTGGTTACCTGGATATATGGGAAGCAGCTACGTTATCTATTGAGAGGGAAGGTTACAGCGCATCAAGTGTAGTAATGGTCTCACAATTGCGGAAAAGTTCTCAGCTTCTCTACTACAGTAAGACTTGTGTCTTCTATGCATGCTTCTGTCCTTTTTTTTTTGTCATAAAATAAATCAAGCTTGTCTGTGTAACGTGTGGCCCTGTGGGCTGTGTGTATGGAGGAATGTGCAGCTTAATTTGCATGTTGAAAGAGTTCATAGATCTAACTTATCATATATATAGATACACTGACATATATTTATACTGATATATATATATATATATATATAATACTACAACGGTTAGATTATATAGATACACTGATATATGTATATATATACTACAACGGTTAATTAGATTGATTATAGGAAAATTAATGGAAATCGAATCCAATCCAGATTGCATTGTGACAACAAAACGCGTCGTATATCATTAATTATATCATTAAATGAAGAGAAATATGGAAATCGAATTTTCTACATAAATAAATAAATAACCCTCTGAAGTTGTGTGTGTGTTTAGTGTTTACCCTAATTCTCATCAAAAGAAACTAAAAAGCTTACTTTTTTCTTCTCTCTGCAGTAAACAAACAAAACAACGTACAACAATGGTTTCTTCTTCTTCTTCAATGTTGGCTTCTTCTTCTTCTTCTTCAATGTTGTCGGTGAGGAACAGAAGGTGTTTCAAGAAACAACCTAAGACAACAAATCTTGCTTCGAGAGAAAAGACCATGTATAAGAAAGCATCCGAGCTTTCGATCCTTTGTGATGTCGAACTCTGTGTTATATACTACAATCGCGACGGAGAACTCGTCGGGACATGGCCGGAAGATCAATCCAAGGTTCGAGACATGGCAGAGAGATACAGCAAACTCAGCGATAGAGAGAGACGCAAGAAAAGCACAAACCTTTCTCAGTTTCTGAATAAGAAGACCGGCCTCAAAGACAACAAGATGACATCTTTAGATACCCTCAATGACAAGAGATTCTCTGAGAAACTTTTGGAGATGGAGGCTTACTTAGAGAGTAATCTACGGGTGTTACAAGATCAGCATCTTCGGGTGTTACAGAACCTGCAGACAGAACCCCTCCTCGATCAGAACCCTTTGGTGTCTTCCGCCGGCTTCTTCACAACATTGATGAGCGGTGGTGTGTCAAAAACAGAGCAAGACCTATCGACTCAACAACTTCCCATGGTCTTTCCTCCTCTGATGATGCAGACACCACTTGTCCACTTTGATGATCAGTTTGCCGAGTGGGATCCGTCGTCTTTTTCTTTTGCAGAAGATCCATCATTGATGTTCTCTTCTTCTTACCATTGAAGAATTAGTTCTTTGACTAGGTCAACCGTTTATTATTTTCTATTATGTGTGATTGATTACGAAGTTAGATTATGTGTTTGTATCTCTGTGGCCGATTTAGATATATTTAGGGTTTGTTATGAATTTTTGTATGTTATCATCCTTTGAATTGTATGTTTTGCCAATTGTATGAATGTATTTTTCTCTTCAAGTTTCTTCTAACATAGTCTTTGGCTTCTTCTACTTTCTTTCTACTGAGTCTTAAATTTGATTTTGATCAAACTAACTATATTAAAGGTTTTTATGCAATAGATCACACTGAATGATAAATGTCTATAATTGATGCAGACAAAGTAAACTAATTGAGTAATTGAACCTTGTTTCTGTGGTTCAATTTTACGAATGGATGTAATGGAGGAAGAGCTTTTCGAAAGATAAGCGATAAGGGTTCTTTTCTTAAAACGACGAGAAAAAAAAAAGTTGTATTTAGTTTCACTGATTCAGTTGTTTCTTTCTTCCCCAACAATGACATCATGATGGTTTTTTGTCCCTTTTCTCTCGGTTTATGAGAAATAAGTAACACTTTTTCTCAATTTACTACTGTTTTCTCAAAATTACAGCACAGGTTCTTCTAGCAAATAAAACACAAAACGATTGAGATCATAAAAATCATAACATAACTGATTGGACAAAAACATTAGCAATTTCAAGATAGGTGTCAATAGTAAACGAACTAGAGAAGAAGAAATTTCACGACGTGGTTGCAGCTGATAACTGTTTAACTTTGGCCTGCAAGACCATCCCGGCTTCATCTGCCACGCTTTTCTTTTTGGCTGCGACCTGCATTGAATGAACATCATTCTTGAAGTTAACAATTAAAATCTTGAGTAAATTTAATAGATGTAAATATAGGTTCTCCAATAAAATAGAATTGAACAATTTGGCAGTGACGCAAGACTGAAGTGAACAATACTGATGAAGCAAATAAAAAGGAGAGATCATAGCATCGGATTCTGATTAATACTGAAACGATACTCGGAACTACTAAGAAATACAGGAACAGCGGTTTAAATGCGGAGTTAAGTAAAGACTCTACTTAGTGTATATCATATATGCATGTATGGCTCTACGGGGTGCTTGACAATGTGAAGGAAAGGACCAATCAAAAGGGCTTCATGATTATGTTTACTGCATTCCTTAGCAGCCATGAAACTTACAGCCCTCAACTATTATCTACAACGGATCAGTCACTGAAAGATTCAAGTACGAGCCTAACCCCTCGTAATAGAATCAGACTCCATTCTATATTACTCATTTCACAACTTTGTAAAGCTTAATGAGAACAGTGGCTAAAAGTACAGGTCTAACTTCTAAGGCATACTCTATAAGCCGTATGAGAGTAAAGTGTAGGGCTTTTGTTTCTCTATTTCCACCTCAGGATCAATCTAAACACCAAATCAAGCATTTCAAAGTTGCCAAGAGAGTGGTGATATTCACCTCAAAAAGTTGGTCAAAGTTGGATTTGAGCAAGTTGATCTTCCTCTGACAATAGTCTTTTCCATCATCCATAGTTTTCTACAAAAAGTGCAAAAACACAAAAAACACATGAGCTACACAGGAACGAGCTTAATTGAATAATCAAATTCTTATTTGTGATCGCATTACCTCAATGAAGTAACCAGTGCCAATATCAACTAAAACCTTATCAGCTTCATCAAGTGTCCCAGGCACGTAGAGTGAAGCAGTGAGTGGTACAAGCATCTTCTTACCTACCAATTTTCCAATTTTTTTTTTTTAATTTCAAAAATCATACAACGCTGAAAGAAAGATATCAAAACTGAAAGAAGAAGTAGATGCGAAATAGAAAAACCTTGAGGTCGAAGAGAGAGATCGTTGAGAGCGGCGGCGGCGGAATCGAGACGGACGGTGGCTGTACGGATGTTGTTGAGACTGTCCTGAAGAAGATTCACTTCCAGATCCGCTTGTTCCTTCAAAGCTTTCAGCTGATCGATTCCCATCTTCTCCATTTCTCCTCTCGATGATGACGACGCCATTCTCTCTCTCTCTCTTTCTCTTTCACAGTCGCGTCTGCGAAATCGCTGAAACTCTATTTTTTTTTTTTTTTCAAAAGCTTGGAGACGACGAACAAAAGTGTGGCCCGTTAAGTGGAGTCAACGTTAAGGCCCATTTAGACCCATTTTAGCCGTTTCTAACATTTTTCGAGGCCTTATATGATTAAAGAAAATATAGTATGTGTTCTATTCTGATTCAAATAAAAGACTTTAGTATTCTTCATTTTAATTCAATACAGATTATATATTCATTGATTAAAAAATTTAATAGAATTTTATTAATAACATCATAATTTCTATAGAACAAAACTGTGGAAGACAAATATAGATTTTTCAGCAACACACAAAGAAAAAATATTAATTTATATTTTCGGTTAACCAATGGATTTACCAAAACTTTTTTTTTGTTCAAATTTCTTGGAGATGATATAGAGAAAATATATTAAAAAATTAATATGATAAATGTTTTACACAGAGAATTTGAAAATAGAAGTGCCATAGCTTACAACAAATCCAAAACAACATAATAAATAGTAATTTATTAACTAAGACCTTATTTACAAGGTGATCATTAAACACTCAAATTGACTGCACACACACACAATAAAGATAGGTGTCTTTTGGTTAAAAAAAATTAATCAGAAATGAAAAAAAATTGTAAGATCTCCCTTTATATAAGAGACTGAATCTTGGTTTAAGAGGCGATACGTGTCGCCATTCTGTTGGTGGAAAGAATAATACAAAAGAGAAAGAAAAAAAAAAAACATCTCCTCGATTTATTTCTTTTTTCGTCTCTCTCTCTCGGTTGCGATTGAATCGACGAAACGATTGATGAATTTGGAATCAGAAGCTTGAAGGTTTTGAATCGAATGACCTGGAATCAGAGGAAGGGTATGGATTCGAAGGGAACAGAGAGAAAGAAATAAGTAGCGAAGGTGATTTGGAAGCCAATTGCCAAAGAAAGAATCGACTATGCTGTTAACGCTCTCCGATCTCTTGGGATTCAGGTACTTCCTCTCTCTCTCTCTCTCGATTCGCGATTTTGTTTCGAGGATTGTTGTCTGATGGATGTTTGTTGTTTTTTTTTTTTTTTTGAAGGCTATTGGATTGGAAGGTGATGTTCGTAAGCAAGGATGCGAGAAGAGTTGTGGAATCAACTTTTCAGCAATTTGGTAAAATTGATGTTCTTGTTAACGCTGCTACTGCTAGCAATTTCCTCGCTGCTGCTGAGGATTTGTCTCCTAATGGCTTCAGAACAGGTTCGGTTCACTTTTTGATTAATGATTTGAGAGGAATTGTGCCTGAGGTTTTGTCAATTTGAGTGTGTTCGTTTAGCTAAAGGAAACGTTTTTATTGTGTGTGTGTGCAGTCTTGGACATTGATGCAGTAGGAACATTCAACATGTGTCACGCAGCACTTAAGTATCTTAAGAAAGATGGGCCTGGGAGAGACTCATCAACTGGTGGTGGTTCGATTATTAACATAAGTGTTACTTTGCACGACACGGCTTCTTGGTACCAAATTCATGTTTCTGCTGCCAAGGTAAATTCCTTTGTATGGTTAGGAAATCAAGAACTAAGTAACTGGAATGTAGCAAATGTAGCAAATGGGAATCTTAGGAGTTTTTAAAACTTGAAACAGGCTGCAGTTGATGCTACGACAAGAAACTTGGCATTAGAGTGGGGAACTGACTACGATATTAGAGTAAACGGGATTGCACCAGGTCCCATTGGAGGTACACCGGGAATGAGTAAACTTGTACCTGAGGAAATTGAAAACAAAACCCGAGAGTACATGCCTCTTAATAAACTCGGAGAGAAATGGGATATCGCAATGGCTGCACTCTACCTCAGCTGTGATTCTGGTATGCTGCTGAGTGAAATCACTGTCTTTTAGTATTAAACATATAAATTGGTAGATGCTGATAATAAATACATTGCCTGATTTGTTTAAACAGGGAAATTTGTGAACGGGTTGACAATGGTGGTAGATGGAGGATTGTGGCTTAGCAAACCTCGCCATTTGCCCAAAGAAGCTGTGAAGCAACTCTCTCGTGCAGTGGAGAAGAGGTCCAGGGCCAAGCCTGTTGGTCTGCCAACCAGCAAGCTTTTTTCAGAGCATTTGGGTGTCAGTCAGATCTCATATAAAATTGTATCGGGTTATTGAATTACATTTGGAGACAGGGAAAATGATATTATCATGATGATGTAGATCAAACTATCTTAAATTTGGAGCAAATCAGTATTAAAATAATATTATCATGATGATGTAAATCAAACTATCTTAAATTTGGAGCAAATCAGTATTAAAATTAATCATTCTCTCCATTTATAAATTGCACTTCTGTTGTAATACGTATTAATGTTTTTATATGTTTTGTATGTTTGAAAATTAATTAAAATGCATTATTTTCTAATTTTATAAAATCTTAAATGTTTACACATTTATACCACGTCTATTCTATTTAAAAATTTTAAATTTTAAAAAAAATATATTTTCAAAAATAAGAGATCCAAAATAAGAACCTACCAATGGAAGAGAAAATTTTATCTAAGAGATCATAGATTCTTATATTCCAAACAGTACACAATTAATTTATAAAAAAATTAAGAATTCCCCTTCTAACAACCCACCTATAATTATGCTCTAAGGATTGATTGGTGGATCAGATACCCTTGGATTTTGGGACACCCTGATCCAGATTTATGAAACATCTAATTTGAAGCCGAATCTAACAATAATAATATTCATGGGTATTTGAATCCACATAATCAAAAATATTAAAATTATAATATGTTAAAAATTTAAATTACACAAAACTGGATCTGAAAGCTCTGGATAAACTAATTTTTTAATCGAATCAGATCTCAAATCTGGATATTTTGCTCAACCCTAATTCTAAGTTAGACATCAATTTTTCTGAAAAGTAAAGATTAAGGAAAGTATTTAATATTTAAAACACGGCACTAGTGGTAGAGTGAGGTGAATGAGAGGCTATTTACATACATGTGTCGGTCCAAAATGTTATATACTATGTAATATGAGAAATATTAATACTCGTGTATGAATTTATATGCCAGCCTATAAAAATAATTTTTCGGGTAGAAAAGATCAAAGAAATGGGACCATATCATCAATTATTGGGGTTGGGGTCATTTAGATGATTCGACAATAAAAAGGTACGGATGTTTTTTATTTTTTTATACGAGTCGATGATCACTAAGATCCCCCACTCATAACTATTTGCATTAGTGTAATTACTAGTACTACTAATAAAAGAAATAACAAAACACCAACTTTTTGGTTAGATCTTTCCATTAATGGATATTTTTATTTTTTGTTTCTTTGATGGCGAAATTTGTTTGATTAATAAGTGCGACCTAAAATAGTCTAAGAAACCTATCTAATCACTTTGACAGTTTTTTTCATCTCATATAATTGTAATAAAATAAATTATTAATTTAATACATTACTCAGCAGATATAAGATATAGCTAGGTTCGAGAATATGAAACCACTAAACTAAATACTAATGATCTATCACATTAGTCATCATTATCTTTACTTTCAGTTTATATGTTTTGCATAAGTTTACTATTTCAGTTCTTAAAACACACTATTACGATTTATACAATACATACAGTACTTTTTATTTTCTTCCAAAAAATCAAAATAAACATAAGCTAGTCGATGTATATAAACATTTGAAGTCATATTCACATATGGTTTTAACAGTGAATGAATCTTTCTCTGACTAAACGTGACAAACCAAACTTTCAAAAAGCACAAGTTCATAAAGTCATATACGAAACAAAAAAAAGGCAACAAAATTGAAGAATTCAGAATTTCAGACACAACTGGTTAGTTTGTCTTTTCAATTTTTCTTCAGACACAACTGGTTTGTCTTTTTTTTTTTTTAATCCTCTGTTCTCGCATTTTAAATCATAACGCGAAACCCAAAGAAAAAGACCAAAAAACCTCTAAAAATCCACAAAACATAACATGGTTTATATAATGGTTCAATTCAATATTCATCATCATCCAGTTCGATTTCAACGAAACAATCACACTCACATAAAAGAATGCTTCAGTCTAGTAGCTCTAGCAAATAAATGCAGAGAAGAAGGAACAAATAACAATAATGAAGTCGAAAATATTTATTAAAAATATAAAAACTGTGGTTAACAGCTTACGCCAAATGCTTCACCACAATTGTAAACACATCATTACACAAATTAGCACCAACACATAATATATCTGGAATTCTAACGACGTCTCTGTTTCGCCGGAAAACAAACCAGACACAACAACAACAACAACAACAACAACAAAAAAAAGGACAAAGAAACCTCCGCGGTTTCTAAAATTTTCCCTTTTTTCTAAACAAAAGTAATCTTCCCCCAAAAAAAAAAAAAAAACATTCTTAAACCCTAATTTAACCCTAATCAAAAAACAATACTTAAGGCTAAACGATACTCTCAAATCACTTGAGGAAGATTCTGAAACCAAATCAATCTCCAAGAACACACACAACAAATGACGAATAAGATAAATAAATATTTATATATATATATACCAAATTAGCCCTCTCGAAACCTACTAAAAGGGGCTTAACTTGTTAAACAAACCACCATTAACGTGGATCTTCATCTCTTCGACCCGACCCAGGAGATCCACCGGATAAAGAAGCAAGCAAATTAAGATGACCCGGAAGATAATTCCCAACTCTAGCAGCTGAAGCTTCACCCATTGCAGCTTGTTGTTGTTGTTGTTGTTGCTGATGATGATGAACAAACAAAGGTTGCTGATGATGTTGATGTTGTTGTTGGTGTAAAAACATCTCTTGTACTGGAGCTCCTCCTCCTGTAAAGCTCCAAACTTGTCCAAAATCAGGCCTCGCCGGAACAGCCCAGAACCCAGCTGGTGTTGTCGTCGTAAAGCTCTCATCTTTACCACCAGAACTATTATTATTATTATTATTGTGATTATTATGACTATCCTCATCGGCTCTGACACGTTTCCCAAGTATAAAGGGCGAAGACGAACCAAGTAAAGTGGTGGGTTTATGATCAAGAAGAGAGGAAGACAAAGAAGTAGAATTGTTGGATCCACGGATAGAGACAGAAGCAGTAGAGAAACTAGCAGGAGTTGTACCAGTTCCTGTCGCAGCTATAATAGAAGGCTCAGCTTGACGAAGTAACCATTCAATAGTTTGACCATCTGATTTGTGACCAAGCTCTCTTGTTAGCTGAAACACGCGAGCTGCGCATATAATAGGCATACGGATCCTTCTCCCTCTTCCGTCGACTTTGCTGTGTCGATCTTTCGCCGGTGGTTTCTTCACCACGACTGAAGAAGATTGTTGCTGCTGCTGCTGCTGCTGCTGTTGTTGTTCTATTAAAGCTGATCCGTTTGATGATGATGAGATCATAACTCCGTTGTTGTTGTTGTTGTTAATAGACATGGTTTGGTTTCGATCTGGGGTTGTTCTTCTCTCTTTTAGTATTATTATTATTTACTTAACACAGTGAGAGAAGAAGAAGCAAATGATTGAGAAGGAGGAGGAGGGAGCTGGTGGAGACAGGGAAGGAGAAGCACATGGGTGTGGTGGGTCCTTTTTTTTACACAGCTCACCATCTCTTTACTTTTTTTATTTTTATTTTTCTTTTTTGAGGGGACATTTTAGAGTTTTTTTGTCCCGACGCGGTGGAGTGCACTCGCGTTATACACTTCCGGTGAAGAAGGAGGTCGCGTAGGGACCACGCTCCGGCAGGAGAATTTAACACTGAAGGGGGAGAGAGGGTAGGGTCCTCGGTCCTCTGGTTTCTGCTACGTGCATTTAATGAGACGTTTATCCATCCCACGTCACCTATTCACAGTACTAATTTTTACCTTTTTCTATCGAGTTTCAAAAAGGTGTAATTATCTTGTTTTGCTAGTTGATTTTGAATATTATATATATATATATAGTTTTATTTAATATTGATGATATTTATACAAATCAATATAGACCACATTATGTTAAAAATATTGTAATCAGTAAAACTAAACTACGTAGTAACTAGTACGTTACGTACTACATTGAGGATGTTTAAACCATTGTATCGTTTTATTTAGATGAAGATCATCTTTTTCGGGGCAACAATTTTTTACTGTTTTTTGTAATTGTCCCGACGCGGTGGATTGGACAAAATCTTTACTAAGGTTTTAATCTAAATAGACTTTTTGCAAAAGTCACACGAAAAAAAAAAAAAAAAAAAAAATGGGGACGATTAATCTGGTTATTAATTTTAGACTTTTTAAGCTAATGTGAACATTTCTTTTGTACTTGCGTGAAAATTAATCTTTTGTAAGCAGACAAAAAAAAAAAAAAAAGCTGTTTCCATTTAACAATCGAAAAAGATTGAAAAGGGTACAAATCAGTGAGGTAATTGATTGGGTAAGTAGACTTTGACAACAAAACTTATTTAAGTTTATATAAAGCTTTTTGGTTCTTTTTGTTTAATTATTTATGTTTGGCAATAATTTTTGCCACCCGTATGAAACTCTCCACTCTCCAGTATCACGTGTTCTACGTGAAATGTCAGAAATCGAAAGCTCTCAGATTATTCAAAATTCCTCTGTCGTCGACACCAGAATAAAAATTACATATACTTTTAAATTCAATTAATTCAGTGTAGGTTTGGGATTAATATCCATATCTGCAGATATCTGTATTCGTATTTGGTATCCGTTCCAAAAGAGTATATATTATATTTATATTTAATATATAATATTAATTAAAAAAATATAATTTAAATGTGTTTCATTAATAAAATTAATTATCACTCATTGCTATATAATTTTTGAAAATATTTTTACATTTAATAAATTTTATAATTTGTTATATATATAAATGTGTAATTTAATAATTTTAATTATATAACATTTTTATAATGTAACACATTAATTACAAATAATTAATATATATTATAATTTTTTTAATAAAAGTTTATATCTATGTTTACATTTTTAATTTCAATAACTTTTTAAATATATATAATATAACACATTAAACTAAAATAAAACAATAATATATATTATAAACATTATATCCACATTAATATTTTAATGTATTAAAATAAATTATTATATTATTTTAAATAATAACATTAAGTAGTTTCTTTTAGATATTATCTTATAACAAATAAATTTATCTTTTATGAAATCATAATTTTCTATTTTTACAAAATAAATTAATTATTTAAAATTATTTTAATATATATAAATAATTTAGAGTTAAATGCTTGGGAAATGCTTCAAATGAGAGCATATAGGAAGAGAGCATATGAGAACATCGGCAGCTTCTAAATGCTCCCTTATATACTCTCCTAATAAATGTTGATTAGATGATAAAATTAAAAAAGCTTCTTCGTATGCTCTTCCAATCAAGGCCATAATCGTCAAATTTCCGGATACAGATAAGTAAATTATAGCTAAAACGGATATGAATATCCCAGAAGAAACTGGTTAACACTTAACAGGCCCAGTGAGATCCATACATATTGTTTGCATTTAAGTAATTATAAATTTGCATCGGTTGGAGAAACTTGCTGTATTAGAAACATCACCCACCATATCATCTGAAAAACGTATAATTTTGTGTTAAACGTGTTAGCATCTTTTGCTATATAATTATATAGTTTTGTTTCTTGTATTATAGAGTTCGGTAGATTTGTTCTCTCTCCGTTTCAAGATGTTTTAACCAAAATATGCAGATTAAGAAGCATTTTCTTCTATCAAGTTCAACCAATCAAAAACAATACTACATAATATAAAATATCAAACTAATCTTAAATTGCATAGAAACTTGAAACATCCTATATTGACCCTGATTGGTAGCCTACTTTTAAATATTGACCCTGATTGGTAGCCTACTTTTAAAACTTAATAAGTTAATAAACTGATGTCTACAACTTCAATTATTTATTTCTTATTCTTATACTTGTTTGTTTTTAATTAGTTTTCAAACAAAATTTCATATTTGATTGACTTATATTTTTAAAAATTTTAATTTATCATTAAGAAAATTTATTTTGTCATTAAAATGTTATATAAATTAATTTCTGACATAATCTATATTTATTATTAATACTTATAATTATAATAAAAATAATAGCTACAGCTTTAACCGTTGTTGGTAAACAATCAGATTTTAACAGTTAATATTTCTACAGTCAAAACATCTACAACCAAATTCTCTGCATCTAAAATTTTAAAGTCAAAGTCTTTACAGTAAAAAAGTAACAGTCGTAATCAATCAGAACTATTATGAAACAAAAAAAACTTCTCTACAAACATTTTATATTTTGAAACAGATAGAGTAATATACTAATAATTTTGACCGACGACATCCTAATACGTATATATATGTATTAACGAACATTAATGAGTCATTGTGCTTGATTTTGACATTGAAAATAAGTGGATTAGTCCACTTGGCAGATACGCAAGATTTGCTATGTCATTAGTCTCGTCCCCTCGTTGAGACAAATAATTTATTTATGACTTATGCACCGAACACTAAAATTATTTGTTTTAGTTATTGTCATACTCGTCGTACCCTCTCTAATACAATGCAAAATATGCAATCATGAGCGATGTGTCCTCATGTCGGCATTTTTATATATAAAAAGATGGTTAGGGTGTACCTTTAAACTTGAAACCCAATCCAACACAAAGGCTGTGGAGTAACAATAGCTACATTACAATCCAATAAGCGTTTTGTCATCAAGAAGTTTCTTATTAAAATCCTACCAAATCTTTAAATTCCAAATATCTTGATCAAAAGCTCATCAACTAAAAAACATGAGCATCATCATCAACATCATCGCCATCATCATCATTATGACAATACTTCCCCCAGTATCTATGTTCCTTCCACACTCTCCCCATCTCCTCAATCGGAACTCCTTTTGTCTCCGGCAACAACAAGTAAATGAAAATGGTCATGATCAAGACCATGACTGCGAAGAAGAAGAACAGACCAAACTTCATGTGGCAAAGCATCGTCAAGAAGAATTGTCCGATGAAGAAAGTGAAGAACATGTTCACCGAGACGTTTAGCGATTGTCCTGCCGACCTAATCTCCAATGGACATATCTCACTCGGCACTAACCACCCCAAGGGTCCCCACGACCACGCGAAACCGGCCACGTAGAGGCAGATCAATGCCAAGATTATATCCGCATCAATCTTTGATAACGTTCCTTCCCCGTTAATTCCAAATCTCCATCCGATCATAGACCCAACCGCGACCTGAAACCAAAGGAAAACAAATCAAATCATTGTTACTTTAATATGTTTTTTGAAAAGCAGAGTGCTCTGTTTTGGCTTTCAATGTTTTAGTGCTTGTGCGCACCTGCGTCAAGATCATCTGAATACCGCCTCCAAAAAACAATACCCTGCGTCCGAATCTGTCGACGGAGTAGATGGAGACAATGGTGGAGAGGACATTAACGAGACCGGTGATGACCGCGGATATAAGAGAGGCGTCACTTCCAAAACCGATGGTCTTAAACAGAACAGGTGCGTAGAACATAATGACGTTGATCCCGGTTAGCTGCTGGAAGAACGGGATGAAGGTACATAACGTTAGCTGTGGTCGATAACGAGCTTTCATTATGCTCGTGAACTGATGCTTAACTCCCTTGGCCGACTCACTCGCGTTGCAAAGATCATTAAACTCATGCTCCACCTCCATGGTTCCTCTGATCTTCTGAAGCATCTCCTTAGCCTTTTCTTTTTTCCCACGTACAAGGATCGAGTTTGGCGTGTCTGGCAAGAAAAGGCATCCGAACAGCATCATAACTGCCGGGACACCAGCTAAACCGAGAGAGAGTCTCCATCCGATCCCGTTCTTGAGCTTTGGGGTTGCGTAATTGACAAGGTTCGCGGCTAAGATCCCAATAGTGATTGCTAGTTGGAAAAAATTGTTGAGAGCTCCTCTAATCTTAGCAGGAGCCATCTCAGAGAGGTAAAGAGGAACAGATTGGTTAGTGAATCCGACACCTACACCGAGAAATAACCTCCCGATGATCAACATCTCGAGGCTGACAGCGAAACCATTGAGAAGAGCTCCGGCGAGAAAAGTGAGACTCCCGATCGTCATCGACACCTTGCGGCCAAAAAGCCTTGTGATAGTTGAAGCAAGGAAAGATGCAAATAGAGCAGCGAGGTAAAGAGAAGAGGTGAAGAGAGTTAGAAGCTCATTGTCGTATTTGCAGTACTCTGTTTCACGCCCTGTTTGTTTCCGCATTTGACGAAGCACGTCAGGGAAGAATCTCCTTAGAAACTCCTCCATTGATGTCACTCCTCCTGGAAATGGAAAACATTGAGAAAAAACATAGAGAATGGATAGAGAGGAGAAAACAGGTTTACTTGGGAGGCAAGAAACAAACCTGAGATACCAATGTCGTAACCGAAGAGAAGACCACCCATTGCAGCTACAATGCAGGAAATCACGACAAAGGCGGTTACACGGCCTTCTTTGTAGTCTCCTCCATGGCCACTATCGCCTATAAAAACTCCTCCTGCCATATTTTTTTAGACGGTCCGCAACTTTGTTTTTGGGTTTTAGATGATGATGATGGTTATTGGGGAGATTAAGAACTCAAGTCTCTTCTCGTTGTAATGAATACAACGTGATGATGAGGAAGAAGAAGAAGAACGAGAAGAAGAAGAAGAACAAGTTTCTTGTTCTGAAACTTGTTTCTTGGCTTCTTGATCGTTCTTGCAAGCCTCAGTAAGATCGTTCTTCCAAGAATTGTTGGAACTTTTTTTTTCAATCTTGGTTGAGCTTTTATAAGAGTTACTTTCGGGCATTATGATCCACTCTATCTAAATCCGTATAATCTATTTACAGTCAAACTATATATATAATTCTGAGCTGCAGATTTTTTTATTTTATTTTATTTTATTTTTTTGCTGCGAATAATCTAAGAATAGTTTTGCTCAACTTTATCTTTTAAACGATCAGATAAAATGTATGATATATATAACAGTACATTGAGCTGACCTGGTCATCTAAATTTACATTCACAAACATATATAGTTTGGAACACATGTGCGTTTACACAAAACAGTTGATCTAGTTGGAATATAATATATGTATGATAATGATGAATAAATATTATAACCAAAGACCATTGTGCTTCTCAAGTAAATTGTACTTCAAACAAGGTTTTATGACCACACAAAACAGACAACAAAAGAAGGCATTGGCTAACATCAAAATATAGGTAATTAATAAAAGTTCATTAAGTTGTCCCCAGAAAGAAAGAGAAGATGTATTGAGGGTTAATTAGATTAATCACTCTTTGGGAGCTGGATCGTTTTGAAGATTAGGCTGAGCTAGCTGGAGATGGTAATTAGGATCAATCTCTGAAGGAAGTGTAGCAAGCTGAAGAAGACTGTTTGGTTGTTGTTGTTGTTGCTGATGATCATTGTTATAGTACTGAAGCTGCTCTAGAAACTGTAGATACTCCCCTGGTTTGGTCTCTATCCCAGCTTGTTGAAACTCAATCGCTGTACGATGCTCATGAAGCTGCAATAAAGAAACTTAATTAGTATACACCGAAATATATCATTCAACCGAAAATGTGAAAACATTCTATATAGTAACCAAACTTACCCAACGGCACATGTTATCGTTATCTTCTTCTAGCATCCGCTTCTGATCATATATATATATATATATATATATATAAAAACATGGTAATGATTATTAAACCAGCGGTATCATAAGATTATTAGAGGAAATTAGTAGTTAAAAAAAAATAAAGAGTGATTAGAGAGTGACCTTTCTGCTTAGATTCTCCAATTGTTGCTGTATCAACTCATTCTTCATTATATTAACAGCAGAAATAAAACAAAAGTGTAATCAATATAGCTTTAAGAGGACATGTATTGATATGAACATATATTGCATTTACCTTACGCTCACGGACTTTGAGGACGGAATGTTCCAGCTGTCGCTCGAGTCCGTCAAGCTCATGAGGAGGAATGGAGGCTAAGTCATGTCCATGATATGGACGCAGATGGAGCTCAAGGTTACATATCTCTCTTCTTAGTGCTTCCATCTCATGGTACAAATGCTCCTACACACAAAAGTTAACACACATTAGTGTATTATATGCTTTTCGCTGTTAATCGGTATAACACAATGACAACCAAATAAGTATGCCTATACATATATATACCTGGTCGTCCTGATGATATTCAGGAAGCCGCAATCCAGTGGTCTGCAAGTATCGGTCAATGAGCTGAGGCATCCTATATTCAAAATAAATTAGTGTGATCAAATTAGTATCTCTTTTATGTACAAAACTCTAATAACAAATATTGTTCGCAAAAGTAGATCCATATTTTGGCCAACAAATTAAATTGGTTAAAATAAAATATATTTAAAGGCGTTCTCCTCACTCACTTTTGTTTTGTCTTCTGGTTCATGACTTAGATCTAACTAACAAACCTTTATAATTGTACTTAAACTCGAATCATTATATATATATATATATATACACACATTATACTAGATATAATAGGGATCTTAATTAATATGAAAAGCAAATTGAAAAAAAATTGTCAAATGTTTGCAGAAAGATCTCTTTGTTTGGCAGCTGTAAGAAATATAGAATTTGACCCCTATGTATTAAATATGATGAGTTACATATGCATGTTACACATATGTACAGAATAAATACTGCAAGAACAAAAATATTGGATAAAATATTCTTAACTTCTGGGCCAAATTAAAAATGTAAAACAGACTCATGACACCTGCTACTTCAGAAACTAATGATGAAAACTGTCTGTTCACAAGCACGAGCTATATCATGTATCTCAGCTCATATCCTCATTAATTAGATGAATACATACACATGTATGTATAGATCTCTGAAACCCTAATTTGAATTAGAAGAAAGAAGAAGAAGAAGAAGAAGAAGAAGAAGTAAACCGTACTTGTTGTTTTCAGAGCAGAACTCGGAGAGCTTTCCGGTGGCCGAGAAGACTATGAGACCCATGTGAGCGTCACAGAGAATAGCGAGCTCACGAGTCTTCTTGATAAGACCATTTCTTCTCTTGGAGAAGGTCACTTGCCTCGCCGTCTGATTCTCTATCTTCTTTATTTCTATCTTCCCTCTTCCCATCACTCTCTTCTTCCTCTTATTACTCCCTCCCTCTTCCTCCTGATTCAAATGTATATATGAAAGCTAGATCAATTTAAAAGAAACCCTAATTATCAACAAAACCCCAAAAAAAAAATGAATCTGAAACCCTAGAATTTGTTAATTACAGGATTCATTTTCAAGGAAGATGGTGTTTGATTCTTGAATCTTGATGGGTGAATTAGAGAGGAGAGAGAGAGAGAGAGAGAGAAAAGAGTGTATGTGAAAGAGCTAGTGAGAAATATATATATCTAGAGAGAGCTAGTGAGATAAAGGGAAATTTATAAGAGAGTGTTTCTAAAAAGTACTTTTTGTTGGAGCTGTGTTCTTGGGGATCTGGAAATGGGGATCAAGTATAGTATATTGAGGTTGGATGACACAAAAAAGGAGAGAGATATAATGGGGAAGAAATGAAGAATTACACTTTCTCTTTTCTGTATACAATTGTTGTGTGTGGTGACAGTGGCGTGTAGTCTTAACTCACCATCTTCTATTCACTAATTATTTTATCTTTCTCTCCTTCTTACAATAATATTTCTGTCTAGTGGAAAAAATGGCTTACCTATTAATATATATCCCTTAGCAAAAAAAAAATTGTAATATATATCAACATTTTTTTTTTTATTAGGGTTTCAAATGTTAATGCGTTATGCGGTAAACGTATATTGGTCACCCGTTAATGCTCAGCATTATACAACTAGTGCGCTTTAATTTGCACAATTAACCTAATATATATATTTTATATATATATATATATATATATAAATATATTATCAGACAATGAATTGTAAGGTTTTAGTCCTTAAAAATTTATTTTCAGTCTCTTTGCAATTTGTCTTTTGAAATCATTTAAATATAAACGTACACAAACTTGTTTAAGTTTCTATAATTAAAAGGAAAAAACTATATCCTTGTAAGAAACAAAGTTTTACTAAACCCAACATTTATAGATTATACTATAAGTTAAGGCATCTTAATTTTATTTTAGTTTTGACGAAAAGTTATATATCAAAAATTAAAATAATAACATAAAATGTCGAATTACTAATTAGACAAGACATGTAATGGCAGTGTTCGGTAATTTATTTAGCATAGAATATCCTTTTTAGTAAAATCTCCAACCACTAATTTCTTTGAGCTGCCATGCATGACGTAATTCGGAGAAAACTCAAAAATGGGAATTTAATGAAAATAAAGTTTTAAGGAAAATAAAGTTACTAAAAAAGGAATAAGGCAAAAGAGAGGGAGAGAGAGAGAGAGAGTAGCCAAATGAGATAGGACAAAGTGTAACAATACTTGAAAAGCGACATTTTTATTTTTCTTACCCACCTCCTCTGCCATATTATTCATCATATAGATAAAAGCCCTCTCGTTGATTGTATTTCTATATAGTTATACCATCAATTTATTTACGGTGTATCTAGCTAAAATTATTTGTAACAAAGTATAGTTCCTTTTTTCTGCGAGTCAAAATTTGGTAGCCAAAATCAAATATCAAATTTGAGATTGCAAATCACAATCGGATTTTGCATATATAATTTGAATTTCATTAATAAACTGGTTACAAAACGGAGAGAGATAACAAGAAAGGAGCGCATGTGTCTCTATACAGCTACATGCATCACCACACAAGGCAAGGCAATAAAAACCGTAGTGGGTATATATATTGAGTTTCTAATATAGTATAAGTTTTATAGGATGACTTGATAAATCATTTTCTTCTACTATATAATATGCTGAAAATCGAACATTAAAATTCTGAAAAAGGAACACTGGCATCTCTCTATATGTTCTCAAAAGTTTCTGACAATACTATATATAAAGTAATTAGCTCCTATATAAAAATATACACAATTGAATCATTTTAGTGACATGTTTAATGTAACAAATTAATATGCCAAATTAAGGAAACCATATAGCCTATTTAACGAATGAATATAGTGACAAAGTCATTATGTATAACTAGATAATTCGCGTAGACAATCTAACTACATCACGTGACAATATTGGAAAATTCCTTGGAAAGTGAAACCGTGATGAACGAATATATACAATTATGTTATATACTTATATATATATACTACCAATCCGGTTTAAATTTCTAACGTAACGTCTTTTCCTTTGAATTTTTTGGGGGTCAAAGGATTTTTAAGGAAGCAGAGAGAGTTATGGTCAGTCGTCTAATCTGTTCTGTCAGAAGGAATCACAAGAAACATGTTCTGGTTTCTAAAATAAGAAACTATAATGATCAAAGAGGAACAGTTGGGGGGTCCAAGACTAGTTTCGTCACTTGGACTATCCCACTCTTCTGTTCTGCTGCCACTACGTATGTTATATGGCTTTGTCTACCACACAAATAAATACGTATCAGTTTTGCCTAATAAAATGATAAATGTTTCGATTTTTCTTTGAGAAGCTTACGCGAACCTAGTACACAGATTGAGTAAAACGTATGACAAAGTGCAAAATTGTAATGTGATGGATCGTCTGACGTATGCGTCTTTATGTGAATCAGTGATAACCACTGATTAGTAGTATTAATTAATGACAACCTCTGCATGGATTACCATTGATTATTATAGGACCATTGATTATTGTAGGACCTCTTTGCTTTTGTTTTGTCTTTTTGCTTAAGTGTATTCACATTGTCAATTGTTTTCCTATTATAAAACAACTTTATGAATCTTCTTCATATTACGAAACTTACCAAAATTTATTTCGATTAGCTGTCATTTTTTCTTTAATTGTTGTTATTAAAGTAAAAATATTTTTTCTTTAAATATATTGTGGAAGTACACAAAGATACAAATACAATTGATTCAAGATATTGTTTCATATAATTTTCAAAACTATGTTTAACAAGAAATTTCTGAAACTGATCTATTCATTCTCATTTTCTTCTTTGTTTTTGTAATTTAATTTATCAAAAACAAAGACAAAAAAAAAAAAAAAAAAACAGAGAGGCTAAATTTCAATAAACAAAAAAAATAGAAGAATGGCATAGAAAAGACTCTATTTCTCTCTGCAATAATCATTTTGTGGAGAAAACATCCCTAAAAGTGTTCATCAATGGTAACGGATTACAGAGTTTCCCTTTCTCTCTTCTATTTTTGGCATAACTGTTGTTATTAGGGGAGGTTGGTGGTTCCTGAATCATCTCAATCGTATTACGATATTTGTTTAGTTTCACTTCAAAAGACCTCTTTCTTGGAAAATCTCAAACATCGCCGCGCCAATATTAGCCGGTGACTCAACCACCTTAACTCCAGCGTCTCTTAAGCTCTTTATCTTGTCTTGAGCCGTGCCCTTACCTCCAGAAACAATGGCTAAATAAAAAGACAATACAAGATTTAAGCCATGGTTCAAGTGGGAAAGAGTGAATGAATGAAAAAGAGCTGAGTAAAGTTCATATACCTCCCGCGTGACCCATTCGACGCCCGGGTGGTGCAGTAAGTCCAGCAATGAAAGCAACTACAGGCTTGTCTGTACCACTTTCCTGTTTGATTGAAAACCGGTATGTTTATACTCTAAATCATCTAAAAATGACAACTCTTGATTCTTAGAAAAGATGCATTGCGGTTACCTTTATCAAAGCAGCGGCATCTTCTTCTGCAGTACCACCGATTTCTCCAATGAGAATGATACCTGAAAAGAAGTCAATAATCTCTTAGTTGCAAAACCAATGCTGGATTCTCTCTTTCACTAATCACTAAAACAGAGGGAGATCGGTGAATCAACAAGTAAAGTAAAGGCTGCAATATTCACAACAACTTGAGTCTGTTACTGCAAACGAATCACTTTCTTCTACATACTAAATAACTAGTATTAGGTAAGTACTGGTTATCTACTACATATCAAATGTAGTGACTCAAAGTAAGATGTATGAAATGAAAAAGTTCAATTATGGTGTCCAGAAACTGAGACCTTCTGTTTGAGGGTCAACAAAGAACTTCTCCAAGCAGTCAACAAAATTAGTGCCGTTAAAAGGATCCCCACCAATTCCTACACACGTAGATTGCCCCAGACCTACTGCAGTAGTTTGGAAAACCTACAGTAAAGATTAACCAAAAAGCAACCATTAGAAATACTTAAAAAAAAAATAGGTCTTCCAGTAATCCAAAATCATCAAAATAGCTAATAAACTGACACTGGACAGAGACAAAGATAGAAAAACATGAAAACAACAGAAAGAATCTTACAGCTTCATATGTCAATGTTCCAGATCGAGAAACAATCCCTATCCTTCCCGGTTTGTGGATGTACCCCGGCATGATCCCAATCTTACATTCACCAGGTTTGATAATCCCAGGACAATTAGGGCCAATCAGCCTAGTTTTTGATTGACTGTTAAGAGCAGCCTTTACACGAACCTACATTACAACAATTAGTCCCAAGATATCAATCCAGCCTCCAGCTTATACTATATCAAATATAAGTAATCAAAAACACATATCACAAGCTGCAAGTCATAACCACCATGTCATGTTGAGGAATGCCTTCAGTAATGCAGACAACAAGATCTAACTCAGCAGCAACACCTTCCATGATAGCAGCAGCAGCGAAAGGCGCAGGAACGTAAATCACAGAGGCATTGGCTTTAGTCTCAGCTTTAGCTTCAGCAACTGTGTTAAAAACAGGCAGACCTAAATGCTCTGTTCCACCTTTCTTTGGTGTCACTCCTGCTACCTATTTTATACAACAAACCCCACCAAACCTTAAACACACATTTCAATTGAATCCGAATTGCAATAGAAACAAAGAACAGAGTGATCATTGAATAATTAAATTAGTTGTAAAATTCTCGGAATGTACGATACCATTTTGGTGCCGTACTCAATGGCTTGTTCAGTGTGGAAGGTCCCGTTCTTTCCGGTGATACCTTGGCAGATGACACGTGTGTTTTTGTCGACAAAGACAGCCGCAGGAGGCGGAGGAGTCGTCCCGAAGGAGCGAGACCGAGTTAATGAAGTGAGAGAGGAGCATGACGGAATCACTACCTCTGAGCTCCCGCCACCGCCGGAGCAACGGCGAAGAGATCCGAGAAGTCTTGTCACCTGCCTTGACATGACTGTTTCAAAATGATCTAAAATTTCTTAAACCTCCGATCTCAACTGAACCCTAAACACGGTTGAAAAATCATCAAGCGAAAACTTTTGGGCCTAACTGAATGATCCATGTTAAGGCCCATGTTAATAAAGCCCATACAAATTTATATATATATATTTTTTCCCTTATTATAAAAAAAAAAAAAAAAACATTTCGATAATTCACTAATCCTCAGCCTTAAATAATCTACAAATTTTTATTTATTTTTGGTTATTTTTTCAATAACTTGTCCCTCTCTAACTCATCCACCTTACGAAACAGAGGAGGGAGACAAAACAAAATGACACCGACGATTCTAACTCCGACGATTCTTCCTCCGTCGACTGCTACATGGCCATGTACTACCACATCTCAGAAGCTCACCACCGTTAGATCACCATTCAAGCTCAAGTGTAGAGCCACTTCTTCTTCTTCATCATCGTCTTCTATCACAGACTTTGATCTTTATGACCTTTTGGGTGTTGATCGGAGTTCCGATACGGCTCAGATCAAATCAGCGTATCGTGCGCTGCAGAAACGTTGTCATCCAGATATCGCAGGAGATCCAGGTCATGACATGGCCATCATCCTTAACGAAGCTTACCAGCTTCTCTCTGATCCGATCGCACGCCACGCTTATGACAAGGTTAGTCTATTGGTTCTTGATCTTGTAGTCTCTCTGTCAAGACCACAACACCAAGTAAAGTATGGATTTTTCTTTGTTCTAGGAGCAAGCGAAACTTGAAGAACTTAGAGGCTATACAGGGAAACCGATCTATTCGGTCTGGTGTGGTTCAGAAACTGAGCAACGAGCTACGTTTGTTGACGAGGTTAAGTGCGTTGGTTGCTTGAAGTGTGCTTTATGTGCTGAGAAAACTTTTGCTATCGAAACCGCTTACGGGCGAGCGAGGGTTGTTGCTCAATGGGCTGATCCTGAATCCAAAATCATAGAAGCCATCGAAGCTTGTCCAGTAGACTGCATTTCGTAAGCACATAAACTAGTATCTCTAGTAATCGTTTGGTTTCAATTTTTATTCCCTTTATGGAAAGTATGATTCTTTATGAAATGTGCAGAATAGTGGAAAGATCTGACCTTGCTCCATTGGAGTTTCTTATGTCAAAGCAACCACGAGGCAACGTGAGGATTGGAGTTGGAAACACGGTTGGGGAACGTGTCTCCAATGTATTTGTTGATGTCAAGAAGTTTCAGGAAAGATACGCCAAAGCTATGAGCAGAACCACAAAAGAGCGCTCCCAGGTGAGTTATGCATAGTCAATAAAGCCAAGTTATAGACTTACCTGTCAGATACCAAGTAGTAGTTGTTTTGGGATGCTTTTGCAGACAGAAGTAAGAATAAGTGCAGTAGAGGCAATTAGGTCTATTTCCAATTGGCTATACTGGAGATCATCACCGTACACGAAACCATTGAGTCCAGATTCAAACATGAGTCTAACTATTACCAAACGAAAAAAATCGGTTGATCCAGATATCAGAAAGCTTCAAGATGTTGTGGCAGCTATGAAAAAAGCAGAACAGAGCGGCAAAAGCAAACCAAAAGAAGCAGCTTACATGCTTGGAGAAGATTACTGGACTCCATCAAACGTAGCACTTCCCTCAACTGAAAACAACAACAATTCCAAGGCTAGCTCGATTCCGCGAGCGAGTACTCAAAAGAAAACTCCATTAGAAGAGAAACCAACTAGTAGAAGAGAATATAGAAGACAGTTCAGGATACACAAGTTCCCACTTGGGACAGCCATAGTAGCAGTTTTCTTGATTAAATATCAAGAAAGTTACAAAGCCGCCTCTGAGCTCAACGACCATATCGGTGGCTCGCTTGCTCTTTCCATAGTTAACAGCCCATGGCAGCAGATTTTATTAGCAGGAGTTACATGGTACTTCATTGGAGCAGTGTTACTCCAACTTGTGGAAGCTGTCCAATCCAAGCTAGAAGATAAAGATGCATAAGCTTGATAGATATAGTAATGTACAGCATATCACTCATTAGACCATGTCATGTACTTGTTCACACCTACAAATATAACAGAACAGTAATGATTAGACTATAAAACAAACATATACTATGTTTTATTGAAGTATGCCTGAAGAACATCATACATGGGCTAAGGCCCACTTTATATTTTGTTAGGCCCAATCATTTCGTTCCCAGATATATATAGGTGGACTCCTCCACCGAACAAAGAGCTTCATCATAATCTTCTTCACCGCCAAAAATGGCGTCATCATCATCGAGAAGGTACGAGACACGAAAGCGAGTTCCAAATCCAAAAAACGCAGCTCTTCTCGTCATCGACATGCAAAACTACTTCTCCTCCATGGCCAAACCCATACTCAACGAAGTTCTCACCACCATTGACCTCTGTCGACGAGCTTCGATCCCTGTCTTCTTCACGCGCCACAACCACAAGTCTCAGACCGACCACGGCATGCTCGGAGAGTGGTGGGACGAGGATCTAATCCTCGACGGAACCACCGATTCCGAGATCATACCGGAGTTACACTCCCAGATAGTACTCACCAAACCAGACGAGATCGTGGAGAAGAGCACGTACAGCGCGTTTCAAAACACGCGGCTACAAGAAAAGCTGGACAAGATCGGGGTGAAGGAGGTGATCGTGGTTGGAGTGATGACCAACCTGTGCTGCGAGACAACGGCTCGTGACGCGTTCGTTAGGGGATATAGAGTTTTTTTCTCTACGGACGCGACTGCGACGGTTAATAAAGAGCTTCACGAGGCTACGCTGATGAATCTCTCTTATGGCTTCGCTTATCTCGTCGATTGCGATGAACTCCGGCGTGGTCTGTCTACGTACTAAGTAGTTGATAAATGATAAGTACACCTTTTGTTCTAGTTCTGTTTTTAAGTATAGTTCTGTTTGTGTTTTGTCCGCATGGCTGTGGTCTAGTGTAGTCTCGTGAAGCGCTTCATAACAATAGTTCTGTTGTGTACTCTGTGTAGTTGAATATATACTACTTTAATAACAATGATACACTTACATATGTTCTTTGTTAATATTTCCCACCTTTATAATTAAAGTAGCTTCTCTAAATTTGTGTGGTTCTGATGACTATATAAGTATATTGTGTAAGAATCATCCAAGAGATGAGAGTTTTGGAGATCACAGTAACACGAGAAGGAAAAAAATGTAAGACGTGATAAGCCATATATACAATTCTAATGGCTTCTTTTGGTCAAATCTGTTTATTATTTTTGTTTCTTAAGAATTATGTAGAGATTATCAAATCTTTGGGGCTAGAGAAAATATCAAAAAGGAAAAGTAGGAAGTTTCTTATTGCCTAGGAAATGATGAACGAGCTGAAGAGCTTCTCTAGGTTTGAATGTTGGAACTTGGTGTCCGGCTCCTCTTATCGTCACATACGTTAACCCATCGTATTCCACCGTCCACCCGCCGACCTAACCGGCAATTGAAAGAAAAACATAATTATTTCTAGATCAGTCAAATCACATACTAGCTTACTCGGAAGAAATTTAAAAAGTTTGTTATTTGGAACCAAACCTGTAGTTTGGTGTACCAAGGTGTCCAGTCTTGAACTATCTTAAGACCAAGCTTCTTTAATGAGTATCTGGTTGCTGTCACAGGGATTCGTCCGTCTGTATCCCCACTTTTTTACCAAACAATTTAAACCGGTTATGGCTTGTTTTTAAGTTAAATTTTTACATTAAAAATGCCAAGTTGTTAATGTGTTATATACCTGAAAACCCATACGCGTAATCCCGCTGAAACAAGTTTTCTTAAGGTAGGAAGCATAGAAGCGGGAGCGTCAGACCAAAATGAGATAGTGTCGCTGCACATACATAGCAAACCATGCATTGGTATAGCTTCAAACATGGTTTATTAATCATTTATCACTCTTGTTGGTTAAACTATGATAGTGAAGAGTAGTATTAATATCTAGGTGTGACAATTCTTAAACTGAACTGAAGAGTAGTACAATGATTCAATGTCCTTTTAAATTTAAAAATCATAATTAAACCAAAACTATATGTGCTAGCTTCTTAAATTATTGTATGAAAAACCAAACATTGTAACACATTACCTGCAATGAGTCCAAGGGTAAGGGATGTTGGTGACATTAGCGTGAAGTGCCTCCTGAACATCTCTCCTATTCATATACTTTTCTGTATACTCCGATAGACATGGGTCATACCCTGCCGCCATCCTCCTCCATCCCTCCTGTATATATAGAATCACTTTAACCGGTTAGTCAAATCCAGTTACGAAATATATTTTTTTCTAAGTGAAAAAGATGAAATATATATTTACATTTTGAGAGATGAGACGGGGTCGGAAGGTGTTCCGAGCAGCGGGTAGGGGCCGAGTTCCGGCAACTGAATGAGAAGTAGAGGAGTTGGTGGAGGTGGGCACACACTTGGGAGAGTAGAGACTGTACATGTCAAGGATCTTGTAAACATCAAAATACTCATCTAAAGCCCCATTGCATTCCTTAGACACATGTTCTAGTTTGAAATCGCAGTGTTGGTTCACTTTCTCGTACAGTGCATCTGATATCACCGCGTGATCATACGCGTAATCTATCATCCCCTTTTGATCCGTTTCGTCGTCCAACAACGCGTTTCCTATCTGTATATACAATTATCAAATTCATCATCACCTCCTCAACCAACACCACTAGATATTAATTACCTCTACTACTTAATTATTGATTGGTTTAAGATAATAACTGACCATTAAACCCTTGAGATTAATGAAATCTTTCTTGGACGCAATCTTGTTTTGATTGTAGATGAGCTCCGAAAGTTGAGGAACGTAATGGCCTGATTAATTCCATGCAAAACACATAATTCAATGTTTTTTTTTTGTTTTTTGATTTGTAATAATCACATATGTAGAAACGATGTCGTGGTGAATTTCTAACTTTAAAAAAAAAAAATTACCAGCGTAGCTTTCTCCAGCGATGAAAAAGTCGTGTGACTTGTACTGAGGGAATCTCTTGAACCAGTTGACGAGGAAGTTGTACGAGTCACTCGCTGGTTAATCATTACACAATCTTTAAATTACGTTCAAGTTACAAGCAAAACTAGTCCATTAGTAAAATTAGTACTATATGGTACCTGTGACAGTGTCACCGAGTTGACTTATATCACGGCTTGTGTTAGAGTAGGAGAAACCAACTCCAACCGGCGATTCCAAGAATAACAAATTCGCCGCTACATATCATATCCCAAAGTATTAATTCAATTTGTAATGATAAATCTTTGACAAAAGGTAAAATAAATAAATAAAAAATTGGTAATGAGAAAATTTGAATATTGCGATATAGTTATATGGTCCTTTATGGACATCTAGCCAGTATACCTTTGTTCCAGCTGTATGGATTCAGCTTGAGGTTAGGCTGACTGGAATTTTGAGGGAAGAATGGTCCGAGTTCTTCTGATGCTCCAAATCCGACTGATGAACATCCCGGTCCTGTATTTACAATTTTCACCATCGTATCGTATTAATTTACTATAGCTAATTAAATCATATTTTACTATACATTATTTTGTATTATTCGGAACAACCAAATTTAACTTAAGTGAAGTTATAGTAGGCCTACTCATTCACTCTGTATATGTTACTTTCTTATTCACAATTATTATTGCATATAGGGTCCATTAAATTTAAGATGGTTTGTTGCTTATAATGATAAACTTGCCTTTATGAAGAAACACACACAAATAAAAACAAACTAGAGAAACTTTTAGGGCGTGCGTACGTGCATGGACCATGTGTAATGTTTTGGAATAATTATGAATTATGGACCGAAGGACCGTTTCTAAGTTTCATGGAATTGACTTTTCTTGATAGGTAGATAATAGTATATAGATGCATAACTTTTGTGTCACTGTGCCTTAGTAGTAAAGTAAAGGGGCATGCGCCCACGGGAGCCTATATAAAAGCCTAAATATATGGAGGTATATATAACGTCGACATAAATTTTATATCCAAGAATTCATCACATGCATATGAATTCAACTAATAGATCCTAATGTATTAAATGTTTTATGAACTTTGAAATATGTGGATAGCAAATATCGTTATAACATAGAAAAACAGAGCATGATGAAACGTTGAAATATGTGGATAGCGAATATCGTATTGGTGGATGCATGATGATAGTGACGAAATGCAAGCAAAACTCGTTATAAAGTAAATTCCTACTTTTTTTTGGTTAAACTATAAAGGGAAATGTAATTATTAATACTATATAGCGAAATGAGTCTACAAGAAAAATGCTAGCAAATATAGGATCATGTAACAACCAACAAGCATGTGGAATCATTACAAGCTTCCAAAATTCATTGAAGTTTAACCAATTCCAACCCAAAACTCATCATGATGGTGATGATGATAACTACTAACCACACATACGTTTCATTGATTTTGACATGCTGCCAAATGAGATACATCTTACTATTAGGAAGGTTCACCTAATATTCTCCCCGGTTACCTTTTTTTGTCTCCATGCATACAAAAAAGGACTACATACATTCCTATTTCTTTTTGGGTTATTTTATTCCCACGTTATGAATTATTATTATTATTTTTTTTTTTGTTATGAATTATTTTACATTATATATATACACTCATTTAAAAAAGTATGTTCATCTAAAACAATCGGAGATAAATCTAATTATCTGATACATAGTTTGTCTATACTAAATTGTAATAGTCTAATAATATTCCTATATTGATCGATGTCATGGATATATAAGTTCACTTTCACCAAACACAAGGTAGTCAATTTAAAGGCTGAGTTAACATATTTCCTATTTTTTGGGAGGTCTTGGTCAAGAAAACTCGTTACCACAAAAAAAAAAAAAAAAAAAAAAAACTTATGAAAGTTTCTAAATTCAAAACTAAAAATGCGAAAATATAGGTTGGGGATCAAATAATTATTTCGAAATCAACATCGAGTAGATGAAATGCACACGAAGCATGATACACCTTATTATATTTTTATTGGTGTGGGTTTTAACCTTTCACTATGAGTTTTTTACACTAAGAAACCCTACGAGTAACCGATCGAGAGACGTATATAGAAGATAGAATGAATGGATGTGAGTTTGGTTTAGTTTACCTCCATTGAGCCAAAGAAGGAGAGGTTTTTTGCTTGGATTATGAGTGGCTTCAAAGAACCAATAGAACAATGCTCTTCCATGTGTTTCATTAACCGTTACATAACCGGCGTATTGCCGGAATTTCACCGGCGGCTGTCCCGGAAGTTCTTTGACTCGATCAGCTCGTTGTGCCGCCAAAACCCTAGACCGGAAACAACCACTGTCGCCGTCGTTGTCACTGCACAGCTTTTCTGCTGATGATGATGACGATAAGCTAAGAAGAGAGGACACAAGAAATAGGACAAGAACAGAGAACACAACACTATGAGAACCCATTTCTTTTTTATTATTATTGTGGAAATTGTGAAGTGACTGTGTAATCTTATATAATGTGGTGAGAGAGAGAGAAAGAGAGAATGTATTAAGAGACAGATAAGAACACTCTGTAGTCTCACTGGGTGGTAACCATATTCATAAGATAAGACACATGAGAAAAATTCAAAATCTTGATAAAGTAAGAAGATTTTTTTCTTTCTTTCTTTCTTTTTAATTAATGATAATATGCACTTTCTGTTTGACTGTTATATATATATATATATAGGAAAGTTTGTTAAAATCTGAGTTTCCCTTATTTATATGCATTTCTCTTTTTGTTTACATTAGATGTGAAATATAATATCTACACACGCAACTTGTGCACTGTCTTCTATTTGGAATTTTATGATAATTCATATTGCGTTGTAACCATTTTTATAAGACGGAAGACGTATTAAAAAAAATCAAAATTGATATTATTACTATTAACAATAGTAGCAATTTCTTTTATGAAAATAGAAAGGTTTGTTAGAAATTGAGTTTCCTTTTTTATGGTCAAATTCTCTTTTTTTTTGTTATACTAGATAATAGAAAATACCTATATATACACAGACGCAACTTGTGATATGGTTCCAAATAATATCGTTTCTGAGCGAGTATAAATTTTATGATTGATCTATAATAAACACAAAAAGAAGACGATAATATATATTAAAAAAATGTTTAAGAAAATTAGAGATAATGAAGTGATTGGTCAATGGATTGGAATAGAAGGATCCAAATAAAAAGCAGAGGAGAAGCTAACGATAGTGACGGTTCATAAGATTAGAGAGATTTTGACCAAACACTGTTTTACTTCTCTCTCTCATGTTCCTTCCCTCCCCTTGAAATTAGCAACGACCGATCCACATAACATTTTATATGGGAATTGTGATGTATGTGCAAAGTAAATACCTGTTATCTAACAAAACAGAATGTTACGGCTTTGGTTGCGTAATAAAAGATTCAGTTTCTGTTTATATACGTCATACATGTGTATCTACGTCTCCATGTACTCATTTCATACCTATAACACATTTATGAAGTCACGAGGCATTTATGTGAATGTGAAATGTTTTACCATTCAAATTTTACATTTTTTGCTTGGTTTTTTTGTTTTTAACTCTAAAAATATAGGTCTTAACAGGACATCTGTATCTTGTTATGAGAAGACGAATAAATAATCATAGAGCTTGCTACCTCACTGGTTAATCTTCGGAAAGAGAGACAACTGCAGAGGTCCTGATTCGAACCGCGACAACAGAGAGGGGAGTTGCATGTTTTGGTCCATGGTTCGAAAAGATTGAGAATTAAGGTCCATCTCCATATATTGTTATGGCCTTATGTGGATGGCATTGTAAGTCCTAATATATATATTTTAGGTTTTATTACCATATGATACTTCTTATCCTCTAAACATGAAATTAGATTTAGAATTTAGAATTTTATATATACATTAATACATATTTTATATTCAAATGTAGATTTTTTTTTTTTTTCTAGCGGATGTGGATTTGTCTAGTGGAGGTCAAATCATTCACAAATATTTAAACACTTGGACATTTATGACCAACGATGTGATGTTAATTTAATAACTTTGACTAGCAAACTTGATCGAAAATCAAATCTATCAATTTAGTCATCACCATCGTTCCAACTCTATGATTGCATAGGCTTAATGCAGTTTCCCTATCCAAGTTGCACTTGTTCTTCTATCACATGTTTGTGTGGTGCTCTTCGTGCAGAGTATTAAGGTAAAAACCTTTCAATTTATTACTATAACCTATCGAAACTCAAATAACAAAGATTTTTGTGCAACAGCCGAAAACAGTGTAAAAGGTTAAAAAGAAAGTCTTGGAAAAATACTAAAACCAAAATAGTGAAAGACTAATCGTAACGACGTCGCATTTCTAGTCCAAAGAACACAGAGGAGCATGGTTTGAAACAGAGCCTTTCAAGCTTTGAAGAAAACATAAAAAAGAGAACTGGACAAGCTTAGCTCCATCTTCTCCGATCCTCCTCTTCGTTAACCGGAGTATACCAATCTGGTCGTCTCTTAGAGTTGCTCAGCCTGTAATTCAGCAATAGTTCCTCATTACACAACGCCCTCGTTGCCACCAAAACCAGTGTCTTTAGAACCGGAGCTTCTAACCCGTTTTTACTCCCTGTCTTAAACCAGAAGCTTCCAAACCTCTTCATCTTTATTTCTCCAGAATCCCCAAAAGATATATTCGGAATGTAAGGCCGCAGATCTTTCTCCATCAAGGGGAAGTCATAAGGACATATCATAACGTTTGGAGTCATCTCTTTCGCCGGGTGGTTAGCTAAGTGAGCTAAAGCCAACGGATTTCTCCTCTCAATAACATCTTTTGCTCTACCCGAACCCTCGAGAGGCTTACTCAACGCTTTCCATAACCTGTCTGATCCGTTTTCAGCGGTTTTGGTGTTTGTTACGACCTTAGGTGTGTAGGACCCGTTCCATACTTCCCTAGACTCTCCTCCAAGTCCCCAAGGCTGAGCGTTTATTACAGTTCCATCGTACCTTGTAATGAGATATGAGTTCTGTGAATCAACCTTCGGGTACCCGGGAATGTATCTGTAGAAAGCAGGAGAGTAAATAACTCCAGGGTAAAAGGCTAAGACGGTTCCAACATCTGCTTCGCCTTTGATGAAACAACCTTGACCAGCATCTTTGTGAGGTATTACAGACGGTTTGATCTCGAGGGTGTAACCCATTTGATCCATTAATCTCTGTGAGACCTCGTTGAGTTTCAAAGGCTTTGTCTCGGGAACAACTGTGCTGAAGAAGAAGAATCAGTTTAAGATGAAATAAACTGGTGAGCATAAGTACGCAAATCGGTTGAAGGAAAGTATAACACTTACGAGGCTTAACTGCATCTGAGGAAGCATTACTACTACCGACGGCGAAAGTAAGACCACTTCTACGAGGAGGAGGAGGAGGAGGGTTTGTCGATTGTGAGCCCGACTCGTTCTTGCTAACATCAGGAAGAAGGATGCCATCCATCAAAGAGCAGAAGTTTTCAACTTGGTAGTGAATGTTCTCTTGAACTTGCTTCTGCTGCTCAGATAAAGTGGCTTTACCAGCCATCTCAATGATCTCTTCTGCATCCGTCTCCTCAGCTTCTCTTCCCAACCGGTTATAACTAAACACAAATCAAGGACGATAGAGTGTGATGAAAGCAGTGGGACAATGATAACACAAATCCATACAAGAATCAGGCTTTGACTCTTCACAGAGACAAATAACGAACCTTGTATACATAAACAGTTTGTTAACGTCGGCTTCAAATTGCAGTTGCCTTGGGTTCTTAGCAAATGTGGTACTCTTGGCAAGAACTCCAACAGCCTAGAAAACACAAAGTAATCAAACAAACTGAACAATGATCTACAATCAGCCAGTGGAAAAATTCAAAATATCCATATCAGCACTGCCTAAAAACTCTTACTCAAACCCTGAATCCTCAACACTGATCAACTGAGCAACTTCATATGACATTTTAACACTAAAAACGAAACCTTTACGATTCTCTCCTCCAACCTAATTTCATCTCTTCTAATCTTCAAACAAACTGATGCAAATAGAAATGACTACATCCGACGGAAAAATTTAAACTTTCTTCGTATCCAGTTTTAACACAGACAGAAGCAAGAGATGATGATTCAATAACCTGCTGGAATTTATTGAAAAGAGACGCCATTTTTGTGTTTCCTTTCCTCACAAACGAAACGATCCACCACCGTCTCTGTTATAAGGGTTCCAAGAAACTACTGAAGAACATCAGAAGTCGCAAGAGCTTGGAGTCGAATCAAAAACCTTCATTGATGAAGAAGACTGCATCTAGGACTAGTACTCCGGAGCACACACCTTCCATGGCTCCATCACCATGGTTGGGCTTGTTTCTTTGATAATGGGCCAAAAAGATTGCTTTGAAGGCCTATTCTATATTTTTTTTTTTTTTTTTTTTTTTTTTGACAACAATGGAAAAAATTAGCTCAAACGAGCCAATTGGGGGAGAAAACGTTAACAAAGGTAATAGCATGCGGTTGGGTACGAACTTGTCGTGCCAAACGATCCGCAAACTCATTGTCCTTCCTAGAGATCAGGGTCAAAGAGAAACTCGAGAATTCCGCTATGTCCACCTTGATGTCTTCGAGATAAGCTGAGTAGGCTGGCCAGTCGGAGGAGAAGACACCATCTTCACCAAATCTGAACAGTCTGTATAGAAAGCCACATCCAAATGATCGTGACCTATCATGCACCTCATTGCCCAAACGAAGGCTTCGACTTCAGCATGTAGAGATGATAAACTGCGGCGGAAATTTGCAGCGCCCATAAGGGGAATCCCCAGCGCGAACGACAAACCCACCCCGCTCCAGCAAACCTATCGGCATCCTTCCAGGAGCCATCAACAAAACAACGATATCCTGAAAAACAGCGGGAAGCTGAACACCCCGCATCTCCACCCGAGGGGCAGGGAGTTGGTTGAGCGAGCAACCCACCTCTTCCTCGGCCTGGGCTTCCAACCACGCCTTTGCCTCACTAAGGGCAAGACGGACCACTTCATCCGGTTTTTCCTGCTCATTCGTAAAAACCTTTGCATTTCTGGCTTTCCAGATATACCATACTATCCAGGGGAAGGCTGGGACCTGGGCTCCTGGATTATGATCCCCTAAGAAATGATCCAAATTAGCATATACCGAGGGAGTTGGAAAAGCCTGAAAACCCGTAGGAACATTAGCAATAGCCCAAGCTTGTCTTGCTGGGGGACATTCGAAAAGAGCATGATTTATAGTTTCATCCTCCACCCCACACCGAGAGCAGAGTACATCACAAGAAATACCCCGACGTCTTAAATTAGCAGTCACCGAAAGACACCCAGAAAGAATCTGCCACATAAAATGCTGTAACTTCGGTGGGCACCGGGTTTTCCAAACCGCAGCCTTGAGAGGCGTAATATCAGGACCATGAGCAACCACTTGGTTCCCCGATTAACAGCCATACGTGCAACCTGATATCCCGACCGCACCGTATACTTCCCCGTTTTGTAAAATGCCATCCAAGCGAGTCCGGTTGTGGATTAAGACTCAAAGGAATAGCTCCAATCAAATCAACATCAGCTGAAGCGAAATGGGCGGCAAGCCGATCCAGTCGCCAGGTGTTATTTGCACGATCTATAAGATCATTTATTTGAAGCAAAGGATCCTTAAAAGAATCTTTGCTTTGCGCTGGTCTCGGAATTGAGCTGGAACCCAGGGATCTGTCCATATAGAAATAGTATCCCCGGATCCAACCCGTGTAATCAGCCCTTTATTTACCAGAGATCTAGCAGAAGTAATACTTCTCCAACCATACGATGGAGAATAAGACTTTATCGGTACCAGAGGGTTTGAATTCCGGTAGTACCGACTTTTAAAAACCCGAGCAAACAGCGAATCCGGTACCTCAATCAGACGCCATAATTGCTTAGCCAACAGAGCCGTATTAAAATCATCCACATTCCGAAATCCTAACCCGCCCAATTGCTTACTAGAACAAAGTTTTTCCCATGCTAACCAATGCATTCCCCCGGAATGACCATTGCTGCTCCACCAAAAATTTGCCACTGCACTAGTAAGTTTGGACGTAATTGTTTTCGGAATTCGGTAACAAGACATCACAAAAGTCGGAACAGCAGTAGCAACTGACTTGATCATGACTTCTTTTCCCCCCTTGGACAGAAGCTTCGCCGTCCAACCAGTGGTACGACTCTGTAACCGATCCCTAACAAAGGAAAAACCTTGGTTTTAGACCCCCCAGACTCTCCGGTAGACCCAGATACGAACCCATCCCACCGATATTTGTAATACCAAGTGTTAGGTGCACCTCGGTACATATTTGTTCAGGCACCAGATGACCAAATTGTAGCGATGATTTGGAGAAATTAATCTGTTGCCCCGAGGCAGCCTCATAAGTTCTCAAAACCTCTAAAATCGCCCCACATTCCTCCTTAGTGGCTTTACAAAAACAAACTATCATCGGCAAACAAGAGGTGAGTTATTGCCGGACACTTATTTGCCACCTTGATACCCGTAATCCGTTTATCCGATTCTGCTTTCCGGATATTCGCAATAAGGACCTCCGTACAAATAATGAATAAATACGGTGATAGCGGATCCCCCTGCCGTAACCCTCGCTCTGGTTTAATAAGCCCATTTGGTAGCCCATTCAGCAAGACCTTATATTCCACCGAAGAGACACAAAAAATGATCCAGGTGATCCATTTCTCCGAGAAGCCCATCTTACGGAGGACCCGTTCAATAAATAACCATTCCACCCTATCATAAGCCTTGCTCATATCCGTCTTGATAGCCAGATATTTCGACTTGCATGAATTATTTGTGCGGAGCCCATGAAACATCTCTTGAGCAATCAAAATGTTATCCGAGATTAAACGGCCGGGAACAAAGGCGGATTGAGTCTCCGAAATAAGGCTAGGAAGAACCTTCTTCAACCGTTGGCATAAGATTTTGGAAATAATTTTATATCCCACATTGCACAAGCTAATAGGACGTAATTCCGCCATCCGAGTTGGCTTAGCCACCTTGGGGATTAAACAGATATGTGTTGTGTTTAGATCCTTATCAAAAAACCCTTGTTGAAAAAATGAATTCACTAAAGCAAGTAAGTCCGTTTTCACGACACTCCATGCCTTCTGGAAAAACAAAGCCGTCAAACCATCTGGACCCGGAGCCTTATCCGGGTTCATCATAAACAATGCTGTTCTAACCTCCCTCTCCGTTGCGGCCCTAGTCAGCTGTTCATTTGTCTCATCTGTAACAACTCTCTGAACCTCCCCTAGAACATCCTCAAAATTATCCGGGTTAATGCTAGTAAAAAGTTCCTCAAAATACGACACTGCAGTTGAACAGATTACAGTATCATCTGTAGACCAAACATCATTTTTATCAAACAGACCCACAATCCTATTCCGAGCTCGCCGTTGTTTTGTCAGGGCATGAAAATATTTGGAATTCCGATCACCCAACCGCATCCAACGACTACGGCTTTTCTGGTACCAATAAATTTCCTCATCCCGATATGCCGCTTGTAGCTTGGCACTTAACTCCGTAATCACTTCTGGCGTGGTCGCGTCATCCGCCTGAGCTACCGACAATTGTCCTTTCAAATCCTCAATGACATCCCTTCCAACCGGAACCTGAGCTTTCCGCCACCTAGAAATCGCCTTCCTGCAATTGACTATCTTACCAACAAAAACCCCAGAACGACGACCCTGATCCGCATTCCAACCCGTAGATATAGCATCCATCAATCCCTCCTTACCAAGCCAACGTCTATCAAATTTAAAACTCCCTTTCCCCCGTGTATATTTGGCACCAATGACAGCGACCAAAGGTGCATGATCAGAAGCAACCATTGGCAGATATTCGATTACGGTATCCGGAAAAATCTCATGCCAATCCTCATTGCCTAAAGCTCTATCCAAACGGCACCGAATCGGTTTTTTATCTCTCCACCCACGCCAAGAAAGAAAATCTCCAAGGTATGGGAAATCTAAAAAACCACAATCCTGAATCATACAGTTGAAAGAACGGAAAGAATATGCCGGTCGTATCTTCCCACCCCTCTTTTCATGATTTCCTGTTAACTCATTAAAATCCCCAATAATAAACCACGGTGAGCTACGCTGAACCCCAATCCGAGTTAAACGTTCCCAAACCAAATCACGTTTCTTAGGGACCGGGTCCCCATACACAAAGGTTAAATGAAAAATTTTGCCTTTATAAACCGCTTCAATATCAATGATTCTATCAGACTCAAAAAGAACTGAAACATTAAAATCATCCTTATTATAAAAAAGTGCCAATCCACCACTACAACCAACAGGATCAACAGTTATTAAATTTAAATAGCCAAAATGGCCTACAAATTGTTGCAGAAAATTAAAAGACTGTTTTGTTTCTGACAAAAACAAGAAATCCGGACGATGCTGAAACCAAAGATCCCTTAGATATCCAATTGTTGCCTTGTTACCAAGACCTTGACAATTCCAGCTCAAAATCTTCATTTATCAAGCATTAGGTTTTGGTGGCTTCCCACCCATCGGTCCCTTAGACGTGTCCTGGTTCTTAGGGTTTGGTCCATCGCCAACCTGGTCAGCACGAGGAGCAGGCCTTTTCTTTGGAGTGGCACGAAGATAAACATTTAGCTTCCTTGAACCACTACCTTTCAGCAGACCTGCACCCTTAGGCTTACCTACCTTGTCCAGCTTAAGAGTACCTCCCTCAGCGAACCCCACCTGAGCATCTTCACACATCGATTCCGTACCCTCTCCTGCGAACCCAGCAGCGACCTCCATTGCTGACCCAGCAAGCGGCGGGACAGTTGAGGATGATGATGCTTCAGCAGGGAGCGAAACATCCATGTGATCCTCCCCTCCATCCCCAAACTCCTCTCCTGAACTTGCTGAATCCGCAAAAGAGTCATCACGAGGAAAATCCGAACCCTCACTAGCCAAACCGTTTCCCTTTAGCACCGGTGAATCTGAAGTCTCACTAACAACCGGAACAGCGACCTGAGCAACATGACTAACAGCATCTACCACAGCTACAGCAAAGGTTGCATTACCGGTGTTCACATCATCTGCATCCTGTATCACCGATCCCTTATCCTTCACCCCTGTGACCTCCGTAGCTGGAGGTGCCAGTGCAGTGATTCCTTTCTCAGCCTGTCCATCCTGAAGCCCTGCAGCAGTCGCACTACCAGTTGCATTCTGCAAAGCGAGAACCCCATCATCAACCACCGCAAGACTGGCCTCTTGAAAAAGAGGTCTCCGGACCCTCTTTGTGGGTTGGGGACGGACACCCCCATCCTGAGCCAGCAAAATCTTCTCACTGGGACCCTTTGACTGACCTTGTTCTTGTTCCTCAGCTGGGACCACCACCGAAGTAAGGACATCAGCAGCAACCCGAGCCATATGACGGTTATCATTCACTTGAGAATAAGTGGGAAGGCTTTTTGGCTTAACATACGGTTCCCCAATATCACCACCAATCCGACCTTTAGATCCGAAAGCCTGTTTTCCCTGTTTGACCGCTGACGCTCTGTGTTGCAAGGCACACCTGATCCCTCATCGACCTTCTCCTTTCCCTTTTTCCGATCACTTGTAGCCGCACCCTTGTAACTCTGCACCGGTCTACCAACTTCCGCTTCCATAGGGACAGGGAGAGCAGGAGCAGACTTGGGTTCCAACAATGGGCAGTGATCAGTGGCATGACACATACTGAAGCATCTTTTACAATATCCAAAAGCCTTTCAAACCGCAAGGAAACAAAGGTCTCCTCCCCGTTGTAGAACTCAATGACCGTATCAAAACATAATGGTTTGAAACCATTCACAACCACTCGAACCCTGCCTCCGTCAATATCCACATCAACAACACGACCAAGATCCTCTCCAATGCTCCTGAATGTAGGTTCCGCCCAGAATTGAAACGGGACCCCTATCACTCGACCCAAAAGTAATCTCGACGGATAATCCGGATCAACCGTCGGACTCCATCGTACCATCGACAGCATCCACCGATCAAAGTGAAACGGCTCCATGCGAAGAACCTCCGTGATGTCCTCCTCGTTGTCGAAATCAAATTGGAACTTCCCGAGCCCCAAATCAGCTCCCACCACCTTGCCCTCCAAATGCCAGATTCGAGGGAGCATAAATAGGAGAGACTTCATGTCTTGACATCTTGGGTTCATGCAACGACCCACCACTGTCTTGGAGTAACCCTTGATCAAAGCCGAGTTATCAAAATAAGGGATTTTGATCTTCCGCTTCGGACCCAAACCATCAACCTTCTTCCCGGACCCATTCGCACCCAATAACCCACTTTGCGACATTCTCAAACGTAGCACGACAGAACCAAGAAAACAGAAAAAGAAAGAAACTGTGTAAGATAAACCGAAAGCCCAAAGAACAATGAAATTGTGATGAGAGGTAAGCGAAGAAGAGAACCCCTTTTTATACCTCACGACTTGCCGTGGGAGGATCGTGAGAGCCCATTTATGACCTTCCGAGAAATCCCACTGATTCCGCCAGACCGAGTAAAGAAAAGATAACAGTATCAATTCTCTCTGGACAAACAAACACCAGTGACGTCGACGTGATCACAAAAAATCAGGAACAGACTGATCGAATAAAACAGAGATTCTCCTTCTCCGAGTAAACCGTGATTGAAAAGCACAGAATCCGCTCTTTCCATCTGCGGACATCTCATCGAATTAAGGATCCCAGAATCTGAGAGGAAAAGCAATCCTAATGCAGTCCCCCGTTTGTGAGATGGAGATCCCACAAAAATCCAAAACCAGATCGCCAAAATCAAAATGATTCCCCATAGGATTTGTAACTTTCCTCCAACAGAGAGTACCCATTTATGAGACCATGAACCCGAAAAAATCAGAATCCGACTGATCCAACAAGACAGAGATTCACCTTCCCCGCGGAAACCGTGATTAAAAAACCCAAAGTCCGTTCTTTCCATCTGCAAAAATCGCATCAGATTAGAAGTCTCAGATTCTGAGGGATAGAAAAATCCTGATACAATCTCCCGGAAATGAGATTGAGATCCCAGACAAATCCAAATCCAACCCGAGGAAATCAGATCCTCCCATAAGAAACCAAACTCCCATGAAAGACGCAAGACCGTATAACTCTGGAGACCAAATCCCAATCTACTCCCAAATCTCTTCCTCCCTCTTCCATTACTGACTGAACCAAAGGATAAGGGAAACCCAGAATACCCAGAAAGTGATAACCGATCAAGACCCGAATCAATCGAAAACATGGAAACCCTAGATCCGCCGCATCGCCATCGCCATCGTCTCTCTCTCTCTCTGGAGAATAATTACTTTATAAGGCCTATTCTATAGTTGACACTTTATTTACATGCAATTGATATTAAATAATTAATTTAATAAATAAATTAACTTTAATTTATATTTGTTTTTTTTATAGAAACTAAGGGTTTTAAAAAGTCACAAAACTAATTGTAAATGTATTTTTTTTTCTTATAAAGATGTGAGTGAAAAAGTATTGTTCTTTAAAAAATTGAAAAACTGATTTGATAAAAAATGACTTTTAGCCTCACATACTATATTTTACTTTCACGGGTTTCATATGATGAGTTTTTGCGAATTAAAAATCTTTGAACATGTTACTGATCCGCCTAGTTGGTTTGGACTATAGAACCAACACTAAAACTATTAGTTTATTTCATATACTATAGATTTGTAATATAATAATAGTTTGGAAATTATGAAGATTTATGAAGATTTTTGAAGAGTTCTTTTTTTTTTTTTTTTTTTTTTTTTTTTTTTTTTGACAACGAAAGATCAGCTCAAACGAGCCAATTGGTTGGGAAATCGGTTACAAACAAAACTTGGTGCGGAGATGTACGCGCTTGGCGTGCCAAACAATCCGCCCTTACATTAGCATTTCTAGAAATTAGAGATAAAGAGAAAGAAGAGAATTCCTCCCTATCAGTCTTGATGTCGTCAAGGTACGCCGAGAACGCTGGCCAGTCGGAAGGGGAAGACACCATCTTCACCAAGTCTGAGCAGTCGGTATAGAAAGCCACCTCTCTGAAGTCATGCCCGATCATGTAGCGCATCGCCCAAAGGAAAGCTTCAACTTCAGCATGTAATGGAGATAGACTTCGTCGGAAATTCTTGGCACCCAAAAACGGCAAACCTGTCTGGGCGGAGGTACAACACCATCCAGCACCTGCATACAAATCCCCTGCTTTCCAAGATCCATCTATGAAGCATCGGTATCCCGAAAAATCCGTAGGAAGGGAGGTTGTAGCCACCCTTGCCGTGGTCTCCAAAACTGGTGGAAAAGTGGGATATATCACAGAATCGTCCTCGACCTGAGCCTGCTGCCACGCTGCAGCTTCTCCCTCTGCTATCCTAACAATATCCTCCGGCCGCTCCACAATATTTTCAAAAACACGTGCATTCCGTCCTTTCCAAATAAACCACATAAGCCACGGAAACGCCGCAACATGGGCTCCAGGATTCTGCTGTCCTAAAAAATGGTCAACATTTGCATATACCGATTCCGTCGGGAAAGAATTAGGTCCCACCGGTACATGAGCGAGAGCCCAAACCTGACGGGCCGGAGGACACACAAAGATTGCGTGATTGATAGTCTCCAAATCCGCGCCACATCGTACGCACCGTAAGTCGCAAGCAATACCCCGTCGTCCCAAATTTGCCGAAACCGAAATACACCCAGTTAAGACCTGCCACATAAAGTGTTGGATCTTAGGTGGGCAACGAGCCCTCCACACGCTAGCCAGTAGGGGGGTAATTTCCGGGCCAGAGCCAGTGGGCGCAAAAGTCCGAGACACGTTATGACGTGCAGTGTGATAGCCAGATTTGACGGTATACATCCCAGTTTTCGTGAAGTGCCAACCAAAAGGATCATCCTTTTGATTACCACCCAAAGGTATAGCCCTTATCAATGCAACATCAAGTGGGTCAAAATGCTCATTAAGCATATCCATCCGCCAAGTATTAGTTTGGCGATCAATTAATTGATTCATTTGAAGAGAAGGATCCTTGAACGGACCCTTACTTAAAGCTGGTCTCGGGAATTGAGCTGGTACCCAAGGGTCAGACCATATAGAAATGGTGTCCCCAGAGCCAACCCGTTTAATAAGCCCTGTATTAACCAGAGAGCGAGCAGAACATATAATCCTCCACCCATAGGAGGGAGAGTATGACCTAATTGGATCCAAAGGATGCGTATTCCTATAATACCTACTTTTAAAAACCCTGGCAAACAGCGAATCTGGCACGTCTATTAGACGCCATAGTTGCTTGGCCAATAATGCCGAATTAAAATCATCCACATTCCTAAAACCAAGACCACCCAACTGTTTACTAACACATAATTTCTCCCAGGCAAGCCAATGCATGCCCCCTGTCTGACCACTAGTACTCCACCAAAAATTTGCCACTGCACTGGTAAGCTTGGATGTTATTGTTTTTGGTAAACGAAAACAAGACATCACAAAAGTTGGAACAACAGTAGCCACAGATTTAATCATCACTTCCCGTCCCCCTTTTGATAGTAAATTTGTCGTCCAACCATTCGTCCGACTCTGAATCCGCTCCCTAACAAAGGAGAAAACCTTAGTCTTAGCCCCACCCAAACTCTCAGGTAAACCCAGATACGATCCCATACCACCCAAGGTTGTGATCCCGAGAACGTCCTGAGTTCGGTTTTTGTCTGCTCATCAATCTTGTGCCCAAATTGTACCGATGATTTCGTAAAATTAATTTGTTGACCCGAGACAGACTCATACTGTTTTAGAATATCTAAAATAGCCCGACATTGTCCTCTATCCGCCTTACAGAAGAAAAGACTATCATCGGCAAACAACAAATGCGTAATAGGCGGGCATCTATTTGCCACTTTGATCCCAGTAATAAGTTGATCCCTCTCTGCTTTCCGTATATTAGCAATTAAAGCCTCTGTACATAGGATAAACAAATAAGGGGACAAAGGATCACCTTGTCGCAACCCCCTCTGTGGAACAATCAAACCATTCGGCTGTCCATTAATAAGAACCCTATGCTCTACCGAAGTGACACAAAACATTATCCAAGAAACCCATGACTCGGCAAACCCCATCTTCTGTAACAGAGCTGCCACAAAATCCCACTCCACCCTATCATATGCCTTGCTCATGTCTGTTTTGATGACCATAAATTTTCCTTTACAAGACGGGTTGGTGCGCAAACCATGAAACATCTCTTGAGCGATAAGGATGTTATCTGAGATCAGCCGACCTGGGACGAAAGCCGATTGAGTCTCAGAGATAAGACCAGGTAAAACCCTCTTAAGGCGCTGACATAAGATCTTTGAAATAATCTTATATCCAACGTTACACAGACTAATCGGCCGTAATTCTGCCATTCTAGTTGGCTTGGCCACCTTTGGAATAAGTCAAATATGGGTTCGATTTAGGGCCTTGTCAAAAACTCCCTCCACTAAAAATTTATTAACCAAATCTACCAGGTCCGTCTTAACTATACCCCATGCTTTTTGAAAAAACAAAGCTGTCATCCCGTCTGGGCCAGGGGCTTTATCCGGGTGCATCATAAATAAAGCAGACTTGACCTCAGCCTCCGTAGCGGGTGTTGTCAGCCGCTCATTATCCTCAGCTGTAATAACCGTATTGACCTCCCATAGGACCTCCTCAAAGTTATCCGGGTTTGTTGAAGTCAACAAATCCTCAAAATAAGAGACCGCCGTATTACATATATCCACATCCTCGGTTGACCAGATGTCATCCTTATTAAACAAACCCGTGATCCGATTACGAGCCCGTCTTTGCTTTGTTAATGCATGAAAATATCTGGAATTTTTATCCCCCAATCTCATCCATTTACTCCGACTCTTTTGATACCAGTAAATCTCTTCATCCACATATGCCTGGCGTAAACGATTTTGTAAATCCGAGATTGTAGCAGGAGGAATTGAATCATCCGCCAAAGCCACCTCTAACTGCCGCTTTAAATCCTCAATAGTTTCCCTACCATATGGGACTTGTGATTTACGCTACTGTGAAATGGCCTTCCGACAATTCACAATTTTATGCACGAAAGCACCTAAATCCTGGTCCCTGTCCCCGGCCCACCCTGATGCAATCGCATCCATCAGCCCTGCCTTTCCAATCCAGCGGCGGTCAAACATAAAGCTCCTTTTCCCCCGCGGCCTTTTAGACCCAAAAGTAATCACTAGAGGCTTATGATCAGAGGCTATCATTGGTAAATACTCTGTTACCGTGTCCGGGAACAAATCATGCCAATCCTCATTCCCTAATGCTCTATCCAGCCGACAACGAATGGGTTTCTTATCCCGCCAACCCCTCCAAGACAAACAATCACCAATATAAGGAAACTCCAATAAACTACAATCCCGAATCATCCCGTTAAAAGAAAGAAAAGAGGAAGGATGACGTAGCTTCCCTCCCCTTTTCTCATGATTCCCTGTCATCTCATTAAAATCCCCAACCAAAAACCAAGGGGTGGACCGATTAGAGCTAATTCTTAAAATCCGTTCCCACACCAGATCCCTATTTTTGGGGACCGGATCCCCATAAACGAAAGTTAAATGGATTATTCGGCCTTTGAAGACCGCTTCAATGTCAATCAATCTGTTAGACTCAAATAAAACCGAGACATGAAAATCATCCTGATTATAAAAAAGAGCCATACCACCACTACAACTAATAGGATCTATTGTTTTTAATTTTTTATACCCAAAATGACCAACAAACTTTTCTAGAATAAGGGTAGGTTGTTTGGTTTCCATGAGAAACAAAAAATCAGGTCGATGTTTAGATCATAAATCCCGAAGATTACCAATTGTGGCCTTATTACCCAGGCCTTGACAATTCCAACTCACAATATTCATGGAAAATAAAATGATATCATGGGAGTTAACACACATCATGATGGTGAGAAGACCGGTCTCCACAAACATATGAAAGATCGAAGAAAACAAAGCAAATAAAAATTGCAGCCAGGGTAAACACCAAGAGAGAAGACCGGTCTCCACAAACGCTTGCAGGCCTTGACACACTAAACACATTAATCAACCGATGGGGTTGGAGATTCAACAAAATCATAAAAAATAAATAAATAAAAAATAATAAGTGAAAGATTGTTAAAGATTGCTAGAGAGTTTTGTTGATTTGTTTTCTAAAATCTTGTAAAGTCCTCCAAACAATCCCTGTATTTTTATGATACTTTCCATGACTTTATTTTGTAAAGAAAGTGTCTAAAATCATGAACCAATAACATAATAATTAAACTCATTAACAATCCTATATTCTTTTGTTTTAATTGAATAACACAAAACTTTTAATGACTTTATAAAAGTCTGAATCCAATAACCTAGATTTGTTAAGATTTTAAATGACTTTTTATAAATCACAAACTAATAACACTAAACTTTAACATAGTTTAACAAAATCTTGATCTAATAACAACAGATTCTACATAAAATCTAAAATCTTTAAAACTCTATTCAAATCTTAAACCAATAACCCCCACATATAAATTATTTAGTATATGAACTACAAAATATTACACATACTATAACACATTCTTAATATTCCAAAAAAAAATTGTATACACATAAAAATATACACTAACATATCATATAGACATATACCTCTATTTAATTATAGAAAACTAAACTAAATGTTTTAAAATTTTATATTCTACAAATTTAATGTAATTAGGTTATCCTTTATCTTATAATTCACAAGTCACCTGTCAAATAGAAATTTGCCAAATAGATTTTGTGTGTAATTAAAAAACATTTTAAAACATAACAATATATTTTGTTCCTATTAGTACGCAACAACAACAAAACTAGATTTTATTAGATTTTCCACGATCTCCATCTCCTTCAAATGAACTGCTGAAGAACCAATATAAATAAGTAAATAACCTTCGGTATTAGCAATTTATTGTTGATCGTTTCAATCTCATCCACACTTTTCACTTATACAGCAAAACAAATATCTTCTATTTTTCCAATGCTAATCTTCATAAATTTAAAAATGCTAAAACATCTTGGAAATGATCAACTAGATCGAGGCTAAAGGGTTTTGAAAGCGTGTTGGGGGAAGAGGTGATCATATTGGAGAGATTCAACAACAGTAAATGATGTAGAGGCATGGTTTACAGAAATATAGTGGAAGTTATTCAGCAAATTCTGGGTAAATGATTAAATCAGCATTCACAGTAAAATATTTTGGTGTTTTCATTTTTGATTATTATTTAATCTGCGGTAAAAAAAATCATCGTTACCAGATACATAGAAGAAGAGATTAAAGAAGCAAGTTAAAGAAGAAGAATAAAGGAGAAGAGTCTCAAACCATGTGTTGCTCACTTGCTGATATGTTCATTAAAAGGTCATAGCTAAACTTTTTTGCCCATTCAAAGTTTTACAGATATTTGCATTTCATTTCACTGTCAAATCATTTTTTTCAAATAGTACAAATATTGTGAGTTGTGACATGTCTCAAAGTATCATCAATTCATAAATAATTTGTAGTTTTGTTAACAATTTTTTCTTTATTTAAGTTTCTAAATTTTCAAATTGGAAATTCTTAAATTTATCTAAAACATGAAAATAATTCGGACTGTTAGATGTAGTATTACAAATCCAATTTTAATTTCCAAAAATTTAAATATAATTTTATCACATGATCAACAACTCTCAAACAACTTTAATATTTTTAAACAGAAAATATTTATCTCAGTTAAAAGTTATTTGTTAAAATGTTTTTATATACTCTCAAATGTTTTTATATACTCTCATTAATGAGATTATTGAAATTGTTGCAGAAAAATGAATTACTTTTGAAAAAATTAATCTAATATTTGTGCCCCGTATGTAGTACGGGGTAGATTACTAGTAAACTGTATAAAACGTAAGAAGAAGAAAAAACATTCTAAACAAAATTATAAATTAATTAGATAAAATTTAATTAATTGGGAATTTGAAAACTAAATAAATTAAAAATTCATTAATTTATAATTTAGTCTCGCGGTGTACCGCAGGTGAAAACTTAATAAATAACATTTTTATATCTGGCGTAATCATGGCATAAGTTAATTCATAAATTTTATTTATATACTAAAAAAATTGTATTATTAGATGAAAATTTTGAGTTTTTTAAGCTTAAAATTGTTTGTATTCTTCATTGATTTTGACATATTAAGTCTTCCATGACAAAAGAGAATTTATAAAATTTCTCATTCTATTTACTCGATGTGGGATAAAAAAGATGTTGTAGTTAACAAAAATCTCAATTTTATTTATATGATTTACACATTAAATAAAAAATGTTTTATCATACTTAACTAAGATAAATTGATTAAAATTTTAGTGAATAAAATAAGAACCAAAATTCCTAAGTAAATTTCTTGTAGCAACACGTAAGAAAAACAAAACCTTTCAATATTTATCTTTTAGTATATAGAAGATCATGCTGTTGTTTAATAATTTTTCATATTGATTTTCCAATTTTTTTGGTACCTAATTGTAACTAAAATCTAGCCATCTACTTTCTCTAATTATACCATTATCAAAAATTCAAATTAGTGATAAGATGACCCCGACGAGAAATTATCATTAGTTTTTCTATAGAGATGATACCTACATTAGTACATTTTATTTGGTTTATTGGGAATATACAATTCATTAAACTCCTTCATAAGAATAAGAAGCAAACGTGGACGAAAGCAAAAAAGCTAAATATATAATGGAGAAAAAATGTACTAGTACTATTAATTTAGGTTACCCATCGCCAACAACCTCTGTGATTTGGTCAAAACAAAGGTTCTTAACTCTATCTGTTTATGTAAACCCCCAAACCTATTTTTTTAAACGTAAAACCCCAAAAAGATTCGACCTTTGAAATTCCCAAAAACGGAAGCAAAACCCCAAAAGAACCCTACTTATAGTGAAAGAAAAGTAACCAAAAATATACACGAGAATCAAAGAGCCCACTTGAAAATACAAAGTTCACAGTTTTTGTCTGCTCACCAAATCAAACCAATTTCTCCTGAGAGCCAAAGTTTTTATTTTTGTCACCCACAAGAAACTCATGCAACATTTCTTCACCACCCACTAGCTAACTAACGACTTCTATTGTTATTAATCTCTCTTAATTCCTCTGCTGATTCTTCATTTCCGAGATTCACTCTCTCTCTTTTCTCTTTTGTCACGATGAGTTTCAACTCTTCTTACAATTTCACATTCAATGACGTCTTCTTCTCTTCTTCTTCTTCCGGTGACCCTCTGGTTTCACGGAAGCTGTTTCTTTTGAGAGATGTTCAGATTCTTGAGCTCCTTCTTGCCCTTCTCGTCTTTGTCACAATACATTCCTTGCGTCAGAAGAAATACCAAGGTCTTCCCGTGTGGCCGTTTCTCGGGATGCTTCCTTCTCTAGCTTTTGCCCTTAGAGGAAACATTTACGAGTGGCTATCAGAAGTTCTCTGTCTTCAGAACGGAACTTTCCAATTCAGAGGTCCTTGGTTTAGCAGCCTCAACAGCACTATTACCTGCGACCCAAGAAACGTTGAGCATCTCCTTAAGAACCGTTTCTCTGTCTTCCCTAAAGGTTCTTACTTTCGTGACAACCTCCGAGACCTCTTAGGAGATGGTATATTCAACGCGGATGACGAGACTTGGCAGAGGCAAAGGAAAACAGCGAGCATCGAGTTTCACTCAGCCAAATTCCGACAGTTAACCACTCAATCTTTGTTTGAGCTCGTTCACAAGAGGCTTTTACCTGTTCTCGAGACTTCGGCTAAGAGCTTGTCTCCTGTAGATCTGCAAGACGTCTTGTTGAGGTTAACGTTCGATAACGTATGTATGATTGCATTTGGAGTCGATCCAGGATGTCTTGGTCCTGATCAACCTGTGATACCCTTTGCAAAAGCGTTTGAGGACGCGACTGAAGCGGCGGTTGCGAGATTCGTCATGCCTACTTGCGTGTGGAAGTTTATGAGGTATCTTAATTTAGGAACAGAGAAGATGCTAAAGGAGTCAATAAAGGGTGTGGATGATTTCGCTGATGAAGTCATCAGGACACGGAAGAAAGAACTGTCTCTTGAGGGTGAAACCACAAAGAGATCAGATCTCTTAACGGTGTTTATGGGTTTGAGAGATGAGAAGGGAGAGAGTTTTTCAGACAAGTTTCTTCGTGATATCTGTGTGAACTTCATACTTGCTGGGAGAGATACTTCTTCGGTGGCTCTGAGCTGGTTCTTCTGGTTGCTAGAGAAGAATCCGGAGGTGGAAGAGAAGATCATGGTGGAGCTATGTAAGATTCTGAGGCAGAGAGATGACCGTGGAAATGCTAAGAAGAGAGACTATGAACCTGTGTTTGGACCAGAAGAGATTAAGAAGATGGATTATCTACAAGCTGCTCTGTCTGAAGCTCTCAGATTGTATCCTTCTGTTCCCGTGGATCACAAAGAGGTAATGTGCTCTGCGTTTTTTTTATTAATCACTTTCCAAGAAATCCTATTTGATTTTTTTTTTTTTAATTTATTAATTGCTTGCTGATTATAGTTCTTTTTATGAATATCATAAACATAGGATAAACTCTTGATAACATTGGATTGTGTAAACTAAAAAAATTCTCTGTAGACAGTTAAAAAAAAAAAAACATAAAATCTCATTTCTTTTTGTTTTCTATTATAGGTTACCTTACCTAATCAGTAACCAGATAGTAATAGTATGAAAGTTCTTGGGAGAACATTTCTTTAAAGGAGAAGATTTTTGACTTATTGGTAGGACACAAGAATGTAATATTTTGCTGTTTCCCCATGAAACCTGACGACCAACTCACTCATTAAATTTTCTATGATATTAAACCAATCACCTCCCGCGTGAGGTTACAATAGTGTTGCTGAAATTTATTACTTTGGTATCATTATGTAGGTTCAAGAAGACGACGTATTTCCTGATGGAACAGTGTTGAAGAAGGGAGAAAAGGTTATATACGCGATTTACGCAATGGGTCGGATGGAAGCTATTTGGGGAAAAGACTGCCGTGAGTTTAGGCCAGAGAGGTGGCTAAGAGACGGACGGTTCATGAGTGAGTCGGCATATAAATTCACGGCCTTTAACGGCGGTCCACGCCTTTGTCTAGGCAAAGATTTTGCCTATTATCAGATGAAAGCTACGGCGGCCGCAATAGTTTACCGGCACAAGGTGAAGGTGGTGAGTGGACATAAGGTGGAGCCGAAGTTGGCACTCACAATGTACATGAAACATGGTTTGATGGTGAATTTGATCGATAGGAGTGTCTCCGAGATAGATCAATACTATGCCAAGTCTATTGATGAGGGTTTTATAAATTAGTTGTTTTAATGTTTGAGATTTGTTAATTGATTAAGTTAATGACCATAAGAAGATTATGTGCTTCTTCTTTGTTTACTTGAATTTTCCCAACTATGTTTTTTTTTTCCTTTTTTCAACTTTGTTGTTAGATGATGGTGTGATGTGTATATATTAGTCTATGGGTTTATGTGTATGTGGAAATGGAGAGGAAGTTGAATGGTTTATATGCAGACCAATTATAGGTCATTGGTAGGAAATTAGTTGGAGGGGCTTGTAATATGATAGTAATAAATTTTTACTTGAAAATTTTAATATTATATTTTTATGCGTATATAATAAAGTTATTTGGTACAATGATACATTGTCTATTAGAATCAATTTGGTAAAATAGCACTTTTGAAATTAACATTTTTATTTTGAAATTCTAAATTATAGTTTTTAATTTCTGTTTGCTAGTATACGTTTACGCATGTCGTTGAACGGTGAGCGTCCATACCAAATCAAATACGTTCCCATATAAGTTAAATAAAGTCACGTCGCAATAACGTTTGCATGTCTCTCTTTTATGACCTCTGCCATTTTCAGAAAAAGGCCAAAGAGTTATGAACAGTATAAAAAGTTGTATTTCACTAAATAAAACATCAAATGCTCTTTTCTTTTCTTCATTTTGTTTGTTTCTCTGTCAAGATTCTTGAGATGATGACTTCTTCAGAATTTTCTCTGGCGCCTCTTGCTCACTGCATTTCTATGAGTAGATTTTTTTTTTTTTGAAAATATATGAATTTCATTAAACCGAAAGTTTGCTGAAGTTACAAAAGCTTTATACAGTCCTCATCCTTTGCTCAAAAAAAATAAAAACAAAGAAGGAGTGAGCAGTGACATGGATATGAGTAGGCGAGCCTAGCCATATTTCAACCAAACTAGGAGAAGGTTTTTGAATTGTCGTCTGTTTTGTTTTGCCAGGATAGCATCACGAATTCGCCTGTCCAGGTGCTTGAAGGTGGTCTGAGCATCAGTGGATAGGTTGTTGTGATATCTGTTGTTTCGCTCTAGCCAGATTGCATAAAGAGTGGCCTGTGCAGTCAACCTTCGAAGGCATCGTGGAGCAGTGCTGTCTTTGAGATCCAACCAAACCGAGAAAGCTTCCCAAGTGTGGAACGTGAAGGGTCTGTACCCGAGTCGACGAGTGACGTTTGTCCAGAGCGTTTCACTGAATTGGCATCGAAGGAAGAGGTGGTCGCGAGTTTCCAAAGCATGGCCACATATACAGCAAGCAGGGTCAATCTGTAAACCCCATCGCAGTAAACGTGATCTTGTGGAAAGTCTGTCCTGTTGCATCAACCAGAAGAGGAAAGCATGCCTAGGAATAGCTCCTTTGTACCATACCTGATTTGTCCAGACTGGAGGATTTGCTCGAGGCCTGAGAATTTCCCAAGTCTTGGCGGTGGAGAATGTTGCTAGTTCCTCTGTTCCAATTTTCCAAGTGTATGTATCTGGAGATGTGGAGAGTGAAGGCGATAGCACCGATGTGAGATAGACGTGAAGAGTTTCTGCCTGGGGTGATCTGGCTGGTCTGAGGGCCCAACCTGAAACAGACGCTGCCGCAGCCACTTTTCCCTGAAGAGGGATTCCGGTTTGAGAGGGTCCTGATGTACCCATGAAATCAATTAGGGGGCCATAAGGAGTCCAGAGATCAAACCAAAAACTTATATGTTGACCATCTCCGAGTTTGGCTCTTAAGAAATTTCTCGCTATGTGTCTTAGCTTGAGCATAGCTATCAGAGTGAAGGAGCTCTGCTTCTTAATATCCAAACTCCAAAAACAGTCGTCTTTTATTTTGTTGTTGCGCATCCAAAGAGCCCATAGGGAGTCTCTCGCCATGAACAAACGCCAAATAAGCTTGAGGATCAGTGTTTTGTTCCAGTGAGTTAAGGACCTTAGACCCAAGCCACCTTCATTCTTTGGGAGACAAACATTTTGCCAAGCCACTTTTGCTGAACCCTTCTTAGATACATCCCCACTCCATAGAAAATTTGTGCAGAGAGATTCAATTTTCTTGATGCAGCCTTTTGGAAGTATAAACGCTGACATCCAGAAATTGATGGTGCCATAGATTACAGAAGCTATAAGCTGGAGTCTGCCGGCATAAGATAAAGCTCGGGAAGCCCAGGAAGAGAAACGGTTGGTGAGGTTTTGAAGGAGAGGCCTATGCTCTGCGAGACGCAGTTTCCTGTGCATTAATGGGAGCCCGAGGTAGCGAATGGGAAGTGAACCACTATTGAAGCCTAGAGAAGTCATCTGAGAGGCTTCAACTGGGTTCACTCCTGCTACATATAGGTCTGTCTTGCTTAGGTTCATTGTTAGCCCGGAGTAGTTGGAGAACTCCTCAAGTGTCGCCGCAACTTTAGCGAGAGAGTTGACCTTACCATCGAAAAATATCATGATATCATCTGCAAAAGCTAAATGAGTGATGGATGGGTTGATGGCCGTTGGGTGGTAGCCTATCTGCTGTGAGCTGAAACCTCTCTGTAGGAGTTGAGTAAGCCCTTCCATAGCCAGAACAAACAAGTATGGCGAGAGGGGGTCCCCTTGACGTAGTCCTTTGCCACCTTGAAAATAACCGCACAATTCCCCATTGATACAGGCCGAGAAGCTTGTTGTTGTTATACATTGATGTATCAGGGAGATGAACTGGGAGGGGAATTCCATTGCTCGGAGAGTGTTCAGTATATAGTCCCAGTGAACCGAATCAAAGGCCTTCATAAGGTCCACTTTGAGCATACCTCGAGATGATATGTTTTTCTGGTTGAAGCCCTGCACTAACTCGGTGGCGAGAAGGACATTCTCAACAAGTAGACGCCCCTGAATGAAAGCAGTTTGGTTGTTTGAGATAAGATCAGGCAGAACCTGTTTGAGTCGGTTGGCAAGAATTTTCGAGATAATTTTGTAAAGAGTGTTGCAGCAGGCAATGGGACGGAACTGAGCAACCTTCTGAGCATTTGGGACCTTAGGGATCAGCGTCAGGATTGTGGCGTTTAATTGTTTAAGCATCTTCCCTGAGGTGAAAAATTCAAGGACCGCCTCCGTCACTGCAGGTCCGACTGTTGCCCAGTGGGCTGTGAAAAATTCAGCACAGAAACCGTCTGGGCCTGGAGCTTTGTTTCTTGGTAAGGCAAAGACCACTCTTCGTATTTCATCAGGCGTAACTGGAGAGATTAGAGATTCTTTGGCAGTTGCAGAGCATCGTTGAGGAATTAAAGCAGCGATCTCTGATACGTCTGTATTTTGCATCTCCTTAGCCTGTGTTTGTCATGCATTTAGCTAGGACAAGTATTTGTTTTGCATCATTTTAGAACCTCTTTCGTACATTTTGCATGTTTAGGAAGTTTCTGCATCATCCTTGCATACATTGCGCATTTCGGAGTTTTTCAGGTGTTTAGGAGACGTTGGAAGCGCGGAGAATCGAGCCATGCTCAACCTCTGCAATCGAGCCATGCTCAACCTCTGCAATCGAGCCATGCTCGACCTCCGCAATCGAGCCACTCCCAACTGCATCAATCGAGCCATGCTCAACCTCTGCAATCGAGCCATGCTCGACCTCCGCAATCGAGCCACTCCCAACTGCATCAACCGAGCCATGCTCCGCACTTCCTAAACTGAGCCCTCCTCACTTCCTAAACTGAGCCCTCCTCACTTCCTAAACCGAGCCATGCTCCTCACTCCCTCAACCGAGCGCTCCTCACTTCTACAACCGAGCCACGCTCCTCACTTCTACAGTCGAGCCCTCCTCAGTTCTACAATCGGGCTACTCCTCGCTTCCACAATCGAGCCATCACTCGAGCCACCGGTCTAGGGATTCAGCTTTTGACGTCTTCATAAAAGTTGTAGAGAATTGAGTCATCTTTCCAATGCCGTTTATTTCAAGCCAATCGAAGGTGTGGTTCAAGAGTTATCATCGTTTTAGTGGATACGTATACACCCAGCTCGAGCCACTTTCACAGACCATGCTCGAGCCATTTTCACTCACACCACTGGAGCCACTCCTACTCATTCCACTCGACCTCACCCTAGGGAGAGACGACACACGACTCGACCGCACATGTCAGGAAGACGTTCCGTCTTATGCGCTTCAGGAGATTCCCAAACCGACGCTTCACCTTGTCGTTTTAAGTTTTAGGGATTTACATGTTTTTTTACTATAAATACATTTTGTTAAGTCTTGTCCACGATCATCTTAGTTTTTATCTCGTTTTCTTTTGTAAGGTTTTCCTAGCCACCCAAAAACGTATTCCGACCTTGTAATCCAGATAGCTTTGATTTTATTGAGTATTTGCATTTGATTTCTTCTACAAATTTGTTCATCTCATTTTTACCTATCCAAGAATGTTTGTTTCAATGTTTTCTGAGTTTATGTTGTTGATGATGAATTTCGGATCTGAGTAGTGCGTTAGTTCTTGAGGATGGGATAGATTAGGTGGAGGATCTTAGGATGTAGAGTGTTTAAGCGTTGATTGTATGATTCCCTTCTGGACTAGGGTTAGATATACTAGTTTCTCTCTGATCAATTGGAACTAGATTTTAGACATTTCCGCACCCAAAAGGTGTTCGATGAAATGTCTGACCAACTAGTGCCAGAGACTTACGTTCCTAGCCTAAGAGATTAGTTGTCTAGGATGTTTGTTGATGTGAATGAACTTGTTTTTCATGCCATGCTTGATCATGTTTCTCTAGCGAGAGCTAGGTTTGGAAGTGGTTGAGTTTGAGTAGCTTATGTCAAGAGATTGGATTAGCTAAGAAGTGATGTTCATTGTTTAGGGGTAGATTGCTTGTGGCATGTTAAACACTCTGTAGACTAGGATACTCCACCGACGTCAATTACTCCCATCCTTAGGACTTTTATCTTTCTGGTTTTTATTACATTCCCGAGACTGTTTCGTTTCTCGCTTATTTAGTTCATGCTTAGACTCTTTATGTTTTTATTCATTTTCGCTTCGTGTCATGCATTCTCGTTTCTAGTTCGGTGACTCATTTCGGTTTTGCATTTTAATCATTCTAGGATTGTTAGAAAAAAAAACACTCTTTTGAATTGGCTTAACTTGTGATAGCTTGATTGCATCTTGATTGTTAGCAACATCCCATTTGGATTGACACCTTAAGTACTACAACACATAAGGTTAATTGAGACCTCTAGGACATACAAAAATCCTAGTATCAATTTGGCGCCGTTGCCATTTGGGATTCTTTTTGCTACATTTAAGATTTCAAGTTTTGCAAGATTAAGTTCTGTTACACTTATCATTCCGAGTACTGACTTGCTTTGGTTTTCTGCTTATTTGTTTTGCATCTCAGGTACCTGTTGATTGCAACCTTGCATGCACACCAGATCAAGAGGGCCTCAAAATCTCGTTCCTGTTATTGACGAAATCAATCGGTTGCAACGCCCACGACAAGCTCGTCCACCCACTAAACCACAGCATCCCGCACAAGTCACTATGGAACAACAGCATGAACCACATCAGGGACCGCGAAACATTGGTGCTGGGGATGCACCGAACACTCATACTCAGCGTGCTGGAATCGTCCCTCCCGCAGTGCCGAACAACAACTTCGAGATCAAAAGTGGTCTGATCACCATGATCCAAGGAAACAAGTTTCACGGGTTGCCTATGGAGGATCCACTCGACCACTTGGACGAGTTCGACCGTCTTTGTGGTCTCACCAAGATCAACGGCGTGAGTGAGGACGGTTACAAGTTGCGCCTCTTCCCATTCTCCCTGGGAGACAAGGCTCATCAATGGGAGAAAAACCTTCCCAAGGGATCAATCACCACCTGGGATGGCTGCAAGAAGGCATTCTTGGCCAAGTTTTCTCCAACTCTCGAACCGCACGTCTCAGGAATGAGATTTCCAGCTTCACTCAGAAGAGCTCAGAATCATTCTGTGAAGCATGGGAGCGTTTCAAGGGTTACCACAGCCAGTGCCCACACCATGGTTTCAGCAACGAGTCATTACTGAGTACTCTCTACCGTGGTGTCCTTCCCAAAATACGTATGCTGCTTGACACCGCTTCTAATGGTAACTTCCTGAACAAGGACGTCGATGAAGGTTGGCAACTGGTGGAGAATCTCGCTCAGTCCGACGGCAACTACAACGAGGATTATGACCGCACATTTCGCGGCGACGCTGGGTCTGAAGAGAAGTACAAGAAGGACCTCAAGACTGTGAATGAGAAGCTTGACCGTATCTTGATGAGCCAGCAGAGGAGCGTCCACTTCGTCTCTGAGGACGACCCTTTCCAAGTTCCAGATGGGGAGGGTGAGCAGAGTGAAGAGATCAGCTATGTTCAGAATCAGGGTGGCTACAACAAAGGTTACAACCCCTACAAGACGAATCCCAATTTGTCTTACCGAAGTACCAATGTTGCTAATCCACAAGATCAGGTGTACCCTCCTCAACAACAACAGCAAGGGCAACAAAAACCTTTTGTGCCTTACAATCCTGGATTCGCTCCAAAACAACAGTTCCAGCAGGGTTACCAAGCTCCCTCGGGACCACCGCCAGGATTCCGCCCTCAACCAGTTCAGCCTACACCAACCCCAGATCAAGAACTGAAGCAGATGATGCAACAAATTCTTCAGGGTCAAGCTAGCGGTTCCATGGATACTGCAAAGAAGTTCGCTGACCTAAGTCAGAGGATGGAATGTTCCTACAATGATCTGAACGTCAAATTCGAAACTCTGAATTCGAAGATAAGGTACATGGAGGGCCAATCGGCTTCTACTTCTGCACCAAAGCCTGGCCAATTCCCAGGTAAAGCTGTTCAGAACCCCAAGGAGTTTGCCAATGCCATTACGCTGAGAAGTGGGAAAACATTGCCTCCCAGGCAAGGAGTTCCAGACGTCACTGAGGACAGTGCGGATTTAGATGGGGAGGATTTTGGTCAGGATGACACTCAGATGGAGAACCCCGTCGAGGCAGTCAAAGATCCAATCGAGCCAGTGAAGCAATCCGAGCCTGAAGCTGTTAAGGAGCCTGCTGTTCCTGAAGACAGACCTGCGAGGTTCATCCCTCCACCGTACAAGCCTCCTCTACCATTTCCAGTGAGGTTCAAGAAGCAGCTTACTGAGAAGTACAAAGCCTTGTTCGAAAAGCAAGTCAAGGAGATTGAGTTGAGAATGCCATTGCTAGATGCATTCGCACTTGTTCCTCACTACCAGAAATTCCTCAAGGACTTGGTGATGGAGAGATCAAAAGAAGTTCAAGGCATGGTGGTACTAAGTCTTGAGTGCAGTGCAATCATCCAGAAGAAGGTTGTACCCAAGAAGCTCAAAGATCCTGGATCATTCACTCTTCCCTGCTCCATTGGACCCACGTCTTTTGAGAGGTGCTTATGTGATCTTGGCGCTTCAGTGAATCTGATGCCATTCTCTGTGGCCAAGAGGTTGGGTTTCACAAGGTTTAAGGGATGCGACATCTCCCTCATCCTTGCAGATAGATCAGTGAGACTTCCACATGGTATTTTAGAGGACCTACCTGTCAGGATCAGAGACGTGGAAGTACCAACTGACTTCGTGGTTCTGGAGATGGATGAAGAACCTAAAGATCCTCTGATTTTAGGAAGACCGTTCCTAGCGACTGCTGGAGCCATCATTGATGTCAGAAATGGCAAGATTGATCTTAATCTGGGCGATGACTTCATCATGAAGTTTGATATCAAGGATACTTTGAAGAAGCCAACAATAGGAGGACAAGTCTTCTATATTGAAGAGATGGATAAGTTGGCTGATGAGCTGTTGGAGGAACTAGCTGAGGAGGATCATCTCAAAACTGCTCTAACCAAGGATGGAGAAGAAGGGTTCCTGCATGGGGAGACCACTTGTTACAAGAATATGCTAGATTCCCACAGAGAAACGGATGGATCAGAGGAATTCGAGCAGCTATCTGACGCAAAGGAGGTACGTGCAGTTGAGACAGAGAGTTCGAACATGATATCTCCCACTCGACCGCGATCATTCCAGACTCCCGTGCTGACGACTGGTCGGAACTGAAAGCTCCAAAGGTAGAACTCAAAACTCTCCCTTCCGGACTCAGGTACGTTTTTCTGGGAACCAATTCTACTTATCCTGTCATAGTGAATGCTAGGTTGAGTGATGATGAATTGGGGTTGCTAGTAACTGAGCTAAAAAGTTTAGAAAAGCCATAGGTTATTCTTTAGATGATATCAAAGGAATCTCACCTAGTCTTTGCACACATAGGATCAATCTTGAAAATGAGTCTTATGCTAGTATTGAACCCCAAAGAAGATTGAACCCTAATCTGAAAGAAGTAGTAAAGAAAGAAATCTTAAAACTGCTTGATGCTGGAGTTATCTATCCTATCTCTGATAGTACTTGGGTATCTCCAGTACACTGTGTTCCTAAGAAGGGAGGCATAACTGTGATCAAAAACGATAAAAATGAGTTAATCCCAACTAGAACCATCACAGGACATAGGATGTGCATTGATTATAGGAAGTTGAATGCTGTATCTAGGAAAGATCATTTTCCTCTTCCTTTCATTGATCAAATGTTAGAAAGACTAGCTAGTCATCCTTATTACTGTTTCCTTGATGGGTATAGTGGATTCTTCCAAATCCCTATCCACCCAAATGATCAGGAAAAGACAACCTTTACTTGTCCCTATGGCACTTTTGCCTACAGACGCATGCCATTTGGCTTGTGCAATGCTCCTGCCACCTTTCAGAGGTGCATGACTTCAATTTTCTCGGATTTAATTGAGGAGTCAGTGGAAGTGTTTATGGACGACTTCTCTGTATACGGTTCCACTTTCTCCTCCTGTTTGTTAAATTTGTGCAGGGTATTGACGCGATGTGAGGAGACGAACCTGGTGCTGAACTGGGAGAAGTGCCATTTCATGGTTGAAGAAGGGATTGTTCTGGGACACAAAATTTCTGAGAAAGGGATTGAGGTTGACAAAGCTAAGATTGAGGTCATGGTTCAGCTTCAACCGCCTAAGACAGTGAAGGACATCAGGAGCTTTCTGGGACATGCTGGGTTTTACAGGAGATTCATCAAGGACTTCTCGAAAATTGCAAGACCTTTGACAAGGTTGCTGTGCAAGGAGGTTGACTTCGAATTTGATGCAGCATGTTTGGAAGCCTTCAGCAAGATCAAGGAAGCCTTGGTTTCAGCACCCATAGTGCAAGCTCCTAATTGGGATCATCCTTTTGAGATCATGTGTGATGCTTCAGACTTCGCAGTTGGAGCAGTTCTGGGACAGCGAATTGACAAGAAGCTTCATGTCATCTACTACGCCAGTCGCACCTTGGACGAGACCCAGGGAAGGTATGCTACCACAGAGAAGGAACTCCTAGCAGTTGTGTTTGCATTCGAAAAATTCAGGAGTTATCTTGTGGGTTCGAAAGTCATTGTGTATACTGATCATGCCGCTCTGAGACACATCTACTCGAAGAAGGATACCAAACCGAGACTGTTGAGATGGATTCTGCTTCTCCAAGAGTTTGACATGGAGATAGTAGACAAGAAAGGAATAGAAAATGGAGTTGCAGACCACTTGTCAAGGATGAGGATAGAAGATGCTGTTCCAATAGATGACTCGATGCCTGAGGAACAACTTCTGGTCGCCCAGGTTTGTGAGCAGATGCATGACACTGGGGTTGAGAACCTAAAAATCAGCTGTATGGCTGTCACTTCGGATACTGCGCCATGGTATGCTGACTTCGTGAATTACAAGGTCTGTGGAGAAGTTCCTGATGACATGGATCCTTACAGGAAAAGAAGTTTTTCAGAGAGGTCAACCACTACTTCTGGGATGAACCCTATCTATACAAGAGAGGTTCGACGGTCTGTTCAGGAGGTGCATAGCAGAAGGAGAAGTGCAGGGAGTGCTTGAGCATTGTCACGGTTCCGTCTATGGAGGTCATTTCGCCACATTCAAGACAGCTCAGAAGGTTCTCCAAGCAGGTCTCTGGTGGCCAACCTTGTTCAAAGACGCTCACAACTTCATCACCAAGTGTGACGCTTGTCAGAGGATGGGCAACATCACAAGGAGAAACGAGATGCCTCAAAATCCGATCCTGGAAGTGGAGATATTTGACGTTTGGGGGATAGACTTCATGGGACCATTCAACCCCCCATCTAATGGGAATGTCTATATTTTGGTGGCAGTTGATTACGTTTCTAAGTGGGTCGAAGCCATAGCCAGCCCCACCAATGATCACAAGGTTGTCTTGAAGCTGTTCAAAAGTATAATCTTTCCAAGGTATGGGATACCTAGAGCGGTGATCAGTGATGGTGGAACTCACTTCGTCAACAAAGTTTTTGAGAGCATGCTGAGAAAGTATGGGGTCAAGCACAAAGTGTCTACTGCGTATCACCCTCAGACCAGCGGTCAGGTTGAAGTTTCGAACAAACAGATCAAGGGTATCTTATCAAGAATTGTTGGAGTTTCGAAGAAAGATTGGTCTGTCAAGCTGGACGAGACTCTCTGGGCGTACAGAACAGCGTTCAAGACGCCAATAGGCAGAACACCGTTTCAGTTGGTATATGGTAAGGCATGTCATCTCCTGTGGAGGTTGAGTACAAGGCACTTTGGGCAATCAAGCTGCTGAACTTGGATATTGACACAGCTCAGGCTAAGAGAGCTCTTGACATCCATGAGTTGGAAGAAATAAGACTTGATGCTTATGAGAGTTCCAAGATTTACAAGGAGAGGACAAAGAATTTTCATGACAAGAAGATTATTGTCAAGGAGCTCAAAGCTGGAGATCAGGTTTTGCTGTTCAATTCTAGACTTAAGTTATTTCCTGGAAAACTTAAGTCTAGGTGGTCTGGACCTTTACAGTCAAAGACGTTCTGCCATTTGGAGCTATAACTCTTCTGAACAAGGATGGCAGCGAATTCACTGTAAACGGCCAAAGAGTAAAAAAATATTTAGCTGATCAAGTCCGCCCAGAGGGTTTTCTGTGCTCCTCCATGAACCCCCAAAAGCCTAAATGCTGAAAAGTCAAGCTAGTGACTTTAAACAAGCTCACTTGGGAGGAAGTCCCAAAGGTATCACTGTAAATATTTTTAGGACCCTTGTGTTTTTAATTTTTGTTTTTGGTTTTCTTGTTTTCAGGAATCTACAGAAGGGAGTATTGACAACGGAGATAGAGGATACAAAAAAAAAAAAAAAAAAAAAAAAAAAAACGAGAAAGGGAGAGCAAAGTCAAGAGTGTCGGTTTTATGTGGGAACAGAAGAAAGTTTAGGAGAAGGATTCTTCATTATTGTTTCTTTTTCTTTTTCACCTCACTCCCACGTGCCATCTCCCCATCACCTCACCTTCTCCCATCCTTGCTCCCTCTGACCAGACACATCACCTTTGTGTCCTATCTTCCCACATCTCTCCACTTGCACACTCCTTTTCTTAACCACTTGCACGACATCCTCACCTCCTCTTTCATTATTTAACCCCTCACCAACCAATCCAAACCTTCACCTCGCCTTCACTTCTCACCATCCCTCCCTTTGTTTACTTTTCACGCTCCCTTCACTAAAAGCAAAGGCATCACGTCCCAACCTCCGCCAACCATTCGAGCCGTCGTGTCGTTGCAACCGCCCAAGCAAGCTTCAACACCGCTCGATCAGCCATCCGGTGAAGCAGCGCGTCACGTCCCAACCTCCGCCAACCATTCGAGCCGTCGTGTCGTTGCAACCGCCCAAGCAAGCTTCAACACCGCTCGATCAGCCATCCGGTGAAGCAGCGCGTCACGTCCTCATAGCGTCAACCGAGCCGTGTCCGAGAAGCGTCAACCGAGCCGTCGTCTTCACCCGCTCCGGCGAAGCTGCACATCACAATCGAGCCGTGTCTAGGGAGCGTCAATCGAGCCGCGTCCGCCATCCACCGTTCAACTCCGCTCGAGCAACCATCGCACAACGCTCTCGGAATCCTACTCGACCCGTCGTTCTCACTGCACACCCTTGCTCGAGCTACCGCACATTGACACGCCTGAACCGTTCGCACATACCAATCGAGCTGTGATCGGGGAGTGTCAATCGAGCCGTGTTCAAGAATCACCAATCGAGCCGTGTTCAGGAATCACCAATCGAGCTGTGTTCGGGGAGTGTCAATCGAGCCGTGTTCAAGAATCACCAATCGAGCTGTGTTCGGGGAGTGTCAATCGAGCCGTGTTCAAGAATCACCAACCGAGCCGTGTTCAGGAATCACCAACCGAGCCGTGTTCAGGAATCACCAATCGAGCCGTTCTCAAACAAATCGAGCCTACCACCATCTTGTCACCCACTCGATCGGTTATCTCTCTCTTAGCACTTTTCATTTTCAACTTGGTTTTGTTATTGGCTCACTAATCTATTAACGCTTAATTTTGAGTTTACATGTTTCAGAGAAACCGAAAAAGTACAGAGCTTATACACGAGATGAGAGAAGCATACGGTTGTGTTGCTGGAGAACGTTCATCCCCCGAATCCATGGCGAGGCGTTTCATGGAAATGAAGAACATGGTTGACGAGGTTGTTGGGGGTTCAGGCCAAGCAGCGGGGTCAAGCAGACCAGCAAATCCGTTTACTAAAAGCAAGAGTCGCGGGAAGAGGCCGGCGCAAGCTTCAAACTCAAGAGAGGAGGGAAGTGATTACGAACAGGAGGAACCTAAGTTGCGCTCCGAACAAGCTCCCAGGAAATCTGTAAAACGGAGGAGCGCTGAGACGAAACTAACTCCCAAGGAATACTATGAGTTGTTCCAGCAGGTGGAGTTCGCTGGAACAAGATATCCCCATGTCGAGACTATGCAGCGACTCGGGATTTTGGAGGATGTTCAATATCTGTTTAGGCGGTGCCATCTGGAGAGAATCATGAACACACCCAAAAACGGATATAGGGAGGAAACAATTCAGTTCCTCTGTACTCTGGAGACGCACCTGTACGCGGATGAGCCGGGGATGATGTCTGATGGAGGTCTGGGCTACATTACATTTCGCGTTCACGGCCAGTTCTACAATCTCACCTTCAGAACCGTTGAAGAGATGTTTGGATTTCCCAGCGGAACGGGGACTACGCCGCAGTTTGATCGGGATGAGATGTCCGCACTCTGGGCAACGATTGGGAGCACGCCCTCATTCACTTCATCGAAGACAAAAGCGCTGAGCGTGCGAAGCCCAGTGTTGCGCTACTTCCAAAAGGCGGTCACCAATGCATTTTACGCCAAAGAGATTAAGGGGTACATGACAAATGGCGAGCTTGAGATGATCGACCTGGCGCTTAAGGGACTCTCATTCACTGCCATGGATTGCACCGCGCTGCAAGGTGACATATCCAACACTTCCGTCTCCCTCTACCTTATCAACTACATGATGACATACAAGAATTGGGTATCGCGAGTCAGCAACAACTGCACTCCTGGAGTGATGTGCATGGGAGGCGTAGTGACTTGGTTCCTTGAGGCTGCTGGTGTTCCCTAAACTCTGAGCCGCACCCACCACGTTGGATTGACATCAACAACCTGCGACAGTTGCGCTCTCTGGAGCGGGGTCTGAGACAGGGACGGTTGCTCTACAAGTTTGTGCATCCTGCTGTCGGTCCCTCGAGATTACTCCTCCCTTGCGTCGAGTTGACTTCAATCTTAGGGGGAGAGCATATCGAGTTTATCCCTCCCACGGATCTCTTATACTATTCTGACGCTGAAGGGGATCATGTAGACACTGCGGAAACATGCGCCGAGCCAATGGAAGAGGACACAGAGGAATACCGCCCAGAGGAGTACCGCCCAGAGCAGTTCCACTTTGAGGAGTACTCGGATCCGAGAATGTCCAAGGGGGTCAGAGCAGCTCATCATAGACTCAACCTGCTTCAACAATGGGGAAAGACTAGAGACAAAACGTTGAGCCGTTTCACCAAGACTGTCATGAACTTCATGCGTAAGTTTAGCTGTTCCACTTCCACAACCGCGGTCCCTAGGTCTATCCCCGAGGATACCAGACCAATGTCAGGACGCCCTTACGCGAACCTAGAGCGAACACCTTCTCCGATTCCATCCCCAGCACGTCAATCTTCATATGTGCCACGGCAGCGTCAACCTTCTCCCGTCCCTTCACGCCATTCGTCACATGAATCTAGGGAGAGAAGGGGACACGGTTCGCGTGGTTCAAGAGCCTCCTCAAGTCGTCGATCAGCGCGTCGTTCTGCAGCTCAAGCTGAGCAAGAGGTTGAGCAACAAGTTGAGCAGCAAAACGATTATCAGCCTACGGATGTGGTAGTATTAGTCTCGGACCATGGTGAGTCCAGAGTCGACGACATGCAGTGTGACGAGCAGCCGCACATATATCAGAACACGCAAGCTGTTGAGCAGCAAGTCGACCAACCGGCCGATGTCACACCCGCGGATCCCGAACACGGCGAAGGACAGAGCCAATACCACGCACCAGCTCCTTGGGCGAGCTCAGACTCCTTTTTCTACTACTGAGGTACTCCGACCTTCCCTTTGTACATACCATTTCATTCCTGTATTGTTTCTGTTGTGATTCTTAAATCCTCCTGCAAATTTTTCTTACACACGAGACTGTGTAATTTAAGTTTGGGGGAGGGTTTAAGATGATGTATCTGATGTTGTGTTCTGTGATTCTTATTTTAATTTTTACACCATATCATATTTGAGTTTGCATCATATCTATTGCATAAAAAAAAAAAAAAAAAAAAAAAAAAAAAAAAAAAATCGAAAATCTCCACAAAAAAAAAACAGAGTTTTCATGTAGTTTGCATTCGAATTTTAGGATTGAGTCTAGTGTTGTGCATGTAGGGTTATTGCATTTAGCATAGGGGTTGATGATGATTGTAACCTTGTTAGCATGCTGGATTCAATAGGATAGGATCAAGGCCCTTGTTATTAGTTCTTTGATGCTTATTGATTGAACTTGAAAATGTAAAATTGAAGCATGTTTTGAATTGATATCATTCCCTATCTACCTGAACCTAATCTTGACTTGCAATTATCATGTGATGCATTGAAGTTGAACTCATGGATACCATACACATACTTGGATTGTCTTTCACATTTTTACCACCCTTGTCAATCCAAGTAGCTGATTCCCATCTTTGGAACAGTTCCCCGCACCCTTAACCAACCGTTCTTTCAAGCCAATTGTTTTCTTGAGTGTCAGGCCTTTTCCGAGTTGAGCTTTTTAGAAAGTGTTAGGTTCTAACCGACAAGAGTAGGATCCTGTGTAGTTCTAGTTCGCGTTATCCGGACTAGTAGGACTAGGTGAGAACTCGAATTTTGGGTATTGGGTATGGATTTGTGCAGAAAAGTAAAGAAGTGAAAGTCTTTAGGAGGGGGATGTGTTTACATAGTTTACAAGTCTAGTAAAGGATTTGGGGTGAGCAAAGTAAAAAGAGTTATTGGTTCTGGGCATAAAATAAAAAGATTAGACAAAGAAAAGAAAAGAAAAAAAAAATACTTAAGATGTCTAGAGTCCCTAGAAGGAAAGAAAACGAACCATAGTGATAATAAAGATCTCCCAATCCGCTAGAATGAAAAGAAGTGAACTCCTCCTAAGACTAAGTGTAGAAAATTTGAGATGAAGTTTCTGATGAAGGGTAGAGTTAGGACAAACTTCGGTTTGGAGTGTTCTTTGGGTAGACAGGACACTGCTCTTGTATGTATCAGTTGGTTTCAACCTTTAGCCTTCTCTTAAGCTCAACTCCTTTTCGTGAGAGAACCTTGTTCTGTATTGATAAAACCACGTGATGAGGAGACCATCTATGTCTCAAACCTTTACCCTAGCCAAATGAGTTCAATAACATTGTTTAGCTTGATTCACGGTTCTCTGTTAATGAATGTTAAAGGGGATGATTGATAGGATTGCATGTGTAGATTTGAAATAAAGTTCCTTCACCATGCATCATAGAACTAAAAACAAGGACCTTGATTCTAACTACTCTATCCAGCATGTTTTAGGTTCTGAGACCCCATCTTTACACCTCTCTTCCATACTTTGTTCTTGATAGTTTGCTTGAGGGCAAGCAAAGAATAAGTTTGGGGGAGTTGATATGTCTGTATTTTGCATCTCCTTAGCCTGTGTTTGTCATGCATTTAGCTAGGACAAGTATTTGTTTTGCATCATTTTAGAACCTCTTTCGTACATTTTGCATGTTTAGGAAGTTTCTGCATCATCCTTGCATACATTGCGCATTTCGGAGTTTTTCAGGTGTTTAGGAGACGTTGGAAGCGCGGAGAATCGAGCCATGCTCAACCTCTGCAATCGAGCCATGCTCAACCTCTGCAATCGAGCCATGCTCGACCTCCGCAATCGAGCCACTCCCAACTGCATCAATCGAGCCATGCTCAACCTCTGCAATCGAGCCATGCTCGACCTCCGCAATCGAGCCACTCCCAACTGCATCAACCGAGCCATGCTCCGCACTTCCTAAACTGAGCCCTCCTCACTTCCTAAACTGAGCCCTCCTCACTTCCTAAACCGAGCCATGCTCCTCACTCCCTCAACCGAGCGCTCCTCACTTCTACAACCGAGCCACGCTCCTCACTTCTACAGTCGAGCCCTCCTCAGTTCTACAATCGGGCTACTCCTCGCTTCCACAATCGAGCCATCACTCGAGCCACCGGTCTAGGGATTCAGCTTTTGACGTCTTCATAAAAGTTGTAGAGAATTGAGTCATCTTTCCAATGCCGTTTATTTCAAGCCAATCGAAGGTGTGGTTCAAGAGTTATCATCGTTTTAGTGGATACGTATACACCCAGCTCGAGCCACTTTCACAGACCATGCTCGAGCCATTTTCACTCACACCACTGGAGCCACTCCTACTCATTCCACTCGACCTCACCCTAGGGAGAGACGACACACGACTCGACCGCACATGTCAGGAAGACGTTCCGTCTTATGCGCTTCAGGAGATTCCCAAACCGACGCTTCACCTTGTCGTTTTAAGTTTTAGGGATTTACATGTTTTTACTATAAATACATTTTGTTAAGTCTTGTTTTGGATCATCTTAGTTTTTATCTCGTTTTCTTTTGTAAGGTTTTCCTAGCCACCCAAAAACGTATTCCGACCTTGTAATCCAGATAGCTTTGATTTTATTGAGTATTTGCATTTGATTTCTTCTACAAATTTGTTCATCTCATTTTTACCTATCCAAGAATGTTTGTTTCAATGTTTTCTGAGTTTATGTTGTTGATGATGAATTTCGGATCTGAGTAGTGCGTTAGTTCTTGAGGATGGGATAGATTAGGTGGAGGATCTTAGGATGTAGAGTGTTTAAGCGTTGATTGTATGATTCCCTTCTGGACTAGAGTTAGATATACTAGTTTCTCTCTGATCAATTGGAACTAGATTTTAGACATTTCCGCACCCAAAAGGTGTTCGATGAAATGTCTGACCAACTAGTGCCAGAGACTTACGTTCCTAGCCTAAGAGATTAGTTGTCTAGGATGTTTGTTGATGTGAATGAACTTGTTTTTCATGCCATGCTTGATCATGTTTCTCTAGCGAGAGCTAGGTTTGGAAGTGGTTGAGTTTGAGTAGCTTATGTCAAGAGATTGGATTAGCTAAGAAGTGATGTTCATTGTTTAGGGATAGATTGCTTGTGGCATGTTAAACACTCTGTAGACTAGGATACTCCACCGACGTCAATTACTCCCATCCTTAGGACTTTTATCTTTCTGGTTTTTATTACATTCCCGAGACTGTTTCGTTTCTCGCTTATTTAGTTCATGCTTAGACTCTTTATGTTTTTATTCATTTTCGCTTCGTGTCATGCATTCTCGTTTCTAGTTCGGTGACTCATTTCGGTTTTGCATTTTAATCATTCTAGGATTGTTAGAAAAAAAAACACTCTTTTGAATTGGCTTAACTTGTGATAGCTTGATTGCATCTTGATTGTTAGCAACATCCCATTTGGATTGACACCTTAAGTACTACAACACATAAGGTTAATTGAGACCTCTAGGACATACAAAAATCCTAGTATCAATCTCTGAGACAGAAGCGACACTGTTTTGCGGTTGATCTCCGAGCAGGTTCTTATAGAAGTCGACCACAAGGGATTGAATACCTTGTTTCGAGTCCACCACCTGGTCGTTGTTATCAATGAGGAGAATAATTTCATTGAAACCCTGTCTTGTGATGATAGCCCGGTGGAAGAATCTGGAGTTCTTGTCCCCTTCCTCTAACCAACAGATGCGAGATTTTTGCTTGAGATACGATTCCTCAGCTCTTGCAAGACCACACCAAATCTTGAAAGCTTCTTTCTCCTGGAGAATTAGGGTAGTTGATGGCGCTTGCAATAACTCCTGCTGGCAAGTAAGGAGGTTTGCATATGCCTCTTGTACCCTCTTCTCTATCCCAGAGTAGTTTGCTTTGCTAAAATCTTTTATCACAGACTTTAGAAATTTTAGTTTTTTGGCGATTGTGAACATTTTGGTTCCTTCGAAAGCTAGAGCATCCCACCAGAGCTTTATTAAGGGGGCAAAATCCGGGTTGTGATTGAGCAGAGCCAGGAATTTGAAAGGCTTCTTCCTCTTTTGGGCTTGGCAGTCAATATATAGGCAGCACGGGCTGTGATCTGAGAAAGCAGGTTCAGCAAAAACAGCTAAAGAGGATGGGAAGCTTCCAATCCACTCATCATTGACAACAATACGATCCAGCTTCTTAGCTACTAGACCGATGCTATGCTTGTTTGTCCATGTGAAGGTATTGCCACAATATGGAAGATCTGCCAGTGAGGAGTTTGTCAGACACTGCTCCAGGTCACGCATACCAGAGGACATCAGGCTTATGTCGTGAGAAGAGTGTTCATAGGGCAACAAAATTTGATTGAAGTCGCCAAGAATAGTCCATGGGTTGCTTGACATGGTGGTAGTTCCAGCAATGTCAACTATCTCCGCCCATAGGTCCTTCCTTGAAGCTTGGCTGGTGGAGGATGCATAGACAATGGAAACAACTAGGTGTTGAGGAACAAAAGGCAACTTTACTTGACAAGTGATCATCTGAAGAGATTTCCGTAGTATTGAAACTTGAACAGAGGGATGCCACACTATCCATATCTTGCCGAGATCTGAAAACTCATAATTATTTTCATAATACCAACCAGGGCATACGCGGGATACTATAGTTTGCGCATTTACCGGGTTGACGTGGGTTTCTATGAGTAGAATTTTTATCAATTCAAGACTTTTTAACAGCTTACCTTTCATTTATTTTTGTTTCCGGTTGGGTGCACTCTAGTCTCTAGGTGTAGTTTATTGATTCAGCTCTTCAGTGGATGTTACTGATTGATCAGTGCTCAATTCTCAAGAACTTTGTTCGTATATGGATCTTGTGCCTTTCTACGTGAATATGCTGTTGACATAGGCATATACAGCATTATTATTGTTGGAATAATTTTGTATTTACTTTTTTATTTTGTTTTGATCATCATTCACATACTATGTTGGGTTGAAAAACAATGTATTGTTGGGCCTTAGTAGAAGCTGAGAATTCACTACTCACAAAAGAAATTTGTTTACTTTTCCATTATGTTTACGTTAGTCGGTATTTCTCGTTGCCATCTCTTTTATACTTTATGAAAGATGGATGAGGTTATGGGATGATCGAATTTTAGACACGATAAAAATCGTTCCCATCTCTTTTATACTTTATATATGAAAGATGGAATGATCGAATTTTAGACACGATAAAACCGTACGTTGCCGCGCGAACATTACAGTATAGTGTATAAGAACGCTAAAATAACATAATGTTTGAATGAGAAATAAACGTTCGAAATGGTTAGTTTGGAAAACTTACAATCCTAACTAAAGCTCAAATGTTACACTTTGAAAGTCAGAGTGTTGGTGCGGGATTCAGCACCCCCAACATACCGAGCTAAACCAGAAATATTAATTGAGTATTTAACCGGGAATCCGGTTAAGTGATCGATTAGGTCATCAGGAGTTAATTCGAATGAGACGAAGTCTTGGAGAAGAAGAAACCGACTTCACTTTGGTGAGGCGCGGCCGACTCAAGCAATAAGGCAATTTTCTATGTTTCACTTCGTTAGCTAAGGAAAGTGAATATTCTAGGTGTCCCGATTCACATGTATAAATAAGGGACGAATCCTCCATTGTAAATCATCCAGAATCGAATACAATAATCGAGTTCTCTTAGCAATAAACCCTAATTCTTTCGAGTTCTTCTTCTTTACTTCTAATTTCAAGGTTTAGATCTATTTTCTAGAGAGATAATTCTACTGAATTTGTTTCCCTCCTTAAACAAATTCATTGTGGAAACCTAGTTTCTACAATTGGCGCCGTCTGTGGGGAGGCAAATAGTCTCTAGAAAAGTTCTCTCTAAAAAACTCTCCTCGGAAAGAAGCCTTGCAATAATGTCTTCCGTCGTGAACGAAGTACCCGAAACGAACAGCACGCCTGAACTCGCAGGCATCACCCCTTCTCAGGACGATACCACGACACTGGGTGGCGCATCGACCAGGCCTATCACCGTCGTGTACTCACGTCATCGCGCCAACACAACGACGAACCTGGCTGGAACCTCCACTGGAGCCCCAGTCGGGGTCAGATCTGAGGAAGCCAGCCGAGGTACTGGACGAACTCTCGAAGAGCTAGTCAACCATGATTCGGAGCCTTCCAATGAACAAAACCATGATGAGGCGGGGGCTCGCACAACGGAGCAGCAAATCGGTGCACAGAATGGAGACCTCCCCGATCAAACCACGCCAGCGGCCCAGAATCCGCAGGTCGTTTCCATGGAGGACTTCAGAATCCTGTTCGGCACCATGACGAAAGAGATCTACCAGATGATCTCCGACACTAACCGCAGGGTCGACGCGGTTGTAACTCAAGCAACCCCGTCGCGAGTCTCTGCCGGGCAATCACTCGATGCAGATGGTGTCACCCGCCGTCTCGACTTTTCGGAGGCACAGCTCGAGCAGAGGAATCCTCCCCCTCGGACAACATCTAGCGTTCGACCGACGAATCCGGATTTGCGGATTCATGAAAATTCAACCATCCCGGTCACCCGCCACGCGAACTCCGGACCTTGCTTCGAACTCGAAGAAATCAGGTCACAGATTAGTGGCATGAATACGCTCCTCCATCGAGCCATCAGCACGGCTCCGGAAATCGACAGGATCGTCGAAGTAACCCGGCAGTCGCCCTTAACCCAACGAATAGTGCGAGCCGCAATACCAAACGTCAAGCTGAAGCTTCCGATCTACCAGGGAGACAAAGATCCGGTTCAGTTCATGACATCCTTCATGGCAACCATGTCCAAGGCACGATTCACCGAAGAGCAGAGAGACGCCGGTTGCTGTCAGCTATTCGTGGATAGCCTTTCGGGCCCTGCCTTGGTATGGTTCACGAGGCTCGAGCCAAACTCAATCGACGATTTCGACCAGTTGTCTAAGGCCTTCCTCAAGAACTACCGAATCCTCATCGAGCCAGGCGTCACAAGTTCGGATCTATGGGAGATGGCCCAGGAACGGGGGGAATCCATTGCTAGCTTTTTGCACAGATTCAAGGAAAAGCTGACAAAGGTCAACGTCCCGGAGGATGCGGCAATGGCAGCCTTCAGAAAGGGCCTGATTCCCGGGTCACCGTTACGAAAGGATCTCAACATCCGGGAACCCAAGGATCTCGACGACGCGCTACATCGAGCCTCTAGATTCGCACTCGATGAGGAGGAGGAAGCCCGAATAGCTGCGAAGACTAACGATGAACAACCATCGCACCCTCCAAAAGCTAAAAACCGGGCCGAACACCACGAGCCCCGCAAGCACCATGAACCTCAGGACCGAAAAAAGGGTGTCATCCACGCAGTCTCCGAAGCGGACAGTCAAGAAAAGTAGCCATCTGACCCGAAGGAACTCTACTGTGACTTTCACATGTATCCGGGCCATTCCACACAAGACTGCATCCACCTGAAGAACTACCTCTACGCAAAGTACCTCTCTGGCGAAGTCGAAGCCACTTATCAGCCGAAAAGCACCCGAGGAGGTAGAGGTCGCCGAGGGGGGTGGCGTGGAGGAAGGTCTGGCCGCGGTCGCGGTGCAGGCGGTGGGTGAGGTTACGATGGACCACCCAACACAGCCAACCAGCAGGCCAACCAAGCACCCGCGGACCACCAGGAAGGGACACCCCAGGCAGACGAACTACCTGGCCCTCCCAAGCGACAGAGGGGCCAGAACCCGGAGCGTATCAATTCTCCTCCCCGTGGACGAATAACCATGATACTCGGTCCACCAGAAGACTGCGCAGATTCCGTCCGTGCACTGAAGAAGAGAGCACGACAAGTTTGCGCTCTTCAAACTGCTCCGAGCGAGCCTTCACTCTGTTCGGATCCGATATCATTTACTTCGGAGGACGCCAAGGGAATCCAACACCCCCATTCGGACCCTTTGGTTATCGAAGTCTCGATGGCCGACTTCGACGTCGAACGGGTCCTGATTGACACTGGGAGCACCGTTAATGTAATCTGCTGGCAAACGCTCGAAAAAATGGGCATCACACCAGACCAACTGAAACCTGAAACTCGAACGCTGACGGGCTACGATGGGGTCGCCAAAATGTCGATGGGTGACGTGAAACTACAAGTGCGAGCCGGTGGGGTGACCCGGAAAACTAAGTTCGCAGTCGTAGATGCACCACCAATCTACAACGCTATTTTGGGGGTACCGTGGATGTACGCGATGCAGGCCGTACCGTCGACCTACCACCTCTGTCTCAAATTCCCAACCGCCACAGGAATTTGCACACTTTACGGCGACCAAAGGGTGGCCAGAGTTTGCTCTGTTATCGAAAAGAAGCAGAGGAAGGTGGAAACCGCCTAGCAATTACAGAGCGGGGACCATTTCACCGGTCCCCAAAAGCCGGAGCGGGACCGCCTCAAGTCTCCGGAATGCAAGATCCTGCAGGCGAATATTGACCCCTCAGACCCCTCGCGATCCGTAGGAATCGGGGCCGAACTCGACGAAAACATAAAGACTAAGCTGATCGCTTTCCTGCAATCTCGGGCGTCCACGTTCGCTTGGTCTACAAAAGACATGGTCGGGATAAGCCCCGAAGTCATGTGCCACATGCTCAACATCGATCCCACGTTCAAACTGATCAGACAGAAGCGCAGGCGCTTGGGTCCTGATCGAGCCAAGGCGGTCCACGACGAAGTCGAACGGCTACTCAAGGCGGATCAAATCATGGAGGTCCAGTACCCTGATTGGCTGGCTAACCCGGTGGTTGTCAAAAAGAAAAACGGAAAGTGGAGAGTCTGCGTGGACTTCACCGACCTCAACAAGGCTTGCCCTAAGGACAGTTTTCCTCTGCCGCACATAGATCGTCTCGTGGAAGCCACGGCTGGAAATCAGCTACTTTCGTTTATGGATGCTTTCTCAGGCTACAACCAGATCGCCATGAGCTTAGCCGACCGCGAGAAAACGGCATTCATCACAGATAGGGGGACCTACTGCTACAAAGTGATGCCGTTCGGATTAAAAAACGCCGGAGCAACCTACCAGCGCTTAGTAAATATGATGTTCGCGGACCTACTCGGCAAAACCATGGAAGTCTATATAGACGATATGCTGGTCAAATCTCTGATCGCAGAACAGCACATCCAACACCTGGCAGAGTGTTTCGATATCTTGGATCAATTCCAGATGAAACTCAATCCGACGAAGTGTACATTCGGAGTAACTTCCGGGGAATTCTTGGGGTACATCGTCACCGAACGGGGAATAGAGGCAAATCCCAAGCAGATCGAAGCCATACTAGGACTCCCGTCACCAACTAACAAACGAGAAGTACAACGCTTGACGGGCCGGATCGCCGCTCTGAACCGTTTCATAGCGCGCTCAACGGATAAGTGCCTCCCCTTTTACCAACTTCTTCGCGGGAATAAGGATTTCCGTTGGGACGAAGAATGCGAGGTCGCTTTCCGCCAGCTGAAGGAATATCTCACCTGCCATCCAGTTTTGGTCAAACCGGAGGACGGAGAAACACTATATCTTTACGTCTCGGTCTCCAGTTCGGCGGTTAGCGGGGTACTAGTCCGAGACGACCGCGGAGACCAGAAGCCCATTTTCTACACAAGCAAAGCGCTAAACGACGCGGAGTCGCGATATCCTACGCTGGAGAAATTGGCCCTGGCAGTGATTGTAGCAGCACGGAAGCTGCGACCCTACTTTCAGTCGCATTCTGTCGTCGTATTCACTGATCAACCACTCCGAACCATCCTTCACAGTCCTCTCCAATCCGGACGCATGGCGAAATGGGCAGTCGAGCTCAGCGAGTACGATATCGAATACCGTTCTCGACCAAGCTTGAAGTCCCAAGTGTTGGCTGATTTCATCACCGAACTGTCGCCCGATCTTGACGACCCACTTCCGCGGTGGAGCAATGGACAATGTTCGTCGACGGTTCATCGACAAATCAAGGATCCGGGGTCGGACTCATACTCCGGTCCCCCACCGGAGAAATCCTCGAGCAGGCGTTAAAGCTCAATTTCAAGGCGTCAAATAATGAAACCGAGTACGAAGCTGTTCTCGCAGGACTCCGGTTAGCACAGGGACTTGGAGTCAAACACCTACAGGTCTTCTGTGACTCCCAACTTGTAGTCAGCCAGTTCAGCGGCGAATTCGACGCCAAGAACAAGCGAATGGGAGCATATCGACAGTTGGTCCGCACGATGTCCGGCGAATTTACGTCTTTCTCTCTGACGAAGGTCCCGCGGAACGAGAACGCATCGGCCGATGCACTCGCAGCTCTGGCGAATCGCTCCGACCCTGAACTAAGACGTACCATCCCCATTGAATGTATCGAAGTTCCCAGCATTGATCCAGACAGCCAGATTGCCCTCATCAATGATGACCCAATCCCGATGGAAGTCAACGAGCCGATAGAAGATATGGCGGACGTCGTTGAACCTCCCGAGGATTGGCAGACGGAGATCAAACTTTACATCTCCAATGGCACCGTCCCGGCAGATAGGTGGGCAGCCCGGCGTCTGAAGGCGCGGAGTGCCAGATACATCTTATTGGATGGGGAACTATTTCACCGAAGTGCTTCAGGAGCGTTCCTTACATGTGTTACCCGAGAGGAGGCCGAACGCATCATGATGGAAGTGCATGAAGGCGAGGGTGGCAACCACTCCGGCGGACGTGCGCTTGCTCTCAAAATCAAAAAGGACGGACACTATTGGCCCACCATGATGGCCGATTGCGAAACTTTCGCGGCCAAATGCGAAGCCTGTCAACGCCATGGACCTATGCGGCACGTCCCGCCCGAACTATTAAACACCGTCACTGCTCCGTATCCCTTTATGCGCTAGGCCATGGATGCTATCGGACCTCTGCCGGCATCCAAATCCAAAAAGTATGTCCTGGTGCTAACCGATTACTTCACCAAGTGGGTGGAGGCGGAGTCTTTCACAAGGATTCAATCCTTAGATGTGACCAATTTCATATGGAAGAACATCATATGTCGCCACGGACTCCCATATGAGATCGTCACCGACAACGGTACCCAATTCACCTCGATGATCACTAGACGTTTCCTGTCAAAATGGCAAATCCGTCTCGGCACTTCGACCCCTCGGTACCCGCAAGGTAACGGTCAAGCCGAAGCCACGAACAAGTCGATCGTTGATGGGCTCAAGAAACGACTCGGTCGACGGAAAGGAGCGTGGGCAGATCATTTGGATGGCGTGCTGTGGTCATACCGCACAACCCCGCGGCGAAGCACGGGTCAATCCCCTTTCTCCCTCGCGTATGGTCTCGAAGCACTTGCTCCGGCTGAAGCAGGGGTTCCGACACTCCGCCGCACTATGATGGTCGATAATACAACACTTAACGAAGAGATGTTGATCGACCACAACGATCTCGCCGAAGAGTTGCGCGATAAAGCTATAGTTCGGATGCAACACTACCAAGACGCAGCGGCCCGATATTACAATAAAACTGTTCGTCAGCGGCGTTTCAACGAAGGCGATCTGGTTCTGCGAGAGGTCTTCGAGAACACCAAGGAAGTAAACGCCGGAAAACTCGGCGCTCGATGGGAAGGCCCATACCTTGTGTCAAGAGCAGTTCGTCCAGGCGTTTACGAACTGCTGACCATGGCTGGGGAACGGCTCAAAAACTCATGGAACGCGGCCCACTTGAAACGCTACTACAGCTAAGTCGTTATTACGACTCTATCTAGGAGTTTTTGGGAATCCGAACTCCATTTATCTTTCATTTGTAATATGAACTACGGTTGGCTTGATCTCTACTTCGGGGTACGTAGGCAATTCCTTATCTTTTAAAGATTAAGCGAATGCAGCCAATATATTAATAAAGTTTTATTCATAAATTTCCCCTTATTCGATTCGGCAACGAGCCGATGTGCAAGGGAAAATATCCAAAGTTCACTTGTGATTGAATCTGCTTTACATTGTTTGATAATTCCAAACAAGTTAAATAACTAAGTTAAGTAGTCCCCATTACATGCTTTGGATGTTTTGACTAATAATATAAAAAAAAAGAGAAAAGAGACGCAAAGGGAGAACGTCCCTTCGACGACTCGGGGTCCTAGATGAGAAAAGAAAACGACCACCCGAACTCAGAGTTCGGAGTGGTCGAACTCCCATACTTAGCGTCTGGGCTGATCCTGCAGACGAAGTGGAGGCCGCGGACCCGATAGATCGTCTCCCAATGGTTCCTCCACCGCTACATTCTCCAGTTCCGCGCGCCAGAACTGACATCTTTCCCACAGGGTCTCCAGTTTCTCCCTTGGAACTTCGACGCCTCTCGACTCCAAGTCTTCTAAGAAGGAACACGGGCCCTCTGCCAAGTGCTTTTCACGAAAAATCGGGCCGGCCGATTCCAGGAAATTGGCGTACGCCTTAACCTTTCGATGGAAGCTCGGTAGGCCCAGATGTTCACAGTGAACAGGTGCGCGGTATCTTGGAGAGGCTGACAGTCGGCCTCCAAGAGAACAGGCATCTCTATACTCGCCACAAGTTCTTGGCACGCTGCGCGTGCGGCATGCAGCCCAGTCATATGCCACTTCTCCAAGAAGAAGCCTTGGGCAATCGTCTCGTTCAGAACCTGAATAGTCCCGTCCAAACGATAGAGCCGGCAGACTTCGGCCAATCTACGGCGTCTTGCCATAAGGTGGGCCCCCAATCTATAGCGGCGAGCCCGATACCTCCGGAGTTCTTGACAAACGAGACTCCCTTCTACACCCGTCATATCGACACGAGGGACAGGTGCGCGAACTCGGAACGCCTCCACGCTTTCTTGGGCGGGGGGATCTTCCGGAGCTTCTGATCGTCTGGAACTGCTTGCCGAGGCGGCAAGCACTTCCCGAGCTCGTCTCAACCACGCAGATCGAGTAGTCACCATCTTTCTCTGATAATATTTAGGGAAGTTGTGATGATCTTTCCAAATACCCAGTCCTCTATTTATACAGGATTTGGGAGGTAACCGCCGCTGAGTCCACCAATCGGAGTGCAGCGTGATTTTCGCGTTTTCCCGAAAGAAATTCTTAAAGACCGTGCAACGCATTTAATGAGGCGCTTTCATTATTTCCAAAAAGAAAAAGGAAAAATTTTTCTCTTTAACAAAAAAAAAAAAAAAAAAAAAGATTATCCCGTATCGGACTAAGGATCTAAGTTCACCCCTCGTTGACGCCCTGGCCAGGTGATCAGCTCGTAGAATTACGAATTATTCTCAGGATAAGCCGGACCCAGAGTCGCACCTGATCTTCCTATGTAGGGATAAGCCGGACCCAGAGTATTTATTCCGCACCCGCTTTTTGTTTTTGGGGTAAGCCGAACCCAGAGTATTAACTTCGCACCCAAACTTTAGTTCGGACGGAACGGTTAGCCGAACCCAGAGGATATTTTCGCAGTCCGGCATCCGAGTTAAAGCAAAGGAGATAAGCCGAGCCCAGTATCTCGCTCTCCGATTAAACACACTTTATTAACACTTCGTCTCAAATTGATGTTTTCAACCATCACTTAGTAAAAATTGTCTGTTGTAAGCCGGGAGACGTCTCGCCTCTGACACATTTTTTAAATCGTAAAACAATGATTAAAGCAAATCTTTTATTATTATGAAATTTTATTTCGAGCGAAATTCAAGTTCGCCCGTTACATTGCGGCTAAATTTTATTCTCAATCAAATAGAATATCTTAATTCCGAGCTGTAGTGCCGTTCGCAGCAATCTCATGAATGCTCGTCTTGACTCGTTTCGGCATCGGCCATAGCAGTTGCAATCCAGTCTTTTCCCAATCTTCGGGGCGAGTCTCCAATGCTCTGGCTTTTTGTTCGCTTTCGTCAAGCAGTTCGGTAGTCCTTTTCCTTTTCGCCTTAAGTAGAGCAATCTCGGATTCCAAAGTTCTCAGTCGTCGATCGATCCTGCCTCTCTTCATATGAAAATACTGAAGGTCTTGAGTCAATTTTTGGTGCATACCCTCGATCTGCATACGCCAAGATTAGCAACGAGTCAGTATGAAAGGGACAAATTTCGATCACTTGTAAGGCAAATAAAAGGATAGGGGCTACACCTGAAAGAAAAAGGCATCGGCCTCGGCAAGCTCGGCATCAGTCGCATGCCGGTTGATGTAGAACGGCTTAACGTTACCTGGTACAAAATCGCCGACCAAGGTAGGGTCTATGTATGTCGACCCACGTCTGGATCCACTTTGGCATTCATTGCAATATGCAACAAGACATGGTGGCAGATCGGCTATCCTGCCGAACCCATTCTTGATCCAATCCTTGGGGTGGGACTCCAGCATCTCGAGTTTGAGTAGCAGATCTCGCTGTGCTTGCTCTGATGCGGCAAGACGGTTGGAATATTCTGCATGACGATCTTCTACCTCGTGAAAAAATTCGATTAGTTCGCGTCTTTCCTCTGGTTTAACGCGAGACATCAACATCCAGGGGGCTCTGATGTTCGGGAAGTACGCCATCCCCCTTTCGATAGCTTCGGCATTCGAAAACGTGGGCACATCGTTGCTAGCCAATGGAGATTCTACGCTGCCAACCGAGCTCGACATTGTTTTTGATTGACAAGCTTTCTTGGATGTATGATCCACAAGAAGCATTGGTTAAATTTATACAAGTCTTGAGAGATAAACTTCTTTAAAATTTTGAGAACTTTCATGCAAAATGGTAAAAGCACAAATTTCTTCAAATTGTTAGTTTTCTTTTTTAACAAAAAGGAAATATTCCGATAAGCAAGTTCCAAAAAGAAAATGGGCCGAATAAGTCGGCAATATTTTACAGGGGTGCTCCGACCCATAAATGTCTACAAGGGCAAAAAGGAATAATAAATGGAAAACCATGTCAATTTTCGATGTCCAGATCACCGGATAGATCTGCTTGAAAACTCCCGGCGTTCGAACCGAATGGATGCTCGACAGAGTCCGGAGCCGTTGTCTCGGGGGCGGGGAGTCCATAACCAAGCTGGTCCGGGGACATAGTAAGGTCATTGTCATTCAGCTCGAGGACTTCGATCGCGGTGACAGTCTCTTCGGCTTCGGCCTTTTTCTCATCAATCTCCTTTATCCGCTCCTCAGGAATAACGGCCCCTTTCTCAATCAGATACTGTATAGCTCCCTGTACCCCGGTGGCTTGGTTCAGCATGTCTTCCAAGGGGCGAACTCTCGCCTGTTCGCAAAGATAGGCCTTGACTTTGTCTAGACGGTCTTGCGCTTTCTTCGCAGTTCGCTCCACCTTATCCCAACGATCTTTCCGAAGCCTTTTTACTTCGAAATTGAGCTGAACGTTCAACCTGTCGCATGATTCCCGTAGTTCGTTTCTCTCTTCTTCTAAAGTAAGTGCTCGGGAGTTCAGTTCGTTAACCCTCAGTTCAGTGTTGGCAATGATGCCATCTTTTTCAGCAACGAGCGCCTCGAGTTCCTTGATCCTCGCATCCTTGGCGTCGCTGGCAGCTCGGATTTGCCCTACGCATTCCTTCATTTTTTCGAGCTCCATTCCCGAACTCTTGCTGGTTTTAGCTTGCCTATCATATTTCTGAACCAACGTGTTCATTTTGGCGGCAGTCTGTGGATTCAAAGAATTCACGTTAGTTTAACGCTTTGTTGGAAAAACAAAACTTTAATAGATTTGATAGTAGGACGAACCATTAGGTGCGATTCAGCGACATCAAGGAATGCTTGCTTGAATTCCAACTCGTCAGCTGACGGAAGAATTCGGTTGGAAATCTTCAGAGTCCGGAAAAGCTCGCCTGAAGCTTCGCGATTGGTCACTAAGGGATAATCGCCGAAGTAATTGTAGGCGAAGTGATTTGTCTTGTCATCTTTTCTTTCGAGGCGGAATCGGTCGGCAGACTCCAATCCGGCTTCGTCAGCCGAACGCTTGCGACTCGGCAATGGGCGCGCGTCGAGAGCTGGTTCCTCGCAGATTTGTTTCTCTTTGTTCTTCTTCTTCTTCCTCCTTTTGGATCCAACTTCAATTTGAGGAACGTCGTGTACTTCGTTCGAAGGATCGACGTTTTCTAAAGCCAAAGGAGGGTTTTCTTCCTCTGCGATGGTGGGTGGCTCGATGTCCCCTCCGGGTGCTTGAGTAGGATCGGCGACGATTTGGTCCGGAATAGGATCGACTTCGGTTGGATCCTGAGATGGGCCGATCTCAGTTTCAATGGCCGCTTGAGTATCTCGGCGAACAATCTGGACATCTTGGGATTCCATCACGCGACATCCCGCAGATCGTCTTAATGCGTTGGCGAAACTAGGAAAGTTTGTTCTGGCTTTTCCCATTGCTGTTTCGACTCGGATACGAGTGATAAAATCCCACTGACGGTTCCTCCCGGATAGCAGAGCGTCTCTAACACGAATGTAGTTCGGAGCTAAGCGCGTTGCACACAATGGACGATCTGGAATCACAGACATCAAAAAGTTAAAACTGGTCAGCGGTTCCGAAGTCGATAACAAATATTAAGAAGTATAACTCTACCAGGATTTTCATTCCACACTCTCCGATGAAAACCCAACGGGTTAGCAAATGAATATTGGTCAACGCGGACAAAGAAGTACTGGTTCGTATACTTCTTGAATTTATTGGTGCGTTTACCAACGAGGAAATTGTGAGCTGGTCTCAAGTTCACTTCCCAGCGATTCGGACTCTTCGATTGCTTCAAATTTGATAGCTGTTCGAAGGCTTGAACTCGAAGTTCGACTCCGACTTCGGCTGCTAGGGTCAAGGCAGCCATGAAGTTACAAATAGCTCCGGGTACGAACTGAGAGATCGCCATCATCCGTCCTTGGGCGTAGACTGAGATCAATTCTGGGATTGGGAACAGGAGGCGACACTCGGTGAAGTAACCCTCGTATAAGCATACATACCCTTCCGGGGGGCTCCAGGGGCGTTGATCTTCACGAGGAATCAAAATCGTGACGTTGCTATTGAATAAACCACACGAGTTTAGCATCTTGTTCACAGTTTCAATCGAACTCACGCTCTTTTCGCCCCCGATCTGCCCTGCGTGATCAAACAAGGGATCGATATCTTCGATCGAGAGTCCTAAGGGTGCGAACCGATGTTCCTCTTCTGAAAATACGTCCGCAGTCAGTTCGGTATTCTCCTCTTCGTGACGAACTGATGAAGGTAAGGCTGGTTCCGCTTGTGAGGAAGAGGCTCCTGTTGTACAGCGAACCAGGTATTGCGAGACTTCGGAGGTCGATCTACTTGATTCCCTGATTTGCGCGGTGCGTTCGGAGTTGGGAGTTCTTCGTCTGGAATTACGACGAATTAATTGCTCGGGCGAAGAGGCAGGTTCCGATGTGCTCGCCATGTTTTGAATTCGGAGAGTGTGGAAGAAAAATAACGAAATGAAATGGGAGAGAGATCGGAGCAGATTACCTGTTGCTGATGGCGAAAAGTGAGAAATGAGGAGAGTAGAAGCGTATTTATAGAGCTGAGTAGGCGGCAGCCCTACGAAAAGTAATGATGACCTATGCGACCCTTCGAATTCCGAGCTAGTGGATGGGACGCAAACGACACGTGTCATCAGGACAATGCGTGGCGCGGCAATTTGAAGATCTGGTTAAAATCAATTAAGTATTTATGGGTCAGATCGGATATTTTCTTTCCATAGTTCAAAATATTCGAATTAAATCTCGAATATACTGAACTGGGGGGGGACTAATTGTTGGTGCGGGATTCAGCACCCCCAACATACCGAGCTAAACCAGAAATATTAATTGAGTATTTAACCGGGAATCTGGTTAAGTGATCGATTAGGTCATCAGGAGTTAATTCGAATGAGACGAAGTCTTGGAGAAGAAGAAACCGACTTCACTTCGGTGAGGCGCGGCCGACTCAAGCAATAAGGCAGTTTTCCATGTTTCACTTCGTTAGCTAAGGAAAGTGAATATTCTAGGTGTCCCGATTCACATGTATAAATAAGGGACGAATCCTCCATTGTAAATCATCCAGAATCGAATACAATAATCGAGTTCTCTTAGCAATAAACCCTAATTCTTTCGAGTTCTTCTTCTTTACTTCTAATTTCAAGGTTTAGATCTATTTTCTAGAGAGATAATTCTACTGAATTTGTTTCCCTCCTTAAACAAATTCATTGTGGAAATCTAGTTTCTACACAGAGGAAAACTCAATCTTAACGGATATGTATTATGCTGTATATGCCGACACTTTCTTGGCCATTTGCTTGTGAGTGGTCCGCGACCTAGGAGAGCTGGTGTATATAATACTGCTACTCCCAACACTTTCTTGGCCATTTGCTTGTGAGTGGAACCCTTGTGGCCATCCTAGTTCCATTGGTAAACAATATTTTCTTTGAAATAGTTAAGATATATAAGTCCATAACTCAATATTTCATTCTCATATCCATCTTTTGATATGTCTTATTTTTCTGTACAAAAATGTAATCAGAAGGTATGCAGTTTGTTTCAACTGCTACATCATCAGACCTGAAAATCTGTTACATCCCCGAGACAAACTTGGAACAGTTTCGTTTACGGAGAGACTTCCAATATTCTGTAAAGCTATATTATGATGGTAAGCCATATTCTATTGCTTTCTTAATTAGTCTTCGTCTTTGAGCCTGAAGGTTATTGCAGCATTCCTAAAAGCATTTTCATCGGTTGAAATATTTCATATTTTTAATTCTGATTTTAACGAAGGTTTCTGAAGTTTCAGAGATAGTAGTAGGAGAGAAATTATTATTATTATTATTATTATTATTTTTTTTTTCTGTATTTCTAAAAGAGACGCTTATACAATTCTTAAATAGACTCTACAAAAGATCTCAGAAAATTTATACAAATCATATCTACATCTTAACTTATCTTGGTCCGAAATGCGAGGAACAACTTCTTGTTCCGTAGAGTGAGGAACAGACTTTAGATATGTTTGTTATTCAGTCTTTTTGGTGATCATGATCCAGAGCTTCAACAATTCAGCTGCTAGCAAACTGAAGAGTAACAAATATGAATTCATGTAACGAAGTCCAAAAATGTGTCTACTGTTTCATTCACTTTACCTTATTTTGGTTGGTTAAGAATTGGAACTTTACTTGTTTAATCTCTGGCTCTGCGACTCACTTTTCTCCGGTTACCTAAACGTACCGGTTAAAGAGGTTAGGCCAACAACATACGAAAATATAAAATTAATTAACATAGGGGACTCAGCTTTTAACATTAAACTTTGAACCCAACTATCTCAAAAGCATGAAAAATGTCCTGAAAGGAATATGAAAAAGCATCATTATCATCATTACTCATACTAATAATATAAACAACGTAAAAAAAAAAAAAAAGCTTTATATTCCTTTCTTCCTTTTGCTTTTCTCAATAATTTTCGAATTATATCATTTTGATAACTTTATTCTTTTACACACATTGACATACACAACACATATTAAATCCTCTTTGAACAATCTCTCAGCTTCAAACTCTCACCGATGAAGGAGTTCGATTACAAAGAGCTCGTCAGTGCCACAGATCAGTTCTCTCCTTCTCAACTCATCGGTAAAGGTAGCCATGGCTATGTTTACAAAGCCCTTCTTGATCACGATCATCACAAAATCGTAGCGATTAAAACACCATCATCATTACCATTGTCTCCTTCATCATCATCATCATCATCGTCCTCATCATCCAAATCAGAACAAACGAAGAAACTAGAGAACGAGATCAACGTTATGTCGTCACTACCTAGTAACCAACACGTTTTGAGCTTTCTTGGCCATGCCGATAAAAAGCTCATGGTCGTCGAGTACATGCCAAACGGATCACTACACCACTTATTACACGTGTCAGCTTCTCCTCTTCCCACTTGGCTTAAACGCATCGAAGTCGCTCTTCAGATCGCTCGTGCGGTTCACTTCCTCCACGAACAAGGTGTCATCCACCGTGATATCAAATCGGAAAACATTTTGTTCGGTTCGAGTTGGGAAGCGAAGCTTGCTGACTTCGGACTCGCCGTCGATTTGGGAGAAGGTGATAAGATGAGACCGGCGCCGGCGGGAACTATCGGATACTTAGATCCGTGTTACACGTCACCGGAGAATCTTAGTACGAAGACTGACGTTTACAGTTACGGCGTCGTTTTGTTGGAGATATTTAGCTGTAGGAAAGCCATTGATGTCTCTCGTTCACCGTCGTCGATAGTGGACTGGGCGGTTCCGTTGATCGGCGGAGGGAGGATCGGGGAAATCTGCGGAGGAGGGGGAGGAGGAGGATCGGATGTTTTCCGGGGAATGAACGTTCGGTTGCTGAGGATGGCGGCGAGATGCGTTTCGGCAGACGTGGAATCACGTCCGTGTTTAGGGGAGATCACGGCGGAGATAGTGGCGTGTATGGCGGAACCGTTGAAGAGTTTGCCGTTATGGATGAGCGTTTTGCGTCGGGTTGTTAGACTGAAACGGCGGAAAAAACGGTTGAGAGAAACGCTGACGTGGCCGGGTCGAACATGCCGGGTTTGGTGACACTTCTTTTTATTACAAAAGAACCCTATAACTCATTTGGGTAATATTATTACACCACCAATTGGTAAGATTTATCGTTACTTTTAAATATATATATTTTTTAACATCTTACTTTACTTTATTAAAATTGAAACAGAGATTATTCTATGACATACACATCTAACAAAGAGATGATTAAAAGTTAAGATGAAGAAACACAATCGAACAAATGAAATAAACACTGCTTTTCTTTGTAACCCTTACACGTTAATAGATTATCAAATCTATTGTCTTCCTTATTTGTCTTCTTCCTTATATGATCGTCTTGTTTGGCTATCGTTCTTTTGACGAAACTCCAATAAACTTTGAAACAATTAATGGCTGCGATCCATCTGTTACATCGCTTACCAACAACACATCTCCAGCAACGGGAGATGGCATCTTTCTTTGTTATAGCTAATGCCCATAAAAAATGAAATGATGGACTCCATCTTCTGAATCTCGTTCCATGCTGACATCCCCAAGAGCACCCATTGAAATTAACAACTAACGGCTGTCCAAATTCCTTGATTGATAATGAAAACCAAGGTAAAAGTTTGCCAAAGTCTATTCGTAAAATCAAAGACAACCTGATCTCTCGCCACCATATCTTTAGGCAGTGTCTCGAACCGGGGCTATGAACCAATGTCTGCATTAAAAATCTCTTCCATTTGCTTTCATTGTCAATCCAAGTCCAAATGATACCAGGATCAAATATCCAAATTACATCTCCATACCATTTGGCGGAGGGAAACGACAACTGCCGAAAATGCCACTTCATTCTTCTTAGGCCAATGATGTCTAATTGGCTGCAAGAAGAAGATGAAACATAATCAGAGACGAAACGCCGACAACAACACAATTGTGATCGCCGGAAAAACGCTCTACAAGAGAGATGGATGGCTACGAAGAGCCAACCGAAACACATAACTATGGAAGAGAGAGATTTTGGTCTACCCAGCCCGAGAGTCCTTCGACGTTTGTGCCGAGACTGAGGAATCTGGTCCATCTTCAAGATCTTTGATGGTGGCTCTGTAACGTGACTCTCTTCTGATTTTGGATCTGACAACGGTTTTGAATAAAAATGGTAACTGTTTGTCCTTGTGACAACAGTCACAATGGTCGCTGCCATACGAAAGAAGAAATTTGATCGGCAAGTCCAATATAATCACATCCTAATTATTAGTAACAAGAAGAAAAAAACTAAAAACTAAAAGAGAACCACTAGCAAATGCCGGCGGTTCGTAACCAGATGAAGAAAACGGTTTTGTCGCCTTGGAAGAGAACAGAGAGAGAAGAGAGGATCGTTATTTTTAAATATAAAATTTGAAAAAATTAAAGTAAAAGAATCTCTTGAAAAATTCTTAAATTCTGTCTTTCTCCAATCGTAGAATCCATTTTGATTTTTTTTAAGAATAAATAAATATTATTTTGAAAATTAAAATATTTTACATTTTATAAACTAAAAAAGAATTATATCTCATATAGTTTTAAACAAATATGACATAAAACATATAAATAATAGATGTTTAAATCATAAAAGGAGAAAACGATTAGTTGTAATCTTAATTTGTACCAAATGTATAACATATATGCTCAACTAAATCAGCTTTCGATTGTTGATGTATTGTTTGAAGACATATCTGTAGAATACATGAAATCCACTTATAAAGTTTTGTTTGATTCTGGTTGTGTGAATTCTGATACATCAAACTGAGTGTATCCATTTCGCTCGTCTTCGACTACCATATTGTTCAGTATGATACATGCTCTCATAATTTTTAATATTTTTACCTTATCTCATATAAGAGCTGAGTTTTTTTTTTACAATAGCAAATCGAGCTTGCAAGACTTCGAAAGCACATTCGACATCTTTAAGAACATCTTCTTGATATGTAGTATATAAGAATGCTTTCAGACTTTGTGAAATTGTAATAGATTGGATAAAACTTGTCCATTTCTGATAAACACCATATGTGAGATAGTAAATTAAATGATACTCATATCCGTTGAAAATGTAATTCACTTTTGGAGCTCGACTTTGTAATATATCATTAAAAACTGGTGAGAGATTAAGAATATTAATATCGTTTAAGATACCTAGAGGTCTAAAACACATGTGCCATATTCATAGATCTTGTAAAGCTATAACCTCTAAAACAATTGTTAGTTTTCTAGATCCATGTGTATATTGTTCTTTTCAAGCAGTAGAAATTCTTCTACTCGCAATGCATACAATTGATGTTTCATATCACCATAGGAAATCTGCGTATATCTAAAATATTAAGTAGTCATTGAAGATCTTCCAATGTGGGTCATCTTAGGTACTTATCTCCAAATAAATTTATGATTTCTTCAACAAAATGTTCCAAATATGAATCCTAGTGCTTTCACCAAGCCAGAGGTATTTGTCAACCGTATTAGCCTGCACAACCATATTCCATCATATGGAATGGATGCTGTAGACTTTTGTAGTCCAAAGAGACTGAACCTTCTAGTAGCAGCTCTTCTTTGTTGAAAGAATGAAATTTCAATGGAGATTTGATCAAAAATAGGCATGAACAAGAGCTTGTCCATTCAAATACGGCGTCGAAATATATAAGAAGGATATGTTGCATCTTCACTGAAATAAACGTTCCATAATCGGTTTTGTCCTTGTTCACGTTCTCCTTCAATATAAATTCGTTTTTTCTTTAACTTGGTTGCTTCTTCACGATCACCATTAACAACAAAATATTTTCAAATGCTTGATCGAGAACTTGATCAAAGTTTTCATCCATTGTTTCTCGGAATTATTACGGGAAGAAGATGTCATTTTTGATTCTATATAATTCTAACAAAGAGGTCTTGGGAAATACAAGGCAATACTAATTTGGGATAATGTTTGTGAGAAATATAGCATGGTTTTGTGATAATTTTTTTTTCATATTTGTGACTTATATAGAAAAAATGTGATTTGTATAACAAACATTCTTTTGGTGTACAAAAGAAGAAAACAAAAGAAGATGCAATGCAAAACCACAAAATGAAAGAAAAGAATAAGAGAGATACTGAAAAGAGAACATCTTTTTTTTTTTTTTTTTTTTTTTTTGTATGGCTTTGTTTAGCATAATATTTTTTTTTGTTTAAAAGTGGTTTTGCATAACATCTTTTTTTTTTTTGTTTTTTTTCTACCCACACCACATATATTTTTAATGATTGTAAACCAAAAATATTACTTGTTATACATATCATATTTTCTATATAAGTCACAAAGTATCACAAATTTTTTTTTCAAAACCATTGTTCTACATTTCTCACAAAGATTATAAAAAAACCAAGATTCTCCATATCTTGTTTTTATAAATCTCCCAAATTAGTATTTTCTTGTATTTTCTGGGACCTCCTTGTTATAATTAGATATATAACCAAAAATAGTATCTTTTTCTGTAATAATTTGGACGAAACGATGAATGAAGGGTTTGATCAAGTTTTCGATGAAGAATTTTTTGAAAATATTTCCGTTGTTCATGGTGATCATCATGAAGCCACCAAATCAAAGAAAAAATTTGTCTATATTGAAAAGAACGTGAACAAGGACACAACCGTCTATGAAAATATTATTTTAGTGAAGATGCAATATACGTTCTAATATATTTCAATGTTGTTTTAGAATGAACAAGTTCTTGTTCATGCGTATTGTTGATCGACTCTTCATTGAAGTTATATTCTTTCAGCAACAAAGAGATGCTACCAGAAAGTTTGATCTCTCTAGACTACAAAAGTCTACAACAGCAATTTGTATGATGGCATATGGTTGTGCGGCTGATGTGGTTGATGAACACCTCCGGCTTGGTGAAGTCATTGAGATTTCATGCTTGGAACATTTTGTTGAATGAATCATAAATTTGTTTGGAGATGAGTACCTAAGAAGACTCACACCATAAGATCTTCAACGACTACTCCATATTAGAGAGATACACTGATTTTTTGGGATGATATGAAGGATCAATAGTATGCGTTGGGAGTGGAAATATTGTCTCACTACTTGGAAAATGCATACACGTGAAACAAAGAAATGTTCTAGACAAAGAACAAAGAGATAGACTCATAAAATGAAAAGGAAATTAATTGATGATTCTCAAATGAGATTACATGAGTTTATATAGTGATAGAAAAAACTTGGTAACAAAGCCAAGTATTAATTATTCTTGAAACTAAAAGACATTAAAGATAGATAGTTGAATGAAGACCCAAGTCTTGGTCTTGGTGCATGTTTCTCTTCCCAAGGTGTCCTTCCTAAGGTGAGCTGAACTTCATTTTCGTAACTCCTCTTTGACCACAAAAAAGGTGATTATTTTTGGGCTTTCTTGGGCTCGTATTAGGCTCAAAGTGGATTGGACTTGATAGACATCATCTCCAATAGAATTTCCTATGCTCACTTTGCCCATAATCTCTTGAATAGACCCATTAAGTGCATTCTTGAACTTCTTTCCTTTTGACTCTTTGGTCCAACTTGCTGATGAGAAACAACATGGGCTGTAACATTTCTTTACCTTAGGCTTAGTAGAAACAACACCTGGTTGCCATACATAATTCTGGAAGCTCTTAAACCAATTGGTCCTAAAACTCTTCAAGTGAACAACTAGATTAACCTCCTTTGGCAAATGGAATGTATCCCAAATGGTTGTTTGGCTGGAAGAATTGATCTTCAACTTGGTTCATGTTGAACAAGGCTTAAGGATCTTCTTGGAGGGTCTCATGATCATATCATACCCCTCCTCTTGAAAAAGTTTCGTCCTCGAAACTGTATGGCCATGGGTTGGAGAGTGTTGAAGTGATTCTGGTGGCTTCTCTTTGAGAGAATATATGTGTCCATATTGCATACCATGAAGCAGAAATGCACCATTTACCGTGAGACCTTTCTTTATTCCTTCAAGATCCAAAACTTGCTCCGTCTTACTTGACCAGTAGTGTACCGTTGACTTTTCTCTCTTTGTTGGTGCATTAGGTGAATCATCCATACTGCCAAGGTTGTTGATGATCATGCCTTCCTTTGCGGCTTCCTCAGTCAGATCTTTGATGACCTCTTTGTGCTTTCGTTCCTCGGTTTCTATTTGCTCACTCAGTGAATTTGTTATTTCCAACAGATTATTCTGAACCAGCAACTCCTTATGCTCCTTTGGTGATGGTAACAAATCAAATACAACTTCCTCTTCCTTAGAAACAAGAGACGTCATTTCTCGTTGATAACTTGGTGTGACTGTAGACGCTCCATCAGTTGGTCTAGAAGTCCTCCTTAGAATATGATTTGAACCACGATGGTGATGGTGGGGAACAAATCGTTTCCTCAAAATATACTTCATTTCTGCCCAAGTTTCAATGGGATGTTCTCCATTTTTCCTCCTGCTTACCACCAACTGATTCCACCAAGTAATAGCATAATCACAAAATTCAGTGGCCACAATTTGTACCTTCTTCATCTCGCAATAGTTTTGACAACTAAAAACCGACTCAATCTTTTTCTCCCACTCTAGATATGCATCTGGGTCGTTCTTGCCTTTAAAGGTAGGAATCTTCAACTTCAAAATACCCATGTTATCATCTGCTCTTCCTCTTGCTTCTCTAGCACTTCTTGGTCTCATGTGGCTCATTCTTGATGATTGACTACTGTAATAATCATCAGCCCTTGCTACTCTAGGTTGATCTATTTCTCTTCTATGATGCAACATTTGTGGTCGTCTCGGTTGTGCCTCCGCTTGAACTTCATCGAACCTCTTGTAGATGGCATTCATCTCAACCCTCCACGACCTTCGCATCTCTCCCATAAGTACTTGAAATTGTAGATTTGGAATCCCAAGCCCTCCATCTTCAATGATCCCACAATCTCGATGATCATTATACATTTTTTTTTTTTTTTTTTTGCTTTTTTTTTGCTCTCTTTTTTGTTCTCTTTTTCTATTCTTTTTTTTTTCTCTTTTTCTCTTTCCTCTTTTTTTGTTTTTGTTTTTGTTTTTGTTTTTGAAAGAAGATGAATAAATAGAAGATGAAAGAAAAAAAAAGATAGAAGATGAAAAAAAAATAGATAGATGAGAAGATGAACAGACAAGTACCGGTTGAGTGGCTCTGATACCACTTGATACGCCCAAATTCGAGGATCACTCAGCCGGATTAGAAAAGATAGAAACTCGCCAAGGTGCAGGGTACAACAAGGGAGATTTGATGGATTGAGGGGTCGCACAACAGTTGCGGAAGGATGCTGATATTCCCAACTCCAATCACTGCTAGATATGACACACTAGTCCAGCAAGAGGAGGCTGTTGCTTGGATACTACACACCAAGAAACAAAGAAATGTACTAGACAAAGAACAAAGAGATAGACTCATAAAATGAAAAGGAAATTGATTGATGATTCTCAGATGAGATTACATGAGTTTATATAGTGATAGAAAAAAACTTGGTAACAAAGCCAAGTATTAATTATTCTTGAAACTAAAAGACATTAAAGATAGATAGTTGAATGAAGACCCAAGTTTTGGTCTTGGTGAATGTTTCTCTTCCCAAGGTGTCCTTCCCAAGGTGAGTTGAACTCCATTTTCGTCACTCCTCTTTGACTACAAAAAAAGGTGATTATTTTGGGCTTTCTTGGGCTTGTATTAGGTTCAAAGTGGGTTGAACTTGATAAACATCATCCCCAATAGAATTTCCTATGCTCACTTTGCCCATAATCTCTTGAATAGACCCATTAAGTGCATTATTGAACTTCTTTCCTTTTGACTCTTTGGTCCAACTTGCTGATGAGAAACAACATGGGCTGTAACATTTCTTTACCTTGGGCTTAGTAGAAACAACACCTGGTTGCCATACATAATTCTGGAAGCTCTTAAACCAATTGGTCCTAAAACTCTTCAAGTGAACAACTAGATTAACCTCTTTTGGCAAATGGAATGTATCCAAAATGGTTGTTTGGCTGGAAGAATTGATCTTCAACTTGGTTCGTGTTGAACAAGGCTTAAGGATCTTCTTGGAGGGTCTCATGATCATATCAACCTTTATCCAATATATTCCAATTCCACAAGGTCTGAAAGCATCTTTATTTGCAACATATCAAAAAGTTGTTCATAAAAATGTCAAGCATACTTTTGGAGTCTTGCAAGCTCGATTTGCTATTGTAAAAAATTCAACTCTTATTTAGAATAAGATAAAAATATGAAAGATAATGAGAGCATGTATCATTCTGCACAATATGACGGTAGAAGACGAACACTTAGTTTGATGTATCAAAATTCACACAAGACTAATTAAACAAAACTTCACAAGTAAATTTCATACATTTTACATATATTCCTTCAAATCTCCGCAATATGATGAGTATTCAAAATCGAGTTTGTGATCGAATAATACATCAACAATTGAAAGATGATTTTGCATATATGACACAAATTTGGCACAAGTTAAAATTACAACTAATTGTTTTATTCGCATATGATTTTTTTTTTCTGACAATCATCTGTATATGATTTATACAGCTATTTTAATATGTTTTTATGTTATGTTTCTTTAGTTTCTTTTAAAATGCAATAATTTTTTAGATTTGTAAAATATAATATGTATAAATAAAATAAATACTACTTAAATATTGTAATTTTGAAAATAATATTTATTTAAATGTGATTCATTTAAGAACTCTTTAAGAGGTTAGTAACTTTAATAATTTTCAAAATTTATATTAAAAGTAATGGTAGAAACCATCTGAGGTGGTCTTAACAAAAAACAAAAAAAAATTGGCCTATACAGGGATCGAACCTGTGACCTTCGCGTTATTAGCACGACGCTCTAACCAACTGAGCTAATAGGCCGATATGCTCATTTTGGATGGATAATTGAGAAAACTAACGTATAACGTTTTTTCTTTTTCTTATCATCGATGCTAAGATGTTAGCGTTGCAACAAAACACATGTAATTTATTACTATGTTAAGACACCATATACCATAGAAATAAAACATAAAATATTGTAAGAGAACATGATTTTTTTTTTTTCAATTTTTGTATGAGGTATAATAATTCGGAAAATAGCATCATATTTCTTTTATTAGCAAATATTATATCGATGTGCTTTTTCTATAATGTTAGGGTTCTACATATATAGGAGTGCATTTTATTTTGTTAATTAAAATAATGTGATATCTTTGTATAAAAATCTTTGAAAATTAACCAAATCTCTCAAAGAGAAATTGTATAACTTTTCTTGGATTAGTTTATTACTTACATTACATGGACAGTGTAACATGTCTAACTTTATGAAAGAAATTACAATTCGAACTTTTTCAAACATATATCATTAAGAAAATAAAAATAAAAAGACAGCAAGAGAAAATTTGGCGACGTAGAAGAAAGTAGAAAACGTGGACACGACCACAGCTCTCGTCTTTGAATAAAAGACTTTGGCTGGCTACCCACCAGCAACCCCAAGATCCTCTATCCACTTAGTTTATTTTAGTTCAATGTTAATCCTAATTTTTAATAACCTTTTTTTGTTTTTTTTTTCGTGTTGAATCTTCACCACTAAGGTTTTGCTATGGAGTATTGGTCTGACGCAAGAAACGAAGAAAATGAAAAGTGCATTATCATTATTCTTGAATACTATACTATCAAGTGAAATGAAACTATTTTACTTGTAACTTTTTGTAATTTATATTTCAAGTTTTATATCTCCCTCTTTTTCGTAGTCGATTTGTTTTCGAGACTTAAAAAGAAATTGTGAAGGAAAAGATATAACAGATCGGACTCAAACTAAAACATCAACTTTAGGACTTACTTTCAGTTGGTTTTTACATAATCGACCTTACAACTAGTTGATACTTGATACACAATCTCGTCACAACCACTTTATAAGTTTATATTAGTCCGAAGATAGTTTTATATGATATTTGACCTTTTGTAATTACGTTGAACTGCTTATACTTAGGCCTACTTATACTGTAATAATACTTCTGATTTATTAAGGTAGATGATTTATAATTTTTTTCTTCTTAATTGTTGATACCAAATGTATAACTGTTAAAATTGATATATATATTTAAGAGTGGGCAGAGTAGTATATTTTAGATAGAAATAGTAGAAAACTTCTATTTTTCCTCAAAAAAAATAATTTATTGTTTCAAACTTTACGTATATGACATTATATTATATAGCACATCTTGTGTAGATAACACACTGTCATTATTCATAATAATCTACAAATAGTCTATGAATAAGTATTTTCATCGAAAGCGTGCCAACACTAACACAAAATATATTAACAAAGTAATAAAAAATGGGATAAATTCCAACCGTTCCGAATAATATTTATACTCGAAAGTTGTCTTACAAATATATCATATCTGGTAGTCCTTTTGATTCTGCGCTCATGGGGAAACCTGAGAAGAAGAGAACAGGCTCTTCTTCTTCTTCTTCTTCTTCTTCTTCTTCTTCTTCATATGTTCTTCGCTGTTTTGGGGTTTCTCGGAAAATTCACTCAGACAAACGAACTGTAGACGCAGGGCAAGAGAAGAAAAAGAAGACGAGAACTCGTAGTTGGTTTCGTTTGAAGGAAGACGAGATCACACTGACGCCAATATACGAGACGTCGGAGAAACAAAACTCGATTGTTACAGATGATAAGCAAAATCTGTTCCGTGTGATACGTCATGTTACTGATCGGAAGTATGTTGCGACTAGTGGTTATAAGGAAGTTGATCATGAGCGTAACCAGGTATCTATTTTTCTGACTAATTATGTATAATGCAAAGTTAAAATTGAAACATTTGTATTCATAATTTTCTGTTATAACTTATAAGTGTTGTTAATAATCAAAGCCAAAATTAACAAAAAATTGTAATGGTTCCACATTCTTATGATGACACTGTCTAAAAGATTGGTTTTGTTTTAAACTTGTCTGTTTTTTGTTTTCAGATAGACACGAACGAACAAAGAGACATAAACCCGGATCCGTTGAGTGTCTCCGGTTACCACATGAGTCATGAACAAGTCTGTGGCGGGAAACTCGACCCGATTAAAGCCGTTGGGCCGGGGTTGAAGCCGAGAGTATTAACGGAGAAGTCGTCAAGGGTCAGGAAAGAGTCACGGGTGGGTAACTTCGACCCGATAATTGGGATATCAATCATAATGCTAACGTTAATTATAATGTTGATGTGGGGACGTTTGTGTGCGATTCTCTGTACATCCGTTTGGTGTTATTTTCTCCCTCGCTTTAAAGAAGCTGCAACTGCGGTTGCTGTGGCCAAACGCAAACGCAGTGGCAGCGGTAAAGCTGAAAGCAGATTGTTTCCAGGTGATTTGGATTTGAATTCTGAGGCTTACAAGAAAAAGGTCGTTTTGGAAGGATTTCTTGTTCGGCAACACCGCGTTTCGCTCTAAAGACTGTTTCAAGTTTTTGAATGTTTTTTTTAGTTGTCTATTTTTATATGTGTAGTGTCTTGTTTATATGTTTGGTCGTATCACACCATTGTTGTTATTCGTTCATGTGTGCAAACACAGATACAGGAAATTTTGACCTTGTCTTGTGAGTCGTTACCAACGTTTATTTCATTGTTTCCAAACTCAAACTTTGTAACTAATTGTGCCTTGCATAACTAATTGTACTCAACACGGTTTTATTTCAAATGCTCAGTTATGTAGTTTAGATTTTAGTACGACTATAGTTAATCCACATTTTCTAATTAGCAGAATTTGGGGCTAAACGAAGTACATAATTTGCTTCAGACCGTTTATATCAACCAAGCTTACAATCAGTAATATACTTCGGTTTGAAGTGTTAGGCTGAAAGCTTTATGATTACCTTTGTTGGCCAGGACTTTAAGCAGCTTTTCTTTGTTCAAATCTAGTTGCCAAAATGAAATCCAAGACCATTATACTAGACGCAGAGAGAGAAAAAAAACACATTTTTTAAATAAAACTTTGAACAACTTGGTTCATTTTTTAAATAACACATGTTAGATCTCTTCTGTTGTCAACTATATTGATCTCTCTTTTAATAGTAAGACAACATTTCTGCCATTAAAATTAGATATATCAACATTTACAAAAGCTATCGATTTGGCCTCAAGTTATAAACTCGACCCCAAAAGAGACTTCATTGATAAGCTTAAGACCTTGTCAGTGATGACAAAAACTAACCTCCAAACTTGAGAAACTGAATCGTTAAGTGAAGATCGCAATCGTCTAAAGCCTAGTTCGGTTTCAGAAGACCTGCAACTCAGGATTTCCGAATTTCAAAACCTGAAAAACGACCATGTAACAAATCAGGATTTCTTGTAGCCATTCCATGTGAGACAAACTCTCCATGATATGTTCTCATTACTATATTTGTTAGTTAACTTTACAGTAGTAGGCTCAGAACAAGAGAACATTTTCTTACTCATTCTTTTGCAAAAGCCAATCAGGACTGCCTTGTGTGTAACCCATCTCTTTTAATTTGCACATGGTTGCTAGCATGGCGTTTGCCAGCAGCGATTCAGGTGGTTCAGCTCTTCACCAAAGGCCTGTTGCAAGACGCAAGTCACTTAAAACCTTTAAGAATGACATTTATCTCGCAGTTGAAGTCCACAAACACAAGTATATGAAAACCTATCCCCAAAAGCATTTGATAACATAAAAGAAATAACAGGTGACTTAATGAGGACCAAGAAGCTAACCATTCATAGCAGTTAGATATAGTCAAATAAACCTACACTCCAAAAGGGACAAGTACACTCGACCATCGGCTGATGAAATTATGTAATTTCTCTGATGGATGGTCTTACATACAATAATACTCATAATTTCCTCAAGAAAATTGACTGTGTCAAGTACCAACATCCAATAAAGAATCCCTCCCAATTATTGATACATCTTTGTCCACATCAAACTGTTATGTTCTAAAGTATAACTATTGCTGTTCATCATGAAACATCTAATGAGAACAAGTCTCTGATTCTCAATCTAACTATATAGTCTCCACACTGAACGTACTTAACAACAGAACAAGCAAACAGGAAGGGCCGAGAGACCTTATACTTCGAGCGAAACAAGCACTATATCATAAAACTCAGACCATAACTGGAGAAAGTACAGTGTTTCCATTCGTCGAATAATGAGAAATACATAGATATATACAAACACAAATATAACAAAAGAAAGGAGAGTTGGCATAAATGGAATGCTAGAGGAGAGGCTACATTATCTAGTTGTTTGAAAGACGTGCCAAATATCAAACTGTGACAATAAGCGATTAAAACCCAGAATATTTATCAAAGAACAAGCAAGAAGCACTAGCACCACAAATTCTTATTTGAAAGAAAGGCCACCCCACTATGAAAATATATGTATGATGAAAACCTCCTTAAAAAAGACTATAAAGGCTATTGCGCACATATATTCACATGTACAACCCCCAGACCATTTAAACAGGAAGATTCATGCCAACAAAACAAGACAGGCGAGTGTGGCAGCAGACAACACATCCTTCGAACAAGTTAAGAAGGTGGTTGTTTTGAGCCCACTGAATTAAGATTAGCTGCTTGTCTCAAGCCAAGCCATGAATACCATAAGCTCACATTTAGGTCATTCATATCATTTCCCAAGAGAACGGCTCTTTCTTTTTTTATTTTCTATCATTTCAAATATGTATATGCAAAAACTAAAAAACAAAATGGCTCTTCTGCGAAATCAAATGGAGCAAACACTTCATCAAGTGCTCACAATAATATGAAGTCAAACCTCGTTATGTCACATGGTTTGAGCAGAGAGCAAATTTTTTTCAGACAAACAAATAGGAAAGCATTACCTCACAAATCTTCGATACCTCTTCAGAATGCACCAGATAGCAACTGTAAAATGGACTAACTGGACTCACAATTGTATAGAAATGCATGCTTCTTGTTCCTGCTAAAAATACAAGGCAGCGAGAAATGGCTTATCTCCATAAGAGAGAGACATGAGATGAAAAAAAATTACGAAATTGAGAAAGTAGTTATAGCGACGTCTACAATAGGACCTGCCATGAATATAGTAGACCTAAGTTACTCACTCAAACAACAAGATACGAGTAAGCAATAGGCCTCTAATCTAGAAGCTAACAAGGGAGCAAACTCAGGCTCACACTGAATATTCTTGCCACCTAAGTCTGTTTTAACTAGTCAAATACACTCTTAACAGTGTATTCATTAATATGATTTCTCAGAGACCGGCAACGATTACAGAGCTCAGAAAATGAAACAAAAGAACCATTTTGACTATTAAGTTTAAATTTCATTAAACCAGGAAAAGCTTTTGAGCCCAATGTGATTGGCATAATTACAGGATCTGCGAAACGGAAGCACTAACCAATTAAAAAACAAGAACCTATACTGTGAAGAATATGATCCACAGATACATTTGACAGGGAAAAATACAATATACAGAATCCTGGCAAAAGTCTGCAGTAGTTTTTGATGCCTCTGGAAGTGGTCATATCCGAAAAATTCCTCCACGGAAGAGAAAGTAGTATAACTGTAACTGTTTGATGACAACACTGATAAAAGACTTGACTTAAGTATTTAGAAAATCAAACCTAGAGGATTAACCTTGTTAATGAGACACTAGCAGCTTCGTTTCCATTGATACAAACAGGAGCAGGCCAACAAAATTCTACCTTCACTTCAAGCTGGCCTCCAACAATTCGCGGTAGGCATGTCTGGCCGAGATGGTAGCATCTGGGAAGCAGCATGACCTTAAATGGGTAATTAAAATGTTAAGGCAAGTAAAAAGGTTTCTGGCGGTGTCTTGAGAGTTTACAAATAGATGCTTTGACTGAGATAGTCTCACCTGGCATTGCAGGGGCAGCTTGTAAGTTACTAGTAGCAGAAGGCTGATAGCTCCCTGAAGGTGGACGATCTGGAGCTGGCCGAAAGAAACCTAAGGAATTGCAAGCAAGACCATCAATTGCAAGGAATTAAGTCATTACACAAACAGACATACTGGAAAACAATAATCATTAATCAACATATGTATCACAGTTATCACAAGCAATCATGTAAGTTATAAAACTCAACAGCTAAAGGATTAATAAGGATTCAAGCATCTACATACTGTCTGTAACTCTAGGAAGGCCTGGATGTGAATTTCTTCCATGTCTCCAGGCACCACTCTGACTTTCTGCATGATGTCCACTTGAAGGAATCCGCCATGATTCCTCATTTCTGTATCGCCGTCCATCATCATGTTGAGGTGGGAAAGAGTATGGATGAGTGTAGGAATGCTGGGATTGTGATTGAACATGGCTTGGATACGAAAAATGACTGGACGGTGCTGAAGGCAGCCTAACTATAGGTCTTTGGGACAGAGATTTGCTCGGCTGAAACCGTTGGTTCTGTGAAGAAACTTCAGGATTAAAAAGTACATCGCTGCTCCCAAATTCTAGTTGTCTGGAGGAAGTAAATGATGAAGGTTCCCTGGAACTGCACACTCCTGCTGGTGAAAAACTAGATGACTGCTGCAAAAAAAATTCGGTTTGTCCAGCCCCCTCAACATGACTTCTACGTGAAGAACTTCCTGGCCCTTGGACAATTTGATCACCCTGCACATGATGCCCAGGAGTTGAGAAATAAGTGATAAATGATGCATATATATATTAAGGAATCATGAGTAACATCAAACAGAATAAATCAAAGAACTTACAGTGAAAATGCTACAGCGGTCTTGCTGCACAGATCCTGGGTATGTGTGATGTGATAATGGATATGCTGGGGGAGGAAATCCAGGTTGAAGTGGTAACTGGTGATGGCTACCTAAGGATGGTTGAGTTGTTAGTGATGGTGGTAAAGCTATAGATTGTGAAGGCAGTGGTGGTAGAGGTGGAGGCGGCAGTGAAGGTGGAGGCGGCGGTGAAGGTGGAGGTGAAAGGGGCGGCGGTGGTGGAGGTGGACACTGCACTGCGGGAGGCAGTGGTGGCAGTAATGGAGGTGGAGATGAAGGCGGAAGAGGCGGTGATGGAGGTGGGGGAGAAGGTGGTAAAGGAGGGAGAGACGGAGGTGATTCATGAGGTAGCGGAGGAGATCCCTCTGGAAGGGAAGGGACCTCGGTAGATTTTTGTGCAACTGGTTCCATAACATCCTGTGACTGTTCTTTTGTCTCATTCTCACAGAACGAGGAAGGTGCTACATCTTTCTGCTGACCAGATACATCTTCCATTTCAAGTTCACGATCTACATCCTCCAAAACTCGATGGGATTTATCACTCAAAGTATCATGTACTTCCAAATCATCTAAAGCATTGAAACGTTCTACATCAGATGTGCTTTTTATTTTTTCTGCTGTTGGAAGATCGTCATCTTCTTCATCATCTTCAAAATTATGAGAAGGAAAAAACCCAGGCAGATGAAACGTTGCATTGCTGCAGAAAAAAATGGCACATAAGTTCATAACCACTCTACTGAATAGCACCAAACGCATCTCTAACATCTCAAACAACTTTTTATAGTTATTTTGTCATCAGTATGTAAAAAATCCGGAAAATAAACTACTAAGCAAGACAGTCGTTTAGCATACCTGCCATACTCATCGACAAGCATCCCTTCCATTTCCCTGAGAGGATCATCTACAGCACGCTCAGATCTAGAAGGACGTCGCAGGGAAAACCCAACTGTTGCATCATCACCAGAACCTCTAATATCATCAATATAACGTCGCAGAAGAGATTCGGGGAAAACTTTCCTTTCAAGCCACAACTTCAGAACCTGAAAAAGCAAAGAGGTCACTGACTCCAACCTAAAAAGATGTAAGGATAATCTAGAAACAAGCAAATAGTAAAAGTACCTTCAGACATTTACGACGATTATCACTAGCACCAGTCCCTGGAGGAGCAGCGGCACGTAAAAGACGTGGCAAAGCAGCTTGCACAGTAGGAACGTAAGAAGCACCAGCAACACCTAGAAAAAGAATTCACAAGCATCAGAATAATTTAGGTGTTCTATTCGAAAGCTGTTTAAAACAATAAAGAACAAAATCTAAATACCATAAGCATTTCAGGGATGCAATAATTTGATAACAGGTATTGCATCCTCAAACGGAACCCTCACCTTTTTGGCTGTGCGAATGCTGGGTGATAGAGTCAACGAGAAAGAACAAGTCAACTTTACGATGGAAGTGAGATTCACTTTCCAACTTTCGTATGAGAAGTTCCACCACCTAGATAAAAACACAAACAAAATTTCCCAGTTAAAGCAACTATTCTATGAACAATGTTACACACCATATGCTATAAATAATTTTGTGAAAGCAATTGATTTTATGTGTGCAGCCTGACATTAAGTTTGTTGTCAGCCTTAAGAAAAAATTTAATGAAAACCAACCAAACATCTTACCTCACTAGCAAGCCCATATTTGGCACAATCAATAGCTAGCCGAGTTGCACGGCCAATACTTTCCCTAGTTCTTGATAAGGTCTCTATCATGCCTTCAAAAGCATCCCGAGAAACAGCAGCCTCAGTGCCACCACCAAGTGAACCTCCAACTGACCTATGTCCTGAACTAAGTCTTCTCTCGTCATTATCATCAGTCTCAATCTGATTTATTGATGAGGACTTCTGCCCATGATTTGATGGAGAAGAATCTTGTTGATGTCCTTCAACAACTAACGGCATTGCGATGGCAGCAGATGCTGAAGCATTCTGAACCAATGGGCTATGGCTCCTCATCTGTGTATCACTGATGCTTAAGAAACTAGGGTTCAAATTCCCAAACATTGAATTATGTGAATGTGCTAGTTTTCTTTTCGCCTGTGCAGCTGCAATTAAATCCTTCATAGATGCAGCCGAATCTGGGGTCTTTGCACTGGTAAATGGAGCACTCCACTTTTCTCGACTGACGTCAAGGCTGCAAAAAAAAAAATTAAAAAATTAAAAAATTATAAGCAAGCCGGCATTAACGCAAAAAGATGACAGGTAGAATGTGACATACTTGCCACCAGACAAGTTCTCAGACGTGTCTCTTGAAACACCAGCGTCATTCACACGAAATGCAGCTTTTGAAACCACTGTTGGCCTCTCTCCAACTGAAGCTGACTTGTGTCTCAGATTTGCTGGCTGAGCCTGAGAAGAGCTTACTTTATCAGAACCCCTAACTGCCTCACAAGATTCACTTTGAGGCTTCTTTGCCATCACAGAAGCAGAAACCTTCACAGATGATTTTGCAACTTTTTGTTGTCCTGCAACGTGCTTGTTGGTTAAAACCAGCTGAGGGGACATCTTCGGAGAACGCTTGACATCCTTCGGCTGCAACTCATTGATGGGCTTTACCATGGGTAAGCTGTTAGTAGAATTCTCCGCATAACCTGGTAATACACGTGGTGCATCCTCACAATGTTTACGCAGAGGAAATTTTCTTAGTTCAGTACTCTCTGTAGATCCAGCAGATATCTTAGCTTTAGTAGAAGTGCCATGACCCACACTAGCACTTTTATGACCATCAGTCAAGACTGATACTGTTTTCGGAACAATGGCTGGTCTTCCATGTAATGGGGTTTTTGGATCTTCATCATCGTCTTCGTCATAGATACAAACAGCCCTCCGCTTTTTCAGCGACTGTGGAGCTGGAACCTTAACATTACTAACAGGGGAGGAATGGTCTTTCTGTTCCAGATGACCTTTCCCAGATTTATCACGAGACCCAGAAAAAGAAGGAGAGGTAGCATTCTCCATTGTTTGTCTCCGGCGCTTTGTATATGCAACTACTTCTTTATCAAATTGTAAATTTCCACCGCTGGCACTTAATCCTAAAACAATTTCACGCTTAATATCTGATACTATCCCAGTAAAATCAGATTCGTCATCAATTGCACACTTTTCTTTATCATTCGCACTTTCAAATCGCGGCTTTTTAGCAGCTCGTGAGCTTCCATCTACTCTAGGTGCAGGCTTTCCTAGTTCAGTTTCAAGCTTTCTTTTCTTTCCGGGAACCCCACCCTTGAAGCCAGGTGAATTTTCATGCTTGCCAGCAGACACTTTGGAGCTAGATTTCTCTGTCAACAGACCTTTGGACTTTTTGGAATCGGAGTTACCACTGGCAGCTCGACCACCAGGTACATGTGAGTTTTTGCTTTTGACTCTGTGAACTGTATCTTCATCTTTTACATCAGAGCCACCTGCTACCTTCTTAATACTCTTACCGTTGGCCAGCTTCTTTTGGCCATTACCAGAATGTCCAATGCAGGCATTAGCGTCAGTTCCTTTATCAAAATCTTCTTCCTTTATTTTAGGGTCATCTGAACCATGCTCCAGTGACTCGCTACCAGAGGATGTGGTTGTGATCTCAGCCTTTGTGTCTTCACCATTATTCTTATCTACATTGGGGAAGCAAGGATCCACCCTAGAATCAAAGTTATCAGTTCCATCAGACTCAGTGACTGTATGATCTGTTCCATCCACTATCTTAGCTTTTGTCAAACTAGGCTCAGCAGCATCCAGAGAATCCTCATTGCCCAAATCAGTTGACTTGTGATTCTGCAACTTTTCAAATGCAGTGCAGATATCCTTTACAGCTTGTGCAAAGTACTTGACTGTTTTACCTTGACATCTTGCTAATAGCTTGCTCTTTGCCTCACTAGTAAAAGCTTGGATATCAGGTGGCGCAACAAAAGCTCTGCAATAAAGAAAGATAACTTGGTCAAGGATCAGTATGCAAAAGAAAAAATCAACTCCAAAGAACTAGTCAGCCAGAAAACAAAACGAAATCAAAACACCTGATAATTGAGATCTACTACTGACTAATTTCAGTAACATAATATATTCACTAAAGTTAATATACCTTTCTGGATGATAAGGTACCAGAATTTAAGAATACTATGTCTCAGCTAACTGAAAGTAAGTATACATAATACGAGATAAGCTTACATTTCCTCTGTTCCAAAGAACTGAACAAAGTGCTTCTTTGGGTCTGGCGCACGATTCCAATCTTCAGGCCGGCTCACCTAAAATTCAAAACCAAATCACTTCACAAGAAAGATTAACTAAACTAGATTATGATGCTCACTTATTATCGAGATGAATATGTTTTTTTTAATAATTCAACAGTGGAATCTAATCGTATAACTAGAGAGATGATTTAACTGAATTTAAATCGGGTGCAATCTCAAAATCAGGTAAATCTTAAACCAGTCTAATAATGTACGTAAGGCTCTCAACAAAAGAGAGAACATTAAAGCTCATCAACAAACGGAATTTCAACTATACATCACCCGACTACGAGGTAAAATAAACAGACAACCCAAAAAAAAGTTTACATAAAGTGAATGTGTCCCATCATCAGATATTGAAATTCCTAACAATAAAAAACAGAAGACCCAACAAAAAAAAAAAAAAAGATGATGACTATGGACATAAGGACTATACGAGGATGAATTAGAGAAGAAGCCAAAACAAGAAAAAAAAAAAATCAGTGAAGAAGAATGAAAAAAAACGAATTCAGGAATCAGAACGCACCTTGGCAGGCCAAGCAGGGAAGCCTTTGACTTTGGCAAGAACCAGATCACCGAGAATCAACTGCCCTTTGGCCTTAGTCTTGCTCCCTCCTCTTTTACGCCCAGGAGCCATAGGCGAGACCTCTATAAACCCTAATTTTGAACGCAAAACGGGAGCACCGAAGAGAATTGTGGAATCCAATCCAACCCAGATACCCAATTAGAATCTCCGATTGATATCCGAGGATAATTCCACCGGAAGAACCTCGCTGATTGATGTGGGCAGACACCTTACGGATCACGAAGGGAGTAACAGAGACGTAGTGAGAGATAGAGAAAGATAGAGCGAGAGCGATCCAGACAAAGATTGATTGAGGCGGTCGCGAGAGGGATACGATGGGGTTAGGGCTGAAAGGTGAAAAACTTGCGAAGAAGTTTTTGTGAGAGATAGAACTTTGGTTACTGTTGTCGGCGTTTTTTTCCCTTTTTTTTTTTTTTTAACAAAGCGTAGATCGAAAATCGAACAAAAGATTTCTTTTCTTTTTTTCTCTCCAATTTACTTTTTATCTATATGTTCTTAATCTCACTAATCCTAAGTCCTAAGTTATATTAGGACATTTTTTGGTCAAACAGGTATATTTCCCCTTTTCCTTTTATTATTATCAACACTTTCTTTCACGTTTCTATTTTAAAAATAAGTAAAAATATAGAATGTATTATGTTAATTTCCCATTTTCCCCAATTAAAGAAACTAGCAAGAAAACCACCACATAAAAAAAAAAGCAAGACCATCCTTACAGATAATATAAGAGACTTGTCATAGAGATCTTAACTCTTAAGAATGTCCCTAATTCTCCAACCATAATCATATACCAATGGTGTTACCACAAAAGCATCTGCTGGTGTTCAAAGTTCTAACTATAAATAAGTTGCAATTCAGAAATGAATACATCAGGTTCTCAAACCACGACACCAAAGAATATAGATCAAGAGCACAAAGAACAGTAAACCACAGCATCTAACATAAGCAAATCAACTAGGACTGGGATTATTGAAACTAAACAAAAATCTCATCATATCTAGACTTTCTAGTTAGTTTAAAAGAATGTGCTTATAATCTGATTTGCAATGCATGCATGGAATTAAGATTTAAGACACAAAACCGCTCTTTAATCCAATACTCATTTTACTGAATCAGATATGAAGACTCTCTGTAAACATGCAGGGAAAAGAGTTCTGAAATATAGTCATGATTGATATATGAAAGAATAAAAACAGTTTGAGAGATCATGCCCTCAGGCCATATAACTTCATCCCAAGGAAATCTAACTGGAGCAAAGCAAAAACAGGTAGAGGAAAAGAAGAAAATTTATTACTTTTGATTACCAGTTACTTCCTAACTTGAACTCTTCTTATCTTTGCTTTCATTTCCAACAGCATCTTTCACCAACTCCAATGGCCTTTCATCAATTACTTCATCGATTATTCCAAACGCCTTCGCCTCTGCAGGAGTCATGAAATGATCCCTATCCATGTTCTTTGCAACCACGTCAAGAGGTTGACCCGTGTGTTTGACATACAGTTCATTTAACGCATCCCACACACGAACAATCTGTTTTGTGTGAATCGTTATATCCTTCGCCTGTCCACTATAACCTCCAGAAGGCTGATGAATCATAACAGTTGCATTTGGGAGCGACCGCCTTTGCCCCTTGGCACCTGCTGCCAAGAGAAGAGAAGCCATTGATGCAGCCTGACCTAAACAAATTGTGCTTATGGGAGAACGGATGTACTGCATAGTATCATAAATTGCAAGACCTGTACCAAAGAAAAATATTAAAATACTGAGTCACAGACTCACAAGACTCATTAGAAACAATGGTAAAGATCGATCAAAAGACACGCAAGAAACAAAATCTGAAACTGATAAAGTGTTTAACTCGTCATCACAAACGAGACACTCATACATTTCAGCAGCCTCATTGCAGTAATCAAGTGAAGTGACTAACCCTAGTTAAATACCTAAATCCACATCGGAACAAGTATCAACGAACAGTATTATTTTTTCCTACTGTACTAAGTAAGAGAGCATTGACAAAGGAGCCATGGCATCTAGCAATCTGATTCCCAATCACACTACTCACAATTACGACGAATCGAAAGATTAAAAAGTTAAAAGGAACGGAAAGCTGAAGCGTACCGGCGGTGACATGGCCGCCAGGTGAATTGAGATACATATGGATCGGCTTGGAAGGATTCTCAGACTCAAGGTAGAGAAGCTGAGCGACGACGACGTGAGAAGTATCGTCATTAATGGGACCGTTGATGCAGATGATACGCTCCTTGAGCAATCGAGAGAAGATGTCGTACGCTCTCTCACCTCGCGATGAGTGCTCAATAACCATCGGAATCAGACTGTAACTCCTTCTAGCAGTCGCGATGCTTGTCGCCATGGACGATGGAGTTGATAGCCTCTTGGCGCCGGAAACTAGACCCCTCATCATCATCGGAGCTCTAAAGGGTTGTTCGGGGAGGGAGAGTGAAATTGCTCGAGAAATGAAAACTCGACTCGAGAGCTTTAGGGATTTCAGATTTATTAGTAATACTTTCTTCTTCTTCTTCTTTTTTTCGATTTTTTTTTTTAATTAGAAAAAGTAATTATTTTCAGCTGTTACATTGGCACATCAATTATAACATCAACCAGTTAAAATTGTAAAAACTAGCAATGCTTAATATATACTTCAAACTAATGATCATTCTGCAAAATTATACAGCTAAAAGTTTTATATCAAAGAAATAGTTTGAATATTCTGGTATTCCATTATTCATCTGACATACACAAATCAAAAAGTTTGTAATCTTTTGAATTCCAGCAAAAATTATTGCCTAACTTGACTCTCACTTTCACTACCTATTATTACATTATTGGGTTTTAATAAATGAAATGCAATAATAATACACTTTTTACTTCTATTTACTTACCAATCTAAATAAATAGCTATCGGCTTCTTTAGCTTTTTGGAGTGGACAGTCAATAACGAGACGGACGGGGACCTAACTAACCTTAGTCCACGGCCTTTTTGATTCTCCTACCAGTTAAAGGCTTAGGCAATCCATCAAAAATAGAACTCGCCATGGCTGCTTGTGTGAGTAAATCAGGTTTCAGGGTCCATTTCGAGGTTGGCCATTTCGATGAACCGTTGCTGTTACAGTTCGTTTCTTGGAGACTAGAGGCGCTAAACGATTTCCTCACGCTTGAGAAGCTGTCTCCCACAGGAGCATCCATTAGATTGATCGGTGTGGAATTGACATTACCGGTGTCAGTATCTGCTGATAAGTTAGTTCTGCTTGATGCTTTGGATCTCAGTGCTAAACCTTTGCCAGCTATTGCAGAAAACCCGCCACTGCTGCAGCTTCGGTTATCCTGTTTCATAAGCAGTTCTGGAGCTCGTGAATTAAAATCGGCTTCAGATTTTTGGCGTCTTGTCATTGGCTTATCAGAATTCACTTCTCCTCTTCCACCTGCCTTTAAATAGTTTGGTGATTGGTTGACCTCGGCGAGGACTGCATCTACCAAGCTTCTTGATTTTCTGTGGTGACTTAAGGGAGTATTGGTGGCTGGCAGAGGAGTGAGGTAGTGATCATCGTCTTGGAAATGAGAAGACTCTTTCTTCTTGTACAGTCCCATATCAAAACCTTCAGAAGCTCTTCTGTTTTTTGGTTTCAATCCATAGTATCCTTGCAAGGAGTTCATGGCTGGAGAAACCTTCTTTTCTGAAGGCTTCAATTTCAAAGACTGGAAGGAGTCAAATAAAACGTCTTGGTGGTTGCCATTGCTTGCTGACGATAAAGCTTGCTCGGAACACCCCTCTCTGCAAGAAGATTTCATGGGAATATGATTACTTTGATATGTCGATGTCCTTTAACGCAAATCAGTAGACTATGATCATGATCATGATCATTTAAAACGTCAAAACGGTTCTTTTACTTTTACAAGGGACAAGAACCCATCTTGGTTTGGCATCATCGCTCCATAAGCATTATCCACAGTATAAACAACTCTCACTTAGCACTTTCCTGATCTTATGGAGCTATCTAACCTGGTCTAAGTTTCTTAATGTACAGATAATCTAATGTAAAACAGCTCAAGTTCTGCAAAAACCTTGAGAATAAGTCACAGACTACATCCTTCTAAGTTACCATACAACAAGAGAGGATGAAGCTAATACCCAAGATTAAGAGAGCCGTTAGATAAGCATGGAGAAGGAGGGTGTCTCCCAGGTAATGGTATCCGGAGAGACTTGAGAGCAAACATCTGAAGATCAGTCACAAGCCCATTCAGCTTCGTAATATCTGCAACCTGATCAATCACCACACTTAATTAAAACACACACACAAGCCCCCCAAAAAAAAAGAAAAAAACTAATCCTAGTAAACACGATTCATTCAGCTTATAAACTATAATAAAACCTCAACGCCGTATTTGATGGCAATGCCAGCGAGAGTATCAAGCTTGGAGACCTCGTGTTCGATATAACCAGCGCCGGTAGGAGTGGTCGAAGAAGGTGGAGAGGAGGTAGGTGACGTGATATGCAGTATCTTGGAAACAGATGATGATGATGAGCTTCTCGAAGGACTCCAATCACGACAACCTTCAGAGAGATCTACGAAACCGTAACCATTAAAATCACCACGGAATTTTCTATTGCTGAATTCAAAACTCGCATTGCAAATAGAAACCCGCCTCCCTCGATCCGTAAGCATTGCTCTATAATAACAATCTAATAATTTAGATCTGATCAAAAAAATTCTCGGATTCTTCCGGTAATATCGAAGAGGAAAACGAGAAACGATGAGAGTGATAGATTGGAACGAATTTTCTCGATGTAACTTTTTTTCCTCACCGGAGTTTCCGGAGGGGAATAAACGAACGAAAGAGAGATCTCTTCTCTTCTCCCTCTCGTCTCCACCGGAACGACGCTAATTTAATATCTTTTTTTTAATTATTTTTAATTATTATAAATATATTCGAAACTAAAACCGCGTTACAGCTTATCAACAACCAGATAAAATTAAAATAAAAAACGAACTGAAACTTACATTAAACCGCGTTACAGTAAATAATAAATTCTCTTCTTTTTTTTGGTAAGGAACAGGGAGAGAAATCTCTCAGTAGTTATTAAAACCAATTGAACTTACAGTGCCGGTTCAATATAATTAAATGCTTAAAGCAAATCAGAAAATGATGCCTTAAATTTTTTTTTTTTTTTGCACGTAACGAAACAAGAAAATACTTTTTAAAAATAAGTTTCTTAACAAAACTGAAAAATATATATATATATATATATATATATATATATATTATCCAAAAAAAAAAAGAAAAAAAACAGAAGTATTAATTTTCTTCGCCATAAAACATAATCCTTCTTGCTTTCTTTCCTGCAAAATCATTCATCAATTTTGAAAAATCAAGTTTCTCAACCAGTTCATGTTCTATAGATAGCAAAAAATTTAGATTTTAGTATTTAATACAAAAAAATAGTTTAAAACAACACAACTAGTAGGACTCGAACCCTCATACCGAGAAAAACAAGGAGGACATCTAACCACTACACTACGACACAACTATGGAAATGATGCCCTATTAATTTATTATATAATCTGCTGCCTAAAGCAGCTGCTTGTTGGGCTTCCGCTCCGGGCCGGCCCTGGAACTTACATAAGAGTTTGTCGTGGAAACATACACCCAACCTCATCCTCTCTAACAATCGAGAGTAACTCAATAGGAAACAACATCAAAGAAATGAAAACCTAAAGGGAGAAGAAAACTAGGGTTGGCCAAACTATCAGATAGATGATTGGCTTCACAGTAAATGTGAGAAATATAGACTGATCGGTCCTTCGCAACAAAGCCATGGCACATACGTACCAGGAAGGATAGGGGATGAGAATCCCCGATCCCTGTATTTAAAAAACCCGCCACCAGTTCTGAATCTACCTCCAGCTCCAAAAACCGTACACCTTTATCCCAGGCTACACACAAGCCATAATACACCCCCCAAAGCTCTGCAAGTGATGTCGAGCAACGCCTTATATTCAAAGCAAATCCCCCGCACCAACAACCATCAGAATCTCGAAGCACTCCGCCAGCCGTGGCCAACCCTGGATTACCATGAGATGCACCATCTGTATTCATCTTCATCCAACCCACAGGCGGTTGAGTCCAGCCTATCATCCGTTCAATCTGCGGCTGTTTTGAACCGGACCCCTCCTTGTCAGCATTCACCATTGTAACCTCTCTAGCAAAGTCTTTGAGGAAGCGAACCCGATCACGACACGTCCCTTGCACACCAAAGACATTTCCACAACGCCATTTCCACCCCCACCAGACCGAGACTGCAAACGTCGTAGACCAGAGAACACCATCAGAAACTGCATAACCTTCTGACAAATTTTCAAAGATCCAAAGAACCGTTGATGCTTTTGAATTGGCACCAATCTTTCCCACACTCCAGCCATCGCAAGATAGTCCGGCAAAACATGTATAATAGACTCAAAACCACCTTTACAAACCGGACAAACCGCAGAATCACACAGATGTCGTCGCGCTCTCTCCATATTTGTCATAATCGCCTGATGACTGATCAACCAGAAGAACACTCTGATCCTCTCAGGCACTTTAACACGCCACACCTTTTGGTAGAAATCTGCCATATTCGGTTTTGGAGAGTCATCCCTCGTAATGAGTGCATAGGCAGAGCTAACTGGTCTCCAAAGGGATATATGGCGATATCGTGTGCCAATTCCAGCCGAGACCATAACTCCACAGATTGCTAACTCTCAACTGCAACTCTGTTGGTAGCAGATCCCCCACCACTGCCTGGAGCAAAGGTACATTCGACAACCATTTATCAGTCCAAAAATTTATATGCCTCCCGTCCCCAAGAACCCAACTCTAGCCCTGCAGAATGACATCCCTGAGACCAACTCCTATACTCCGCCATGTTGAAGACCAGTTACTCTTCACTGCAAGCCAATTATACCCCGTAGAAACATCCACTTTGTATTTACTCCTAAGCAAACGTGCCCACAAGCTTCCTCTATCCCGAAGCAATCTCCAACCAACCTTATCGATGAGTGCCTTATTCATGTCTTTTGCAGCTCGAATCCCTAGACCACCTTCTCTTTTAGGCAAACACACTTTTCCCCAAGCAATCAAGTGCTGTTTACGTGACCCTGGTGTGCTACCCCATAAGAAGTTTCGAGAGATCTTATCAATGCTCGCTAAAGTGGCTTGAGGAAGCATGATTGTGCTCATTGAATGGACATGAATATAAGATAGCACTTCCTTGGTAAGTGTCAATCTCCCTGCCAAGCTAAGAGTGTGACTCTTCCAACCCATCAACCGTGAGGACATTCTTTCCAAGATCTCTCGGAACGTCTCTTTGTTCATTCTTTTCTGTAACACCGGCATCCCCAAATACTTGCCTAAGTCCATTGTAGACTTGATGCCACTCTCCTTGCTAATTTGTCTCCCCAATTCTCGAGACACATTATCATAAAAGAAAATCTTAGATTTCTCTAAGCTGACCTTCTCTCCCGACGCTCCACAAAACCTCTCTAACACTCTCCGTAGGACACGAACTTGCACTACAGACGCTTCCGCAAATAAGATTAATTCGTCTGCAAAGCAAATATGGGAGAGTTGAGGTCCCCCACGAGAGATACTAATCGGCTTCCACTGTTTGTCTAACATCACTCGATCAATCAAGTGGCAAAGTCTCTCCATGCAAAGAACAAACAGAAAGGGAGACAGGGGATCACCTTGTCGAAGCCCACTCAACGGCTTAAACGCTTCTGTTTTTTCTCCATTCCACAATAAGTTCATCGAGGGACCCGAAACACAGCTCATAATCCAGTTAACCCAATCCTCAGATAGGCCTGCCACTCTCAGTGTATACTCCAAGAAGTCCCATCTGATCCTGCCATAGGCTTTTTCGAGATCCAGTTTAAAGAGCATCCACCCTTTACGTCCCTTCTTCCTCTTCATCGAATGCACCACTTCCTGAACAACGACAATATTATCTATACTGACTCTCCCAAGTATAAAACTAGCCTGAGCAGGCCCAACCAGCTTTGGCATTACTTGTTTCAGACGCTCCACCATACATTTGGTTATAGTTTTAAACAACACATTGCACAGAATAATTGGTCGGAATTGTGTGATTTTCTCCGGCTTAGCCACTTTATCTATGAGCACAAGTAAAGCATCATTCGTATCTCGCTGTATAATACTTGTAGCAAAGAACTCCAGAGCAAACTTCACCACTGACTCTCCAACAATATCCCAACTCTGTTTGTAAAAAACTGGTTGGTAACCATCAGGTCCGGGAGCTTTGAAGCTACCCACACTACAAGAAATTTGACTATTGATAGCATAAAAGGATAGCGTTTTTGATGTTTATGCTATCTTTGAGTGAACCATATATTAAAGATAGCGTTTGGTTATCTGTAAACGCTATCTATGGTTAACAGCGGGAATTAATTTTGATGCGGGCCAAAATTTTGGTTCTAAAAAGTTTGCAAACGCTATTGAAATTAAAAGGGGGAAAAATTTCGTTTTTTCCCTAAGGGAAAAAAATAGATCTAAGCTAGGCAAAAAGGTTTTCATTTTTCTCTCTTTCTCGATTTTTCCGCTCAGTCTCTCAAACTCTCAAACTCTCAATCCACTTCTCGACTTCTCCTCTCAATCGATTTCTCTGGCTCTCAATCGATTTCTCAGTTTCTATTTCTCTCTTCCTCAACTCGGTTTCTCTTTCTCGATTTCTCATGCTCTCAATCGATTTCTCAGTCTCTAGCTATTTCTCTCTCTCTCTCGCAACTCGATTTCTCTGTCTCGCAACTCGATTTCTCTCTCTCGCAACTCGATTTCACTGTGGAAACCCTAATCAAGGAGTTCACTCGATTCTCAAACTCAGATTAGCCGGGTGGGTAATTTTATCTTTGCTTGTTCTCTGATTTGTTGATTTTTTGATACGGTCTTGTTGGATGAGTTCACTCTGATTCTCACACTCGATTCTCTGGTTTAAAATTTGAGTGTATGTGGAGCTGAGTTACGGTCTTGTTGGACGATGGATAAGTCATGGGTTTGGCTACCAAGGTATGACATTATTTCCGGTTTTTTCATAGAAAGCTTCAGATAATGTGGTCTTGTTGTCATATCTAGAAGAATAACACTTAATGTGGTCCGAATGATAAAGTGTTTCAGAAATACTTTTCTTCAGATAATGTGGCCCAAATGATAAAGTGTTTTAGCTTTTTTCTCTTTTGTATTGTGTTAACAACGAATGATAAAGTGTTTTGTTTGAAGAAGGCAGTATATGTTTGGTCTTGAAATTCGTTTTTTAACAGAGATATGCTATTGAACTTTTTAATATTTGTTGCTTACAGGGCTAGCCTTGAGTATGAGATAGGAGCTAGAAATTTTGTGAACGCAGCAACAACAAGTTTGGGTAATCCTAGTTCTATGATATGTCCCTGCACACATTGCCGAAATTTGTCTCATCAAGGAAGAGAGACTATGTTTGATCATCTAGTGATTAGGGGAATGGATGAGAAATACAAGAGGAATTCATGTTGGAGCATTCATGGTGATAAGAAACTTGCTCAGCCAGATGAAGATCCAAGCTCTGAGTTTGAAGCTTATGATTTGATTAGAACAGCCTTCTTTGATAGTGATTCAAAGCCTAGTAGCCATAGTGAAGATCAGAATGATGATGTTGATAGTGTCGAAGAATCTGAGTTTAGAAAGAAGCTACAAGAAGCTGAAACTCCTTTATATTCAATCTGTCCCAACTACACCAAGATATCTGCAATCATGGGGCTTTACAGGATTAAAGTGAAGAGCGGTATGTCGGAGAACTATTTTGATCAGTTGCTCAAAATGGTTCATGATATGCTTCCTAAGGAAAATGTGTTACCGAGATCAACATATGAGATGAAGAAGTTTCTGAAAATATTTGGGTTTGGATATGACAAGATACATGCATGCAAGAACGATTGTATCCTATACAGGAAGCAGTATGCAGATATTGAAACCTGTCCAAGATGTGGTCTCTCCAGATGGGACAGGGATATGAATACCGGTGAAGAGACTAAGGGGATTCCAGCAAAGGTTCTAAGGTATTTTCCAATTAAAGATAGATTTAGGAGGATGTTTAGACCCAAAAGAATGGCTGAAGACTTGAGGTGGCATTTTAATAATGCCAGTACAGATGGTACAATGAAGCATCCAGTTGATTCATTAACTTGGGCCAATGCGAATGATAAATGGCCTGAATTTGCTGCTGAACCAAGAAACCTCCGCCTAGGCCTTTCCACTGATGGGATGAATCCTTTTGCCATCCAGAATACGAAGTATAGCACATGGCCAGTATTATTAGTGAACTACAATATGCATCCGACATTGTGTATGAAGGCTGAGAACATGATGCTCACTCTTTTGATCCCTGGACCAACTGCACCGAGCAATAACATTGATGTCTACCTAGCTCCATTGATAGATGATCTGAAGGATTTGTGGCATGAAGGTATTTTAGTTTATGACTCTTTCATGAAGGAGAATTTCACACTTAGAGCAATGTTGCTGTGGAGTATAACTGATTATCCAGCATTAGGGTCATTGTCAGGATGTAAAGTCAAAGGGATACAGGCATGTATTGTGTGTGGAAAGGATACACCTTCGAGATGGTTAAAATTTAGCCGTAAGCATGTGTATTTGGGCAACAGAAAGAGGCTCAGACCTGATCATCCGTACAGAAGAAGAAAGAAATGGTTTGATAATACAGTAGAGAAAGGAAGTGCAAGAAGAGTTCAAACTGGAGTAGAAATCTGTGAGATGCTTAAGGATTTCAGAAATGATTTTGGTAAATGTATAGAGAAAAAAGGGAAAAGGAAAAGAAAAGTTATAAGTGAAGATGCGGAACCATCAAATGATGAATGTGATGAAGACGATGGTAGATGGAGGTGGAAGAAAAGGTTCATCCTGTTTGAGTTACCTTACTGGAAGGTACGTATATAGATTCAAATTTCAATATAAAGTTGCATATCATATTGAACTAATTCTTCTTCTTTTGTGGTAGGATATGCCGGTTCGTCACAATATTGATGTAATGCATGTGGAGAAGAACGTTTCTGATGCTATGTTGGCTATGTTGATGCAATCTGTTAAGTCAAAAGATGGGGTGAAAGCAAGGAAAGATCTCGCAGACATGGGGATTAGACAGAAGTTACACACACATGAAAAAGGGAAGAGGACTTATTTGCCTCCAGCTGCTTATTGGCTGTCCAAGTCTGAGAAAACTGAATTTTGCAAGCGGTTAAGTTCATTCAGAGGGCCTGATGGTTATTCTGCAAATATATCCAACTGTGTTTCAGTGGATCCTCCTATGATTGGTGGATTGAAGTCACATGATCATCATGTGCTTCTTCAGAATCTCTTACCAGTTGCGTTGAGAGGATTACTACCAAAGGGTCCTAGAATTGCAGTGATTAGACTATGTAATTTCTTTAAGAGGTTGTGTCAGCGAGTTATTGATCCAGAAAAGCTAATATCACTGGAGGCTGAGTGTGTAGAGACCTTTTGCCAACTAGAAAGATATTTTCCTCCATCCCTTTTCGATATAATGTACCATCTTCCAATACATCTAGCAAGGGAGGCACGTTTGGGTAGACCTATTCATTTCAGATGGATGTACCCCTTTGAAAGGTAATCATCTTTGAACTTTGAAAATTTTTCGTTTGTATTTCAATAGTTTACTAACATAGTATATCTGTATTTGGTTGAGATATAGGTACATGAAAACATTAAAAGCATATGTCAAAAACTATGCAAGGCCAGAAGCTTGTATGGCTGAAGGTTATTTAGCTGAGGAGTGTATTTCATTCTGCATGGAGTTTCTACAAAATTCTGTACCGGTAGAAGAAACAATCAACCGTAATGAAGATGTTGGATCCCCTGGGGGAATACTTGAAGGACGCCCATTCCAGAAGGCTGTTCAAGTGGTATTAAGTGATAAAGAGAGAGACACTGCCCATAGATATGTTCTAATGAACATGGCAGTGATGAGTCCATATGTAGAGTAAGTTTGTTTTTTGTCTAATCTTATTTCTTATAGTTTAACAACTAAGTTTGAAAGTTTAATGTTTACAACTAACTTTCTGATATTTTGTAACAGTATGCACCTTGAGGAATTGCAATCAATGGATGTGAGGTGTCGTAAAAGTGAAACTCTTTTATGGAAATTACACGCAGAGAGGTTCTCACAGTGGCTAAAAGATAAGGTTAGATCTTGTATATTTACACAGTATTATTTTCTTATTACTATGTATATATAGTAAATAACTTTACATACTTTGTGTGGATATGTAGATCCCTGGTAACTCAGAACATCATTCAGAGAAATTGAGATGGTTAGCTCATGGACCAAGGAATATAGCTCAAACCTATAAGGGGTTTGTCATTAATGGGCATAGATTTCACACTGAGGACGTAATGCGCAAGACTCAGAATAGTGGAGTAACTTATGAAGCTTTTAGCATGTGTAGAGCTAGTGCTAGAGATAATAGACAGATGGCGGACATGGTTGTGTTCTATGGAGTTATACAACAGATAATTATGCTAGATTACCATATGTTTCAGATTCCGCTATTCAAGTGTAAGTGGGCCAACAAAGGAAATGGTGTAAAAGAAGAAGAAGGATTTACACTTGTGAATCTCAATGTCAACCAATCTGCCTACCTTCAAGATCCATATATTTTGGCCTTCCAAGCTAAACAAGTTTTCTATTCTAGAGATGACTCCTCAAGTTGGTCTGTAGTGATGAGGGCACCACCAAGAGGGTATCATGAGTTAGAGACAGAAGAAGAGTTTGTAGTTGCACCATCCGTTCCGCAAAATGAAGATTTTGGGAACGAGTCTTCTGATGATGAGAGTTTCTTTGATAGAGAAGATTGTGAAGGGGTCTTAGTAGTGGATTAATTGGATTAGGATTAGTTGTACTAATATTTATTACAGTTCTGTTTCAGGTATATGAAAATTTCGAAGAAAACGGACAAAATCATTCCTAGACGCAGTAACCGTCAGCTAGGCATCCCTCCAGTCCCTGTAAAGTCCATCCGGAAACGCAGTAAGGCTGTGGAAGAAATTGGATCAGAAAGAGAAGAAGACAGGCATGTCAATGATGTGGAAGAAGATGAGCATCACAATGAAGGCCAAGAAGATAGGCAAGTCAATGGAGAGGAAGAAGAGCAGCAGGCTGATCCAGAAGTAAATATGCAATCAACAGTTGGAGAAGCGCAGGAAACCAAGAAAAGGAGAACAAAAGGGCCAACTAAAATGCGTGGAGTTGCTAAACACCATGAAGACAAAATTGAAGTTGAATGGAATTCTCTTGGTGCTCATGTGGGTCGAGGATCAGTCTTGCTTTCATCCTTCATGGGTATTTTACCATTTTGGTACGAGAGCATGTGCCAGTTCTTCTTGATGACTGGAGATATTTGGATCCTAAAATAAAAGACATGATGTGGGAGCAAATTCAGGTATTTCCTAATTACTTTTGCTAATTTACCTCTTATATGAGTCTGTGTACTAATCATCAAGTTGTTTAAATTGTTTCACAAATATTGTAGGCAAGGTTCAATGTAACTGAAGACTGGCAAAAAGAGTTTCTTTTGGGGCAGATGAATAATACTTGGCGGTCTTCTAAGTCTAGGCTTGTCTCTAAAGTACGAAAACTAAATAATAAAGAAGTTCTCGAGTTGAAACCAAGTAACATCCAATCTGTTGCAGCTTGGAAAAAGTGGGTGAAGTCTAAGACTAGTGCAGAATTTCAGGTTGTGTATTTCAAACTTTGTAATGCTTGAATATGTTTTGTTTGAATCTTTATTGATTATGGGCATGTTTATAGGTTGTAAGTGAAAAATTCAGGGAACTGAGAAAGGGGTAGATTCCACACACCTCAAGCCGTAAAGGAATGACTCGACTAGCTGATGATATGGTATGTGGATGTTAATATTTGCTGTTATTTTTTCACACATAGCTGATGTGGTGTTGTTAACTGCCGAAGAAAAAAAGTTCAGACCCAAGCAAAGTGTCAAGGAGCAAAGTATGGATAGCAGGACACACTCATTCAGATGGGAGACCTGTGACACCAAAATTTGTGGATACTGTTGTAAGTGACATGGGATTGTTTTGTTTGAATCTTTATTGATTATGGGCTTGTTTTATAGAACTCACACTAATTCTGTTTTCACTATTTGTGTCAGGAAAAAATAAAATCTCTTGATAGTGAAATGACATCTACAGCTAGCACTAGCATTAGAGAAGATGCTGTGAGCCAGGTATTAGGAAGAGACAAACCTGGAAGGCTTAGAGGGATGGGCAAAGGGATCACTGCAACAAAGCTAGGATTCCTTCAGGCTCGAGATGCACATGTGCATAAGCTTGAGAAAACGCAGAAGGAATTGGTCAACAAGGTTGAAAATCTTGAAAATAAACTTCAGTTCTTGTCTAAAGGGAATAAGGTTAGTTAATCTTTATCTCACTATGGTCAACAATGCTTGATGATTCCAATGTATGCTTTTAAAATTCAATTTCTTCTGTGAACAGCCTGATGATGTTTCTACCTCGGACCTGGGTAGTAGTTGTAGACAGGATGTTCGTATGTATCAACTACTGGATTGGTACTCAAAAGAGGATGTTGTTGTCGGTGAAGGAGAGTACTGCTCGTCTGAACCAATGTACAAGGTTGCTGATATTCCAATTGGTCCTAACGCATCAGTTGTCATTGTTAGGTCTGTAATAGTAGAAAATGCTTCTCTCTGGAGGCCAACTAAAACTGTTGGATCACTTACCCAAGCTGTGGGAGTCAAAATAGCATGGCCAGCTAATAAAATCAAGATGGTTGATTACCAAACTTCTGATTCATCGGTAAAATTTTGATTTTGGTTGATTTTTATAAAATGTATTATTATCATTCCCTGTTCTGATTTTTTTTTTGTTTATAACTGACTTAGGTACATGAAATGATCATCATCTACGATTGTAATGTGGAGGAGGATGAAATAGTTGCTGAGGGTCATATATGGTCTACTGATCCAAACGAAGTGATCAATGATATTCCTATTGGTCCAAATGCTGCAGTGGTTAAGGTTGAGAAGGTGGTTAAGAAAGATGCTTATCTGTGGAGACCAACTACTGATAATTACTTGATGGAGCATGTACTTCAAGATTATATTGTCTGGCCAATTAACAAGATCAATACTTAACCTTCAAGAGAAGCATCACCAAAAGCATCATCACCTAAGGTATAATTTCCAGTGATTGAATTTTAAGTTAGTCAAATGTTATATGATGATCTTGAGTTGATCTTTAATTTTGTTCTGAGTGGTAGAGTATAAGCTGCAGCGTCGCTAACAGCTCAACAAACGGAAAGAAGACTTGCATGTTGTTGGACTGTGAAAACTCAGGAGAGATCGTTGCAGAAGGTATAGTCATGTCAGCCAATCTAGAAGACACAGTCCACTGCAAACCCTTAGGACCTAATGCTAGTAAGGTATGGGTTAAAATTATAAAGATTGGAACAGCCAAAGTATGGAGACCAAGTGCGGAAGTGGAATGTGTTGCTGATGCTTTAGGTACAACAGTGGCATGGCCTACTGATAAGATTGTAGGGTCTTGAGTTCAGCACAGTTGTGTTAGAAACAAACTAGGGCCTTAGCTTGGAACTTGAACAATTGTGTGGTGTTTATTGAACTATTGTGTGGTGTTTATTGAACTATTGTGTGGATTATGTTGGTTTGTTGGATTGAAAACCTAATGTTATTTTATAAAAGTTTTCTTCTTCACTTCATTTTGTCGTTTTGGTTACCAAAAATATTTGATCAGGAATCCAAACAAATAGCATAAAACGAATGCTACAAAAAGTGATATAAAAATGTTAATAGTCTAAAAATAACGAATTATAATCGCTATTGTATACACTTAAATATGGCGGTTATAAAAACGTTATAGTTTATCAACAATTCAATAGCTCGCTAAAAACGTTATTGTTTATTAACATTCAATAGCGCGCTAAAAACGTTATTGTTTATCAACATTCAATAGCATGACAAAAACGTTATCTAAAGTGTCAGACTTTTTATCGCGGGCGATGACATAGCGTTTACCAAAATGCTATCGTATGATACGGTAGCGTTTTTTGGGCGCTATCAATAGTCAAATTTCTTGTAGTGCCATCCCACGGATAGCTTGTTCAATCTCCAAGGCTACAAACGGTCTATTCAACGTAGTGTGGCTAGCATCTACTAGTGGCACAAACCCGACAGCTGGTAACTTCTCCACCACCGCGTCCACATCATGCAGAGAATATAAACGCTGATAGTATGCAACAGCCAACCTCTCCAAATCCTTAACATCTGTAATCCAGCTACCCTCATCGATCTCCAACATATCAATACGGTTCCTCTGTCGTCGAATAACTGTAGAAGTGTGAAAGTAAGACGTATTCCGGTCTCCACAGGTGATTCACCTCTCCCTAGACTTTTGGAACCAGAGCATTTCCTCCTGTTCTAACACCACATCAAACTCCCGCAACAAAGTATCTTCTCGGACCAATAAATCATCTGTTGGAGCAAGCTCAAGTAAAGACTGAACATGATCTAACTCCTTGACTATGGTCTCTTTGCGTTTCTGAACCTCCCCAAATACCCCTCGGTTCCATCTACACAGCGTCACTTGAATTTGCTTTAAAGCATCCGGCGTACTCAGGTCCTTCCTCCAGGATGCCAACAAAAGATCTTCAAAGCCTTCATGCTTCATCCAAGCCGCCTCAAAACGAAAGGGTCTACGGCGAGGATCCATTGCTAACTCCGGGGACAGTTGTACGTACAATGGAACATGATCGGAAGATAAGAACGAGAGATGCATGACACAAGCTTCCGACCACTTCAAGCGAGCCTGTGGGCAACATAGCGCCCTATCGAGACGTTTAGCAACTGTCGTATTAACGGATCGCCCTCGTCTCCAAGTGAATTGCTTCCCCGGAAGCCCATATCAATCAAAGACGACTCGTTTATCCAATCCCCAAATGACATCGAGTCCAAAGATAATCCCCCACTCCCACTAGATCGTTCATCGAGTTGAACAATCGTGTTAAAATCCCCTCCTACAACCAAAGGACCCACCACATCACGGATCACCTCACCTAAACGATTCCACAGACCACTTCGCCTAGTAACCGTAGGTGCCGCATACACAACAATAAGATTTAGGACCTCTCCATCCTTAACCAGTCTTGCATAAATGAACTTGTCAGAGGATTCCACCACCTCCATCTCACCAATCCCATCTCTCCATAATAACCACAAACCTCCGCTTTGTCCCGCAGCATCAACCCGGAACAATGATTCAAATCCCAATCCTCTGCAAATCTGCATCGCACGATCTCCACCAGCGTGGGTCTCGAATATTGCCATGATATCCGTTCTCCATCGTTTCAACATATAATTAATTGATCTCCGAAAGTTGGGTTTATTCCCCCCCCCTCGGCAATTCCATAAGAGTAAATTAATCAGAAAACTTTGTAAAAGTATCAGAACCACCGGGGAACGCCATTATTGGCACCCCTCATCCAGACACACCATCGCCTTTTTCCCTCTCCGGCAAAATCTTCTGACCATCGGTGACACCCCGGAATTAGACTGGACATCTCCACCACTAGCCGTCTCTATCGGTAACACACCCTCGTCAATCACCAAACTTTCCATACCAACGACAGAAGAAGAAGATGTTCCCGACCAACCGCCATCCTCCTTCTCCACCCGAAGCCTCTTACCCGATGAAGATAATTCCAACTCACCTCTTACTGGCCCAAAAATAAGCCCTTGTGTGGGCCGAGCATCTTTCGTTAATTTGGGCTTGGATACACCAGCCTCCTGGGCCTTCCGGCCCATATTCTTCCTTTCCCGAAGGCCCTCCTTCACCACCCTACGAGACTTAGCAAAAACCTTCTCACCCAACATTTCTTTGCCTTGCGCCGCACACGTGGGACCAGATAGATCATACTGAGGATCTCTATTTTCCTTATCAGTTGTGCCAATATTCTCCTCTCGTAATTCACGGGATACCAAATCATTTTCCAACCTTCCAAAACTGTTAGCTAACGGAATATTCCCGGATCCACTCTCCCGTGCAGAATCCCGACTCCGTTGACCCACCCCACGACCAGAACCACTAGCTGCAAACACCACCGGAGTCGGTTTTGGCAACTGTCTCCTATTCCTTGGTTGAACCACAGTAAAGCCCTCATCGACCTGCGATCTTTGAGGTTGGTTCATCACTACCGGTCTCACACTAGGAATCTCCTTCACACCACGATCCTGTATCAGTCGTGGAAAAGAATGAACTAAATGGCCATATAAACCACAATTAGAACATATGTTCGTTAATCCCTCATATGAGACAAAGTATCTTTCTCCATTGACCAACATTGTGCCCTTGAGAGGTCTCCGTAAGTTAACTTCCATGCAAACCCGAGCAAATCTCGCCCTCTCAAAGTTAAGCGTCATTAAGTCCACTTTAGTCGGTACCCCAAGCCCCTCGGCGATGCTCATAAGGATAGCCTTATGGTAAAAGTTATACGGAAGATGAGCCAATCGAATCCACACTGGCGTGGTGACTATCCCATCACGCAACAGATCGAACTCTGGACACCACCTCTGCACCATTAGATAACTACCAAACACCTTCCATGGACCGCCAGTCAAAGCTGCCATATACTCCTCCGCTTCAAAGCGAACCATGAAGAACTGACGGGGGAGATCCATAACTGTCATCCCCCCCACTGGTTTCCATATCTCCCTCAACTTCCGACTTAAGACTGCGACAGAGACAGATCGACCCAGCACCTTAAAAATCATACACTGCCGCCATAGTCCATTCATCGCCGTTAACACCTCCTTCACTATCATAATCACCGGTTCCCCGTCCTCTCCATCCGGAAAAGTGAGCGACACTCTTTCCTTGACAAACGCATCATCCATCCCCCCACTAGTAGTACCTCTCACTTTATTCAATCAGGACATAGACCGGTCAGGTGGATCTCCCAGAGGGCGATCCCTCTCCCCAACATCGGCCATGGTAGTGTCATGCGCGACCGTAGTCACAACCCTAGAATTACCCTCTCTCGACATGAGATAATTTTTTGATCTTTGTCTTCTTTTCCTTTCTTTTCCTAATAAATTCTCATACAAAACAAAATTGAAAACATATATACTACTCCCATTTATTAATTTAATGTTTTTCTTGTGACTTATGATATTAATGAATTATTATCATATGTTGAAAAAGAATCTCAAATAATAAATACTACTGGATAATGTAGGCGAGGGGAAGATAGTTTCTTGTCATCTTTATTCTTCGTTACCTACTACTACTACACACACAATACAAAATTTGTCTTTGCTGAAGATTACTATTAAGTTATTATAGACATAGATTATATCCGTATCCAAATCCAACTACCAGTCAAACAAAGTTTTTTTCAGAAGATTTATATCTCTAGAGAAATACAAAATTGAATTTGGGTCAGGTCAAAATTAAAACAAACCTGAAATTAAACATTTGGATACTTGGAAATCGGATCATTTGTTGGGTATGGATATAAACCCGAAAATCAAAAAGCAATAATTAATTTTTATAAAACGAATTAATTTTAGAAAACAATAATTAGTCAATATTTATGGAAATTGTTTCAAGTTGTTACCATAAAAATCAAGCTATTAAATTCGAAATTATATATATAATAAAAAACATATTTATTTTAGTTATAAAATTTGAGATATTTATGAAAACAATAATCAAATTTTATATTACCAAATCATCATTTATTTCAAATTTTAGGAATTTCCTAAACAAAACTATGCTTATAAATTCAAATTACTACATATGGAAGAAACGCTTAATTTGAACAATTTAATAAAGAATATTACACATATATTCTAATTTAATTTGTTTCTTAATTATAGCCAATGATAATAAATATGGCTTGCTCACAAATATATTTTTGATTCGAAATCCAAACTAACTTAAATGTGTATGACCTCTATATATATATCATCTTATTGGCAAACAAAATATCACACATCTCCATTGTTTCTTATGAGAGCTTTTGTATAAAACATCTCATTACCAAGCAAAACAAAAGCGTTTTGTTATAAGAACATTCATATTTTATGTCATTTGTTTGTGAGTATACTAATCATGTAATCTGTTGTGCAGCTAATCCTAAACAACGCAAACATATCAATTATGGTTGACATGCTCAAGAAATTATGCTTTAATTTTTTTTGCCTGATTATTTTTTTGGTCTTTTTTTTAATTAACTTTTCAAGTTTAATATGATAACAAATATATAAGATAACTTTTTTTTGTCTTCTTATCAATGTATATAATTTCTCTTGATAAATGCATGAGATTCATGATCATGATAATATGTTCTTAGAGATGGATAAAATATTTCATTGTTTTGCATTTTAACTTTGTGCCCACCATTTTATTACTTATATAATCATATATATTTGAATAAAAAGAAAATTTACGTTGAAGATCAAAGTTCTATGTGTCCTTGCAAGTTGCAACAACGAATTGACAAGCATGAATTCCAGCTGAAATGGATTTGTTTGACTCAACTGTCAACATCATATACAAAACAAATGAAATCAATACGTAAAATGGAATATGTATCAAAACGCTTGCCAAGCATGACACATTATCTATCTTCTACACGTTTTGCCTATTAAAAAAAAAAAAAAAACAGTATTCCAGTGGCAATCACTTATTAATCATAATATTTTATATTATTTATATTAAACTTTGAAAACTATACTGTATTCCAGTGGCAATCACTTCCATTCTAATTTAGTTGTCGTTCTAGGATTTAATTTTTGTTTCATATTAGTTGTCGTTTTAGATTTTCAATGCAGATGTTTGATGAATATTTCAATCTTATCCCTGCTGCTTTAAAGTTTCAACCAATGAAAAAATTATAAAATATATTAATGAAGGACAAAACATAAAATTTAATAGTTTCCTTAATTTGTGTGCAAAAACCTTAAACAACAGTTAAATTAGAACGGAGGGAGTACTGTTTATGGAATCATTTAAAGTAAAATAAAATTACCTCATTTGGATTACATAATCTATATAGGCTTTGTAATATTACTTTGAGAACAAACAATGACCAAATATATGTAATAACACTACATTATTAAAAATGATCCAAAAATATAAGTTGATATATTTTTTGGATTTAAATTTCTGCTGTATTATAATCCAATGTTATAAGGATTTACAGTATCTATAATATCCTAAAAAACTTACTTCTCAACAACATATTTTTTCAAAAATTAATCAAATCTAGCAAATCTAATATATACATATAGGATTTCTATAAAAGTGTACAGATAGTGTATGAGGAAGAAGGATGAGGCTGAATTGTTGGAGAAGATAAAGAAAGCTGACTTAGACAAACAAAACCGACTTATAACTATGAAACGTGCTCAAGGTGTCTGGGAAGTAGAACCTCCTAAGATAAAAGCTAGAACTGGTAAAACGTCATCAATCATCCCAGTGAAAAAGGAGAAGGAGAAGACTCTGAAACAGCCAACATTGGACTGGTCAGCTCTTACTCTATGTCCTGAAGCTCCTCCAACCTTATTCAGTTCATGCCAAAAGAAAAGGAATCAGAAACCGTCTGCATGAAAAGTATCTCAGGCATCAAAAGGATCTCATGCAGCGACTATTGAAAGTCAGCAAAGGGAAGTTTCAGAGGTGGTCAGCATAAGGGAAGATTTGGACATATTTATGCGGCTGCATTTTGAGTTTTTAGGACTCCACACTAGAAGAATGGAGGCGGCTCGGGGTGAAGAAAATGTTTCACTCCATAACGGCTTGCAACACATGAGAGAGACTGCCAATGTTATCTTAATAAATGCTATAAAAGATTTTGAAGAAGATGAAAAGAAACATGAGATTGTGGCAATGATCAAGAATCAGATAACTTTTTTGAATCGGATAATTGGTTTGCAAAACTCACAATCATAAAGTTGGATGGTTAGGATATATATTTTTATGAATGCGATCCTTTACGGGTTGGTCCATCAAAATATATTGTGATTGTGTATTTTTTGCAAATTCATATTTTTATGAATACAATCTTTTAGTGGGTTGTTCCGTTAAAATATACACTGTGAGTGTGTGAAAGGACCGACCTTTTTTTTTAAATAATAATAATAATAATAATAATATAAACTACAACTAGTGGTCCCATACCCACTAGCCACCTAACCACAATCACAATCAACAGCGGAAAACAATACCAATAAATAACCAATAATAATATAACCAGTAACATCAACATTATCCAGTATTAATACCAATCCTAACCAATGTTCCCAAACAACATAATTCAAATAACCAGCAATCCTAACAATGCTCTAAGACTCAACTCTAGCAACCTAACAAAGCCAGATAAAACAATCAACCGAGTCCCTAGAACATCCTCCTCCTCATTGCCTGGATTCCACGATCACACTTTGCCTTTACCTGCACCACAAACACATTGCAATGCATGAGTATTTTACAAACACTCAGTAAGGCAATCCTCCCATCTACTGGGCTATACACACAAGCAATAGAGTATCAGTAATCATCACACAACAATCAACACACGTCAATCACCAAACAGGACTTAGCATCGACCTATGCCACCCTAGCATCGACCGATGCCAACTGGAGAAGCATCGATCGATACAGAAGCTGCATCGATCGACGCAAGTATAACTTGCATCGACCGATACCCAGTCTGCATCGACCGACGCATGCTCGACGCACACGAAAAACCCTAAAGTTCATCGCGCCGTCCTCGCACTTGCATCGACCGATGCAAGATATGCATCGATCGACGCAACGTTGAGCACCGTGATTTCTCCGAAGCTTCTCGCCGGATTTCGTTCCTACAACCACAAAACTCAATCCCAAGCCACAAGAAAGCTTCCTAACGTCCATAACAACAACCTAATACGTCTAACAACAAACAACAAGCAAATCACTGAATTCTCTAGCTTAGATAAGCCATGGTCCTGCACTTACCTGTGCCAAGACGAATCTGAACAATAAACAAGCAAGAACACACTTCCAGGAAGCTCCTACAGCAATCCCAGCTACAGATCTCACCAAGAAACGCCCCAAATCTCAAGAAAACACCAAGAACTTCCAAGAACTTTTTCTCCCTTTTCTTTTCGCTCAAAAACGGCCACACACGTCTAATGAGACAAAAGGGACGACCCTAAGGGTTTTCTCTTCTTTTCCTTACCAAAACGCAGCGTTTGACTTATGTCAAAACGCAGAGAATTGAGCTAGCATCGATCGATGCTCCTACTGCATCGATCGATGCACATCCCAAACCGGAATTCCGGTTCGCGGATGTTACAATTCTCCCCCACCAAACTGGATTCGTCCTCGAATCCCAATCAACCATCAGCCAAGGACTCCCGTGCAACCGTCTCCACAGTCCGCACTCCTCCGACCGATCTACGGAAGGTCACCTCTAGGCGATAGACTCACGCTCCAGGCGTCATTTGCTCTCGACTTTTGGACTTTCCTTTTTCTCATAGGCCTAAACCTTGAGTTTCATCGGCTCCTCATCAGACCTAAGTCTGCATGCCAATGTTGGCTCCTCATCGGGCCTAAGCCCGCATGCCATAATATATAAGGAAAAATCCAACTCGTCTCTCGGGTCATCACCCTACAGTGCGCCTCCGGACCGTCGTCCGAAGTCGATATACCAACCATACTCCAAAGCCACAAATTCTCCGAATATGGCAGTACTAGGAGAACCAAAGTCCTCCAAGAGCCGCGAGCTAACGATTCTGAACACGTCTAAGTCCTATCCCTATCCAGGTTTCCCTCCCGTGGCTCGCGTAAAACATCATAATGTCCTACCAACCACATATCCCCTCACTGGAATACCTCATGACCACACCAGGATCATATACACGCCACAAAGGCCAACAAAAATGTCCTAAAGAGGAGCGCCACCAAGGCCAAACAAATGTCCTAAAGAGGACCGCCACCAAAGCCAAACAAATGTCCTAAACAGGATCGCCACCAAGGCCAAACAATTGTCCTAAAGAGGACCGCCACCAAGGCACTCTGGCTAAACAGCCCGCCACCAAGGCCATCTGTCCCGAAGGACCGTCACAAAGACACTCTGGCTAAACAGCCCGCCACAAAGGCCATCTGTCCCGAAGGACCGTCACAAAGACACTCTGGCTAAACAGCCCGCCACAAAGGCCATCTGTCCCGAAGGACCGTCACAAAGACACTCTGGCTAAACAGCCCGCCATAAAGGCCAAACAAAATGTCCTAAAGAGGACCGCCACCAAGGCCAAACAAATGTCCTAAAAAGGACCGCCACTAAGGCCACACAAACGTCCTAAAGAGGACCGTCACAAAGACACTCTGGCTAAAAGCCCGTCACAAAGACCACACATTGTCCAAAAAGACCGCCACACACGGGCACACTGACTCGAAAGTCCGCCACAAAGGCCACAAAAGCCCCCTCCAAGGCTTCCACCGCTACAATGGACAAATTCTCTCTTCCGAAAAACTTTCCATAAATAGCACTTTCCATTTCTGGAACCTTTCCACTTCGGGAAACTTCTATTTCGGGAAACTTTCCCCAAACCCCGCCTCACGGAAACTTTGTACCCCGAGCACCACCTCATCTTGTTACTGAATCGCACAACCAACCACCCCAAGCGACCGAGTAACAAGAGAGATAGGCTGGAATACTCCATTCCCGCTCCAGCCACGGATTACAGACGGAACCAGACTAGGCAAGCTCAGGTTGTGGTTGCTTCTCATACCACTTCTTAAACCTTGCCTTCATCCTCGCCTCAGGCTCCCAAGTCTGCTCCTCCACACCATCACAGTCCCAAAGGACTCTCATCAAAGGAATCTTCTTCTTCCGAAGTTCCTTTATCCTCCTCTCGAGAACCCTCACTGGTCTCGCCTCCAAAGTCATGTTAGGCTGAAGATCTTCAGGAATCTTAGCCAACAACTGATCGTCCTCACGGAGACACTTCCGCAACATAGACACATGGAATACCTTGTGGAAAGCACGCATAACCTCAGGTAACTCCAGTCTAGATGCCACTGGTCCAACTCGCTCAATCACTCTGAACGGACCCATATACCTCGGACTCAACTTAGTCTCAGTCAATGACCTGTTCGGACCCCGCAACATGGCCATCTTGAGGTACACTCTGTCTCCTACCTGAAACTCAAGGTCTCTCCTCCTCCTATCAGCATAACTCCTCTGCCTATCCTGAGCCTCTTTCATGTTCAGCTTGAGAACCCGAATCTTCTCTGAGGTCTCCTGAACAAAATCTGCCTCGTACATGCTCCTCTCCCCCACCTGAGTCCAGCATAACGGTGTACGACACGGCCTCCCATACAAGGCCTCATAAGGAGCCATACCAATACTCGCCTGATAGCTGTTGTTGTAAGCAAACTCTACCAGGTTCAGGTGATCTGCCCAATGGCCACCCCAATCCAAAACACACATCCTCAGCAAATCCTCCAACGTCTGGATCGTCCTCTCAGACTGTCCATCTGTCTGGGGATGGTAAGTTGTACTCATATGCACCTTCGTGCCCATCTCTACCTGAAATGTCTGCCAGAACACCGAAGTGAACTTAGAATCCCTATCAGACACGATGCTCGCTGGCACCCCATGCAATCTGACTATCTCTCTCACATATTTCTTAGCCAAGACCGCTGCTCCATTAGTCTTCTTAATGGCCAGAAAATGTGCTGACTTAGTCAACCGGTCCACAATGACCCAAATAGCATCAAAGGTCCGTGACACTGGCAATCCTACCACAAAATCCATGGTAATCATATCCCACTTCCACTCAGGAATGGGTAAACTCTTCAGTAACCCGCCAGGAACCTGATGCTCAGCCTTCACTAGATGACACACATCACACCTCGAAACCCAACTAGCTACATCCTTCTTCATCCCGACCCAATGATAGTACCTCTTGAGATCACGGTACATCTTAGTCGCTCCTGGATGAATAGACAGCTTGCTCGCATGAGCCTCTCTCAGAATCTCCTGCCTCAACTCCTCATCCTTGGGCACACACACACGACCGTGCACCAAGATAGTACCATTATCTGAGACCTGATACTCAGAACCCACATCCTTTGAGGCATTCACCAGCCCCAAATCCTTCTCTTGTGCCAACCGCACCCTACTCAAAAGATCTGCTCTGTCAACTGCTTCCAAACCCAACGGTTCCAGTGAAACAGCACACAAACTCAAAGCACTGATCTCCCCTACCAGAGACTCCATCTCCTGCTCTTGAGCCGAAGCTACCCTCTTCCGACTCAGAGCATCTGCAACCGTATTAGCCTTACCAGGATGATAGGCTATCTCCAAATCATAATCCGCCACAAGCTCCATCCACCGCCTCTGCCTCAAATTCAACTCAGGCTGAGTGAATATATACTTTAGGCTCTTATGATCTGTAAACACCTGTACCTTTGCACCATAAAGATAAGATCTCCAAATCTTCAGGGCAAAAACTACAGCACCCATCTCCAAATCATGAGTAGGATAGTTGCCCTCATGCACCCGCAACTGCCGCGATGCATAGGCAATCACCTTCCCATGCTGCATCAGAACACACCCCAAACCAACTCTAGATGCATCTGTATAAACCACATAGGATTCTCCCTGCTCAGGCAAAGCCAACACTGGCGCAGTAGTCAACATCTCCTTCAGGCTTGCAAAGCCTTCCTCACACTCTTCTGACCAGACAAAAGGAACATCTTTCCCTGTCAACTTAGTCATAGGACGTGCTCTGCTTGCAAACCCCTGCACAAATCTCCTGTAATAACCTGCCAGCCCAAGAAAACTTCTGATCTCTATGGCATTCTGCGGTCTAGGCCAATCTCTGATAGCCTGAATCTTCTCTGGATCTAAAGAAACCCCCTCTGCAGAAACAATGTGACCCAGAAAGCCCATTTCACGCTGCCAGAAACTGCACTTGCTCAACTTAGCAAACAACTTCTGCTCCCGCAGCTTCTCCATAACTGCCCTCAAATGCACTGCATGCTCCTCAGGACTCTTAGAATAAACCAGGATATCGTCGATGAAAATGATGACAGACACATCCAGAAACTCCTGAAACACGCTGTTCATCAATCTCATAAACGCTGTTGGTGCGTTAGTCAACCCGAAAGGCATCACCACAAACTCATAATGCCCATACCTCATCCTGAAAGCAGTCTTCCTCACATCTGCCTCATCTATCGGTATCTGATGATAACCCGACGCCAGATCCACCTTAGGGAACCAAGTAGCACCCCTCAACTGATCCAACAACTCATCGATCCTAGGAAGAGGATACTTGTTCTTCACAGTGACCCGGTTCAAACCCCGATAATCAATGCATAACCTGAAACTCCCATCCTTCTTCTTCACGAACAACACCGGCGCTCCCCACGGTGATACACTAGGACGGATGAATCCCTTACTCAACAAATCCTCTAGCTGCTTCTTCAGCTCTGCCATCTCTGCTGGAGCCATTCTGTAAGGAGCCTTGGATAACGGTGTCGTCCCCGGTTCCAGTTCAATGGTGAAAGGATCCGACCGAGATGGTGGTAATCCCTGCAAAGACTGAAACACATCCTTAAACTCCTCTACTACCGGAATACCGCTAACCGTAGACTTCCCCACTGACTCTGGCATAGATATAGTGACCAGATAAGCCTCACGGCCCTTCTCGATCATCTTCCCAGCCTGAATGACTGAGATCACGAGACTCCCCGAAGTCGGTCTGATTCCCTGAGAAACCAACTTCTCTCCTGGACGCTCAAACTCCACTCTACCCCGATGGCAATCCAAATGCACCATATGCCGATGCAACCAATCCATCCCGAGAATGACATCATACAACTCCACTAGACTGATAAGCAAATCCGCTGGCCACGACTCTCCTGCGATCTGAATATCAACCCCTCTAGCTCGTCCAATAACTCTCAGGAACTTGCCCCCAGCAATTCTGACAACTCCTGTACGCTCCCCGGAATCCCCTCTGATTCCCGCACACTCTGCACACTCCAGCGTAATGAAGCTATGAGAAGCTCAAGAATCAAACATAACGTGGGACTTAAACCCGCCCACCAACAGGGTCCCTACACAAACCTCATGTGTTGAGAACCTAACACTTTATCACAGGAAAACACAAAATCTGTACCTACTAAAAATTCACAAAGTTTAAGTACCAGAAATTATACCTGTGATCGCCCCGGCACTGGTTCCACCAGTCTCTGCTGTCGTGTAAGCACGTGGCGTCTGCTCAATCCGTGCCACCTGCTGACCTCCAGGCTGCACCTGCTGCAACGCTGCCACTGCTACCGGCTGCAACTTGGGACAGAAAGGCCTGATGTGCCCTGCCTCCCTACAATGATAACATACCCGAGGCCCTGCCGTCGGAACACTCCTCTTGGGACAACTAGCAACCTTGTGATCCTTGCTCTCAAAACCGAAGCAACCCGCACCACTCGGCTTTTGCGTAGCCTCCCACTTCCTCTTGGTTCCCTGGACATGCCTACCGCCCCTGCTAGAACCACCCTGCTGCTGAGCCTTACCAGGCTGAGCTACTGGAGTGACCGACACTGACTGTGCCCGGATATCCTCCTCAATCTCTGCCGCTGTCTCAACCAGCTCTGCTCGCGTAGCATAAGACCTCCCTCTACAGTGAACTCTCAAATCATCACGTAGAGCCCTCAAGAACCTCCTGATCTGAGCCTCCTCAGAATCCATAGCCCGACCCCCATAACAAAGAAGTCGACTGAACTCCAAATCCAGCTCCCGCACTGACCGTGTCCCCTGAGACAACTGAAGGAACTGCACCTCCAGACGATCCAATGCCTCTCTAGGAAAATACTTGCGGTTGAACTCCAAAACGAAGTCAGCCCAAGTCATCTCCCGCTGCACCCTACTAGCAGCCACAGATCTCCACCACAACTCAACATCACCACTCAAAAAGTAGACCCCTATGTTCACCCAGAACTCCTCTGGACATCTCAGAGTGTGGAAGTTGCGTTCCACTCTCGTCCTCCACGCATCCGCAGTAGTAGGATCTACACCTCCTGGAAACTGCTCAGTACGCAACTTACCCATCTCTGTCAACATGCTGAGATAACGAGCATGGACCCCCACATCCGCAGCCACTGGCTGCCGCTCCTCCGCCACAACTGGTGGCACTACCTGAGCCTGAGCCGGTACCACCGGTGGTAACCGCTCCAACACCTGTGCTAGCAAAGCCGCAATGTCAACACCAGGGACTCCACCTGCTGGGGCTCCTACACCCGGGACCCTAGCATCATCGGCCACTGGAGCATCAACACCGCCCCCTCCGGCCACACTCACAGAATCCCCCGGAACACCCTGCGACTCGCCAACACCCTCAGCTGTCACACTCTGGTCCTCGGTCTCACTAACCACTAGGGCTCTGCCCCTACCACGACCACGTCCGCGACCACGACCGCGTCCACGACCTCGACCAGCAACAGCATCCTCTCTAACCATCTGCACTACCATGAACAGAAGGCTAAGCAAACAATTACTATTTAACACAGAAATAGAAACTCACCGTGGAATCACCAATAGGCTCGAAGAGGATGTTCTAGGACTCCATGCCACACACAATTGACTAACTCACATAATCAATCAAGACATGCAATCCCAAACATCTACAGCACAAAGCCTAGTGAACCCAAACCTAGAACCGTAAGGGCTCTGATACCAAAATGAAAGGACCGACCTTTTTTTTTTTAAATAATAATAATAATAATATAAACTACAACTAGTGGTCCCATACCCACTAGCCACCTAACCACAATCACAACCAACAGCGGAAAACAATACCAATAAATAACCAATAATAATATAACCAGTAACATCAACATTATCCAGTATTAATACCAATCCTAACCAATGTTCCCAAACAACATAATTCAAATAACCAGCAATCCTAACAATGCTCTAAGACTCAACTCTAGCAACCTAACAAAGCCAGATAAAACAATCAACCGAGTCCCTAGAACATCCTCCTCCTCATTGTCTGGATTCCACGATCACACTTTGCCTTTACCTGCACCACAAACACATATTGCAATGCATGAGTATTTTACAAACACTCAGTAAGGCAATCCTACCATCTATTGGGCTATAAACACAAGCAATAGAGTATCAGTAATCATCACACAACAATCAACACACGTCAATCACCAAACAGGACTTAGCATCGACCGATGCCACCCTAGCATCGACCGATGCCAACTGGAGAAGCATCGATCGATACAGAAGCTGCATCGACCGATACCCAGTCTGCATTGACCGACGCATGCTCGACGCACACGAAAAACCCTAAAGTTCATCGCGCCGTCCTCGCACTTGCATCGACCGATGCAAGATATGCATCGATCGACGCAACGTCGAGCACCGTGATTTCTCCGAAGCTTCTCGCCGGATTTCGTTCCTACAACCACAAAACTCAATCCCAAGCCACAAGAAAGCTTCCTAACGTCCATAACAACAACCTAATACGTCTAACAACAAACAACAAGCAAATCACTGAATTCTCTAGCTTAGATAAACCATGGTCCTGCACTTACCTGTGCCAAGACGAATCTGAACAATAAACAAGCAAGAACACACTTCCAGGAAGCTCCTACAGCAATCCCAGCTACAGATCTCACCAAGAAACGCCCCAAATCTCAAGAAAACACCAAGAACTTCCAAGAACTTTTTCTCCCTTTTCTTTTCGCTCAAAAACGGTCACACACGTCTAATGAGACAAAAGGGACGCCCCTAAGGGTTTTCTCTTCTTTTTCTTACCAAAACGCAGCGTTTTACTTAAGTCAAAACGCAGAGAATTGAGCTAGCATCGATCGATGCTCCTACTGCATCGATCGATGCACATCCCAAACCGGAATTCCGGTTCGCGGATGTTACAGTGTGTATTTCATACGAATATATATTTTTACGAATGCAATATTTTTATTGATTGGTCCATCAAAACATATACTATGAGTGTGTGATTGTATAAGTACATATTTTTAGGAATGCAATGTTTTACGGGTTGTTATGTAAAAATATACATTGTGATTGTGTATTTTTTATGAATACAGTCTATTACGAATTGGTTCGTCAAATATACATTGTAAATGCATATTATTATAAATGTGTATTTTTTTACGAAAAAATGTTACTGGTTGGTCCGTCAAAATATATGTTATGAGTGTGTGTTTTTACAAATAGAATCTTCTACAATATTTTATGTATTCCAATTTTTACTACAAATCAAATTATGTATTAATATATATTTTTCCGCGCTGTAGCGCAGATCCGATTCTAGTATTTTATTTGAAGAGGAATGTACACAATAGTGTATTTATGATGTAGTATCAAAACGCAGTTAAAAGGCTTTACAGGGAGAAGAAGATTAAAACAAAACCATTTCAACTGCCACTTTTTTTTTTTTCATCCAACATATCGGAGCACAAAACTTTTCTTGTCATCAACAAATCTACAAAATTTAAACAGAAACGAATTTGGAAACTCATTAGTTTTGTTTGTTTGTGCTAAAGGATTTAAAAGACTGTGGTTTCCATGTTTGATTAGACTTGAAACTTGCATTAAATAATAAATTCTCATACAAAACCTATATACTATTCCCATTTATTAATTTTATGTTTTTCTTGTGACTTATGATATTATAACATATACACATGTCTGTTTGTATTCAGTCCTCCCTCTCTACTGTATAAAATATAATCTCTATAATTGAATATAACTAGGATTTCACCCGTGGTACACCGCGGGGTTAAATATAAATTATTCTATTTTAAATAAAATTTTTTAATTTATTTAGTTTTCAATTAATTAATTAATTTTTGTCTAATTAATTTATAATTTTGTTTACAATTCTTTTTCTTCTTCTTACACTTTTATAAAGTTTATAACTTGATTACATTAAATTTGTTATTATATAGAATATAAAATTCTAGATTTGTTTTGTTCTCTAGAATTAAACAGAGGTATATACCTATATGGTATGTTATTTTATATTTTTTATGTGTATTTAATTTTCTTTTTGAATATTATGAATGTGTTATAGTATGTGTAATATTTTGTAGTTCATATACTAAATAATTTATAAGTTAATTTTCCAAACTATGATTACAAATCTATAGTATATATGTGATAAACTAATAGTTTCAGTGTTTTTTCTATAGTCTAAACCCGCCATGCTAGGCGGGTCAGGCAACATGTTCAAATATTTATAATCCGCAAAAATTCATAATATGAAATCCGTGAAAGTAAAAATTAGTTTTAAATACGTTTAGATCAATGCGTTGAGATAAAAAATCTCGGCCATAGATCCTCCTTTAAGATCCAAAATCAATTAGTTTATTGATTAGGCTGATTGTTTAGGAAATTTGTGTATAGAGAAAATTTTGTTTTGTAAAATTAAAAATTTTAATTAATTATAAACTTAATATTTAATGTTAAAGAGAATGGCTCCAATTGTTTTGAAAATTTATTTAGGATGGAAAATCTTGTTTTCATAAATAGAAACTTAATATTAATTAATTAAATGAAAAACAAATTAATGATTAATGCCAATGACATGCTTGTAAATAAGTATGAACTTCAGGATTTATTTCATAAAAGTCTCCAAAAATGTATATATAGATAGGGGAGGAGATGTTTACAGTATGTTGTTAGGTTTTAACTAAAAAATTAAAAACTACTAATATTTTCTAAAAATTTAAGAAACATTTGTGTAAACAATTAATATATATTTTATAAATTAATAATTATTCTATAGAATATCTTCTAAAATATAATTGACCCACAAATAGAAAACCTAATCAAAGATAACTTAAAATGCCAAATCTTGGTTGTTGTAATTTAAAATTTAAAATTATGATATTAACAAATCTAGAAAACAATTTTAATCCAATATAGCTAATTATAATAACAGCTTTGGTATTTATCAATGAAAGTCATCCTTATGAAAACATGCAATTATTTTTTGTGTGAATTTAACTATTTCATATTAATATTAGAGAATGTAACTTTTGATTATTTTCGTATTTTAAAAAATCAGAATTAAGACATTTTAGATAAATTAATTCAATGTTATATGTTAATTGAAAATAACTAAGTTAATTATTATGTTTCCAAAACTATTTAGTCTCTTACTATAGTTATGTATAAGTTAATTACTACAGTGAAAATATTTTCTTTTTTTTGAAAGTAGAATAATTATGTTTCCAAAACAACAACTTAATTAAATTAGGATCTTGCGAAAAAAAAATTAAATTAGGATCTGAGTTTTATGGAAATTTGTGTTTAATATTAGATTTGTAACAGTAATTAATATATTTAATATCAGTTTCGATTTTGGAAAATCGGTTAGTCATTTTAATATTTTAGTTTAAATATTATAAATTAAATTTAAATACCAATGACAGTCTTGTAAATAGGTAGCAAGTTCAGAATTTATTTGCTAAATGTACTTGAAAAATGTATATAGAGATATTCACAAGGGAAACCATTATGATGTTGACCCTTTTATAACATTGTTATTCTTTAGTTTCATGTTTGGTTCAGATTCTTAAAGATTCCGGGTTGTTTACTATATATAAAAATATACATATAGTAAATACTATTATGAACCTTATAGGTGCTTTAAAACTACAACCAAACAATTATTTCTAAAGTTGAAATATATTAGGAATCCAAATAAAAAGCACATCATGCCTAATTATATACGATAACGAAGATAATAATCTTTTTAATTTTTTTTTTTCTTTTGAAACTATCAGATATCTGACTTGAGTAGTTAAATCTTGTAATCAGATTAGGTTTTTGATAATATCAGATATTAATATTTAACCTTTTTTTTTTTTCCTTTCGTCTGGTAATATATCAGATATTTTATCTTACACGGAGTCAGACGCGTTTCCTTTTCCAAGTCCAAAATAGAGTCAGGAGTGAAACCACCGACTTAATCAGGTCTTATAAATAGATGGTATCGCACTCCATTATCGAACCATATTGGGAAGAGTTACCGTTGGTTGTGTATATCTATCAAGATACTTTGGCATATTCTCACCGTAACATAAGTTTGTTTAGTTGTAACTATTTAGATCTTCCTAGATTCTAGTTTAAGGTTAACAGTCTGTTCTATATATGTAATCTCTTTGCGATCTCAATAAAGGATACAGAACTTCTTTGATATTGTATCTCTTTATGGTATCAGAGCCTGAACTCTCGACAAATCTCTAATTTTTTTTCGAACTCGATCACGAAATAGACTCATGTCTACGAACCCGACTCCGACTGATGCTACACCAACAACGACTTCGACTGTGGAGGTACGACGAACCATATCTCCTATGACTTGACCTCGGCAGACAATCCCGGTGCAGTGATATCGCATCCGCTCTTGAAGGGATCAACTATGACGAATGGGCGTGTGGCTTACGCACGGCACTAACGTCGCGCAAGAAATTTGGTTTCTTGGATGGTTCCATTGCTCGACCTGCAGAAGGTTCATCCGATATAGAAGATTGGTGGACAATCCAGGCTTTACTTGTGTCTTGGATCAAGATGACCATAGATCCTATGTTACGATCCACGATATCTCACAGGGATGTGGCCAAGGATTTGTGGGACTATTTGAAGAAGCGCTTTGCTGTGATGAATGGCTCACGCATCCAGCAAATCAAAGCAGAGTTAGCTTGTTGCAAGCAGCGAGGGCTTGCAATTGAAGCTTATTATGGGAAGCTGACCAAGATCTGGGACAGTTTGGCTGCATATCGTCCTATAAGGGCATGTAAGTGTGGTTTGTGCACTTGTGATCTTGCTACTGCACAGGAAGCTGATCGTGAGGAGGATAAGGTACATCAATTTTTGTGTGGCCTTGATGAACAATTTCGTGCTGTTCGTTCCAGTCTTGTTGCACGAGTACCGGTGCAACCATTGGAAGAAGTTTACAATATTGTGCGGCAAGAAGAAGACCTCCGAGTGACCAGTGAAGATCGTCCGGAAGTGGTTTCTTTTGCAGTGCACACAAAGGCTCCGTTTCGTCTGGATTCAAAGGACAAGGGAATTGTGTGCAAATTGTGTAACCGCACTGGACATGTGGCTGAGAACTGCTATGCGGTCATAGGCTATCCAGAGTGGTGGGGTGACAGACCAAAGAGTCGCTCCATACAAGGCAGAGGTCGAGGTGGAGCTTCTACAAGTGGTGGAAGAGGAAGGGGACAAGTTGCTTTCGCTAACAGAGTGACTGTTCCAAGTACTGATACATCAACTCAAGTGCAAGCGAATCATGTCTTGACAGACAAGGATAGAGATGGAGTCCAAGGACTGAGTGATGAACAATGGAAGGCTCTAAAGGGCATTCTTAACGCTGGCAAGGAACCACAAACGGATCAAGTTTCGGGTAAGTCTTCCTGTTTCTCTTGGTTAATGGACTCTGGAGCCTCTCATCATTTAACAGGACGTTATGAGACATTGTCCGATGTTAGAGATATGCCTCCTGTTCTTGTCATCATGGCTGATGGTAGAGAACAAATTTCTCTAAAAGAAGGATCAGTCCGTTTGGGATCGAATTTGATGTTGAAGTCAGTCTACTATGTAGAGGAGTTAAAGTCTGATTTGATTTCAGTAGGTCAATTAATGGATGAGAACAAGTGTATTGTTCAGATGGCTGACCAGTTTCTCGTTGTCCAGGACCGAGTTTCGAAGATGGTGATTGGAGCTGGTAAGCGAGTGGGAGGAGCTTTTCATTTTCGCTGTACGGAGTTAGCTGCATCAATAACAACAAGGGAGGACAACCTATTGGAGCTGTGGCATAATCGAATGGGTCATCCATCGGCTAAAGTTGTGGCAATGCTCCCTTGTATTTCTAGTTCTAGTTCAGTTTCTTTAGCTAGCCTGAATAAAGCGTGTGATGTCTGTCTCCGCGCAAAGCAAACTCGTGATTGTTTTCCAATAAGTTCAAATAAAGCTTCTCAAGTTTTTGAATTGATTCACGTTGATCTTTGGGGTCCATACCGTGTGGCTTCACACTCGGGTGCAAGATATTTCTTAACCATTGTCGACGATTATACTAGAGCTGTTTGGTTGTATTTGGTCAATGAGAAGAATGAAACACAAGATCGATTGAAAAATTTCTTTGCTCTCACGGAAAGGCAATTTCAAACAACGGTCAAGACAGTTCGATCGGATAATGGAACTGAGTTTATGGCCTTAACAGGCTACTTTCAAGAACATGGGATTCTCCATGAGACTTCCTGTGTGGCTACACCACAACAGAATGGTCGTGTAGAGAGAAAGCATAGGCATATCTTGAATGTAGCAAGAGCTCTACGGTTTCAGGCCAATCTTCCAATCGAGTTTTGGGGAGAATGTATTCTCACAGCAGGTTACTTGATAAATCGAACTCCAAGTTCGGTTTTAGGAAATGTCACGCCATTTGAGAAGTTGTTTAACAAATCTCCGTCTTTTGATCATCTAAGGGTATTCGGAAGTTTATGCTATGCGCATAATCAGAAACATGGAGGTGACAAGTTTGCCTCGAGGAGTAGGAGATGTGTGTTTGTAGGGTATCCCTATGGAAAGAAGGGTTGGCGCTTGTATGATTTAGAGAAATCGGAATTTTTTGTTTCACGAGATGTTGTTTTCGCTGAAACCAAATTTCCATTTGCCCAGAATTCGACATTGCTTCAGATCGATGAAGATGATGATGATGGACAACTGTTGTGGGCTCCAATTTCAGAGGGTATTATTCCAGAAGAAGAAATTCAGCCTTTGGTCACGAGGTTCACATTACATGGGCCAACATCTTTTGAAATTGGGTCCACAAGTCAAATTGAGCCCGCTAACGAAAGTGAGTCGCCAATTTTGGAACCAAGGAATGACACAGAGGAAACACGACGTCGTACTCAGCCAATTGTTTCACCACCTACAATTGCTCCGCCGTTAACAGAAGCAGAACCGAGACTAGGCAAAGGTCAACGACAAAAGACAGCATCAGTGAAACTCAAAGATTATGTTGTTGCGCCGGCTGCTAAGAAAAATAATGAGACCTGCAATGTTGCTTATCCAATTGCCAATCACGATAGTGTTCATCGGTTTTCAGAAAGTCATATTGCTTATATGACGGCGGTTTTAAGCACTGTTGAACCAAAGTCTTTCAAAAAGGCGATGGAGGATGAACGATGGAGAAATGCAGTGAGTTCGGAGTATGGGGCTTTGGAGGACAACAACACGTTTACAATCGAGGATTTGCCTCCGGGAAAACGAGCAATAGGATCACAGTGGGTGTTTAAAGTCAAGTTCCAATCCGATGGCTCAATAGAAAGATACAAGGCTCGATTAGTAGCTATGGGGAATAAACAAATCGAAGGTGAAGACTATGGAGAAACTTTCGCACCGGTTGCGAAAATGGGTACGGTCAGAATGTTTCTCGATGTTGCAGCTAAACGCGGATGGCTGGTACATCAGATGGATGTACACAACGCATTCCTCCATGGTGATTTGGAAGAAGAAGTATATATGCGTTTGCCTCCAGGATATCAGTTACCAGACAAGAACAAAGTTTGTAGATTGCGCAAATCGCTTTATGGCTTGAAACAAGCGCCTAGATGCTGGTTCGCAAAACTGACTTCCGCTTTGAAAGAGTATGGGTTTACGCAGTCCTGGGAAGACTACTCTTTGTTCACATATGAAAAAGGTAACGTACGCATTCATATACTCATTTATGTCGATGATTTGATAATAGCTGGAAGTTGTCTCAAAGCTACAGCAGCTTTCAAAGAGTATCTCGCTTCTTGCTTTCACATGAAGGATTTAGGATCTTTGAAGTATTTTCTGGGTATAGAAGTTGCAAGGAATGCCTCTGGCATTTATCTCTGTCAACGAAAATATGCTTTGGACATCATCATGGAAACAGGTTTGCTTGCTTCTAAACCGGCTCCGTTTCCCCTTGACCAGAATCACAGCTTGGCGTTTTCCAAGTCCTCTTTATTGGTTGATCCCAAACCATATCGAAGACTTCTAGGGCGACTGATTTATTTAGCTGTCACAAGACCAGATTTAGCATATTGTGTTCATGTTTTGTCCCAATTTATGAAGGAGCCACGAGCAGATCATTGGGATGCAGCAATAAGAGTGGTAAAGTATTTGAAATCAGATCCAGGACAGGGTATTTTACTGCGAGCAAACACCAATTTTCAGTTAACGGGTTGGTGTGATTCTGATTGGTCAAGGTGTAAGATATCTCGGCGGTCTGTCACAGGTTACTTTGTTCAGTTTGGAGATTCACCAGTCTCATGGAAAACAAAGAAGCAAAAGACTGTTAGTCGGTCTTCAGCAGAAGCAGAATACAGAGCAATGGCTGATATGGTACAAGAGTTGATATGGTTGAAGAGATTGTTGGGAACCTTAGGCGTGCTACATGTTAAACCAATGGATGTGTTTTGTGACAGCAAATCAGCTATACACATTGCTACTAATCCTGTGTTTCATGAGAGAACCAAACATATAGAAAATGATTGTCATTTCGTAAGGGATGAGGTGGTCACACGGAACGTGCGCTTACAACATGTTGACACTACGACACAGTTAGCAGATATCTTCACGAAACCATTGGGTACGGACAGTTTTGACAGTTTTCGGTCCAAGCTGGGCATCCTCAACCTGCATGCTCCAGCTTGAGGGGGGGTATTGGGAAGAGTTACCGTTGGTTGTGTATATCTATCAAGATACTTTGGCATATTCTCACCGTAACATAAGTTTGTTTAGTTGTAACTATTTAGATCTTCCTAGATTCTAGTTTAAGGTTAACAGTCTGTTCTATATATGTAATCTCTTTGCGATCTCAATAAAGGATACAGAACTTCTTTGATATTGTATCTCTTTAAACCATAACTCGTTTCGCTTTCTTATTTGTCCAAGTAGAAGAAAAATCAGAGATCGAAACAAAACCCTAGATTTAAAGAGATTGTTAATTACCATGGAGAAGATGATGAGAGAATCTCTGCGTGTAGACGAGTCTTCATTGAAGCATGTCTCTTTTCTTGGCAGAGGAAGCTTTGGCTGTGTCTCTCTCCAACGCGACTCTAACTTTCGACTCTACGCAGAGAAGTCATCTTCTTCGTTCAATCAATTGCAGGATTTCCAAAAAGAGGTTAGGATCATGGTTCGTTTCCGCAATCATCCTCGCATCGTCCAAGCCTTAAGCTCTGTCGTTCACTTATCCATCCCACCAGAACAAAGATGTCACATCTATATGGAGTATGCCTCCAAAGGCACTCTCTTCAATATGATCTCCAGGTTTCGTGGGACGCCCATGCCTGAGAATATGATCGGACGTGCCGCTTTTATGATCCTACAAGGACTCGACGCTCTTCACTCAAACGGCTACGTTCACTGCGACCTCAAGCCAGCCAATATCCTCGTCTTCCCGTCCACCACTGTTGGAGAGCCATGGGATCTTAAGCTTGCTGATTTCGGTTTATCGAAAGAGCCTTGTACGGATTCTAGGTCGTTGTTTCATGGTACGGAGCAGTATATGCCGCCTGAATCTCTTGGACCGGATGGAGAGATGGGATCGTCGACCGTTGATATATGGTCTCTAGGGTGTATGATTATTGAGATGTTTGGAGGTTGTCCATTGAATATGGGACCCTGTTACATGTGGAGGCTTCCCAGACTTGTATCTCCGGTGGCAGACGACTTCTTGATGCGGTGCTTGGCTTTGCAGCCGTCACGTAGGGCTACCGCGGCAGAGCTGTTGAGTCATCCGTTTGTTGCGCAAAAAAACTTTACTGTTCCAATATTGAGAGAGATGCCTCCGTATCCTTTCTTAAGGCTTCCTCCCTGCATAATGGGCAAAGAGATGGAAGAATATGCTAGACATGGATTGGTGATTTGAAGACCTCAGGATTTGATTAACGGTGGAGAGATGAGGTCGGAAGAGACAGTAGATTCATGTGACGGCAGCTGTTTGATTAGGGTTCGACAGTTATATTTTAGGTTCGGTTGAGTTTGGGTATTTAACTGGTTGCCCATGATGTTAGTTTTTCTACTTGTGAGTTTTTCTTTTCGTTTGGAATTGTGTCAATGTGCTACTCCTAAAGTTTGGGTAATAGGTTCGAGTCATTGTAATAACCGTTCATCATTTGAATATAAAAAGGTTAAATTTTACATAGTTACATGAACTTTTTCATGTAAAACATATTTTGATTAGTTTAAAAAATATACAAATATCACTTAACATTCAATAAAATACGGGAAAATATTATGCTCGTACTACTGGTTAATGTAGGCGAGGGGAAGATAGTTTCTTGTCATCTTTGCTGAAGAATACTATAATTTCTTATAGACATAGATTAGATCCATATCCAAATCCAACTACCAGTCAAACTTAGCTTTTTTCAGAAGATTTATATATCTTTTATGAAGAGGAATGTATACAATAGTGTATATGTAGTATCAAAACGCAGTTAAAAGGCTTTACAGATAGAAGATATTTGAAATAAAACCATGTTTTACTGCCACTTTTTTTTTTCATCCAACATATCGGAGCAAGACTCCATCGTTGCCAAGCACAAAACCTTTCTTGTCATCCACAAATCTGCAAAATTTAACAGAAACAAATTTGGAAACTCATTAGTTTTGTTTGTGCTAAGAGGACTAGAAGAAGAAGGAACAATGATGTTGATTTAAAAGACTCTGGTTTCGATGTTTGATACTTACTTGACCGCGTAAAGGTTAGCTGCTATGTTATCAGCGGCTTTGTCTCGGTTCCATGACTTGCCTCCATTTCTTGTTCTCAGTAGAATGCCACTGCCTCCTGCTGCCCATGCTTCTTCCTGCATATACCCCAAACAACAAATGGTATTAAGATCCGAAGTCGAATTCAGAGGTTTGAGTGATAATCAAGTAAACTCATGTACCTCTGAACGATACCCAACATCTAGAATGCCAAAGCCACGACTTTGTACTGGAACTTCATCAAACTCCTCTGAGATCTAAGCAATAGTGGAGATCAAAGTCAGAGGGAGATTAGAACATTGGAAGAGAATTCAGATCATGAGGAAATAGTGTTTTCTTAGTTCATGGCTGGGTTTAGTTTCATCCTCTAAGTGGCATAAATCTCAAAATGAGCTTTGTTAGGTATGAAAAAAATGAGAAAAGTCTTGTTGCTGCAGTACTTACCCCAGTGCCTTTGCTAAGATAAAGTCCTCCACCACGAACAAGAAGCCAAAGACCACCATCAGCTCTCCATCCCATGTTCTGAATTCTTCTGGCAACAGCTCTATTGTGTGGTTGCCAGTAAGGCTGCAATGTACCAATACTATGGTGAATGACAGTTTTAAAAGCAACCAAACCACACACCATAATTGACTCTAAGTAAGACATGATACAGTTTACCTAAACACAGTACTTGACTCTTAGCAGTAATTACTTAGATCATAATTCGGATAAATGGATTGCTATACTCTTCTTTACATTTATTCCGTTGGTGCTAAATAATCAAATCAAATCCTACGCAAGCGCTACTACTTCACCTAGCAACGACATAAAAAAAGAACTAAAAGTTCAACAGCAAACCACATGATAAATGCTGCAAAAGCCAGAATAAAAGGCTCACCTGGCCAGGCTCCCATGTCAGAAAGAAGTTACCACGGCTAGAAACAGCAACATACTTTCCTTCTGGTGAACGATTAACTGCACTGAAAGTTCCCGTGTAGTAACTAGCACCACTGATTCCACTGGATACTGTTCTGCAAGACCATTGGAAAAAAAAACTGAATTAGGGTCTCTATTGAATGTACTGAAGTTCCCACAATGCCAATTCATCAACAACTACGCTTAACTTCCATGACTAGATATAAGATTCGCCAGCAATATAGAATGGTAATGAACCTGTTCAAGGTAGCTGAAACAGTTTCCTGAATAGCAGCTTTCCAGTTATATCCCTTGTTGGAAGTGACATAAATAGCACCTTCATCAGTGACCATCTCTGCGCTCTTATCTGATGTCGCCTCTATAAACACCTACAACAACATTGTAACCAAACACAAAAAAAAGAAAAGCTTAACACATTCTCATAGGCAAATAGAAAACCAAAGGAGACACCAAAGGAAGGAAACATAAGCTAATAATAATAATACCATATCTCCAGGAAGCTGAGAACTAAGAGGGATCCTATCCCAATTCTCACCAGCATCAGCAGTATACAACAAGATAGCAGGCTTGCCAATGATCCATCCTTCTTTACCTTTAAAGCTAATCGAATTGAATCTGTAATTGAAATCTTCCTCTTCAGCTGAAGGTATCGAGCGTGGATTCCAAGTGTTTCCACCGTCTTTAGTCTCTAACAGCGTCTGTCTCGTTCCCAATAAAAACCCTAATTGACATTTGTTTCTAGCATGAAATCAGCAACTGAATGAAAACTTGCGAAATTGACTAATGGGGGAGATTGGAGAAAACAAAGGAGGAAGTTACCGCGGCTAGGTTCATCGGGGACGAAAGCAATGTCGAGAAGAACAACGCCGGGATCGATTGGGAGAAACACTCTTTCCCATTCGGATAACTGTTCATCAGCTTTCGCTTCTTTTACTGGTCCGACAACGGTAGAAAGGGAGAGTGATACCGCCGCCGACTGGTACAAAAGCTCCCGCCGACTGAAAGACAATGAGGAGGAGGAAGAAGAAGAAGACGATGACGATGGAGGAGGAGAAGCGGAGGCTTTAGGGATGAGGCGGTGAGAGATGCGTTGAGAAAGCAATCGAGGAGAAGCAGTGGGTTTGAACAAGAGATAGCCATCGCAGAGTTGCAGAGACGCCATTGATGTGTTCTTCGACTCTCTCTCTCTCTCCCGCCTCTGCGTAACACATATCCTTTTCTTTATCTGAGTGGTGGTTATCTAACGTCTACGTACTAGTCCCACTATTTCTACACGTGTCCTTGTATGATTGCTACTTTAGTCTTACCTTACTTCTAATCTATTTGACTGTAACATTAACATAATTTTTATTCGTCAATTTAAGGGATCGAATAATAAATAGCAGCTTCAAAAATGTTTTTCTATACTTCTAATTTAAAGCGGATAATATACATTATATTATACAAGATGTCAATGAAATTAGTACAAACTGTTGCATTGGGGGAAAAAAAAAACCTTTGGTAATTAATTTCCTAATTGGTAAAAAATAGTTACGGTCGAAAGATACGGATGGTTCTATTGACTTGAAGGCGACAAAAGGGACATCTAGCGACTGAAGATGAACAATCACGACACAAGACATGTCCGCATGGTACTATAGTAATCTCCACTTCCTTCATCTGGCATATCTGACACATCCATTGTGATTTCGCCGTCTCTGCTTCTTTCATGGAAGCCTCTGCTCTCTCCTGTAAGAACCACCAGAGACAAACCATATTTTAGCTACTCTATCATTATGATCTGATCATAATAAGTTGTGTGTTTTAAAATATGCAACGACTTTTACTGTAATCGAACCTGTTCAAGTAAGAATGCAACTTTAGAGTCATCCAGTTCTTCTTGAAGAGTTAAGGTTCTTAGTAGCAGAGATTGATTCTCTAGTTCCATGTTGATTCCAGCTGCAGAGAGCATCTCGTGTACTGCCTCAACCAATTCTTTTGCTGTCACTCGACCATACTGCATTTCATTCACAGGCTGCAGGTGACAAAGAACAAATCCAATCAATCTTCCCCAATTTATCTCTTTCAATCACATAGATTACAGATAATACCAAAAAATGGAGCATAAATGAATATATCCAACGTTTCACAGAAAAATGTAACAAACCTGGCTAGAACTTGTATTGTTAGTTCTGGAACTTTCTGAAATTTCTTGACGTTTGTTATCAGATATTGCAGGGAGCACCTCAGGCAAAACCAAGGGACCGTCATTTTCAATTGTCGTGCCTCGGAAGGAGAAAACTTGTGATGAAAGTAATAACCCAGTCTCTCCAGGTGTCATTTCAACCTTTAACCTGTAAAGGGCTTGGCCAGCAGAAGGCCTAACATCCTCTGGGACCCTTCCATATCTCAGCTTGTCTCCTTGTTGCATTTTCCAAGCAACGATCTCCCCTTTGTAGAATGGTCTAAGAGGGTGAAGTTGTACTTGTACAGCATCTTGTGGCATTATATCTTGGCCAATAGAACTATCAGCTATGCCGGTGTTCGTAAGACAATAAGAGCATAGTCTAAGGCAAGCGGCAATCCCAGTTTCTGATCCCTCAGGACATGAAAATAAAGATCCAATAGGCAGGGGAATTGGAAAGCCTAAAACCTCGCTCACCACTGTTGCCATGACATCCATGAGAGAAATGTATCCAGGCGGTTCCGAAACTAGGATAGACGTTCTGTGACGATTGATAAAATACATTGCTCGATGACGCGATTCATTCTCCCATTCGGGAATTATGGACTCCTTAGACACAAGGGTAACATCTACGGAATTTGGCAGGAGAAGAAATCGAGTATATATATTTCTGGCAAAGCCAAGTTTCTCTGCAGCAGATTGAAGAGAATGTTGGACAACCTCAAAAGATAAGTCATCCACGGTGGTGGTCTGATGACGGCTCACAGTCCATAAAGCAGCTTGAAACGACTTGCTCTGCAACTTCCTTCTGATAGCCTTGAGTGATATAGACCCTATGTTGTCTAAAGTTTGAATATGTTCAGCATTTTCAAGTTCCTAGGTAAAAGAAGTAATTATTTTAAGATTTTTTTCACACATAGTAAGTATAAGAAAAAGAAAGGACATGATGATAAAAAGACACAAATGTCATACATACCTCAATAACAACATCAGAAAGCTTTCTCACTCCCAAATCTAGACAGATCCTCTCCGAAAGCCCTGGATGAACAAGTCTTAATCTTGCAGTGTCTATATATTTCACATAGCGTGACCCAAAGGAATCAACATACACACAAGATCGTGCGTGAACAAGCCTGCAGCCATCATCTGGGACAATCACATCTGATTTGACAGTGGAAACATAGGGTGTGTTTGTCATATGTATGTCATCGCAGAGAAAATGAAGAATTTCCATCACAGCACGAAGCTCATTCGGGTTCAAACGCCGATAACCACATACTTTTTGTAATTTGGAGAGGATATCCTTTGCACCACCAACTGAAAGCACATCGTTAAGTCCTAAATCTTTAAGGATCTTCAAAAAAGGTAGATAAGGACTTGGAAGTTCAAATGCAAAAGGTGATAGATTGATTGGTAGGCGAACAAAAAGGGAGCTTGCTCCCACCAAACGTGTCCCATTTGCAGCTGGTAAAAAGGCCACCTTTTGCAACTCCAAAATATCTGGATGATATAAATTACAAAGCCGGGAAAAAAAAAAGAGATTTCAGCACAATGATAAATAAAATAAAAAAACACCTACAGCAGTCCTATTATCATAAATATCCAAATATGCATCAGCAAACATAAATCCGTTTTTCCTGTTTTTGGTATTTCACTATGTTATACATTGTTGTTGTCTAGAGCAGTCCACTGTTGCAGCTTGCAAAGGCTGGACATAAACAATGGAGAACTAGTTTTTACTGTTCCTACTGCATTTGTTCACACCACCTATCGGTTAAAAGGTTTTTTGTTCTTTCTAGATATTTTGTAATTAAACTGAAGTTCTTATGCCAGATTAGGAATTTACAGCTGCCAAACCGATTACACATTTCTTCTATTCAGTAATGTAAAATTGAGTGTTAAGTAATATACATACCTGAAGAAGTGAGGGAGCCCCATACCATTTCCAGGTACTTCAAAACTTCACAAGAAGCAACATCAATGGTCATCACATCTGGATCATTGGGCCAGTGAGCAAGAGTGTCTTCACCACCATTCCGTCCAATTACCTGGGAGTATTTATTTAATCAGGCCTCTTTCTTCACATGTCCGTGAAAAGTATACACAAATAATAAAAGAGAGAACACGAGTGATCTTACCCGTAAGTGTTTAAGAACAGTCGAGAAAATCGGAGGACTTCTTAGACGAAATGCTGTCCATGAAAATTCAGGTGGAATGAATCTCTGAATTGAAAGAATAGGAACAGAGCTCCAAGCAAGGGGCCAATCTCGTAAAAGAACAGCTTCGCTGTAACGTGTAAGGACTCTCTTGCCACCTTTTCTGCCACCAAGACTTGGGAACCCTGATTCAGCAGGTATGCAAGCAATCTGACCAAGAGTGTTGCAGAATGCGGTGCTGTAAAAACCAGCAAAGTTTGAAAATATAGCTTCAAGTACAGATCCTGCTAATGTCGATAGCTCAGCAGAAATATCCTTCTCAGAATGTGCAAGATCCGTTTCAAAATCATCTTCTTCAGAAGATCTATGGTGCTCGTTACCCAGGACTTCCACCCTTTTGGCACATTCAAGTATGACATCGGCTTCCGCTGCAGTTCGAAGGCCAGCTTTCCGTAGAATGCGAAGCCAGCCTTCTGATGAAAATCTTTCTCCAGGAAACCGTTTTCTTTCACCGAAAAATACCGACACTAGTAATGTATCAGAAGGATCAAACAAGTCTTTTGGTTTAGACAGCTCGGAGGAAAATTCATCAGAATTTCTAACAAATTTAGCCTCTCTAAGAGCTTCGATCACAGTAGAATCAGCCTCTAAATCTAGCCAATTTCCATATACATAATTTAATATGTCTTCTTGTTCAGATTGAGATCTACTTTCAAACCCAGCTAACCCAAACCTTACTAAAGTCTGATGATTATGCAACACAGTGACCCCAAGGGCTTGGAGAAAGTGACATTCAACTGAATCTGGGAAATAGCAAAAGCAACATTCATCATATGGTTTAAGGAAGGAATCTCCAGAGATCATACACAAACCATGCCTTTGCAAATGCGTATAAGACCCAGTGACGGTCTTAAATATAGGAAGTGAACTTAGTACTTCACGTTCATGAGTTTGATATCCTGAACCACTAGAAGGGAAATCATTAGCCAAAAGGGTAAAAAGCTCATCACGACCACATGTTGGGAAGGAAGCGATATCAACAATGTAGCCAGCTCGTTTGCTTTCAGCAAGCTTGGAGGCAATAGCTTGGCCGAGTGACACGCTAGGTGAAGGCAGACACTTGCATCTCTCAGCACAATCAATATATGCAGTATCACAAACAGGTATATTGCACTGGTTTAGCAGTAACATCAGCCAAGGATGCTTGCTCTGTGTTAAGTCGAAGCCTGAAACATAGTGTTGTATCAACTCAGATAACGAACCATCACTTCCTGATGTTGTGGATATATCACTGCCTCTCTGATCCATATCAGTACCACTTCTAGAAATTGGCTGCAAAGGCGGTGGTGGAAAAAATATTAAGTGTCTCTCCCTTACACGACATAAAATTGGTCTGCCAAGGAAGGCAGGAATCAGAGGCCAGTCCGAAAAGAGGGAGAGATCATCTGCTGATCCATTAAAATTCTTCCAAAAGAGCCGTATCCATTCAGGCGAGGGACCACTTTCATCATTAGAACTGGATGTACTTTCCCATGAAAACCATGGCACAGAATTTGATTCTGAGATATAACTAACCCAGTGGTCATGAAAAAGATATTTCATATTAGTGGCCAGTAAAGGAAGAGACCAGCTCCTCAACTTTAAAAATGCTTGAACAGAAGACTTCAAAAATATATCAGCCAAGCTCGATCTGTCAAACACTTTTGGATGGATAAATCGTGCAGAGACAGGCAACATCAGTGCCTGTTGCTCCTTGTTTCCCAACCATAGCTCCGAGGTACCCAAGCGTGCTAACTGTTTTGTTGCAGTCGGGCATGGTAATCCTTTAAGTTCATTAACTGCATGTAGAAACCTCGGGTCAGCACTACTATATCTATTATTACTATTTCTTTGACCAATAGAATCTCCAGCACGACCAATATCTTCAACAACAACTCTACCAAAATCAAACAAAGCCTTCCCCAGGCTCGTCATCATTTCAAAAGCATCACTAGAGCCAGCCTGAGCTTGAGTAGCGGTCGAAACTGAAGCAGAAGTATGGTTTCCTTCATCCATGTTAACCACTTCGGGGTTAAGTGCTTCAACAAATTGAATATCTGATAGGCAATATTCAAGTACATCAATAAAAGTATCAACAGATCGAAGGTCGATAGATGCAGATGACTTCCTTAGAAGAACACGAACCATCTTTGGTTTGACTTCTCGAACTGGAATCCCTACTGCCTGAACTTCAGCCAACAATTCCCAGGGCACGGAAAACACAGGGTAATGCTCCTTCACAAAGCTGCAAACTGTAACAGGGAGCAAATTAACAGCAACCTCACTACCAGGTTGTGTAAGAAACATACCCTCTTCAGCCTTGACCAAATTTCCTGAGTAAAGTTGCCACAGAGGAAGTTCAGCAACACGAACGTAAAACGGCCTTATAACTTGTTCAACCAAGCATTCCCACTCCGGTTTGAGCACTTCTGTTTCTATAGCACCGTCATGTAAGCTAAGGAAAGCATGTTGATTAGATCTTGGCCAGAAGGAATACAACTGGTTACCATAGGCTTTAAGAGAAAGGGCCAGCTGACGTGCTGCTGTACTTGACTCGCTTAAATGTTCTCGACTTAGCCTTTCCATCTCCACCACTATTTCTATGTAAGAATTGCGTACACATGACATTAACTCTTTGTTCCATGCATCAATCAATTTATCTCCAGCATCAAGCTGTGGCTCCGACATAGATCTCTCATTTTGATTTTTGAAAAGAAAACGACCACAATTATTCCGAATAAGGAAGCATCCAAGGATGGTGACAGGTAGATTCACACTACCAGACAAAGGTAAAGGAGACATTATGGGGCTGGCTGGATGAACATCAACCGGACGACCATTTCGAGACACAAGTGCAGCAACTCCAGCAACAGGTGTCAAATTGTACGCTAGATACTTCCTGCAAATATGTAATATTTCAGTAACAAATAAAGACATGATAACCTCTAAGACACTCATCACAGTAGATTTGGGTAAAGGTTTTTTAATTTATTTTTTCATCAATAAAGCATTTAGTTTCTATTTACTCGTTTCAACAGTGACATGCCAATTCTTTGCACAATGAACAATGAACTAAATCTATTTGCTGCCAACGGTTTTGATCAGAATTGGTAACATCTTAAATTTTAAAAAATAGAATAAACATCTCAAAGCAATTATTGGTATTGCTTTATTCTCTGACATGGCTTTCAAGGTGATATGAACATCAAAGCATATAGGTTACTGCCAGAATCTTTTTTGTTGAGTAATAGTAAGTGACATGGTACCTGTCACGAGCCATGTTTTGTGATTGTCCAGAACCCCTGCTGAGAACCACAAGCCATCGATCCAGAAGTTTGTTTTCCCCTATATGTAGGTTTACCTCAATTATTTGCGATTTAACAGAGTTTGAGCTACTAAAAAATCTTGAAAGTTGAAACGTTTTCAGTTTTTTCTCCGCAAAGGGATTCCTCATGATAGCTGATGCGGAATCAATATGCAGCGTGTAATCTTGATGTGGTTGTGCATTCCCTTGCTCCCATGTGGAAAATGAAACCTGAAATTGACAACAACAAAAGAATTCTTTACTTAACAGTTCGTAACAACACCATGGTAGAATGTGGTTAAGTCCATACTTTTTCAGTCTATATATTTTTTAATTTTAATAGCATTTGACTGCAATTTTTTTTAAAAAGAATTCAATGATGATGTCTAGGGTGGTCTTGATATAATTTATAATACCTGTAAAACTGACTTCAAGAAAATGAGGATTCTGGAGGCATTTTCCAGAAATCGGTCAGATATTTGATTCACTCTATCTAAGCCCGTCTCAAGACCTTCTTCAGTTGATAAAGGCATCCGAATAATGGTGGAATCTGTCAATGACCATGCCTTATCTTGACCAATTAGCATAGGACTGAATTGATCACTGAACCGCTCAACCAAATTTGTACCTAAAGGAACATAAGGAATTATTAAAGAAGTAACAAGCCAACTGAATAAACTGCTTTACCAAATTTAGAAATGCTAAAACATACAACATGGGTGAACGGATGCATAAACAGGACGGGTGGACAGGAAGAAAAATGTAATAAAGCTAAAGTAAGATCACTCCCTGATACGACAAATGAACCAAAAAAAAAAAAATCAGGATGAGGTGGTTTACCCCCATCGAGACCCTTTACTGAATAAATCTGACTCATTTAAGATATAGGCTACCATGGGGTATTTTCATGTGGCTTTAGCATTGGGAAAACAGGTAGGAAAGAAACACCAGAAGTTCTTACCTATTAAAGAGAACATTTTTGCAGCAGGAGCCTGAGTCGTGGATGCAGAAAGGGTCGCTCCTTTGGGATCAAACATGTAAAAGTAGCCACCAGAAACAATAGACAGCAGATCGCACATGAAGTAACAGCTAAGAAGGCCCAACCCATAGTTGAGAGTTTCACCCTTAACTCTCCACTGTGAAAGAAGTTGAAGATTACAAACCTCCTCTCTGGTCAATGTAGCCCCTTCAAAAATGGCTACTAGAGCTGGTCCTTGAAATTCACCTGAAAATAAGAGCATTTTCATAAGAGGATCAAGGTAATATCCCTACAAATCCACCGTATCTAGTAGAAGTTCAAACGATCTTTTCTGATAGTGAAAAATTTTATCCACCTTAGATACATTATACATAAACGCCATTCTCCAAAATTTGAAAAAGCAAGCTTAGATAAACACCAAAAATAATTCAAAAATTAAAGGAGATAATAGTTGCGATCGAAAAGCTAGTAATAAGCTCAAAACATTGACTACGTACCTAAATTATGCTGCAGCAAGGTCTTGCGAGAGTGCTCTCTCTTGTCAAAGATGAAGTGCAGCTTTTTAACCCTGCAGCAATCAGCTAACTCAAGAAGATCGAACAACAAGAAATCTTTGCTGCCATATAGTGATAGAAGCTCCTTCAACTTTTTGAACTCCATACAAGGAAGATCTTGGGTTATATCATTATCCACTAAGGAGATACAACGAAGAGATTGTATACCCAATCTATTAGCCATGTCGTTGTTGATGCTACGATGTACAAACCTTTTCCCAGAGAGAGAACTGCTGTCTACCCATGGTGCATCATTATAAACAAGGTCCTCTAACGGGACCAAAAATCCTGCGGAATCGGGAACTAGCACTGAATTTTTATCACAATCTGATGACGCCTCGGAGAAACAGTCTGCAATGGCTTCAAGAACACACAGGACAAAATTTATCTGCTCATCTGTTAACTGTGATCCTTTTATATCATTCTGCAAGTGCTGCAGAGTGTTCATATAATCTTGTGCACCAAAACTAAGTCTGACACCCAATTCTAGAAGCAATTCTTTAAATTCAGACAATTCTGAAGGGACAACATATAGATAAGGGGTAAACTTCACCGGAGAATCAAAAGAAAGAACATCTGCAGAGACGAAATCATCCCCAAGCCACACCCATGGAACACCATTTAGTGCTGATTTAAGGGCAAGAAACTCATTTTCCCTAGCAAGTTCTTGCAGTCTGGTATAAAGTAGAGGAATTCGGCTTTGTATCATGCCCTCAAAGTCAGGATTTACTGAGGAATGAGACTTTTGTTCTTTATAAGACTTTGAGATCTCAGTTAGTTGTCTCCACAGGATATCAATAGTTAAACAGTCCATCCACCCAAGTTTCTGATGTAGATACGATGACTGGCACTCACCATCCAGTACGTGCATTGAGGCAGACACCAAAAACATCTGAGATTTGGGCCTTACTCTATCTGGAGATGCCACCAAGCAACTAGATTCAAGCCATGGAATTCCTTCTACTGGTGGATCAAGACAAATAGGACACCACGGGATAGACCTCAGTTGACACCAAAACTCATCCTCCGATTGTTCAGTGAGCAAGCTCCCAAGATAGCTAGTCTCCGTGTCATATTCAGGATAGGTTTCTCCATCAGGTGAGTCTTCACTTGTAATGGACATTAGATTTTGTGATTCATCATAGTTCGCTTCGCCTGTCTTGGATGATAGTTTGACAGAGAGATTTTTGATATAGAATAATAGTCTTCTACCATATCTCGATGCTTCTAGATCTCCCGAGTCATGTAAAATTGACACACTTCTAGCAGCATCCAGATAGGTAGAACAATCCAGAGTTGTTTTAAGTCCAAGACCAACCAAAGCATCAAGGATCTTAGAATCTGAGAATTCCTCAGAAGGAAAATAGACTTCTTTGTGTAGAAGCTCCTGTAGCCCACGAACACGAGGATCATAAAGCCTGAAAAGAGAAAATATATATGAAGGCAACTATAGAGATACTCAGTCGCTTGATAAAGTGTGTAAATGCCAACAAAAATATAGCTAATATCAGATTGCTTTATAAAGCGTGTACATGCAAACAAAGATAGCTAATAAGAAGTAGTAGCTGAAGTCTGTAATTTAACATATTTAATGTATTAGAATAGGTAAAAGGTAAAAGATAGATAAACCTGGAAGGTTGTTGCCATAATCCATTCGCTGCAAGAACAAAAGGGGTTGTAGATAGTGCAGACTGAAGCGAAACATCATCGACGACCAGATTATTTAGATCATGCAAAATGGCCAACAGAACTTCTTGCTGAGAAAGGAACTCAGACATACGATTAAGTACACAAGTTTTGTAGAACTCCATTCTTGAGGGCTCTTTTATTTTCAAGTATCTGTTGAAGATAGTTATCTCCCTCTCTGAGTCCAAGCGTACAAAATTATCATCCAACAGATCCTCCCTGATGCCATCAGGTTTGAGCCACTTAACTGGACAGTTCAAACTTACAAGTTTCCGGTTTCTGTATGACTCAAATATGGGGAGGTGTTTGATGGTCTCAAAGTGGACCTCATTCATATGTCCACCAGAGAACCACTTTGACTGAAGAATAAAATTCCGAAGCTCATGTAATTCACCTTCTGAAACATTAATGAAAATCTCCTTGATGTTTTCTTGCCCACCAGAAACTGCAAGAAGTGCATTCAATATTCCTGTTGCTGTTGGTGGCTGAACATATGTTTCCAACTGTGGGTGCTCCACTGGAAGCTCACGATTTAAGAACCGGCATCCACATTTCAGTAATAATGACGACATGTTCTCGCTCCAGCCATCATCTCGAATAACATTTGAATTTACAATAAGTTGCATGAGACAGCGATCTTCAACTGGCAATATGGGCCACTTAAAAAATATTGAGAGGTCATCACAAGATAATTTAAGATAGCTCCACAGTACCCTTATCCATTCTACTGTCGGATGTCCTTGTTGGCCAGGTGTCCAAAGTATCTTTTCTGAGAGATGCCAATCTGTTGGCAGTAGCTTAAAAAAGAGCTTCTCAAGCAAACTGCAAGAGAGAAGACATATGCATGATTCTTCGCTTTGAGCTACAGCTAATAACTTACTATATACTTTTTCCGGCACTTCACGGTCCACGAGTTGGTGAGGAAGTGAATCCTTCAAAAGTTCATACCCAATCTCTTCTGTGAAAAAGATTCTTTCAGCAGTCCCATTCTTTTTAAAGGTTGTAAATGAACCATCAGCGAGAGGTAGCAGGGGTAGATCGTAAAGAAGATCCGCCTGAAAAGGAACTTTTAAATCAAGAAGACAGTATTCTAGTGCTAAGACCAAGCCATGCCTATCCCTAAACTCACGTTTCCGCCGAGTCAATAAAGTTCTTAACAGTTGAGGTGTCATAAAATGCAAGGATGAACAGGCCTCTCCAAATCTTTCCGCAACTGACTTTGAGATATTAATGACAGGGAGACCAGCGTCTGCAAGGACATCAACTAGCTCATCTGCCTTACGAAAGTTGAAATCAGGGTAAATTGCTTGCTTAGTTGAAATCCATTGTCCTCCTCTTGCTTTCGTATATAAGACACGAAGACCATTATTCGCAATAAAACTGTAGAGTTTCCGAATCAAGGATGCCCAAGGTTCTGCTCCAAGAGTTACTGGCCAGACAGAGAAGAACAAATCACATGGACCAAGTTCAGATGCAATTTTCTCGAGCAAATGACCGTAGGCTGGTACAACAACTTCCTCGATCAAGTAAAGATTCCAATCAGAGCGTACTTTTCCATCCCCTGCCATGTCGTTACCAAACCAAAGATCCCTCCTGTTGGAAGACAACTCAAAATATGCATTAATATGTGCAGGGAGACCAGTAGTTATAGGTAGAGGCAGAAAGCAAAATGCACGACCCCCAAAATTTCTTCTATTCTGAATTGAAATAGCAGATGGCCCAAATATATCAGAATTGCTAACAGCCAGGTCCTCTACATTATCACTCTTGACAGAATTTATAAGCACGGCAACACTAGCCCATGGTATTAACTTATGGGACATTTCTGGAAGGTTCGAGTGCTTTGTACTTACCCCGGCATTCAGACATTCACCTGTTATCCATCCATGTGAAATACAGCCAGATGAATCTTGCTCGGTTACCACAATCTTCTGGCATTTATACGGGAGATCGTTAACTACAGTGTTGCTAAGTTTTTTTAACAACTGATCTTTATTCATTCCAGCAGAAATATTTTCGTCAAGAAGACTAAACACTTGACTAGATGGCTTTGTTTCAGTATCTTGCCCGACATTGCAATCTTTGCAAACACGATGCAGTAACTGCATTTCATGACCAGCTCCTTCCTTAGTAAAAATCGATATTGTTTTCACATTCCGCAGGAAAATTAAGGCTTCTGAAACTACACCAGAAAAGGAAGTGAAGAGGGATAACACATCTTCAGGAGCATATGTTTCTTTCTTTATGTGGCTTCTGGGGGCAACATTGGCATTTCTAAGAGGAAATCGGAAAAGTGTACCTGGAAATGTATGCTCTAAGTCACAACCAAAATGTAAGAATGGTGCGAACTGATCAGGAAACTGGTCCAGCAAATTTCTTCCAGCAAATTTAATCCGCAACCCTGGGTGAGTTGGAGAAATACCAGGCAAATGATTGGCATGAGGATCAAACATAACAATGTTTTCTCCAGAAACAAACCCCGGGATATCTGTGAAATGATAAACACAGTTAAATCCCAGCCCAAATCTTCCTATCGCAAAAGGTTTTTCAAGTTTGCTTGCTTGACCAATTCGTGAAATTGCATACATATCTTGTTGAGTAAAAACCGAGTTGTTGAAACAATACAGAGCAGGGCCTTGCCAATCTGCCATTTCAGGAGAGAGGAGTGAAGAAGTCCCATAATGAGTCTTGTCCAAAAGGAATGTCACCTCAGAAGCTCCTGCATCTTCCGCGTTTTGGACCAGCTCAAAAAGAATCCCAGGCCCATCAGCATACATTTCTAGTATGTGCTTAAGTCTAGTGGTCAACGCCTCATGCTGTCCAAAGGCCTCAGCTGCCCCAGATAAACTAAAATTCATTGAATCAGCACTTTCCGCCAGCAAGACTCTACGAAGTGAGCGAACACCAAGCTTCTCCGCTACCTCATTAGATATGTTACCGTGGACAAATTTTTGCATTGTACTTTTCGCATTCAATAGCATTGTAGACTCGGCACTAAACGAGCTGTTACAATTGTCTGATGCAGTCAACCATGGCGCATCATTATAAACCAAATCACTTGAAGGGAAGAGTCGACCAGAAACATCAGGTAAATAGAGTGTGACTTTGTCAAGAAATTGCGCTTCAGCCAACTGCTGCGCAATCAACACAGCTGCCCTGATTTCTTGTGGATCAAGGGATGAAGAACCTTTCCTTACAGCTATTCTACATAAAACATCAGCATAATCAGATGGAGTTAAAAATTCTCGGACACCAAGCTCCACGAATAGTCTCCTAAAAACAGCTAAGTCGGTAGGTATGACACGAACATAGGGAACAAGATGAAGAGGGCCATCAAGAACAACCTCACTCAAAGTTGCAAATCCATCACCTACCCAGATCCAGCGACTACCTTCAAGTACAGCCTTAACAATATCCATCTCATCTGAACCTAGTAAGCTTGCAAGAATCGAGTATATCTTTGGCATTGCCAAAGCTAGTTCCTGCCGAAGAACCTGATCCATCAGAATTTCATTGTTCTTTCCAAGTTCAAGTAACTGAGCCGCAATTGCACTTCCTCCTGGATGTGATAACCACCCCAAGTTATATGCAAGAGCTGTAGAAGAACATTCACCATCCAGTATCCTCATGGATGCAGATACAAGCCACATATCTGTTTTTGGACGTACAAGCTTCGGAGGAGCAACAGTAGATGTCACAACTGGCCATGGTAAAGTTTGAAATGGAGCAGACACTAAAACGGGGCACCAGCAAATCATTTTAAGTTCAGTCCAGAACTTAACAAGGTTACATGTCAGATATCGTGGTCTGAAAGCCGTTGCAGCTCTTGAAAATATCCTGTTTATAGCTCCATCCTCCTCACTCGACTGATCAGGCAGCCACTTCACAGCATTGACTTCTAAAAAAGAAAAAAGCACTTTACCCCTTGAATGTGCCTTTTCCAGATCCTTATGCATCAACCGCTCCACCAATCGTGCACTCTCTAATATTGTCTCAGGAGAAACAGTTGTTTTAAGGCCCAAACCTTGAAGCATGTCCAAGATAGCAGATCCCTGAAATCCGCTACCAGGGAAACAATCTGAATCTTCCAACAAAGCATATAACTCTTCATTACGAGGATCGTGTAAAACAGATGGGCGTTTAAGAGGACCATTTACAGTTGGTACAAACTCTAGGTTCTGCAATTCTTCCCTCAAAGATCTATCTTCCAGACACAGTTGTGGAAGATTCTGCAGAATAGAAATCATCACTTGATCACGAATCTCAGGTTGCAAAACGTCAATTCTGTTGAAAACATTATGTCTGTAGAAATTACTTTTCCTCATTCTCCCAATGCCATAGTATCTTGACAAAACATCTTCTTCGCTTCCTTGGAAACAAAGAATAAACTCACATCCTAGAAGACAGGCAGGCACATCTAATGGAGGTAGGTACTTAGGAGGATTAACAAGATCAGAATAATTGGATTCTTGAGCACTAGTTTCTCCATGCATACGATAAATGGGTAAAATCTTGCAGATACTGAGGTATAGGTCTCCAATCTGATGTCCTATGTGCCATTTTGGATCCAAAAGAAAACTCCGAAGTTCATCCTTCTCTTGAGCATTCAAATCATAAATTAAATTTTGTATACCATCCATATCAGATGAAGCAGTATCGAAAACGGATTCTAAGACACCTGTGTAACTTGCATCTGATACAAAGGAGGACAAGTCTGAATGTGCAACTTTATAATTGTTGTTTAATATCTTGCTACCAATCTTCTCTAAAACATTTCTGACTGCATTAGGAAGCTTCTCCGCGTTGATCAATTTTGATTGCTGAGATGCTATATACAAATAGCCAGACGTGGATGGCAAGATTGGCCAGTCACAGAATAACGATAGGCTCTGACACTGTTTGTCAAGATACTGCCAGAAGAGAACAAACCATGATGATGATGGATGATCTCGGTTGGATTCTGGATGCCAGGAAATCTTGCTTCTGTGTTTCCATTCAGCAGGTACAAGCCTAGGAAATAACTGAAGCAAGTCATGGATACTAAAAATAGCAAGATTTGCTGTTCGTGACTCTGCAATGGCAAAAAGTCTGCTATATAATGGTGGAGGAATATTCCTATCAATAACTCTGTCATAAACTTTCTGTAAAAGCAAATGCTCCAATTCGTCACAAATAAAATAGGAGACACCTTCTGTACTTTTAGAAAAGAAGCCAAAGTCACCATTTGCTAATGGTAGCAGTTTCAGGTTCCTGGCTTGTATGCAAACACTATCATCAGTCAGATCATCCAAGCAATATTCCAATAATACTAGCTTCAAAGATTTCTTCAAAGCTGAAAGCGTTTTGCATTCTTTGAGAAAGTTGCGCACTCTATCTGGAGTAACCACTTTTGGAAGTAAAAAGGAAGGGTGTTTCAAAAGCATATCAAAAACTGATTTTGGAAGGCACACTATAGGCATTTCAAGCTGCAATAAGGCATCACCAAGTTCTTTGCTCCCTGAGTATTCCTCATCATGAAGATATGCATCAGCAGGGGACACCCATTTCCCCCCGTCAAGTTCCGAAAACAGCACAGGAGCATTGCAGATATTTTTGTAGATGTGTTCGACTAATATGCTCCATGGTGCTTCAAAGGATCCACTTGGCCATAAGGAGAAGTAAGAACCCCTGGAATCAAGCACTTCTCTCAAACAAAGTAGCAATCTTGCAAAACTGGGAGCTACAACATCTTCCAGGAGAAGCCTATTCCAGGCTGAACGAACTTTCCCACTCCTGTCCATGTCTTCTCCATACCAAATTCCACGACGATTTGATGACACCTCAAAGTATCCGTTGACTTGTACTGTTAGTCCAGTTCGAACAGGCAAGGGAAGAAAGCAGAAAGCATGCCCAAGCTTTAGGATATTATCCTGTCAAAATCATATGAAGACATAGTGAATGCAAGATCCAATTTAAAAGCAGTGACATATAAATTCCTTGGCAATATAGAGTATTAACACGATAAGTAATATATGAAATACCCAAGTATGAAGGTATATTACGATAAAACAAATAAAGAAACGAAATTGTATGTCCAATACTGCCAGAATGTACACAAAGTTGCAACATGGGCACGATAGCAAAAAGGCAAAATTAAAATTGCACAGTACCTCTGATAAATCATCTGATATGCATGCTGCAACTGAGGCCCATGGTAGCAAGTGAATATCATATTCTTTGGATGCAGTGGCAGCAAAGGAACCAATTTTGCTGGACGCTGATGCCATTGTCTGAACTATGAAAAACCTGTCTGTTCTCCGTTTACTTTGGCTTCCCTTTTCAGACTCACTCAAGAACTCGAGAGTAAATGCATCCATCTCCCTGTCTCCAGAAATAGATGTCTTCGATAGTCTAAGAACAGCCTGACGATGCCACACAGTATCATCATCTGGTGAGCTGACTGAACATGAATAAAGCTTTTTGGGCTCTGAATCTCCATCATCCCACGTGTACATCTCAATAGATAAAACACATTTAAGAAAGAGCAACGAGAAAACGCCTTCCTCGAAAAGTTGATCAAACATCAAAGAAATGTCATCTTCAAAATAAGCTTGCCTTGAAAGCCTACTAGAAGCTGCTTGCTCTGGGTTCCTCAACGGGAAACGAAACAAAGTACCATGAAAGGGAGTTTTCATGTCACACCCAAAAGCACAATAAGGAAGAAACTGATCCTTATACTGAGATAGAGCTGAAGAACCAACATAATCAATTCTCTTCCCTGGGTTTGCTGCAGAAATATTTGGAAGATAAGCACCTTGAGGATCAAACAATACCACGTATTTTCCACTCACAAAAGAAGGTATATCAGTCAAATGGTATACCGAATTGAATCCAACCCTATAAATATCGAATTCAAAACATTTATCAGAAAAGAATGATCAAATAAAACATCAAATAAGAGACACACTGACATTGAATAAAACTCAAACTTAAGAATTCAACTGCTATCTTCATAAGCCATAAACAAAGATAATTAAAAAAAAAAAAAAAGGAAATGAGTAATTCAAAAAAATATACCCAAATCGACCAGTCTTCCAAGCCTGACCATGTTTGCCACTCCCACCAATTCTGGAGATACTAACAAAATCCTCCTCAGTGAATACAGCATCATTGTAAGCCAACAAAGAAGGACCTTGCCACTGAGCCAAAGAGTCAGATAACAAAGAACCCGACCCGTGAACACGGCGGTCAAGACAGAGACGAACTTTAGTAGCTCCGGCGTCATCAGCGTTCTGTATAAGCTCCTTAAGAACAGTGGTTCCTTCCGGATAGTTCAACAAAACCTCGCGAATCCGACGGGTCAAATCAACCTTTTGCCCAAAATCTTCGAGAAGAAGTGAATCCATCTCTCAAGTTAATAATAGCGTTTCTCTCTGTTGCTGCGGAAAGATGATCATAGCCCGATCTCCAGAGAAACGAACAGCAAAGCGCTTCTTCAATGAATTGCAGAACTAAAAGACTTTTAATGCGGTGAACTAACAAAAATTGACTATTTACTTGGGCCTTCGACAAGTATATCCAAGGGCCTGTCAAGAATATTGAAAATATATTCACATGTGTTGTTTATCACTTTATTGTAGTATAAATTTTTCATAGATATTATAACATATAATCCTTAAATTATTATTGCTTGAAAATTATGAATTAATAAAAATTAAATCATATATTTGGATTTAATAATATATATAGATATACATATACTTAGACAAGTATCTTATAAAACATGTAATTTATAGAAATATTTAGATTTACAATAAATTTTTATAGATTTATAAACATGACATTTCTTATTTTAAAAAAATATACTAAAACAAAAGTACATATTTTATATATATATATATATATATACTAGTGTTTTTAAAGTACATTATTTTGGAAATAAATCTTCATTTTCAAAAGAATTACAATTAATATATGTCATTAATCATATCTATATTCAAACAACTTTACAATTAATTTCTCTCTAATATCCATATAAATAAAATATTTTACCATTAATAATAAAACTAGAAATATCCAAATAATGTCATATCTATATTCAAACAACTTTACAATCAATTCTATCTTATATCCATATAACCAAACATAAATAAAAGATTTTACCATTAATAATAAAACTAGAAATATCCAAATAAAATGTCTCACAATTAATAGTTTAGCTATTTAGAAGATTTTTTCAAGGTTTAAAATTATATTCTCCTATCATTTTTGTTAGATTTAATTTTTTCTTGTTTTGAATCATCATTGAAAAAAAAAGTTAATAAAAAATCTAAATTTTTGTCACCATATACTCTGATTTGAGTTTTTTTAAAACTAACATGTATTACTCAATTAATATATTAAATTGTATGTTCAACAACCCACATCAACTACAATTATTTGAGCATAATTTAGAGTCATATTATTAATGAGATAAAAATGAATTTGTATCATAATGAGCATGAAACTTCACTTTATAAGCATCCAAATTTAAATTTTGTATATGGTTTACTTCGATTTTTTAGTTGAATAGATTGAATCTATAAGAATCATCACATGTAATTGATATAAAATATTATTATGATATATATATATATATACTTAAGAAAAAAAATTAAAACAAAAATCAAATAAAAGGAAAATTTATGCCATGACATGGAAAAATTACTAAAATAACGTGTTTAACAAAAAAAATTACAATAGAAAGTGCGATGAAACGGTTATCGGCAATTGAAAGTGCGATTCAATCCATCTTCTGCTTTTTACATCACGTCTCTACGGAGACGGTTTCTGACAACACTACGTGAACGTGTGACGGTTATCTCCGCGAAGTGGATCTCCTTTCGCGATGTTTCTTTGGCGGTTGCTTACTGGCCCCCCTATAAATACAATGCAATGTTCTGCAAGTTGTCTCACTTCCTCGTCTCTCAACACTGCGATCCTTTATCCCTTTCGATTCTATATTGTTCTATTGAAAATGGGTGATAACTTGCGTCGAGCGGACTAAGAAATCAACTTGGGGGCGGATGATGCTCCTTTGGCCATCCCGGCGGCCGTGGTCGCCAATGCTGCTGCTGAAAACCGTTTCATTCTCATGGGACGGCCTGTGATCCCACGCCGTCGAAACTTGCGTGCCATCATCGCCTCAATGCCTCATATTTGGGGTCAAGCAGGCATAGTCCATGGCCTTATTGTTGCTGGCAATCAATTCCAATTCATCTTTCCTACTAAAGGTGAATTAGATCTGGTGCTCAGGAGGGGTCCCTGGGCTTTCAATGATCGGATGTTGGTACTCCAGCGCTGGCATCCGAATGATAACCCTCCACTCATTGGCTTCATTCCCTTTGGGGTTCAAATTTGCGGCATCCCGTTTCAATTCCTCAATCGAGAGGTCATCTCACACATTGGTCGCTCGATCGGTAACCTCCTCGATGTCGACTATGATGCGGAGGCGGCTGTAAGAGTCAAATTTGTCCGTGTGCAGATACTTTGGGGCATTCATCTCCCACTTCGTTTTCAAAGGCAAATCCAATTCCAAGAGGGTGTTAACACTCTGCTGAGATTTCGCTTTGAACGTCTCAGGGGTTTCTGTGAAGTCTGTGGAATGTTAACCCATGATACGGGTGCTTGTGTTTTGCAAAATGGTGGTGAGGAACAATTCGAAGACCCGGATGATGATGAGGGTATGGAACCTCTAGCAGGACACCATAACCAGGGTGTTATCATTTGCGAACTTGGTGAGGAAGAGCTTGGTAATGTTGCTGACAGGGAACCAGTTCCAAATGCAGACAATCAAGAAGGTAGGCCTGCTGAGATTGATGACATTGATCCACAACATGCTCTACCCGAGGAACAACCTGTCGTATGTAGCCTCCAGGACCACATTAACCTGGATGCCTATGCTTCATCGCCAGTTCCCCTTTCATCATCTGTTGTGGAAGATGCTGATGCAGACATGCAGGCTCGTGACAAGCGTAAGCAGGAAGTCATGTCTGAAACGGAAGACAGAGCAGAGTGCTCCAGCTCGAGGACCTTTGTGAATGCAGAAGGTAGTTGCTCTAGGGAATCTTCTTTCCCCCAAGGACTTGTAAGAGGCGCGGTGGGCCCAGAACCACCTCTTCCCCCATGAGGACAGCCGCTTGAAACTGTAGAGGACTAGGCAATGACCTCGCAGTTCGACGTCTAAAGGAGATTAAGAAGCAATTCTCTCCCGACATCATTTGCCTAATGGAAACAAAGCAAAGGAACGATGTACTTAGATCAGTTTGTGCTGAATTAGGATATGATCAAGTCTTAACGGTCCCTCCTGTTGGTCTTAGTGGTGGTGTAGCTCTGTTTTGGAAAAGTTGTATTTCAGTTTCAGTTCTTTATCAGTCCCCTAACCTTGTAGACACTTCTGTCAAAATCAATGGATTTGGTTTCTACTTGTCTTGTGTTTATGGCAACCCAAATCCATCACTTCGACATTTGGTTTGGGAAAGGCTTGAAAGAACTGCAGTGAGTAGAAATGGCCCGTGGATGGCAATTGGTGATTTTAATGAGATAAAAAAATAACAATGAGAAGAGAGGGGGTCCTCCTCGTCCTGAAATTTTGTTTGTGGATTACCGTAACATGTTTGAAGTGTCTGATTTCCATGAACTGAAGTTTTCAGAGATCCATTTTCATGGGTTGGTAAAAGGCATTCCCACGATGTAGCCTGTTGTCTTGACAAAACTCTAGTGAACAGTGAATGGCGTGCACAATACCCTGCCTCTCATGTCGAATACCTTGAACTGATCGAACAGATCATCCACCAGTCATCACCACCATTTCTAATGACTTCACTCCACGCCAAGATCAGTTCTATTATGATAACCCGTTGATAGATCGTGAAGGTTTTCAAGAAACAATCAACAAATGTTGGAATAATCATCGTCTGGATCAAGATATCAGTTTAGCTGCACGCCTGAAAAAGTACCGAGCAACAATCTCAAACTGGAAACGCCAGAACAAGCCTAATGCTCATGAGGAGATAAGCATCTGAAAGGTTCTGATTGACAAAGCATACTCCAATGGCTCAACTACACAACAAATTCGAGATTTGAGACAAAAGTTGAGCATCGCTTATGAAAATGAGGAAGAGTTTTGGCATACAAAGAGCAGAAAAAGTTGGTTATCGAGTGGCGATAGAAATACGAAATACTTTTTTGCAACTGCAAAAGGACACACTGCAAGGAATAAGCTGTTCTCTATTTTGGATTATGAGGGTCATGAACACAGTGGTGATAATAAAATTGGTATGGTGGCTCAATCGTATCTCACCAATCTATTCAAAAGCGATCTCACACCTCAGAACAACCATTTCCATGTCTTCCAAGACGTTCAACAGCGTGTCACCCCATTGATGAATGAAGATTTAACTAAGCCTATAACTGAAGATGAGATCAAACAAGCTGTCTTCTCCATTGGTCCTACACGAGCGCCCGGGCTTGATGGCTTCACAGGAGCTTTCTACCAACACTTTTAGGCAACAACTAAGGAGACACTAATCCAAGAGGTACAAAAATTCTTTCTCTCAGGAACTTTCGATCAATCTCTGAACCACACCAATATTTGCCTCATCCCCAAAACGGATCATGCACGGCATATGAGTGACTACAGACTCATCTCTCTCTACAATGTCAGCTACACAATAATATTGAAAATTCTAGTATCAAGACTAAAACAGCATCTGGACAAGATGATTTCAGAGGAACAAGCTTCGTTTATCCCTGGAAGGATCATCACTGATAATGTTTTAATCGCACATGAGCTAATTCACGCTCTCAAGGTTAAATGCAGATGTTCAAACTCGTACATGGCGATAAAAACAGACATCACCAAAGCCTATGACCGCTTAGAATGGGATTTCCTCCAAGAAACTCTCTTCAGGTTTGGTTTTGACATTAAATGGATCCAATGGATCATGACCTGCGTTCGTTCTCCAACGTTTCAGTGGACATCAACGGTAGCCCCAAGGGTTTTATTAAGCCAGAGAGAGGCATCAGGCAAGGTGATCCCCTATCTCCATACTTGTTTATCCTATGTGTAGAGGTCCTAAGCCATATGATGAAAAGAGCAGAAGCACATGGCATCATCAAAGGCATGAAGATCAGTAATGCAAGTCCATCGATTAGTCATCTTCTATTTGCAGACGATTCACTGTTCTTTTTTCAGGCTAATTTGAGTTCATGCGCGGCTTTAAAGGAAATACTATTGTAGTATGAAAGCGCATCTGGTCAGAAAGTTAATACAAGGAAGTCATCACTGTCCTTTGGTAAAAGAGTTAGTGAACAAACAAAGAACCAAATTAGACACTTCCTCCAAATACACAATGAGGGTGGATGTGGTAAGTATCTTGGACTCCCTGAACAGTTTGGTAGGAAAAAAGTCTAGTTGTTTCAGTACATTGTGGAGAATGTCCGTGGTAAAACAAGAGGTTAGAACAATAAGTTCCTCTCCCAAGGTGGTAAAGAGATTCTGCTTAAAGCAATAGCTATGGCTATGCCAGTGTTTACAATGAACTGTTTCAAGCTGCCAAAGGGTATTTGTGAGGAGATAGAACAAATCATAGCTAACTACTGGTGGAGTCAAAGTCAGAATTGGAATCCGATACACTGGGTTGCTTGGGATCGTCTAAAATATCCAAAACGGAAGGTGGCTTAGGTTTCAGGGACATTGAGAAATTTAATGAAGCCCTTTTGGCTAAACAAGCTTGGAGGATATTTCAGTATCCCAACTGTCTACTTTCACGTACCTTGCGCGGAAGATACTTCACTGATTCAAATATTCTCATTGCAAACAAAGGCACACAACCATCCTTTGGCTAGCAATCAATTTTAGCAGGATGTGACTTGCTATGCAAAGGTCTTTGTTATTCTGTTAAAGATGGTGGTTCCATTCTTGCATGGACAAGCCCATGGCTCCCGACTCATCCTCCATGTCCTCCTCGAGTAAATCATGCGTTTCTTTTAGATAATAGCACGGTTGACAGTCTCATTCTCCCAGATTTTTCAGGTTGGAACGAAAGATTGGTGAGAGAAAGAGTACACCCTGAAGACGTAAATAAAGTTCTCCGTATTAAGATAAGCGCTTGGCAGCATACTGATCTCTTAGGATGGCACTATACAAAGAATGGACAGTATACAGTTAAATCTGGTTACTGGTTGGCGACACACTATCCAGAATTCGAGTTTCAAGTCCAACCACCACATGGTGATCCCCAGATTAAGCAAGAAATTTGGAAAACTAGAACACCACCAAAATTTAAGCACTTTCTATGGCGCCTCATGTCTCGTGCCTTGGCAGTTGGAGAGGAACTAGAACGACGTCACATGTCTACTGATGGTAACTATAAACGCTGCACTTCTCTTGGAAACAACAGAGCATCTATTTTTCTCCTGCCCTCATGCAATGCGGATTTGGCGTGCTTCAAATGTACCGATCACATGCATACTAAACCCAAATGTCTCTTTTGAAGCTAAAAAGATGGCGATCTTCGAGTTTCATAAACACCAAAGGATCTATGATCATCTATCTCTTCTACCGTTCTGGATTTTATGGAAACTTTGGACAAGCCGTAATAAGCTAACTTTCCAACACAAAAGTAATAGTTGGCACCAAGACCTCAGAGATGCAAACCGGGATTCTAATGAATGGTTCGCAGTGGATATGGAAAGGAGGAGAAGACATCAACGACTGTACCCGCTGAATAATGATTGCCCCTCTGCTTCTCGTTGGCTACCACCACCTTCAGGTTGGATCAAGTGTAACTATGATGGAAGTTTCATTAGTAGCGAGAGGCGTTCAACAACTGCTTGGTTGTTAAGAAATGAGCAGGGATCTTTTTATGAAGCAAGTCAAGCTACAAGGATGAACTGTACCTCTGCTTTTGAAGCAGAATGCCAAAGTTTGGTTCTAGCAATGCGTCAGTCTTGGCTTAGTGGTTATCGTAAACTTATCTTTGAAGGTGACTGCCAGACCTTGGTTAATATCTTCAGTTCTGGAAGTTGGAGGTTTGATATTAACAATTGGATACAAGAAATAAAATGATGGGCAAGACGATTGTCGATTTGAATCAGTTCTTTTCAAGTGGATTCCAAGAGAAGCAAACGGCTTAGCTGATAAACTTGCGAAAGCTCAGAGGCATGAAATAACAGATTTTATCTTCCATTTATCAATTCCTCAATGTATTCGTTCTGATTTACACTATGTTAACATTTCTATTCACTAATTAAGAAGTATTCAGTGTTAAAAAAAAAAAAAAAAAATACTTAAGAAAAAACTAAAATTATGAATGTTTAAACATATTAAATGTTTAAAATAACACATATGAGTTATATTGCATGACATATTGTATAATGGAAACTGTTTTGAATTTGTATTACCAAAAAAAATATATATATCACTAATCTGATATTTCAATAGGATTAAATTCTCATTTTACTATTTTCAGCAACACCAATCTAAGACATGTAGAATTAAAATGATTTAATCAAGATTGTGTTAAACAAACAAACTGGTTCCAAGATATGCTGCGGGTTAAACCATAGTATATATATATATATAGGTATATATTACTGATAAATTTCTAAATAAATAATTTTTTTATCATTATCCAAGTTTACAAAAACTATGGATTAATTACAAATAAGTCCATTAAAACATGCAGGAAAAAATAATCTTTCAACAGATTTTAAATCCATGGATTTACATTTTGATCAACTTTTAATTGTTGACTTACATTATTTGGTAGTTTTATACTTTTCAATGGTTTATTATTAGGTTTATTAGTCTAATTTTTAAACCAATAAAATTATTTGAATGGGTTGACTATTTGTATCTATTGTTTATGTCAAGAAAAGTATTTGAATTGTCAGTTTATTTTCATGTATGTTAATATAAAATTCAAAAATTTTAAATTGATGATAGCATGGCAAAGCAAACTCGTGGTATAATGAACTATTTCAAAGAAAACACAATGAAATTTGAACTTAGTGTTAAATGGGCAAAGAAGAAAAGCTGGAGAAACAAAATCAGCCAAAAAAACTAAAATTAGCCGCTGACATTTTTGTTGAAATGAATGAAAAAGTAGAGAGTGGCTGAGAAGATAGCCGAGCAGACATCGGTAAAAAAAGATACTCCCTCTGTCCCACAAAGATTGATGTTTTGGGAGATTACACATTTTAAAAAAATAATGATTAGTAAGTTTAAATATATTTTTTTTTGATTAAAAAAAATATTGTTTAATTCTAAACCAATAACAATTCAAGATTTTAAATATTTTCAATGATTACTTTTTGATATATACAAAACATCAATCTTTGTGGAACAAAAATATATTCTAAAACATCAATCTTTGTGGAACAGAGAGACTATTAGCCACATCTGAATATGGAGTACGATTTAACTCGCGGTGGCTACGGTAAGTGGTGTAGTAGTAGGTGGTGTAATCAATGACATTGGTTGTGGTATTGTGTGGTTGACTTCGAAAAAATTTCCTAAATCGTATTTCAATCTTTTTTCTTAGATTTACTTTTTAAAAACGGTAGAGACAAGGTGTTAAGAAAGTTTGAGTATTTGAGTACAAGATAAGATACTTTGTTCAAAAAAAAAAAAAGAGTACAAGATAAGATAATATCGTTTGAAAACAAATCTAAGATCTAAAATATTTACGTCGAACAGTTAGTCTCGATCATACCTTTTGTCAACGATGATTGCATGGCCAAATTATTATGGATAAATCGAAGAATTATTTTTGGTGGCTTCATTTAATTTGAATCGTTAGTCTTCCAACGTTTTTATCAGATGTACTTGTTTATCGAAAAAGTGTCTCTATTGGCTAGAACAGTTATTGAAAAAGAAGGGCCTGAAACGGGTGGTTATAGAATATAGAACCAATGGGATACATGAACAAGGCCACGACGACGACCACATGTAAAAATAATAGCCTAGAATCAGTTTGCTATTGTTAGATCAATTATTCGAACCACACATAGTGTTGGCTTTCACCAATAATAGGTGACATCATTCGTTTGGTTAACCTTGAAATATAATTCGAATCCACAAGATATATAAATTTTCTATGATTTCTATGGTGAAGTGTGACAAGTTCATAAGTAAAAAAAAAAAAAAAAAAAAATCTGATAAAAAGAATAGCCCAATAGAAAACAAACAAAAAGAAAGTAAAAAAACGGCTAAAGCCGGCTCTTTAACTAAAGCAAAAGTATAAATTACTCATTACTTCCTTCATTAGTTGTCTCTCTTTCTCCCCCACAGCCGTCAATGACTCAATGGTAGGGTGGGAGCCAAAACAAAAGATTAAATTGGTCAAGACAATACTATATGCCTCTTTCAAATTTGGGTATAAGAGCTACCTCGTCGATGTTAGTACCAAATGACATTGTTTAACACTAATTTTCTAAAAACAATCAAAGTAAAAATATAGAAATAGATCTTAATTAAGCAACGGGATCAATTCAACGTGTGTTTTTCTCACTTCATATTTTTGAAAGTATTATATTCTTCAGGGATATTATTGTAGGCATCACCTTTTGTCTCTTTTGCAAATTCTCATGAAGAAACTTCACTTTCTTGTTAGTAAGTAAACATGTTCTTTACAAAAAGAAAAAGAAGTAGTAGACACGTTCCTTGAGTATTGTGCAGTGTAAATCTTACTCGGATCTGTGTGTGCTTTGTGAATTGTACAAGAACCTACTTTTTTTTTTTTTTTTTTTGGGAAAAGATGTTTAAAATTATTTTTTACATTGTATATAGTACTATGTAACTTATATATATGAAATATATATGAAATGTTACAGTTTTTGCCCAAAAGAAAACGAATTGTTACAGTTTTCTTTTCACAATAAATTATAAATAATTAAATAAAGCAAAGGCTCCAAGGCATTTTAAATACTAATATAAAAGTTTGGTACTATTTGATAGCTAAAAAAGGTAAAGCCTTAAAACTAGGGAAGAGACATACGAACACCAGTAAAAACATTGTACGTCCTCTGGTTCATTATGTTAAAATGACGATAGTACCCTTACATAAATTAAAAAAAAAAACTAATTTTAGCTGCAAAACATGATCAAGTTTCTTAATTTTTTGTATATAATTAAAGAAAAGTGATGGACCAATTAATAAACTAAGCTCTCAATTAAGTGAGTGCAACACTCTAGTAATATGAATATCCCGAATTAGGTTTAAGTTTTGAAAATTTAATAGATTGACCCACATAGAAGAATTTAGGAATAAAGATTAATCCGTCATTATAATACGCGTTACTCATTATAACGTATGGTCCAAATGGTCCATACACTTACTTATTCAGTTCTAATAATATTTCTTGGATCAAAGAAACTCAATGATGATTTAACACTTTAAAATCATAATTTAGTGACAAAAATACACTAATGGAATGGGAACAAAATCAAGACTTTAATCATTACGATTTTAACAGGCTCGGTGCCCCAATTATAACATCTGATTTAAAAAACAACAACAAAAGATTACAGATTTTAATTAAAAAAACGAAATTTATACATTTACAAGTCCTTCATATCCATATACCAAATTCTAAACCCCTCCCCAAAAAATAAAACCCTGATCTAATAATAACCACGAGATCGATTCAATCGATCACATTCAACATCTAATCCGAATTTGCAATCATAATACAGAGATACGTCGTTTTCGATTTTTTAAGTATTAGACATCGACTCACTTAACCGACTAATTAAGTAATTAAACCGGAAAATCTCACTTAAACCATAAACCTTCTTTCCGAAGAAGAGGCTCTGGTCATCTTCTTCGTCTTCTTCGTCAGATTCTGAGCAGATAGATACTAAGCTCAGGAGCTCCATTACTATCAGGATTCATCATATAGAAAGCTTCAGAGTCACGCGATCCAACAATTCTCTCAAACTTCGCTCTCATATACATCACATCTCCTCCACCGCCACCGTCTCCGCCTGTCTCCTCCGTCTCCGGTAAAACTCCGGCACCCATTGAAACCATCTCAAGCGCTTTCAAAACCTTTTTCTCCTTCTCGCCACACTCTCTCCTCGTAGCGAATCCACACTTTTTCCCATTACAATAAGTCCTCCACATCGGCTCCTCAACCAACCGCCGTGAAATCGCCGCCGAAGTTGTCGTCTTCGTCTTATCTCCTCCGCCGTGACGTAAAGTTTTGTTTTTTTCTTCTCCTTCGTCTTCCTCTTTCCCCTTGTCACACTCCAGAGCGATTCTGACGAGTCCCGAAGCCATCTCTTTAACCAACCCACTAATAGGAGTAGCGAGTTCGATGAGAAACGCGGGTGGAGAGTTAGGATCTTTCTGGATTGAGAAATGCACGTGTCCACGACGAGATCCGAAAAGTGTACCGACGACCCGTGACCCGAGTCCGGAGTGGTGGTGACTGGGTCGTGCTCTGCTTAAAGTAGCTATGACTGAACGGAGACGAGACACGGCGAAAGATTGAAGCTTTCGTTTTTGAGTGATTACATTAGAAGAAGAGGAAGAGGAAGAAGATGATGAAGAAGTGTGTTTGGAAGCGGGTTTAGCGTTGTTGTTGTGATCAGGAAGAGGGTTATGGGTAGAAGAAACGTCGTCGTTTTCGTCTGATCCGACTTTTCTTGTCCAGTGGAAACTACTACTATTGTGTCTCTTGGAGGTAAAGTCATGTGAGTTTCCTTTCGCCATTGAAAGAGAAGAAGAAGAAGAAGCTCTAAAGCTTTTTTAGAGAGAAAGAGAGAGAGAGAGAGAGAGAGAGATATAGAGAGAATGAAGGGTAATGATCAAAGTTGTTGGTGTGAATTTAACTTCAGGGTTTGGTCTATTTGGTGACTATAACTCTCTTTTATCTCTCTTCTTCTCTCTTCACTTTCTTTTTGCTATCTCTCTCTCTCTCTCTCTTGTCGTTGTGAGTGTGAGAGAGAAGATAATACAATTTGTGAAATTGACAGAGAATCGACTGTAAAAGGACCCACCAATTTCATTTTTGTTAAGAGGAGGATTTCAGAAAAAAACAAAATTAAAGTAGGAGGAGGAAACTAAAGGAGAAAATAGTATAATAGTTTCATATTAAATGTAGATTTGGCTTTTGCTTTTTAGCTCAATGTGTCAAGTGATTCGATTTCGGATTATTAGTTTTAGCTCAAATGGTTTGTCCCAAAAAAAAAAATCTGAAATGGTTGCATATTCTAGAGATTTTTGTTCTTTCGAAAAATGGATTATGTTCACTTTTCGTTACAGAAGAAGAAAAAAAAAACACCACCAGTTTTTTCCATTCCTCTCAACACCACCATTTTAAACCTTTTGTTAATATGGATTTTAGAAATGTGAACCCCTAGGCTTAATGCATAATAGTATGTATATATACAGAGCATAAAGATAATGGTTATTTAAAGAAAAGTTTGGTGCTGAATTTGTAAATGTGGATCTTGTTTATTTTAGTTAATAGTAGTATATCAAGAGAATAAGTGGGGGAGGGAGGATTGTGTTTTTGTTGAATACTTTGGGAGAAACACGAGAAATGAGACAAAAGAAAGGAATCTGGAGACAAAGTGTGTTTGTTGTTTCATTTTCGATGTGGGGTTCTCTCTATTCTCTCTACATTACTTACATACAAAAGAGCCCTCAGTTTTGTTTGACCCAACCCTTTTTTTGACTTCACAGTAAAAAGTGGAGTCTTCACCTAAAATATATAGTACCACTTATCAAATCTTTTTCTTCTTTATATCGATTCTTTATTGTACATTTAACCATCCCTAATCATATTAAAGTTTCGTACATTATTTCAAATGAATGGATATAAAAAATTTACAGAAAAAAAAAAGAAATTCTAAATGTTCAAAATCAATAGAGAACATAAAAGACAAACAGTTCTGATAACTCTTTTCATAGTTGTTGACTTGTTGGCAGTAAAATAAGGTTTTTTTACTTGTACTGGTAAAAAACGCAGTACAATAATTTGGCAAAAGCGGCATGACGTCTTGTCCTTATTTTTCCTGTAACAGTATGTTTTTTTAATCTGTAAAATAAAACACCATTCGAAACTTAATTTATACATATGTTGGCTAAGTAAATAACATCAAAGCCTGAGTCCTTTGTAATAAGAAGTCTGAGTCCTTTGTCGCGTGATTTTCATCAATAGTTTTGTGGTTCAATCTTATATGTTATAGTATATACTATTATACTGTATGTGTATGGGCTTATACTGGAAAGCTTAACGTATTCAACTATTCATTGATATTTGATGGTGAATATGTTATTACGGTCTCGATTCAGTACGAAATATTCCCAAAATAAAGATTGGTGTGACAGGGCCATTGATACAACATTCGACAGGCTTTGTCTTGTGTCAAAGAATATAAAACCATCCTACTACTACTACTATTATAATACAAAGGAATGTATAAATAAAATAAGAGAAAAAAACGAAGCCATATACTACTAGTTGGGTTTATTGACGTCATAAATAGAGAGATATGTCTAATAGGGGTCTGTTCGGATTCTCTTATGAGTTGTCGGGTGCAGAGTAAACAGAAACCTGCGAACTTACACGTCACTCCGGTGATGGTCCTCCTAGTAACTGAGCAGTGAGCAGTGAGCAGAGTACCTTACCCCTTCAACGACTCTCTCCCTCACCACCCCAACCTTTAATGATGTCATGATTCATCAGTTTATATACATTTTTGGTAGGAAACTAAAATATTATTGGTTAATAATTGGTCTTCGTTGTGTAAAAGAATTTCAGTTATAGATGTGTAAATCACACATTTTTACTGTTGACGTACGTTTGTTATTCGTAACTGTCAAAATATAACATACGAAAACATATTTATGAACAAGACTGTTACCACTTACCAGATGAACTATTTTTTTTTTTCTTTAATAAAACTTGTATCCAACAATCCAATTGGTAATTACATTATCATTTCACAATAGCTACCTGAGTTACTTGACATTATAATTGATTTGTCCTTTACAATCACATTTGTCGGCTCTTCACCAAAAACTAATGAACAATAGGGGTGCAGAGCTATTGGCAAAAAGAGCTCTCCGAGAAGAAAACGTTGAATGAACTTTTCAACTCTCCGTATGTCAACACTAAACAATGATCCAGCAATATTTTAATGGAAAGACAATTACACTCATTACCAAACCCATCCAATGTACAAAACATTAGGTTTCGGATCAAACTCCCGTCTGTAAAACTATTGAATCGGATGCTTTGGTGTTAGACAAGAGACCCACCATACTTAGTCAAGACACAAGTAACACAAAACAAGGAATGCTTACTAATTACATCTGAATCACAAAGGGTTTTTAGATCATGAAACGCTAACATATATAATACTAAAGAGCATATAAACAGAGGACATACGCATTTGCACTTACAAGGGAATGTTAATGGATGCTTTTTTTTTTTTTTTTCCTTTTTTGCCTACCGATTCAAGGATGGTTTTCAATTAGTTTTGTGGACTTCTCTGATTGGTTTCTGGATGGTCAGGTTGAGGAACCGGAACACCTCCATTCATTCTTGCACGTGCTTCTGCAAACATACGTTGTTGCTCAGCCGCTGCTTCCTCCTCAGTCATTTGAGCTCCACTGTTCCATTTCACACTTCTCTGTGTGTCCTGCTATAGAGTTGCAAACATAGGAAACAGTTAACATTACTCGTTTCTTCTTCTTCTTCTCGGTGCAAAGAGTAGGAGAAGAAGCTATAGGATTATTACCATTGTTTCATACTTATGTTGCTCATACGCAGCATAGACTTCCTCAATGTATTCTCCAAAACCAAGAACCTGTAGTGCCTTGAGAACATGTTCAGGGGCAATCGTCCGTTTGTCCTCTTTGTTACAAACTTCATTAGATTCTGAAGATACAAGATTTATAAACTCTGCAAAAACGTTTAAGAAACCACACAGTAAGAAACCCATCAACTACACTAAGTGGAGCAAGTAAAATATATCATATGAGATAAATATATATATATGATCTGATCTTACCTACACAACATTCAATGAGAAGATCTTGAGCATCTCTAGCAACACGAACATCTGGTGGTAACATCTCCTTTATGATTTTAGTCATCGTAGCTATAAAACAATAAGAGAACAAAACGTATCCTTAGCAAGATCACAAAACATGAAGTCTCTGATTGATTGCTCATGAATCCTATAACCCCCTCAGCTATGGTTACAAATCCTATTCAATATACACTTCAATGATCGACGATGAACAATAAACCCAGATCAGAAACGTAGAGAACACAACCAATTACAGAACAGGTATGGTCAATGGATCGGGGAAAAAACTAACCTTTTGGAAGTGAAGCGTCTTCCTTGGATTTGCCGACTATATCCATTGGATCCATCGTTTGATCTGCAGAAATAATCAGATCAGATCAAAGGGTAAGGTATATACATGCGAGAATAGAGATGTAGATGAATCGACTCACCGCAACTGAGTCAACGCGGTTCAAAGACAAGATACAATTCAGAGAGCAGACGATTCGACCGAGTCGTGGCGAGATCCGGCGCCGGTGAGTCGATCGGATTGTACGGAAGCTTATCGGAGGAAGTTTCTCTCTCCTTCGTCTTCTCTGAGCAGAGTCGATTAGGGCAAACGGAACACGAAAAGCGCGTGAATCCCACTCTCTTTTACAATTGCTTAGATTCGGCGCGTGAAGGTAGTAACTTCAACTCCTTATAGAAATCAAAACCAAATGGGCCGGAAGTGACCCGAACCAGGCCCATAGATCTCTTTATTCAATATTTCTCGATTCTCTGATTCTGCTTCTTCTCCGGTACTCTCTCGTTTAGAATCTCGAATTGCTGCTTCTCACGGTGGTGAAGACAATGGCGTCAGACGAAGAGAATTTCGTATTTCATGGAACACCAATAGAGCGCGAGGAAGAAATCGCGAGCCGGAAGAAGAAAGCAGTCGCTGGTGCTTCAGGCAATCTAAGAACTCTCCCTGCTTGGAAGCAAGAGGTGAGTCTCTTTCTTTGATCTTCTAGTTTCATCTGTTTAGTTTCGGATGAATTAGGTCAATCAGGCATCAAGAGACTCGCGCTGTTTATGAATATGGAAGTTTTTGTTGTTGTGCTGTTTTGTGAATTTTAACTAACTGTAGTCTGTAGAGAGAGCTTAATAGGTTATAAGGTAGAGTGAAGTTAGACAGAGAGATTTGAGGCCAACCCGTTTCAGGATTTTAAAACTGTTACTAGGTAGTGGGAGGGAGCTTAAGAAGCTTGAATCTAAGAAAATCAAAGTGAATGTCTCTCTACTGGAGCTGGTCTAACACTTAGAATCATTTTAGATTGATATGTATAGGTGATGCTGTGTTTGTTCTTTCTCATGGATGTGTGTCTATGGTTAGTTATTAGATTGATAACGTGCATATAGAGGTTGCCTTGTATGTGTTTTGAAATAACCATTTATAAAAGTTGGCATCATCCGTGGTCTATAATTACAAACTAATTGAAGCAATTTGTGTTGAAAATTTGTCTCCTTACTAATGGATGCATGGTATTGGTTACTCCTTGCCAAGGTTTTTTGTGCGGATGCTTTCCACTATGATTCTTTACTGGAAATAATGTCTATCTGTATATATAGTTATATTATGTGGAAGGCTGCTAACATCTCACGAGTTATCATACTCAGGTGACTGATGAAGAAGGCCGGAGAAGGTTCCATGGAGCATTTACTGGTGGATATTCTGCTGGGTATTACAATACAGTGGGGTCAAAAGACGGTAAAGTTTACATTACTTGATTTTCAAAGAATCTCCATCTGTACTTTGCTGTTTACAATCTAAATTGAATTTCAGGTTGGGCTCCACAGTCATTTACATCATCAAGGAAGAACAGAGCTGGAGCAAGGAAGCAAAGTATTTCAGACTTTTTAGATGAAGATGAAAAGGCGGTATGTTTCATTTTCCCCCACTTGTTTGATCCGTTAAGCTTGTTAAAGTTTGATTACGGCATATTGCTAATTCTTCTGTTACATTTATCAATGGTCAAATGGAAAGTGGATTTGGAAACTTTTGTTTTGCTCTGTGGAAGATGTGCACTATATGGAATGATGTTAACTTGTTAAGCCATTCTAAATGCTTTTTCATTTCAGGATATGGAGGGCCAATCACTGTCCGCGAGCTCGCAGTTTGACACGTTTGGTTTTACAGCAGCCGAATTTTCCCGCAAGCAAGTTGAGAAAGAGCAGCATGAGAGGTCTCTGTTTACTTAGGTGTCATATCCCTTAATACTTCTCATGCATGCTTGTAGCTTGACCAGAATTCAACTGTGGACGGATATCCCATTCTTTCTTTTCAATCTTTCTTATTTGCTTTGCATTCATTTGAAAGCTTGTTAGGAGCTATGTTTTAGGCTGTATTTTCAGTTGTTCTCAATTTTGCTTTGGCATCAGTAATGTTTAGAAATGCTGTTATAGTCTGTTTTCTAAATTAAGATTCCTTTGCTCGCATTCGACTTGGCTAGGATGTTGCTATTATTTGTAACATATTGTTTTTTGTATCACAGGCCATCAGCCATTCCTGGCCCAGTGCCTGACGAACTTATTGCCCCAGTTTCAGAGTCAATTGGTTAGTTTCTAAAAGCATTAGTTGGCAAAAGTTCATTTTTCTTTCCTTTTCTCTATTTTCTAAATGCATCAAAGTGGAGAAAACCTGATCTCATGTATATGCTTCTTTATATTGTTCAGGGGTCAAACTTTTACTAAAGATGGGATGGCGGCGTGGTCATTCAATAAAGGATGTGCGTGCTAGTTCAGGTTTGAACTTTTTTAGAATGCACTAAGCCATAATCTTCTTTTGTGCACCAATAAAAACCGTCAGTACCTTTTTATTTTGGAAATTCACAGCAAGCTATTTATTTTGTGGCTCTCTGTTTTATACCCTTGTCCGTGCAGATGCTCGTAGAGAAGCTAGGAAAGCATTCTTAGCCTTCTCTACTGATGAGAATACGAAGGAAACGTCCGACTCAATGGTTTCAGAGACTGAAGTGGAAACTTCTCTGGATCCACAGTTTAGTGAAGATATTAAAATTTCTGAAAGCACTCCTGTGAGTCAACTTTCAAGTTTTTATTTGCAAACGAGCTTTATGTTGTTGATTGCAATTGCTACTCGTATCATACATCTATTAGTCATTTTTTTTTCCTTAACTTCTCTTCTACATTTCGTAGCAGAATAAACGTAGGACTGTGAACACTGCTTCTGATCTTCTGCTGAGGGTCTTCTGATATTATCCTCACTTACATTGATGGTGATGATATCCTGTGTTCCTCCTTTCTCTGTTGCAGGTATATGTTCTCAATCCAAAGCAGGATCTGCATGGATTAGGATATGATCCTTTCAAGCATGCTCCTGAATTTAGAGGTATATAGTTGGTCTTTTATGATGTTTTTGCTGACAGGACATTCTTGGTCATTGACTTGCTTTTCATTTTTCTGATCCGTAGAAAAGAAAAGATCTCGCTTGTCTGCCAATAAGGAGGCTGGCTTCAGAAAACCTTTGTCAATGAAGGAAAGTCTTTTTGGACCCAAATGTAAGATTTTGACTCGCCATTCTTTTTCTTTCTTAGTAATTTGCTCTTCTTTGCTTAAAAATACTTACGTGCATCCATTGCGTATCTCTATGCCAGATTTTACTTGGCATTGTTGTTGCTTGAAAACTATACATGGGTTGTGTTAGTTACTAATATGAGTTGAACTTTCAGCAGGAAAGATTGCTCCAGGTTTTGGCATTGGGGCACTTGAGGAACTTGATGTTGAGGATGAAGATGTCTATGGTGGTAAGCACAGAAAAGCTACTTCCCTATTCATGGTTTTCTTTCTTCATATATGCAAGTGTTTGTTGAGGTTGCACTTTTTTTAATTCTAGAGGTGACAAATCATTGTTCACCGTAGTTAGATTCTAGCTCCTGTATGTTGTAAAAGTAATATTCTTTTGGAACGAATAATATTCGTAATAGGTGCAAAAACTTGCCTGACAGTTTGAAGTGTTTTTGGATTTATCAACCACTTGTTTCTCAGAATATGCTGCAACGCCTAGATGTTTCCTTTTATTTCAGGTTACGACTTTGATCAGACTTATGTCATTGAAGATGAACAGCCAGCAAAATCGAGCAATGACAATAGACTGAGGTTAACCTCCAAAGAGCATGACGTTCTGCCAGGTTTTGGAGCTGCTAAGAATTCTGACTACATTATGGAGAGGTAATTCAAACTAATGTTTCAGTGATTCACAAACATGTGGACATCGTTAAATTAATGTCATCACACAATTGCATGTCCAGTGGAACTCTTCCTCTCAGACTTTTCTGATTATGGCTACTTACTTTCATATGTACAGAGTCTGATTCATATCATTGTGTGTTTTATATTGTACCAGGTTTAATCCTCCAAAAATCCCGAGGGATTTTGTGGCCCGGCATAAATTTTCTGGTCCTCTTGAGGCTGAAACTAAGCCAACTCTTTCTGCTCCTCCGGATGTTCCTCCCCCTGCAGATAATAATCTGAAACTTTTGATCGAGGGCTTTGCAACTTTTGTTTCCCGTTGTGGGAAACTATATGAGGATCTTTCTAGAGAGAAGAACCAATCAAATCAGCTGTTTGATTTTCTCCGGGGAGGTAATGGTCATGAATACTATGCTAGGAGGCTGTGGGAGGAGCAGCAAAAGCGCAGTGATCAAAGTAAGCTGACAATAGATGTTAAGCCGTCTTCAAGTGTACAGAAAATGACTGCAGAAGAACGTGGCAGCTTATTAGGGGAAAAGCCATTGCAGAGAAGTTTGAAAGAAACCGATACTTCTGCTTCTTCTGGGGGCTCCTTCCAGTTCCCGACCAATCTCTCTGATACATTTACCAAATCAGCTTCAACTGTAAGTAAACAACTTCACACCTTATCAGAATTTAGTTTGATGACACTTGGTAGATGAGTTTCAAGGAAAGGATATGCCTTTGTTTTCCTTGCACTAACATTCTAGACTCATCTTTCTTGAAATAGCAAGAGTCAGCAGATGCTGTTAAGCCCTTCAAAGATGATCCGGCTAAACAAGAGAGATTTGAGCAGTTTCTCAAGGAGAAATACAAAGGAGGGTTACGTTCAACAGACTTCAACAGAGTTAACAGCATGTCTGAATCAGCTCGTGCTCAAGAGAGGCTGGACTTTGAGTCTGCAGCTGAGGCAATCGAGAAAGGGAAAGCTTATAAGGAGGTCAGACGGGCTACTGAACGGCCTCTCGACTTCCTTGCAGGCGGCCTGCAGTTTACTTCTGGTGGAACAGAGGTATGTCTACATAATCTTCATTGCAGTTATTCAGTTCATTGGGGGTTCTATCCTTATACATAAAACTTTTGTTTACAGCAAATTAAAGACACTGGAGTGGTAGACATGAAATCAAGTACGACATACCCTAAAAGGGAAGAGTTCCAATGGCGTCCTTCACCTCTTTTGTGCAAACGATTTGATCTCTCTGATCCTTTCATGGGAAAGGTAAACAAGTGGTTCCTTGCTACTCCTTGAGGGAATGCCATTTAAAGCTTGCATTCATTAAAAAAATAGCTTGCTCTACACATCTCTTTTGGTTGGCTATAGAGTATATAATTTTCAGAGCCATGTTCTTGCTTATGTGTAAAATTTAGTACTTGATTGATCAATACATTCCCTATAATTTTACAGCTGCCTCCTGCTCCGCGAGCTAGAAACAAAATGGATTCTCTCATATTCATGCCGGATACAGTGAAAGCTGCATCTGCACATGAAGTATCTGAGTCGCAAGAACATAAGAAAGAGACATCAATAGAAGAGCCTGAAGTTGAGGTAGAAGTGGAGAATGTGGAAAGACCTGTTGATCTTTACAAGGTAATGCGGGTTGGTCTGAGAAAAGTGTATGCTAACTCAATTTGATAGTTTCGATCTATTAATATTCTGTCATGTTCACTTGTAGGCCATCTTCTCTGATGATTCTGAAGATGATGAAGATCAAGTAATGAACGGAAAGATACAAGAGGGTCAAGAAAAGAAGAATGAAGCGGCTGCAAGCACATTAAACCGACTTATAGCTGGTGACTTTCTAGAATCTCTTGGGAAAGAACTAGGGTTCGAAGTACCTTCTGATGTCCCATACCAGGAAGGAAACAAGCCAATGGAAGAAGAGAGCAAGTCCAGAAGCAAACCCGAAAGCTCTTCAGAAAAAAGACCAGATAGATCTGGATTTAAAGAGAAAGTGGAGGAGAAGACGAGCAGCCTCACTCTCGGGTCTGAAGAAGAAAAGAGTAGAAAAAAGAGAGAGAAATCGCCAAGAAAACGGAGTGGCGGCAACGATCTATCATCACCGAGTGAATCTTCAGGAGATGAGCGGAGTAAAAAACGATCTAGTAAGAAGGATAGATATAGAAACCATGATTCAGAGAGCGATTCATCCAGCGACTACCACAGCAGGGATAAGCAAAGTTCAAGGTCAAGAAGGAAGCGAAGAGAATCTTCTAGAGAGAAGAGAAGTAGCCACAAGAAGCACTCAAAGCATCACAGGAGCAAGAAGTCGTCTTCTTCAAAGCTTGTGTATAGCTCAGACGAAGATCGGAAAGAGTCAAAGCGGGAGAAGAGGAGGCGACGAGACTGAAAAACCTAATCACAGCTGTTTACTCTGATTAAACACGGGAGAAACAGATCGTTTTGCATAGATATCGTGTGAACATTGAAACAGCGTAGAGGTGTATGCAATGAATATTCTCTGCACTGTCTCGAAATGGTCAGGTTTGACAGCAAATGATATAGTATGAGAAAAATTTGTATTGTCATTTGCTTTATTTATATATATATTGGTTAAAAAGATTTGCTTACGTGTGTTGATCATTGATCGAACTCCAATTACTAGTGTAGAACGACACAAAAATATATACATATCTTACTGTACTTTTCTACTAGAACAATCTTAAAATCATTGATTAATTAGTACATAATTTAAGCTTAAACTTCAAATCTCAAAGCTAAAATAAACCAAATTATCTATCTAATAAAATCCTACAAACTCTCAAAATCGGCAACGACAATTACTTAAAGTGAACTCGCTACAACAACATCAGGCGTTTTGGTAGAAGACGAATCCAAAACGGCACGAGCGGTTTCCAAAACGCTTTGACCGCAAACGTAATGATTCCTACACACAGGCATATACACTTCAGCTCCACCGATAAGCTCCGTCACTCTCTCCTCCGTCTTCCTCATCGTAAACGAAGCTCTCTTCCCACAAACCTCACACCTCGACGTCAGCTTCGTGACGGTATCCGCAATCGGAATCAAATCAAGCACGGAACCAAACCTCCTCCTCATGAAATCACCATCCAATCCAGCGACGATTACGGTTTTACCTTCTTTATCAGCAGCTTCACGGCAAAACTCGTAGAGATCTCCGAAGAACTGAGCTTCGTCGATCCCGATCACGTCTAACCGATTCTCGTACTCGTCGGTCCCGAATCTCTCCTTGAAACTCGATAGATCTGGGAGTGACCAGCACGGGAACTTCTCGCCGTCGTGAGTCACTATCGATTCCGTGCAGTACCTCGTGTCTTTGTTCGATTTGATGACGGCGATTTTTTGCCGGTTAGTTTCTCGGCGAGGATACGGCGGAGAAGCGTTGTTGTTTTCCCGGAGAACATTGGGCCGACCACGACGTGGATTTCTCCGGGAGATGAGAAGGAGAGTGGGTGAGATTGTGGTTGTGATGAGGATGATGATGCCTTCTTCTGTGATTTTACGGTGGAAATTGCGGAACGGGTTGAATTTTTGGGGGATGTTGTTGTTGTTGTTGATTGCGGAGGAGAAGCGAAGGACGGTGGAGAAGAGAGAAGGTTTAGGGAGATGATGAAGATGAAGAGAGAAGGGAGAAAGAGATAATGTTCTCATTGAAACACCAAACATTTGATTGATTACAGAGTGAAGGAGAAGGGAGGAGGAGGAGGAAGAAGAAGATGCAAAGCCGCTAAGGAGGAGTTAGGGTTTATTGGGGGAATGAGGTTTATTGGAAAGACACATTTTTTGATTAATTTTAATTTTTGTACTAATGTTTTTATTGGATTAGTTTTAGTTTTGGAGTGCAAGTTAAGAATTTATAACAGTTCCTTAAAATATTTCTAGAAGAAAAGTGGAACTCAACTTTGCCTCACAAAAGCCAGCAGATCTTTTTTTTTCTTCTCTTAGTAATAGGGAAAATTCTCAAAAAAAACATTGACTATTTAATATTTGCCAGAAAAAAATCATGATATTTTCTTGTTGTCAAAAAAATATGCAAACTATTTTGTAGTTGATAAAAAATACACGAACTATTTTTTTTTTCAGTTTCTCCTCGTCTCCGTTACGATCGTTAACAGTATTGTGACGGTGTTACTATTTTTGAAAAAAGTTCCAGAAAAAAATACAAAACTATTTATTTTTTACCAGAAAAATACATGAACTTTCTTTTCTTTGCCAGTAATTTTTCATTTCTTATTTTTTCACTAACAATGTTAGAGATCATAACTCATAACTTTCTCTGTTCTCTGGAACTTCATACAAGCTTCCACTACTATTTATGATAACTAAATTCAAGATCAAAAATACAGATTAGATTAATCGATTTTCAAATTTCTCAATTAGTATTATTTTTGCATAAATAAATGGTGAATCTGGTTAGGTTACAAGAGTTGATGTTCTACAAAATAGCTATAATCTACGATCTCGATCAAGTTTGCATACACCAGCCCATTTGATGATTTACACTGGTTATAATCATCATAAAAGGTACTCCCTCTGTATCACAATAGATGATGTTTTAAGATTTTTACATGAATCAAAAATAACATTTAATGTATAGCAATAAGTGTATTATTTATTTATAATAACATATTTTTATAATTATTAACCAATAGTATTTTATCAAACTTTTAAATTCTCATTTAATGATTCTTGAAATTTGCAATTTCTTATCATTAATTGATTAAAGTATACAGAAAATCATTCTTTCTGATACAAAATAAAATCCTACAACATCATCTATTCTGATACAGAGGGAGTACTAAACTAAAGAGATGAATATTTTTAAAATTGTATACAAAGGTCTACAAAGGTGGAGATCTCATAAAATTTTAGAGAAGTGTTGATGAAGTTTCAAAATTTGTAAAGTCAGTATAAATCCAAAAACAACATTAATTGAGAAATTTGGATATCGATTAATCTAATTGTGTATTTTTGTTCTTGAATTTAGTTATCCTAAATAGTAGTGAAAATTTGAATGAAGTTCAAGAGAGTAGAGAAAGTTATGAGTTATGATCTCTAACATTGTTAGTGGAAAAATAAGAAATGAAAAATTATGTATTTTTCTGGCAAAGAAAAAAAAGTTCATGTATTTTTCTGGCAAAAAATAAATAGTTTGTATTTTTTCTGAATTTTTTTTCAAAAATAGTAACGGCGTCACAATACCGTTAACGGTCGTAACGGAGACGAGGAGAAATTGGAAAAAAATAATAGTTCGTGTATTTTTTATCAACTAAAAAAATAGTTTGCGTATTTTTCTGATAACGAAAAAAGTTCATGTTTTTTTCTGGCAAATATTAAATAGTTGGTGTTTTTTTTGGGAATTTTCCCCTTAGTAATATTATCATCTTTGAGTTTTCATCTTAAAACTCCCTGAATAAATTTTGACAATCTCAAAAACTACCTCTATTTAATGGAGTATTGTTTTGATTTATTTTTAAATCAAAAAGTGATGTTTTACACTGTTATCCCAACAAAAACAAGATAATTACAATGAAAATCAGGATATTATCCACCCGAGCAAACCTCGCTCGGATCTATTCAGAAACCCCGAAATTTAAAACAAATACTAAATAAAAAATTGTAAACTTTATTCTTAAAAAACCGCTCTCTCCTCTATTTCTTCGAGCAAATCAATCGATTTGGGTGAAACTAAGTAGAACTAGAGTTTTCATCTTTCAATCAATCCTAAATCGATTAAAAGATGGTGAAAACAAGAGGGGGTTTGCCGAGAAGGAACACCCGTTTGATGAGTAAGTTAGGGACATATTCAAATCTGGGAGAAACTCTTTCGGTGGTAGAAGAAGAAAGAGAGGTTCCAGAACCTTCAATTCCGGTGGATGAAGAAGGAAATAACGCGAATCAGGAAGAAGAAGGTGACTCGGGTTTGAGACCGGCGACGGTAGGAAGAGAGACAGATTCGATGGTTGGACCGGTGGTTGAAGAAAAAGAAAGAGAAAGGGTTTCGGAGGAAGAAAAAGGTGATAATGAGTTGGGTTTGAGTCCAGTTTCACGAGATAACGCAAAATCCGTATCTCTGGAGTCAAGTAATCGAGAGGAAGATGATGAAGAAGGAGGAGATAACGAGGGACCCATATCGCTGGAATCAACCAATGGAGAAGAAGAATAAGAAGAAAAAGACGATGAAGGAGAAGAAAACGATGCAGAAGAAGAAGAAAAAGACAATGAAGGAGGAGGAGGAGAAGAAGAAGATAAGGAGGGAAGTTCGAACTCGGCAACTAACTCGAGTAGGAGTAGAAGGAGTAGAAGCCAAAGTGAGAGCGAGCACATCGATTCAAGTGTAAGTACTAGTAGAACAAGCAGAACTGGATTGAATTGAATTGAATTGAATTGGATTTTGAAATGTAAGTAAAACAAGCAGAACTGGTACAACTAGTGGGTGTAAAACTGGTAGAACTGGAACAACTGTTGGGTGTAGAACTGGTAGAACTGGTACAACTAGTGGGTGTAAAACTGGTAGAACTGTTCGTGTAAAACTGGTATAAATAGGTAAAACTGGTTTTGTTGCAGGAATCGGAGGAGGAAACAGAAGCGATGAAACCAGAAATGCACTTCTATGCGAGTGAGTACAACAAGAAAATTAAGCTATCGACAAGGTGTCATATTTCTGAAACTTTGACAATGCTAAAAGGCTTGAAGCATCCACTGACTAGTTATGAGAGAGATTGGTTTGAGAAGCATCCACAATTCAGTCACATTTTCCACATGCCAAGGGACCCAAACCACAAGCTTATGGGAATCTGGATGCTCCTCCTTCGAAATGCAAAAAAAGAAAAAAAAAAGAAGGAAGCATGGTTCGTTGTAAATGGTGTACCAATCCGTTATAGTCTGAGAGAACATGCGTTGATGTCTGGATTAGACTGTCAAAGCTATCCACTTCATTACAAGAGAGCCGGCAGTGACGTCTTGAAAATGAAGTATTTTTAAAATAAAAAAAGGTTAGACTTGAAGACGTGAGGAAAAAGCTTGAGGAAATGGAACCAGATTGTTCTCGTGATAGGTTGAAGATGGCGGTCCTCTTCTTTCTAGGAAGCATCCTTGTAGGCCAGACAAAAGACTCGGGGAAAGATGCAATGGGTGTCGATGATTTTTGTCTAAGAGCGGTGAATGATCTAGATATTTGTAAAACTTTTCCTTGGGGGAGATTATTATTCGATCACATGCTAAAATCGGTTTCTCATACAATGAGACATTTTGGAGGGTTCGTGAAGAAAGAGGGTGCGTTATGGCCTGTTCCAGGTTTCTGTATTCCTTCGGAGGTGAGTTATTTTTTAAATTTGAAGTCTTTTTCAGTGTTGATAGTCCTCCATTTCTTATAATTAAAGCTGATTTTAGTTAAATGTGTGTTGTGTAGTTTTTACTATTTGAGACAATTCCAAATTTGGGGAACCAATACATTGAAGAAATTCCAGATGCGGATGAAAACTGTCCTAGGATATGCAGAGAATGTTTAAGAAAACCGGGCAGAAAGGGTTTCCTCTTCAGGAAATAACTGATAATCTTGGTACAACAACGGTTAGTTATCCTAACAACTAAAGTTACCTATAAATTCGTTTGTTATATATCTAAAGTTCATCGTTTACACAGGAAATCGCTAGTGTGATTCCACCTACTGATGAAGAAATTTCTCTTCTCAATGGAATCATGAAAGAAGCTGAGGAAGACGATACCCATGATGTCATTGTTGACAGTTGGATGTGGCGTTGATTAACTGTATTTTTTGAAGAGATGTACACAATAGATGTGGATTCTCGGGTTCCACAAAGCAATGTAAATGTGGTGGTCGAGGAGATAGACGCCATAGAACAACCGAGGGAAGATACTATTGAGTTGGTGGATCTTCTATACACCATGAAACAGGAAATGAGAATCCAGGTGAACAACATTTCAGCCAAGATTGATGGGCTTGAAAAAAGAATCGAACCGTTGGAAGAATATGTGAAGGAGCAAAAGAAATCAAAGGTAAGAGACTCTACTAATACTTGGTAATACTAGAGTATAAGTTGTTAACTATATTTGATTTGATGGCAGGCGCCTGAAGAAAAAGAGGATTCCTCTCCTGTAGATCCACCAAACAAGCAGGCGACTACTTCACAAGTAGCAGAAGGAAGAGAGAAGAAGAAGAAGGGTGGTAAACGGCGTGGCGTAGACAACATTGACACCCGAAACACCACAATGTCCAAGACTAATCCGATGTGAAGACTATGTCATTTTTCTCGTATTGCTAGTAAAACTTTGTAAAACTATATTATTTCCTGGATTTACCATCGTATTACTAGTAAAACTATGAAAAACTATGTTAACCTTCAAATCTTTTGGCAAAACATAACCATTCAAAAAGATAATTCATAGTAGAAAAAGATAAAACATTCTTTAAGGAACATCATTCAACAAGAGAAATCAAGAGAATTCATAGAAAAAGATAGGAACATGCTTAACATCATTCAACAAGTTGTTAAACGGTTACAAACCAACAAAGATAATATTAATCATAACACAATTTATCCAGGAGATCGACTCGACTGGAAAGACACGCCACCACCTCTCTTATTTTGGCAATCTCGTCACTATTCTCCTTAAGCTGCATCTGCAAATTATAGATCTGAGTATGATGGGGTTCGAATTCCCTCAATCTCTCCCAATGGTTATCAACATCCGTCCTTAAGATTTTTATTTCTTCTTCAATTGCATCAACCCAAATTTTGCGCATGTGCAATCCATCATCCTGCAAAATATATCAATGAACAAATATCATACTCAGATCTGTCAATTGTATTTGATTTAATTTAATTTACCTTATACTTAACGCAAGTAAACCATCTCTTTTTCTCTGTTTCTGTTAGAGAGATCTCTTCGACGATTCGTTCGACACACGGGCATATTTGAGGCATGCCCAAATCACCATCGGCTATGCCTTGTCACAACGCTTCTAACTTCCTCGCCCTCTTCTGATCAGCATAGTATGGGTCGGCCTCAAATTGTTCCTTAGTTTGAGAAGAGAGAAATTATAGATCTAGAATTCGACTTTCAAGATGAGAGAAGAGAAGACTCTCAGTTTCAAAGAAAATGAATGAATGGATGAGAATGAGGAGAGAGAAGACAATGGATGAGAGTGATTGAGTTGAGAAAAATCTTCGGCCTGTGGTGAAGAAAAAGGAAATTCTGGCCACGTGTAAAAGATGTGTTCGTTCATACTGCGTGTTCACACACAGTTTTACCGATTAATGCAGTTGCACTAAACTTGCACATAGTTGTACTTTAGAGGTTTCTCAGTTTAATTAGTTATGCTAAACTTTAGCATTATTTTTTAGTTTGACAGTTGATTAAACTTAATTAACATACAATTACAAGTTTTTTGCAACTTCATAAGTTAAAACTTGTAATTCTATAACTGCTTCATCCTTACTTGGTTATTATTTACAAAGTGACATTAAAAGTGTAAGGAAACACTTGTTGAGATTCTTTCATAAATAAATAAAAATTAGTATATTTTGGAAAATTATTTATTTATACTATAAACCTATGTAGAACATTTATACAATATGTATTGTTGTGTCAACACTGGTTCTAGGCCCTGTTTTAGAAATCGCTAGGCGCTAGTCGGACGGTCGAGGTGGGCCTAGCGCCTAGCGAGAAAATAGATTAATCGGGGACTAGTTTTAAAGTTATTTTATTAAATTAACAATAAAATAAAAATATATGTATAGTTCTGTTTATATTAAAAGGAAAATATCAAATAAAATATAAAACTATAGTATTGTCTTTAAAATTGTGGTAAACACATAAAAACATCATTTTAAAAGAAAATTTTATGATTTTTGTTAAAAGTTATATAATAGTTATTGTAAAACATCATAATCTCTTAATTTAAATGCCTAAATAACAAAAAAATATTTATATTTGATTTTTATTTGGTTCTAAAAAAAATTTGGTATACACAAAATTAAGCGGAATTAAGTGGAAAATAATCGGACTAGACATGCATAATCGGATAATCGATGCTAGGTGGGGATTACTCATTAATCGAGGCAGAAAGGGTGGACCTAACGATTTTGCGGGGCGTAAACGGTGCTAGGCAGAAATTTTTATGTGACAACCCATCCCGTGGACCCCACTAGCCTCACTGCTAGCCCGCTAGCCTCACCGCTAGCTGCCCAAACGGACCGTTCGTGGACCCCACTAGCCTCACTGCTAGCCGCCCAAACGGACCCCAAGCTGGCCCTGCAGGGCATCGATCCTAACCCATCACTGTGGAACCAGGGTTCGAGGAACGTCTGGCGCACCAATAATCTACTGTGGATTTGGATGAATAGTTCCATTTGCCCAGTGAGGGGTTAGGATCGATGCCCTGCAGGGCCAGCTTGGGGTCCGTTTGGGCGGCTAGCAGTGAGGCTAGTGGGCTAGCAGTGAGGCTAGTGGGGACCAGGGTTCGAGGAACGCCTGGCGCACCAATAACCTACTGGTGGATGTGGATTTCCACAGTGATGGGTTAGGATCGATGCCCTGCAGGGCCAGCTTGGGGTCTGTTGGGCCGGCTAGCAGTGGGCTAGCAGGGTCCACAGACGGTCCGTTGGGGCAGCTAGCGGTAGACTAGTGGGGTCCGCGGGACGGGTTGTCACATTTTTAAATAGGGGTTTTAGGTAGTACCAATTTTATTATTTTCAGTAGTACCAATTTTACCATTTTTACCAGTTTTATCTTAGTTGTGCTAGTTCTACTCTCTTATATACACATCTTTTGAAAGAAGAAAAATTTAATAGACTTCAAATTAAGTTTCAAGAGGTATTTATGCCATAAAAAAGTAGAGAGTAGTCAAACCAAACACAATTGATACATGAATCAAACATGAACATTACAAGAATATCCAAATAACAACCACTGGATTCCTTGTCTCCGGCGCCTTTTATTATGCGTCCTAGGTCGAGTTTTTGGTCGTTTTTCCCCAGCAGATGCATATCTTTTTGTTTTCTTTCTTCCCCTTTTTATTTTCCGATTTGGAGGAATGATCTGCATATCTTGGACTTCATCCGGGACATCCCATCGAGACTTATCAGGTACTAAATAAATTGTCCTGCAATATGCAATTCCCCACAGCTCCGTCCAATAATACTTAGAACATAACTCATGTAACTCGATATTCTTACCTCCATATTTTTGGAATGTAATGAAAGATGCCACTGCGTGTACACAAAGATACTTTTGTACAGTAAAACCTCTATAAATTAATACTCTATAAATTAATAAACACTATAAGATAATAAATTTTGCTTGTCCCAAGTCGGGCCAGTGTAAAAAATAATAAAATTCGATAAGATAATAAGATAATAATTTTTTTGAAATCTTCATGTAAAATAAGGTGCCAATAATATCATAAATTAATAATCATGTATATTTACATAATATATATATATATATACTGATATAATATTGTATGTTTCTCCTAAAGCTCATTTCTATAGAACAATTATAATGTTGTATTTTCAAACTATAATGATATCTATAAAATATTTTATAACATATCATAAAAATAATTAATTTTAAAGTTTTTAAATGTTAGATATGCATCATTTACAATTTGATAATTTGACAGAATACTAAAATAGGAGAATTGATATTATTATTCATAAATTTGAAATTTATGTATGTCATGTGTATAAGTCAATTTGTCTATAGTATTTATAATTTATTGTAAATAATGTATTCTAAATATTACAAGTTCAATTCCTAAACCATAAAATTTATAACATCCGAAAGTTTAATCTTATTTTGCTAAAATTGTTTCAATTCATAATCTTAAAAAAATTAAAAAATAAAAATATATCTATAAATTAATAATTATTAATTTAAACTATAAAATAACAATTATTAATTTATAGATAAATTAATATCACTATAAATTAATCGCAACTGCAACTGCAACTTTATAAATTAATAATGTTGGGACCAGAACATTTTATTAATTTATAGTGATATTAATTTATCTATAAATTAATAATTGTTATTAATCGAAAAACCTGAAACTGCAACTTCTCAATCGCAACTTCACCAAATAAGGCTTTCCGTCACTGTCAATAACATTGTATTCAAGTTCGAAACCATTTAGCTCTATCACCTTTAGTTTCTCAGAAGTTGCCCATAAATCATGTAAGTAGTTCTCCACTAAATGCACCAATTTATTTGCGACTGATCCAGACACAACATCTTTCGGATGTTCATTAAACCATTCAGAGAATTTTTTAAGTATTGCATCAAGCATGGGTATCAAGGAGTACCTCCTTGCATCTTTAAATACGCTAGTCATCGATTCAACACAGTTGCTTTTGTCTAGGTTGTATCTATCTCTGGGAAAAACACATCTTGCCCATCTTTCTTTCTGGGTAGATTCTTCAAGTTACTTGGCAGCAGAAGGATAAGAAGCATAAGCAATGTTGAACTCAACCACTGTGTAAAACCTACTACACTCCATGAATCTCCATGCAAAAACGTCTTTGTTGACGTTACGAGCATAACCTTTCACATTTTGGGATAAATGCCATATACAAAAACCATGATGATCCAGAGGATACACATTAGTTATTGCTTTTATGAGACTTGTATTTCTGTCAGTCATAAATACTATTTCCGAAGAATCCCCAACAACGATTTTCAACATCTCCAAAAACCAACTCCAACTTGCATCATTCTCACCATCAAGAACACCAAACGCCAAGGGATAATGGTGACGGTTAGGATCTTGAGCCGACGCAAAAACAAGAACACCCTGATATCCGTTCTTTAGAAAAGTTGCATCCATAGTTATAACTTTCCTCATGACTTTAAATCCTTCAACGTTAGCTCCCAAAGCTATGTACAAGTACATGAATTTATTATTCTCATTGCAGTGCACATATGATCTTGTACCATGATTAACTTTCTGTAACATGTGCAGATAACATCGCAGCATCTTGTAGCTTTCTTCTGGGCTACCTTTCAAATGAGTAACAGCTTGAATTTTCCCTCTCAACGCCGTGGAATATGATATATCAACACCTAATTTTTTCTCGACAAGATCCATGATAATTTTCGGAGGTGGATTTCCATTTGCCCTGGATAATCACCATGTAAAAGAGAAGCAACTAATTGTGGAGAGCCTTGTCTCTTACTGTTGCTTGAACTTTGACTAGCCCGAGAGTATGTGTGCATCTTGTTGTGCCTTCTAATTGAGAAAATATTTGTCTCTCGAATCCTACCAGCTCGTAAACCCCAGTTACATCCTTCTTTATAACATTTGAGCACATAACACACCTTGTCCAACTTTACTATTTCACAACTAAAACAATTAGCGAATGAAGCTTTATCCACCACTTCTTGCAATGCCTTCTTGTTTGGAAATTCTTGAAGTTTAGTCAGACCCAAACCGTCATCCCATGGTTCAATATACTTACACGGTTCTACAACAGGTCGTGGCTCAAAATATTCATCACCTTCATCACGTGATACAACTTCACCCTCTTTATTAGAATCAGCCTCTACAGCCTTTTCTTTGCCTATGTAGACAACAATGGCGTTAGGTCCGATTTCACCATCCTTCGCATGTTGGTTTTCAAGTTCATACCAACAGAACTTTGGTCCACTATGGGCACTGTGGGGACTGTGGGCACTATGGGAACTATGAGAACTTGCTCAGGCTGAGGCTCGGAAGGGATGACATTCACAAACAACATACATCTTTGCTTCTCATAATTAACGGAGTCTAGATAAACATTAACATCCTCATCATCATTAGGCTCACAATGCTCCAATGTTTTTACCAGTAGTGGCTTGTAGCTCAATTGCAACTGAATGTTACTTTCAACAAGCCCAAGCTTCTTGTATATCCTTGCTTTTAACATCAACAATGTTATATTCCTCTTGAATATTATACTATACATGCGATCTTCAAATTTAAAATGTAGGCTGACGTTCTCGCATATTGTATCCTGCCAAACCAACCAATATAAAAAATCTAAATTAGTATTACTACTAGTTTTACTAATTGTATTGCATGAATCAATATTACTAGTTTTACTAAATATACCAGTATTACCAGTTTCACCACCTTCTCTCTCTCCTCCTATCAAAATCAAATCGAATGGTAAACGAGTTATAATCTCCTTAATTCACTGAAATCGAAAGCCAAATCCCTTTCTTATCTAATAGATAGCTCAATCGACCCATAAACCTTTGTAAAACACCCAATGTGCTAAGCATTCTTCGATCTAAATCCAATTGAATTTCTAAATTTACAAATAAAAAACAAATTCAACCAAAAGCTACTCTAATGTGAAGTAACGCACTTGCATTTTGAAGAACAACTTGATGCAACTCGAGTTGGTGAAGAACGACAGCAGTAGGAGCTCTGACGACGGAAGAATCGCTGGCGGCTGAGTTAAGAGGTGAGTAACGAGGCCGGGTTTCTCGGATCGAAAGAGCAGCTGAGTTTGTTTTTTTATTTAAAAAATTTAATCTAAATCAATAAAACTAAAAGGGTAAAATCGTCTCACCACCTCTTATTAAAAAAGGTGGGGGTATGAAGAATAGAGAGGGAGATAGGAGATTTGTCAAAAAATTTTAGGGACTTCTAAGATTATCCCTCATCATTTTTTCATAATATAAATTATCTACTGGTTTTTTATTCTTGATAATAATATTGCATTTGTAATTTTTTTGGTTTTATTTTTATAGGAGATTTACTCAGATGTACTCAAAATTAGTTAATACTACAAGAACCAACAAATCTTTTTTTATTACTAGGATATTTCAGGTATTTTCAAAATATCTAGCGTGAACTTATTTTATGTTACCGGAAAAAATGTATTTACAAAAATGTCATTGCCACGTCATACGCCATGTCAGAAATCGCTGACGTGTATTAAATAACTCAGCCGTAACTCTTTATAGAGGTAATGACGGCTGAGTTATAGGTATGTTGCGGCTGATTTATGGAAAAAACATTTGAGTTAGAGCGGACGGCTGACTTAGAGCATAACTCAGCCGTCTTTACGGCTGAGTTTTCACCCGATGGTTGAGTTGTCAAAATTTTGGCTGAGTTATCACTACTACACGGCTGAATTAACTTTTTCTGGCTGGCTGAGTTATGGACAACGGGTGACTTATAAGATGTCGTTACGGCTGAGTTATGGTTAAGCACTATAACTCAGCCGTTATAAGCTGACTTATCGAACAACTCGGCCATTTTATGGCAGACTTAGTAGCAAAAGATTAATTACTATAATATCATTTAGTTACGGCTGACTTATTAAATGATACGACTGAGTTACAAATTTTCAGTTGATTAAGCGGCTGAATTTGGCAACCATTTTTTTTCTTTTTAATTACTATAATAGATTATGTTGCAGCTGAGTTATAATCTTGTTTGATGGCTGATTTACATGTTCGTTTGGTGGCTGACTTGCCACTTCGGACGCATCATCCATATCATCATTCCATGTCATTATCTTCTTTGGAAATACGAAACGTTGTTTTTTCGACTTCCATCTTCTTCACCTGGTTCAAAAGTGAAGTTCTTCACCTTCTTATTCACCTTGTTCTTTACCTTGTTCTTCACCTTGTTGTTCAGTTCTTAATTTTCCTCATTCTTCTTTATTTTCTTTCATGGATCCAGTTCCGGTAATTGTTGTTTCTGGTAATTGGGTAAAGAAACACATATATGTATTTAACACCGATGATAGAAGGTGTATAGTTGTGCAGATAGATGCGGAAACAACGCACGACAAGCTTCACAAGCTTGTTCTCAATGATTACGGATTGAACGCCAGGAAGGATGAAACGGCTAATAAGTCAGCCACGAAGCATTATAGCTCAGCCGTCATATGAATCTAAGAGACCTTTCGTTTTCCCTTAAGTATTATAACTAAACCATCAAGTAATAAAATTCAGCTGTTTACTTTTATTTCTTGTTATAAGTCAGCCAGGAAACTTTTTAACTCAGCCGTCATATGAATCTATGAGACTTTTCGGTTTTCCTTAAGTATTATAACTCAGCCGTGAAGTAATATAAATCGGACGTTCACTTTCAGCTTATTTATTGTTATAAGTCAGCCACCAAGCATTATAACTCAGCCGTCATATGAATCTACGAGACATTTCGTTTTCCCTTAAGTATTATAACTCAGCTGTAAAATAATATAAATCAGACGTTCACTCTCGATAATGACATGGAATCGTTTGCTGATGTGTAATTTGTTTTATTAATATTTTTGGAATTAAAAATAAAAAAATTACCCCAAGAGATAAATTGTAATTACATCCAGGATGAAAGCACTAAATATTTGAGCAATTTTTTTTGAAAATTTATACATATAAAGAATAAACCAACTTTTAAGTACATCTAAGTAATTCTTTCTATTTTTATTTGTTTGGGCGTTGGGCTATGTTTTGTTTGGACAATCTCAGAGGCTAAAGACTCATTGATGTGTGGTATGTGATAATGTGAGACTAACTAACATTGATTCTAGTTGTGTACAAAAAGACTCAAGAGTTAAACAAGTGAGATCAATAGGCTCCAGATACGTTAAGCCTGACCCATAGTCAATCAATCTCTCGCTAAGTTTCGATGTGTCTTCAACATAACATTATTTTCAATTTATACAAAAGAATCAAATAAGCTAAGTACTTGTTTTGCATAGTGATTAGTGAATGATGTGTCTTGAGTATATTAATATGCTGCGTAATCATGATGGTTTCTTTTGTTTTTGAATTAATGGTGATTCTTATCTTTGATAATGATTTTGACTTCATGAAGTTTTGAAATTTAAAAATTTAAATTTTATATTTTTGTTTATCTATTACATTTTTCATTTTTTATTAAAAATGTAATTAGACGATATTGTCAGTAATATATGTTGGCAGAAACACTAAATATTCAAGACTGTAAACCCGAAAAAGAAGAAGCAAAAATTCAAATAAGAGAAGTGAATTCCTAAGTTACATGAAAACTAATTGAAATCATAATATAAACCACAAGACTTAAAATAGAACTCGAAGACTTAAATAAGCTCAAAAGAAAACTAATTGAAATCATAATGTAATACTAAGTAGAACTCGAAGACTTAAATAAGCTCAAAAGAAAACGAACTTGCAAAACTTACTCCCTCACCAATGTGAACAAAGCTAGCTAGCTACAAAGGAGAAAGGACAATACATGTCCACCTTTCAGTTAACGAAATCTCCAATTATGAAGCCATAATACCTCTCAATTAGATTGAACCTTGACTTCTATTATGAGAGGAAGACACCTTCTTTACGCCTTTATTTGTGTTGTATATTATAAGAAATCATGGGTAGTGTAATGGTTTGGGATAAAACGTATTGGCTTTGTTGTTGAGGGTTCCGGCGCTGAGTGTGTGATGCTATGAAAGTTTATCCTCTATATTTTGTTTATTGTGGTTTGTTCAATTCTTGTTCCTATAACGGTTAAGTCAAATTGTTAAAAGATATAAATATTTGAATTGAACACAGTTAATCGATGCTCGAGACACGGAGCTAAAAGAAACAATATGTTTTAATTGCCATTCATCATCTTATTATATACTAGGTAAAGTCTCGTGCGTTGCACGAGATTATTATATTAATTAGTTTTTTGGTTAAAAGCCATTAGGACTAAGTTAATTTAAAAAAAAAAAAATTCCAGAAATTTTACAATTTGAAGACCAACAAAGTCTATTGTATCGAGAAACTTTATTTTTTTGGTTAAAAGTTATTAGGGTTTTGGAATTGTTTTATTTGTATTCATGAACTATATAGTTAATTTTAAATGATCAACTTATCATTTTCTAAATAATGAACAAATTAAAAAATCTTTTTAAAAGTTTAAATTATTATGCTATTGATGTTTTTATTGAATTTTAAATTGTATTATTGTTTATACTATTTGTATTCTATAATTAGGACATGTTAGTTTGTGATGTAACCAAAATGTAATACATTTACTATGGAATTTGTGATTACAAAATAGAGTGTTGATATTTTGAGTTCCTATCTTGAAGATAAGTTGAACATTATCCTTCTTCATATTGGGTGGCTTGCCTTTGTGTTATTTCTAGGTCTTATATTACAGCTTCCACATCAAGTGTTCTTGTTGCATTTGGATTGTGGTATTCGCTTTAAAAGAAGATGTTGAGTGGTTGTGGATTAGCTGGTCTAAATGGTAGGATAGATGCATGTATAAAATCTGTCAAATTATTCATGAAAGGTAATATAAAAGTTGGTTATGTTTCTGAAATGTGGATTGTTGGAATATGGGATTGAGTAGCTGATTTTTTTTTCCTCAATTTGAGCTTTATATTAAAGTGTGAGTTGAGGAGAGTTTAGACATTACTATATTTTATGGAAATCTTTGGTAATTTAGTTTGGAGATAAGAATAAGGTAAGACTTCAATTAAGCATAGATGCCATTAGAGAAAACTTTTTAATTTTATAATCTAAGATAGTTGTATGTAAGTTGTAATAGGTTGATTTTGAAAATGTTTGTTTTAGGGACAATAGAGATGTATCTTCAAAAAAAAAATGTAAGATACATATCATATAGTATCTAAAGTTAAAATTTAGAATTAAGCATTTCTAATAATATTAATTTTGACACATACAACAATAACAACCAACCAACAAAAAACATAAAAGATGTATAATATTTAAGAAAAAGTGAAAGATAATGAGAAAATGAGTATTCATGGGATGAGAAGTCATGAGAGTTACAATTTAGAAACAAAAAGTATGAGAGTTAATTCTAATTTATTTTGTGTTGAATAAAATTGAAGGGAGAAATAAATTTAATGCAAATTTATTTTATTTCAGTTTTAATATTAAAGTGTGAATTAAATGTATATGATTAAAGGTGCTTTATTTATGTTTTGATTGATTTTTTTTATGGGGGAGGTGAAGGTGAAGTTTGGGCTTCTTTGTTTATCACTTGACGCTATTAAAGAAATATCCACACAACCATGAAATTCTGAATATTAAAATCGCACTTTCAAATAGGAAATGAAGACCTTCGATTAGAAAAAGAGAGGAATTGAAGAGATTGGCAACGGCGATCTGCCAGAGATGAACAAATAAGCATTGAGGAGTGGGGAAGAGAGACAGCCGGGGAAGAGAGAGAGCCGGCAACGGGAATCGTAATATTTGTGTGGAATTAACCCAGTTGTAGTCCATTAACAAATGCATAATGTACAGCCCATTATGTGGGTAAGGTCTTTTTAGAAAGAAGAATTTAGAAGGTGCCACGTGTCGGATGGAGGGAGCTTCTTAAAAGGTGTAACCCTACTTTATTATATTAGATATGAGAGATCAGTTTAATTCTTGTACCAGTGGATTTGTTTGATTCGTTTTTGTTCTGTCTGATACGACTAATCCGCTTGATATAATTTTTCCATTTATACCGAGAAAACCTACTCTTGCTTGTATTAAATAAGGTGGCACTGGCACGCACGTCTCACTTCAAAATAGAAATCATTTTCCAAGCTAGAAAATAGAAGAACTTAAAATATCTACAAAATAAAAAGATAATGTATAAGACAGTAATAAAAAGGGTGAGTTACTAGAATATTGCATAAAAGCTTCCTTATCACAAAAGCAACATAAAATTGTTTGTAATGACTAGACTAACACCTTGTACCTATACTAACCCTGAAACTAGTGTTGAGAAAAAACGTAATTACGGCTAATGCCATTAGGAAAAAAAAAAAAAACATTGGAAGTTGGGACTAAGTCTACCGATCCTTTGATGGTAGATTTATACACGTGGACTGATTAAAGGTGTACGTCAGATATTTTTGGTACACTTAGTTGTAGTCTTGGTACACTTATCGGTCACTGTAGATGGTACACTTAGTTGTAGTGTTGATACACTTATCGGTGGACGTACATGAAATCGATTCGGTAGATTAAGTTGGTAGAGGAATTTCTCTTTGATGATATACTTTTGTTTTTAGCGCGTGTAGCAGGAAACGTAAAAGGGTGGGAAGATATTTATGGTAGACTAATGGCATGTTGCGACAGATTTTTGCGACAGCCTTCTCTCCTTACAGATATTTTTGGTATACTTTGTTTGTTTTTTGAAATAGTTTTCGTAGTGTTGTGGTAGGCTTCTTGTCCGTGGTAGATTTAGTAAGCAAGATTGACAGCTGTAAAGTCTTACCAGAATAACACGAATTTGTTTGAGCTGGCAAAGACAGTCTAGCGTTGCGATAGACTTATTGGGGAATCTATATAACTCACTTTTTATCAGTATTCAAGAAATCAGCGTCGGCGGCCGTTGAGGCGGCGAGTATACGTTGGGCGGTTGTTCACCGCCGCGAGTTGGTGGTAATCGGCCAAACAAATCGGCCAAACTTTTTTCTTTCTAAAACTCATTTATTTTTATCATATTACATGGATGAAAGGAAAACTTGTGTTATTTTAGTTAAGATCTGTCTGAAAATGATGAAAATAGAGACAAAAACCGAAAAAATGAGAAGAAAAAAACGCAGGAACCATGGCGGCCGTTAGGGTTTTCTAGGAAGAAGATGAACTTAGTGAAATGACAAATTTGTCCTTCGCATTTAAGTGAAAAATAAATCTTAATTCCCTCTCCTAGAGTCGAACCCTGGTCTGAGCAGGAATTAAAACTCTTTTAACCACTACACTACATCAACTTTCCATGCCCATGTGTAACTTTATTAGTATATAACCTAATAGTTTGAAAATTGATGATATATCCCCTAACGCCTACTGTAGATTAGTTCTCTTTATGATAGGTGGTGGTTGTTCTTAGCTTGGGATTGGCCGTGAGCATCTTTGGTAGTTCTCATCCAAGTGTTTGAAGAGAAGAGCTTTTTCTTGCATCCTAAGACTAGTGTATCATGTAAGGGTTTATGCCTTGTTGCCTAATTCTTTATTTTAATGGTTCATCTTCTGTTTTGGGTTTAATTCCTGTTTTTATAATCCCTATAGGTTTGTGACATTTTGTCACACATTTGCAAGAAACCTGTTTTGACATAAACTTCATATATATAACCTCCATACAAACCTCAATCCTCAACATACATCACAAAGTCAATTTAAGTCTGAACTAACATGACAACAAGTGCCACAAGTAAAAAGAGCTCACATCTTCCTTGTAAACTGATCCGCTTCTCTCCTTCTCATACTCTTTATCTAATATTCTTCTTCTCTGCTTCAACAAGCTCAAATTATTTAGCTGATTTAAATTCCTGAAAAGACTAATCATGAACGCTCATCAAATTCAATCACAAGCTTTGGAAGAAGAGCGTCACATAGATGGTGGTCACTGGAAGATCTTTATGTGAGTGATTGATATTGCCGGGAAGGACATAATCATGAGATTCATTGATATCTGTCACCAAGAGAGAGCAGACACAAACAAAAATCAACCATGTTTAAGTACAGAGTGAGACCAAATGTCAATCAGACAAAAAACAAATACAGAAAGCAATTGGACTGACTCACGGCTTTGTGGATATGCAATATCGTAGAGTAGTACCATCCCAGGATGTAAGAAGTCAGGGAACACCTTCTTGTCTAATAAACAAAGAAAACCAGAGAAATCAATATATATATATATATATATATATAATCAAAGCACAATTCGAAACGAAACAAAAAAAACAAACTCTTATATATATAATTGAGAGAAAAAAAGAGGGAGAGTAAGTAGTGAGATTACACTACAGAGCTCTTGCTTCTTCTCGAGGAAGAATCTATCACAATGTACTCTTGATAGAGAAGAAACATGAAAGCTTTCCAGAAAAACAGTTGGAGCATGTAGTCAATAAAGTAAATGTTGTGCATAACCTCCATTAGAGAACCATAAATGAGCAAAATGTCAATCCATCTAGCAGTGGAAACACTAACACTAAAAATCAACAGAAGCAAAACTAGAACGAACAATGGCATCCTGAAACCAGTTATAGCATTTAGAATCAAGGTTAGAGACCAAATGTGTTTCAAATTACCTCTAAAAGCCTTACCATTTTCCTGAGAACCAATGGATAGAAAAGCTTGGCCTCTGTACTTTTGAGCCGTTGCATTTCGCTTCTCAGATAACTAGTTAAAGACCAACAATTTGCTGCACAAGATCCATTAAGTCTTCAATAGAGAACTCTTCACCCTGACACAACAGAAAGAATGAGCATATAACAATAGCAAGAAAGCGTACCCTTTCACCTTCAGCAGACATGGTCAATGCCAGGACAGAAAGTATATCAGCCAACATTTTCTGCAAAAACAGCGAATACAATCTTATAATCCATACTCAGAAGAAGGAGCAAGAAGGTGAAGATGAGAAATAACTTAAAACGTTTGAAAGCGTACTTTGAGATCAGACTCCGCCATTGTAACATTAAATTCCTTGAGAGTTGCATAATGAGGACGGAGAAACTTGAGGGGTTTTGGAACTGATGTCATGGAGCTTGTTGAGTCACGAATCTCCTTCCTACAAACCAAAAAAGACCGAATCAAGATTAGACTATGAAATAAGAAGGAAAAGGAACATGAACACGGTAGTTAAAAGCAGTAAAAGAAGCACCATAAAACAAAATCCAACGAAGATTATCAGAATATTTACAGCGAATGTTAATAGATATAAGAATTACCTCATGCTTTCAAGAGCAGCCTTCTGCAACTCAGGATTGGGGTCCTGAACTCTCTCAACATAGAGCTCCAAGTTCTGCTTTAGTTTCAAGTCCTCAGACTGCAATGACATGGAAAAAACAAACTGAGTCAGCTAGCAATCAAACGGGCTATAGCAATACCCATAGTATAATAAACCCCAACAAGAGTTTTTATCTCCCCAGAACTTCGTAATCCTGGTTTCTAAATAACAATGTGACATTCAATCAACCGAAGCGTGAACAGAACTTATCAACTAAACCCTAAATCTGGGAAAAATCTACAGCTTAATCGTGAAATTTTTCTTCTGAAACTAAAAAAAAAAAATCAAAGTAAAACTGTTTCAACTAAAGCACGATTCCAAAGAGAACTCACCAGATCATCTTCCTTTTTATCATCCTTCTTCTTAGGATCCTTAGAAGGAACCTTCGTCGTAGCTTCATCACGCTTGGCACCACCGCTAACATTGTTCGGATCCGGAACTGGAGCCACTATAGTCAGACTAGTCACCCGATCAAACCCGACGAATACAAACAATGATAATCAAAAGAGAATCGAATCTCGTAACCTGTTAAGAAAATACAACACATAATCCAACGAATACATGCTTCAATTGATCTGTTATCATCTCCTCTTTCACCATTGTTTACAGGAGAAACTCTTAACGACCATGAACAGATAAAATCAATACGCCAAATCGAAGGAACAAAAAAAAAAAAAAAAAAGTAGAAATGTAAGCAAAATTCGTCACAGGGAGAATGATATACTCAGCGAGAACAGATAAACAATCTTTTAGCTACACAAACCAGACGCTACATTGAACCTTTTTTATCCATTTCAACAACTCACTTTTTCCTCTAGAGAAGAGTTCTTGGCGAAAGTCTCAGTCCAGTAGCGAGCCTCATTGAGATTAAGCGCTACGATTGCTGCCGCCGAAGAAGACGACAAAATCCCCGACAAAGATGACATCATTTCTAAGCCGCCGCTTCTCATCTCCGGTGGATTCCTTGTAAATTTAAACTCCACGGTTAGAGAATCGATCGAACCGAGTATTGACTGCACATAGACAAAATCAGATCCAAAAATGAATTTACAAGGAACAGAAAATAAAGAAACAAACCTAAGGCAAAGAAGAAGGTCAAGATGGCGGAGATAATGGTACCCAAAACAGCGCTTGACATGGAAGATGTACCGATCTTGAGAGTAAGACATGTGGCTATCGCTATTGTTACCAGGCAACTTATCCAAAATCTGCTTAGCGTTAGTTGAAGTTGCGCTAAACTCAGATAACACCACCGTTCCTCGAGCCACCAACGCAAATAAGATCGCCATCTCTATAGCTACTCCCAGTTGTCTCTTTAAATCGCCGATTCAGAAAACCTCAGATCTTGACAACAACGAAATCAGCTCCAACCAAAAACCCCACAAAATCGATTAGTTTAGACTGTAAAAAATCTGAGAATTGTTCAAATTAAAGCATCACCATACGTCGGAGGAAGCCCGATTTACAGTGAAAAGATGAATTTTGAAAAATATCAGAGGCGAAAGCAAAAAAAATATCTAACTTAATTGGGTTTATCTCACAAGCGTCTTTAAGAAGACATAGTTTTATGCGTAAACGATTGTATGGCTCTGATAATTTTCTTCTCTCTCGGGACAGTAATCTCCAACAAGAATATGGTGTTTTTTTGTTTAGATGTCATGATTTAGTCGAAGAAGATGAATTAAAGTAGAAAAAATCAATCTCAATCTCAGGTAAATGGCATAAAACGTAATAAAACATACAACTCAGATATAGAAGTAATTTGCAAACTTTTATGTGTTATTCTAGTAAGACAGAAATCTCAACGTGTTAGTGTAGTAATAAACCTACTTTTATGTAATATTCTAGGTAATTTCCCCGATAAAAAAGAAGAAGACTAAACAAAAAGGAGTATCAAGAGAAAGAAAAGAAACTAATAAATTGTGAGAATCATTTCATTTCATTGCATTAGTCTGTCAATCATAGACTTTGATAAAAGTAAAAAAAAAAAAAAAAAGGAAAAAAAAAAGACCAAAAGGACAAAAGACGAGGATGATAAATTTGTACGGCAAAACGGTGAGTCATCAAGATTCTTTCTCTTTTCTACAAACTTTTATATTGTTTCCAAGTTATATTCTCACATGCATGTACATAAGTATATGTTTTGTAATTTGTAATTGTAACCAACCACGCCTCTCTCTCTTTCTATATATATATTTATACGAGCTCGTAAATAATAACTCTGCATCTACTACCTCTACCTCTGCTGTATATTTTTTCTTTTCTTTTCTTGAGATCAATGATTTGTGTTCATCACCCTATCGATTCCCTCAGATCTGTCACATATTTTTTGGTTTGTTTAGGAATGATTGAAGAGTGAAGTCGCTGGAGGCAGCGGTTCATCGATCAATTCCTGGAAAATTCTTTTGTTTAATTTCGATGTTAAAAATAACAAGTTACATCGAAAGCACGAATCGATCGATAAACCTCTGCATCCAGCGCTTGCTCTACCCTCATGATCATTTGTTTAATTAATAATCTATCTATCTACTTCAATGCTCTCAGAAAGCATTAGAAGAAAAAAGATTTTGGATTCTAAATCTTATAACCTTTTTTTAATTTTTGTCCCAAATATAATTGGTAATGAAATCAAGTAAAGATAAATGAGTGTCTTTCTTTTATCTTTGATTTGGGTAACAAATCATTCATAATGTGTTTTTTTTTTTTTTTTAGGTGTACTTCATTCCTAGTCTAGCATGTCTTCATACTTTGACTTATACACTTATCTTAAAATCCTACCATGTGTTTCTTCTATTTTTATGATAATTTTCGGGTACAATTTCACTTTTGTTTTTTTTTCTACCTTTTTCCCTCTACAGGTTAATGATATATAATGTTGGTAACTTAATTATTCTCTTGATCTGTTTTTGAACAGTGGTCCTGAATCTGATGATGATGATGATTATTGATGCAGTTTTACTTTGGGATTAAAACTTTTTTTTTGTTTTGTTATATTATTAAACAAATAAAAGACATCCTATGGGATGTGCAATGGCCATGGTCTTAAGGTTTGAGTTCCACCTAGATAATGTTTTTTTTCCGTTGAGCCTTGGAGGCCAACTAATTTGAGTTTGCAGATTAGATAATACCGTATATATCGATTTTGTTCCTGTTTTTTTTTTTGGCCTGACCATCATTGGCTATATTGTTATGAGTTCTCTCTCGTTTGCTCTGTATCTATGGTTTTATTCTTGATGCATTATGTGGCTTTTTGCTTGCTTCTCCGGCTCTAGATACCGCTATTTTACCTGAGCATTGCCCATTTCTCGAGAGAACACTTGCTTTTGCATTACTATGTAAGTCTATGTTCATGTTCATTCTTGTCTAGTGATAAGATATCCACACAAAACCAGCGTTGTAAACTACTCCAAAACTTTGCTACATTGCGCAATCCAAATAGCGTAATAACCCTTTTAATCAGGATTTAAGTGGCAGTGATTGATAACAGTCAAGCTGCTTCTTGTTTATTTTTGCATTATTAGAATCTGTTTTGAAGCATTATGAAAGTGGGATGTTCAAGAAGAATCAAATTCACTCCCGGGAACTTTCATGTGTCACCGTCTATCTGTTGAGAAAGACACTTTTGTTGTTAGTCATATATATATATATATATATATGTGTTATCTTTTCCCTTTTTTGGCAGGACAGAAAAAAAAAGGTGAGGAATCTTGTTAGTGAATGGATTCCTCAGCTCGTGGGTTTAAATATTTCCTTGGAGCAAACTTCAAATGGTAACATGATTCCGTTCTCATATTAGGTAAGCAAAAGAGAATCGTGTTCTTTTTCAAGATCAAGACTTGTTTCTCAGATTCCAGAGAAATAGTGTTGTTCTTATTTATAGCGTTTATGATGATGGTGGAACAAAACATAAACTTAATAGCAATATAGCATAGTGGCGTGAAACCAATGAACCAGCATCATGGAAACCCGGATTTGAGTTTCTTTAAACATGGACTTTGGTAGTTTAATTGGTGAATCATTTACTGCTAATATGTTAGCTTGTTTGTTGTAAAGGTCTTGTTATGGTACACTCGTATTTTATTTGTAAATGTTATGGGGGAACTATATTTTATTTGTAAATGTTATGGAGCTAGTGATCTAGTCATCTTCCTTAAGTCATGGGAACACAGAAACCAGAAGAAAAGAATCTAAGCAAAATTGATGGAACATATTGTTCAAAGAGGCGGCTAATACAGACAGAGACAGTTCCTTTGTTTACAACCCTACACTTCTTTACAAAACTTGCGCTCACATTTTTCCTAATTTTATTTGTATGTTTTCTAATGTTTCATTGTAATCATCTATCTTTGTTGTTATTATTATGTAGTACAATACAACCTTTGGTATTACTGTAACAATAAAATCCTTGTACTACACATACAAAAGCAAATGATTCGGTTGGGTTTCTGGATCGGCAACGAATGGCTAAGCTTAGCACCACAATTCCCACGTAGGATAAGTCTGACCAATCAGAAACCATCTTTCAAATCTCCCTTGTTCAATCTTTAACCAGAAACTCAATTTACTTATAATCTTTAGAAAAAAAGCTGGAGAAACAGTTTGCAGACAACATTGAAGAGAAGTATTACTTTGTCTCTTTCTCTGTCGCATTGATTTGACAATTTGTGGCGGAGAGAAACCATGGCTATGGCGGAGATGGCAATGAAGTCTTCAGTATCTGCAAAACTCACTCTTCCTCCTTCTTCTACGTTTTGTAAGAAGACAGTGAGACAAATCTCTGTTTCACTTCCAACATCAACTTCAATCTCTCTGTTATCTCTCTTTGCATCTCCTCCTCATGAAGCCAAAGCTGCTGTTTCCATTTCCAAGGACCAAATCGTCTCCTCTCTCACTGAAGTATAATAACAATCTCACTTAAATTTTTACCTCTGTCTTGTAATGACCAAATCGTATCCTTCTTTGTTAACGAGTGTTAAATTATTGTCTTTTAATAGGTGGAGAAAACAATCAACCAAGTTCAAGAAACCGGTTCGAGTGTTTTTGATGCAACGCAGCGTGTGTTTCAAGTAGTGGGAGATGCTCTTAAACCAGCTTTGGACACTGCTTTGCCTATTGCAAAGCAAGCTGGTGAAGAAGCTATAAAGCTTGCCTCTCCTGCTTTCTCAGAAGCTTCAAAGAAAGCTCAAGAAGCAATGCAGAGCTCTGGTTTTGATTCTGAGCCTGTCTTTAATGCTGCAAAGGTCAGGTTCTTTTTTAACATTCAAATATGTTGGAGAAGTTAAGACTTTAGGGTCTAAAATGGTTTTAAGTGTTGTTTTGCTTGGGATGTAGACAGTAACAGATGTAGCACAACAGACGACAAAAGCGATTGAAGATGCTAAACCAATTGCTTCATCGACCATGGAGACGATTTCTTCAACTGATCCTAGTGTCATTGTTGTTGCCGCTGGTGCTGCGTTTATTGCTTACCTTCTTCTCCCTCCTGTTTGGTCTGCAATATCTTTTAACTTCCGTGGATACAAAGGTACCTCATTCTTGGGCATGAAACTCCATACAAATCATCTTGAGGCCAATATAATTAAGTGTCACAAATGTTATTGGTTATTTATTAGTGATCTATTTTGTATATAGAGTACATAATTCACAATAGGAAAAGGTTGAGAATTAACTCTGTATAGATCATCTTGAGGCCAACATAATTAAGTTTGTGAATAGTGTCACAAATGTTATTGGTTATTAATTATTAGTGATGTATTTTGTATATAGAGAATATAATTCAGCATAGGAAAAAGTTGAGAATTAACTCTGTATATATGGTGTATGTTTTGAATGAAGGTGATCTCACGCCGGCTCAAACACTTGATCTTCTCTGTTCCAAGAACTACTTAATGGTGGATATAAGATCAGAGAAAGAAAAGGAGAAAGCTGGGATTCCAAGGCTTCCTTCAAATGCTAAGAACCGTATGATCGCTATTCCGTAAGTGTTTGTTTACCTTTGAACGTTCTTTTCGTGTTTTCTATACCCTAAAATTTTTGAAAGAAACGGCATAAACGTTGTTCTTGTGATGATCAGATTAGAAGAACTACCTAACAAAGTAAAAGGAATAGTGAGGAGCTCGAAAAGGGTTGAAGCAGAGATAGCTGCATTAAAGATTTCTTACCTCAAGAAAATCAACAAAGGCTCCAATATCATCATCTTGGACTCGTGAGTTTTGTTTATTTGCTCTTTTACTGGACCTTTTTTTTAGTGAATCTTTTTTAATCTTTTTCGGTCTTTTTCTGGCTATGTAGGTACACGGATTCGGCTAAGATAGTGGCGAAAACGTTAAAGGTTCTCGGGTTCAAGAATTGCTATATTGTGACAGATGGATTCTCTGGTGGCAGAGGATGGATGCAGAGCCGGTTAGGCACTGATTCATACAACTTCTCTTTCGCTCAAGTCTTGTCTCCATCGCGGATTATCCCGGCAGCTTCTAGAAACTTTGGCACTAGATCCGGAACCAAGTTCCTTCCTAGCTCCGACTGAAAACAAACAAGAGGATACATATAGTTCTAAAAGTCTTATCGTAAATTCCTTCATTTCTCAACTTTGAGAGATACATCTTTTGATAAGGTTTTCAAATTATCCCTGTCTTTTGCATTTGCTATCATATGTGGAACTAGTATATATATAAAAAAAAAAAAAGACAGATGAAATCAAACCTAAAGATCATATATAAGAAATCTGAAAATTTAAAAGAAAACATGACCAAATAAAGCTGGATGGGTCATGGGTGTTGTTGGCATGTCATGGTAGGAAGAGTTTGGGATAAAGACGTAAACTGAGGATAGCTCTAGATTTGGACTTAATTTCACATAGTTGCATCTAGCCATTTTTGGACTATCTTGGTAAGGTCTCTGTGGCTTAGCTTTATATCTTAAAGTGAGGTTTGTCAGTTCCCATTTACCACTTGCCGAATATCCCACTTTAAAAATGGTCGAACTAGAAAAAGTTTATTGGATTTTAGTTTTAGTGCTTTCTGTAAGGAAATGGATGATTCTATTGATAGGAGATATTACAATATATATAGTGATGTACATAACGGTTTTATACATTCCTAATTACATATTTAACCTGTGTTACACTTCCCTTCTCTATACGCCCCCTCAAGATGGAGGCAATTTCTTGACTCCAATCTTGAAATTTAAGTCTACAAAACGAGGTGGAGGCAGTGGTTTAGTGAGTGCATCAGCCAGCTGATCATCGCCGGAGATATGAGCGACCCTGAGTGTACCGGATTGAATGTTTTCTCGAACAAAATGGTAGTCGATTCCCACATGCTTCATCTTAGAATGAAAGACTGGATTTGCACAAAGATAGGTGGCCTCAATATTATCACAATAGATCACTGGGGCAACTGGTAGAGCAATTCCCAGGTCTGTCAGAAGGGAGCAAATCCATTTGAGTTCAGACGCAGTATTGGCTACTGCTCTGTACTCGGCTTCAGTTGAGGAGCGAGAGACACTTCTCTGCTTCTTGGATGACCACGAGACAGGGCTTCCACCAAAGTAAACAATATAAGCGTTGGTTGATACATAAGTAGCTCTATCACGCCCCCAATCAGCATCCAAGAATGCATGAACTGTGAGAGGAGCATCCCGGCGCAGAAATATACCATGAGACCTAGTACCAGCAAGATACCGAAGAACCCTTTTGACCGCTTGCCAATGCAAATTAGTAGGTTTGTGCATAAATTGTAATAGGCGATTAACGGAGAATGCAATATCGGGACGTGTAAAAGCAAGATATTGCAAACTCCCCACAACCATTCTATACTCTTTAGCATCGACAAGAGGCGTAACAGAGAGAACCGTGAGCTGAGAAGACGAGGACATAGGCGTTGGAACAGGTTTGGCATCTTGCATCTTTGTCTTGAGTAACAGATCGGTAATGTATTTTCGTTGCATCAGATGAAGACCATTCGAAGTGCGTGTGGCTTCAATGCCCAGAAAATAACTCAAGGGACCAAGATCTTTGAGGGAGAAACGACGAGCGAGAGAAGAGTTGAAAGCACGAACAAGTGGAGGAGGACCCGTGATGATGATATCATCAACTTACACAAGTACGTAGACATACGATGTACCTTGTCGATAAACAAACAGGCTGTGATCTCCAACCGAGGTCTTGTACCCAGATTCAAGCAAAAATTTACGCAACTCTTGATACCAAGCTCGCGGCGCTTGTTTCAAGCCATAGAGAGCCTTGCGTAACCGACAAACATGGTGAGGACGGTCACGATCAACAAACCCGGAGGTTGAGAGACATAAACCTCCTCCTGTAGATTACCCTGTAAAACGCATTATTGACATCGACTTGATGGATCGCCCAGTTTTTCTTCACAGCAATTTCAAGAACAAGTCGAATTGTGGTCGATTTAATCACCGGACTAAAAGTTTCGGAGTAATCAACCCCATATTGCTGATTAAAACCGCGAGCTACCAATCTAGCTTTATACCGAGCAATTGAGCCATCCGGATGATATTTAAGCGTAAATATCCACTTACAGGTTATTACATTCTGAGACGAGGATGGAGGAGTAAGATCCCACGAGTGCTCTCGGAGTTGTGCATTAATTTCCTCAACCATAGCCGCTCTCCAGTTCGGATCACGAAGAGCTTCTGCCACCGTAGTTGGAATACACGGCGTGGATATCACCATAAGACCATATTTGGGATTCGGCTTGCGTATATTGTTTCGAGACCGTGTCTGCATTTGATGTGGTTGTGGTTGCGCAGGCAGTGAAGGTGGCGGAGCAACAGTCGGAGCAATTATCGGGGATGAGTCTGCGGAGGATGAGCTTTCAGAGGATGTGAACCCCGAGTTACTTGATGGACTCGATTGTGGAGCTGCTGAATTTGATGGGCTTGGGTTCAGGCCTGTGGAATCAGACTGGTGAGATGGGCCTGGTGAGGCCTGTGAGGAAAAACCATCTTGAGCCCGCTTCGTTCTGTTTTCGTGAGCCGAAGAAACAGAGGAAGGAGATGACGACGAAGCCGGAGACACCTCAGTTGATGGTGACGACGGATCGGAGGATGCAGAACTCAGATGTAGGCCCGGGGATGAGGCCGATGATGGTGGAGAGGATGGACGGACGACCGGTATCGATGTCGAATATGGATGAGAAACGGACTGAACCGGTGGCTGAATGACGACGTTCTGCACACGAAGCTCAGCAAACGGGAACCTCGTTTCAACAAATTGAACATGACGAGACGTATACAGTCTGCCATTGACAATATCAAAGCATAAATAGGCACTTTGTGTTAGAGAGTAACCTAACAAGACACATGGAGTTGAGCGAGATTCGAGTTTGTTTTGACGATACGGGCGTAACCAGGGATAGCAGAGACAGCCAAACACCTTCAGTTTGAGATAATTCGGTTGTGTGCGAAAGAGCTTATGATACGGTGACTCACCATTAAGTACGTCCATCGGCATACGGTTAATCAAGTACACGGCCGTGGCAAACGCATAAGGCCAATAACTTGGAGGAACAGAGGCATGACTGAGCATGGATAATCCGGTTTCGACAATATGTCTATGTTTCCTCTCCGAGAGACCATTGAGCTCAGGGGTATTAGGTGGCGTTGTGAAATGAGAGATACCATGTAAGGCCAGGAACGACCGCATAGCAATGAATTCTCCACCATTATCAGAATATAATGTGCGTATCCGCGTTTGAAAACAATTCTCGACCAAAGCCTTAAAGGCAATGAAGACATCTTTGACTTGGGATTTGAGTTTTAAAGGGTATAACCATGTGTATCTTGTAAAGTGATCGACTAAGACAAGGTAATATTTGAAATTTTCTGTAGAAGTAATGGGTGAGGACCAAACGTCGGTGTAAACATATTCAAGAGGTTGTGTAGAAACGATTGTGTTTATTGAGAAAGGGAGCTTGTGACTCTTATTAAGAAGACAATCAGAACAAGATAATTGTTTTTGAGTGGAAGAAGAAAGAGGTAATGAAAACTTAGAAACAAGATTTTTGAGAACTTGTAAAGAGGGATGCCCAAGTCGAAGATGCCATGAAGAGAGATCAGTTTTCGGAGAGATAGTGGCGGAGAAGACATTGATGGTATCTTGATAAACCGACCACTCATACAATCCGTTCCTAGTTCGGCCTTGGAGTAACCGGACCCCCGTGCTCAGATCCCTCACCTGAAAATATGCAGGATAGAATTCCACAAAAACCTTATGAGCATTACATAAACGATACACCGAGATCAGATTCTTGCAAAGATCAGGAACATATAGAACATCTTTTAAAGCAAGAGAACGAGATGGTGTAGGGAGTAAAGCAAAACCCGTGTGTGTGATCTTTAAACCGGAGCCATCCGCAATTTGGACCTCTTCCCCACCGGAGTATGGCTGATGGAGAGATAGATTAGAAAGGTCAGACGTGAGGTGATGAGTAGCCCCACTATCCATCACCCAGTTTGCCGGGTTGTAGGACGGAATGCTAGCAGCATTGGCTTGAGGCTGACCGTAAGAACCAGGAGAGGAAGAGTAGTTACCACCCGAAGGCTGAAAACCACGAGCAGACGTGGACAGCTGAGAACACCGGCGGCGCTATGACCAAAACGCCACACAACTGACACCGCCCCTGATATCCTTTGCCGTGACCACCACGGGACGAGGAGGATGAAGAGCCACGAGAGGAGTTACGTGGATTGCGAGACTGGTAGTTGTTGTTATTGTTGGAGTGGCCATAAGACTTGTTGAAAGCAACATTAGCAGTAACAGGAGCGACAGATATAGCGGATGCTTGAGACTGAAGCTTCAGTTCAAAATTAATGAGCTTCTCATGGAGCGCCGGCATTGTGGGGGGAGAGTCACGTCCCTCTATTTGATCAACGATGGGCTTATAGTCTTCTGGGAGACCAGCAAGTAAATATTCAATTTGTTCCTCATGCTCGTACGGTTTGCCTAACGTAGCTAGCTGATCAAAACGAGAGACAAGACCTTGAACATACTCATCAACAGATCGAGTACCTTTACGCCATTGCTTGATCTGTTCTCGGAGTTGTTTGATGTGTCCCCATGTAGGTTTCGCATAGGTAGAGGTAAGAAGAACCCAAATCTGTGTGGTGGTTGACGCCTTAGAGAGGATGGGCTGAATCTCAACCGAGATTGTACCAAGGAGACTCGCAACAATGAGTTGATCCTGTCGTTGCCAAAGAACATACTCAGGATTAGGAATGGTGTGACCTTTACGAAGAACAGTGGAAGTAGGAGCCACGGTCGTTCCATCAAGGTAACCGGCAAGACCATATCCGGCGAGCAAGGCACGGATCTGGCGACTCCACATCAAGAAGTTTGATGCAGTGAGTTTGGTAACGTTCGCCATGTTAACATGGTGAAGTTGATCCGCAGAAGCAGTGGTGATAGTAGCAGAGGTAGGTTCAGCCATGGTGAGAAGGAGAAACAAAGAAGAACACGAAAAAGGAGAAAAGCGGCGAGAGGAAGAGAGTAGAGAAAAAAAATTTTAGGTCTAGGATTTTACTGCTCTGATACCATGTAAGAAAATGGATGATTCTATTGATAGGAGATATTACAATATATATAGTGATTACATAAGGGTTTTATACATTCCTAATTACATATTTAACCTCTGTTACACTTCCCTTCTCTATACTTTCAATAATGTGAAAAATAAAACCCCACACCACATACGTATAAAGTTCAAAAACTTATAAACGCAAATACCACTCAAATCTAAAACACTACCGATTCATACAATCCAATTTTGATGAGAGTCGTATGTAGAGAAAAACATCAGGCCATCCTTAATGGGATAACTTTCTCCCTGTTCTAAGCCCAACAAAATAATAAAAAATGTAATAGTGGGCTTAGATCAAAAATTTTGATCTTGGTTCAGAACTGATCTAAAGGGTGTTCTAATATTTTTCCTCTCTTCTGATTGGTCCAAAAAAAAATTGAGAAGGCTAATTTTTTCATTTCTTTCATTCGCAGTAAATCGTGTGTAGGGTTTGTTTCTCCTTCTGTTCGATATCGCATTTAGGTGATGAGTCTGTTGTTCTCTCTTAGGCTATCTCTGATTTCTCCTTACGCTATTTTGTAACTGAGCGATGAGGTTGAAGAAGATGGCGGCGAGGCACCGCGGCTGCTGGAAGAAGAGTTTTCACGGGAAGGAAAAGCTTCTATGAGGTTTTTAGTCTCAGAGGAATCCGAGTCAACCGGGTTGACCCGGGTTTCATTTCCTGCTCCTTCAAGGTCCCTCTTCGTTTGACGGTTCGTCTCTCTCTGTCTCAATCCTTGACTTTGCAATGGGAATTGGATAATTTGAGTTTATAAGATGAGAAGTCGATTGATAGTATTAGCAGTGAGTGATGATCCGAATTTGATTTGTGTCTCCACTGAGCCATCTTGCAAGAGAAGATATCCTCCTTTACTATTTATATAGATTGTAGTTGTAGCTTGGAATTGCATTTTTTTTGGTTTATTACTAACTTGTTTGAAACTTGAACAGAATCATCAAGACATTTTTTTATATAGTATTAGCGTAGTTTGTTACTTTTAAGTTTGATAATGGCAGAATAGAGACGGGAATTAATCTAGCTAATAGTGCTATTGCAATCTTGTTTCCTTTCTAAAGCTATACTTGGTTGGTATATGCGCTTTAAAGGGAATGACCACAAGCCTACTTTAGTTTTTGTACTACACTTAGTTGTTCCTGCAGATTGCTATAAACTGATTTTGTAGTTTGTGTCTCTTAACTATGATTTTCAGAAGATTACCTTGAAATGTATTTGTTTGCTTTATTAGACTCCTCTAGGCCTAAATATCAAAAATGTTCTCATTACATGTACTCTTGTTTCTTTGGTGAATAGGTCTATCTAGACTCACAACAAATGAAAAGCTTCAGGATGGATTTGCTTCTTTTGGGGAGCTGGATTTGTATGATACATATAATGCCTTCTCATTTTAACTAGAACTCTTTCACAAATGTTTTGCTGATGTGTTCAAGGTTCTGTTCAAATGTAAGGCCTGATTTAATCTGTCAAAGTATATTGCTTAGTCCTATATCCGTTGCGGATGCAGGCTGGAACATGTTATATTTCCTTTGGGGTGTATTCCGAGGAAGAAAACAGAGTTGCTCTAATCCACTCAAGAGCACACCTCTTCCGGCGTCTTGTGTTTTGCCAAATATGGAGAAAGCTTCTTCTTCTCGTGAGATTTTTCACCATGAGAATCCAAGCAGCAGAGAGTCTTTGACTGATCGCACATTGAGCAGAATGCAATTGTGCATGGAGGTGGGTTGTTCTACTCCTCAGCTAGTTATAGAAATCTTACTCTCAGGTGTCTTTTAGTTTGGAGTCTTCTAGACAGTTGCTAGTTATATTTTTTGTTTCATAAAAATTTGGTATTGTATTTTGAATTTATGTATGAAATAAAATCAGATTCTTGAAGCTTTATGTATGAAATATATTTTTTGTTTCATAAAAATTTCAATATATCTTTATTCTAAGAACATCAAAATTAGTTCCCCCATTTTTTTTACCTATGATCTTAACAACTGATCTTAGATTATTTTCACTATATATTTAATCTAAGAACACAAAAAAAAGTTCTCCCATTAACCCTCATAACCAAAATACAAAGATAATGATCAAAAGTGCAAAAGAAAAAAAAAAAAGAAAAAAAAAAAAAGGTGCATGTCAGAGAGTTCAACTACATAATGTATATAGACTGAAACCAATTTGTAGATACATAAAGCAACCAATTTATGTATATAGACTGAAATCAATAAAAAGATTCATAACCAAAACTGTAACTCCTCTTATCAAGAAGAAGATGATGATCAGAGAGACATTCAGACGTGTAAAGAGTGAAAAACAAAGTTGTCAGAGTCTCAGAGATCAAAATCAGATTGACACGTGGCAATCACGAGCTCTCTTTATATTACGTGGACAATTTTGCCACTCACTTCTTCCTCTGCCACTCTCATTTTTTTAAAAAATCATTCATGTTTTGTGTTAGCTCTCAAACAATGGCGTACAAATCCCTAAATTCAATTACCAAATCCGACATCGAAGCTCTAGGTATCTCAGGCGATGTCTCCGAGAAGCTTCTCAAAGATCTCGACGAGATTATCCGTTGTTCCGCCACGCCGGTTGAGTTATGGGTTCAGGTTTCTCGGCGGATCTTGCATCCTGACCTCCCTTTCTCTTTTCACCAGATGTTGTATTACGGTTGCTACAAAGACTTCGGACCCGACCCACCCGCTTGGATACCCGACCCGTATGTTTTACTTTACTCATGAATTGATGATTTTTCTCCGTACCTTTCAGATTCTTTATTTGATGTATTGGAAATTGTATATTTTTAGGAAGGTTGCTTCTTCAACTAACGTAGGCAAGTTGCTAAAAAGGCGTGGTAAAGTGTTGTTAGGTGATGATTACAAGAACCCTGTTTCCAGTTTCTCCACTTTTCAAGAATTCTCTGTATCAAATCCTGAGGTTAACATTTTTTATTTATTTAGTGTTGATTTTTTTTTTTGTAAAGCATTTGATCTTCATGAATCAGCTGTTGATTACATCTTCATGAACAGGTGTATTGGAAAATTTTGCTGGATGAGTTAAACATAGTGTTCTCTGTACCTCCTAAGTGTATTTTAGAGAAGGATACCTCTGGAGTTAATCCTGGAGGTAATTGGCTTCCTGGTGCTTACTTGAATCCTGCTAGAAATTGTTTGACTCATGGTTTCAAGAGAAGATTGGATGATGTTGTGATTCGATGGCGTGACGAAGGCAGCGATGATCTTCCTGTTAATACTATGACACTTCTCGAGTTACGATCACATGTCTGGTATGTAAATTCTCATCCTTGTGTGGCCTTTTGTTAGTTAAAAAAAGGAATCTTTTTTATGTTATGGTTTTTTTCTATATATATAAAATCATGCCGAACTAGTGTTGTATGATGTGTAGGTTGGTTGCACATGCTCTTAGTGCTTTGGATTTGGAGGATGAGTCAGCGATTGCGGTTGATATGCCTATGAATGTTGAGTCTGTGATCATATACCTTGCCATTGTCTTAGCTGGCCATGTGGTTGTTTCCATTGCCGATAGTTTCTCTCCCCGTGAAATATCAACACGGCTTAAAATTTCAAAAGCTAAAGCCATATTTACTCAGGTAAATTTCTCATGAGTCTTTGATGGATGGATAGTGGAGGACCTGAAGGTATAAACTTTTCTGTTAAGCTGTTTTATAGTGTGATGTGATGGTTTTAGTGATGAATTTTTTTGCGTTTTCCTTTGGAATTTAGTTAAGGTTGTTGCCAAAATATGAACGGTTGTTAGGTGATCTGTGCATTTTTAAACAGTTAAAAGCCTAGCTGTTACTAATTTCTTTTTGAATTGTTTCATAATGAGTCTTTGGTGGATGGATAATGAAGGTGCACTCTTTGTTGTTAAGCTATATTATAGTGTGATGTGATGGTTTTAGTGATGAACTATATGCGTTTGCCTTTGGAATTTAGTTAAAGTTGTTGCCAAAATATGAACGGTTGTTAGGTGATTTATAAACAGTTAAATAGCCTAGCTGGAAAAAGCCACTTTGTTTCAATTATTGTAATGGTCCCTGTGTATAAAAAGCAGCATATAACATTGTTTCTACTCATCTTATTTTAGATTTTTAAGTTTTCATTTTAATTCTTTGCAGGATGTGATCATTCGTGGTGATAAAAGTATTCCCCTCTATAGGTGAAATTTTAGTAATCCAACAGGACTGGTTTTATTTCAAGATGTTGGCTGTAAAATTGGTCTCACATTATCTATTCTATTCTGCAGACGAGTCGTTGATGCAGAAGCACCTCTGGCAATTGTTGTCCCAGCTAGGGGCTCTAGCTGCAGAACGAAGCTGCGCGAGAAGGATTTGTCTTGGAACAACTTTTTGGGGAATGCAAGAAGTTTGAGGTACTGTCTACTAAATTTTCATATCACCTCTCAGTTTCCAGTTAGAAATGGAAAACAACTGCAAAACATTGTTGCTATGGTTAATGATGGTCTAATGTGACAACTAAAGTGATTGTCCTGAAAGTGAAATCTAATTCCTATGATATTGTTTGAGGAACACTTAGATCTTGCTGTTCCAAATTCCTGGGGATTTAGAAATGATATGCTATATTGTTCAAACAGAGGCGTGGAATATGTTGCGGTAGAGAAACTAGCTGGAGCTTACACAAACATCCTTTTCTCATCAGGAACCACTGGTAGACCAATGAACCAGACTGGATCATGTTATGTAGATGAGGATGTGGGGTGTTAAGTTACCAAGTTTTTGATTTCTGGTGTAGGTGAGCCAAAGGCTATTCCATGGACGAACATTTCACCTCTGAAGTCTGCTGCTGATGCTTGGTGCCACTTGGATGTTCATCGGGGCGATGTTATTGCTTGGCCGACCAACCTTGGGTGGATGATGGGTCCATGGCTTGTTTATGCTTCCTTGATAAACGGGGCTTGCATGGGATTATACAATGGATCACCTCTTGGTCCTGCGTTTGCCAAATTTGTGCAGGTACGCCAATTTCATAGTTTAAACCGAAAGAAAAACCATAAAAGGGACAAAAGAAAAACTCATTTTGTGCAAACATCAAATGGGAGCTATGAAGGACTGTGGATTCATTGCATGATTGACTGTGCAAATAATTCCACAAATAAACTAAAACAGCAAATTTACCATATGTTTATATTCTGGGGTTAGGATGCCGAGGTATCAGTGCTAGGCGTGATACCAAGCATTGTCCGGACATGGCAAAACTCGAACTCTACTTCTGGCTATGACTGGTCACGAATCCGGTAATACAGAAAGTGCATATTCAGAATGTTCTTGAGCCTAAATTATATTTGTGGCGCGGATCTTAGATGTTTTGAGAATAATAAGTAAACTAATGTTTTTATGCCACCACTTGTTCTTTGAGAAACAAAACTATCTATTTTGGTTATATATTGTGGCATATGTTGTTGTTGAAGCCAAGAAGATATGTCTATGCAGTAACATTAATTTTTTATATTGATACTTTCTCAACAGTTGTTTTGGTTCCACTGGTGAAGCTTCAAATGTAGACGAGTATCTATGGCTGATGGGCAGAGCACATTACAAACCTGTAATTGAGTATTGTGGCGGAACTGAGATTGGAGGCGCTTTTATCACAGGTTCTTTGCTTCAACCTCAGTCACTGTCTGCTTTTAGCACAGCTGCCATGGGTTGCAAGCTTTTCATTCTCGGTGAAGATGACAATCCAATTGTAAGAAACTCTATAATGTCATAGATGATTGAGTGTTTCTTCTGAAAGATCTTACGGTATGAAGTATGTATGATCTCTATTCTTTCTTCTTCGTTTTAGCCTCCATATGCACCGGGAGTAGGTGAATTGGCTCTCTGCCCGCACATATTTGGAGCTTCAACCACTCTCCTGAACGGAAATCACTACAAAGTTTACTTCGAAGGAATGCCCACCTTCCAAGGACAGGTATTCCAACTCTAGCCATATATATATACAGAGGTTTCCATTGGTTTTAAGTCTGTGGCTTACCTTCTATTCGATAGATTTTACGAAGGCACGGAGATTTATTTGAACGGACCACAAAAGGACATTACCGTGCTCACGGACGTGCTGATGACACAATGAATCTTGGTGGCATAAAGGTAGCCTTACTGCATTCTTATATAGTATTGAAATATGTACCAGCCTAACAGTCTGTATCATCATCACATATCATATCCTGTTAATTGGTTTTGTGCAGGTTGGTTCTATTGAGATCGAACGAGTGTGTAACTGCGTTGATGACAATGTTCTGGAGACAGCAGCCATTGGTGTTCCTCCTCCAAGTGGTGGTCCTGAGCAGCTAGTAATCGCTGTTGTGTTCAAGAATTCGGAGTTATCAAATAACGATTTGAGCCTCTTGAAGAAGACCTTCAACTCTGAGATACAAAAGAAACTGAATCCATTGTTCAAGGTTTATTATTTATTATATACAGAAACAACAAACACAAGAGAGAGAGAGAGTTCATAAGTTGTTTTGTGGTTTCAGACAACAATCGGGCTAATGTGTGTGTTTTTACATTTGATAGGTATCATCTGTTGTGACTCTGCCTTCTTTACCGAGGACGGCAACAAATAAGGTTATGAGAAGGGTTCTAAGGCAACAGCTTACTCAAACCGGTGTACTTAACTCAAAGCTATAAGAGGCAAATTGCTCTCCAATACCAATTGTTGGTTTGGCATTCACATAAAAACCACATTTGTAGTCTTTGTTGTAAAATCCACATCTACGTATTGTCTGTATCAATAATAAATGATTCTCAAATCACATAAATAAAGAGAGGATCTTAGTTTGTACATACATGTAATGAGATCCTTGCCCATTAAAGACATATTTGTTCGACTGTTCCTCTGTTTAAAAATTTATATTGTAACAAAAAAAGTGAATGGAAGAATATTAAATACGATTTGCTGTCCAAGACGCAACATGTACACAAAGATTCCGACTCTTGGTGATAGAGATGTGTCATATTAAGTATTTGGCAAATATCAGGGGTGAGATTGAAATATTTACTAAATACATGGACATAAACGTAAAATTTGAAAGATGAGGAGTGATTCGCTAATGTACGCGAGGCGGTGCATAATAGCAACTAACACGCTTATCTTCACTTTTCATATACACAAAACGTCGTAAGCTAAGTTCATCATCTTCAGCCGAAGCCTAAGCTCAAAAACGCCGTCGGGTTAGTCCGGCGGAGGAACCACCATGTCTTCGTCTCTTCTTCTCTCCGGTACTACTGTATCTTCTCCGTTCATCGCTCCATCAAAGCTGTAATCTTTCTCTCTCTCTCCCTCTTCGTCTTTTATTAGGGATTTTGAATTAGCTCGTCGCAATTAGCTGGTGCTTTGTTCCAGTCGGAGCCGGAAAATTTTAGGGTTTTGCTTCTGTAAGTCCCAGGAATTGAATTCTTAATAGCTTATGTAATCGTTGTTTTCTGGTTCTTCAGTTCTCTCGTACGAAATTTCAATAAGTCATCGCTCTTACCATTTCGGAATGCTCCAAGAAGCGTAACAAGTGTTAAGTGCACCCTTGATTCTTCGTATGGAGGTATTTTCTTCTCTTCTCCCTCAATTTAGTCACTTTCGATTAGGATTTGGTACTTTCTTATCCAAAAATTTCATCTTTTTTTTTTTTTTTTTTTTTTGTTGTTGGAACAATTCGAATGATTTGGTGTAGAGTTCACTTTCTAAAGCTTTGAACTTTTGTAGTTGTTGCTCATGTCTTTTAGCTTACTACTATCTGAATGACTTTGTTATATAGGCAATGCCCCCACGTTTCCCAGGACCAGAGTTTGGGACCCGTATAAACGTCTAGGAGTTAGTCCATACGCTTCAGAGGAAGAAATCTGGGCTTCTCGTAACTTTCTCTTACAGCAGTACGCTGGACATGAGAGAAGTGAAGAATCTATTGAAGGGGCCTTTGAGAAGCTTCTAATGTCTAGTTTTATTCAAAGGAAGAAGACTAAGATCAATCTTAAAACAAGGTTGAAGAAGAAAGTTGATGAATCTCCTCCTTGGCTCAAGGCTCTTCTTGATTTTGTTGAAATGCCTCCCATGGATACTATATTCAGAAGACTTTTCCTCTTTGCCTTCATGGGTGGTTGGAGTATCATGAACTCAGCTGAAGGCGGTCCTGCGTTTCAGGTTTGTTACTACTTATACTACGGCCTTGTTAATCTTTAGTATACTATCTAGTGTAGCAGATGATCAGCTAATCTTTTATACTAGACACCTTAGCACAGGATAAAGTTGACGAGTTCCTCTTCTTATTCTGTTTTGCATATATGGTTTCTGATTTCTTTGGCTGTACTTTTAGGTGGCGGTATCATTGGCTGCGTGCATATATTTCCTGAATGAGAAGACAAAGAGCTTGGGGAGAGCTTGTCTAATCGGGTAAACTCCTCGTCCTATCAAATTAGCTGAAATAAAAACTCAAAGGTCACTCGTTGTTTCATGATCTGTTTGGCTTTTATGATTTGCAGAATTGGAGCATTAGCGGCTGGGTGGTTCTGCGGTTCACTAATCATTCCCATGATTCCGACTTTACTCCTTCACCCGACATGGACACTCGAGCTCCTAACATCACTGGTCGCTTATGGGTTTTTGTTTCTATCTTGTACTTTCCTCAAGTAAGTTGCGGTTTCATCCAGACACTTTTTGTTCTTTTGCCCACAACATTTACAGAACGTTGCTTTGCGATTATTAGTGAAGTTGTTAAGTGTTCGATTGATTTCTCATTCTCTTAAAAAAAATCAATCGGGTTCCAAAGTAACTAACCCTTCAAGAAAGATTTCAGTTTCTACTGTCCTCTCAAACTTTGACGAGTAATCAAAGTTATATCATTATGACTTTATGAGTGAAACATAAAATAAGTCGTTCATTGAATCCTGGGGTCTATTTCTCGATTCACATTTGTTCTGAACTTTTCGAGCAATACAAAAATAAAACTGAGTGATGGGTATTTCCAAGGCGGTACCATTCAGTCTCACCGGATTAATAAAACGTATCAATAGATACTTTCTTCCTTGTTTACTGGAAACTCTCCAGTCTATCATTGAAAGAACAATCAGAAACCTGGTTATACATACAAGTTTATGTGTATTGATGTAAACCTGGCTAATCAAACCAAGAATTTTCTTCCAAAACTATGTAAATTCGACGTCAAAATCGACCAGCTCAATTGTGTATACGAATCTTTCTTTCTTTTTTTTTTTTTTTTTTTTGAATAAATGTTAAATTATATTCAAAAGAAATAAACGTTTTACAAAGCTTGTTTTAAATTTTAGGTACTGTTAAAACCATTGAAAAAAAAATTACATAACCATTAATTATACTTGGTAGAGCGAAGCAGCAAACCATGGTTGAAGAAGATGGTCCCCTCCAATGGTGTTGAGTCAGTTGCGGACAGTTTTATCGAACTGTTGAACGATCATAGTCTCCTGAACCGGTGTCTCCCCATGTCGCCGAGCATTGCGCTCCCGCCACAAGGTATGAATTGCAGCCTGGTAAGTATAACCCAACAGGAAAGATGTTGTGTTATCCAAAACGTTTCCATTAAGTAAGGAGATGATATCAAAACAGTTTGCTGTATATCGATCCTTGAGAAGACCTTCCACAAGTTCGCGCCACACCTTCTGTGAGAAGGAGCAGAGAAAAAACAAGTGCTCTCTTGTTTCCAGCGGATGGTTACAGAAGACACACGCCGTGTTAACATTTCGATTCCATGTCCGCATTCTCTCCCCTGTTGAGACTCTGTTTTTCACCACTAACCAGGTTATAAAAGCAAATTTCGGCGTTGCAAATGGGAACCAGATAGCTTTATGGTTCGGCATAATAGGCTTGGCTTCGCGTATAAGAGACCAAGTGTCCTTTGTCAGAAACCGTTTACGATAGATATCATTGTTCCCTTTCCATAGTGCCACATCTTGTTGGCCCGAGGTGCATGAGAGCTTGCATTTCCGTATTTCCTCTTCAACAAGGTTAAAGAAAGGTTGTCTATGAGTTCTTCGCCTAGAAATGTTCATAGCAGTAGCCACAGAGCCAGTTAGCGGGATACCAAGGTCAATGGAACCCCTATCGCCAAGTTTGTCGTGTAACCGACCTTAAGAGCTCCAGTCATCAAACCAAAAGGAGGATGAGCGGCCATCATGAACCTCAACACGGTGAAACATTTTTGCTGTGTTTCTGTATTTAAGGAGTTTCCTCCAAATCCAAGACCCTGAAGACGTGTTACTTTTTTCCGACCACAAGGATCCTGAACGGATAAGATGACGTTTGGTCCAATTCACCCATAAAGAATCTTTGACAGACAAAATTCTCCAAATCAACTTTAGGGTACTAATCTTATTAGCCTCCTCTATTGATCGGAGTCCTAAACCACCTTCAGCCTTGGGTAAGCAAACCTCTGACCATGCAACCTTTGCCTTTTTTGTATTCAGAGAGGGACTGGACCAGAGAAAGGCAGCGCATAGCTTGTTGATTTCTGCAATACAAGCTTTCGGGAGACGAAACGCAGCAATCCAAAAATTTATAGTGCTAAAAATGACTGAGCTGATGAGTTGCAGTCGACCAGCAAAGGAGAGAGATCTTGCTATCCATGAATTGATTTGCGATCTGATCTTTTCAGTGAGGGGAAGGAAATCCTCCGAGGACATCTTCTTTGTCAAGAGGGGGAGACCAAGGTATCGGACTGGCAAAAGGCCAGACACAAACGGAAACTGTTGTAGTTTCTCTGCACGAGCCTCAGGAGGGATACCAGCCATGTAGATCGTGGATTTTTCAATGCTTATGTGCAAACCTGTGTGTTTAGCAAAATCCTCAAAAGTTTCCAACACACCTTCAATAGAACTCTTTTCCCCATCCACAAAAACAACAAATCATCAGTAAAACAGAGGTGAGTTAGTGGCATTGACTTACAGTACGGGTGATAACCAAATTTGGCGTTCTTAGCAGCCATGTCCAATTTGCAAGAGAGGACATTCATACAAATTACGAAGAGATACGGACTCAGTGAACAACCCTGTCTCAAACCTCTTTTGCTCCCAAAATATCCTGCGAGCTCCCCATTTACTTGTACAGAGAAAGAAGCCGTGGTTATACAGACCTGGATCCATCGAATAAATGTTTCAGGTATATCCAAAGCTCTTAATGTGTTGAGAAGGAAACCCCACTGAATAGAATCAAAAGCTTTTGAGATGTCGATTTTCATAGCACACCGTGGAGAGATATTGTCTTTGTGGTAGTCCTTAACAATTTCTGTTGCCATGAGTAGGTTCTCCATCAGAAGTCTATCCTTGACAAAAGCAGATTGAGTGGACGATATGAACTTTGGCAGCAAAAGCTTGAGACGATTAGCTAGTATCTTGGAGATGATCTTGTATAGAACATAACAGCAAGATATCGGTCTGTAGTCCCTCATGACTAGCGCTTTCTTCTTCTTAGGTATTAGAGCTAATATAGTTGAATTAACTCCTTTTGGCAGAAATCCTGTTTGGAAGAAGGATTGGATAGCAATGACACAGTCCTCCCCCACCACAGACCAAGATTCTTTGAAAAATTCCACGTTAAACCCGTCAGGACCAGGGGATTTGTTTGCCGGCATAGAGAACAAAACTTTGGTGATCTCGTCTTTTGTCACCTCTTTGGTGAGTAAGGTCTTGTCACTATCAGCACATTTGAAATCCAACACGTCTGCAAGTTCTTCAACTGACCATTCTGCATAGTCATTTGGTGTATAAGAGAGAAATTCCCTCAGTCTTAATTTGCTCTTTAGAACTGACCACACTCCCATCAGCACACTGAATCTCCTTTATGCTATTACGAATCTCTCGTAAACGTGCAGAAGCATAAAATGCTTTATTGTTCTGATCTCCTACTTTCAACCAGTGGAGTTTCGCCTTTTGTTGGAGGTAGCGCTCCTCAATATCAGCTAGAGACCGCCATTTTGCGTAGGCTTCCGCCTCATCACGCACAGCTTGCGGTGAGGGATGCGTCATTGTCACCCGTTGCAGGTTGTAGAGGCGAGAATAAGCCTCTTTAGTGTGTTTGGTGATATTACCAACCACTTGTTTCCCTAGATTCCGTAGCAGAGGTTTAAGTCCTTTTAAGGACTTTGAGAAACGGTGCATTGCAGATGTAGACAGGATCAACGGTGGAGCTTCTCTCTATTTATCCGCAAGAACCTGTTTGTAATCCAGAAGTGACGCAACAACATTAACGAACTTAAAGGGTCTCTGAACTCGGGGAGCCTCCTCCGAGATGTAGAAACGGCATCTTAAATGGTCCGAACAGGCACCAGGTTCAAAACCCGAATATGAGTGCCTATAGTCCTGAAGCCACTGCTGATTAACTAGAACTCTGTCTAGTTTTTTGCAGATTACACCATCATCTCGCTTATTACACCATGTATAACGCTGACCCTGATAGCTCATGTCAATAAGTTCACAGTGACGAACACAGTCCTGGAAATCTCCCATACCCGGGGGAATCATTGGAGAAGAAGAGTAGAGAGAGTGATCTTCATTCTCCAAGATTTCATTAAAATCACCCCCAATTAGCCATGCCTTATCACGAAATAGTGGAGAGTCATGATGGTGCCTGAGATCTGACCAGAGAGCTTTTCTTTCAGCCACGAGGTTAGAGGCATAAATAAATGATACAAAAAACTCTGGTTTGCTATCAATGCTAACTGAGACTGTTATGAGCTGCGATGTTTTATATATTGGAGTAACACGCACGTTATCTCTCCAAACCAGCCAAAGCCTACCCAATCGATGCTCTTCATAGTTTTTGATGAGCGACCAATGAGCAAAAACCGAACTAAAAATACGATCAACTTGTCTTTCCTTTACCTTCGTTTCAATCAAACAACCAAAATCAAACCGACCCTGATTTAACCATTCCCTCACCACTCTGTTCTTCTCTTTTCTGTTGAAACCACGAATATTCCAAAAAAACCCTGACATCAGAGATTTCTTGGAGTGTGCCGTGTCTTAACTTTGTTTGGAATCTGACTCCTAGTGCTCTGAGTACCAGTTGCAGATAAAAATTTGTGTCCCTCCTTTGAAGCGCGTGGGAGAGATTGCCTGATAGGTTTCTCGACACCACCTTCATCCTGAGGAATGCCCACTGAGGTCGTGGAAACCACAGGGATTTGAGCGACACCAGAACCAGGTAAGTCACTTGCACTCTGTTTAGTTGGACCTGACAAAACCTCATCTGTCTCCTCTTTGTCACTAAGACAGGAAAAGGAGTTTGAGATAAGAGAGCTGTCGTTACGAGGAGGGTCCACCAGTTTCCTAGGACTGCAAACCCCCTTAGTTGGTGTACTCCAACCCGCATCAGGATTGGGACCTTGATTAACTGCATTTGGCTCCGCAACAAGTGTAACTGGTAGCCCTGCAACAGGTAACTCAGTGGAAATAGAATCACCAGAAGCAACGGGGAGAGAGGACTCCGCCACTGCAGTGGGATTCAACCCCTCTTGACTAGCAGTAACCTGACTAACAGGAGCTAATCCTGGTCCCGGTTCCCCTGGTAGAGACTTTTTGGATAGACAATCAGAAGAGACATGCCCTCTAGATGTTCTGAATGTTTAAAATGGGTGTATACGAATCTGCCAAAACTCTTGCTTGCCGTTACGATATTTATGTATAATATACTCATGTACAGGATGAATCAAAATTACCTTTACATTATACATGAAAAAAAGAAAAGATACAGGAATCAACATAATGGAGGAAACGGTGTTTAGCAAAGTAGTATTCTCCCCATTCTGTTGTCTCTTTCGTGTGAGTCCATATCAGTCAGCTATTATAATATTAATTAAAAAAAAAAATTCAATCGGTCAATATTTAAACACCATGATTCCTCGTGTTGTTAAAGACTTCTCTAGTCGTTTCTAAACATTTTTTCTAGACTAGAGCCATTCATCAGTTGCTAGATATGCAAACATATTGAAGAACAATTTTGAATAATACCCATATGTAGTTATATATGAATAAATATCCTTCGGTTTGTGGGTAGCTAATAAAGCATCAGAAAGAAGGACGAGATTAAGTGAAGAAGTGAGAGATGCCATAAAAGAACGTGGAGGGCTTTGCACCGACTACGACAGTTGCCACAAGATTTGTTCGGACTGTATAATCAAGCAATGTATCTTCAAACAATGTTTTTGCTTTAAGTGCTTCTTTCGTCCTTCACAACCAATTTTACGTGTTACTTGATCCACATACATATGTAACTCTTTTTTTTTCTGTTTATTTTTATCCAAACTAAAATGTGTGAGCAAAAGTGAATTATTAATTAGAATACATTGGAATAGTCTGTCTATTATGCAATGCTCAGATATTATGAAGGTTCCTGCCATTGCATTTACACATTAACATAACCAAAACCCATTTTTGTCAAACCAATATTTATAACAAAGACAATTATATTTCACTAGAAGAAACATCACACCAACTAATTAATATTCAAAATAAAAATTGAAGAAATAATAAATTAATTAGGAAACAAAGTGGAAGGAGTTTTAGAGGAACCGGCGCTTCCATGGAACACGATTGTTATTTCTGACACAGCAGCCGCATGAGTAAAGAAGCACGACGAGAAGTATGAGAAGAAGATTAAACAAGAGAAGAATCCTCCATCTTTTTCTTACCCCTTTTAAAACTCCAATCTTACACGACTCACACGCGTAACATAACTGGCTCTGGGTGTTACTCCATGCTTTACAATCCCCTACCATCACCGCAGTTGATGTCTCCGGAACTGTCCAGAACGTGGCATTCTTTGATTCCAACCCACACTCTACGGGAGGCCGACAACAACCAAACTAAACGAAAGAAAAATGAAACAAAAACCGTTTTTAAAACATTGTTAAATAAGAACCGCTGATAGATTGTTGTCTAGTTTTGCAAACATAGAAATGTATAAACACATACCTGCACGTTCGAGAGATGTTTGGAGTCGAAGTCAACGTCTTGTGGACCAAACCTCTTACAAACCCTAGAATCAGACAAACATTTGGTGATCCCTTCCCAGTTCTTCCCTCGAAGGAAATGGTTCCCGATCCAGTTCTGGAGATCTCCGGTCTTGGCATGACCTATTCCTTTGCCGGAAAACACTTTTCCGGCGGTGGGATTGGTGACAAGGAAGATGAAGACAGAGAGAGCAAGGAGAAGAAGGATGGAGAGGAAGAGGAAAAAAAGGTAGAGAGTGATGATGATGTGGCTACCGTAGAGTGCAGCGACAAGGCCTAAGGAGGAGATGAAGAATAGGAGAGTCGCTGTCACGATGAGAGGGTTTTGAACGAAGCGTTGACACTGTGATGGACCGTGAACGAAGACGTAGATGGAGAAAGATAGAGTTGCGAGGCCGATCAATGCGAGGATTGCATTGGTTGTTATTACAGCGGCATTGCTTAGCCGTAGCATTGTTTATGGGCGGTTATTTTGGCCGGAGAGAAGGAAGAGAAGTAAAAGTGCGGTTGTGGAGAAAAATGAAAACGTCTCAAGTGTGATTGATATTAAATACTTGTCTATACGATGATTAAAAGGGAATGTTTAACTTGTTTCACGTAAACAATTTGTAAAATGTGTGAGTGTTTTTTTTGTTTTTAATTAGAAAATGTGTGTACATAAGTTCATTAAATTGTATAGTTTGTTTTTTTTTCTTTGGTTGACGACTTATGATAATTTTTTTGGTTTTATTTGAAAAATAAATTCTAAAGAATAACTTTCCAAATTTAAGTTATTATATACGCAAATTGAAATTTAATTATGTGTCTTAAAAAACATGTGGCTTTTTTTTTTTTTTGGGTAGTAAATAGTAGTAATAACGGTTATTGTGAGTAAGTTTGTCTTTCTACGTACGTGGCAAATGTTCTCACCCCTCCTGACATTGGCCATAAATTACGTGATTACCACATCGGCTTCGGCCACTACGTTCCAACGTGGTCTCCACTAACTACTTAATTTATCTGAGGTTTTCTGGACGGTGTTGAATTACAAGCCCTTTGACTTTGCCTCTCCATTTCTGTTCGTATATAAGAAAATTTGTATAAATATCATATGAGAACGATTGTTTTCTATGATTTTAAAGAAAATGAGTTCGAATTTATGGTGTGGGTGAACATAGTAAAATCACTTCATCCAATATTTCATGACTAATAATAACCCACATCGTTTAGTTAAAAAGAAATGTAATAAAACATTTAGATTAGAATAGCTAGTGAAGAAAATAATGGAAAATTCAAATATTGTAGAGTTAATTACATTGGAAAAGAGAGTTCTATATCTCAATCTGTTTTGATGATGATCGTAAGCATAATTGTATTCATCTAGAATTGAATTAGCAGAATATTTTGTTCACTGTGCTCTCCTTTCCATTGGTCTTGCTTATTACTGTTTTCTAGATAATCCTTTTTAATAGACCACAAGCTTTGGAAGTAGATAATTTAATTAGTATTACTTGTTTTCATGTTACCTATAATATCGGATTCGATTGACGACAGAGAGCGGTGTAAGAGCATCATTACTCAGTCTCCCACGTAAGTTACTCAAAAATTAATTAATTTCTCCTCTTCAGTTTCTTTAAACGCTTTTTTTAATAACATCTACAGATGATAGTCTTCCATATTCTCTTGCGAATTCTGCAATCATAAACAAACAAAAAAAACAAACCTTTTAATATTCACTAATAAAGAACAAACCTATACAATCTAAAACACAAAGACAGTTCATCTTTTTACAATCTAAAACACAAAGACAATACCTCACACTGTTGGATTAAGCTTGAAGAGAGCTTGAAGTTATCCTAAACCTATTTGGGAATTAAGTTACTTGAGAGATAAGGACTTTATTTGTTTAGGAGCTATCTAAACATATATTTCCAAGTAGGATTAGGACTAAGGTGTTTTCTCTCGGTGTTATAAATATGTCTGCAGTTGTGTTGCAGAACATAAGTTTTATAAGAGAGTTTGTAGTTTGAGAGATTGGAGAGCCTTAGGTTTTGAGTTATTTTCCTAAGAGATTAATAAAGAGAGCAAGTTCTTTGTTAGTTATCTTTCTTCAAACTATTGTCTTGTGAAACTATATTTGGTATCAGAGCGTGGAGATCAAGAATCTGTGAAAAGATGACAGACGACGGAGGTTCAGATAACAAAGATAAGCAAATCGCAGTCCCCGGAGACAAACCAAAAGATGGAACAACATCGTCATCGTCCTCAATATCATGCCCTATGCTAAACACAACCAACTACTCGGTTTGGGCCATCAAGATGAGTTTTGTGCTCAAAGTCAACAAAGTCTGGGAAGTGATCGAAGCAGAGTCGATCGATAGTGACAAAAACAACCTAGCTATTGCTTTGATTCTGCAATCCATACCAGAAGCTCTTATACTGCAAGTCGGAGCTTTAGGCATAGCAAAGAAGGTTTGGGAAACCATTCAAACTCGACATGTAGGAGCAGAGAGAGTCAAAGAGGCTAGGCTACAGACCTTAATGGCTGAGTTTGACAGACTCAAGATGAAGGAATCAGAAACTGTTGATGATTTTGCAGAAAAACTTTCTGCAATCTCTTCAAAGACAGCTTCTCTTGGAGAAACAATCGAAGAATCAAAATTGGTGAAGAAATTCTTGAAGAGTCTTCCAAGGAGAAAGTTTATACACATGGTTGCTTCTCTCGAGCAGGTATTAGATCTCAACACTGTGAGTTTTGAGGACATTGTTGGTAGGATGAAAGCATATGAGGAACGAATTGCTGAGGAAGAAGATGTTCAAGAGGATCAAAGCAAACTTATGTTTTCTAATACTGAGTCACAAAGCCGAGAGTACAATGGAGATTACAGGGGCAGAGGACGTGGTGGAAGGAACTTCAGAGGACGGGGACGAGGTCGTAATGGTTGGAGAGATCCATCGCATGTTGTCTGTTTTAGATGTGACAAGGTAGGTCACTTTGCTTCCCAATGTCCAGAACGTTTGCTCAAACTTGGTATAGTGGAAGCAAAAGAAGGTAGCGAACATAAGGATACAGAAGAGGCGGATCAACTCATGATGCATGAAGTTGTCTACTTAAACGAAAAATACTGCAGACCAAGTAAGTTCGAAGCCAACAAAGATGGGAATGATGTCTGGTATCTCGATAACGGCGCAAGCAATCATATGACTGGAGATCAGAGGTATTTTGACACACTTGATCAGTCAGTTACTGGGAAAGTCAGGTTTGGAGATGACTCAAGGATTGACATCAAAGGAAAAGGATCAATAGCTTTTATTGACTCATACGGGAAGCAGAGAGTAATGACGGATGTATACTTCATACCGGAGTTAAGGAGCAACATCATAAGCCTCGGACAGGCTACAGAGGCAGGCTGTGATATACACTTAAAGGGAGGCTATCTAACAATGTGTGATCAAGAGGGAAATCTGTTGGTCAAAACAGAGAGATCCAAGAATCGGTTATACAAAGTCAACATGGGATTAACAAATAGCGTTTGTCTGAATTTCTTGACAGCAAGTGAATCAAGTATGTGGCATGCTAGGATGGGACATGTTAATTATGCCACACTATCATCTATGTTCACCAATGAGCATGTGTTGGGAGGACCGAAGAAACCACTTGATAAGGAGATTTGTAGCTCTTGTCTTCTTGGAAAACAGCCCACACGACCGTTCCCACAGGCAGCTAGTTTTCGAGCTACAAAGAAACTTGAACTTGTACATGGAGATCTTTGCGGTCCTATAACACCCTGTACAAGTGCTGGAAGTCGATACGTATTTGTGCTCATTGACGACTATTCACGGTACATGTGGACCATTCTTATCAAGGAGAAAAGTGAGGCGTTGCAGAAGTTCAAGATATTCAAAACAATGGTGGAGAAGGAAACAGAGGAGCGGATTCAGACTTTTAGAACCGATAGAGGAGGGGAGTTCGTGTCTTACGATTTCAACAGTTTCTGTGAGTCTTCTGGGATCATTCGACATCTGACAGCTCCTTATACCCCGCAACAGAATGGGGTTGTGGAACGACGTAATAGAACACTTATGGAGATGACAAGAAGTGTTCTAAAGCACATGAAGATGCCAAACTATCTATGGGGAGAAGCTGTTCGACATTCTACGTACTTGTTGAATAGAGTTGCAACACGGTCACTCAAGGATCAAACACCATATGAGTGTTATCGAGGTCGGAAGCCAGCTGTTGGACATGTTCGTGTTTTTGGTTGTATCGCCTATGCCAAGACAGATAAGACGCAACTAAAGAAACTTGATGACCGAACCCGGTCTCTTGTACACTTGGGAACCGAACCAGGTTCCAAAGCGTATAGGCTGTTTGATCCCGAAACCAAGAAGATTATAATCAGCCGTGATGTTGTCTTTGATGAAGCAAAAGGCTGGAACTGGGGTAAGAACAAGTCTGAACAAGATAGAGAGGAGAGCTTCGAGATCATAATTGATGGACTAAGAAGTGATGATTTGGTGGATAAATCGACTGAACAGTCTGTGGAAAACAATCAGACTAGTGATACCTGTAGTGAGGAAAACAGAGGAGATGAGCAGTCTGACGAACCACCTGCATCACTTGAAGAACTGCCTGCAGTAGTTTCTGAAGTAGAGGGGAAAAGACATCGAACTAAGCCAAAGTATCTCGATGACTATGTCTGTTTTCAGGTTGCACAAGAAGAAGGAGAATTGGCATTGCTCTGTTTAAACAATGAACCAAGAAACTTTGAAGAGGCTAGAGGATCTATAGAATGGAGACGAGCCTGTGAAGAAGAACTCGATTCTATTGAGAGGTTTAACGTTTGGAATCTTGTAGACTTGCCTGTGGGATCAAAGCCAATTGGTTTGAAATGGGTCTTTAAGATCAAACGAAACTCGGATGGGAGCATCAATAAGTACAAAGCACGACTGGTGGCTAAGGGTTATGTCCAAAAGCATGGTGTGGACTTCGAGGAAGTATTTGCTCCAGTAGCACGGATTGAAACGATCAGACTGCTCATCAGTCTTGCTGCTTCTCGAGGCTGGGAGATACATCATTTAGATGTCAAAACGGCTTTTCTACATGGTGAGCTTGAGGAGTTAGTGCATGTAAGTCAACCAGAGGGTTTTCTGAAGAAAGGAGAAGAGGAAAAGGTCTATAAACTCAACAAAGCTCTGTATGGTTTGAAGCAGGCACCTAGGTGCTGGAATAACAAGCTGAATCGAATTCTTATGGAGTTTGGTTTTGTTCGTTGCTCAAAAGAACCTTCGGTTTATAGAAAGAGCTCTGATCACGACCTCTTGATTGTAGGAGTATATGTTGACGACTTGTTTGTTACTGGAACAAGTCTTAAAATTATTATGAGGTTCAAGGAGGAGATGTCGTCAATGTTCGACATGAGTGATCTTGGTCAATTGTCATACTATCTTGGAATTCGAGTGAAGCAACATCGAGAGGGAATCACACTTGATCAATCGGGTTATGCAATGAAGATCTTGGAGGAAGCTGGTTTACAAAACTGCAACTTAGTTCACACACCAATGGAAACAGAGTTGAAATTATCAAAAGCGGAGGATGAGAAAGAGGTTGATGCAACGGTGTATCGCAAGAGAGTAGGATGTCTTCGATATTTACTTCACACTAGGCCAGATCTTTCTTACTGTGTGGGAATCTTGTCGAGATATATGCAGAGTCCAAGATTGTCACATGGTGCAGCCTTAAAACAATGTTTAAGGTACTTAAGAGGAACCGTGGGTTTGGGACTGGCTTATGGAAGATTGAGGGAGCCTAAACTTGTTGGTTACAGTGACTCTAGTCACAATGGTGATCCAGCAGATGGAAGAAGTACTTACGGACATATCTTCTACTTTGGACATAGTCCGGTCACATGGTGTTCGAGAAAGCAGGATGTTGTGGCTTTGTCATCTTGTGAAGCTGAGTATATGGCGGGAACTGAAGCTACTAAACAAGCAATCTGGTTGCAGGAACTGTTGGCAGAAATTACTGGGAACTCGGTTGAGAAGATTCTGATTCGAATTGATAATGAGTCAGCGATTGCATTGACCAAAAATCCAGTGCTTCACGGTCGTAGTAAGCATATTCACCGGCGATATCATTTCATCAGGGAATGTGTTGAAAATGGACAAGTGGTGGTGGAGCATGTTGCAGGTATCATTCAAAAGGCAGACATTCTCACAAAGGCATTAGGAAGATTCAAGTTCAAGGAAATGAGGGAGCTCATGGGAGTTGAAGATGTGGCAGCTTTGGAGTTCAAGCTTAAGGAGGAGTATGTTGGATTAAGCTTGAAGAGAGCTTGAAGTTATCCTAAACCTATTTGGGAATTAAGTTACTTGAGAGATAAGGACTTTATTTGTTTAGGAGCTATCTAAACATATATTTCCAAGTAGGATTAGGACTAAGGTGTTTTCTCTCGGTGTTATAAATATGTCTGCAGTTGTGTTGCAGAACATAAGTTTTATAAGAGAGTTTGTAGTTTGAGAGATTGGAGAGCCTTAGGTTTTGAGTTATTTTCCTAAGAGATTAATAAAGAGAGCAAGTTCTTTGTTAGTTATCTTTCTTCAAACTATTGTCTTGTGAAACTATACACACAACACAAGAAATCTGTCGTAAATCAGACAAACAATCGATTTAAGCCCCAACCCATAAACCCTCCATACAAATCACAAACCAATTAAACATCAAATATTATCCATTCTCACAATCAAATTGAATTTTACCTAAACTCTAACATTAACTACGAGATTAATAATTAATTGATGAGAAGACAAACCTTCTCTGTCCGATTCGTCTTCCGGTGGATCTCGCCATCCGCCGCCGTCGATGTTACAGAAGGAGGTAGATCGTCGTGAGAACTGAAGCGTCACATCTCACGCTTAAGTCCATCGGAGTAGCCATCGTTTTTCCGGTTTGGTGTATCAATTGGTGGCGATTCGCCGTTCTGTGTGGGATGAGAAGAGAGAGACAGACTCAGGGAAGAAAGAAGGAAAACTGAGGAGAAAAAAAAATTGCTTTTATAGTTTTTGATCAAACATTCACAATGAACCACATCGCGGTTCTCAAGGGTTACTCAAAATGCTTCCAAAAGAATCGATTCTCATGTAAATAGACTTTAAATAGATTGTTTATTCATGAATTGGGGCCCAAACCCAAAAGAAATCAGGAGAATTAAGTCTTTTACATGATAAAATAGTGGTAAACAATATTTAAAGCGGTGCAAAATAGTGGTAAAAATAAGTAGTACGAACAAGCTTAGAATAACACTTATAGTATCGTTCTTCACTTTTTTTTTAATATTGGTATTTGTTAAAACAGTACTTATGGTATGAGGTTACCAAACAAAACCATCTAAAAAATAAAGTTAAATCGTATTTTCACAAAAGCATATAGCACTATAACATAGTTATTTGAGATATTGTTGTCATCATTTCGCTAAGAATTTAGACCCACATAATTTACATTGTAAAATAAAACTATTTTATTTCTAAAAAGCAAAATAATTATTTCCCTCAAAAGTAATTACTATGTAAGTTTGTTTATTTTTCTTGCCATAGAACTTGAAATAGTTGATGGTTTTTGGTTTTATATTACTTGTTATTAATTGTTACAAATATGGGTAACATGTATATCCGAAAATAAACTGTGGGTTTATATGTCAAATCGGGTTCAGGTCAACGAACTGGGTCAAGGATTGCAGTTGGACCTAGTTAAGAGGGAATTGGGCTGTAGTAGACAAAACCAGCTCTGTTTTCGGGTTGAGGTGCATGCAAAGAAGAAAGATAATTCTATGAGAGAAAAGGAGGTTAAAATCCAATTTCAACTAGGTTTATGGTCTTTCAATATTTATAAATAATGGCCAAGGGATCATCAAGACCATCATTAAGTACAATAAAGAACGTCAAAGTTACCGAAAAAACAATAAATGTTGCTAGATAAATTAATGTTGTTGTTCCATATTATGATATTGTATTTCTTTCTCAATACCCAAGTCCAACTATCCCAGAAGATAAACTCTTTGCCAAATTAAACTCTCCAAGATGGACTATAAAACAAAACAAAAAAAAACACACATCTCAATGGTACCAATTACCACAAAGAGAAAAGGAAGACAGCATAGTTAGACGGGTCAATCCACTCTCAAGTAGCGCTAGGGCAGGGCCGCAGGGGAAACGTATTCTTTGGATAGGTAGTGGGATCAAAAGTTTTTCCCAACACGGAGGTACGAAGAAGCTAAAACCTTGAAATATTTTTCGTAAAATGATTTGCAAGAGAGCACACATAATTTTCCATTTAGAGTAACATGTCCCACATATATACAATAAATATGAAATATTTATCAACGACCACGAAAAAAAAAATACATTGCTTTAACAATTCTTTGTTACTTTAACCTGGATAATATCGCAAAATTATACTGTCATGTAGAAAACATTTCATTAGCAAATTAGAGTAAGAGAAAGAATAATGATCACAAGATTCACAACTGAAATTTGAATTTTTTTATTTTTAAAAACTAAATATGTATATAGAAAAAATGAGAAGGTGAAGTGAAAGTAAGTAAAAATATAGAATTCTTCTTATTGAAAAGAAATTAAATATATAGAACGAAAACATTCCCAGTTAATAACTGTATTAAATCATTACAACAACAAGAGATATGCATTTCAATTAAAACTTGACTGTAGTACGTACACAAATACACGACGTCCTCTTCAAAAACTTATACCAAAATGGGAATCTGAGGGCTTGACATGAGTTTGTTAGTTCCATTACTGTTTAATTTCTTTATTGAGACTTCATCACCGTTCACCACTAATGCCTTCAGATCAGCGTCCGTGATTCTCTGAAAACATTAACGAATTGAAACCAAGTGAGTGTGAGGGCCCTTTCTATATATATATATAAATCCATTCGTAGTTTATGCTAATATAAAATATTTCAATTTTTTTTAACGTATATATCAAATGAAAAACCTTTTTCTGCTTGGTTAAATCTCTGAATCGTGAGAAGATGTCTTTCAATTGCTCATCATTGATTTCGTATCCCAGCTGAGAAAACAAATTATGAAATACATTTTATCTCCAAAAAGTGTCATATCGTACAATGGTCATCATATATGATTAAAGAGATTAAACTATTAATTACGAAATCACTATGGTATACCTCTTTCAGCCGGTCTTTTACAGCGTGACGTCCACTGCATATATATATATATTCATTGATGTTTGGTTAAACTAATTAAACAATGGTACGTAGCTTTAGTGATATAAAACTAAGAAACATCACTTACCTAAGCTTTCCAAGAACAAGTCCAGACTTGAGAGATTTTACGATCCCAATATCTTCTGGTGATAAGATCTCATATGTACTTCGATTTTTCAACATTCCATCCTGCAAAATGTTTGAACAATCACCATACATACACATGCATACATCAGACCATTTCCCATATTTTATTTTCTTGTCATACATATATAATAATTAATTATAAATTACAAAAAATAATTAATAATAATTATAAATTACGGAACCTGGTGAATGCCACTCTCATGAACAAAACAGTTGTCTCCGACTATGGGTTTATGTGGTTGAGCATACAAGCCAGTATACTCTTGAACCTGTTCAAGAATATACATATGTTTTAGTTAATGCTTATGAAGGCCATAGGAAATTAAATCATTATTTATTAATAGACATATAAATTTCAATTTGTATATATGAAGTTACCATCTTGCTAGTAGCCATAATTTGGCGTGTGTTTATATTTGTGTAAACACCATCCATCAGATATTCTCCTCGACATTTCAAAGCCATCACGACCTACATACAGTCACAAATAATTGGTTTTTCCATAAAACACATGAATCATGCATGTACGCATGACTCCACAATTTAAATACTTTATTTAGGAGTCACCAACGTTGGTGCGATGGCTATCATTTTAAATACTTAATTTAAGGGTTACACGATTCATGTGATTCCATTCCTCTTTTTCCTAGTGTCAATTCCATTATATCATACATTTCAGCTTGTAGGTTTAATTTTTCTTATTAATTCTTTATTTTTTCCCCTGCTTTTATCATATTTTCATATGATTTTGTTAACTTCAGTTTACCATATTTTTATTACAAGTACAACTCCAGCATATTTTTAAATTATTTGTAAATGATGTGTTTACTATTTTTTTTTCCAGTGCCTTGCTATTATTATCATTTTTGTGTTTTTATTAGTCTTCTAAAATAAATAGTAAAATAGTAGTAAGGTTAAAGCCACATTTTGAAAATTTTACTTTGCTATACCAAAGAAAGATACTCATGATTCGACAATATCTTACCTCTTCAAGCGGCGCATTCCCACTTCTTTCACCTATTCCATTGATCGTTACTTCGAATTGTCTGACTCCAGCACATACAGCCTATATATAATGTAAATTTGTTGTTTCATATTTTTTTTCATCATCTTGATAATCTATTTTGTGAGGCAATTTAGTTAAGTACCGCGATTGTGTTGGCCGTTGCAAGACCAAGGTCATTGTGGCAATGAACGCTTAAGATAACATCATCAATTCCAGGAGTGTTTGCTTTCACATAGGTCACGAGTTCTCCGAATTCGTGCGGCATTGTGATCCCTACAGTGTCCGCGATGCACACCGAGGTAGCACCCGCTTTGATCGCTTCTCCTAGAATCTTACATATAAAGTTCTTCTCCGACCTGAATCAGAATCACACTAGTATTTTAAAAATGCCAAATATGACATGATCATATTTGAATGTCATAACTTAACGGCTAATAATGTTTATACTATGATCTGGAAAGTTTCAGACGTTCATTTACGTGTTGTTGCACTTGGCCACTTGCATGTAAAAAGTACTTTTTTTTGGCAAACGTAAAATGTTAATTTATTGAAATTTCTGTTCTAAAAAAAAAAAAAAATTTCGTTGTATTTTTATATATTATTCTTTCAAAATAGAAATGCAAATGCAAACGTAAGATTACTAACAAAAATTTTGTAACGTGAAACCAAATTGATACAAACAACAATCAAAATATATTCAAGTTTTTAGATATTTACCTGCAACCGTCTTCGCAACCAAATTGGATGTCATGGAAGCCTAAGCTTTTTGCGAACCTAATACTACTTATGGACATCTCGATCACTTCTTCTTGAGTCTTTTTCAACTTATATTTCATGTGAATGTCACTCGTAGATGTGAATACGCATATCCTCGGCCTCTTTGCGTACTTCACCGCATTCCAAGCGGCCTCGATGTCTCTATGTTTGCTTCGTGCAAGGGTGGATATCACCGGGACATAACCTGTTTCCACATCCACCTAATGATACCACCAACATAATTGTTCAATAATTTTTTTTTTTAAAATTGCAAAATCAGTCAATTACTCCATTTATATATGTTAGTAATTAATATTTGTGTAAGCAGTCATGAGTTTCCAACCCAAAACAACGTGCAATGAGTTGAATTGATCAATATCTCTTATTCACTGGTGTTTCTTATTTCTCACTTCCGATGGAGGATCCCTAACACTTTGCATGCATATATAACTGAAGGAAATAAAATCTTTATATTATCATTTTAACTGAAGGAAATAAAGAAACAACCTCATTCCCCACGGTCTTGGCGATGGCTTTAACGGTTTCAAACTCTTCTTCCGATGACCCGGGAAAACCGACTTCCATGATGTCTACTCGGAGTTTAGCGAGTTGGCGGGCAATCTTTAGCTTCTGTAGTGGAGTAAGAGATCCACCTGGAGCTTGTTCGCCCTCACGAAGTGTCGTGTCGAGTACACGTACATACTTCTCGTTTGGGAGCTTGTTCGGTATGTACTCCGGCCACTGTTCCACGATGGGTTTGAGGTGAGTAGCACTAGTTGCCACCTTTTTGGACCCAGAGGAGCAACATGAGATGAGCAAAGTCGGTTTGTTGCACGGACGGGTCAGGCGGATAGAGGGAAGAGAAGATTTAATGGGTAACACTGACGAGAAAACGACGGGGTGACCAGTGGACGTGATCATACTGGAAGATGTGCGAAGTACCGAAGCCATAATTAACTGTAGAGTACGTATGACAGAAAGAGAGAGATATTTTTATTTAATTTGAAAGATATATAATGAGAAAACTGAATTGCAATGAGATACTACACGTAAACTATGATATATATATATACGTATATATATATATATTTATATAAGACATCTTTGATTCGAAACCTTTTTTCTTTTTTTGTGTGATTATAAACGATAAAGTGTTGGTGTTATTATGTGTTTTTTTAATCTTATTAACATGTTTTCTTAATTGTTTGCAGAAAATTCCTGCCCACTCCCACGCCCGACTAAACTAATCCATTGCAACTCTGTCAAAGATATGGTTCTGATACAAAGTAGGTGTGTTACAATTTTACGCAACATTTTCAATTACTTCAAATATCTACTAAACTTTTTGGGTTTCAGACGTGTAATTTTGTTTCTAAGACTTCACTACTCTTAACCAAAAATTACTAATGCTTCAACTCCAAAGTCATCCCATCTTAAGCGTACTTTTTTCTAATAAATTTGCACCACACATTATATGTTGATTGATGAAAACAAATAGATAAAACGAGCATTACAAATGTTTTAATGTTATTGAGGATTAGTGAGATATATAAGATCATTATTATTTACAAAAAAATACCAGAAAAAGAAACTTAGTTGAAATTACTTTAAAATTGTTATTACAATTACAGTTGCATTTACATTAATACGTTTCTGGTACTATTTTTTTTTCTGAGCATAATTAGTTAAAGGGAGAGTAATTAAAATAAAACCATGTAAAAAAATAAAGTAATCCTATAAAATAACAGATCTTGTGGTAACTACCAAAAACATTGTTGCTAGCTACTATTTATACCTTTATTTGCTTTGTTAGTAAAAAGGACTATTACGAAAATGTCATTAAAGAGAAAATGCCATTATTATTTTTAATCCATGTATGCAAATTTTCGAGTTATTAACTGGAGACTGCTACTCTTTCTTTCGTTTGGATACAATGGAAAAAAGTCTGCGGGGATGTGTAGTATAAATTTATGTTAACTTGTTACTTAAACCAACTCTAATTGTTTTTTTGTTGATTAAGTATAATAGACTTTACCACATCATCTAAATATAATTTATGATCTCGTCTACTTGTGCAAGGTTTTTATTCGTTGATATGATACTATTTTTTTTGGAATTACTAAGATCTGATCAAACGTGTTATGCACAAAAAATGAAGTTTGATCAATTGTTTCATAATGGACCTTACATTTGTCTATTGCCAAATTATATGAGATGATTTGACCCACTTTTCTGACAATTTTTATTTTATTTTTAATGATTCAGAAACTATCAACCAAATGTAGCAATACGAATTATTTGGAATAATCGATAGTTTAGACGAATTGATACAAAGAACAGCACAAAGCAAGTCTTCTATATTATTATTAAGTAAGTATGCTAATTTGTCAGAATGTTTTTGCTAAATAATATCGATAAAATATGCTACACGGTTGGATTTTTACAAATATAACTAAGGCCTTCTGAACTTTCCATTATTTTGTCAAAACTTAAATTATATATTCAGATTTTTAATTGAAACTTTGGGTAGTTAATAATTGACTAGTGTTTTGTTTTTTGTCCGAAACAATTGACTAGTTTTTAGAAACAACTAAAGTGAAAAAAATACGATGTGGTAATACGTATTGAATACTAATGAGTGGAGGCATATATTCTGTAGACTCCATACCTTCGCTGTTTATTTTCGGAACTGGTTGTACTAATTATATTTTACTGAATTTTTTATAGTTATGAAGCAAGAATAATATATATATATATATATATATATTAGTAGTCACTCTCTGCTACGTAGAAATTTAGTTTACGTTATTTTAGATATTTTTGTAATTTTTTTTATCATTAACATCTTTCTTTATTATTTTTTACTTCAAAACACCATATCTTAATTATTAAGCCGGTTCAAGTAGGATAGCCTCGTGACTCGTGAGCTAACCATTCCGGAACCTGCGGATTTACATAGGAAAAGAAAGATTCTCGTACTCGAGCCGTTTTTGCAAGACGGACGACACAGATATTGTTCAATCTAGGTATACATCCAATAAAAAACATAGAAAACCTCCTTTGATAAGACTAAGAAAAATCTAATTCCGAAGCTAACGCTGGCCAGTCTTTTGACTCATCTATGACACTTAAAATCTCTTGACAATCTGTCTCAAAATGAACCATATCATATCCGAGAGAGAGAGCACTTTCCATGTCCCAACATAGAGAGAGAGCATTTTCATTGAAAACCTAAAACGACAACTAAATTAAAACAGAAGGATAATTTCATTGTTATAGGAGTCACATAAACTTTGTGAGAGTTACAGATATGCAATCATTACATATTAATATATTTTCTTATATATGTAATATTTCTAAATACTATTATTAATCATTCATTGCATTAATATAAATATTATGAAAGTTACGATAATGAGAGTTAATTAGTACAACATATGGGATTGATGAGACATTATAAAAAAGTTAATAAAAAATGTCTCACGTTTACGGGTGGTAGCGGTTGCTAGCGATTGGAACCAATCACACAAGCCGCTCCCAATCGCTCCTAATCGCTCCCAACCGCTCCTAATCATTCCCAACTGCTCCAAACCACTGAATTCCAAAAGCTGCTTCCCGCAAGCGTTTGCGGTTAGATTTTTTCTTTTTTTTTTTTGTAAAAAATCTTAAAAGAAATCAATGATAATGAATTCTTTTTTGTTATATCTTCTATCTAACCATTTTACTCATTAAGGATGGGAGAAAATGACGTATGGTTACGATTGCAGAGATTATAAAATAAACAATTATAAGAAAATAATATTCCAATTAACAATAACCCATAAAACTTGATGTAAATTTAATGACACATCGCACATAAGTTCAAAAAAATTTAAATAAATATAATATTTCATCAGAAATTTAAGAAAATAAGATTATTTGAGAAAAATATTAAAACAAATCACAAGTGACTCTTCTCAATTCTCACTTGACCATTCATACCGATGCAACTACTGACCCACGATCTAAGAGAAAAGAGAAAAGATCTACGATCTAAAGCATATGTTTTGTCATTTATCAAATTACTTGATTAAATTTTTGGTGAAAACCAAATGCATAAAGGAATAAGTATTTCAATATGAAATTTATTTGTTTTTTTTGAATAATTATTTTAGTATTTTTTAATAAATTTTAATTATAAATCAAGTTTAATAAATTTTTTGGTGTTTTTAAACATTTATATATTATATATCACATTTATTATGTTCCAACCGCTATTGTACCCTCTGGTCAACCAGTCGTAAACCTCCCACATACGCACCGATTTTAAACCGCTAAACCAATCGTTCAAAACGCTTAATAATGTTTGAAACCGCAATTGCTCGCTTCCGCAATCTCCCGCAACCGCAACCGCAACCGCAGTGTTTGAACCAGTTAGGCCCTAAAGAAGAAAGGAAATACAGATTGTTTTTTTGGTTTTATGGGCCTGTAGTTAATTAGGTCTAAACTATAGTTAATTAGGTCCAAACAAAAAATATATGTATCAGAAATATAATAAGCCAAGTGTCATCTCCTTAGCAAAAATTGAAAAAAACATTCTCATATTATATAAGATATATATATATCACTTTATTATGATTTGTTCCACCTTTTAATGACAAGTTGATAAAATTTTGATACATTTCTTTAAACATTAGCTGATTATGTAGTTTTGTATTCTTAATTCATTATGTTCAAATAAATCTTAGGAAATTAAAGAAAAAATCGTGAACATATATCTTTAATTTATATTTTTAGTTTTCTAAATTGGCAAGTGAGTAGTATCTAATCACTTTTTGGAAACAACCAAGTGTAAAGTAAGGATGTGGTAGCATATTATTTTCTTTTGGATAATTTTTTTGGTGAATGACTAGGGGACACTCCCAGAACTTTATAAAAAAGATGAAAAAAACAATTACACTCGAACACGTCTACGGCACCTAATGGCATAGTCCCGCAACAAATGCTCAACTATAGTAGGAACCACAATAAAAGCAAGAAAACCAAAGGATAATTTATTATTTTTACTTTTTTTCATACACTCCCTTTTAACTAATAGTTAATATTATATTAGTCACTAATTAAATGCAAATACAGTATTAGGACATATAAATCACATGTTATGCACCTCCAGGTAGGTGTCACTTACTAATCTCTGTGAAGAAATAGCAAGTCTGTTGTAGAAAATTGACCAAACTTGATTCGATATTATTTGACTAATATGTTCATTTGCCAGTGGGTACTAAAAAAATATTAAGGTATTTTACTGGAAAAAATATTTTACAGATCTTAATTGCTTTTAAAAAAAATCCACTATTATTGGTTCATGGATTTCAAATTAAAATTATGAGCAAAAACAACAACTGAACATATGGATTGTTTGAGGATAAAAAATAGAAAAGAAACATATGAAATTAAGTTTTTCAGATGCCAAATCTTATATTATTCTCATAACATTCATAATTCTAAAAAATTGAAAGCAATAATTACAAAAACGAAAGAGCAAGATACCATAGAATATTGTTCAATACATTTTTTTTAAATATGTATTTTTATTTACGTTTTTATTTGTTTTTGTTTTTTAAACTCTTACTAGAGATTACGAGTTTGAGACACACAAAAAAAAAAGATTGAGATTACGAGTATATATTTTTCTCAATATTTTATACATGAAACATGACGCCAAATTTAAAATGGGTAGAACAAGAATTAGCTATTAAGCAAGTTAGCCTATTTCTCAAAATATTGTTGTGTGTGTTTCCTCATCTCTACCAGAATTTTTGTACCTGATTATGCTGGAAATACCTAAACCACACCATCAGTACACTCTCAAGTAGAGTTATGGGAATAATATTATTTGGCTTGGTAGTGGAACCAACATTTCTTTCCATGCAAGGAAATACAGAGATCAGTTGAGAGAGAACACAAATAATTTCCGTTAAGAGTAACGTGTCCCACATGCATATAGAAAGACAAAAATAAAAATGAGAAAAAATCTCAATGATAATACCACGAAAAGAAAAAGAAGAGATTTCTAGATAGCATAAACGACAATTACTGCATATGCTGGGAACCTCTCAATTACAAACGTCAACTCAATCTCAAGCAGAACGTATAGGGGAAGGCTTTTGGTTCTGTAGAGGACTCAAAAGTTTGTCCCGACATGGAAATCAGAAAGCCAATAGGGTTTGCTAAAAGCTTGAAATCTTATTCCTCAAATAGTTTGAAAGAGAGCACAAATATTTTTCCATTTAAGGTAATCCGTCCCACATATAGAACAACAATATAGCTATCAACGACCATAGGATAGAAAACGACTCTAATATATATGATGAGACAATTCATGTTTTATACTCATCATATTGCGTGTCGTTTAAGAATTTTGCACACATTAAAAAAATAATTTCTTTTTTGTTTTATCCTTTACTAATACAGTATATAATATATTTTTTTTCATTGGGCAATACGTTAATTAAAACACTTATCAAATATTTACATTGAAAAATACAAATAACACGTATTTTAAAATAAAACTGTGTAAAACTACACTTGAAAGAGAGAGAATGATTGAAATCTCAAATGATTAAAACCGTAAGACCATCTTTACTCGAGAACAGGTCAACGTTACTCAGAAAACAAAATTTTTTTTTATTATATATATCCTTTTTTTATTTTATTTATTAATATATATACCACTCAATGTTGACACATGTCCTTTTATACTGAAAAATGGTTTCTCCATATTCTACCCCAAAGAACGTTTCTCCTTAGTTTTTCTTCTCCTTCTTCCTTTTGCTATTTTTTAATAAAAACAATTGCATGAGTACCCTCAGTAATCATGCTCTGCGGACTACGGACTGGGGACATATATATATAATCACGCAATCTTTAATGATTAATGCATCGCAGGAAATCACAGCCGTTTAAATTTAATATTGTTTTCTTTAATGATTAATGCATCGCAGGAAATCACAGCCGTTTAAATTTAATATTGTTTTCTTTCGTACTTGAAATCACAAATTGTGATTATTCAGAACGTAAAATATAGTGCTTTTGATCTACTGTGATGTTTTTTGTTCAGGACACATTACTTTCGTTGCGTTTTAAACTACACTGGCCGTGTTAGTTTAGAATCGTGCGACTCTTGCTGTGACTAAAACGACTGAGTTTTTTTTTTTTTTTTTTTAAAGTTAACTTGTATCTTACAGAGAGGAAGATAAGAAAAGTACATAATTGAAATTTTTTGTCAATGGCAATTTTATCTGTTTTTTTTTGTAGATCTGCTAAATAAAAAAAACTAGGGACAGTCGCCATTTCAAATCAAAAGCTTTTGGTTGTGTAGCTGCTTTCACCGGCAGTTCTGAATATCAGAAATTCTAATCTTTGCGACAGAAAGTAAAAAACCAAAGAAAAAAATGAAAAAAAAAAAACACTGAAAGTAATTTTGTGATAAATAGTCGCCGTCGCAGCGGCTAACTGCCGAACAGACCCAAACGTAGAACAAAATTACATGGTACAAATGTATAGTTGTCATTTTGGGGACATTTGATTTAACAAATTTCGTAGTAGGTCGTGAGAGGAAAGATTTGCACCCAAAAAAGAAAAAAGAAAAGAATAAGAATTAGCGCTCATACTAAATTGATGTAAGCACTCAGCACAAAAAAACTACTCTACAAGCGCTTATATGGCTCGGACGAACTTATCTTCAAGCAGCGGATGGATAACGATGGATTAATGAAATGTTTTTGATAAATATCAAGAACATATATTGATAAAATATTTTTATTCATTAGAATAACAAGACATGCATGCATGCATATCAAATAAAGCTTGATTTAATGTAAAATAAAAGGAACATAATATCGTATAGTACACAAACACAAAACGTCTTCACGAACTTATACCACAGAGGGAATCTGAGGGCTTGACATGAGTTTGCTTAATTTCTCTGATGAGAATTCATCACCGTTCACCACTAATGCCTTCAGATCAGCGTCGGTGATTCTCTGAAAAAATAACGAATTGAAACTAAGTGAGTGTGAGGGCATTTTTAATCAAAGTTTTAAAACTCCATCAGTAATTTATGTTACAATGATATATAATTAAAATATTTTGAAATATGAGAAGATAAAAAATATAAAATAAAACCTTTTTCTGTTTGGTTAACTCTCTGAATCGTAAGAAGATGTCTTTCAATTGCTCATCATTGATTTCGTATCCCAACTGAGAATGCAAAAAAAAAAAACAGAAAAAAACATGTAAATATATATGATCATATGATTTGAGATTAAACTTTTACGAAATCACATGGGTACGTACCTCTTTCAGCCGGTCTTTTACAGCATGACGTCCACTGCATATATATATATATATATATATATATATATTCATTGATGTTTGGTTAAACTAATTAAACAATGGTACGCAGCTTTAGTAATATAAAACTAAGAAACATTACTTACCTAAGCTTTCCAAGAACAAGTCCAGACTTAAGAGATTTTACGATCCCAATATCTTCTGGTGATAAGATCTCATATGTACTTCGATTTTTCAACATTCCATCCTGCAAAATGTTTGAACAATCACCATACACACACATGCATACATCAGACCATTTCCCATATTTTATTTTCTTGTCATACATAATAATAATAAATTACGGAACCTGGTGAATGCCACTCTCATGAACAAAACAGTTGTCTCCAACTATGGGTTTATGTGCTTGAGCATACATGCCGGTATGCTCTTGAACCTGCGCAAGAATTTACATATTTAATTTTGGTCAATTATTATTAAGGCTAAAAATTAGTATAGCATCAAACCTTCATTATAATACACACACACACACACACACACACACACACATATATATATATATATATATATATATTTCAATTTGTATGTATGAAGTTACCATCTTGCTAGTAGCCATAATTTGTCGTGTGTTTATATTTGTATAAACACCATCCATCAAATATTCTCCTCGACATTTCAAAGCCATCACGACCTACATACAGAATAGTCTTTCCATAAAGAACATGAAAGCATCTGATTTTCTTTTGGTCCACCATTTAAATACTTAATTTAAGGATCACGTTACCTAATTCTTTTGGTGGTGCGATTGATATATCAATTTAAATATTTTAATTAGAGTCACATGAAGCATGCGATTCAATTTCTTGTATTTTCTTATATCTTCTCCTTTCTTCCTGTATTTTTACCTCATTTTACCGATTACATATTATTACTAGATCTAATTTAAAATGACTTGTAATTACTAAAAGCTTTGTTTCTGGTTTGTTGTTCATTTTTTTATGGGTTTACGTAATGTTTTATTTTAGTGTTATAAACCCTTTTTTTTGGTCCTTTAAAAAATCATAGTAAATTTAAAGGACACATTTTTCGAAAATATTCATGATGACGACGAGGATCTTACCTCTTCAAGCGGCGCATTCCCACTTCTTTCACCTATTCCGTTGATCGTCACTTCGATTTGTCTTGCGCCCGCACATATACCCTATATATACATGTATAAATGTTGTAAAAACTTATTGTTCTATACGTTTATTACTTTGTCACCTCGATATTATAATTTTGTACGGCGACTTTGTTAGTCAATCTAGCACAGAAAAAGGAAGATCGTAATTACGTACGGAGATTGTGTTGGCGGTAGCAACACCAAGGTCGTTGTGACAATGAATGGCGAAGACAACATCATCAGACCCAGGAGTGTTAGCTTTGACATAAGCCACGAGTTCTCCGAATTCTGGGGGCATGTTAATCCCGACCGTGTCCGCAAATCCCACCGTTGTTGCCCCCGCTTTAATCGATTCTCCTAGAATCTTACATAGAAAATCCTTATCCGACCTGAATCACACTATAGTATTTTAAAATCTATATAGATATATGAGATGATCAAATTTGTAAATTTTATAACTCAACAGCTAAAAGCGTTTTAGATTATATGATCTAAAATTGTTTCAGTTTGCATGTAAAAGGTTATTTTAGAAAGAAATTGTATGTAAATAGAAATGACGCAAGATTACTAGCAAAGACTTTGTAACGTATAACCAAATAGCCGCAAAAAAAACCAAATCAAAATATTTTAAGGTTTCAAGATACCTGCCACCATCTTCGCACCCAAGTTGGATGTCAGTGAAGCCCAAGCTTTTAGCGTACTTAATACTACTCACGGCTATCTCGATCAATTCTTCTTGAGTCTTTTTCAACTTATATTTCATGTGAATGTCACTAGTAGATGTGAACAATGTTACCCTCGGCCTCTTCGCGTACTTCAGCGCCTCCCAAGCCGCGTCGATGTCACTTTTTTTGCATCGTGCAATGGCGGCTATCACCGGGACGTAGCCGGTTTCCACATCCACCTAGGCAAGACAGCAATATATTATATTCCTTGCTGTCAGTCAACTTTGGACAATTACTCAATTTTATGTTTGTATCTTTATTAATAACTTATTTCTGATACCCGATTTCTTTAGGATTTAATTAGTATACTAATTTCATCATTTATCAAAAAATAATAAGATAAACTATACATATATCTTGATCATATTATATTTTTATGTAAGGGAAATGAAGAAACAACCTCGTTCCCCACGGTCTTGGCGATAGTTTTAATGGTTTCGAACTCTTCCTCAGACGACACTGGAAAACCGACTTCCATGATGTCTACTCGGAGTTTAGCGAGCTGGCGGGCAATCTCTAGCTTCTGCGGTGGAGTAAGAGCTGCACCGGGAGATTGTTCACCGTCACGGAGCGTCGTGTCTAATATACGCACATACCTCTTGTCGGGGAGCTTGTTCGGTATGTACTCAGGCCACCGTTCCACGATGGGTTTGAGGTCAGTGCCACTAGTTACCGCATGTTTCGACTCAGAGGAGCTACATGAGATAAACAAAGTCACTTTTTTGCACGGACGGTTCAGGCGGATAGAAGGCAGAGAAGATCCAATGGGTAACACTGACCGGCCGACAACCATGGTAGGACTGATGGTTGTGATCATACTGGAAGATTTGAGAAGTAACGAAGCCATAACTATAGAGAAACGTAAGGAGAGAAAACAAGAGATGATTTAATTTGATTTGGAGGATAAAGAATGAGGAAATTGGTTTTCTTTTAAATGGAGTATATATATATATGTAATATATGATATTAGCTATATTTATAGACAGATTAATGGTTACTCATATTTTATATAATTTGTAGACCACTTGGTGTCCAAAGCTTTAAACTAATTCTTATTTAGTAATGGTTTAGTTATTTTTTCAAAGGCTGTACAGTGGTTATAATATTCAAATCCTATAATTCACCAAAAAAAAAATATATCTATTCAAATCCTATATGTAACTAGGTAATAACCCGCACATAGTGCGGTATAAAATAATTATTTATTGTTTTTATTGTAATTTTTATTTACAAAATCTATTATATTTATAGGTAATTGAAATATTTAAAATTCGATTGTGTAGTATATATCTATAAAAAAATTTGTATAATAATTAAAATTTAACCCGTGAGAGTTATTATAATATCAATCTTATATTATTATATCATATGAACAAAAGGTTTTTAAAATTCATTTTAAAGATTTTATGAAATATAATTAAAGGATATAATTAAGTTAGAAAATAATATAAAATTTTAATTTTGAATGTTAATTGTATTTTGGAAAAATATAATGGTAAATAAATATAAATATTTTTAAAAGCTGATGACAAATAAAGGAAAAAGTGTCCTGAGCTCTGTAATGCTGACACCTCAGCTATTTTGTCAAAATGTTCCTCTATTAATATATAGGGGATAGTTGGAACTTGGAAGGCTCTCTAAAAGACTTACACATCAGCATGGTACATATATCATTAGTATTTCTATTTGGTTACAAAGGATTAAACCATACATTAACTCTTCATTGTTTATATGACAATGACATGCTACTTATTACTTGCATGTATAAGAAAATTAACTAAATTAAAGTATTAAAAATTAACTAAATTAATTATATTAAACATTGTAACCACACGCATAGACATCAAATAATCGAAAAGTGTTATCATAACGATCATATACTTGACAACTGTAAACGAAATGTATTCAACCATTGAACCATACATTTTAAATGATTTGAGTTTTTGTAAGTTTTTATTTGATATTGATGATTATGAATGAACTTAGAAAACTTGTTATGATTTGTTATCAAAACACTGTGAAATTTCATTAAAAGCCATGCAATTTAGATTTTTGTATTCTGAATTTCTAAAATAATTTGTAATTCAGTTATAGATCATTGCTTAGTACATTTCAAATGACGTTTACCCAAAAAAATAAAATTTAATGACTGTAAATTTCCATTGACACTTATGAATAATATAACATATATATAACAACAAATTTTTAAAGATATGATTAAATAACATAATCTATATATACATTTCAGGTTCTACCCTTTTATTTGTACTTAATTACAAAGTTAATCCCTAAATTTTTTCCAAAAATAGTATTACTTCAGATTTTGTTTCCTAAATCTATATATACATTTTTAAAGTACAATTTGAGTTTTATCCTTTTATTTGTACTTATACAAAGATAATCCCTAATTTTTTTCCAAAAATAGTATTACTTCAGATTTTGTTTCCTAAATTTTTTACATTTCTTTTCAACTAAAAAAAATTACAACTAAATCAATATGGAAACAAAAACTATGATATATTTAACCACACTTTCTATTGTGTTTTGAAGATATTCTATCTCTGAATCATTTGCAAATTAACAAAGAAAACAACAATTGGATTCTCATTTTGTTTTCTAATAACTGTGAGCTTTGATTCTTAACGTAAGAAGAACTTAAATTTACATTTATTTAAAAATTATAATATATATAAACTTAATAAAATTTAAAATATTACAAATATGTAAAATTAAAAAGTTTAAAATACGATATAATATAGTTATATAGTAGATGAGTTATAAAGAGAACATGTTGGAATTAATAAAATATCATTAAATTTGTGCTAACACAGGATAAATTCTCATTTTATTATTTTCAACACTATTAATATTAGAGAATTTGACATATAAAATCAAATTGATTTTAACTAAGATTGTGTAAAATAATTAAATCATTAGGAACAATGTGAGTTAACCGTAGAGTAGAAATGACTTATTATGTATTTAGATCTCTTATTTTTTTGTTATAATAATTAAAAATCTAAATAGAATCTTAAACAGTAAACAAAACAAACTAAATATAACAAACAAATGGTCATGAAGTATATTGCGGGTTAAAAAATTAATATAAACATTTAGCCGTACAAACGACCAAAAAATATAATTATTCCTCTATTTACAAAACATCCAATATTTAACAAATAAATACAACATAAAATATAAATTATATACACGCGGTGTACCGCGGGTTAAAATCTATTAAAATCTAGAATTATTCATTTTAACACAATTCCTTCCATATACTTGATTGAATACATCTCTCTAAGTTAAATAAATAAATAAAAATATATATATATATATATACTCGGTTTAATTGAGGTTATATTTTTTAACAAGTAACCTGATACTTAACCATCATAATTCAAAACAAATTTGTAGCTAATTCTCTTCTTACCAACATGTGCCTTCTCAAAGATACATAAGGAAGTGAGGATTTTAGGTCTTTTTTCATCCGTTTCAAAATATATAATGTTTTAACTAAAAGTATGCATATTAAGAAGTGTTTACTTTTAAAAGGTTCAACTAATCAGAAACAATATTGCATAATATAAATATTAAATTAATCTAAAAGTTGAATAAAAATTTAAAAACATTTTATATTATGAAATAATTTTTTTTTCTAAAACATCCTATATTATGAAACGAAAGGAATATAATTTAGACTACCAATATTTTGGAGACTACCAAAGTTATGTCATTAGATTACCTTGAAAATCTTATAAGCTTACAACTATATTATTTTCTGGATATAGATTCACGAGAATATTTTTATGTTATTAGGAAATGAAACTCTAGCTTGCATGGAATCAGTTCAAGCTAATGAGTCCGATTAGACCAAGATGAAGCCATTCCCCACTTCAGTCACCTTAATGTATCATAGATGGCTCACGGAAATATATTCAGATTCAAATAGTTTTGTTTTCAAGATAAAGTGGACGAATCTATAATGGGGGATAGGAAAGCATAACCATTTTCTCCCAACTTAGAACTAAAAGAATTAGGGGCAATGATTTTATAACATACTGTTTTTTATTGGTGAAGATGATATCAAAATACGCATTTTGATGAACTCATAAAGATCATTTTTTCCCCTTTTTTTTGTTTGTTTCTTACATTCCACGCACTAAAAATTGTATGAAGAATAGTCTGTACCTCCGGTTTGTATTTTTAAAACAGTTTAATTTTAATCATATTCATTGATAACAAAATAAATAAATTTAATTCTTTATATTATGAGACATTTTACTTATTTCACTATCCAGTATATACACCTTTGTAATGATAACCAACCCAATACATATTATATATTCATATTAGTTTGTAGTTATTAATTCATACATTAGTGTTATGTTTGTAACATTTGTAATTTCTTTAATTTTTATTTTTTCTTATTATCTGAACTGGTATTACTTTTTTCTTTGGATAAAATGTTAATTATATTACCAAAAGAGAATTTAAGGTTTACAACAGTTATACAACACACTTTTTTTTTTTGTTATACAAACAACAAACTGATAAGGCCCATGAAAATGAAAAGCAATTAGAATTCAGAGAGATTAGTTGGATAAATCCTAATTTTATTTTATTTTATTTTCTGAATTGGTATTTTTTAATAAATATTTGATTAGTTTTTCTTTTTTTTAATAAAGTTTTATTTGATTAGATGTTAACGGACTTCTGTTTATTTCTTTATCTCTCATATATATATATATTCTTTTCAGTAATAGTGTACTACATGATTACACTCACAGTCACAGATTAAATGCAAATACAATACAAATTAGGACGTATAATCACGTGGGATGCACCTTCAGGTAGGTGTTACTGACATATCACATACGCTAATTTCTAGGAAGAAGCTTAATTCAAATTAACAGACTTATAATATTTGCAACTTGTCTACTGACACGGTTCTTTTTTTTCCTTTTTGAACACCACTAACACGTTCCTTCTCTTATCTCTCCCTTTAGAACAAAAAGGCAATATTATTTTGTTTCTCTTTTCTAGACATGGTACAGTTTTCATCTTAATATATTAAACATATAATGGAACGAGAGGAAAATTAAGTCAATTACTGCTACTCTTGGTTTTTTTTTTTTTTTTTTTTTTTTTTCAACCATACAATTAAATGAATTAAAAGGTAACTTCCAAATTGGTTGCCCAAATTGGGGAGAAGAGTTTACATAAAAAATTTCAGAAACTAAAGATCTTGACGAACGGGCCAGACAGTCTGCTCGCTCATTAAGCGTCCTTGGAATCTTTGTCAGAGTGAAAGAGGGAAATGAAACTCTGAGAGCTTGGAATTCCTCTAGCAAATGTGAGAATGCTGGCCAATCATCGGGTGTCTGGAGCATCGCCACCAACTCAGAGCTATCTGACTCAAAAAAGGGACAGACTATTCCCACCGTCCGTAGGGACTCCATAGCCCATAACAAGGCATGAAACTCTGAATGTAGAGAAGAGGGACTACGTCGCAAACTGCGAGCTCCCATAAGAAGCGTCCTATCATCATTATTACCATAACACCATCCTAGGCCTTCTAACGGATCCGAGCCTTTCCAGGAACCGTCAACCTGACAACGGGTGAAAGAATATCTTTCCTCCAAAGAAGACTGAGGAACTAAGTAGTTCGCATAACCAGACTTGGCCTCCTCCCAAAATAATTTATCAGTTAACGCCTGATAAACAATATCATTTGACTCTGCCTCAGTCCCTTGAAATACCTTCTTATTTCGATCTTTCCAAATAGACCACAAAACCCAAGGCAACAGATAACCCATGCCAGTACCCCCCGGATGAGAGAATATATTGGAATATATGAAATCTAGATTTGAAAACACGGATCCAAAAGGGAAACCAGTCAAGGACATCTGGACTGGAGATAATTCCCAAACCATACGCGAACGTGCACACTCAAAAAGAGCATGATTGATAGTCTCCACCGCAGAACCGCACCGTTGACACGTAACATCACACCGAATACCCCTATGAGCAATCCGTTCCTTCACAGGAAGGGACCCAGACGCTACCTGCCAGAAAAAATGTTGCACCTTTGAGGGAACCTCAAGTTTCCAAGCTTGTGCCCGCAAAACTGTGCACGTCGGGCCAACTTCAACAACCTTTTTTTATTCCCGAGCTAATCTGTAACCAGATCTCACTGAATACTTGCCGGACTTAGAATAATGCCAAACCAATCTATCCGGCCTCGGAGACTTACTGACCGCCATACTCCGTATGAGCGGAATATCCTCCGGATCCACAAACTCCTGAAGAGTAGGCAAATGCCAGTCCAAAGTGTGAGGATTAATAAGATGATTAACCCACAAATTAGGGAGTAGAACTCTCCCCCTACCATTTGCTGGTCTTGGGTGATGATCCGGAATCCAAGGATCCCTCCATACCGAAATATCACGGCCCGATCCTACTATCCACCTTGCCCCTCGTTCCACCAAACCCTTAGTCGAAAAAATACTCCTCCACGCAAAGGATGGAGAGTACGGTTTGGTTGCCAACAGAGGATGTTTTTTATTAAAATATCTGCCGCACATCACCCGAGCCATTAAAGAATTCGGGTAATGGATCAGCCTCCAATACTGCTTTGCGAGCATCACATCATTAAATTCATCTAGGGCACGGAATCCCAAACCCCCATCGCATTTATCTAGACACATCTTGTCCCAAGCTACCCAATGCATGCCTCTAGCCTTATCATTAGACTTCCACCAGAAGTTTGATATAGCGCCCGTAAGTTTGGACGTTAATGCCTGTGGCAATTTGTAACATGACATAACATGAGTCGGAAGAGCTAACGCAACTGATTTGATCATGATTTCTTTACCCCCTTTTGATAAAATCTTCGCCGACCAGCCATTAACTCGCTCATCTAAGCGGTCATTCACATAACTAAAAACTTTAGTCCTTGAACCCTGGATATTTTCAGGAATACCCAAGTAAGAACCCATACCACCCTCTTGGGAAATTCCAATAACTGTTTTTATCCGAGCCCTAACATCTGGCGGAACTTTCTTACCGAATATAATGGATGATTTCTCTAAATTTACCTCTTGGCCCGACGCTTTTCCATATTTGTCTATAATATCCATAACCACGCGACATTCAGACTCCTCCGCCTTACAAAAGAAAAGACTATCATCCGCAAACAACAAATGCGAAATCGAAGGGCAATTCCGAGCAATCAAAATCCCCGTAAGTCTCTTCTCCCGTTCTGCCTTTTTAATATTAACAATCAGAACCTCTGTACAAAGTATAAACAAATAGGGAGAAAGAGGGTCGCCCTGACGTAAACCCCTCTCTGGTGAAATGGATCCCCGTGGTTGGCCATTTAGAAGAACTTGGTAAAAAACCGAAGAAACACACCACATAACCCATACAATCCACCGCCTATCAAACCCCAATTTGGTCATAACCGCCTCTAAAAAATCCCATTCGACACGGTCATACGCTTTACTCATATCCGTTTTAAAAGCCAAAAACTCTGATTTACAGCGTTGATTAGTATTTAACCCATGAAACATCTCCTGGGCAACCAGAATATTATCGGTAATTAACCGACCAGAAACGAAGGCCGATTGCGTTTCTGAAACCAGAGACGGTAAGAATCGCTTTAACCTGAAACATAAGACTTTTGAAATAATCTTATAGCTCACATTACACAGACTGATTGGCCTAAACTCCGTCATCCGTTGCGGACGCTCCACCTTAGGAATGAGACAAATATTCGTCTCATTCAGACGAGGGTCGAAAGCCCCCGTTCTAAAAAATTCTTTAACCAAAGCCACCAGATCTCCTTTTAAAGAAGGCCAGAATCGTTGAAAAAACAAAGCCGTCATACCATCAGGACCTGGGGATTTCTCCGGATGCATAGCAAATAAGGCTTTCCGAACTTCCGCCTCCGTAATTTCCCTAATTAGACTCCTATTCATCTCATCTGAAATTATAGGAGAAATCTCATGTAGTATGTCTGTTATACCACCAATATCCGATCTTTTGAAAAGCTCCCCAAAATAATTAGACGCAATAGTCTCCATTCCCAATGGCGATTCGACCCAGACATTATCCGGACCAAATAAACCAACAATTCTATTATGTGCCCTCCTCTGTTTAGTCGAAGCATGAAAGAATTTTGTATTTTTATCTCCCACACGCAGCCAGAATTTTCTACTCTTTTGTTGCCAGTACAACTCCTCATCCCGATAAGCCTCTTTAAGTTTTCTCTCAATATCCCGAATCTCCTCCTGAGTAATCTGGTCATCCATTTTTGCTTCCTGTAAAGCCGCCTTGAGGGAAGAAATAAGGGATGGTCCAGAAATCACATTATTCTTACGCCACCACGATATCGAATTTCGACAATTCCTAATTTTATCCACAAAAACCGGTGTCCGAAAATTATTAGTACGCGCCCAACCTGCCTCTACCGCCCCTAATAGTCCATCCTTACCCAACCAACGCTTATCAAAGCGGAACTGCCTATTCCGTCTTGAGGAAGATTTCAGACAAGTTGCCAAAATAGGACAGTGGTCTGACCCAACCATCTCCAAATAATCAACCTTCGAATTTGGGAAGAAACTTTGCCAATCTTCATTCCCTAAGGCACGATCTAAACGACACCTTACTACTTGATTATTACACCGATTACCTCGCCAGGATAACTGCTCCCCATAACACGGAAATTCAAGCATACCACAATGTCTAATCATTGATTGAAAGGGAACAAATGAGGACGCTGGCCTTAAAGCCCCACCCCTTTTTTCATGATTTCCAACCTGTTCATTAAAATCACCAATCATAAACCAAGGATCTATGCGGAAAGAACCAATATCCGTTAACTTCTCCCAAACCAATACTCGATTTTGCGGAATTGGATCCCCATAAACAAAAGACAGAAAAACCACTTGTTGACCAAAACAAGCTTTAACATCAATTATTCGATTACTCTCATATAAAATAGAAAGATTTATATCATCCATAAAAAAGAGAGCTAACCCACCACTAGAACCATGGGGGTCAACCGAATACAAATTATTATAACCAAACTTCTTTTTAAATTTTTGTAAATAAGAAAGACATTTTTTAGTTTCTGATAAGAAAAGGATGTCTGGCCGGTGCTGCTTCCACAAATCTCCCAAATATCCTTCTGTCAGATCCACCCCTATGCCCTGACAGTTCCAGCTTAGAATTTTCACGTTCGAGCCGGGGGTTTTGGGAGAGCCCCCATCCCTTTCTTCTCAGAACGTACACCATCCGAAGGTTTACCGCCTTTTATATTGTTGCCCTGTTTCCCCACCACCTTCTGTTTATTCCCATCACCTGCAGGTTTAGACAAAGCCTTAGCAAGTAAATGTTTCCCAGGAGAAGCTAAAGCTAACGAAGGTATCCTAGAACCACTAGCACCCTTCCTAACATATGGAGTGAAAGTCTTCCTCTTTTGACTACCCTTTGCATCTAAAGAGAAAGCTGTCATAGCATTGTTAACAATCCCCACAGCAAACTCAACCGAACTGGGAGGATAAGATTTACCTTGCAGATTGCTGCCAGAAACCCCCTGTGTATCAGTCACCACACCACCTTGAGGTACGTACCCCTGATCCAGGCGACTCGCATTCTCCTGATCAGGAGAACCGATCTCTTCTTGGACAGTGTTATGATTCACCTTACCATTATCATCATACTCACCATCCTCAAGCAAATCATCATTATCAACCTCAAAATCCATGGCCAAAGGAGCACCCTCATCCCTCTTAGGACCGCTTTCCTCAACCTCCTTGACCGCAAGTAAGTCACTGGAACTGGAATCCCCCAGATTATTTTCGATCAGTAGTGGACCAGTCTTCTCCAAAACAGCCTGCTTCACCTTGAATAGCGGTTTGGGCCAAACTGGACCAGCACCCTTACGGTTCAAAGTGAAACCTGGAGCCTTACCCGCAGCTTCCCCATATCCTGATCCTGAACCACGGCGAGACCCTTCATCGCGACCATGAACCTCTCCAAAACTCCTCTTCTGACCCCAACCCTGCCCGTAGGATCGCTCTTGCTGACGAGATCCCTGAGAACCATTAGCATGAGCAACCTGACCACCAAGACGCTGCTGAGGGAAGTATCCAAGCTCATTAGACTCCGAAAATTGAAAATCCAAAGCCCTCTTAGCATGCTTCCTAGGCTTCTCCCAACCTGATACATTATGATGTTGCTCTTGTTTCGTTACAGGGAACTGCCTCGGACCACCCCGATTGTCCCTCTTCACATCCGCATGCTGAACTGAAGTTTCCTTAATGACCTCTGGGCAGATTTTTGAATCATGAGTGATCCGACAGCAATGATCACATACTCCATTGAGCTTCTCATACTCGAGAAAAACCACAATCTCCTCCCCAGTTGCAAAAGGCACCACCATTCTGAAAATTAGCGGATTGTACCCATTAACTGATACACATAAACTACCAGTTTTCTCATCAACTTCTTGGATCCTCCCAAGCTTCTTACCAATAGCTTCAAGCGTAGCCACCTCCCACAAGTGCATAGGGATTCCAGCCACCTTAACCCAGAAATTGATAACTGAAGGATAGGAAGAAGAAATGATTGGCTCCCACCTCACTGACGAGACCATCCAACCGTCAAAGTGGTACGAACCATTTTGCAATACTGACAAAATATCCTCTTCTTCCTCAAAATTAAACTGAAACACACCTTGTCCCAAATCTGCGCCCACCACCTTCTCCTCTAACTTCCAGATTTTTGGAAAGTTAGCCAACAAGGACTCCATATTCTGACACACCGGATTCATGAGTCTGCCAATGAGAGTCATGGAAAACTGCTGAATTCGCTGAGCTAGGACTGAAGAAGATATCGACACCGTATCAGTACGAACCAGGGACCCTTTGTTCTTGCTAAAAGCCAACTGAGCCATGACTAGAAGAAAAGGGAACAGTTGTGAACTTGAGAAAAATATACGCCGTAGAAAGAAAGAAAGCCAAATGGAGAGAGAGATGATCCAAGAAACAGCTTGCAACCTTCGAATATATACCACAACACCCACCATAACTCCAGGATATATATCAAATCGGGTCAAAGATACTCCCAACACACACCCGATCAAACCCGATTGTATCATCAATGCAACCACAATTGTATGAAATAAACTTACCAACAAAAACTCATGAAGTCTATCAAAATACAGAATCAACCAGATCCTCCATTGAAACCATGGTAATGAGCCCGCGATATCAGTCATCGACCGGATCAGATTTAAAACCCCTGAATCCATCCAAATCAGACCAAAACAAATCCAATCCCGTAATAAGATTATATACCCATCACGCAACAAATCCGACAAGATCAGAGAGATAACATCCTCAAAGACCAAATTTACCTCACCAAATCCACACCCAACTCGGATAGAATCAAAGACACTGAGAGGCAAATCCTTAGAACCCGAGGTTACAATCGCCGACAGTAACTCCCCCATATCTCCACCGGACACCAAATCCCTGACCACAATCTCAAATATTCGAATCCCCCAAAACAAATCATAGAGATCCGGAATCATAACGAAGTCCGCCTTCCAGCCATGATCCGTTTCCAGCAATACCAAACTTTGACCAGAGAGAATCAGATTTCCGATCTGATCCTCATCATCCGGGAACAACAGAGAGAGCAGGAGATCCACTCCTCTTCCCCCAATCCTGCCCAAATCAAACATTCAAATCGCAACACTAATCGTCATCGTAATCGCCGACAGAGAGAGTCGTCAGTTTTTACTTCATTTTATTTTTACTCTTGGTTATATTTGAATTTTCTGAATATAGAAGCAACAGACGAATTAATAAATGAGGTGACAATAAATATTGGTGGTATTGATTTTCGAATATAATAAGTAACGCTTTTGTAATAAATGAGTCAATGACGTTTTCATAAATAAATTGTGAGGTATATTCTATGAAACAATTGTGAAGAAAAATTTTGTTTTTGATATTTAATGGGTTACTGATTCATAACGTTTTTGGAAGTTATCTTCGAAAAATATTCTATGAAGCAATTGTGGAGCAAATCAACCATTTAAGAAAAACAATTATGAACAGAGCGTAGATTAATTAAGAGGATTTTATGGAGCAATCGTAGAGCAAATCATACATTTAAGAGATATAATTAATTTTGAAACTAATTTAATGCTAAACAACCAATAAGAAGAGAGCAGAACCATACTTTTATTTATTAATTTTGAAACCAATTTAATGCTAAACAAATAATAAGGAGAGAGCAAAACCTTACTTTTATGTATATGATTTCAAAGTCAAGTGACATTGCTAAAAAAAACGTATTGTAACATCCCAAATCCAATTTTGGGTGGGTTTCGATCGACACCAAGAAGGGTGTCGGTCGAAACCACTAAATTGGTGGTTGTTCGGTTTGTTTCAAAATTGATCGGTTTAGCTTGGTTTGGGCTGGAAACCCTAGGTCTTGTTTAAAAAGGCAAGAGCAGCCTCTCTTTGTGGGGTTTTATCTTTTGTTGCTTCTAGAGAGAGAGGAAACACAGAGAATTGCTTTGGGGAGCCTGATATAGAGGCTTAAGGAGAAGGTTAAGGAGGGTTAAGAGGAGCATAAGGGCTTGTTTTGGTGTTGTGAAGGAAAGGATAAGCAGATCAGTAGATTTCTGGGCGTGAATAGGTTGTTGGGGCGTGGTTTCTTGTTGTTCTTCATCTCAATCTTCTCTCTTTGCTAAGGTGAGTGCATAACCATGTCTTATTTAAGCAATTAGGGTATGTGTGATTGATTTAGTGATTGTATGGTTGATTCCTTTCGGTTTTGTGTGCTTTTGTGTGGCCATGTGTGGCTTTTCTTGGTTGTGTCGTCGTGGGAGATGATGTGTTGGAGTTTTAGGGTCGGTTGATGGTGGAAATCGTCAACGGAGGTGTTGCAGAGGTTGGGTGTCGACTGACACCATCTGACTTCGCAGAAGGAGATCACATTGCAGAAGTGGTGCAGAGTGGTGGTGGTGTCGACCGAAACCAAAAGGGGTGTCGTTCGACGCCAAATGTCTGTGGACGCACAAATTTGGTTCCAATTGTCTATTTTGGCTGCTTTATGCTGTTTTGTTGTGTATGTTCTTAGTTGCTTGTGTGTATAGCCCAGTAGATGAGAGGATTGTCTCACTAAGTATTTATGATAATACTTACGCATCTCAATTGTTGTTTGTGGTGTAGGTAATATGCAACGTGGAATCATGGTGATGAGGAGGAGGATGATCTAGAGGTCTCGGTTATGTGTTTTTGGTCTTGGCTATGTTATGTTGTTGGAATCTTGAGTAGAAATATGCTAGGTTGTTAGATAGAATGGTTAGGAATGTTCTTGTATTGATGTTATGTTAGAGATGGTTGTGTTGTTGGTATGTTACCGCTGTGCTTATTGGTTGTTATTGGTTTAATGATGATTTGTGGGTTGGTTGGTTTAATTAAGTATTATTGAATGCTTAGTTAATTATATTAATAAAAAACGGGTTGGGTTGTTTCACGTACCTTAGAAGAATAAGATGTTAATTAAATATGAATATTAAACCAAGTCACCTTCGTCCAGTGGTAAAGGGAGAAAAGTCCCACTATCTGGGTTCGAGTAGCATTGGCCACGGGGGTTCGAAAATTAACATGGTTTCCCCCGGTCCCAGGAGATTAGTCTTTGGGCCTAGAAAATCTTTCGAATCACTCCTGAGTTTTATATATATATATATATATATATATATATATATATATATATATATATATGAATATCAAAAATAGATAGCCATATTATGACCCCTGATTTTGGCACTTAAAAAGAAGATGGTTATTCAAAAAAACATTCCGATTACAAACTTACAGTTACAACTCATTCCACGCCTCCACTAGTTATTTTATAATACGAACTTGAGATTTTGTAAGAGAAACAAAGATGATGACAGATGTTCCTCACTCCATGAGTAAGACACATGTTCGATTTTTTTTTTTTTTTTAAAGGTTTTGTAGACAAAAATTATTTGGTTTTACTACTCATCCATGATTGAAATGACGGTGGTATATTCTTAATTTGATTGTTTTTTGCTAATTGAATATAAAGTTATAAACTTTGGGGTTTTGTTTTTGATGCAAAGCTTTTGCGTGTGCCATTTACGGAGAAACCGGCCACACATAATTTGAGGCATACACGCGGATTGAAGGTCCTTCAATAGAATTATACTCATATTAGTTAATGGAGGTTAGGAGAGTTGAAAGGCATTTAGAATGAAATATGGAAATATGGACCATATATAGAATGAGGCGATTTTTGTAGTTTATGAATATAGGAATAACCTACGAATTAATAAATGGAGTGACAATAAATATTGGTGGTATTTGTTTTTTTTAATATAATGACTAACGTTTTTGTAATAAAGGGGGCCAATGACGTTTTTGGAAGTAAATCGTGGAGTATATTCTATGAAGCAATCGTGAAGAGAATTTTTGTTTTTGGAATTTAATGGGTTACATATTCATAACGTTTTTGGAAGTTATATTCGAGAAATATTGAATATTCTATGGAGCAATCGTAGAGAAAATCAACCATTTAAGAAAAACAACTAAGAGCAAGGCGTGGACTAAGACATGGACTAATTAAAAGGATTCTTTGGTGCAATCGTAGAGCAAATCATACATTTAAGAGATACAATTAATTTTGAAACCAATTTAATGCTAAACAACCAATAAAGAGAGAGCAGAATCTTACTTCTATGTATTAATTTTGAAACTAATTTAATGCTAATCAAACAATAAAGAGAGAGCAGAACCTTATTTTTTATGTATATGATTTCAAAGGAAAGTTACATTGCTAAAAGAAGCGAACCTTAGAAGAATAAGATGTTAATTAAATACAAATATTTATGTTAATTAAATATGAATATTAAAAATAAATAGCCAGTTTATGACCCCTGATTTTAGCACTTAAAAAGAAACCGATGGTTATTCCAAAAAAAAATTCTAATTACAAACTTACAGTTACAGTTTATTCCACGCCCCTGAGTAGTTATTTTCTACTACGAACTTGAGATTTTGTCGGAGAAACAAAGATGATGACAAATGTTCCTCAATCCATTGGCAAGACACATGTTCGATTTTTTATTTTAAAAAAAAAGGTTTTGTAAAGAAAAATTGATTTGGTTTTACTGACTCATCCATGATCTTCGATTTTGGCTTTGACTGTGATATATTCTTAATTTGATTGTTTTTTGCAAATTGAATCTAAAGTTATAAACGTTGGGGTTTTGTTTTTGATTGAAAGCTTTTGCGTGTGCCATTTACGGAGAAGCCGGCCATACACAATTTGAGGCACAAGCCCGGATTGAGGGTTCTTCAATGAAATTATACTCATATTAGTCAATGGAGGTTAGGAGAGTTGAAAGGTGTTTAAAATAAAATATGGAAAATGATGTAGTATATTTCAATAAATTAAATTATCAATCCTCAATTTGCAATGATCAACACACTAAGAATACACAAAGCTGCTGTAGTGACCCTCACTAAGGGCAGAAATCCCAAAATAAAAGTTCGAGGAAATGGCCCGGAAAAGACTTAAGGAGGAAGAGGAAGTAAAACAAAGAGGACCTACCGAAGAAAGTCCGAGGAAAAATTCACGAGTCGAGGAATGGCCGAGCCAAGACTGAAGTGACCGAAGGTGCGATCAAGACCTTAAGGCCGATCAAGAACTATCAGTTTATGCGAAAGGAAGTATCCGCGGAACGTCGGGTAAGTACCGGGGAAATACCGAGACGTCCAAGGAGACGGTCGAGAAAACTGGTCGAGACAATCTGTCGAGACGGTCAAGAAAACTGGTCGAGACAATCTGTCGAGACGGTCGAGAAAACTGGTCGAGACAATCTGTCGAGATAGTCGAGAAAACTGGTCGAGAAAATCTGTCGAGAATGTCGAGAAAATTCGTCAAGGAAATTCGTCGAGAGTGTCGAAGGAATCGACAATGTCCGAGAAACGCCGAGAGAACTGACAATGTCCGAGGCATCGAGAACATTGTCCGGATATTGGTCGAAAGAGTCGATAGCATCTGAAGCATCGAGAGAATTGTTCGGAACTGGTCGAAGGATTATCGACGATGGTCGAGAACTGCCGAGAGTGCCGATAGTCGCGTCCGAGCGATATCAAGAAATCCGAGGATTGTCGAAAGCGTCGGACGAGGAGGACGGAGCTGGTCAAGAAAACGCGGAAAACATGTTTCCCAAGAAATTGACCAATAAGCTTACATGCAAGGCATGCAGAGACAATTTTGGTGGTTTAAGAAGAATGGCGCAAGGAGACTGGGCAGTGTAGTGCACGCGCCACATGCAGCCAAATTTTCGCCATTTGTCAAATTCCACTAAGGGAAGAATGAGAGAAGTCGAGCCTATAAATATGGGTTTTGTGGCTTCATTTGGGAAATTTCTCTCATTTCTCTCATTCCACTCAAACGAAAAAGCTTGCTTCTCTCTCTAAATCTAGAGACAGAGTGTCGAGAGAGAGAGATTGTCGACAAAGATTGTCGAGAGAGTTGAGGGAGATCGTCGAGAAGAAGATCGAAGCGAGGTGCTGTTTGTGTCGATAGAGATTGTCGAGAGAGTCGAGGATTTGCGGTCGAGAAGCTGTTTAGCGCGAAGTGGGAATTGTCTGATCCGCGGTGCCGTGAAGTCCACTCATCACCGTTTGCGCAAAGGTGAGTTCTGCGGTAATTATGTGTTGCATGTAGACTAGATTCATGGTCGAATCAGTTAAATTGTTGCATGCGTAAATTTGGTAGGATTCATGCTAGATTCATGTTAAAGATTACATCGAATTTGAGCTAGGAATCACCATGCAAGATCGCAAATGAGTTTGGATTGCATTTTAAGTAACTTTGGATATGCTTAAAATTTGGGTTTAGTCGCATGCATGATCGAACCTAGTTTTACTTGAATTTATTCTTGTTTAAAAACCGGTTTCATGCATGATTAACCGATTAAGTATTTTGCAATGTATTGCATAATTTTAATCGAGGTTGAAACATGCTTAAATGAACCTTAGGGATTTAAATGATTAAATCGAATAGGTTGCATGTAAAGTGGGGAGTTAGAGATTTAAAGGGTTAAATCGTGAACGGTTGCATGCATAGTAGAACTTGTTGCATTGGCTTGCTTAAGTTGCTTATATTGTTTGCATGCATGTAAAAATAATCTTAAGTTGCATGATTTGAATTTCTTGCTTCTTGTTGATTATTGCATGTTATATTCTTGCTTGATTTCATGCTAACGTGCTTGATTTATCAACGCTTGAATTTGTGGTTGTGTGTTTTATTTTAGCTTAGCCTCTTGAATTTGTTTCTCGAGTCTTGGCTAGTGTAGTGTCGATCTTCTGTTCCAATAGCGGTTGTCACGCGTGAGTTCCCGACGACCACTCACGCGGGGACACTGTCACGGCTAGCTAGCTACTAGCGTGACCGCTACATGACGATGTAGCTAAGTTGTGGGCTCATTGCTGGTGATCTTTGTGGTCTCGGAATGGGAGATGGTATGGAACGGAACAGATTATCGAAGGGCCCTAGGTGTAAAGAGTTTAGAGTATTCAAGTATTCCTTGTCTATGTCTATTCGTTTTTACATGCGTGTGTTGTCTAAGAGTCTAGGATAGTTCAAGTATCCCTTGTTTATTCTAGTCGTCTTAGAGAGTTGCGTATGGTTCAAGAGTCTAAAGTGTTCTTTAGTTGTCTTGTGTTGTGTATAGCGATGTCTAGATCATCGAGTCAAGTCGTTGGATCTAACCTTTCTCGCTTGTGTATGGTTTAATTTGCTTCCGCTATGGCTTTTGTTGCGTTGCTTTGATTACTTGCTAGCTGGTTTGCTTTGCTTGTTTTCTTTGCTTGCCGGGGTAGTTGGGTTGGGAAGTTAGTATCCTGTTTAGGAGAAAGGGGTACCCAGGCTCACTGAGTAATCTTAGATTACTCATGATAATATTTTGGTCTTGCAGGGAAGCCTAAGTGAGTTTAGAGCCGGAGCAAACATTAGGGTACCGGATAGGGTTTTACGTGTTCTTTGTAAAATCCTATATTTTGTAAACGGTTATGTTTATTTTTCCCGACTATCTTTATATCTTGCTTTAATGATTTATTTTCGATGAATTATTTTATTAAAGTGATATATACGGTTTTCAGGAAAACATGGCAAGTTGCAAACGATACTCGGCCTTGTCCGGGCCAACACAACGCATGCTGTGGGACGCAAGGGTTGCAAAGCCTAAGCGAACCTTGGCCGTGGGCGGAGTCGCGTCCAGGAGGACTGGTCGGGAAGCTGCAGCTTCCGTCCCTCGACCGGACCACCAGGGTGCGGTTCCCACAACAAGTAGCGTCTCGGCGCCGTCCGATGGCCTCCGTGGTCATAGAGCGGTTCGGGGGCGTTACAGCTGCTTAATCTAATCCTAAACAAGAGATGGTTTTTGTAACAATCTTAACCTAAGCAAAGAAAATAAATAAGAAAAAGCTCAACAAATAAACCAAGAAGGAAACAGAAAATCAACTCAACAATAACTAAAGGAGAATCTCAGGGTTATGGTAATTGATTAAAGTGAAATAAGAGATGGATTATGGAGTAACAAACAACTTAAACTAAGCAAGATCCTTAGGCAATAGAAGAATAGCAAGACTAACACATTTCCATGCAATCAATCCCTTTACTAATCAATCAATCATCAACTTCTTCTAGAGGCAATTAAATGATTAATAAGCAATACAATCAAGTCTATCTAGCCACTAAGCACCTTTTTTTGGGCTAAGACCATTACAAGAGTGTGCAAAGCTTCCTTTGCCAAGGAATCGACTTCAACATTGTTTGTGCGAGGAGTAAACTTAAAAGACACATGCGTGAAAGATCTAGAAATGCTTAGGATATCGAAGAGAATCCTGTGGAGCTCCTTTGGGTGGATCTTTGAATTGATTTCTTGGACCAGATTCATCGAGTTGGAAGCAAGAGAAAGATGGGTTATCCCCAATTGTTTGGCCGAGTGGAGGGCGTTCAGGATCGCCAGTCCTTCTGCTATGATCGGTGAGGCAACATTTGATATCGAAGTAGACCCTCGATCGACGACTTCTCCGCAATGGTTTGTGAAGATCCAGCCTAAACCCGTCCAAGCTGCATCCGTATTACATCTGATGACATCTCTCCCTAGGGGAATCTGATCCGTTGGTTTCTGGGACTTCAAGGTTGGTTTTATTACACTCTGGCTTTGGATCCACTCTTTTGCCTTGACAATAGCTTGTGTAATGACCTCTGTAGGACGAGGATGCCTATCCTCAAAGATCTTTTAATTTCTATTATGCCACATAGCCTAGAAGATCCATGGAATGAAGCTTGTCTCACCGATACCCACCGGGGGTAGGCATTTCAGGAGTTTGGTGGCATCAAAACCATTCTGGAAGCTAGAAAAGCGATCAATCGCCAGAGAGCCTGCACATCGAAGGTTCTCCTAGATCTGCCTGTAAAATGACAGGTGAAGAATAAGTGTAGGATCATCTCATCCTCTCCGCAGTGTGTACATTTAGCATCCGTGAAGATCTGCCGGTGCTTGAGGTTCTCTCCCACTAGTAAGGCATCTTGAAGTGCTTTCCATAGGAAGACTTTTATCTTGGGGTTGCATTTAATTTTCCAGAGGTTTGCTTTCCAATCATAATCACTTTGGGCAGGGGATTCAACATTGCATTTTTCCTCCTTACTTAGTGATTCATAGTAGCTTGATTTAATAGTGTAGGTTCCAGTTCTCGTTGGTAAACCATGCCCACTTATCTGATCCGCCTAGTTTGCTCGGTTTCAGATTGATGATTTTGTGTTCATACCCCGGGATAGTTAGAGAAATCTTGTCCAAGTCCCATTCTTGGGAGTCCCGTTGAGTAGGTCAGCCACTTTTTGTTGTTGTGAGAACTCATTGGCTGGGCCTATTAGTACTTCCGGCTTATCTAGGGATAACCAAGGATCCCTCCAGAGTAGAGTTGATTGTCCATTCCCGATGATTCTGCCAATATGAGGTTTTAGGAGGTCTATTCCCACACAGATACTTCTCTAGCCGTAGGATGCAGTGGTTAGGACCATGGAGTCCAGGAAGTGGGCATTTTGGCAGTATTTGCCAAGGAGAATTTGAGCAAGCAGACAGGAGGGTTTTGTCAGGATTCACCAACCAATCTTAGCTAGAAGTGAATCATTAAAATGTTGTATGTCTCTGAACCCTAATCCTCCCTTACTTAGAGCTTTTGTCATTTTATTCCAAGAGATCCATGACATTTTCTTCTTATCCCCTGGACCATCCCACCAGAATCTGGTGAGTGCTGATTGGATCTTTTTGCACAAAGAGACAGGTAGCTTGAAACAGGTCATGGCATAGGATGGCATGGCTGTCAGGACCGACTTGAGGAGGGTTAGCTTACCCGCGGTGGAGAGGAACTTGGTTGACCAGCTCATCACTCGCTGTTTGATCCTGTCAATAATTGACGTGAACATATCTTTCTTTTGGCGCCCAAAGAGTTCTGGTAAGCCGAGATATTTTCCTTGTCCTCCTTCATGGTGAATAATGAGTTCACCTTTAACTCGATTCTTGACCTCTGTTGTTGTTTTCTTAGAGAAAGTGATAGTAGGTTTATGGCAGTTTATCTTCTGTCCTGATGTTTCTTCGTATTTTTGTAGGATGGATAGAAGGGTTTTGCAACTTTGTTTGTCTGAGCGGCAAAAAAACATGGTGTCATCCGCAAAGAGGAGATGGTTCATTCGGGGACAGTTTTTTGCCACTCTGATGCCCTATAAGGATCCATTAGTCTAAGCTTTGGAGCATAAACCAGATAGTACTTCACTGTACAGGACGAAAATATACGGTGATAGAGGATCACCTTGGCGGATTCCACGCTCAGGTTTGACTAATCCTTTTGCAGATCCATTGATGAGGTAAGTGTAACAACCCGTCCCGTGGACCCCACTAGCCCACCGCTAGCCGCCCCAACGGACCCCAAGCTGGCCCTGCAGGGCATCGATCCTAACCCCTCACTAGGCAAATGGAACTATTCATCCAAATCCACAGTAGGTTATTGGTGTGCCAGACGTTCCTCGAACCATGGTCCCCACCCTTTAACAACCTCCCCACAGGACGGGTTGTCACAGAAAGAGTATGAGACGGTAAAAATGCATTGCATGATCCATTGTATCCATTTTCGATGAAACGCTAGTCTTACCATTACTTGCTCTATAAAGTCCCATTCCAGCCTGTCATAGGATTTACTCATGTCAGTTTTAACAGTCATGTAGCATCGTTTTTGTGCTTCTGAAGTTCGAAGGTAATGTAATGCTTCATGGGTTGTAAGCACATTATCGCTGATAGCTCTTTGAGGGACAAATGCTGATTGATTTTCAGATATCACCTCTTGAAGGAGAGGTTGAAGCCTTTTTGAGAGTACTTTTGCAATGATTTTGTAGTATACTGAGCATAGAGCGATCGGTCTGTAGCCAACTGTCTTCTTTGGACTTGTTATCTTGGGGATCAGTCTAACATGCGTCTGATTTATATTTTCAGGTAAGGTTCCAGGGATCATGTCTCCCACTCTATGCCAGTTCGACTGGAAGACGCTAGCAGAAAAACCATCCGGTTCTGGTGCCTTGTCTGCATGAATTGCGAAGCATGCCTCCTTTATTTCCTTGGGAGATTGTTCGAGAATTAATTTTTCATTCATGGCAGGAGTAATGGTGGGGGGAGATAGCATCATTGACACACTGAAGTCTGGATCCAGCCTTAGATTGGAAGAGATTGGAGTAGTAGTCTGATATGCTTTTTACTACTCCTTTTTCTTCATAGATTGGATTCCCTTCCTCTTCTTCCAGAACAACTATGTTATTAATTGCCTTTCTCCCTTTTGTTGCAGCGTGGATATATCCACTGTTTTTATCTCCTAGGGCAAGCCAAAGTTGTCTGCTTCTTTGTCGCCAAAATTCCTCCTCCGCTTGGTAAGTCAGCATGAGTTCCTTATTTAACTTTATTATTAACTCTGTTTCCAAATAGTCGCTGCTCATTGCCTCCTCAAGTCTTGCTCTGAGGTCTTCAATCTTTTTTTGGCTGTTAGACTGTTGCTCCTTGTTCCATTGGATGATCACTCTATGACATTTGCTAATTCTATCCTCCACAGCGTCCTCAGAGTTTAAGTTCCAGGCAATGCTCACCAACTTTTTAACTTCATCATTTTCTCTGAGTCTGCGATAAAATCTAAACAGCCCTTTTCGTCTTTTCCTTTCAGGATCAAAAGATACTACAATCGGTCTATGGTCAGATCTCAAAACGAAGGTACTTACTCCTACCAGAGGGATAGACTTCTGCCCATGCACTGTTTGCCATCGCTCTATCTAGTCTGCATTTAACCAGGTGATCATGCCTTTTTCCCCTCCAAGATAGAAAGTTGCCCGGATAGTTTAAATCATACAGATCGCAAGCTGACATGAGTGTCCTTAGATCAACAAGGATCCCTCGGCTCTAGCTGGACCGCCTCTTTTCTCTGAATTATTGATGATATCTTTGAAGTCTCTAGTCAGCAGCCATGGATCAGTTCTATTGTCGCCAAAGGTTCGAATCTGGTTCCAGATCTGAACTCTATTCATTCTGATTGGCTCACTGTATAAGAAAGTCACATAGAAAGACCTCCCTTTTGTTTTAATCCGTGTATCGATGTGGTTTTTGCAGGACGAGAGTATCTCAACCTCGGTAGAGTCCTTCCAGAATAGAGCAAGCCCTCCTGAACCTGGTGAGCTTGGTGGGATTAGGAGTTTTGATGGGTACTCCATCCATTGCAGCTTTTGGAGAACAAGATCAGAGTTATTCTTTGTCTCCATGAGGAACAAGAAATCTAGAGATATCCTTTTACAAATATCTTTCATCCTGTGAACTGTTATGGGATTCCCCATCCCACAACAGTTCCAGCTTACAATCCTTAAGGAAGAGGTTTTGGTAGATTCTGAAAATCCACCAGTTTCTTCCTAGATGTAGGGATGAGCTTTATCTTTGGGTCACTTAGTCTTGGAGCTATGTTACTTGAAGTGCTTTGAGAAGCTCTGACACCCGATGGTCTTGATGTTGGTTCAGAGTCGGAGGTTCGTCTCTGGGCGTGTTGGCTTTTTCCATACTTGATCTTCTTCTTGGTGAGCCTGAAGCTAGGCAAATGTTTTTTTTTTGTGATTTCACTCTAGATATTCTAAGAGGGCTTTTGTTTACAGTTTTCTTTTGCACAGGTCTGCCTCTCTTCTTTTTCCCCGGTCCACCTGGCGGAATGCTCTGGGTTGAGATCTCTAGTGGGATGTCCTGGGTAAGAGTCTGATCTTCCTCTGTTTGGTTCTTAATTCTTTGAGCCTGATTTACTACATTCTCAGCCGCTGCTATGATATTAGCCGCGGTTTCAGCCATTAGATCCTTTGCTTCTCCTTGTATAACTCTCTTTTCCCTGGCTGCACTCTCAGTAGGGTCCGCACAAGAGATATATTGGACCGTCACTTCCCGAAGTTCTCCCATAGTCTCCTCAAGCGTGGGAACAGTTACCGGTCTCATTGGTTGTTCCCAAAGGGAGGGGGAGTGTTCCAAGTTTCTCTCCAGAGGAGGACGTCGTGTTCTTGAGGTTTCAGATGAGTCTGCTATGGCAGCATTATTACCAGTCGTCTTTTCTCTCCATTGAAAGGAGGATGATGAATTATTTGTTTTGTTCAAGCCTATGTAGTAGGAGTCATCTCTCTGATCTATGTGGGAGCCGTTTCTAGAGTGCGAGTGGATTCTTTCCAATGATCTTCTTGGGTTTGGCATATACTCTCTAGGTCCCCTTGAGCCCGAGGATCGTCTGTAGTCCAAGTCGCTATTGTGATACGACCTTCTAGAGGGTGAGTGGATTCCATGAGGAAGTATGTCTCTTATGTTGCTTTGGTTTGCTGACTCAGTTTGGTTCGGGTTCCGCCTATGATTTGCAGCCTTGTCTGAAGTGTTGTCTGCAGGGAGAGCTCGCACTGAATAGGGATCGGGCTTGGAGCTATCTTTCTTGAGGCCAGGGCAGTTCTTCCTCTTGTGAGTCAAGCGAAGGCAGTAGTTGCAGTGATTTTTTAGTTGCTTGTACTCCCTGGACACTAGAATGTCGCTACCATCTGGGAATTCAAATACTGTTTCTTTCAGGATAGGTCTGAGACCATGAAGGAGGACTTTGACTTTCGCATGAGAGGTCGTAATCTCAAGATCCATTAATTCTCGTATCTCTTCTGCAATGCTCGACAGCATCTCTGCCTTCCAGTAATGTTTTGGAAGTCCCTGGACGTCAATCCAGAAAGGGATTTTGGAGGGGAAGGAGGAGGAGATGACCGGTTCCCAACGTTGGAGAATTACCATCCACTGGTCAAAATGGTATGGCCTATTGTCTAGTACTTTTTGCAGGTCTTCTTCATAGTCAAATCTGAATTTGAAGCATCCATTTCCCAGATCTGAGCCTATTGCATTTCCTCTTACGTTCCATTTGTTTGAGATGAAGGGTATGAAAGACCATAGTCGTTGAGCAGTCGGGTTGGTGAGTCGTCCCATAAGGGTCAGGGAGTTTCTTTGGATCAGATCTGAGGTATCAACTTCCGGAGCTCGGATTCTTTTGCGTGGGGGTGGGGCAAAGTTGTCCGTTTTTCCTTTACCCTTCATGTGGTAAGGTATTCTTCGATCCATTTCACAATGAGCTCGCGTGTGTAGGGGGCACTAGGGTTCTTCACACTGAGGTGAGAGTTTTCAACTCCTCAGGACAGAGTGTTCAAATTTTTTCAAAAGAGTTCTTCGCACAGAGGTGAGAGTGTTCTGGGATAACTCGAGAAAACAACAAACAACAAAGACTTTGAAGATCTAGGATATCACAGTTTCAGGTGAAACTCTTGATCGTGTATCCTAAATCCATCCAAGTAAAGTTGTACTTAGAAGTGATGGGATGCGCTTACCAGTGTAGAGGGAATCACATATTGTTTGGGGGTTGCTGTGAGGGGTCGGTGAGGGAGGGAGAGAGCATTTTGGTCATCGGAACCACCTTCAACATCGACGGAGTTGAAAAATGCTGCTATGGACCAACAAATATTTCTACTTTTAGTATTCTAAAGTAGGTGAGATCCGGTTAAAAGAGTTCCTCATTCTCCTTTCAACCTTCCTCGAAAGCCATGTCTGAGAGAGTTTCTAATTAACTTTTTTCAGGTTTATTAGTTTCCTAAATTATACTTTCTACATAAGTATCATAAATTATAGCCACTAAGCACCTTAGTCAACAATTTCCAAAGGTAAGGAATGCAAAGCACTTAAAAGGTTTGGTTCATGAATTTCATCAAACACCTTCTGGCATGAAATTTCTAAAGTCTAGAATTAACATGATCAAGGCTGATCTAGTTTTATTAGCAACTAATAAGCAAGGATATAATCCAACTCCTAAATCAACCTAATCTCCCAAACCCAAAGACTCTATAAGACTACTACACTCATCATCATGATCAGACAAAGGAAAAAGCTTGATTTTTGTGAAATCATAATAAGAGATTGTAGATTTGGAGAAATGAAGAAGAAATTGCTATTAAAAACTTAGAAATACTCAATCATTCAGCAAAACCAAGAATAAGCAAGTTTAAGAATCCTACATAAGCTGCTAAAACAAAAAATTAATCTTCCCTTAATAGGTTTAATGTATTTATATAGAAAACGTAGGGAACCGGGTTAACCCAAGAGAAACCGGGTCGAACCTGGGTTTCAAAATGGATCCAAGTGTGGACAAGCGGTTTCAGTTGTGGTGACCGTAGGCGGTGGCCGATAGGGAGCTACGGCCACCCTTTGGCCGAAGGAGATGCCCGTTTAGTGCGTTTGGAATTACTCCTCCTTCACTCCTTGCCCTTTTCAGCGCTAGAATGGCTTACATCCACTAAAACCGCCATAACTATTGCATTGTAGCTCGGATTTGTTTGAAATAACTTCCACTAGAAACCTGACTCTAATTCCTATAACTTCGATGAAGAGAGTTGAAGCTAAATCTTAATGCAAGATCGTCATCCGAGTCAATTTTTGAGACAATTTTGACTGGTTCTAAATCTTCCATCCGAGAAAGTGAGATGGGCAAGGCTTGGCAGAAGGGAAAGGCCGAAGATGTGAACCGATCGTCGTTTGGCCGTACGAGATGGTCGTAGGTGTAAAACTGTCATCGTCTGGCCGAAGGGCGTGGCCGCTTATACTTCCTGATAGGCCTGCGACTTCTGTCCGATCGGATAATTCGGTTTCGGTTAATCGGTTTTTGGTTTATTTGAAAAATTGAAAAGTGTTCCGGATCTAACCGAATAAAGTTTCAGTTCGGTTTGATTCGAAAACGGTTATTTCGGTTATTGTAATTCGGGTATTCGGTTTAGGGTTTAGGGTATATAATATGAAGAAGATAATGATGAAGGATGAAGAATCAAAGAAAAATGAATTGAAGAAGAAAAACTAATGATGTTATGAAGAATGATGAATCGAAGAAGAAGAAGATGATTGTTATGAATCGAATCAGAAGAAGAATAAGAAAGAAAGAAGAAATAAGATGATGAATAAGAAGAACAATAATGATGATGATGAAGAAGTAATCAAAGACAAATGAGGAAAAAAGAGATGAATGCTCGGCGGCTAGGACTAGTTCTATTAGGAGGTTAGGGTTTATTGTTCTTCGGTTAACCATCCAATTTTGGTAAACCGAACCGAAAATCTCGGTTAACCGATACTATTTTAAACTCATTCTGACCGGTTTAATCAATTAAAAAAACCCGAACCGATTTGTCCAAATTTTGGTTGTTAGCTTCGGACAAATCGGTTCGGTTCAGAATCCCAGGCCTACTTCCTGATCTTCCATCCAAAGAGGTGAGTTGGGCATGATCTGGCCGATTGACAAAACCAAAGGGGTGAACCGGTTGATGTTTGGCCAAAGGGCTAGGTTGCGTATCCGTTATGGAACTTTGCCACTTCTCCACTTCACTCTTCTTTGCTTCTTTTGCACCAAATGCTCCAAATATGATGAAGTCACTCCAAAATCCTGAGAAATAACCAACTAGATGCAAATGCCCCTAAAAAACCTAGAATGACAATATTATGCAACAAAACTATACAAAACAAGTCTTAAAACCCAACAAAAACACAATATATCAGAAATATGGACCATATATAAAAGAAGAAGATTTTTGAATTTTATGAATATAGAATAACATACGAATTAATAAATGGGGTGACGTTTTTGAATATAATGAGTAACGTCTTTGTATTAAAGAGGGTTAATGACGTTCTTGGAAGTAAATCGTGGAGTATATTCCATGAAGCAATCGTGAAGAGAAATTTTATTTTTGGAATTTAATGGGTTACATATTCATAACGTTTTTGGAAGTTATCTTCGAAAAATATTCTATGGAACAATCATGGAGTAAATCAACCATTTAAGAAAAACAATTAAGATCAGGGCGTGGACTAATTAAGAGGATTCTATGGAGCAATCGTAGAGCAAATCATACTTCAAGAGATACAATTAATTTTGAAACCAATTTAAAGATAAACAACTAATAAAGGGAGAACAGAATCTTACTTTTATATATTAATTTTGAAACCAATTTAATGCCAAACAAACAATAAGGAGAGCAGAACCTTACTTTTATGTATATAATTTCAAAGGCAAGTGACATTGCTAAAAGAAACATACCTAAGAAGTATATGATGTTAATTAAATACGAATGTTTATGTTAAGTAAATATAATATTAGATATAAATAGCCATTTTCTGACCCCTGATTAGCACTTAAAAAGAAACTAATGGTTATTCAAAAAAATATTATGATTACAAACTTAGGGGGGGTTATTGGTTTAGGATTTAGAAAGAATTTTAATGACTTTAAAAGTTATGTAAAATATGTTGTTATTCAATCAAGACTTTTTAAAACTCTTTAAAAATTTAGTGTTATTGGTTGTGGATTTGTAAAAAGTTATCTAAAATCTTGATAAATCTAGTGTTATTGGATTAAGAGTCTTATAAAGTCATGAAAAGTTTTATGTTATTCAATTAAAACAAAAGAATCTTGGATTGTTAATGAATTCAAATTTTGTGTTATTGGTTTAGGATTTTATATTATTTCCTTCATAACAAAAGTCTTGAAAACTCTTTCATCAAATAGAAAGATTTTGAAAGATTTTATGAAAGATTTACAAGATTAGGAAACAAAAATCAGCAAGATTTAAAATAACTTCCTAAACAATCTCTTATAGAATTCTAAACAATCATTAAAATTCTTTCTAAATAACTTCTATGATTTTAAAAGTCAGCAAGATTTTTAAAAACACAAAGTCATTAAAATTCTTTCTAAATCCTAAACCAATAACTCCCCCTTAATGACTTTGTGTTTTTAAAAATCTTGCTGACTTTTAAAATCATAGAAGTTATTTAGAAAGAATTTTAATGATTGTTTAGAATTCTATAAGAGATTGTTTAGGAAGTTATTTTAAATCTTGCTGATTTTTGTTTCCTAATCTTGTAAATCTTTCATAAAATCTTTCAAAATCTTTCTATTTGATGAAAGAGTTTTCAAGACTTTTGTTATGAAGGAAATAATATAAAATCCTAAACCAATAACACAAAATTTGAATTCATTAACAATCCAAGATTCTTTTGTTTTAATTGAATAACATAAAACTTTTCATGACTTTATAAGACTCTTAATCCAATAACACTAGATTTATCAAGATTTTAGATAACTTTTTACAAATCCACAACCAATAACACTAAATTTTTAAAGAGTTTTAAAAAGTCTTGATTGAATAACAACATATTTTACATAACTTTTAAAGTCATTAAAATTCTTTCTAAATCCTAAACCAATAACCCCCCCTAAAATTCTTTCTAAATCCTAAACCAATAACTCCCCCTTACAGTTACAGCTCATTTCACGCTCCACACTAGTTATTTTCTACTACAAACTTGAGATTTTGTAAAAGAAACAAAGATGATGACAGATGTTCCTCAATCCATGGGTAAAACACATGTTCGATTTGTTTTTTTCAAGGTTTTATAGAGAAAAATTGATTTGGTTTTACTGACTCATCTATTATTTTCGATTTTGGCTTTGACTGTGATATATTTATTATTTGATTTTTTTTTTTGCAAATTGAATCTAAAGTTGTAAACTTTAGAGTTTTGTTTTTGATGGAAAGCTATTGCGTGTGCCATTTACGGAAAAGTCGGCCACACACAATTTGAGGCACACGCCCGAGTTGAAGGTCCTTCAATGGAATTATACTCATTTAATGAAGGTTATGATAGTTGAAAGGTGTTTAGAATGAAATATGGAAATATGGACCATATATAGAATGAGGCGATTTTTGAATTTTATGAATATAGGAGTAACATATAAATTAATAAATAGAGTGAAATAAATATTGATTGTATTTTTGGAAGTTATCTTCAAGAAATATTCTATGGAGCAATCGAGGATCAAATCAACCATTTAAGAAAAATAATTAAGAACAGGGTGTGGACTAAGGAGTGGACTAATTAAGAGTATTTTGTGGAGCAATCGTAGAGCAAATGATACATTTAAGAGATACAATTTATTTTGAAACCAATTTAATGCTACACAATCAATAAGGAGATAGCAGAACTTTACTTTTATGTATATGATTTTAAAGGCAAGTGACATTGTTAAAAGAGACATACCTTAGAAAAATATGATTTTGGCACTTAAAAAGAAACCGATGGAGGGGTGGGCGTTCGAGTACCCTTTTGGGTTTTGGATCAGGTATTTTGGGTTTAGAAATATAAGACCCATTCGGATATTTTTAGATTTCGGGTCGGGTTCGGGTAAACAGCCATCAGTTTAAATATTTTCGGGTTTCACCCAAAGCCTCAAATTAGATTTCGGGTACGGATCGGATTTGTAATTTTTTTGATCCAAACCAAAGTAAAAGAACTCGAAATCAATCCAAATTCAAAAAAAAAAAATGAATTCAATCCAAATTCATTAAAAATGATTATAATCATAAAAAAAAACCAAAGTTATCAAACCAAATTAAATTCATGGAAAAGGACAATTCTAAATAACAAAATAGCAAATTCTCAAGCCAATAATTTTTGACTTCTTAAAACATCAAATGGCATCAAATTCAAAGTTAGAACTATAAAATCTATCTAAATTAACATATGAAAATTGACATATTTAAAAAAGAAAACTTATTTATCTTGTAAGTTGTAATAGGGATTATAAAATTACTTCTGAAACATGTAAATTAACTCAATCTATTGTTAAATATATATAACTTTGGATAGTTTCGGATATTTGTTCGGGTGTTTGGATATACCCAATCGGGTTCGGGTATCCATTTCATTTACTAAAAGCATCTAATTGGATATTTTTAAAGTTCGGATTCGAGTTTGGATCGGGTATTTTTAATCGGGTTTGGATTAAATTTTCGGGTTCGGATATGATATTTGAAACGTGTTTAGAATGAATATGGAAATATGGACCATGGAGACGATTTTGAATTTTATGAATATAGGAGTAACATACGAATTAATAAATAGGGTGACAATAAATATTGGTGGTATTGATTTTTGAATATAATGAATAATATTTTTGTAATAAAGGGGGTCAATGATGTTTCCGAAAGTAAATCGTGGAGTATATTCTATGAAGCAATCATGGAGAGAAATTTCGTTTTTGGAATTTAATGGGTTATGGATTCATAACGTTTTTGGAGGTTATCTTCGAGAAATATTCTATGGAGAAATCGTGGAGCAAATCAACCATTTAAGAAAAACAATTAAGAGCAGGACGTGGAATAAGGCATGGACTAATTAAGAGGATTATATGGAGCAATCGTAGAGAAAATCATACATTTAAGAGATACAATTAATTTTGAAACCAATTTAATGTTAAACAACCATTAGGAGAGAGCATAACCTTTTTATGTATATGATTTTAAAGACAAGTGACTTTGCTAAGAAAATGTACCTTTGAAGAATAAAATGTTAATTAAATATGAATATTTATGTTAAATAAATTAAAAATATGAATATTAAACTAAATAGCCATTTTATGACTCCTGATTTTAGCACTTAAAAATAAACGGATAGTTATTCAAAAAAACATTTTGATTACAAACTTACACTTACAGCTCATTCCACGCTCCCCACTAGTTATTTTCTACTATAAACTTGAGATTTTGTAAGAGAAACATAGATGATGACAGATGTTCCTCAATCAATGGAAAAGACACATGTTTGATTTTTTTTTTTTTTTTAAGGTTTTGTAGACAAAAATTGATTTAGTTTTACTCACTCATCCACGATCTTCGATTTTGTCTTTGACTGTGATATATTCTTAATTTGATTGTTTTTTTGTAATTGAATCTAAAGTTGTAATCTTTGGGATTTTGTTTTTTTATGGAAAGCTTTTGCGTGTACCATTTATGGAGAAGCCAGCCACATACAATTGGACAATACTTAGGTTTCCCCCCAGGGGTGAACCTATTCAATTGTAACATCCGCGAACTAAATTGTGCATTTTTGGTCTGAGTGTCGATCGACACCCTTGTTGTATCGATCGACACCATATGTTTCCGGTTTGGTCAGATTTGTTTTAATTGCTATTTGGTTTGGTTTGGTTCAATTAGAAATCCCTAAATCGCATTTATAAGTGAGGAAGCGACGAATTAAGGGTTTTGGGGGGGGGGAGTTTTGTTTTGTCGCCGTTAAGTGAGAAAGAGAGAAAAAGGAGAGAAAGCGTTGGAGAGTGTCTCTGTGAGTTTCTGGGTCTGTTCTTGGCGTTTTAGGATAGATCTGTGGCTGGAGAAGGGAGAGCTGTTGCTGGGAACGAAGGAGAAGCTTCCTACGCTGTTGTTTCCACTGTTTCTCAACCCAATCTTCCTGTAAAAGAGGTGAGTGCTTGATCATGGTTGATCTAAGCATGAGATCTCTTTTGTTTGGGTGTCTCTTTGTTGCTTGTGGTGTTTGCTTGCTTGGGTTCGTTGTTTTCGTGTTTCCCATAGGTTCCCGAGAGGTTTGGGTGAGTTTGAGACGGTTTCGAGTCGAATTGAAACGGAGGATCGACGTTCGTGTTCGCACAGATCGTGTCTGTAGAAGAGGCATCGATCGACACCTTGTAGCATCGGTCGACACCAGTTTGTAAGGCATCGATCGACACCTTGTAGCATCGTTCGACACCAGGTTTTCCTAGCATCGATCGACACCAGTCTCATCCGAGACTTGTTTTCCTGGTTTGATGTATTGCTTGTGTTTTGTTTGTTTGCTTAAACATGAGGGTCTCATATGCTTGTGTGTATAACCTAGTAGATGGGAGGGGCCTCACTAAGTATTTATGATAATTCGTTTATAGAAAACCATGGAATACTTACTCATCTCAATTGTTGTTTGTAGTGTGCATGTATGTGACGTGGAATCATGGCGATGAGGAGGAAAATGATCTAGGGTCTTGTTTGTGTGTTATTGGAGTTATTAGATATGTTGTTGGAACCTTGGTTAGTGTTATGTGAGGTTGCTGGATTTTTTTTTTTTGACGATCATTATGTGAGGTTGCTGGATAGACTGGTTAGAAATGTTATTGTATTGGTTTTGTATTATTGATATGTTTTCGCTGTGCATGTTATTGGATGTTGGTTTATTATTGGTTGATTAGTGTGTGTGGGTTGGTTTGTTTAATTAAGTAGTCTGGGATGCTTAATGATATATCGTATTTAATTATAAAAAAAGGTCGGGTTGTTTCATTTTGGTATCAGAGCACATACGGTTCTAGGATGGTTAAGTGAATGGTTTAGAATGGTTTAGGAATTTAATTGGTTGAATTGTTTTCCTGTTGTTAGATGCATGATGTTGTGTGATGGAATTGAATATGCGTAGTTAGACAATTTTTTTGGTATGGAGTCCTAGTATCATCCTCTTCGAGCCTTCAATGAGATTCCACGGTAAGATGTATATTTTTTGCGCGGTTTTGAATTGTGTGCTTAGCCTTCTGTTCTGGGTAGTGCAGATGGCTAGAGAGGGTGCTGTTGGTCGCTGTCGTGGTCGTGGTCGTGGTCGTGGTCGGAGACGAGGTCAGGTTCCCGAGGCCAGTGTGAGTGTGACCCAGAGCATAGCCAGTGAAGACGTAGCGGAGTCACAGGTTCATCCTAGAGGGTCTGGAGACCAAGCTGGTTTGGGTGGCGGCAGGGCGGATGAGCCCGGTGTCGGTCACGGTGTTGCCCCGGGTGTGAGGGTTTCAGCGGAGGGTGCTCCAGGCAGGGAGGATGTCTTGATGGACTTGCTAGCTCAGGTTTTGGCGCGGCTTCCAGCAGCGGTGCCACCGGTGGTTGGTGGGCAGGTTCGAGTAGTGCCGACCGTGGTTGGTGGGCAGGTTCCAGTGGTGACGCCAGTGGTAGGTGGGCAGGTTCCAACGGTGCAGCCTGTGGCGGGTTTGCAGGCAGGTGTGCAGCTGGGGGCCGAGGTAGTGGACGCTCAGTATGTGTAAATGATGGAGCAGCTTCAGCGAGTGGGAGCGGGGTCTTTCTCGGGAGGTACGGATCCGAGTGTGGCTGATGAGTGGAGGGAGCGGATGGAGGATATTTTTCAGTCACTTCGGTGTCCCGACCAGTATAGAGTGGATTTGGCAGTGCACTACTTGTCAGGTGATGCACATGTGTGGTGGAGGTCGGTGACAGCACGAAGGGTGCAGCGTGATATGACTTGGGGGGATTTTGTGAGGGAGTTTAACTCCAAGTATTTTCCACAAGAGGCTCTTGATCGCATGGAAGCACGGTTCTTGGGGTTGACTCAGGGGGACCGTACAGTGCGGGAGCTGGATGCAGAGTTCAGTCGGCTTGTGGGGTATGCAGGCCTGGCATGGGAGCCAGAGTCAGCTCAGGTGCAGAGGTTCTTGTTGGCTCTGTGGGATGATCTGAAGACTCGGTGCAGAGTGAGGAGCTATGCTACGAGAGCGGAGCTGGTTGAGGTTGCAGCTGGGATAGAAGATGACTTAAGGTCACAGTTAGTGGTGGTCAGTCCAGCGGCTTAGTCAGAGGAGACATTGTAGCAAAGCATTCCAAGCAAGGATAGGCAGTTGGAGCAAAGGCGTAAAAGGAAGCGGGAAGAGACGACAGTGGCAAACCAAGGTGGCAAGGGATTCTATGGGCGCGGGAGCACGGATCACATGTTGGCAAGCTGTCCCAAGAAAGGTGACTCGCAGGAGTACCGTCGATTGTGTTATCATTGTGGGGAAGAGGGGCATAGCAGGCTTTTCTGTCCTAAGAGGTGGCAGACGTTGGAGGTTGTGGCGCAGCCGAAGGGGGGACCGGGTGCTCACTCTGGCGCTTAGTTTTAGTTTTTGGTTTCTTTCTTTCATTATGTATTTTTGTTTGGAGTTGTAAACGATTATTGCATTTGAGGTTCTAATAAAAGTTGGAGTTCTTTGGATTTGGTAATTGTGAAACAAGTGGAAAGGAAATAGCTCGGGAATTCTGTAAATAGAAAGTTTCCATAAATAGAAGGTTGCTATAAATGGAAAGTTTCCATAAATAGAATGTCATTATAAAAGGAAGTTTCTAAAATGGGAAGTTTTATGAATAGTTAAAGCTTGCCTATTAATGGAAAGAGTTGAGGTAGATCTTGTCGGGAGATACTCGATGACATCAGACTTGTTTGCTCAAGATTGTGTGGGCCCAACTCATGTGATACCGATAGCTCGATGGACTTTGTAGCCAGAGAGTGGGAGTGGTATGTTTGCTTCGGATGACGATTCGAGAGCGCGCTTTAGGGTGACGACCCAAGAGCGGGATTTTGAGACTCCCTGGATACCGTAGCTGTGAGCCGCGGCTCAGTAGTGAGCCAATATGTCTCGAGGGTTGCGACCCGAGAGCGGGGGGAGTGGGCGTGTGAGACCCCCTGGATACCGTAGCTGTAGGCTATGGCCTGGCAGTGAGCCGGTATGACTCGAAGGTTGCGACCTGAGAGCGGGGGGAGTGTGAGTGACTTCCTGGATGCCGTAGCTTAAGGTGGTTAGCCTGATAACGAGCCGGCATGATTTGTTGGTTGCAAATGCGGACGGGGGAAGCACAGATTTGTGAGCAAATAATGTCTACGATGTGAGTATATTGACTAGAGGGAGACCTCATGGTTCAGTCTGAGGTGTGCGGGCTGTTGCGACAGTTGCACGGGGAACCTTGGCTGACAGTTTTTAGTCCGGTCGGAGGATGTGCGGGCCGTGTTGACGGTGGCATGGAGGTCCTTAACGGATGGACGGTGCTGCGGGATTCGAGGACGAATCCTTATTGGTGGGAGAGAATTGTAACATCCGCGAACCAAATTATGCATTTTTGGTCTGAGTGTCGATCGACACCATGTGTTTCCGGTTTGGTCAGATTTGTTTTAATTGCTATTTGGTTCGGTTTGGTTCAATTAAAAATCCCTAAATCGCATTTATAAGTGAGGAAGCGACGAATTAAGGGTTTTGGGGGGAGTTTTGTTTTGTCGCCGTTAAGTGAAGAGAGAAAAAGGAGAAAAAGCGTTGGAGAATGTCTCTGTGAGTTTCTGGGTCTGTTCTTGGCGTTTTTGGAGAGATCTGTGGCTGGAGAAGGGAGAGCTGTTGCTGGGAACGAAGGAGAAGCTTCCTACGCTGTTGTTTCCACCGTTTCTCAACCCAATCTTCCTGTAAAAGAGGTGAGTGCTTGACCATGGTTGATCTAAGCATGAGATCTCTTTTGTTTGGGTGTCTCTTTGTTGCTTGTGTTGTTTGCTTGCTTGGGTTCGTTGTTTTCGTGTTTCCCATAGGTTCCCGAGAGATTTAGGTGAGTTTGAGACGGTTTCGAGACGAATAGAAACGGATGATCGACGTTCGTGTTCGCGCAGATCGTGTCTGCAGAAGAGGCATCGATCGACACCTTGTAGCAGCGGTCGACACCAGGTTGTAAGGCATCGATCGACACCTTGTAGCATCGTTCGACACCAGGTTTTCCTAGCATTGATCGACACCGACTTAGCGTCGGTCGACACCAGTCTCACCCGAGACTTTTTTTCCTGGTTTGATGTATTGCTTGTGTTTTGTTTGCTTGCTTAAACATGAGGGTCTGATATGCTTGTGTGTATAACCTAGTAGATGGGAGGATGATCTCACTAAGTATTTATGATAATACTTACACATCTGAATTGTTGTTTGTGGTGTGCAGGTATGTGACGTGGAATCATGGCGATGAGGAGGAGGATGATCTAGGGTCTTGTTTGTGTGTTATTGGAGTTATTGGATATGTTGTTGGAACCTTGGTTAGTGTTATGTTAGGTTGCTGGATAGAATGGTTAGAAATGTTATTGTATTGTTTTTGTATTATTGATATGTTTCCACTGTGCATGTTATTGGATGTTGGTTTATTATTGGTTGGTTAGTGTGTGTGGGTTGGTTTGTTTAATTAAGTAGTATAGGATGCTTAATGATATATTGTATTTAATTATATATAAAAAAGGTCGGGTTGTTTAAATTCACCTCCTTATAAAATACAGAAATAAAATCTGTATACATTATTATAAAATTAAAAACTTAAACCGTTCTTTTATAAACCCAAACCGAGATATAATTTCATTATAATTGTAAAATCTAAACTCTAACCATCTCATTTGTAAACTCAAACCAACATATAATTTTGTTCTAATTGTAAAATCTAAACCCTAACCATCTCATTTGTAAACTCAAACCGACATATAATTTCGTTCTAATTGTAAAATCTAAACCCTAACCATCTCATTTGTAAACCCAAACCGACATATAATTTCGTTCTAATTGTAAAATCTAAACCCTAACCATCTCATTTGTAAACTCAAACCGACATATAATTTCGTTCTAATTGTAAAATCTAAACCCTAACCATCTCATTTGTAAACTCAAACCGACATATAATTTCGTTCTAATTGTAAAATCTAAACGCTAACCATCTCATTTGTAAACTCAAACCGACATATAATTTCGTTCTAATTGTAAAATCTAAACCCTAACCATCTCATTTGTAAACCCAAAGCGACATATAATTTTGTTCTAATTGTCAAATCTAAACCATAACCATCTATTTGTAAACTCAAACCGACATATAATTTCGTTCTAATTGTAAAATCTAAACCCTAACCATCTCATTTGTAAACTCAAACCGACATATAATTTCGTTCTAATTGTAAAATCTAAACCCTAACCATCTCATTTGTAAACTCAAACCGACATATAATTTTGTTCTAATTGTAAAATCTAAACCCTAACCATCTCATTTGTAAACCCAAAGCGAAATATAATTTTGTTCTAATTGTCAAATCTAAACCCTAACCATCTCATTTGTAAACTCAAACCAACATATAATTTCGTTCTAATTGTAAAATCTAAACCCTAACCATCTCATTTGTAAACTCAAACCGACATATAATTTCGTTCTAATTGTAAAATCTAAACCCTAACCATCTCATTTGTAAACTCAAACCGACATATAATTTCGTTCTAATTGTAAAATCTAAACCCTAACCATCTCATTTGTAAACCCAAACCGACATATAATTTCGTTATAATTGTAAAATCTAAATCCTAACCATCTCATTTGTAAACTCAAACCGACATATAATTTCGTTCTAATTGTAAAATCTAAACCCTAACCATCTCATTTGTAAACCCAAAGCGACATATAATTTCGTTCTAATTGTAAAATCTAAACCCTAACCATCTCATTTGTAAACTCAAACCGACATATAATTTCGTTCTAATTGTAAAATCTAAACCCTAACCATCTCATTTGTAAACCCAAACCGACATATAATTTTGTTCTAATTGTAAAATCTAAACTCTAACCATCTCATTTGTAAACCCAAACCGACATAGAATTTTGTTCTAATTGTAAAATCTAAACCCTAACCACCTCAATTGTAAACCCAAACCGACATAATTTTGTTTTAATTGTAAAATCTAAACCCTAATTCTCATTTATAAACCCAAACCGATATATAACCTCGTTTAATTGTAAAATCAAAACCAAGTCAATATTTAACTTTCCTTAAATAAAAGTATACAGAATATGTTTCCTTAATTTTTTTTACTTTTTAATTTAATTTTGATTTATTTTTAAATAAAATATTAAATAAAACAATTTGATTGGTTAAGAGATGAGGGGGTGAATACAAAGGTTTACCCCTAGAGGTGAACCTAAGTATTTTTCCATACAATTTGAGTCACACGCCTGGGTTGAAGGTCTTTTAATGGAATTATACTCATATTATTTAATGGTAGGTAGGAGAGTTGAAAGGTGTTTAGAGTGGTATGTGGAAATATTAACCATATATAGAAGGAGGCAATTTTTGAATCTATACTAGTATTTTTGCAGCAAGTTTTGTTCAAAAATACTTTTTGGAAAGTTTTTGCATTTATTGCATTGACTTTAATATTAGTTACCAAATATTTCAAATTAATTATAAATAAGATTTTAAAAAATAAGGAAATTTTTCTACCTCATTTAAATATATATATATGATTCTTTTTCATTTTTATTTGAATTTATATTTAAATTATCTTGAATTGTTCTATAATACATTTATTTAATAAAAATTGTGATTTTTTCCTGCATATGATGTAATAAAAATCTTTAAAAACAGACATATATTACTCAATTTACAGATATAATATCCCACATCGCCCAAAAAATTTGGGCAATGGTTTAGAGTCATACTATAAAAGAAACCAAAATAATTCATAATACAAAAATTTTGATTTATCAGGCATTCAAACTTAAAAAAAAATTATTTGGTTTATTCCGAATCTTTATTAAAGATTTTTAAAATGTTAAATATTATAAATATTTATATTTTATAAAAGGTAGAATTATTATAAATATTAATATTTTTTAGAAAGTTAAACTTTATAAAATGTTAAAAATATTAATAATATTTAAACGTTCCTAAAGTTTCAAATTTATAAAGTTTAAATATTATAAGTATTTCAACTTTTTAAAAAGTTTAAAGACCTTTAAAATATTAATAATATATTTAAACTTTTACGAAACTTCAAATATGATAAATACTCAACCGTTTAAGAATTCTAAGTATTATAAATATTTAAACTTTATAAGAAGCGCCAATCTTATAAAATGTAAATGGTTACAATCTTAATAATTAACATAGCAACTCAAGCTAATATTTATAATACAAGACAATAAATATAAAAAATTAAGATGATATAGTGCGAGTTAAATTATCTCGGGACAGAGTTATATAGCGGGACGGGTTTGTCGATATTTACATAAATTTAAAATATCATTAAATTGGTATTACACGGGTAAAACATCATTTCATTATTTTGTTAACACTATCTGTAACAGATAATAGACATATCAAATTAAATTGATTAAATAAATATTATGTAAAAAACAAATTATATTACGGTATTATATGGTTTAAACTTTAAATCATAAAATTAAAAATTATTATATAATTATAACATAGTTAACCAACAAATAAAATTTATAATTTAAATGTTTTAGTTATAAATAATTTGCACCGCGGTGTACCGCGGGTCCTAATCTAGTATTATAAATATAGGAGTAACATAGGAAAAACGGTTTATTCTCCCATGAAATATGTTACTTTATCGCATTCATATATAAAACTTTTAACTGTGCCTATTCTTCTATTAACTAAGACAAAATTTGAATATCCTACATAAATTATACAAACCTGGTGAAAACTAAAAATCGTTAGACGGTGTTACTGTGCCGTTAACAAATGCTGACTACGACGAAACATCAATTATAAACGACTGCGTTTGCACATAACAAAAAACCACTAAAACAGAACGACGTCGTTTTTTGCTTCGGCGATTTTTATTTAATTTAGATTCTTCTTTCTTCAAAATAACAAATCGATTTTATTAATAAGGATCTGGAAAATTTTAAGTGCTCCGAAAACATCATTCTCAACAAGAGGATAAAAGCAAGTAAATTACCGATTTTGATAGAAGTAAATCGAATACACAGCCTGTCACAACCACGTATTCCATCTTCTTCCTCCGATTTTTTTTTTTTTTTTTTTTTAATGGTGGTGTTGGGTTTGATTTAGTCTTTGGTAAATTCAGTTTACGAATAAGTTCTGATTGATTGGGAGTCAATTAGGCCATATTTATCGGGATAACATATGGGTGATCTTAGGCCTTATTAAAATGAGATAAAATGAATGGTGTTTCTTAGATCAGGCCTTTTGATCTTATTTTAGATTAGTTCTTGGGCTGATCTAATGAGACGTGTCTCACTGAGATTGGTAGGAATTATTTTCCCTTCGTCTCATTTTCTTTCTCTTCATTCGCGAAATCTAGATTTTTTTCTTCTTCTCTCCCGAAAGGCGAAACGGCGAAACGCCGAGAGATTTCTTCGTCTCCAATTCCGGTGTGTTCCGACCATTAAAACACCACTTCCGGTGATCTCTTCTTCTCCTCGTCTCCTCGTCTCCTCGTGTCCACCGATCTCGTCATCTCCATTGTCTCCTCTGTCTCGCCAAGTCAACCGACCTCTTCGTCTCCTCGTCTTCTCTGTCTCCTCTGTCTCCTCCGGCTTTATAGACAAGGTAAACTCCAGCGATTTAAACCTAATCTCATCTCTGAATTAGGTTTCGATTTAGGTTTTCGATTCTAGGGTTTCGATTTAGGGTTTCGATATAGGGTTTCGATTTAGGGTTTCGATTTAGGGTTTTGATTTTATGCCTTTCGTGTGTTGTATTGAAAATCAACCTTAATAGATTTGTATGAGTGAATTATAATCGTTTTTGTCCTCTAAATTCAACTTTACACCCATAAACGTTAATCGATTTTGGTTTGTTTTTGGTTTGTTTATGAGGCATCTAGGTGAGGTTAAGGAGGGCAAATTAAATCGGACCACCATCAACAACATTCCTTACTCGCAAGTAAAAGGTAAGTCAAATGGTTTGTTGTGTCTTAGTAATGGTTTGTGTTGAATTATGAATCGTTTGTTCGTTAACTTCAAAAAATGGTTTGTTCGTTTGTTTGTTTGTGTCTGAGTTCCTTACTCGCAAGTTAAAGGTAAACTGGTTTCAAAAAATGGTTTCAAAAAATTGTTTGTTTTTGTCTAAGTTGAATGGATTGTTAACTTCAAAAACTGGTTCACTTTTCACGCTGATTTAGACAAAAATTCCATTTAAGGTAGTTGATTATGTCACTGCTAGGATGATTTTCTTTGGCCAAAGTCCCTTTCTCGTTCTCCCACACGTCTCCTCATTCCCATCACAAAGAACTAGTAGTATGTTCCTCTCCTCTGCTCCTATACAATACCAAGAAACGAGTCGCTCTCTCTCCTCTTTTTTTTTCCTCTCTAAACTTTAGTTGTGATGGTAACGAAACTGAACTTTAGTTGTGTAGTAACTGATTATTAAGAAATTTTAAGTGGTTGTAGTTGCCATTAAAGTGTTGTTTGCTTGGTTTTTGTGATGGTGTGATGGTCTATGTTAGTTGTTTAGTTGTGATAGTGTAGACTATAGTTGTAAAATGCGATGGTCTATGTTAGTTGTTTAGTTGTGATTTTCTTTGGTTCTTTATTTACTTCTGATTTGACTCAAGTAGGTAATGATTATTTAGAATTAAAATTCTCTATCAACACAAAACTTTGAATTAAATGATCTTCTAACTTCTCTATATTATCCAATCTCATTTCCTTCTTTCTTACCAATCTATATTATCCAATCTTCCTCACCTTCTTCTGTTCTAAATCACTACTTCTCTTCCTCACCTTCTTCCGTTTTAAATCATTACTTCTCTTCCTCACCTTCTTCCGTTTAACCTCTGCTTGCTATGGAATCAAATAATAATCCTAATAGTCAGTCTCAACCCTACTTTAGTCTTCTAAACTTCCCATACGACAGCTTTGCTCCCAATGTAAACCTTGGTTCCTCTCAAATCCCTTCTTTTAGTTCACAAACTAGTTCACAGCCGACTCAACCTCCTAGTCAAACAGAAGAGACAGTAGAACAGCGTAGGGAGAGAAGGATATGGTCCGCACAAGATGACTTAGTCCTAATAAGCGCCTGGTTAAACACATCGAAGGATGGGATTGTTGGGAATGATCAACCGTATGGGTCCTTTTGGAAGCGCATTGGTGATTATTATGCAACAAGTGATCATGTCCTTGGTGGTGAACCAAGGCTCCCTGATCATTGTAGACAACGATGGCAAAAAATCAGCAGGGAAGTCAGTAAGTTCTGTGGAGCATACGCAGAGGCAAAGGGTGAGAAAGCTAGTGGCATGAATGATGTGGATATTCTGCAAAATTCTCACCAACTATACACGAAGCTGTACAAGAAGAAGTTTGGTTTGGAGTATGCTTGGAATGTGCTTCGCTATGAACAAAAATAGATTAGTTTAGAGCCTATGAACCCCACTCCAAAGACAATCACCTCTTCCAAAAGAAAAGCGGATGAGGCTGCACCATCTTCAGGGTCTGTTGTGGGTGAGCACGAGAGCAGGCCTGCTGGAATAAAGGCAATGAAAAAATCAAGGAACAAAGGTAAAGAGAAGGCTGCACCATCGACAGAGTTTACTCAAATGTGGGAGATCAAAAAGAAGGATTTAGAGGGCATGAAAGAACTTCAAAAGATGTCCATTTTTGACACTCTCATTGCCAAGAAAGAAACGCTAGATGAAGATGAAAAAGCTCTAAAGAAGAAGCTAATGGCTGAACTGTTTTAGCTTTAGGGTTTATGCTTGTTTTATGTTTATGTTTATGTTTATGGATGAACAAGCTTTTATGTTTATGTTTATGGATGAACAAGCTTTTAAGTTTATGTTTATTTGATGTTTTTAATGAAACGGGTTATGTTTATGTTTTAACTCTAGTTTATGTTTTTAATGAATTTGCTAATGTTTATGTTTAACTCGGGTTATATATGTTTATGTGTTTTGAGAAACTTAAATATATGTTTTGGTTATATATGAATGTCGAATGTTTTGGTTTGTTTTGGTTTTTAATGAATGTCGAATGTATATGTTTTGGTTTCAGGTTGAGGAAGACATGTTCTCTGACTATGACGAGGGCATAAACATCCCATTAAACTATAGTTCAGATACAGAAGATGAGGCTGAGACCTGTTACTATGAACCGCAACCATCAACCGAGATTGGACCACTACATAGTCTGTCGAACCGTGAAGCTGAACCACTACCTAGTCTGTCGAACCGTGATGCTCAACCCAACGACCAAGTGATCCAACTCAAGGACCAAGTGATCCAGCTCAACGACCAAATGATCCAGCTCAAGCTTTTAGTGATCCAGCTCAAGGATCAAGTGATCCAGGTCAAGGATCAAGTGATCCAGCTCAAGTAAATTTGTTTCTAATGTTTGTTGTTGTTGTTTGCTTCGGAATGGTGATCCCGTGAACGGCTTGTTTGGTTTTTTGTTTAGGATGTTGTTGTTTACTTTGTTTGGATTTTAGTTAAAGACAAAAGTCACAAGAAAGTTTTGGATGCACCAAGACTCAAATGCACCAAGACTTTTATTTACTTTGTCCGATTGTTCACATGCACCAAGTTACTTTGTCCGATTATTCACAAGACTTTTGTTTACTTCTCTATATATATGAGAAGAGAAACATACCAAATCATACACTCTTCTCTATTCTGCCCAACTCAATCATACCAAATCATTGTTTACTTCTCTCTTTTGTTCACCTTCTTTCTTTTGTTCAACTCAAACATACCAAATCATACACTCTTCTCTCTTTTGTTCACCTTCTTTCTTTTGTTCAACTCAAACATACCAAATCAAACCATTTTCAACCCCACACCAAAGACATTTTCTTTCACAACCTTGTCATGGCATCTTCTTCCAACAATTTTCACTACCATTATGATCCCAATAATGATAGTTTAAACTAATACTTTCAAGAGCAATTTAGTAACCAATTTGAAGCTGTTGAAGAGGAAATTCCGGTGGAAAGGAAACCACGTGTATATATTGATAGAAAACGAGAAGAAGGGCATGAACGTTTGTGGAACGATTATTTTTCTGATAATCCGACTTACAATGCTCACCACTTCCGGCGACGGTTTCGAATGAACAAGCTGTTGTTCTTGCGTATTGTGAATCGTCTCAGTGAAGAAGTTCCATATTTTAAGCCAAAAAGGGATGCAACCTTCCGAAATGGTCTATCACCCCTACAACAATGTACTGCAGCAATTCGACTTTTAGCATATGGGACTGCGACGGACTCGGTTGACGAATACATACGTCTTGCTGCTTGTACTGCTCGTAAATGTTTGGAACATTTTGTTGTCGGGATAGTTGACTTGTTTGGCACTGAATACCTACGCCGACCAACACCAGAGGATCTTCAAAGGCTACTATTTTATGGAGAACAGAGGGGTTTTCCCGGGATGGTTGGAAGCATTGACTGTATGCACTGGCAGTGGAAAAATTGCCAACCGCTTGGAAAGGAATGTATTCAAGAGGCACCGATAAGCCAACCAACAATTGTTTTGGAGGCAGTAGCTTCACAAGATCTCTGGATATGGCACGCATTTTTTGGAGCTCCAGGTACTTGTAACGATTTAAATGTCCTTGATCAATCACCAGTATTTAATGACATTATTTACGGTCAAGCTCCCGAAGTTACGTACTATGTCAACGGAAATGAGTATAATTTGGCTTACTATCTGACGGATGGTATTTACCCGGAATGAGCGACATTTGTTAAATCCATCCCACAACCACAACATCCGAAACATCGTTTATTTGCATAAAAACAAGAAGGTGCACGAAAAGATGTTGAGCGTGCATTTGGAGTCTTGCAATCTAGATTCGCCATGATTAAAAATCCAACTCTTTTATGGTCAAAGGGTAAAATTGCATATATTATGAGAGCATGTCTCATACTGCATAATATGATTGTCGAAGATGAACGAGATTCATACACACTGTATGACGAACAAGAATTCCAACAAGAAGATGGAACTGGAACTACTCCGGATCTTACCTTTTCAGTAACTATGTTTTCCAATCTTGAAGGTTTAGGTGATGGTCATACATTAATTCGTGATAAACAAGCACATCGCAATTTAAATGAGGATTTGATTGAAAATATTTGGAATAAATTTGGTCATTTGTATTAATTATATAAAATGTTTGTCTTGTTTAATTAATTAAGTAATATGTTTGTTTTTTTTTGAATTTTAGTAAAAGTTTTATAAGTTTGCAATAAAAAATTTATTTTATAAATTTTTATAATTGTAATATGTTTAAGAATATTAATAAACATTATATTATTAAATAGTATTAAACATTCTTAAATTATTTATTAAACATTAATCTATGTATTTATTAAACATTCTTAAATTTCTATAAGAATATTATATTATTAAATCTTAAGATCTTATACATGTTCTCCCAATAACTAACTTCTTAACAAAAGTTCTTAAGAACTGATCTTACATTATTTTTACAATATTTCTCCTCTAAGAACACCCTAAACTGATCCCCTTATAAACATGCCCTTAGTGGACCAAGTTTTCGGTTTGTTTCTGTTTGTTTCTTGCCATTTATAATTCACGTTGTTGTAAGGCCATCTTTATAGGCATAACACCAAGGGTGTTCTTAGCCCAAAAAAATTAGAAAATAATGAATAGTGGCATAAGAACACCAAGATCAGTTCTTAATGTAGAACTGTTCTTGGCTCAGTTCTAAACTGATGTGGCAAGCTGTGAATGGATATTATTTTTTGTAAACAATTTTTCACAAATTAAAAGAGGATTTGATTGAGAATATACAGAATAAATTTGGACATTAAACTATATATTAATTAAATAAAATGTTTGTGTGCTTTAATTAAGTAATATGTTTGTTATTTTTATCTTTTTTTAATGTTTTTTTGTTTCATAAAATTTTGGTATTGTATTCTGAATTTTAGTAAAAGTTTTATAAGTTTGCAATTTAAATGTTATTTTATAAGTTTTTATAATTGTAATATGTTTAACATTATTATATTATTAAATCTTATGATCTTAAACATGTTCCCCCAATAACTAACTTTTTAACAAAAGATCTTAACTACTCTGATCTTACATTATTTTCATAATATATTTACTCTAAGAACACCCAAAATAGTTCCCTCTGTAAAGATGCCCTAAGAAGTTTGACTCGAAAAAGAAAAAGAAAAAAATCTTTCAGCTATAGTTACGTGTTTTTCAGTATCTGGGTTTACAAGCAGAGTAGAATAAACCAGAAAATGAGAAACGACGAAGCTTTTGAAAAAATTAGTTTTTTCTAGATTTAGCATCTCCTTAATCGGAGAACACAACACAGAAGATGACCAAAAAATATTTTTTAAAATGAAATTTTCTCTTGTTATTGGTTTCGAAATCATTGTCCAAACAGAGAGCAAAAGCTGCTACATTTTCATGAGTCAAACCCAGAACACAGAATAATTAAAGATCCAAAACAGAGAAAGAGTCGTACGAAAGCATGAAGACGTTCTGATGCTACAAGGCTGTGTTGTAGGACTCTGGATGATGTTTACGCGTCTTGGAGGAGTCACGGATTTTGGATGATGTGGTAATATTTTTGAAGGCTTGTTAATTAGAGGACAAGATATTATCATATTGATTTGAAGATTTGGACTTATCCTTGTTTAGGAAAGTAGGTCATAGGAGGGTTCCTATATATTGTGTTATTAGGCCAAACATGTTGTTTGGCCGTTATAGAATAATTTTCAGAACTAAGCGAATAAGCTTTTAGGGCTCTTAGTGATTTTGGTTAGATTAAGAATTGGTCAGTGACTAGTCGTGTTGACTGTGTGTAAATCTGATTAAACATATCTTGTAAGATTGTTTAAGTGATTCTTAACAAGAAAAGAAATTCTTTTCTATATTGGCTGCATCTTCGTTTTTACAATTGGTATCAGAGCAGTCAACCGACGAGAGCTCTATACTCGCCACAGGTTGAGATCTTGAGATAATGATGCAGTCAAGTAATGAGTTGATGATGCTTCAAAGGGGTGTGATCTTGGATGAACAAGGCTATGGTCGCTGGAAGGTGCACATGGTTCAGCTGATCCGAAATCTAGGTGAGGATGCTTGGACGGCTGTGGAAGAAGGATGGGAACCTCTGATATGCTCAAATTTAACCCTGAGCTACTCTCTCAAATTAAGAGGTCAATTGTAGTACTTAGGGATCGAATCCACAGAGACTCTAGATTCACACAATAGATTTAATAATCTTTTAATCATGCTAAACATAAATTGTAATTTAAATAGCAATGCAAAACAGAAAATAAAAGATGTAAATTCAGATGGAATAAACGCTAGGCCTAGGGAAATTCTCTGGAAATCATGGAAAATCAGATCAAATAATTAAACAAGCAGGTTTCAACAATTAAGCACCGTTCTTGAACTCTAAACACAATTTTAAAATAAATCAGTTCTCACTGCAAATATTATCTAAATTTAAAACCAAAAAATCCAAATCTCTTTGCAAAATTCAAATTAAAAACCAGCAATAAAATCAGGTTTAGATAAGTTCACAAAATCACTAATTCAAATCTCTTTGCAAAAAGTAATTTTGCTCACGAAAGGTTTTATCAGGAAAATCAATTATATTCTCATATCAATTAATAATCCTAAGATCTAAATCCAGATGACTAAACAAAGATCTAGCATTAAGAACAACTTATGGTGAAGAACAAGAAAGATAATGAATCCTAAATAATAACAGATCTAATAATCCACGAAATCCCTAATGAGAAACCCTAAACCTAACAATCAGATCTACTCAGGCATAATCAATGAAACACAAAACATCTTCTGAATAAATTGCATTAAGAAAGAGATTAAAGAAGAAATAAAGGAGTTCTGAATCTTCTCTGAAGGAGTCTTGATTCTTCTCTCAAAAAACTCTCTAAAAATCTCTCAGGGTTTTGCTCTCAAAAGTTGCAGGGAAAAATAAAGCTTAGATCTAAACAATGACCATAAAAATCCTATTTATATTCCTAAACACGTCTAGGGACCAATGATGCAAATAGGAAAGACTTTGGGGCAGATTTGTAAATCTTCAAAACTTGTGGGAAAACTTCCAATTTCGTATTTGGCCTAGCATCGATCGATGCATATACTGTGTCGATCGATGCACTCTCTAAATTTCGTCTCCCAACTGCCTCAATGCTTGATTAAGCTCCAAATCCTCCAATTTAGCTCTATTAAGCTCCCATTCATGCTAAATCCTATAAAGACTCAAAAGACTCTAAAAATACCAAAAAGACTATATAATTAAGACTTATATCATGGCTAAAAACACCTAAAAACCATGATATATCAACCTCCCTATGAGAAAACCGAAGCTGGTGACAAGATCACTAAACCTAAGGCACGCTGGACGGTAGAAGAAAAGAACTTGTCTAAGTATAATGCAAGGGCTCTTAACGCCATCTTTGGTGCTATTGATGATGACGACTTTAAGCTTGTGAGTCAGCTAAAGAAGCTTGGGATATTCTGCAGAAGTCTCATGAAAGGAATTTGAGTGTTAAAAGAACAAGATTGGATCAGCTTGCTTCTCAATTTGAAGTCTTAAGGATGGATCCAGATGAGACAATCTCTCCATTCAGTGCTAAAATGAGCTCTATCGCCAATGAAGCTAAGAATCTTGGTAAAACCTACAAGAATACCAAGTTGGTTAAGAAATTAATTAGGTGTTTCCCATCTAAGTATGCAGCACACAAAGCTGTCATGAGAGTCTCTCGAAAAACTGATACCTTGAAATTTGAAGATCTGGTTGGTATGTTGAAGTCAGAAGAGATGGAGGTTGCTGAAGAATAGAGAATTCATGGCAAAGGGATTGCATTCAAGGTAGATGACACAAACGACCAGCTGAAAGAGATTAAAGATAACATGTCCTTGATGGCCAAGAACTTTGGGAAAGCTCTAGAGCGAGTTGAGAAAATTCAAGGAAGAGAGTCTCCTCGGTGGAACAGAAACGACGGAGAAAGATCTGGAAATCGCTTCAATAGGACTGAAAAGGAGAAAGCTGATCACAGAAAAGAAGTTCAGTGTCATGAGTGTAGTGGATTCGGTCACTATAAACCTGAATGTCCTATGACAAAAAGGAAGGAGATGAAATGCTTTGAGTGTAAAGGTTTTGGACATTTGAAGAAAGAATGTCCAAATTTACAAAAAGCTAAGAACAAGTCATTTATTAGCTTCAGCGATTCAGATTCTGATAGTGATGGAGAAGAAGGAATGTTGAATATGTTTGCCTTTAGTGTTAAGAGTGATGATGTGCCTGCTGAGAGCTCAGATGATGATGAGGAAGAATCAATTACAAAAGAGAGCTATTGTGTACTCTATGACAATTGGGTTCAGCTGTGTAATGAAAAATTGTTACTTGTCAAAGAAAAATTGAAGTTGGAAGCTAAGGTCAATATGCTAGAAGAAGAATGCAAGTCTGAAGTTACAACTTGTAAGAAGCTACTTCCTGCTGAAAAGGAGTTGCTTGAGAGAAAACTGAGAAATCTTCAAGAACTCTATGGTTTGGAGAAGGAAAGATCAACAAGCCTTGAAAGGGAGTTGAATGAGAATCATAAGAAGATTAGGATGTTGAATAATGGTGGCAAAAAGCTAGATGAGATTTTGTCAATGGGAATTGTAGGATCTCAGCATAGAGGTTTGGGTTATCACAAGGAGCAGGCTGTTGAGTTGCTGTCTCAGGATAAGTCTGTAAGTTTTGTTAAAAGCAACGTAACTCACGAAGTGGAGTCAAACATTTTGAATAAGACTGTTCAACAGGAGAGGCTTGTAGCACCTGCAAAAACCAGAGAACCTCGAGTCAGGTCTGAAAATCCTCGACAAAACTGGACAGATTCCAAACAAAGAAGAAGTAATTTTGTGTGCTTTCACTGCGGTAATACAGGTCATGTTCGTAGATTCTATTACAAGTTTAAGAACAAGATCAAGGAGCTTTGGATGGCAAGAAAGTATTTTATTGATCCTTATCATTTTGGTAGAGTCTGGGTGGCTAAAAAGGATCTGTACAATAAAAATTTTGAGAATGATGAGAAAAAGTATGATCAAGTTTGCAGAGGGTCTGAAGAAATCAAGCTATGCTGCAATCTCTCGAATATAATCGCTGAAGAAGATGTTGGAGTTGAATCTCAGGTTCTACAGAAGCATATTGCAGAACCACCTGTACAAGAAAAAGTCACAACTGAATCGACCAGATCCAATAGTGCTGATTGGAATGATGAATCGTCAGGAGTCCTAGCTATATCTAAACAGTTTCAAAGTGATAAGAATCACTCTGCTGCAGTTGCAGTTGTTGAGCAAACCGTTCGTCATGTTCAGCTGAATTCTAAAGGAGTGTTGCATCATTGTTTTGTTACACAGGTTGAACCTAAGAACATTATAAAAGCTCTTGAGGATTATTTTTGGTACAAGGCATGATAGGAAGTTTGTTGTGTCTCCCTGCTTATATGTCTTCATCCTTGTTTTTATATGAATGAGCACTCACGCTGGGGGAGTATGATGAGATGGTGATATTGGTGATGATGGTGATGTCATAGCTGAATGTGGTTGAGGCTTATGGTTTTGAAAGATTCTAGTACTATTCACATATGGAGCTTGAGTTGTCACATTCATATAAAAAGGGGGAGAATGAAAGCATGAATGACGTTTTGGTGCTACAAGGCTGTGTTGTAGGACTCTGGATGATGTTTACGCGTCTTGGAGGAGTCACGGATTTTGGATGATGTGGCAATATTTTTGAAGGCTTGTTAATTAGAGGACAAGATATTATCATATTGATTTGAAGATTTGGACTTATCCTTGTTTAGGAAAGTAGGTCATAGGAGGGTTTCTATATATTGTGTTATTAGGCCAAACATGTTGTTTGGCCGTTATAGAATAATTTTCAGAACTAAGCGAATAAGCTTTTAGGGTTCTTAGTGATTTTGGTTAGATTAAGAATTGGTCAGTGACAAGTCGTGTTGACTGTGTGTAAATCTGATTAAACATATCTTGTAAGATTGTTTAAGTGATTCTTAATAAGAAAAGAAGTTCTTTTCTATATTGGCTGCATCTTCGTTTTTACATCGTAAAAGAGAGAGACGTAGTATATCGATTTGTTATTTTTAAGAAAGAAGAAGGAACCCTAAATGGAATAAAAATTCCCATTCATAAAACGACGTCAGTTTTTTCTGGTATTTAATCGAATTATGCAAAACGCAGTCGTTTTATAGTTGACCTGTCATCCTAGTCAGCATCCGTTAACGGCACAGTAACACCGTCTAATGATTTGTGGTTTTTCACCGGATTTATATAATTCATGTAGAATATTCAAATTTGTTTTAGTTAATGGAGGAATAGACACAATTAAAAGTTTCATGTATGAATGCGATAAAGTAACATAGTTTATGGAGGAATAGGCCGTTTTCCCGAGTAACATACGAATTAATAATTGGGGTGACAATAAATATTGGTGGTATTGATTTTTGAATATAATTGTCCCATACTTCTGTTTTTTTTTTTCTTTAAGTAGAAAGAGAGCAAAAAGAGCACGTTGGTACTTGCAACTCCAGTTCGGCAGATGGGTGTTTGCACCTCCAGGTTGGTACGTAGGTGGTTTTGCTTAATATTACTTGTGCGTAATTCTGTTCTGTTTTTCTAATCTCTATCTAGATTTTGTTTGCCAATCCGTAATTCTATCCATACAAAAGGACTGAGTGGCTAAGTAATTAAACAAGCTTTGAATTGTCAATGAAAAAAAAAAGGCTTTGATTGGTGATTTTTTAAGTTGTTAGTTTGTTACTTTATGTTGAAAATCTTTTATTCAAGAAGAAAAAGACGATCGTTTGACAGAAATTGATGATGGTAAACGAATCATCAGTTGACAGCGGTTTTATGTTGTCGAAAATGTTGTAATCTATTTATTCGTTTCCAAAAATTTGAATTTTAATATTCATTTTTGGTTTCATAATAAATTTTAATTTGATATTTTAGATAGTCATCAGTAACTGATTGTTTATTTTTGCTTGATGTTAAAATTAGGTATTACATGCTAAAATTGATACTGAATTCCGAAATTGATACTGAATATATGAAAACTAATATTCTGAATTTATTTATCGCATATATTATATCTCTTATATAAAATACTAAAAAATTATGAGTTCTCAGTATATTCAAATATAAAGAAAAGAAAAAAGCAACTCATTCTTATTTATACTGTTTCTATTCATTACAACAAGAGAAGGCCTATCAAATGGAACTTGATATTGCCGTGGTTCACAAACATACAAAGTATTAGAGGGAAACCAGAGGAACTGGTATATAGCATATTAGAGGGAAACCTGAGGAACTGGTATATAGCTGTTAGGCATTTTACCATTAGCGCGGTTTAATTTCTCGATAGAAATTTCATCAGTAGCTGTTACTAATGCCTTTATATCAGCATCCGTGATTCTCTGAAAAAATTTAACAAATTGAAACCAGTTTACGAGTAAGATTTCTATTTCTAAAAATGTGTATTTAGTTTGTCTTTTACATTCTTGTATAATATATAATTAAGTTTGTAAGCTAAAACCGTAATGTATGTGCATAAAAACCTTTTTATGTTTGGTTAAATCCCTGAACCGTGAGAAGACGTCGTTCAATTTCTCGTCATCGAGTTCATATCCCAACTGTGAATAGTAAAACACATAGGTATGACTTATCAAATATTTATCCCTAAGAAGAGTCATCTGGTATGTACAGTTGTACCATATGTGTATATAATATATGATCGGTTACATTACTCAAGATTAATGATATTACGATATCACAAGGTATACCTCTTTCAGCCGATCTTTCACTGCATGACGTCCACTGCACATTTCCAAAGTTGTTAATAAATAAATAAGACAAAATAACAAAATGGTGCTAAAAAAATTCTCCTTTCATAGAATAATTACCTAAGTTTTCCAAGAACAATGCCGGAATTTTCAGATTTAACGACCCCAACATCTTCTGGTGATAAGATCTCATACGTACTCCGATTTTTCAATATCCCATCCTATGAAATATTCGAACAATAGTCATATTAATCAATTCGATCTGACATTATTTATCATCATTGTGATATAAGAGTACATATAAACTAAAATAAGGAACCTGGTGAATGCCGCTCTCATGGACAAAACAGTTGGCTCCAACGATGGGTTTATGTGGTTGAACATACAAGCCCGTATATTCTTGAACCTGCTCAACAGTTGTACACATATTTTTTGTTAATACTTATCACCATAATCACATCACCACCGTAATAACTAGCATCATTATCTTGATATATATGTAAACTGTATATATATATATATAACATGTGTATAAAGAAAGTTTTTGATAAAGAAAAAGAATCTGCAAAGAAAATTACCATCTTGCTTGTAGCCATAATTTCCGGGGTGTCTATGTTTGTGTAAACACCATCTAGTACATATGCTCCTCGGCATTTCATAGCCATCACGACCTACATATACCATATAAATAAATTCTCACGTCGATGATGATGATGATCATCATGATATATAATGGTGGTGATGTGATTATGGTGATGAACTGATGATGATACCTCTTCAAGAGACGCATTCCCACTTCTTTCACCAATTCCGTTTATCGTTACTTCGACTTGTCTTGCTCCCGCACGTATACCCTATACAGATCATTGTAAACTCGTTGTTTTTTTCTTCTATGTTTACATTTTTGTCACATTGACAATTAGTGAATGGAAATATATATCTAACGCAGATCCACACACACAAAAGGAGAATTAGTTACGTACGGCAATTGAGTTGGCGGTAGCAAGACCAAGGTCGTTGTGACAATGAACACTAAAGACAATATCATTAATTCCAGGTGTGTTTGCTTTCAGATAGGTCACAAGTTCTCCGTATTCATGTGGCATGTTGATTCCAACTGTATCTGCGACGTTCACCACCGTAGCACCCGCTTTGATCGATTCTCCTAGAATCTTGCATAGAAAGTCCTTGTCCGACCTGAATTACACTAGTATTATAAAATCAATTTATGACATGCATGATTAAATATGTTAATATCACAATTCACAAGTCACACAAAATCCCTACTATATCTACAAGGTTTCATATGTTTGATCTACGCGTTTACTCCATGTGAAAACCGTTTTTAAAAAGTTACATTTTGAAAGAAAATACTTTTTTTTTGTTATGAATTATTCTTATAAAATATGAACCCAAACGTCAACGCCAACATATATAGGACTACTAACACAAGGTTAATACAAACTAAACGTAAAACTAGACGAACGCAGGCAAAACAATTGAGATATATTATAAAGTTTTTAAGATTTTTGACCTGCCGCCATCTTCGCAACCAAGTTGAATGTCATTGAAGCCCAAGCTTTTGGCGAACCTAACACTACTCGCAGCCATTTCGATCACTTCTTCTTTAGTCTTTTTCAACTTATATTTCATGTGAATGTCACTAGTAGATGTAAATATGAGTATCCTCGGCCTCTTCGCGTACTTCACTGCCTCCCAAGCGGCCTCAATATCTCTAGGTTTGCTTCGTGCGATGGCACATATCACCGGGACGTAGCCTGTTTCCTCATCCACCTAAGAGAAATAATAATATAATAGTTATTATTTCTAATATACTTGGTTATAATTTAGATTCCCAAGTATAAAGCGCCATTGTGCTTTTTAAAAACTTGGTTAGCTAAAAAAACTAAAACAAGACAAACAAATGGTAGATTTTTTTTTTTTTTTCTTTTTTGGACAAACACATGACAAACAAATGGTAGAAAAAGGGTGAAATTAACTGCAAAATAGCAAAGACAAAAAAAGAATGCAACTAATCCACCAACAACCTAGTGTCTCCATCTTGTTCATTAGCCGCCTCTAAAAAGTTTCTAAAGACAGAATTTTGTTTAATCTTTGATTTGGGCCTCAAATTAAAAAAAAAAAAAAAACAAAAAAAAAAAAAAAAAATCGAGGATCTTGTGCATTTACGGACCTTGCACACCCTTAGAACCGGCCCTCATTAACCACAAAAATAAAATCCGCATTTTTCAATAAAGGAAATAAAGAAAGAACCTCATTTCCTACGGTCTTGGCGATGGTTCTAACGGTTTCAAGCTCTTCTTCAGACGACCCCGGAAAACCGACTTCCATGATGTCTACTCGGAGTTTAGCGAGCTGCCTGGCAATCTCTAGCTTCTGAGGAGGAGTAAGGGATCCACCGGGAGCTTGTTCACCGTCACGTAGCGTTGTGTCAAATACACGCACACAGTTCTTGTCGGGGAGCTTGTTCGGTATGTACTCTGGCCACCGTTCCATAACGGGTTTGAGGTCAGTAGCATTAGTTTCAGTATTTCTGGACTCAGAGGAGCAACATGAGATTAACAAGGCCGGCTTCTTGTATGGTCGGGCCAGGCGGAGTGAGTGCATAAAAGACCGAAGGGGTAACACGGACCTGACGACCACGGTAGAGCCGGTGGTAGGGATTATACCCGAAGATGTCAGAAGTGAGGAAGCCATAACTATGGCGTACGTAGGAGAGAAAGGCTGAAAGACTTTGATTTTGATTTAGATAGTGAGGAAACTGTTTTGAATGGAGATGGAGTACAATATAAAATTATCTATATTTATAGGTAGAGTTTTTATTTATTTATATTAGAAACATTTTGATGCCAAAAAAAGAAATATCTGATCTAGCGGAATGTGACTCAATGAAGCTTATCATTAGTTTTGTAATATTGTTTCTTAAAGCTAGAAAATGTTTCAAATTACATAACGCGTTTGGTAATCAAATAGAAAACGTTAAATGGTCAACATATTTAAAACCGGACGGGAAACCAACTCCGAATATTACTAGATGGCTCAATTTTTTTTTTTAATATTACATTTTATATATTTAAATAATGAACAACATGATAATAAGTATATATATATATAAAGTATATTAACAGGATAAATCTTCTATAAATTGTTTCATATGTATAAAAATTTATAGATAAATTGTGTTTGATCAAAAACAAAATATATATTTAAACGTGTAGACGTCTATAAATAGACGTAGGAAATGGTAAGTTTGGTCATTTTTTATATATTTGTACATGATAATATAATATATCACAATATTCTTTTGAAAAATGGAATTTAAATAATAAATTTTTATTAAAATATATTCTTAGGATAATATTTTATGTTAGTATTCTTGATATATCAACATTCCCATATTAGATACTGTTGTAATAATTCTAATAAATAAAATAACGGATTGATATGACATAAAAATCACGTGGTATTGCACCTCCAGGTAGGTGATATATCGCATATGCTGATATTTGGACGTAGTTTACTATAGTTAAGTTCTGTAGTCATTATCTTGAAATAAAGTTTACAATATATAATGAAGTTTTTTTTTTCTCAGTAAAATAAAAAAAAAACAAGTCCCACATAACATTTTCCACGTTTCATTGTCTTTAGAACAAAAAGGTAGGATTCTTCCTATATTCTATATTCTCCAGTCTCCACATGATCCTACTCTATCATAATATATACATTAAACAATATGTCAGTTTTGGTTCATTTGATATATTTTAATTTTGAACATAAGAGCCTTCAATTCTACGATATTTCTACATCTCACTAGTTTTATTTATAACCTAGTATGTCACTGGTTATTTCTTTCACTGGTTTAAATTAGATATTAAGGAGAATATATATAATGTTTTTGTCTACTATTAAAACACAATTTTATTTTATGTGAATTGGTTTAAAATTTGGATTCAGAGTGACAAGGTGTAGGTAAAGAAGTTTTTTTTTTTTTGAGAAAATATTCATATTAGGCTGTGAGAATTTGGTTCAAATGCTTTGGGCAGATGCAATATATACAAATTGGAACAATCGATGAAGGCTTCAAAATCCATTAGTGGATGTTAGTAGAGGTGGATCTTAAAAATAGTTTATTGCGAGTTAAACGAAAAGAAGGAAAAAGAATGGTTAAAAAAGAAATTGAACAAAAATATAATTGGGGACAACATATATACTATTACTTTTTAGCAAAAAAACATATACTATATTAATTACCATTTAACCTAACAAATTTATCTCATTTTTCATACAAGACTATTAATATTAAAAACTTACAAATTAGTGTCAAAAATACAGAATCACGTTTCAACACAAATATGAAATATAGTTTTGGTTTATATTTTTTATTCCTTCATCTCTAGTATTTTGAGGTATCAGAATTCCGCTAAATCAAGGACATGTTCTTTTTATGATATAGACACTTTTCAACATACAGATTCAAAGTACTTGCTGCGTTATGTTGCATTTTGTGGTCACTTAAGATGTTACATGTTCTACATGTCTCTAGAGTGAAAGTAGTTTTATCGATTGAAGCAATAAATAATCATAACGAGTGGCCAAGGTACTGCTTTGTCTTGGAAGACATTCGTGACATCTTGAATTGTTTTCTTTCATGGGGTTGTCATCATGTGCCTGGTTCTGCTAATGCTATTGGAAAATTAGTGTTTAGTATCACAAAGGATGGTAGACTTCATTCATATTTAGCATTTGGAGGGTTATCTTGGCTATTCGAGTGCATAGACATATATTATTTAAAAAGGTAAAAAATCAGTACACAATAACATAACTAATGATAAAGTTACAAATACATAAGGACTATTCGACATAGAAATAAAAAGAAATCCTTGCTACAACATAGACTAGTATTTAATAATTTGGGAGACTATTTCGGATCCACCAAAAATCATTAAATAGTATTGTATGTTATAACTTATTGCTAAAAATAAATACTTGGGTTGAATTGATTAATTTTATAAATAAAAGGTTATAATAATCATTAATAATTGAATAGGAAGAGAAATATTTTTGAAGTAAAAAATATAGTAATGGATTTTTTAAAAAATCAACTCTGTTCCTAAGGAGCGGGCATCTTAATGAAATGCTTTTTGAAAGTTACTCTAACTACTTTAAATGTGGGCAAACAAACTGTAAAAACAACTTATCATTTTTTTGACAACTTAGTATTATTTATTACTAGATAAGGGCCCGCACGATGTGCGGGTATTAAGATTGTTGAAGAAAATAAATCCTAAATCCTAAACAATTTTTTTAAAAATATAAAAAAAATTTATTTCTTGAAGTAAATATATAAATAATTAGAGAAAAAATCATATTTGTATTTACCTTCATACATTTATTTATATATTTTATATGTTATAACAATTATTACAATAATCTAAAGCTAAATTATACCCCACCAAAATCATATTTGTATTTACCGTCATACACTTATTTATATTTTTATTATATTATAATAATTATTATAATAATCTAAAGCTAAATTGTACCCATACAAAAACTTTTGCCAAATACTCATCATTAAAAATATTATTACTGTCAAATTTCAAAAACGTTTCACAACTTATTACAAAATAATTTACATGCAAAGAATTCATCAAAGCAACATATAATGTAGTAACCCATATACAGTTTTACTGTATGTTTCACCATTAAAAATATGCTCTTAAACCCTAAATTATTTTATTGTTAAAGTATGCTCTTTATCACCACCTATAAAATGTCTTTTAAACAAATTAAACAAATTTTATGTTGCTTGGTATAATTATAGTTCTTATAATTACTAAAATTGTATTGTGACATAATTTCTTTAACCATTAATTTTTTTAACTCCAAAGATATTTTGGATGAACAACTAGTGAAAATTATCTACTCTATTACAATGATTTTATGACCAACCCAACTAAAGTTGAGAAATTGAAAGAAAGGTAATATCACATAATAAAAATAAAATTTCAAATATTATAATAATGATGGTATATATAAAGCCTTAGATTATTCATATATACAAAATAAAAATTTTATAAACAATCCAAAACATGATATATGTGATAATCACGTTAAGTATTGATGCCTTATTTACTCTTCAGAAGTATCGCATTGTACCAAAACTACTTAGAACTATGACCTCATCTCAAATATTCTCGAATCTCTCAACTTCTTTCTATCCGAATCAAAAGTCCTCATATATTTTTCTATATACCTGGATATAAACGGTTTACGAACCAAATTCGATAGAAACCCACATAAATCAGGTTTGAAACCAATTTTAAAACGGTTTATCGTTCCAACTTCCCAAATTACAATCGCTACCAAATACATCAACCACCGACTAATCTTTGGAACTTATAACGCTACTAACTGTAGAATTGTTTTTGGAACCTCCATCAGTGTCTCCATCCTCGATTAATTTAGTGGGTTTTATATACGTTGATTCCATTTCATTGCATCTGATAGCTTCTATTGAAGAACCCTCACAAATAAAAGACCCAAAATAGATTTGTAAAATTATATCAGAAAAAAATCAAAGATTAAAGCTTTTGATATAAACATGTAAATTTTATGTAGATATAATGTTATTTTCTTAATTAGCTGTTCCTATTATGTTTCAAAATAATGATTCTTTTGACATAATTTATGTTATTTTTTTAGATTTGTTATTCACTATTTCTTGCAAAATATACATGCTTAATAAATTGTTTTTTTGTTTATACATGTCAAAATCTAATTGAAAAAACACATATAATATAATAGGTGTAAAATATCTGTTAGATTCGCTTGCAAGATATATGTGGTTAAAATTGATGGTTCAAATGTTTGCGAGTTTTAACTTCTTTTGATTGTTTGTAATAAATACTGAAATATATGTTTTTGTTAAATGAAAATGTCTCGAAAAAAGAGAAAAAGTTAAAAATTAAAAGTTGTTACCATTTTCTTAGCTGCATAGTTGTAAGGTGGAATCTCTATGTTTTGTTAAATAATATTAGTCAATTATGAAGAAATATGTATGTGAAGTTGAATATGAGTTTTATACTTACGTATTGATTTAGTTTGTCGACCCATGCCTGAAGTGTAGCTAGTTTCAGTCGCATATGAGGTTCATCGGTAAGCGCCTTCTCCATTATAACAATCTGATAATTATTCATAATGGTTCTATTCCTTTTCTTGGCTGACTTTTTGTTATTTTCATAGTTTTGGTTTCCATTTGTATTGCTCATATTTGAAAATTCTAATTCAGTTTGATACATCGGAATGACGTATTCTTCTCTATATATATGATAAAGATCTGAGAGAATACATATCTTTATATTTAAATTATTTTTATTTTAAGATTAGGCTAAGGAATTTGATACTAGGATTTTTGTGCGTCCTAGCAGGTCTCAATTAACCTTATGTAGTTGTAGTACTTAAGGTGTCAATCCAAATGGGAAACTTTACTAACAATCAAGATGCAATCAAGCAGTCACAAGTTAAGCCAGATTCGAAATGAGTTTTTGTCTAACAACCTAGAGTGAACGAGATGCAAGAACAAAACGAGTTTACTGAACAAGAGCTAAAATGCAATAACTTAAGAGAGCAAAAATAAGCTAAACGAGCTGAGACAAATGAGCAAGCTATTGGAACAGAAATAAAGAACAAGCTTAAGGATGCAGAAACAATCAGATAAAATAGAAGTCCTAAGGATGGGAGTAATTGATGTCGGTGGAGTATCCTAGTCTACAGAGTGTTTAACATGCCACAAGCAAACTATCCCTAAACAATGAACATCACAACTTAGCTAATCCAATCTCTTGACGAAGCTACTCAAACTCAACCACTTCCAAACCTAGCTCTCGCTAGAGAAACATGATCAAGCATGGCATGAAAATCAAGTTCATTCACATCAACAAACATCCTAGACAACTAATCTCTTAGGCTAGGAACGTAAGTCTCTGGCAATAGTTGGTCAGACATTTCATCGAACACCTTTTGGATGCGGAAATGTCTAAAACCTAGTTCCAATTGATCAGAGAGAAACTAGTATTTCTAACTCTAGTCCAGAAGGGAATCATACAATCAAAGCTTAAACACACTACATCCTAAGATCCTCCACCTAATCTATCCCATCCTCAAGAACTACTACACTACTCAGATCCGAAAATCGTCATCAAAGATACAAACTCAGAAAACATTAAGTCAAGCATCCTAAGATGGATAAAAATGAGATGAACAAGTTTGTAGAAGAAATCGAATCAAAATACTGAATAAATTCAAAGGTATCGGGATACAAAGTGTCAAGCGTTTTAGGTGGCTAGGGTAAACCTTAAGGAAAAGAACAAAAACGAGATAAAAGCTAAGATCCCTCGAGTGAAAACTTAACAAAACCTATTTATAGGAAAAACATGGAAATCTCTAAAACATAAAACGACAATGTAGAATGTCGGTTCGGGAATCCTTCTCGGGTGCGTCTTCGGGACATAACCAGGACATCGGTTTCAGAGCGTCGATAGAGTCGCATCGTGAGAGTGTTAATCGAGTCGCGACGTAAGAGTGTCGATCGAGTCGCGACGTGAGGGTGCTCAGAAACTATCGATCGAGTCGCGACGTGAGGGTGCTCAGAAACTGTCGATCGAGTCGCGACGTGAGGGTGCTCAGAAACTGTCGATCGAGTCGCGACGTGAGGGTGCTCAGGAGCTGATGATCGAGTCGCATCTTGAGGGTGCTCGGGAGCCATCCTGGGACGTCTTGGTCGAGTCGCATCTTGAGGGTGCTCGGGAGCCATCCTGGGACGTCTTGGTCGAGTCGCGTCTTGAGGGTGCTCGGGAGCTATCCTGGGACGTCTTGGTCGAGTCGCTGCTAACATCCGATCGAGTGGGAGCTCTCCTTTGCATGCGGGTCGAGTCGGATTTCTGAACGTACATGCATCCACTAAAACGGAGATAACTCATGAACCACGACTCCGATTGGTTTGAAATAAACTGAATTGGAAAGATGACTCAATTCTCTACAACTTTGATGAAGACGTCGAAAGCTGAATCCCAAAGTAAAATCTTCACTCGACTCGATCAAAGACGTGGAAGCTTGCGTCGCTGGGTAGTGTAGATCGAGTCGCTTAACTGCTCTCCTGATCCTTATTTGCATTTGATTGTTTGGACACCTCCTAAAACACCTGAAACAACTCCAAAATGCAAGATGTGTGCAAGACCAATGCAAAGACTACCTAGATATGCATGTTGTGCAAAAGAGACTAAAAACAATACAAAGCAATGAGTTAAGAGAACAAAATGAATGACAAATGCATCATGAAAATGTGTAAAATATATACATATCAACTCCCCCAAACTTATTCTTTGCTTGCCCTCAAGCAAACAACCAAGAACAAAGTATGGAAGAGAGGTTTGAAAATGGGGTCTCAGAACCTAAAACATGCTGAATAGAGTAGTTAGAATCAAGGTCCTTGTTATTAGTTCTATGATGCATGGTGAAGGAACTCTAATTAAAAACTTTAGACAAGCTCATCACAACCTGAAACGATTCCGAACGCTAGTCTACACATGCCATCATTTCTATCATTCCCTTTAACATTTATTAACAAAGAACCATGAATCAAGCTATGCAATGTCATCAAACTCATTTGGCAGGGGTGAAATGGTAGAGACAAAAATGGTCTCCTTTGCAAGTGGTTTTAACAATATAGAACAGGGATCTCTCACGAAAATGAGTTAAGCTTAAGAGAAGGCTAAAGGTTGAAACCAACTGATACATACAAGAGCAGTACCCCGTCTACCCAAAGGTCCCAAGGAAACTTAGCTCTAACTTTCTAACCTAGAAGTTTGTCCTATCTCTACCCTTCGTCGATATCTCTTCTAAAATCCATTCTCTCTTTCTTTTAACTTAGCCTTAGGAGGTGGTTACTTCATATCACTCTAGCGGATGGGAAACTCTTTTTTTTTATCACTATGGTTCTCTTTTTTTTTTTCTTAGAATTCTAGACTTCTTAAGCGTTTTGCTTTCTCTTCCTTGTCTAAACTTTTCTTTCTATGCCCAGAACCAATAACTCTTTTACATTGCACAACCAACATCCTTTACTAGACTTGTAAACCTTGAAAACACATTCCCCCTCCTAAAGACTATTTACCCGTTTTTTTCTCTTTCTTTTTTCAGAACAAATCCAATCCCAAAACCCAAAGTCGAGTTCTCACCTAGTCCTACTAGTCCGGATAGCGCGAACTAGAACTACACAAGATCTTACTCTTGTCGGTTAGAACCTAACACTTTCTAGCAAGCTCAACTCGGAAAAGGCCTGACACTCAAGAATATAATTGGCTTGAAAGACGGTTGGTTAAGGGTGCGGGAAACTGTTCCAAAAATGGGAATCAGCTACTTGGATTGACAAGGGTGGTAAAAATGTGAAAGACAATCCAAGTATGTATATGGTATCCATGAGTTCAGCTTCAATGCATAACAAGATAATTGCAAGTCAGGTTTAGGTTCAGATAGATAGGGAATGACGTCAATTCAAAACATGCTTCAATCTTACATTTTCAAGTTCAATCAACAAGCATCAAAGGACTAATAACAAGGGCCTTGATCCTATCCTATTGAATCCAACATGCTAACAAGGTTCAATCATCATCAACCCCTATGCTAAATGCAACATTCCTAAATGAACAACACTAGACTCAATCCTAATATGCAAATGCAAACTACATGAACACTCTGTTTTTGTGGAAATTTTTGGAATTTTTGAAATTTTTATGGCTTTTCTATGCAAATAGATGAATGCAGTCTCAAACATGATATGATGCAAAAATTTGAAATAAGAATCACGAAAACATCATCAGATACATCATCTCCAACCCTCCCCAAACTTAAATTACACAGTCCGTGTGTAAGAGAAATTTGAAGTAGGATTTGAGAATCATAATAGAAACAATGCAAGGATGAGATGGTATATACAAAGGAAATGTAGGAGTACCTCAGTTGTAAATGAAGGAGTCGGTGCTCGCGACGGCGGATCGAGTGAGATGATGGTTGGTTCCGGGAGCAGCTACGGTTCGTCGTCGATCGAGTGGGAGTGATGGTTGGTTCCGGGAGCAGCTCTGGTTCGTGTGACTTTGTGTGGTGATGACGGGGACGAACGAAAGGAACTTTGACGAATGGTGTGACTCGAGCGTGAATGAGGGTGTGGTGATACTGGATCGAGTCGTAAGAACGGCAACTAGTACCGTTGGTCGAGTTGGAACCTTGTTTCTCGATCGAGCGGAATAAAGAGGCTGGTTCAGCAGGTTCTCTAGGACGGTGGATCGAGTCGGAGAGAACGTTGTTTCCGGGAGCAGCTCTAAGTCGTCGGCAAGAGCTTCACGAGCTCCTCTTCTATTGCTTCATTCCATGTTTGCAAAACCCAACACTCTGCTATTTGTATTTTTTTCATTTGCCACTTTAGTTGGCCATACTCCTTCTGTGGATTCCTGAACAGCAGGAAACAAAAAACAAAAATTAAAAACACAAGATCCTAGATTGTATTTACAGAGATACCTTTGGGACTTCCTCCCAAGTGAGCTTGTTTAAAGTCTCTAGCTTGACTTTGCATACTCCTTATGCTTTGGGAGGTTCATAGAGAGGCTTCAGAGACCCCTCTAGAATGTCTTGTCTAGCCAGATACTCTTTAACATTCTGCCCAGGTTCAACAACAAATGAATTGCTCTTCTTCATTATCCCAAACCTCTTCCTTAATTTCCTTGGAGGAGAACTTCTCATTGTACCTTGGAGCTTCTTGATTTGCCCACTCATCTCCTTCACCATAGCTGTTAACTCTCTCACTGAATCCCCTAGAATCTTGGTAGTTTGGAGTTCAGACAAACTGTCAAGCGCGGGAAGACTTGACTCTTGCGGTTGGTGAAGTTTAGGAAGCAGGTCATGACGCTTAGGGAGAGCAACAACTGCACTCGAGTTGGAACACGGTCGAGTGCCCCTTCGAGTTTTTTCTTTGGTAACCCAAACACCTGTTTCTGCCTCATTCACACCCTCAAAGATGTCAAACCCAGCTTTTTGATCTTTCTCTTCAACCACGAAGGTCTGCCCATCAATAGTTGGCTTCTTCTCAGCATCCTTGATATCAAATTTCATCTTGAAATTCTTACCCAAATTGAGATCAATCATCCCCTTCTTGACATCAATGATGGCCCCAGCAGTCGCTAGGAACGGTCTTCCTAAAATCAGAGGATCTTTAGGTTCTTCATCCATCTCCAGAACCACGAAGTCGGTTGGCACTTCCACGTCTCGATGGGCAGGTTCTCTAAGATACCATGTGGAAGTCTCACTGATCTATCTGCCAGGATGAGGGAGATGTCGCATCCTTAAACCTTGTGAAACCTAACCTCTTAGCCACAGAGAATGGCATGAGATTCACTGAAGCGCAAGATCACATAAACACCTCTCAAAAGACATAGGTCAATGGAGCGGGGTAGAGTGAATGATCCAGGATCTTTGAGCTTCTTGGGTACAACCTTCTTCTGATAATTGCACTGCACTCAAGACTTAGTACCACCATGCCTTGAACTTCTTTTGATCTCTCCATCACTAAGTCTTTGAGGAATTTCTGGTAATGAGGAACAAGTGCGAATGCATCCAGCAATGGCATCCTCAACTCAATCTCCTTGACTTGGTTTTCAACAAGGCTTTGTATTTCTCAGTGAGTTGCTTCTTGAACCTCACCGGAAATGGTAGAGGAGGCTTGTATGGTGGAGGGATGAATCTCGCAGTTTATCTTGAGATAAAAGGTTCCTTAACAGCTTCAGGTTCGGACTGCCTCACTGGTTCAACTGGGTCTTTGACACATCGACGGGATTCTCCATCTGAGCGTCATCTTGACCAAAATCCTCCCCAGCTAAGTCTTCACTGTCCTCGGTGACGTGCGGAACTCCTTGCCTGGGAGGCAATGTTTTCCCATCAGCGTGATAGCATTGGCGAACTCCTTGGGGTTTTGAACAGCTTTACCAGGGAATTGGCCAGGCTTTGGTGTAGAAGTAGAAGATTGACCTTCCATGTACCTTATCTTCGAATTAAGAGCTTCAAATTTGACGTTCAGATCATTGTATGAGCATTCCATCCTCTGACTAAGGTCAGCGAACTTCTTTGCAGTATCCATGGAACCACTAGCTTGACCTTGAAGAATTTGTTGCATCATCTGCTTCATTTCCTGATCCGGGGTAGAAGTAGGCTGAACTGGTTGAGGGTGGAATCCTGGCGGTGGTCCGGAGGGAGCTTGGTATCCCTGCTGGAACTGTTGTTTTGGAACGAATCCCGGATTATAAGGCACAAAAGGTTTTTGTTGACCTTGTTGTTGTTGCGGCGGGTACACCTGATCTTGTGGATTAGCAACATTGGTACTTCGGTAAGACAAATTGGGGTTCGTCTTGTAGGGGTTGTAACCTTTGTTGTATCCACCTTGATTCTGGACAAAGCTGATCTCCTCAGACTGCTCACCCTCCCCATCTTGGACTTGGAAAGGGTCGTCCTCAGAGACGAAGTGGACGCTCCTCTGCTGGCTCAGCAAGATACGGTCAAGCTTCTCATTGACATTCTTGAGGTCCTTCTTGTACTTTTCTTCAGACCCAGCGTCGCAGCGAAATGTGCGGTCATAATCCTCATTGTAATTGCCGTCGGACTGAGCGAGATTCTCCACCAGTTGCCAACCTTCATCGACGTCCTTGTTCGGGAAGTTACCGTTAGAAGCGGTGTCAAGCAGCATACGTATTTTGGGAAGGACACCACGGTAGAGTACTCAGTAATGACTCGTTGCTGAAACCATGGTGTGGGCACTGGCTGTGGTAACCCTTGAAACGCTCCCATGCTTCAGAATGATTCTCGAGCTCTTTGAGTGAAGCTGGAAATCTCATTCCTGAGACGTGCTGTTCTAGAGTTGGAGAAAAACTTGGCCAAGAATGCCTTCTTGCAACCATCCCAGGTGGTGATTGATCCCTTGGGAAGGTTTTCTCCCATTGATGAGCTTTGTCTCCAAGGGAGAATGGGAAGAGGCGCAACTTGTAACCATCCTCACTCACGCCGTTGATCTTCGTGAGACTGCAAAGACGGTCGAACTCGTCCAAGTGGTCGAGTGGATCCTCCATAGGCAACCCGTGGAACTTGTTTCCTTGGATCATGGTGATCATACTGCCCTTGATTTCGAAGTTGTTGTTCTGCACGGGAGAGGGACGATTCCAGCACGCTGAGTATGAGTATTCGGTGCATCCCCAGCACCAATGTTTCGCGGTCCCGGAGGTGGTCCATTCGGTTGTTCCATATTGACGGGTGCGGGATGATCAGTGAGTTGACGAGCTTGGCGTGGTCGTTGCAACCGATTGATTTCGTCGATAACAGGAAGGAGATTCGATGCCCCTTGATCTGGTGTGCATGCAAGGTTGCAATCAACAGGTACCGAGATGCAAAACGAACAAGCAGACAACCAAAGCAAGTCAGTAGAAAGATGAGTGTAATAGAACTTAATCTTGCAAAACTTGAAATCTTAAATGTAGCGAAACGAATCCCAAATGGCAACGGCGCCAAATTGATACTAGGATTTTTGTGCGTCCTAGCAGGTCTCAATTAACCTTATGTAGTTGTAGTACTTAAGGTGTCAATCCAAATGGGAAACTTTACTAACAATCAAGATGCAATCAAGCAGTCACAAGTTAAGCCAGATTCGAAATGAGTTTTTGTCTAACAACCTAGAGTGAACGAGATGCAAGAACAAAACGAGTTTACTGAACAAGAGCTAAAATGCAATAACTTAAGAGAGCAAAAATAAGCTAAACGAGCTGAGACAAATGAGCAAGCTATTGGAACAGAAATAAAGAACAAGCTTAAGGATGCAGAAACAATCAGATAAAATAGAAGTCCTAAGGATGGGAGTAATTGATGTCGGTGGAGTATCCTAGTCTACAGAGTGTTTAACATGCCACAAGCAAACTATCCCTAAACAATGAACATCACAACTTAGCTAATCCAATCTCTTGACGAAGCTACTCAAACTCAACCACTTCCAAACCTAGCTCTCGCTAGAGAAACATGATCAAGCATGGCATGAAAATCAAGTTCACATCAACAAACATCCTAGACAACTAATCTCTTAGGCTAGGAACGTAAGTCTCTGGCAATAGTTGGTCAGACATTTCATCGAACACCTTTTGGATGCGGAAATGTCTAAAACCTAGTTCATTGATCAGAGAGAAACTAGTATTTCTAACTCTAGTCCAGAAGGGAATCATACAATCAAAGCTTAAACACACTACATCCTAAGATCCTCCACCTAATCTATCCCATCCTCAAGAACTACTACACTACTCAGATCCGAAAATCGTCATCAAAGATACAAACTCAGAAAACATTAAGTCAAGCATCCTAAGATGGATAAAAATGAGATGAACAAGTTTGTAGAAGAAATCGAATCAAAATACTGAATAAATTCAAAGGTATCGGGATACAAAGTGTCAAGCGTTTTAGGTGGCTAGGGTAAACCTTAAGGAAAAGAACAAAAACGAGATAAAAGCTAAGATCCCTCGAGTGAAAACTTAACAAAACCTATTTATAGGAAAAACATGGAAATCTCTAAAACATAAAACGACAATGTAGAATGTCGGTTCAGGAATCCTTCTCGGGTGCGTCTTCGGGACATAACCAGGACATCGGTTTCAGAGCGTCGATAGAGTCGCATCGTGAGTGTTAATCGAGTCGCGACGTAAGAGTGTCGATCGAGTCGCGACGTGAGGGTGCTCGAAACTATCGATCGAGTCGCGACGTGAGGGTGCTCAGAAACTGTCGATCGAGTCGCGACGTGAGGGTGCTCAGAAACTGTCGATCGAGTCGCGACGTGAGGGTGCTCAGGAGCTGATGATCGAGTCGCATCTTGAGGGTGCTCGGAGCCATCCTGGGACGTCTTGGTCGAGTCGCATCTTGAGGGTGCTCGGGAGCCATCCTGGGACGTCTTGGTCGAGTCGCGTCTTGAGGGTGCTCGGGAGCTATCCTGGGACGTCTTGGTCGAGTCGCTGCTAACATCCGATCGAGTGGGAGCTCTCCTTTGCATGCGGGTCGAGTCGGATTTCTGAACGTACATGCATCCACTAAAACGGAGATAACTCATGAACCACGACTCCGATTGGTTTGAAATAAACTGAATTGGAAAGATGACTCAATTCTCTACAACTTTGATGAAGACGTCGAAAGCTGAATCCCAAAGTAAAATCTTCACTCGACTCGATCAAAGACGTGGAAGCTTGCGTCGCTGGGTAGTGTAGATCGAGTCGCTTAACTGCTCTCCTGATCCTTATTTGCATTTGATTGTTTGGACACCTCCTAAAACACCTGAAACAACTCCAAAATGCAAGATGTGTGCAAGACCAATGCAAAGACTACCTAGATATGAATGTTGTACAAAAGAGACTAAAAACAATACAAAGCAATGAGTTAAGAGAACAAAATGAATGACAAATGCATCATGAAAATGTGTAAAATATATACATATCAGAATTCAATATAACTTAGGATTGTTTTGTATAAGTTTAACTATTGTAAAATTTTTAGGATAAATTCTTTTTTTTTAAAAAATTAGGCCAAGAAATTCAATATAAAGTAGATGATTCCTTTTTCTTTAAAATTACAAAATTGTATAATTTTTTAATTATTATTTTAATAATCTACAACATAATAAGATTTTGACACATGTCGCGATCTTATGAATTAGTAACTTTTGAAACCATACTTTATATAATAAAACTAGATTAGGACCCGCCCGATGTGCGGGTTTAGTTGTTTAAAATAAAATAAAATTTAAAAGAATATAAAGTAAATATTTTAGTAATCTATCTATAAAAGTAAATAAATACACTGAGGTATCCAATGTGACATTTAATGTAAAAAGTGTGACTCTGCGGTTGAGAATATTAATCATGTTTTCTTTGAATGTCGTTGCTCGTGTGAAGTTTGGGATTTATCTCCGATTCTGGTCTCGTCAGAGAGTTTTACATATGAGTCGGTGTAATCGAATTTGGATTTTGTTTTCTGGAAGGATGCCTCTCAAAAGGGTGATCATGATCAACTTTTTTAATTACCATGAATTTTATGGGCAATCTGGAAAACCATAAACAAAAAGTTTTCAAGGTTTATAGATTGAGGCAAATGATATATTTGCTAAGGCTTTGGGCGATAAGTTAGTGGGAAGAGGCGCTCTCTTTTACGGTGGTCATGTAAGCTCCATCTCCGTCTTCGAATGTCCATGTTTTTCACTTCGTATCTAAGATGGAGCCTCTTTTCCCCCTGCATTTGGAGTTAGAAGAGTTGTTGTGGGCCATGGAGCGGATACGTGCTGTAGGAATCACTTGTCAACATTTTGAGACTGATTGTGCTGAGTTACTCACTATGGTGCAATCCAAGATTGCCCGTCTTTCTCCAACCTGCTCGATGAGTTTAACTCGCCCTTCCAACTATTCTTCATCTCTTGGATCCCGCGTTCGGCAAATACAAAGGCAGAGTATGTTGCATTTGCTTCGCGTTCTCTTATCTCTGAAGTTTCTTTTGTAAACCCCTTCCCTCCGGCTTGGGCAACTAACCCAGGAATTTCCTTTTAATTTATTGTTTTGTTGAAAAAAAAAAAAATAGATACACTTTTAGTTAAAGAAAGTAGTTGTAGATGAGTTCAAAGTTATCGAATTTCGAATTATTATTTATTAGATTTTCTTTTCTCTATTTTACTTATATATATAAAATCTTTTTATGGTAAGTTTTGAATTTTTATATTTTTATTTTTAAAATTTTTAATAAATTTAGAATTGTCACGTGTTAACATCTGAATGATACAATTAACACATGTCACGATCTCAAATTTGTTTCTAATTCATGTAAATTAGTAAAATAGTAAAAATCAAATTTGTTTCTATATTTATTTTTGACACGTGTCAATATTTTATCAATATTTTTAACATGTGTCATGATCTCGTTAATAAGAAATTTTGTCATTGAACTTTATATAATAAGATATATATGTGACGTATATAATATATTAATTTCGTGTTTAAAACTAAAATCCTATAAATAACACAGATGGAATAGTATTTTGACATCGCATGGAAGAGATTAGCATCAGTGCATCACGTGTTTGTTTGCATATAGGTAGGTGAGTTATGGATAACTAAAATGTCCAATATGCTGTCGAGTGGGGTATAGCGTAATGTTTTGTTTAGCTTTCATGCATGAGTACTTAGGACATTTACTATCCGACTAATCGAAACTAAATCATAAAATACTAGTCGAACATATTATACTGTACACGCGGCACAAGGCTGAAATTAGTAACAAGACCGAAAATAGTATTATCTCAAAATCTAATCAAATCTTAAATACTATACACTGATTTAGTATACAGAGTACTATATCATAAAATAGTTAAAATTAGAAAACGTCTTGTAGCTCTGCTGTTATATACTTATGTCCCATAAGGCCAACTTAAAGCTTCCTGGTAATATATTCAGCAAATAACACAGGGAACACAGTATTGTCACTTTCAAGCCTCACCGATAAAATTATGTCAGACACATTTCTATAAATAAATTTACGATCCAAAACCATAATTTCTTAAAGCCGCTATGACATCAATCAACAGATGACCGTAAACCCCATATGATCTAAGTATCCAACTGGTGGTGAATGCTAAAATATACTTTTTTTTTTTTTTTCAAATTATACATTTCGGGAAATCATAACCATGTCATGTGACACAATACAATTCTCTTTGTGCCACAAACCATATATAGATGTTTGTTTCATTATCAGATGTGTTCTCTCCTACTCTCAGTCTACCTACTTAATCCAAAAACAACACAGCCATGTTGGAGATGCAAAATCTGAGTTTGGGAGAGAAGAACGACCCATTTAGACCTTTTACGGCAGTAAAATATGAACTAATCTGATAATTGACGTTAAAATTATGTATATACAAATAAAATTACAACAATACAAATTATGCTTTGAGATCGCGCAAAAGATTAAAGATCTAGGATGCAGGTGGAATTCCACGGTTGATAATTATCAGCTTCATAGATGTCATTGCTATATATATAAAAAAAAGATATCACTGCTATGATCGGCAGTTCTGCACACTTGTGTGCTCCATGATGAATTCAAGTTTCAAGTTTCTTTCTTTCATGTTATGTTTTTTTTTTTACGTATCCTTATAGTTTACAGTCTATTTTATCAAAAATACATCCGTAATCAAATTTTTAAAGAAATTAAGTGAGGTGAACAATTTTTATACAACGGGGCTACGGGCTTATAAGTCCAAAAGTCCAAAGCTAATATCTCGGCCCATGTAAAAGCTACGAGCTTGGTGTTTGTCATCAACTCATCATTCAAAGTCTCCCGATCACTCAAGTTTTAGATTAAAAGTTGTTCTAAATTTTCACTTTGGTTTTATAATTTTTTTTACAAATCTTATTATATAAAGTTGGGTTTTGAAAGTTAGTTATTAACAAGATTTTGACACGTGTCAAGTTATTAATCTGAGATTTTGACATGTGTAAAAGTTAATATTTAATAAGATTAATTTGAGATAATGACAAAAAAACAAAAAAAACTTATTTAAACAATATTAATAATGTAAAAAGATAATTATCAAAAAATTACAAAAATTAAATAGTTTCTTAAAAAAATAATTATAAGGAGATTATATATTTCATGAAATTCAAAATTATAACATTATTTAATTATTTTTAATTTTAAGTTATTAATTCAAAAAAATAGAAAAGGGATTAAGAAAAATGTACAGTTAATTATTAATTCTAAAAAATGTAAATACTCACTTCTACATAAACATAAATCAGTCTCACATTTTTCATCTAACAAAATAATTTATTCAAAAACAATGCTTTAAACTTTTTTCTATTGGTAAAAAAGTTTTAATGGGAAGTTAAATTTTCCTTATTTTTTTAAGCCAAAACTTTCTCCTTTTTTCAGTTTGAAATAGGTAAGAGATTAATATGTTGGCCCCAAACAAAAATGTAAGATTAATATATGCGTCTTTTTTTTAATAATGTATTTTAAATTTTATTTTAGTGTTTTTAGATTGTTTTATTTAGTTTATATTTTTATCTCTGATTTGAGATTCATATATTACCGTACTTATAATTTTCAGTTATTTCTTTAATTATGTCAAATTAATTTTCTTCTAATTTTTCAACCTTGATTAGTTGGTCATAGACCCTTTTTATGCAAACATAATTGTTACCATTCATTCAATCCCAAAGGAAGATAAAGAGTAGAACCCCATCAACCTAATGGTTGAATAAAGTAGGCTAATCAAACACAAGCTTACAACAAACATAGATAGATAGATTGGAAAAACATAAACCGTTTTTGATATATCCATAGGAGCTCGGAGATAGAGGCTACATCATGATGTGTCAAAGACACTTCCACAAATACATTGAGAAATATAACATTAGTTACTATCAAAAGATTTTGTGACACTTTGGAAAAGGGCTTTTCGATTTATTGGTTGTCAGAGCATGCCACTTTGAGATAGCTAAAAGACGTGAACATGTTCTCTCCACACATGAGAAAGGCAGAGCCAAAGTTCTCTTCATGGTGGAAGACGCCTGCAAGGTTATCTATCCAAGGGAGGAAGGCGGAGCCACGATTCCCTTCATGGTGGAGGAGATTGGACACAAGGTTCTCTCCATAAAAGAGGAGAACGGAGCCAAGGTTCTCTCTATGGTTGGTCATACACAATTGTGTGATACATCATTGATTAGTATACTATGGCTTTGATTGGAACAACAGTTGGTGGAGCATTAGCATTATGCAGCATGAGCAGTATGCTGCATAAGCTGTATGCTATCATATATTAACAATGATATGTGATTGGTACAACTATTAGCATTTAGACATAAAATTACAAATTAAATATTTCAAATATACAAATACAGTAAACTCTAGGTGATTAATAAGGGTAAAATTGTATTTTAATAACTTTAAAACCATTATGCTTGGGACATGCTTCGTTTAGGAGCATTGAGCTGTAGAGCATTTAAAAGCCTTTTATGCTCCCTTTATGCTTTCTAAACAAAACATGATTGGCTTTCTAAAATCTATATGCTCACTTATATACACTACCAATCAAGGCCTATGTAATATGCTTTTTATTTGAGAAGTTTCTTGAACCGACAATTTTAGTGATTAAATAAACTATGCAAAAATGAAAATAAATAGACGTATAATAGTTGGGTTAATGTGATTATATAGATATTTTCTTAGGTGGTGATAAAGAATATATTTGTAACATACAATATACTTAGATGTAAAAAAAATACACCTAATGGTTGGATAAAATAGGCTAATCATACACAAGCTTACTACAAACATAGATAGATAGATTGGAAAAGTATAAACTGTTTTTGATAGATCCATAGGAGCTCGGAGACAAAGGTTACGTACATCATGATGTGTCAAAGACACTTCCTTGAATACATTGGAAAACTTAACATTAGTTACTATCAAAAATTTTGTGACATTGGAAAAGGGCTTTTAGTTTCATTGGTTGCGGAGCATGCCACTTTGAGATATCTAAAAGACGTAAACATGTTCTCTACACACATGAGGAGGGCAAAACCAAGGTTCTCTCAATGGTGGAAGAGGTCGGACGCATGCAAGGTTATCTTCCCAAGAGAGGAAGGCGGAGCCAAGGTATTCTTCATGGTGGAGGAGGTTGGACACATGATTCTCTCCATAAGGGAGGAAGGCGGAGCCAAGGTTCTCTCCATGGTTGGTCATACACTATTGTGATGATACATCATTGATTAGTATACTTTGTAATATATTCTTTATTCAAAAGTTTCTTGAATCAACAATTTAAGTGATTAAAAACTATGCAAAAGCTAAAATAAATAGACATATATAGATATTTTCCTAGGTAGTGATAAATAATATATTTGTAACATACAATATATTTAGGTGAAAAGAACTAAACTTTTAATGGTAACAGAAATCAAAAATCTGTAAATGGATATAAGTCAGTGTATTATAGCAAAAAATGTTTTTTATAAATAACATACAACAAATTTTAATATATTTTTGTTAAAATTAATCTTTTTTTTTTTTTTTTTTTTTTTTGTCAACAAAAAGAAAATTAACTCAAACGAGCCAATTTTGGGGAAAGTCACCTACAAATAAAACATGCTGCGGAGACACGCGTGCTTGACGCGCTAGGGAATCCGCTCGTACATTAGCTTGTCTCGGGGTGTAAATCAGAGAGAAAGAAGAAAATTCCTCCCTGTCCATCTGAATGTCGTCGAGGTATGTTGCAAAAGCTGGCCAATCAGTAGGAGAAGACACCATCTTCACCATGTCGAGCAGTCGGTAAGGAAAATCACCTCCGGAAGTCGTGTCCTATCATGCAGCGCATCGCCCAAAGGAGAGCTTCGACCTCGGCATGTAGGGGATAAACTTCGCCGGAAATTTGTCGCTCCCATCAACGGAGTCGAGGTTTGTGGCGATAAACAACACCATCCTGCACCTGCGAAAGAATCCGTCGCCTTCCAGGAACCATCCACAAAACACCTGTAGCCCGTAAAATCCCGAGGAATTGATATTGCCATGCGAGTCGCAGGCCTTAAAATTAATCTTATTTACAAAAGTTTAAAACCCGCACATCGGGCGGGTCCTTATCTAGTAATAATATAATTCGACTGCTAACGAAAAACATTTATTATTCTCTCTCTTCTATTATACAAGTTTTTTTACTTAAAAGCACAAAGTTTAAGAATTATTTTAATTTTTGAAATAAATAAATAAAAACCTTTAAAATTCTAATTTTGGGAGAGAGAATAGTATATACTGTTCGATTTTTTACACCTATTTTCTTATAACTACGTACTAGATTAGTACCCGTGCTAGAGCACGGGTTGAAATTCTTTTCATTTATATTATAATTTTAGAATAAAATAAGATTCCAAAGATCATGATTAATGCTTGATTAGGACTTTAAAAACTTTTAAAATCAATCATATAAATTATATTTTATTCTAAAATTATAATATAAATAAAAGTTATTTCAACCCGTGTTCTAGCACGGTCCTAATCTAGCATTAAGGTTTAATTTTTAATTTCTGAATACGATCCCGAAGATCACGATTAATCTTGTTAAATTAGCGAGATTTCATTCTTTTTTATGATTGAGAGTATATTTTTATCCCTTTAATAAATTTTTTATCGATGTGATTTATCAATAAAATCGTGGAAAATAAATTGGTTATATTGTGATTATAGATATTTGGAACCATATACGTGATCTTCCGAAAATAAAGTTTGGAATATCATGAACTATCAATTTGGAATAACCCATTTAAGATTTTCTGTTACAATTAAGGTTTTATTTGTTATAATTAATATATGAATTAATTTATAATCTATGTATAACCTATTTGTAACCATTTACTAAAATTATAAAGTCTACCAAAACAATGTTGTGTACTTCCCTTTTATTATAAAGGGAATGACATTATTTTCCCTAACGTATTTATTTATTATTCATAGTTTCCTATTTATATCTTTAATAGAGAATAAACAGAAAAGAAAACAGTAACCGAAGGATATGGCGCAGAAAGGAGAAAATCAGAAAAGTGATGAAGCCATCTGGGAGGGGTATATATGTCATTTAGAACAGATGAATAGTGTATGTATTTCCATCAATCAATTTGCTTCTCCTGGCCGCTCTCGAGTCACTGACCAAAAGTGATGACTTTTATACACAATCCTTTGTTCTCTCTCTCACTCTGTAACACTAAAACTGTTAAGAGTATATATAAACTAAATTTGTAAGAGTTGTTAATATAACTAAACACGAAAATTTATAAGAATGAAAAATCTATATCAGTATGTAACAAAAATATTGTAGTAAAGATGAATATTATTGCAATTATAGCTAAAGATTAATTATACTTTTATTCACATATAAGATATATTACATGATATTAAGATTTTTTGTTTTTTTGTTTTATTTATTTATTTCATTATGCATATTTTCTTAAATTAAAATTTTGAATATGTTCCTAATTAATAGTGTAACAATATACGATGCTTTAAATGTGTTTGTCTTCTAGGAATTTAAATTTATGATAGAAAATGTAGATGAGTGAGTGTACTACTATCAGAAAATTCTTTACTATTTATAGCCTATATATGCATAAAATGGTAATAGTCTCATCTATTTTTTTTTTGAATTTGATAGTCTCATCTAATTTTAGAAACAATAACATGCTATATGTGGGTGTGGCCTGTGGGCGTGTGTATGATCACTTACTTTGTTCCAAGTTTTAACTAAAAGCTGATATGATCTACTCTATTCGACAAAAAAAAAGAAGATTTATCTTCAACCATAAATACATCTATCCTTTTGAGTTTCATCAAATCAAATCTCCCATTGTCTTTTCTTAACTAGAAATCCAATAAAGAGACAACAATAAACAAAATACAAAATCCCTTAAAACTGATCATAGTCTTTCTCTCTCCTCCCATACCCCATCAAATCTTTGATATTACTAACAGTCAGTCCAAAATATATTTATATAAGAAGACAAGAGAGTCTAGAAGAACTAGGAGTAGAAATAGGGCAAGCACTTGTGTTGTAGGAGGCTACTACTGCTTTTGTTCTCAGCTAGGTTGCTTATCGAACTTGAAGATGAACCTGGATCACCCATGTTTATGTTAGAATTAGTGCCTGTTCCACTAATCATTTGCTTCAAATCCCCATGCCCATTGTAGTAATTATAATATCCTTGTGTGAAATCCCCACTGTACCCTTTTGTCCTCTGGTCAATGCGGTGGTCTATCATCATCATCATCATTATCTCTTCTTGCTTCATCATAGTCTCTGATCTCTTTCCATTGACGTCCGAAGAGAAACTGGTGTGGTTGTTGTAGTGATCACACATATTGTGGTTGAGAAAGAAACCACTTGCGCCCGAGATGTTGCTGTTGTTGCTGTCCGAGAGAGAGAGATCTTGAGGATAATTAGGGTTACTACAAGGAAAGACCATCTGTTTGTCGTCAGCTTCAAAGCCATTGATGTTGGAGATGAGGTATTTTGTTGGGTCTTGATTAGGGTTTTCAGCGTACGGATTATAAGAAGAAAATGGGATTGTTGCTGATGGGGTTAATGGTCTTTTCATATCCTGAGAATTAGGGTTTAGATAAGGAGAAGCCATGGCTGATGATGAATGAGAGGAAGAAGAAGAAGAAGACAAGAGCTTCTTCCTTAGCTTTGTATTCCAATAGTTTTTGATGTCGTTGTCAGTTCTTCCCGGTAGATGAGCTGCTATTATTGACCACCTACAAGTTTCAGTTCATGTATATAATTAATTAATGTTGGAGAAAAATGTTGCAATCTAGATAAATAAATGGTGCTCGTAGTTTTTGACTAAAATTATGAATAAATGTTGCTCGTAGTTTTGCCTAAATTATGACTAAATTATAAGCACGTTGTGAACTACTTTTATCATTAGTTCCAAAATTACACATAAATTCAAAAATATATATAGCTAGGAGAAAATACATTTTACTAAGATTAATTAAAGGAAAGTGAAATAATATATTCTTTAAACCTATTTGAGTAGATAACTATTTAAGAGGGACCTTCATAAGCAAATAGACAACAAACGGATATCAGCTCTGCATTTTTAGTGAGGTTCTTAATTAATATAATTTACTTCTTATAATCAGAGATATATAGTTGTCTATATAAATAAAAAAATTTCAATAGAGAACCTGCTTCCAATGGCAGCGAAGAGGCTAAAAATGATCCTGTCCTCTTCCTCAGAGAAGTCACCATGTTTTATGTTTGGTCTCAAATAGTTAAGCCACCTCAATCTACAACTCTTCCCACATCTCCTCAAACCTTAAACCACAACAACAACAAAGAATGGCATAAGCTCTTGTTTGGGCTTAGAAGCTCGAAAAGGTGAACCAGGAGACTGGTTTTAATTAAGAACATGTATATGAACTTACCGGCTTTGAGAGGGAGGGAGATCCAATTTCCACCATTACCATACTTCTCAATGTAATCTCTAAGTTTAGAATCTTCCTCAGGGGACCAAGGCCCTCGCTTCACTTTTGTCTTGTCGCAACATGGAGCTCTTCCCATTTCTCTCGTTAGTGTGTTGAAGTTTGATAAAGAGAAGAAGAAAAGAAAGGGGAGAAATCGTTATCTCTTACTTGCCTTTTTTTAGGATGGAGCTTTTGTGTTTATGGAGGAGTGGTTGAATTTGTGCCCTTTTAATAAGAGACTTGGATTTGGACTCACCCTCTCAATTATTATTATATGTAGAAGTAGAACCAATAATTTTATATTTCATTTTGTTTCGAAAGCTATGGGTGTGGAGAAGTCAACATGATTGACATGCATGCATATTCATTGTGCCTGTTTGAAAAATTAGATTTTTTATTTCTCCCTTTAAAAAAAAAAACGCTTTGTTTAGATATGACTATTCAAAAAATAAAGTTTATGTGACCTCTCTTGATTCTTCGGTTTTAGTATAACTCACTCCTCTTCATCTCTTTCTAGGTAGATCTTTGTTATTTATGAGGATCTCACTATCTTTTCTTATTATCAGGGTTATCATGAAATCTTCTACCGAAATCTCTCAAAATAGAAAACAAAAATATATTACTCCAGACATCCACAATAATAAAACCATAACTAAAAGCGTTGTGAAAAAGTTCGAACTCTTCTATTTTACCACTTTTATTTGATTCGTCACCTTAGTCTTTTATTGTCAAATATATATTTATATATATATATATATATAATTTTCTATGTATCTACATATTTTATGTAATCAGCAATATTAAATATGTGATTGAATTATAGATTTAACAAATAAGGTGTGCTCCTAAAGTATTTTGTGGTACCTGTTTGTCTTCAAGTTTTATTCTTTTTGTAGATGTACAGTAATCCAAAGTTCCAAACAATAAATCTAAACGATATTTTTTATATATTTATCATGAGAAGTGAAAAATATTCAAAACCAGTACTTTGTGTTGAGGCTGAAAAGAAAGAAAAAATCACTAACGACGATCATCAGCAGGTTCCATGATTTGATCATTCGTCAAAATATTTTCATAATTATACATATTCAAATCTCTTTTTTTTTTGTTGGACACACTTATTCATATTCAATTATAGTTTGTATTCATCATGAATTTCAAAAGTGAAAAGGAAAAAGAGTTCTCAAGTGGTAGTGATATGATATTACATGGATAAAAGAAAGAAAACATGTTAGATGAGGAGACTGCATTGAACGGACCAGTGAACTATATAGAACTGTCTGATTATAAAGTGACAAGAAAACAAAAACTCATTTTTGTGATATTCCAATTACCAAAAAATTATCATCACGAGTTGACTTGCCAATGTTGTTTTCATTATTACATTTAGTAAAGTGCCAAAAAAACCCTTCATAATTATTCATTCGTACAACTTTGATGGACACTTGCATGCATGAATAAATCGATAAATATATTTTGCACACATGTACATATAAATATATTTCTATGTGAATTTCATGATGATCAGGTGTAAATTTGGACCGACTAATCAACTTCAGAGATAATGACCCGTCAATGGGTATGCATCCATATATGTACAATTGATAGATCGACTGTACATTTACATCATTTAAGGTACATGTGTTTGATTCACGCAGAAACAGTCGCACACTCATTTCCACAAATGTGTAAGTAATATGTATGTGTGTGTACAAATGGCCAAACAAAAGTTTCCAGATTCGTGGTGTACACCTTACATTTGCTACATTACATTTTTATGTGTTAGTTACATTTATAGTCTTTTATTATCTGTAAGATCCTATCTATACATTTGTAGTCATATGTGCATTATAACTTGCAGATGTTTCGGGGTCATGAAGACATGAAACACGTTACTAAATATGAACTAGGTGAAACTTGGAAGCAATAGTTGTAAATTGCAAGTCATTATCTTTGGCTTTTAAACTTTTTCGTCAATGAATATTGCATCAATAAAATAAAAAGAATACTCCTTAGTCCTTATAAACATATTGAAAAAAAACAATATAGCGTATAATTGCACGGTATCAAATCATTTTTATATTGCATTGATATAAAGTTGATTTACTTTTTACATTGATACTTTAATAATCGAGGTTTATAAAAGCGATTGATATCATTTACATTAATACTTTATTCGCGGATAATTATTATAGCATATAATTGCATGCTAACAAATCGTTTTCATATTATACCCAAATTGGCTACTAAATTTTGCAAAAAAATATTCTACACTTTTCATAATTTATGTGGAATTCAACTCACAGTCTTTATATATATATATATATATATATATATTATAAAAAAAAGTTCTTGAAATCTTGCTGGTGAACAAAATCTCGATTGTGTATATAATCTAAAATTGGAGATACTGGCCTTCTTTGGTGGTGATGTTCAATGCATAAGAGAGATAACAGTATTGTCCCATTGGTGTTCCATGGTTTGCAAGCAATTACACAATAAAGAAATACAGATATATATACTCATAATTTCACCACAAATTGTATCATTTAATATTTCTCATGCGTCACCTCTTAGCCAGGCAATTATGATATTTTCTGGTTTGCTGATCATTATTATAATTTCATCCATAAGAATTTTGAAATTATTATTATATGCGTGAAAAAGCAGTAAAATATGAAAAAAGCAAATAAAATATAGGCTGATAATGGGCTGTAAATGTTTAATAATATATGTTTGTGACAAAAAAAAAAAAGAATCGACTTTATATTTGATTATCTGTGAAAAAAAACAATTACGTTAAGTCAAACTATGATTGGATGCTGAATACCAAAAAGACAAGAGTCTTTTTCTAGTTTGACTCTCAGTGTATAGAACTTTGGTTTTTCCTCAACGGTTGGCAAACTAAAGTGGACAAATTACTGAAGGTTTTTTCCAGGCTGTTAAACCATTTTCAACATTAAAGATCTATATATATATATATATATATATATATATATTTTTTTTTAAAAAAATTCTAACAGATATTGTCAACCTATTATAAAATATGTTACCTAATACTCATTATTTTCACTGCTACAAATATACATTAATAAAAAATTCCAGCAGTATATATCTTTGATACTTTCTAATATGTTGAAAAGAGATTTCATGGAAAGGTAATAGATTACTTGGGCGGGAAGAAGGGGAGATCACTGGATTCAGAATAGATTGGATCGATCTTTCGGAAATAAAGAGTGGTTCAAGATATTTCCCGTCTCAAATCAAGCATTTCTGGAGATGAGAGGTTCTGATCACAGGCCAGTATTATTATCTTTTTTGGCGTCTCACGATTCTTATAAGGATCAGTTCAGATACGATAAAAGATTCTTGGGTAATGCTGAGGTAAAGATAGCGATTAAAAGAGCTTGGAAGCCTGGACTGGTCAGTAATGGGTTTTTGGTATCTCAGCGGTTGAGAGAGTGCATGAAAGCTTTAAGTTCTTGGAAGAAGAAGAATAGTCTGAATTCTCTTACAAAGATACATCATCTAGAAGAAGTTTTAGAGAGGGTGCAGTCTGAAAGATGGCCTAATCTAAAACAACTTTACGTTTTAAAAAGAGAGTTGGCTAAAGCTTATAGGAGTGAGGAGCAGTACTGGAGGCTGAAGAGTCGTCAAAAATGGCTGAGAGTTGGGAATCAGAATTCTAAATTCTTTCTTGGATCAGTGAAGGGTAATAGATCCAGAAAGCGCATTGAACAGTTGAAGGACATTAATGGAATTCTAATGAAAGCAGAGGCGGCAAAGGGAGCAGTGGCTACAGATTACTTCAATGATCTCTTTAAATCCTCAAATCCTCAAAGCTTTCAACATTGGTTCTCAGAGTTTCCGGTAAAGATTACTGATGAGATGAATGATGGTCTATTGGAGGAGGTGACATCGGAAGAGGTTAGAGAAGCAGTTTTCTCAATTCAGGCCTCTAAGGCACCGGGTCCAGATGGTATGACTGCCTTGTTCTTTCAGAAATATTGGAACATTGTAGGCCAACAAGTGACAACTGAGATCAAGCAGTTCTTTGATAGTGGAGAGTTTCCAGCCGAATGGAATTACACACACTTGTGCTTACTGCCTAAAACTCTACAACCTACCGAGATGAAGGATTTAAGGCCTATCAGTTTGTGCTCAGTGTTGTATAAGATTGATATGCTCAAATTTAACCCTGAGCTACTCTCTCAAATTAAGAGATCAATTGTAGTACTTAGGGATCGAATCCACAAGAACTCTAGTTCACACAATAGATTTAATAATCTTTTAATTATGCTAAACAGAAATATTGTAATTTAAATAGCAAAAAAAAAACAGAAATAAAAGAGATGTAAATTCAGATGGAATAAACGCTAGGCCTAGGGAAATTCTCAGGAAATCATGGAAAATCAGATCAATTAATTAAGTAAGCAGGATTCAACAATTAAGCACCGTTCTTGAACTCTAAACACAATTATAAAATAAATCAGTTCTCACTGCAAATATTATCTAAATTTAAAACCAGAAAATCCAAATCTCTTTGCAAAATTCTAGGTAATAAATCAGCTTTAAAATCAGGTTAGATAAGTTCACAAAATCACTAATTCAAATCTCTTTGCAAAAAGTAGTTTTGCTCACCAAAGGTTTTATCGGGAAAATCAATTATATTGTCATATCAATTAATAATCCTAAGATCTAAATCCAGATGACTAATCAAAGATCTAGCATTAAGAACAACCTATGGGGAAGAACAAGAAAGATAATGAATCCTAAATTAACAGATCTAACAATCCATGAAATCCTAATGAGAAACCTAAACCTAACTAGCAGATCTACTCGACATAATTGCAAGAACACAAATCATGAATAAAATAGATTGCATTAAGAAATTAAAGAAGAAGAAAAGGAGTTCTGAATCTTCTCTGAAGGAGTCTTGATTCTTCTCTCCAAAAGCTCTCTAAAAATCTCACAGGGTTTTGCTCTCAAAAGTTGCAGGAAAAATAAAGCTTAGGTCTAAACAATAAACCTAAAATCCTATTTATACTCCTAAAAACGTCCATGGACTAATGATGCAAATATGGAAGACTTTGGGGCAGATTTGTAAATCTTCAAAACTTGTGGGAAAACTTCCAATTCTGACTTTGGCCTAGCATCGATCGATGCTATCAGTGTGTCGATCGATGCACTCTTCTAAATTCGTCTCCCAACTGCCTCAATGCTTGATTAAGCTCCAAATCCTCCAATTTAGCTCCATTAAGCTCCCATTCATGCTAAATCCTAAAAAAGACTCAAAAGACTCTAAAAATACCAAAAAGACTCTATAATTAAGACTTATATCATAGCTAAAAACACCTAAAAACCATGATATATCAACTCCCCCAGACTTAGCCTTTGCTTGCCCTCAAGCAAAACATAAACTTCATCTGTGAAAGAGATTTGAAAACGCAGGAACTCATTTTCTTTTTAATATTAATGCCATGATCATCCAAACCTTAATCCACATGCTTAGCAGATAAATCCAAATCGAACCACCATGTACTTCTCCGTTGACTTTCATAGCATCCCAAATTCAAACCAAATTCCACTACTTCCTCCATTAAGCCTTCATTGGTGGGTCTCATCAATTTGATCAATATCATGAACCTTCTAGACTCATTCCCGTACAATACCATAACAAGCAAGACTTGTCTTTTACCACATGTGGTACTCTTTCTCTCCCCCAGACTTATTCTTTTTCATCTTCCTCAGAGCGTTGCTTTGTTTTTTTTTTCTTTCTTTTTATCAAAGGTGTAGGCGAATAATGGGGTCATCGGTAATTTACCTACCCCTCGCTTCCAAGCTTTGTGTGATCATTTGACTCAAGAGTAGAATAATGAGGTCACAGGTAATTTACCTACCTCTCTAAACTGATCAAAATCATCTCATCTTTTATTCTTTTTTTTTCTTTCTTTTTTTTTAACAAAGCTCTCAGGAGTTTTTTTTTAACTTGAACAAGGGAGAGGAGTACCATTTTCTTTCTGAAGTCTTACTTGTCAGGTATGAACAAGGAGTCAAGCTCTATGAAAATCAATCTCCTTGATGAGTTAAAAAGAAAAGTACAGAAATTACCTCAAGCTTTTATGGATTCTGTTGGAAATTTGGATGTTTAAGTTCATGGTCAGCCATTGGATTTTTCATTAGTCGATTTGTGGATTCAATCTGGCATTAATCAACCAAGGCAGTACACTAAAAGAAAAATCATAGTTCCCAACAAAAATTTTGACTCAATAAAACAATTTTTTTTTTTTTTTTTTTCAAAAACAAAACATAGTTAATTCTGCCTCCCCAGACTTAAACAACACTGTCCCAGTGTTATCAAGTAGAGATTGACTAATAAAATAAAAATAAATGAAAATCAAAAGAAAAATGAAAAATAAAAAACCTATCAGTGGGTTGCCTCCCACTAAGCGCTTGTTTTCAGTCATTAGCTTGACTGTGTCGGATCTCAGGCATCCGGTGGATCGGAACATGGCAATGAATGCTTCTGAGAGGATGTCCTCTTCCTCCAAGGTGGTGTGTATGCAGCAGATGAATGAGGTCTACAAGGGACATGAGGAACAGGACCAAGGCGGGACTTAGGTATGGGTGGCTTTCTTTTAAGTCCTGCAAAATCATCAACAGAAGAAACAAGCACTCTACGATAATCTCGTGGCTTGGTTAACTGCACAACAGTTTTTGTACCCTTCAAATTCTTATTGATGATAGGAGAAGGTTTGGGAGAAGGAGATGCATACCTTGGCCTTACCTGTGGGTTCTGGACTGTGGAATGGTGAGATTTGAGCTTTACAACTGGTCTAGGACTTGCAGTTAAGGATCCAACACGAGAATCTTCGATTTTGGACAAGTCCGAGCTGACTCTGGAAGGTGTGTCGATCGATGCAACAGCTGAATCGATCGATGCTTGGCCATCTTCTCGTGTTTCTTGAACGTTTCTGCAGCTTTCCTCTGAAATCCGTGTTTCCAGCACAAAAACATCATCTACCAGCGACTTGTCATGCATCGAACCTCATCATGATCTCTAGTACTGATTAGATGATCTCCACTCCAATCTTCAAGCTTAACAGCTTGCTTGCTCACTTTCTCAACAGTCTCCAACTCTTTGACATACCCAGCAGTAATGTCTCTAGGAAGCTCTATTAGTGGATCATCATCAGAAGCTATCTCCACAGAAAATGTCTGACCATCAATAGTGGGAACCCTTCTCAGCTTGTCCATTTCAAAGTTCATGACCAAATCTTCTACATTCAGAGCTATGTGTCCCTTTTTAACATCAATGATAGCACCAGCTGTAGCCAAGAAAGATCGTCCTAAGATGAGAGGATCATTAGGCTCTTGGTCATATTTCAACACCACAAAGTCAGTGGGAATCATGCAATCTCCAATCTTGATTGGAATATCTTCTAAGACACCTTCAGGAATCCTCCTGGATCGATCAGCTAGGATAAGAGATATCTTAGTCGGCTTGAAATCCGTCATCCCAAGTCTCACAGCAACAGAATGTGGTATCAGGTTAATACTAGAACCAAGATCACATAGAGAATGAGGAAACCTTTCTGCAGATATAGAGCAATCAAGTACAAAGCTTCCAGGATCCGGTAACTTCTTTGCAATCCTACTCGAATCACTGCACTTACTTCCTTAGAGACAACCACATCCTTCTTCTTATCCTTCTTGCTCTTTGGAGGCTGGTTCAACAAAATTGAGCTGACATCCTTTGTAAGCAGTGCTCCTTCCTCAGGACTCAAACCATTGGTGACCATCCTCTTCACATATCTCTTAATACTAGGAGAAAACTTGACAGCATCAATCAAAGGCATCTCTATCATCACCTTATCCATCATAGCTTTGCATCTAGCTTCTTCAATCTCTTGTTTGGACCTCCTAGGCTTAGGAAAAGGAACCTTAGGCTTGTAGGCTCTCTCAGCAACTGGAATTGGAGCTTCCGTAACTTCTTCCTCGGCCTGGACATTGCATCGGTCGATGCTAGAGTTGCATCGGTCGATGCTGTCTCTCAAAGTCAACCCTTCTACGACCACTGAGGGTTGCGTCGATCGATGCTTTGCCGCTGCATCGGTCGATGCAACATCCACTACTGTATCATCGTCTACTTCCTTCACCAAAATCGCATTACAAGCATGGTTGGGGTTCTCAGTTCTTCTAGAAAGAAGTTCCTCTTGTCTTTTAACAGACCCAGCAGTCTGAATCACTTGATTCTCTAGCTTCTTGACATGAGTGTTCAATGCATCAAAATTTCCAGTCAGCTCAGTGTAAACAGAATCAATCTTTCCATTGAAGTCTACTGTTAACTTCTGCTGACCTTGAAGAATCTGTTCAACCATTGATTCCATCTTGCTCTCTGAACTGGGTGGAGGGAGGGGTTGGTAAGAAGAAGAACCATAGTTCCTTGTGAAATTGCTGTTTGGATTTCCTGTGAAGGAATTCTTCTGACCAAATCTCTGATTTTGATAGCCAGCTCCATACACATAGTTGACTTCTGCTTCTGTATTCTCTGGTTGTGGCTCAAAAATCTCAACATCTTCAGCAAAATGGACAGACTTCTTTCCCACAAGAAGATTGTGCACTGTATCCAACTTAGCATTCACTGCAGCAAACTGATTTGAACCATTGCCTTCATGTGCTCTTTTCCGCTCTAAGTCTGCATTCTTGGTGCTGTTGCTTGATGCTAACCTTTCAATCAACTGTTCAGCCTCATCTGGGTACCTTGTCTTGAAGTTCCCATCGCTAGCAGCATCCAAAGCCATCTCGATACCTCCAATCAATACCGCTGAAGAAAATACTGATCAACTGCACCTCCTCGAGAACCCATGATGTGGACAGTCCTCTGGTATGCTTTGAATCTTACCCAAGCAGCTTTGTAAGATTCAGTTGGTCCTTGTCTAAAGGTAGAAAGCTTGATCCTCAGCTCATCAGACATCGCCTCATCATAGAAATAGTTCAAGAATGCCACCTTGATGTCATGCCAGGTTGTCGAGATCCTGGTTTGAGCTGCCTTAGCTAATGAGAAGCTTCCCCAGCTAGAGTAGGGAAAAGCTTGCAGTAGAGGTAGTCTTCTGTGACTCCATTAGCCTTGATGCTAGTAACAATGTCCTCAAAGTGCTCTATGTGATCTAGAGGCTTCTCATTTGGCAGATTCTGGAATGGCCTTTGTCCAACAAGAGCGAAGTAGGCAGGCTTCAGCTCAAAGTCATTCCTTGGGAATGGAGGAGGGACAATTGCAGAACGGTTTTCATAGAATAAGTCTGGTCTGTTGAAGTCTGCAAGAGTCTTGACAAGCTCCCCATTGTTGTCCCGTCTTGGCTGAAGGTTCTGCTCTCCGTTCGCACCAGCCCCGACATTGCGTCGACCGATGACAGCAGGTTCTTCCTGAATAACTTGCCCTTCAGCATCAAGTTTTTGGCCAAGTTCGTTGCGCACATGACCCTCTTGATCTCTCAAAACTCCAGCCGCATCTGGTCTCAATATGATTGGGTTGACCATCTTTGTTGATTTGGCTGCTTTGGTGTTCTCACGCTCTAGTTGTCCTAACTCTTGGTTGGTAAGCTTAACAACTGGACCAGTAGGATTTTTCCTGGTGTTAGGCTTAGGCATGTACCTGAAACACACAAGAGAAAATAAACAAAAGCGTGTAAGTAAAACAGAAAAATAAAAATTTAGACAAAATCAAAGATTTTAATCTAATGGTGAATCAAAAGAGTCCCCGGCAACGGCGCCAAAATTTGATATGCTCAAATTTAACCCTGAGCTACTCTCTCAAATTAAGAGATCAATTGTAGTACTTAGGGATCGAATCCACAAGAACTCTAGTTCACACAATAGATTTAATAATCTTTTAATTATGCTAAACAGAAATATTGTAATTTAAATAGCAAAAAAAAACAGAAATAAAAGAGATGTAAATTCAGATGGAATAAACGCTAGGCCTAGGGAAATTCTCAGGAAATCATGGAAAATCAGATCAATTAATTAAGTAAGCAGGATTCAACAATTAAGCACCGTTCTTGAACTCTAAACACAATTATAAAATAAATCAGTTCTCACTGCAAATATTATCTAAATTTAAAACCAGAAAATCCAAATCTCTTTGCAAAATTCTAGGTAATAAATCAGCTTTAAAATCAGGTTAGATAAGTTCACAAAATCACTAATTCAAATCTCTTTGCAAAAAGTAGTTTTGCTCACCAAAGGTTTTTATCAGGAAAATCAATTATATTCTCATATCAATTAATAATCCTAAGATCTAAATCCAGATGACTAATCAAAGATCTAGCATTAAGAACAACCTATGGGGAAGAACAAGAAAGATAATGAATCCTAAATTAACAGATCTAACAATCCATGAAATCCCTAATGAGAAACCCTAAACCTAACTAGCAGATCTACTCAGACATAATTGCAAGAACACAAATCATGAATAAAATAGATTGCATTAAGAAATTAAAAGAAGAAGAAAAGGAGTTCTGAATCTTCTCTGAAGGAGTCTTGATTCTTCTCTCCAAAAGCTCTCTAAAAATCTCACAGGGTTTTGCTCTCAAAAGTTGCAGGGAAAAATAAAGCTTAGGTCTAAACAATAAACCTAAAAATCCTATTTATACTCCTAAAAACGTCCATGGACTAATGATGCAAATATGGAAGACTTTGGGGCAGATTTGTAAATCTTCAAAACTTGTGGGAAAACTTCCAATTCTGACTTTGGCCTAGCATCGATCGATGCTATCAGTGTGTCGATCGATGCACTCTTCTAAATTCGTCTCCCAACTGCCTCAATGCTTGATTAAGCTCCAAATCCTCCAATTTAGCTCCATTAAGCTCCCATTCATGCTAAATCCTAAAAAAGACTCAAAAGACTCTAAAAATACCAAAAAGACTCTATAATTAAGACTTATATCATAGCTAAAAACACCTAAAAACCATGATATATCAAAGATAATCTCCAAGATTTTGGTTAAGAGGCTGCAACCTATCCTTCTGCAGATAGTATCAAGTAATCAGTCGGCGTTCGTTTCGGAAAGATTGATTACAGATAATATTATGGTGGCCCATAAAGTTGTGCACAGTCTAAACACTCACAAGGAGATCTCGAATCAGTTCATGGTGGTAAAAACGGATATGTCAAAAGCATATGACAGAGTGGAATGGAGTTATCTAAGATCTCTTTTCATGGCAATGGGGTTCCATCAAAAATGGGTGAAGTGGATAATGTGGTGTGTATCATCAGTGAATTTTCCGGTCTTAATAAATGACTAACCGTTTGGTATGATCACACCTCAATGGGGTATAAGGTAGGGTGATCCTTTGTCGCATTTTCTCTTCGTATTGTGCACTGAAGGGTTAACACATCTACTCAATAAAGGTCAATCAGAAGGTTTCCTTGAAGGAATTAAATTTAATGAGGAGGGTCTAGAGGTTCATCATATTTTGTTCGCTGATGACAGCCTGTTCATGTGTATGGCGTCGGTGGATCAATGCAATTTCGTGCAAGACACATTGAGAAAATATGGTGCAGCAACAGGTCAAGTCATTAATCTCACAAAGTCTTCTATCACCATTGGTTCAAAGGTGAATTCCATGTTGAAGACAAGCATTCAACAGCAGATGGGCATTGTTAATGAAGGTGGTGCGGGGACGTACTTGGGGATGCCGGAATGCTTTAGTGGATCAAAAGTGGACTTGTTGAGCTATATTAAAGATAGACTTAAAGCCAAGCTTACAGGGTGGTATGGAAGGTATTTGTCACAAGAAGTCAAGGAAGTATTGTTGAAATCAGTAGCTCTAGCCATGCCATATTTTGTTATGTCGTGCTTTAAGTTACCAAAGATAAATTGTGATTCCTTGGCTAGTGTCATGGCGGAATTCTGGTGGAGCAATCCGGAGCATGTTAAAAAAATTCATTGGCAAAGCTGAGATAAGTTATGTCTATTAAAAGAGCAAGGCGGTCTGGGGTTTAGAGATATCCCTGCCTTTAATCAAGCCCTGTTAGCAAAGCAAGCTTGGAGGATCTTACAGTTTCCTGATTGTATTTTCGCTCAGATGATGAAAAGCAGGTACTTTCCAGAAACTGATTTCTTAAATGTGGTCCTTGGAAATCGTCCTTCTTATGCTTGGAGGAGCATTTTACATGGTAGAGAGCTGGTTATACAGGGCTTGAAGAAAAATATTGGTAATGGTGCCTCGTTTAAGGTATGGATTGATGAATGGATAGAAGATGGAGAGTGGAGAGCTCCTTGGAGGAGAAATAATATCTTTAATCCAGATCTCAGAGTGTCTGAGTTAATTGATATAGATAAAAGAGATTGGGATCTAGAAAAATTAGCTTTCCATTTTTTGCCCGCAGATATTATATGAGTTACAAAGTTAAAGCTGGTGACGGAGCTAGAGGACTTTTATTCATGGAAGTATAATAAAAGTGGCAACTTTACGGTGAAGTCTGCATATTGGCTAGCATGTCAGGCGAGGAATGAGTCAACGAGGTTGGAGGCTCTTAAAGCTCCGTCAATTAATCCGTTAAAAGCTCAAATTTGGAATCTGCTAACGGATCAAAAGAGAAAGGTCTTTTTATGGAAGATGCTCAGTGGTTCTTTACCGGTCGCAAAAGCTTTGAACAGAAGGGGGTTAAACATGGATCTAACATGTCAGTTGTGTGGAGATGAGGTTGAATCGGTGAATCATGTGTTGTTTACCTGCTCAGTGGCAAGACAAATTTGGGCTCTAACGGGTATTCCAACTCCAGAATGGGGGTTCCACAATGGTTCAGTTTTCTCTAACATTCACTACCTTCTAGAGAACATCAAGAATCCGCTTTGGCCTGAAGAGCTGAGAAGGACCTTCCCTTGGACTTTGTGGAGAATTTAGAAAAACAGGAACCTTGTTACCTTGGAAGGTAAATCTATTTCTCTCATAAAAGTGGCTCACAAGATTAGGGAGGATTGGGAGGAATGGTCTGAGGCCCAAAAGGTGAACTTGGATAACGAGGTGGAGGTTCCAAGTCCAGGGACTACTGTTTCTGATCTGCAAGTAGTTTTTGGGTCTCAGTATAGGAAGCGGTGGAGGGCTCCGCCTTTGAATTGGAAGAAGTGTAATGTGGGGATTTCCGGGTCTCATCAAAATAAGCTAGCAGGTTGTGCTTGGGTGATCATGAAGGTGTGGTTTTGTTACACAGTAGGAGAGCAATGGTTAAAATACAGGATAAGCAGGAGGCTCATTTTAAAAGGTTTATTATGGGCAATGGAAAGTATGAGAAGTCACCGAATGGAGAAGGTTATTTTCTCTCTGCAAAATGAGTGTTTGGTAAAGTCTATTGCTAAACCTGCAGCCTGGTCATCATTTAGATACCAATCTATGAAGGTCAGTCATTCTCTACGGTTTTTTCAAGAGTGGAAACTGGTTTTGGAAAACTCTTCTTCAAACAAAGGAGCTTTTCTTATTGCACAAAGTGTTACCAATGATTGTAAACTTCAATCGTATGTGGCAGTGAGTAATCCAACTTGGTTGAATGGTTTGTTTGTGGATGAGAGAAGAGAAGCCTTTGATTGAATTTCAGTTTTTTGGATGGTTAATAGGGCCCAACTGTGGGTTTTCATCATTTTTTGTATATGCTCGATCTTAGGGATCGGAGGTTAGACTAGAGGTAAGGAAGAAGATGTGTGGGAAAATCCTTTTTGTAAAAGTGGTATATGTAGTAGATAGCAGTGTAATATCTTATCAGATCGATAAATATAATTCCATTTGACCAAAAAAAAGGAAAGGTAATAGATTAATTTACCCAATAAAATAGTTTATTTTATATGTTTTGTTATTTCTAGATAACTATATTATATCTAATAGAATATTTTAATATTATGTACTTTTTATGCATAATAAGTTTTATGAGAAAATAGTATTTTTAATGTAATCATAATTTACTCTCATATTTATTTCCCCCAATTTTTCTAATTTGTTATATGAAACAAATCTCAACAGATTGGTGTATTAATCTCATATGTTATATTTTATCAAAACTAACAACCATAAATCTATATAAAATTCTAAAACATAAATCATACTGAAAAGGGAACCTCAAATCTAAGTAGATTAATTTTAAAACACACTTTAAGATTACATGTAAATATACCATACCATAATAATGCAAATATTTTCTATGAGTGGATTAATAGCTCAAATTTTAGAAATATAAAAATATGCTTACAAGGATTGATTTAGTATAACTTTTACCAGGAAAACAATATCTGAAATTTTCTATTAATTGGTGTTTTAAAAAAAAAAAAAACTTTACAGCTTAGCCTGATTTAGTTGTTATTATTACATTACAAAAAAATAATCGATTTGCGATGGAAGAATTCATCGCAAGTGCCTCGCAAATGGACAATCGCTAGAGATTTGCGAGACTTTACGATTCCTCGCAAATCGCGTCTCGCAAATCGACCAACACCGCAAATCTCTTGCAAAATTTGCGAGGAAAAATTTTGGTCGCAAATCCGACGTAATTCGCGATGGAGTGTATTCCTCGAATATCTCACGCATATTGCTAGAGATAATTTTACTCGCAAATCTCAAGAAATTTGCGAGTGAGCCCATTCATAGCAAAATTGTTGCAAGCCACGACGTAGTACATCCGTCGCAACATTTACGACTGCTTTGCAATATCGGTTTAAATCTGCATGTTTCGATTCTGTATCATATAATTGTGTTTAATTTACACTGTACTGTTTAAAATTTGTCCGAGAATAATAAAATATAATCGCATTGAAAAATAAAATTCAGATTAAAATAAAATTCAAATATTACAAAAAAAAAAATGTTAACAATTAGTGTTTATCCCTTCGGGGACATTCGATAAAAAAAAAGTTTTTAAAATGATTGAGAGAGCGAGAGGTCACGTTTCTGGTCCCTGTATGGCCTCCAGCTACTGTCTCACCGGTGTTGCTCTCTGGTCCGGCTTCTTGGTTTCTGCTTTGTGGGTTGGTTGTCGGGTGCCCAAACTCAGCAACAAAGTCGGGATCATTTTCAGCGAGATACTCAAAGTATGCATCATAGCTATGCATTCTCTCTGCACTTTGTTGGATTTGAGTCGCCTGAGTTTGAATACATTCCTCAGCGACAACTAGCTTATAAGCCAAAATAATTGGATCATTAGCTGGAGACATAAGCGGTGGACTGCTATGGCTAGAGGATGCTTCAAACTGTAAAGAACCAACCCCAAAAATCTTATTTTTCTTCTTCGGAGAAACCTAACAACAAAACAACAATACAACAATGAACTTGTAAGTTCCATGGAAATCAAAGAAAGACAAACACAAAACTCAAAGAAAGAAAAAGACAACTAATTATACACCACTTGAACAGATGAATTTTGCATCAACAAGAAATTCAAAGTATTTAAAACAGACAAGTATTATCGATGTGTAAATTTTATTTTTGATATGAATGGGCACCCCACCATAAGCAGTGCTCTCTCCATTATCCTATGTGCAAACCTCATATTCCAACTCTTGAATTTTGGACGACACCTCATTGAAGAGAGACTCAGAATTTCCATCCATAAATAACCCATCAGGCTTTTGATGAGTCTCTTCTAGGATATGTACAAAATCAGGAGTTAACTCATCAGTTAGCTCAGACTGAAAAAGAGAAACATAGAGATGATTAGTCAATTATTGATTGTCCATAAGGTCAATGCTGCGGAAAATAACGCCAAAACACTTACATGTTTTCAAGCACGAGCTTTAAAAGAGGTTTGGCTTGAGCGGGTGCTTATATATGTCGGTGCCATCAGGATCATGATAACGAGCATTATGGCTTTTGGTACTCTTGACTTCTGATTTGAGCCAATATTTAACAAGACCAACCCAGACTTGAGGATCAATCCACCGTGGCTTTGCCTCATCACCCTTTAGTTTCCACTTTAACTTCCACCTAGACACTTGATCACACATTATGTCCTTAAGCTAGTCTTCAAAATCCTTCCTAACTCTATTGTTTATGGAATGGTCTCAATTACATGTTTGCTTCAAAAAAAAAGAGTTAATTAGTATATGTTTAAAAACGACAAACAAAACATATTGTAAAGTATCAATACAGATTTGACTTACCGCAAAATATTCATACCAACGATCTACCACTACAGTCGGCGTATGTGTCCAATTGGCATGAGGCTCTTTGAAATCTCAATCAAAGATGCTTCGTACAGTAGCCACAACCGATGCTTTGAAATCTTGGTCAAACCTTCAAACAAAATACAACTGAAATGAGGAATGATTCGGATTCACGATGCAACTATCAGATTTCAACATGCAACTATCATACTCTTAACTGAAGAAACTATCAAACAAAATACAACTTGAATGAGGAATGATTCGGATTCAAGATGCAACTATCAGATTCCAATCATACTCCTAACTGAATAAACTATCAAACAAAATACAATTTGAATGAAGAATGCTTCAGATTCAACATGCACCTATCAGATTTCAACATGCAACAAGTTCAATTCGAATTCAAAATACAACTTGAATGAGGAATGATTTGGATTCTTACCAGAGAGTTCCTGGAGGTCAACGCGGATCTAGCTTCGTTAAACTTTCACGCTCAGGACTATCGAGTAACTCTTCTAGTGTAAGATTGTTGAGACGTGTAGAAGCTCATGTAGAAGACAAACGAGCGAGTGGAGACGTCTCTTGATGCTCCCCAGAGCCAAGATTCATATTAGAGGGTGAAGTGATAAGATGGCGTCTGAGGTAGTGGTTGCAAGGTGGAACGGCGACTAGGGTTAGAGCTGGTGGGAGCCCATGAATGGTTAGAACCTGTGGGAACAGATAGACTTTGATCCGACAGGAACCTTGTGAAATCGTTGCCATTAAACATCTATGCAAAACAAAATAATTATTAGATACCAAGAAAAAACCAAATTGAAGTACATGCAAATCGGCGAAGGAAGAGGAGGAAGACTCAATTTACCTTTTAGATCTATGCCGGCGAGAGAGACGACGAAGAGACGGTAAAGAGAGGACGGCGAGCGAGACGGCGAAGAGAGGAGGAAGAGAGACGGCGAAGAGAGGAGGAAGAGAGACAGCGACTAGGGTTAGGAATACATCTGAGAAGAAGAAGATCGAAGACCTAGAATTAGAGTTTGAGTCGTAGAAATAGATTTAGGGTTTGAGCGAGCTCAAACCAACAATCGCCTTGTATATATAGACTTTTTAAGGCCTCGCGAATCCCTCACAGTATTTGCGAGGGAATAACTAGAAAACCTCGCAAATCAGTCGCACAATCGACAAAACTGACTAATAAAAACACCCAATTTTGCGAGGGATTAACGAGAGCTCATCGCAAATCCCTCGCAAATTGCGACAGAGAAAATAGGAACCTCGCAAATCAGTCGCAACAACCGACAAAACCGACCAATAAAAACACCCCAACTTTGCGATGGATTTGCGAGGACCTATACAATATACCTCGCAAATCCCTCGGAAGCTTATAAATCATTCTATTAAAATACATTATCCTCAATTACTCAATCAGATTCATTTTGTGAATTATATACTAGACCGTACATTATTCTCAATAGAATCTACTCAATCAAAAGATCAAGAAATACAAATGGAAATCAGCTCGTTCAACTTTCTCTTTCAGCTGGTTCAGTAAGTGATACAATCTCTCTTTCATGTTTGTTTATTTTGGAAAACTCTTTGTTTGTATGGTTAGTGATTAATGGACTATGGACTCTACATTGTAAATCACTCCAGGTTTATCATTAGATGCATCTTCATTTATATATCTTCGATCTGTGTCTCCACCTCAAAGTTTCATTAAACATCTCAAAATGTAGACATGCCAATATATTTCTTCATCTCAAACGTTTCTTGTCTTTTATGTTGGTTAGTAATGATTTTATTTATGGCAAAAGCTCATTACTTGTATTATCACATCTTGATTTAATATATATCTTATGTGTCTTCACGTCAAACTTCTTTAAACATCTTAGCAATTTTTAGCATATGCCAATATATTCCTTAATCTCCAAAGTTTCTTGTATCTTGATGTGGTTAGTAATGCTCTTCTTTAATTTGCCTGTAAAAGATCAAATTGTTAGGGAACCGTGAGGAGCTAGCGAGGGATTAGCTAGGGTCAATCGCACATCCCTTGCAAATTGCAAGTGATTTGCAAGGCTCTGTAAGAAATCGTTGCATATCCCTCACAAATATATATATATATATATATATATATATATATATATATATATATATATATATATATATTCTTTTGCATCAAATTCATTTTCTTAGTGATACAGTCTCTATTAGTTTCATGTTTTTCCTATGTTTTGGCAAGTTTATTGTTCGTATAGTTGGTGATTACTGGACTATGGACTCTACATTGCAATTGTTGATAAAAAAAACTTTAACACTCGGTCTCATGATCATAATGAAAGTAAATCACATCTTGATTTCTCTCTCTCTCTCTCTCTCTCTATATATATATATATATCATCCGTGACTTCACGTCAAAATTTCTTTAAACATGTCAATATTTTAAAAGTTTTTTGTCTCTTGATGTTTACTGGGAACTTCACTTCAGATTTAAACCTACTTTCAAACCATAAACCCTAAACCCCTAAAGAGCTCACAAATCCCTCGACGTCGCTTCCTCACAAATTTCTACGGATAAGACTACTCGCTAATGCGTCCAAATCTTTGATAGATTTGCGAGGGAGTATTTTCCCCTCGCAAATCACCGAGGGATTTTTATCTAGCAAATTTGCGAGGGATTTGCAAGGGTTCTCGTCTTCGTAGCAAATTACCCGCAAATCCATAGCAAATTTGCGAGGGCATATATCCGTCGCAGTGATCCGTTGTAATGAGCGTGTTTTCTTGTAGTGTTATTACAGTAACCGAAAATTAGTGGCTTAAAGCAAAAGAATTTCCTGTCATAGAAAATAGGTGTATAACATGGAAAAAAATCTTTTGCTTTCATGGTAATTCGATATAATATTAGTTCATAAATATTAAATGGCTCAAAGGACATGAAACTATATTAAGAGGATTGCCATATCACTACATAAATAATATAAAGAAAATTTATCCCTTTTAATTGTATCAAAACATTACCATACTTATAAAGTTTTTTTTGTTATTTAAAAGTAAAAATGAATATCTAAAGATTATGTGCATCAAAATATTTACTATAATCCAAAATTGATTTTTTTGGACTTGATATTTTTCTTTGCTTATTCAATTTCTCTTTTTCTTTTATAATAAATATATGTTGTTGATTTATGAATGTACATATATATAGGTGACACAGTAAAAATGTAAAACATGCTCTTGTCAACTTTCAAAATGACTATTAATCTCAAATGGTTTAAACTCTTATGGTGACTATACTATGAACATCGTAGTTTTTCTCCCATCAAAACAAGTTCCAACTTTAGGAATTATGAGTCTAAAATTTTTGAATCAATGTTCGCTACTTCTAAACAAGTTCCAACTTTAGGAATTATGAGTCTAAAATTTTTGAATCAATGTTCGCTACTTCTGGCTACACAAACCATCATGGTTTATATTCTTTTTCAAATGTCTCTCCATCTTCTTTCGATTTCAATAATTCACATGTGGCTTATGAGATGAGAGAAAACATGGTTTCTACTTTCGGGATGCCTTGCATAACTCAAGTTCTAAATAATCCTCATCTTTCTCAAATCTCCGTCACTCAAACTATTACAAATAGGTATTACACTATTATTCCAACCAATAATCTAAGGACTGCGCAAAATGAATATCATGATGCCATAAATCCCAACATCTTCAGTTCTTCATTTTACCCTCCAAATTATTGGTACAAACAGCATGATATCTTGAATCCAACACCTCTCAATACTGTTTTCCCACATCAAACCTTTGTTTATTCAACGCAGTTAGATATCTTTCCTTGTTCACCAAATGCTACCATGACCAACTTGTCCCCCATCATCAACCACTGAAGAAATGATATAGATCTACCATATATTTTGAAGAAAATCTTGAAAGTGTTAATTCTGAAGAAAATTGTGAATATGATGGGCAGACACATAGTTTACCATATAAGAAATATGGTCCATATACATGTCCCAAATGTAACAATGTGTTTGAACTTCACAGAAGTTTGCTGCACATGTATCATCGATTCATTACAAGAATGAGACCATCAATGAAAGATTTAAGAGAGATAACGCGAAACAAAAGATTATGCAAAGCAAACCAAATGATCCATGAGGAATGTCACAACATCCAGCCAGAAGAGAGAGTTGTAGAGCAAAATGGAGGGAATAACAACAAAGCAAGTGATCCTGAAGCTTATCAACATCATATGGTTGTTAAAGAAGAACCAACTTGTGATATATTTCATTTATTTTTTTTTATTAAAGATTGTGTTAATTTAAACAACAATGGCTTATTTCTTTCATGCTTTTGACATATCCTCGCCTTATTTAATCACTAGGACTGAGACTCAACATTAGTGCCAGAAAGAAATATTTTTTTGGTATTTTTCACATTTTCAATGTCTGGTGTAATTGTGTTTTGTTAGTATATGTGACACCCCAGTTTCAGAAACTTGCTGAGAGGTTTAAAAGAATTAATTTGGCACTTATATTTTTTGGTCAAGGGTCCTGAGAGAACTCCAAATTTAAGTGTGCATAAGCTAGACTAGTTTCAGGATGCGTGATCTTCGGAGAAGTGATTGCTAGAATTGTGCGAGTGAGGACAAAACACAAGGAAAGATCATGTGGTGATTTGTAGATCGGTAAAAAAATCTTTAAAGCCTCCCAGACGTAGCAAACCGGCCGTTGGATATGAGTGGACCCATGGGATGGGAGTGGACGTGGGGCTACTAAGCGAAGTGGGCCCATGGGCCGGAGTGGACATAGGGCCCACTAATCAAGGTGATGTCGTAATGTTACAAGTGGTATCAGAGCCGAATCCAGATGAGTGTGGAGCCATGAGAGCTCACACTGTCGGGGGTGACAGTTTTGGTGGCAACGTGGATGTTGCGATCTGTTAGTGAGGGTGAATTGTGACACCCCGGTTTCAGAGACTTTCGGAAGGGTTTATAAGAATTAATTTGGCCACATATGTCACCAAAGTGCACTTATCTTTTCAGTCAAGGGTCTTGAGAGAATTTATGAGTTAAACACGCTTAAGATGCAGAAGTTTTAGAATGGGTGACCTTCCGAGAAGTGATTGTTGGAACTATGCGAGTGATAACAATACAAAGGAAAAGATCATGTGGTGATTTTTAGGGTCGATAAACAAGTTTTTAAAGCCTCCCAGACGTAACTAACTGGCCGTCAGATATGGGTGGACACACAGCCGAAAATTGACGTGGAGTCTACTAAACGAAGTGGGCCTTTAGGAGGGAAGTAGACATAAGACCCACTATGCAAAATGATTGTCGTGGCGTTACATTATAATTCCAAATTTCTAATAAGTATCATTGCATGCGCAATTACGCAAGTTACCCTATAATAAATATATAACAAATTATATAATTTTTCTTTTTATTTTAAAATAATCAATATCTACCAACCAATATATCTTTAAAAATATGTATATACTCTAACATATTACTCATTATAATGACATGAAAATAGAGCCAAATTTTAATATGTGATTGGTCTATGTCAATGTTGAACACATGAAAACTTTAGTTATTAAGGAATTTGTAAAACCAATAGATAGTAGTAGAGAAGTCTAAACATGCAAAATTGAATATGTGTTTTTTTCTAAACATTAAAGACGGTCGAGCTTAGTGAAAAACGGGTGTTAACAACATACGAATCTTTATAGTCAATTTTCATGTTTGACGTGAAGAAGCTTTAAATTGTATAAACCCTCTTAAAGCTCTACTCGTGTATGGGGATAAATAAGGAAATGGTTGGTGTTATAGTTGTTAATAGTTGTTCGCGAGGCTGAGAAAGTAAATATGGCTTATAGCATTAGTGACGAGAGGAGTCGATGAATTTCTTGCAACAAAAAACTAATTTTTTTTTTTTTGGGCAAATGACAACAAAAGTTCAAAGAATGAAAAATCTAATATCATGGCAACAATCCCAAAATAACTAATCAAGATTAATCATTAAGATCAATAGCATGAAAATACAAGGACATTATTATAAATGAAAGCTTAGATCACATTGTTTTGAAATGAAATGCTCTATACATGAAAATCATGGACGAACTCTCGGAGTATTACTAAGCTTTCCTTGCATCCAATACATAAGCATTTGCAAAGAAGCATTCGGCTGATCCATCGGAACCATGTGGCCAGCATCATGAACCTTCAAAAATATATGAAGACTAGTTTAGTTGTGTTATATCAATAATAGTTTTAGTTCATTGGTCAATTTCCAAATAATTGGTTCGTCTGAACTAATCTTTTGTTGAGAAAAAAAAAAAAGTTTTACTTCATTGATTTTTCTGATATACCTTAAGAAAAGTGAGAGGACCGTAATTTTTCAGTAAACCGGCTTCTTTACCATCTACCAAGAATGGTACATTTTTTGCTGATTTGAAATCCTTTTGGCCTGACCAATTCATCTGGTCAACCCACCTAGAGTTTCCTGTATAACCAAGAAAATCAATCAATTTATTGAACTAGGTTAACAAGAATAAACTGGGAAAGTACCAAAATGTAAAACCAGTATGACCCATATTATGAACCAGAATTTGATAGTTTAACACAAAATTTTGAACTATAAACCTAGAGAAAAACCATTGTCAGTTCCTAAATCATAAAATTTATATATAAAAAAAAATATAGAGACCAAAATTTCTGATTAATCTCACCAAACCATAAAATTTATATAAAAAACCTAGAGAAAAACCATTATCAGTTCCTAAACCATAAAATTTATATAAATATATATATATATATATATATATATAGACCAAAATTTATGAAGCAGAATTGATAGTATAACACAAAATTTTGAACTATAAACCTAGAGAAAAACCATTGTCAGCTCTTAAACCATGAAATTTATATAAAAAAAATAGAGACCAAAATTTCTGATCAATCTCACCAAGCCAATTGCAAATGAAATCATATTCTCCGGCATAAATTAGTAGGTTCATTCCATCATTGATAAGATCTGGGATCTTGACCTCAAGATTAATCATCCAATCCTTTGTCATTGCATCATAAACTGTGCTACTACACGACACAAATTTAATGTCTCCAACTCCTAAGGCTTTTCGTACGTTTTCTTTGTTCAAGAATGTTTCCATCTTCGAAAAATCATAACACAGATTTCCAACACATTTCTTCCTCACGTCGTAGTACTGCAAAAAAGAAAAAAGTTAAATCATGTAAAGGATATATATATATATATATATATAAGAAAATTCATTTTGAGGTTTTTGATGCTTACACTTATGCCTGGTTTTACTGCTAATATCGTATTTAAGATGATGTCGCAAACTTCGAAAGCAGATTTACAAGCTAAACCACCATCAAGATCTGATATTCAAAAAATAAGATATTTTCATTAAGATCAAAATCTTTTTACTCGAACAGTATATCTAACAAAATTTAGAAGAGTAGCTATATATTGAAATTACTGCATTTTTTGATGAGACTTTGACACTCGACGTAGTCTTGTTTGATACCCTCGTAATCAGATTCAGTAATCAATTTCATTTGCAGTGCATAGTCTCCATACGCAGCATATTGGATTTCCGGATTGGTTAGACCATTACCAATCGCAAAACCCTGATTTAAACCAAGATTAGTCCATAATTTTTAATTTAATTCCTCACCCTAATGTAAAAAAAACATAGAAAGGAAAACTCGATTAAAATAATAAATACAAAATTAATAAAATTCTAAATTTCTTAGAAACCTCATGCATCAACTACTAACCTTAAGGTTGATTGGAATTCCTTCCTTCTTTTTGTTTCCACTATGAACACGTGAAGCGAAAGCCGGAATGTAGTGACCAGCATACGATTCACCGGTAATATAGAAATCATTCTTTGCAAATTTTGGATGCTCTTTGAAAAAAGCCTACCAAAATTCAAAGATATAACCCAAGTCACTACAATTTCAATAACAATTCTTATAACAAAAATGGGAATACCAACAACAATCGAACCTGTAAGAAATCGTAAAGGTCATTGCTTACACCAGCCTCGTCATGCCGGAGATCGCTTTTGTCGGATGTGTAAGAGAAACCAGTTCCAACTGGCTGATCTACGTAGATTAAATTGGATACCTATTAAAACAATATTAAGAAGAAAATTATTTTTATCTTTTTGTCGTAGATAAACATGTTTCTTGTGTAAGAAAAAAAAAATTTAATAAACCAGACAAACCTTGTCCCAACCAAAATCATTCCAAGAGAGAGAGAAATCATCAGAGATCTTGAACGGACCATTCTCATAGAACATAGCAACACTGCTACTGCAACCCGGTCCACCTGATAACCAGATCACAACCGGATCGGTACTGCTGTTTCGTGACTCAAAGAAGAAATAGAACATCCTGTGAAACCAAAATCAGCAAACACAACAAAGAAAAAAAAATCAGTCGCGTACATATCTATACTAACTAGTAAGCAAAACATGATTCGAATAAGACTTATTTGAATCGGTTAAAGGTTTTACTTGGCTGATTTTGAATGAGGGAGGCTGTAATAGCCAGCATAGTGGCCAAACTGTTGGACAGAAGGACCCCCAGAAACGTTTTGGACACCAAATGTGGTTGGAAAATCAATTTGGCTCTCAACGAGTCTCGGAGCGTCGGGACTACCTTTTGGGATGACATTGACGTCATGCATAGGCGTTAGATTGAATGAATTGATGAGCATCTTCGCATTTAGGCTCGACAAACTCGCAGATGATGAGAAACCATATGGATCGTTTAAAATCCTTTTAGAAGTTGAGAGTGAAAAGTGAGAAGATATGAAAATTATGAGTAGGAAAGGGAGAGTAAACGTTCTAGCCTCCATTTTCTTTCTTTGTAGTTTCTTTATGTTGCTTTGTAAGAGAATTGGGGTTTAAGATGTAAAGTATGGTATTTATGGGGAGATGACTTAACCACTGTTGATTGTCCATTGAATTGGGTCAGAGAAAAATAAATGCTAGATATCTTAATAAAAGCGTTTTCTATATTATATGTATTTGGTTTATTAATTATGCCAAACTAATTATTTCACTCAAATTAAAAAGGGAAAGTTTCAAAATAGTCAAAGTTTTATACAAAAATTAAGAATTATCAAGATTTAAAAAAAAAAAAAAAAAATCTTAACCAAATAGTATAAATTTAAATCTTTAAACTTTAATTTTATACCTTAAAAACTTAATATCTTATGTCACTCAAAAATTAAATTATAAGATCTTTAAATGGTGTAGCTCTTAAATCACAAATACTAAACCTCTACCCCTTAAAGTTAAATTTTTAACACTAAAATATAAACAAAATGATTTATTTCCTTATTTTTAAAATTTTAGTCTATTTTCAATTAATATTTTTGCCTTTTGGCACTTATATAGCTTTTATGTTTGCCACCTAAGTTGGACAAAAAAAAGGTAAAAAACGAAACCATATCTGAAAAGTGAATTGCAATTTTATTTAATGTATCCATTCAACTTTGATACATTGTTTCTCAAAATTCAGATTTCTTAGCTTTTGTAAATATTCAATTCACTAAAACTAAAGCAAGATAGATGCATGTATATATATATATATATATAAAGTTCAATAAAATTCAAATTAATCCTCGCATCCGCACTTTTCTTTTAATGTTGTAATGAACATGTTCGATTAGGTGTCAAAAATTGAGAGAAAATGAAATTTCATTTTTTTTTGTTATCAACACTAGAGAAGATGAAGAAATTAAGTTTTTTCAAGTTTGTATTTGATCTAGTGAATTAGAAACAAAATGTTTACTAAATTTTATATAATGCAATTTCAATATCTAACCGTATGAGATATTTTGTAACCAATATTAACCGGAGATATGTAAGTCCTATTTAATTTGATATTGGCCACGTCTTTTTGTTTAAATATGTCAATTAATTTGATTTTTACTATTCTATGAATTATTGTCCACATTTCTAGAAGAAAAAAAGTTCAAAATATTTACCTATCAGTCCAGCAGAGAATCGTTTATTCTGTAAGTAACAAGACTACAATTATATTTACAGCTAACAAGACTACAATTGTAATAGTCAATTGTAATATTTATACAGAATAAAACTTTTACCTATCAGGTGTAGAAGTTCAAAATTTTAATTTTAAATTTGATTTTTGCCCTTTTCTTTAAACATAAGACATCTAATTATATTTACAGAATTTTACATGTTTATATTTTAAAACATTTATTTCCCTAAATCAATAAGGAAAACTAATAAAACTTATTATATAAAACTAATAAAACTAATAAAACTTACATGTCAAATTTACACATTAACAAGATTGTGACATGTGTCAAATATATTGATTAGATGTTGACACATGTCAATTTTTTTTTAATAAACGTAGTAGGACAGCTAATTATATTTACAGAATTTTACATGTTTATTTTCCTAAATCAAAAGGAAAACTAACAAAATAAATATATTTTCTATTATATGCTAATTATATCATATGTGGTTTTTCAATAAATTTGACAAGTGTAAGCAAAAACTTAATTTATTAAGCATGTATATTAATCAATAAATAATGAATAGCAAAGTTAAAAAGAATAACATAAGTTATTTAACATAATTTTAGTCGGATATAAATTGTATAGTTGTAATATAGTTTTATTGTAAGTAAGTACAAAAACCTTGAAAGAATAAATAAATTAAAAAAATTCAATACATGATTTGTATAAGTATAGTTTTACATGTTTTATTTTAAAGTTTTAATGCATGTCAAATTTACATGTCAAATTTAATAAAACTAATAAAACTAATAAAACTAATAAAACTTACATGTCAAATTTACACATTAACAAGATTGTGACATGTGTCAAATATATTGATTAGATGTTGACACATGTCAATTTTTTTTTAATAAACGTAGTAGGACAGCTAATTATATTTACAGAATTTTACATGTTTATTTTCCTAAATCAAAAGGAAAACTAACAAAATAAATATATTTTCTATTATATGCTAATTATATCATATGTGGTTTTTCAATAAATTTGACAAGTGTAAGCAAAAACTTAATTTATTAAGCATGTATATTAATCAATAAATAATGAATAGCAAAGTTAAAAAGAATAACATAAGTTATTTAACATAATTTTAGTCGGATATAAATTGTATTTATCGTTGTAATATAGTTTTTTATTGTAAGTAAGTACACAAAACCTTGAAAGAATAAATAAATTAAAAAAATTCAATACATGATTTGTATAAGTATAGTTTTACATGTTTTATTTTAAAGTTTTAATGCATGTCAAATTTACATGTCAAATTTAATAAAACTAATAAAACTAATAAAACTAATAAAACTTACATGTCAAATTTACACATTAACAAGATTGTGACATGTGTCAAATATATTGATTAGATGTTGACACATGTCAATTTTTTTAATAAACGTAGGACAACTAATTATATTTACAGAATTTTACATGTTTATTTTCCTAAATCAAAAGGAAAACTAACAAAATAAATATATTTTCTATTATATGCTAATTATATCATATGTGGTTTTTCAATAAATTTGACAAGTGTAAGCAAAAACTTAATTTATTAAGCATGTATATTAATCAATAAATAATGAATAGCAAAGTTAAAAAGAATAACATAAGTTATTTAACATAATTTTAGTCGGATATAAATTGTATTTATCGTTGTAATATAGTTTTTATTGTAAGTAAGTACACAAAACCTTGAAAGAATAAATAAATTAAAAAAATTCAATACATGATTTGTATAAGTATAGTTTTACATGTTTTATTTTAAAGTTTTAATGCATGTAGATGGAGAACGAAACAAAATAGAAAAATGGGATTGTATGAATGAATTTTTGGTTAATTGATTAAAATTGAAACAAATATTACTTATGAAACAATGATATATAGAAAAATAATATTTAGGATATTTTCGGATTTCCAAAAAATTTGTGGATGTTAACTGATTTTTTTACTGATAATTTTTATTGTTAAACTTAAAATACTAACCAATATACATATTATCTCATATGTGCTCATATTATTTTTGTTATTAAAAATTATAACTAATCTATGAAGAAGTGAATTATGGTTTTACGATGAAATAGATAGTTAAATGTGATTACTAAACTAAATGTCTAACGATGAAATTTATTTTAGATTAAATAGATTAAAAAGTTTTCAAATATTAATATGTATCATTTAAAAAAATTTCATTCAAGAATATTAGTACTTTTTAATGTTTAATTTTATAATTTTAACACATGTATTTATGTAATGCATATATCAAAACATAAGATAATTTGAAAAAGAAAATATATATTATAGGATAAATCTTCAGTTATTGAGAATTTCTCTGTATCTTTATATATGTTTTTATTTTATAAACTTTACTCATTTTTAAAATTGATTATGACATGAGGTAAAATTAGTACTTATGAGATAACAACATAACAAATATATCTTAAATAATGTTGATTGAGTTTTTGCAAATTATATTTTGTTAATTTTTATTTATATTTTCAGTTCTTACTAAGATATAGATTTGATATGATGTATTAATTTTGTGTGATATAAAATATTTAGTTCTATGCATTAAGATGAAATGTGGAATTAAACTTAAAATATGGTCTATTATGTATCTATATATACATTTTGCAAGTAAATTTAACAAATAAATCCTGAACTTGCCACCTATTTACAAGATTGCCACTGACATTAAATGTTTATATTTTGTAATTTACAGTTTATTAAATTATGATATAGTTTCCTATTTTTGTAAACAATTATTCTCTCATTATCTCAACTTTCCAAAAAAATCGGAACCACTACTATTTGCATTAAATACTAATTTGATAATTAATTAATTAAATATATATTTTTTTTAACTTGAAAAATGTTTCTTCCTAATCAAAGTAATAATAATTTTGCGGGTTAAAGTCATTAAATCTGTTGTGGTTCAGACCTCACATGACGGATTAACACATATTATCACGTTTTCACCATTAAAACAAAACTAAATGAATTGAATTAGTAAAATGTTCACATATACTAATTCTGTAAACTCAAGCGGGACATAGGGATGCAGACTATATACTCCCATGTGTTTTGTAGGATATTTTTTTGCGGGTTAAAGTCATTAAATCTGTTCCAAAACAGACCTGGCATTACGAGTTTGAACTAAGGCTAAAATTTTAATTTATTTCATATATTATAGATTTGTAATTCACAAAATAATTAACCATCCTACGAAACCCGCGAAAATATATACATATCCGCAACCGTTTCAGTACATACATTTTATTAATTTTTAATGGTATAAATCTTTTAACTTATAAAATATTAAAGAAAAAAGAACTAATATTAATGATAATTATTTCAAAATTAAAAGTACATATATTTACCATAATATTTAAATGTTTTAGAAACAGAATAATAAAAAATAGTCCCGCGGTGTCCGCAGTTCAAACCTAGTATATATATATATATATATATATATATATATATATATATCCTTTCTATAACCATTCAAATTAATCCTCGCAGCCGCAGCTTTTCTTTTTTAATGTTGTAACTGAACTCATATGTTCGATTAGGAGGAGGAAAGTTGAGAGAAAATGAAAGTCGTCATTTTTTTCTTTGTTATCAACACTAGAGAAGATGAAGAAATTAAGTTATTTTCAAGTTTGTATTTGATCTTAGGAATGAAAATAGAGAGTGTTTACAAGATTTTATAAATGCACAAGATTTTATAAATGCTTAAGTTGACCGACTCAACCAAACTATTAAACCGGATATTATAATCCAATACTTTGTAATTCGCTTCTTCTATGATAATTGGATAATTATGGAGATTTCGGAGTAATGATGGACACTCCACGAGTCAATGCTTTAGGAGTAATGATGAACATTCCACGAATCTGTGTTTTAGGAGTAATGATGGTCTAGGGATGTTCCACAAGTGTATGTTTTAGGTGTAAATAAGGTTGGTGTAATGTCGTCTTTGATTTCCAAAGTAAGAAAAAGCAGTGTCCTTATTGACTTTGTTTTCTTTTTTATTGCTAGAGGTTTTAGAGTGTTATTTATGAATGATTTCTTGATCACACGCAAGTTTCTATTTATCGAGACTGAAGATTAATTCTTGGTAACATTTAATTTGATCTGTCTTTTGTGTAATAGACGTGGACTTTTGTTCTGTATAGGGCATTAGGATGTCATATATATGTATAGTTTAGGTTTTGTGGAAGATTAATTCTTCTACCTAGAATCTTCCTTGCGTGTTTATCGTCGCCACACGAATAATTTTTCTCATGTGTCTTAGATCATTCTTTAGAATTGGTTTATAACAATGATGTATTCATTAGTTATAGTGAATTATCCGTGATCAACGTTGTAAGTTGATCAACAGAAATTAACGACTTTCGAAAAGGATTTTTGTGTGTGTGTGTGTGATTTTGGAGAAGTGTGACTGTGGAGAGAGATTTGACTATTGAGTAAACGGTAGGGTTTCTTACAAAGCAAGTCACATTATTAAGACATTAACTACTCTATCTCTCTAAGTGTAACTTTTCTTCTGATCTCTATCTAATGGCAACAGCAGGATATTAAGATCTACAAAACCAAGATTGTATCTCTAATTAATAATATAAAATTGGTTAGAAATACTCTTTTTGACATACACCTTTTTAAAAATACTTTTTTAAAGATTATTTTGTCCTGTTTTATACAATTACAATGTTAAATTAATTTAAGAAATTTTTTAGCTTTGGATTCTCTATTTTACATTTAGCGTATAGTTTTAATAGGGTATGGTTTAGTATTTGAGGTATAGAGTTTAAAATTTAGTCATTTTGTATATTAAAAGGAATATCTTTAAAAATAGACAACATAAAAATGTGTTTTTGAAAAAGTGACATTGAAATTAATTTAAACTGTATGTTCCGCAAGTGTATGTTTTATGTGTAAATTTGGTTATGCTTATTGTGTAACTCAAACTTTCATTGTGAAATGAATATTTACATTCTTATCAAAAACAAAAAAAAATTAGTGTAATGATAGACATTCCACGAGTCTGTGTTGAGTGACCGAGTAAGTAACGATGGATGTTCCACAAGTGTATGTTTTAGGTGTAAATAAGGTTGGTGTAGTGACCTCTTTGATTTCCAAAGTAAGAAAAATAAGCTAAAGCAGTGTTCTTATTGACTTTGTTTTCTTTTTTATTGTTTAGAGCTTTTAGAGTGTTACTTATGACACACCCATATACATGTTGATAACTGATTTCTTGTCCATCATTTCTTGATCACATGCAAGTTTTAGGAGTAATGATGGAAATTCCACGAGTCTGTACGTTTTAGGAGTGACGATGGATGTTCGTTCCACAAGTGTATGTTTTAAGTGTAAATAAGGTTGGTGTACTGCCCTCTTTGATTTCCAAAGTAAGAAAAATAACCTAAAGCAGTATTCTTATTGACTTTGTTTTCGTTTTTGTTGTTAGAGGTTTTAGAGTGTTACTTCTGACACAACCATGCATATCTATGTGTATAACTGATTTTCTTGATCACATGCAAGTTTTATTTATCGAGATTTAAGATCTACTCTTGGTAACATTTAATTTGATCAGTCTTACGTCTTTATCGCCGCCACATGAATAATTTTTCTTATGTGTTTTACATCATTCTCTAGAATTGGTTAATAACAATGATGCGTGTATTCATCAAAAGTGAATTACAAAAATATGTTTCACATAGTTTACTAAGTTCACAATTGACTATTGCACGTGGTTTTAATAGTATAAAAGTGTATCGGAGTATCAAGCTTAAGGAACCTGAGATGCCCATTTGGTTTTTCTTTTGTTTCTTCTAATGCGGTAAAACGGAGATGCGCCAGGGAATGCATCGATCCGCTTGTTTTAGAGCTGAGTCCGTAACCATGACATATCTAACCGATTAGATGTATGTTTGTGTGTTTTTGGGTGATTGATTGCTTGTTTGCCTGTTTGTGTTTGGTTGTCGTGGTGGTTGTGGCATGTTGAGGTCGGATTGGGCATCTTGGAGCCAAGAGGAGTCGGAGGAGATCGTGTTCGGCGATGCTTCGCGCGACTGCATCGACCGATGCACTGATGCACTCAGTGCATCGGTCGACGCAGTTAGGGATTTGATGGAGACACGAGATTGCATCGATCGGTGCAGGAAGTGCATCGGTGATATGTCTATATTTTGTCTCTTCTTAGATTGTATTTCTCATACGTTTAACTAGGATAACTCATTATTTTGTATCATGGCTAGTCTCTTTTGCATAGAATGCAATACTTAGGTATTTCTGCATAAATTCTGCATTGCATTGTGCATATTGGAGTATTTCAGGTATCTAGGAGACATCGAATATGCAACTCGAGCATCACCTCCAAGAATGAAGCCAAGCGCCTCGAGTCACGCTGTTCCACTCGACCCAGCTCGAGTCGCCTCACCTCCACTCGACTGACCGATGTCCACGACGAGATTGCGTTCCACTCGACCTCCGTCGAGTCCTCAGCTGGAGAAGAAGATGCTCCACTCGACCGCACCCCAGGGAGAGACCACACGCGACTTGGAGGCACTTCCGGGAAGTAGCACCAACATGCAGCTCGAGTCGACGCCACTCCGCTCGACACGCACCGACTCGATCGCACACGTCATGAAGAAAGACGCTCCGTCTCACACACTTCAAAAGATTTCCAAACCGACTCTCTATCTTGTCGTTTAATGTTTTAGGGCTTTCCATGTTTTACTAAAAATACTTTTTGTTAAGTCTTTACAAAAGACATCTCGTTTTTCCTTAAGGTTTACCTAGCCACCTAAAACGTTTTCTGATTTTTGTAATCCAGATACCTTTGAACTTATTTAGTTTTTTTTGCATTTGATTTCTTCTACAAAGTTGTTCATCTCATTTTTATCTATCTGATTATGGTTGATTCAATGTTTTCTGGGTTTGTATCCTTGATGATGATCTCAGGATCCGAGTAGTGCTAGAGTTCTTGAGGATGGGATATATTATGTGGAGGATCTTAGTATGTAAGGTGTTTAAGCTTAGATTCGTATGATTCCCTTCTGGACTAGATTTAGAAATACTAGTTTCTCTCTGATCAATTGGAATGAGGTCTTAGACATTTCCACACCCAAAAGGTGTTTGAAGAAATGTCTGACCAACTAGTGCCAGAGACTTACATTCCTAGCCTAAGAGATTAGTTGTCTAGGGTGTTCATTGATGTGAATGAATTGGTTCGTCATGCATGTTAGAGCTAGACCATGTTTCTCTAGCGAGAGCTAGGTTTGGAAGTTTTTGAGTGTAAGTAGCTTCTGCCAAGAGACTGGATTAGCTAAGTTGTGATGTTCATTGTCTAGGGATAGTTTGTTTGTGGCATGTTAAACACTCTGTAGACTTGGAGACTCCGCCGACATCAATTACTCTCATCCTTATGACTTCTATATTTTTGATTGTTATTGCATTCCTGAGACTGTTTCTGTTCGTATTGTTCAGTTCATGCATAGACTTGTTTTTGCTTTTACTTATTCATGTTTGCCTCTTGTCATGCATGTTAGTTTCTAGTTCTGTAGTTCATTTCCGTTTTGCATTTTGACCATTCTAGGATTGTTAGACAAACACTCTTTTTGAATTGACTTGACTTGTGATTGCTTGATTGCATCTTGAGTGATAGTATCATCCCATTTGGATTGACACCTTAAGTACTACAACCACATAAGGTTAATTGAACCTGCTAGGATAGACACACAAAAATCCTAGTTTCAATCGGTTAATGCAGCTATGGATTTGATAGTTGCATCGGTCGATGCAAGGAGTACATCGGTCGTCGTAGAGGTGTTGCATCGGTCAATGCAAGGGTGCAGTGACGATGAATGTGTTCAGAGTTGTTTTGTTGCTTGCTTTTATGTATTGATTGTGTTTGTCTTTCCTCTTGTGTGTATAGCCCAGTAAATGGGAGGATCGCCTCACTGAGTATTTGTGAGTATTGGATCACTAGATAAATTAGTCTTTTTTAAAAAAAACGGGTCGGATTGTGTTATTTTGGTATCAGAGCCCTTACGGTTCTAGGTTTACGGTTCACTGTAGTTTGTGCTGTTGATGTTTGGAATTGTATGCTTGAGTTGATTATGAGATTTAGTGTGGCATGAGGTCCTAGAACATCCTCTTCGAGTCTTCAATGTGATTCCATGGTAAGTTGTGAGTTTATGGTTTGAATTAGTTTCTTAGCCTTATTTTTTTGGTAGTGCAGATGGTTAGAGGTGGTGTTGTTGCTGATCGTGGACGCGATTGTGGTCGTGAACGCAGACGTGGTCGTGTTTGGGTAGCGGCAGAGATCAAGTTGCTAGTGTGACCATGGATAAGAGTGTGATGGTTGAGGGCGTTGGCGAGTCACATGCATTTCAAGAGGGGTCAGTGGGGGTGGCCGATACTAATACTGATGGGACCATAGGAGCTGGTGGAGTCAGTGCGTACAGTGTTGGTGCTGGGATAACTGGTGGTGCTGGGGTTTTGAAAGTGAGGGTCACAGCAGGTGGAGCCCATGTTTGGGAATATACTGTTATGGGCTTTTTGGCGCAGTTATTGGAGCGGTTGCTGGGAGTTGTTCTGGCGCATGCTCCGGTTGTACCGCCAGCAATGGCGGAGGTGCAGCAGCCGAGGGCTAAAAGAGCAGGAGCTCATTCTAAATACGTCAGTATGCTAATATGGCTGATGCGTGGAGGATGAGGATGGAACGCAACTTCTAGTCTCTTAGGTGTCCTGAGGAGTATCAGGTGGACTTAGGGGTTCACTTCTTGGCAGATGACGCTCATGTGTGGTGGAGGTCAATGACTGCCAGGAGGGTGCAGAGGGACATGAGATGGGTTAATTTCGTGGAGGAGTTTAACTGTAAGTACTTTCTTCTTGAGGAACTAGACCGAATGGAAGTGCAGTTCGTGCAGCTGTCGAAAGGGACTCGTTTGGTTCGTGAGCTGGACGTGAAAATCAATCGGCTTCTGGTGTATGGGTGATATGTATATATTTTAACTCTTTCATCATGCTTTTGTCATTCATTTTGTTCTCTTAATTCATTCTTTTGCATTGTTTTAGGTCTCTTTGGCATAACATGCATATCTAGGTAGTCTTTGCATTGGTCTTGCACGCATCTTGCATATTGGAGTTGTTTCAGGTGTTTTAGGAGGTGTATAAACCATCAATTGCAAACAAATATTAGGAAAGCAGTTAAACGACTCGATCTATACTACCCAGCGACGCAAGCTTCCACGTCTTTTATCGAGTCGAGTGAAGATTTTACTTTGGGATTCAGCTTTTGACGTCTTCATCAAAGTTGTAGGGAATTGATTCATCTTTCCATTGCAGTTTATTTCAAGCCAATCGGAGTCGTGGTTCATGAGTTATCTCCGTTTTAGTAGATGAACGTACGTTCAGAAGTCCGACTCGACCCGCACGCAAAGGAGAGCTCCCACTCGATCGGATGTTAGCAGCGACTCGACAAAGACGTCCCAGGATGGCTCCTGAGAACCCTCAAGACGTGACTCGATCAGCAGCTCTCAGACGATACCCTCAAGATGCGACTCGATCAGCAGCTCTCAGACGACACCCTCAAGACGCGACTCGATCAGCAGCTCTCATACGACACCTTTCAAGCTCACTCGATCAACGTTCTCAAGCTGCCACTCGATCGACGTTCTCAAGCCGCGACTCGATCGACACTCTCACGATGCGACTCGATCGATGCTCTTAAACCGACGTCCTGGTTTTGTCCTGAAGACGCGTCCGAGAAGGATTCCCGAACCGACGTTCTATATTGTCGTTTTATGTTTTAGAGATTTCCATGTTTTACTATAAATACGTTTTGTTAAGTTTTCACTCGATCATCTTAGCTTTTATCTCGTTTTGGTTCCTAAGGTTTTACCTAGCCTCCAAAAATGTTATGAGACTTTGTATCCAGATATCTTTTAATTCATTGAGTTTTTGCATTTGATTTCTTCTACAAACTTGTTCATCTAATTTTTATCTATCTTAGGATGCTTGATTCAATGTTTTCTGAGTTTTTATCCTTGATGATGATTTTCGGATCTGAGTAGTGTGGTAGTTCTTGAGGATGTGATAGATTAGGTGGAGGATCTTAGGATGTAGAGTTTTTAAGCTTTGATTGTATGATTCCCTTCTGGACTAGAGTTAGAAATACTAGTTTCTCTCTGATCAATTGGAACTGGGTTTGAGACATTTCCGCATCCAAAAGGTGTTCGATGAAATGTCTGACCAACTAGTGCCAGAGACTTATGTTCTTAGCCTAAGAGATTAGTTGTCTAGGATGTTTGTTGACGTGGATGAACTTGTTTTTCATGCCATGCTTGATCATGTTTCTCTAGCGAGAGCTAGGTTTGGAAGTGGTCGAGTTTGAGTAGCTTCTATCAAGAGATTGGATTAGCTAAGAAGTGATGGTCATTGTTTAGGGATGGTTTGCTTGTGGCATGTTAAATACTCTATAGATTAGGATACTCCACCGACATCAATTACTCTCATCCTTAGGACCTCTTTCTTTCTGATTTTTATTACATTCCTGAGACTGTTTTGTTTCTTGCTTTTTAGTTCATGCTTAGACTCGTTTCTGTTTTCATTCATTTTTGCTTCTTGTCATGCATTCTCGTTTCTAGTTCTGTGACTTATTTCCGTTTTGTATTGTCATCATTCTAGGACTGTTAGACAAACACTCTCTTTAAATTGGCTTGACTTGTGATTTCTTGACTGCATCTTGATTGCTAGTAAAGTTTCCCATTTGGATTGACACCTTAAGTACTACAACTACATAAGGTTAATTGAACCTGCTAGGAAGACGCACAAAAACCTAGTATCAATGGGGATCGGGCGATGAAGTCAGAGGAGTCGAAGGTCCGGAGGTTTATAAGGGCGCTCGGGACGACTTGCGGGTCAATTGCAGAGGGTGGAGTTATGCCATGAGAGTGGAGTTGGTTGAGACCGCAGCTGAGATTTAGGAGGACATGAGAGCTCATGTGGTGGCAGTCAGTCCAACGGTTCAGCCAAGGAAGTTTCAGCAGCATGGTGGTTCTGGAATGGGCGGCAAGCTTGCGCAGGGAACCAAGAAAAAGTGGGAGGCTACTCAGAGACCGAGAGGTGCAGGATGCTATGGATGCGGTAGCATGGGCCAAAAGGTGTTCAACTGTTCGTAGTGGAGTGACCAGCGGGCGGATACCCGAGTATGCTACCACTGCAGGAAGACGGGTACATAAAGCCTCGATGTTCCAAGTTGCAGCATATGGTTGTGGCAGTGGTGCAGGCTCTAGTGCAGCTGGGCGTGCAGCCGGTAGGGTGGATCGAGCCGACACCATGGGTACACTCGATCGTGAAGACCAGTGGAACCAGTGTCGGAGCGATCACAAGTATAGCTACTAAGACTTAGACTTGGTGAAATTCAATAGTTCAGATTTTATGATTTGCTTGTTATAAAATGTTAGGATTCTCAGCACATGAGGTTTGTGTAGGGCCTTTAATTGTGGGCGGGTTTATGTCTCACGTCTTATTTGATTTTTGAGCAACTCATTGCTTTGTAACCCCGGAGTGCGCTGAGAGCGCTAATATCAGAGGAGATCCCGGAGAGCGGGCAAAGGTTGTCAAAGTTGCGGGAGCCCAATTTCTAATGGTTTTTGGATGGGCGTGAGGTGTTGATATTGAGATTGCAGGAGAGTCGATGTGGACAGATCTGATTATTAGTCCCGTGGAGTTGTACGATTAGGGATGTTAAAAAGGGTTTTTAAGCTCTGTCCAGCCCTGGCCATGTATAAACCCAGCCCTTTAAATCCCTGAACATGTAAAGAGCCTTGTAAAATTAATATTAAAGGGCTGAACCCTGTCCAACCCTGGCCCTGTAATTTTCTTTCATTTTATATCAAAACTCAAATCTAACAGTTCTAAAATACAAAAACTCATCAATATCCAAAACTCATGCGATGTAAAACATTTCTAAAAATTCAAAACTCAAATATACTTCAAATCAAAACAAATCACAATCTGTTTATCATTGCTATTTAAAAGCCAAACATAGTAAAATAGTAAAATAAACTCAGTTTTGATCTCCTCGCCAAACATAGTAAAATAAGAAGCTCCGCTTCAAATTCTTCCATTTGCCCCTGAATTGATTAAGCTGAACAAAGAGACAAAGCGACAAGCTTTATTAAAGATGTTTGCTAAAGTAATCCAAACATATATAGATGTTTGCTCTAATATGAATGAACCTATTCAATTGAACACAAATCATATCAATTTCAAGACCATGTATATAACTAGAAGATGGAGAGAATCGCCAACCTCATCATGTGTTAGACTCTCCAACTCCTGCTATTTATGTTTCATCATTATCTTCATCATCAAAATATTCTTCAATGTCTCCTAAATTATCATACAAGTTAGTCAAACAATTTAAAACATTCTCGCAAAGATGACTTTAACAATTTAAAACATTGAAATTTTACCTTCAAACTCAGCAAATCCACGCAACCAGTTTCTAGTGCAAACTAATGCTTGAACATTTTTGGGAAGAAGTCGGTTTCTGTAAGGATTCAACACTCTACCTCCAACATTGAAAGATGACTCTGATGCTACAGTGGTGATTGGAATGCTAAGAATATCAGATGCCATGGAAGCTAAATCACCATATCGATGCTGATTATCTTTCCAAAAACTTAACAATTCCATGTTGGTAAAAGTCTTCATCTCTAGTCTAGGTTCATCCAAATAGATCTCCAAATTTGATTTGGGGCTTCTTGAACTAGACTTAAGGCCACTTTCAAGATCAAACAGATCCTATGATATGATATACAAACAAATTAGTTACAAACTTACAATGATGTATGAATATGATAATGAACTTATCATCTTAAACATAGAAATATACTTACATCATTCAAATCATTCTCAAGTGGTGGTTCAGAGAAAAGCTCATCTGGAGTAGGTGTTGATGAAGACTTTGAAAGACTTGCAGATTTAGTATTATATTCTTCATAAAGCTGAACCAGATTCTTTCCAACAATTTCAACTTTTTCCTTGGAAGTGCTTGAATCGACCTTGTCATAAGCTGACTCAAGTATTTGCAACTTCAATCTCGGATCCAAAGCTGCTCCTATAGCAAGAATAATACTGTATTGATTCCAATACTTTGCAAACTTCTTTTGCATCATTTGAGCCATTGCTTTCACATAAACATCATCACAAATAGAATATTTCTTCAACAACAACTCAATTTTCCACACTTGAAAGAAATAAACATTGGCAGTTGGATACTTCACTCCTGAAAAGTATGTGGTGATGGTATGAAATAGTTTTAACATGTCACATATCTTCTCACCTCGATTCCATTCTTTCTCTGATGGTAATGAATTGTAATCTCTCTCATACGAATTCAAAATACTAAATGCTTTTCTGAATTTTAAAGCTCTAGCCAACATCTCATATGTTGAGTTCCAACGAGTTGCAACATCCAAAGATAACTGATAAGCGGATTTTCACCCAGAGTATCAATTCTCTATGCAGTTATAGTACAAAGGGTTATCAATCCAAATGGTTGTTTATGCTAGCAGGAATGATGCAATCAAAACAATGCAAGTCAAGCCAAGCAATGAAGGGGTTTTGGCTAACAGTCCTAAAATAATAAAAGAAAAGAATATAAACAAAGAACCACACGACATAAGCACTCGATGCAAGCATTCGAGTACAGGATCGGGTGGGGTGATCGAGTAAGCAAATGAAGTATGAACAACTCGAGGGGTTACTCGAAGCAGGTGATCGTGTACCTTTTCGGGTAAGGGACCGAGTGATGAATGAAAATGCAAGCAATTAAGATACGAAAGCTTCTAAGGATGGGGTAATCGAATCCTAAGTATTCCTGACCAGTACAGATGTCTTACATGCCTCAAGCAAATATTCTCTAGACAGTGAATCTCTAAAATCTTGTTAAAACACTCTCGTGATAGAAACAATCAACCTTGATCACTCCCCTACCCAACTCTTGTTGGAGAAACATGACCAAGCAGGCAATAAGAACCGATTCATTATTGTCAGTAAACCCCTTACTCATCTAATCTCTTAGGCTAAGTGAGTAACCTCTAGCATTGGTTGATTCAAGCATCTCATCTATACCTCTCGGTGGTAAAACACCTTAGATCTAATCTCACCCTCTCGGTTTGTTGACAGCATTAAGAACACCAATCTAGAAGGGAATTTATAAATCATAAACAATCAAACTAAGACATCCTAACCGATCAAGAACACAAAATCATCTATCCCATCCCTAGAAACTTTACTACACTACTCGGAAATCATAGCAAGAAACATAAAAGCATATATGAATGAAAATTGCATTGTATTAAAAGATAGAGTAGAAGATAAAGAGTACAAAGTAGAAATCTAAAGAAATGATGAAAGTATATGAAATAAATCCTTACAAAAAGTGAAAAGTGTTTTGAGTTGCTCAGTTCTCTCTCAGAAACTCTCGCTCTCTGATTTGAGAGTCTGCGGCGAGCTCTTTTGCGAGGAAGAAGAGGAGGGGTTTATATATGGAAACCCCTTTGACCTAGCTTTCCAGTCCTGTCCGAGGGTCTACTCGATGGGGTACACGAGGATAAGGTCAAGTTACTCTTCGGGTAGATCTTCGGGTTGTTCTTCCTGCTCTCGGATCCTCCTCGATCGTGTTGGGGTTCAGACTGTTCTTGCAGCTCGATGGCTCTTTCAGGTACATGCTCGGGTTTGTCCTTGTTTTTCCCCATTTCAGGCTCTTAAGCACCTGTTTTCATCCAAAGTATGCAAATGCAAGAATGCAACACCCTAAATGGCCTAAAAGTGAATTCCTACAGTTAATGACCTAAAAATGCCAAGTTAAGGGTATAAACAATGCAAAATATGGACAAAAAGATGCTAAAAACATGTAAATAGAGAGTTATCAATAACCTAGCTCCACTTTTGATTCCTAAGCTCTCAACGCATGTTGCAATGATTCTTTCCTCGATTCATAATTTTTTACAAATTTGACACTATTTCTAATATTCTCCAAAAGACTACTGGCTACATCCAACCCTGCTTTCACTATCAAATTCAGAATATGTGTTGAACATCTCACATGCAAAAACTTTCCATCACACAACAGCCCATTACCAAGACAATGCTTAATAATCTTCAGCATACTATCTTTGGCTTTAGCATTATCTAGAGTGATAGAAAAAACCTTCTTTTCTAAACCCCACACCTTTAAGCAATCATAAATTTTCTTAGCAATTTCTTCACCATTGTGTGGAGGTTTGAAATCACAAAAAGCAAAAATCTTATTGATTAACCTCCATCTATCATCTATGTAATATGCAGTAACACAAATATAACCCATGACTGTATAACGAGCAGACCACAAATCAGCTGTTAAAGACACTCTGCCTTGGTATTTCGAGAAAAACTCTATCAATTCTGCTTTTTCTATCTCATATCTCTTATACACATCAGCTCCAGCAGTTTTTCTAGATATATGTTGACAGTCCGGATTGAGAAATTTATCCCTAGCCCTAACCTTCTCATATTAACCATATCTAAAAGGCAAATCATGATATATGATGATCTCGGAAGTCATCTCTCTATCAATTTTGTGATCATACTTAGGCCTATCCACAGATGGAAGTTTATTAGGACAAAGACCTAGATGGCGAGTCAATGTTGATGTTCCTAATGTCTTAGTATCTACTACTAACTTAATACCACAATGGTGAAATTTAGCCCTTTTTTTCCATCTTCCTCTATTCCTACAGAAGTAAATTCTAACCAACATTTAGCTCTTAGTTTTTTTGGACGTACCGGTTGAATGTGTGGAGTCCTTCTCCGAGTTCGTTTGTGTTGTGCACTAGCTGATTGTGGCCTAGGTGTTTGTGTTGGTGCTTGACTCTGTCCCTGAGTCATACTTTGAGCTTGACCTTGTCCCTGAGTTTATACTTTGTGCTTGACTCTGTCCCTAAGTCATACTTTGTGCTTGACCTTGTCCCTGAGTTTCCATTTCTTCATTCATCTCCAAGTCCATGTAATCAATTTCAGCATTTAGAATTGCAATTCTTTTAGTGACTGCAAATCCATACTGCATCAAATTGACAATTATCAATTATAGCTCAAAATCACAACCACAATAAAGTATATGCTTCCTTTCTAAGTGACGAGAATATTGTGCTTCCTCTCTAAGTCACCAATTCACTAAAACAGTAACAGATTATTAATCTAGCTAGCAATGTATACACACATGAATAAGACGATCGAGATAATGTAAGCTACTAGTGGAAGTGACACACAGAAATTTTAGGGTAGCTAGGTGAATTCACAAATCATCTAAACAGAAGAACCAAAGTCAACACTTCAAGTCTTCAACTAAAGAGAACGGATTCAAAACAAAGAGGAAACATATACCTCTTTCTTCCTCTCCCGTTTGCTTCTCACCTCATGAAATGTATCTGAAAGGTCACAATAACATATGAGTTACATGCCAGTTATCAACAGTATGTCATTATGTTGATATTGAAACAGTAAACAAAATCCAAAATCCGTATACACTAAACCTCAAATCAGAACTAAAAACAAACCCTCTTTCCACAGTTTCATCATCTAAAAAGCTTAATGGTAAAGATTTTAAGCAGTGATAAAGACAGATAGGCCAATTTAAAAACCAGAGGTCCCCTAATCATGAACGCAATTAAAAGTAACATAGATTGAAAAGAAGCAGTGAAACCCTTCAAAAGGAAGAACGATCCATCTGTCTTAATAAGTTTACGCATAGAGAGGACAAGTGAGATAAAAAAGCCAACATGAGAAAACTTGCAATCAAAGTGCTACTGCTATCTGCGCTAAGCATGAAAGCATGAGGCCAACTACCCTACTCATGATTTCGAGATGGTAGTCGTGGTTTTTGCTTTTAAGATTTGGAGATCTTATGTGTATGGCGGAAAGGTTCAAGTATTTACAAATCATAAGAGCTTGAAGAACATCTTCTTTCAGCCTGAGCTGAATTTGAGGCAAAAACAGTTGATAAAATTGGTAGCAGATTATGATCTGGAAATAGCTTACCACCCTGTTAAAGCTAATCTGGTTGTATAGGCTTTGAGACGGAAGCAGGCGACTTCAGCTCAGGAACATGACATGGAGTCATTATTGTGTGAGATTATTGCATTGAGGTTCTGTGTTATCTCATTGGAGCCTTTGGGTTTGGAGGCAGCTGATCGAGCGGATTTATTGAGCAGAGTGCGGCTAGCACAAGAGAGGGACAAGAGGCTGATGAACGTCTCTAGGGATGTTGATTCTGAGTATCAGGTCTCCGCCAGTGGGACAATCCTTGTACACGCTCGGATTTGTGTGCCCAACGATGAGGAGTTGAGGCAAGAAATTATGAGGGAGGCTCATGCGAGCATGTTTTCTATTCATCTTGGAGCGACCAAGATGTACTGTTACCTCAAACGGTATTATCATTGGGTTGTGATGAAGAGGGATGTAGCCGACTAGATTACAAGGTGCGACACTTGCCAGTTGTTGAAGGCCGAGTATCAGGTTTTGGTTGGTTTACTATAGAGTTTACCCATTCCAGAGTGGATATAAGATATGGTCATAATGGACTACGTGGTAGGATTGCCAATGTCTCAGACGTTTGATGTGATTTGGGTCATTGTGGACCAGTTGACTAAGACAACGTATTTTCTGGCCATCAAGAAAACCGATGGAGCCGCGGTTTTGGGTAGGAAGTATGTGAAGGAGATAGTCATATTCCATGGGCTGCCTGCGAGTATCGTGTCTGACAAATATTCTAATTTCACTTCTATGTTTTGGAGGGTTTTCAGGCAGAGATGACACTAAGGTGCATATGAGTACAACCTATCATCCTCAGACAGACGGGCAGACGGAGAGGACGATCCAGAATTAGGAGGATTTGCTGAGGATGTGTGTGCTAGATTGGAGTGACCATTGGGCGGATCACTTGAGCTTGGTAGAGTTTGCCTACAACAATAATTACCAGACGAGTATTTGGATGACTTTTTATAAGACGTTGTAGGGGAGGCCATGTCGTACAACGTTATGCTGGACTCACGTGGGGGAGAAGAGCATATATGGTGTGGATATTGTTATGGAGACCATAAAGAAGATTCAGGTTCTTAAGCTGAACATTAAGAAGACTAAGGATTGGCAGAGGAGTTATGCTGATAGGAAGAGGAAAAATCTTGAGTTTCAGGTTGGCGATAGAGTGTACCTCAAGATGGCCATGTTGCGGGTCTGAACAGGTCATTGACAGAGACTACGTTGAGTATGAGGTACATGGGTCCGTTCTGAGTGGTTGAGCGGGTGGGACCAGTTGCATATAGGCTAGAGTTGAGTTATATGTGCGTTCCACAAGGTGTTCCATGTGTCGATGCTGAGGAAGTCTCTTCACAAGGATGATCAGTTTTTGGCTAAGATTCCAATGGATCTTCAGCCCAACATGACGTTGGAGATGAAGTCAGTGAGGGTTCTCGAGAGAAGAGTTAAGTAACTTCGGTGGACGAAGATTCCTTTGATGAGAGTCCAGTGGGACTGTGATGGTGTTGAGGAGCAGACTTAGGAGCCAGAGGTGAAGATGAAGACAAGGTTCAGGAAGTGGTTTGAGAAGAAGGTTGAGGCTTGAGCTTATCTAACATTGGTCCTAGTGTTGATGTGGTTGTTGTGAGGTGAAGTCCGTGGCTTGAGCGGAAAGGAGTATTCCAGCCCATCTCCCTTGATACTTGGTCGCTTAGGGGTGGTTGGTTGTGCGAAAAAGTACCAAGATAAGGTGGTGTTTGGGATACCTGATTGAATGTGACTTATGTTGGCATGGAAAGGAGGAACTATGAAACTTTCTAAAAGGAGAAGTTTTTAAAAATGAAAAGTGTTGAGGTAGATCTAGTCGGGAGATACTGGATGGCATCAGACTCGTTTGCTTTAGGCTGTGTTGGCCCAACTCATGTGATGCTGATAGCCCGATGAAATTTGTGGCCAGAGGGTGGGAGTGGTATGTTAGCTTCAGATGATGATTCGAGAGCATGCTTTAGGGTGATGACCCAAAAGCGGGATTTAGAGTCTCCCTGGATACCGTAGCTATGGGACGGGCTTTGGAAGTGAGCTGGAATGTCTCGAGGGTTGCGACCTGAGAGCGGGGGAGTGCTTGTAGTGACTTTCTAGATGTTGTAGCTTAAGGCACATACCCTGACGACGAGCCGACATGTTTTGTCGGTTGTGAACGTGAATGGAGAAAGCACTGAGTTGTGAGCAAATAACGAAAAGAGAAAGCACTGAGTATATTGACTAGAGGGAGACCTCGAGGTTTTAATCAAAGGTGGGCGAGCTGTTGTGACAGTTGCACGGGATACCATGGCTGACGGTGTACAATCCGGTCGAAGGATGTGCGGACCGTGGTGACGGTTGCATGGAGGTCCTTGGTGGATGGATGGTGCTACAGGATGCGTAGGCAAATCCTTGTTTGTGGGGGGAGCATTGTAACACTTGTAAACCGGATTTCCAGTTCGTGTATCATTCAACGCCAGGGAGTGCATCAATCTATGCAACTGCACGGTTGGTGTTTGGGTTAGTTCTATTTCTCTCAAGTTTGTCGCGGTTTGGTTGATGGAAATCTAGGGCTCGAGTATTTAAAGGAAAAACTCAGCGCCACTTAGGGTGTTTTGCCACTTTTTGTTGTTTCTGGAAGAAGAGAGAGTTGAAAGAGAGTTCTGTGAGTTCTTGGTGGTTTTTGGAGATTTTTGTGTCATCTCTTGGAAGTTCTAGCCTTTGAAGTGGTGATCATTTCTGAATCTTGTTGTGGGTGATTCTTGTCGTTTCAGAGTCAGATCCGCTTGTTTTAGAGGTGAGTATGTGACCATGGCTTATTTAAGCGATTGGATGTGTGTTTGTGTGTTTTTGGGTGATTGATTGCTTGTTTACCTATTTGTGCTTAGTTGTTGTGGTGGTTGTGGCCTGTTGAGGTCCGATTCGGCATCTTGGAGCCAAAAGGAGTCGGAGGAGATCGTGTTCGGCAATACTTCGCGTGACAGCATCGATTGATGCAAGGAGTGTATCGGTTGATGCAGTTAGGGATTTGATGGAGACGCGAGGTTGCATTGATCGGTGCAGGGAGTGTATCGGTCGACACAGCAGTGACGACGCATGTGTTCAAAGTTATTTTGTTGCTTACTTTTGTGTACTGATTGTGTTTGTCGTTTTGCTTGTGTGTATAGCTTAGTAGATGGGAGGATCGCCTCACTGAGTATTTGTGATAATACTCACACATCTCAATTGTTGTTTGTGGTGCAGGTAAAGGAAAAATGTGATCGTGGAATCAAGGTGATAAAGAGGAGGATGTTCTAGAGGCTCGATTGATTGTGGTTTGGCTTCGTTAGGTTACTAGAGTTGGGTCTTAAGAATATTGTTAGGATACTGGTTATTTGCTTTGTGAATTGTTGGATTGGAATTGATAGACATTGATATTTGGTTGATTGGTTATTCGTTAGATTATTCGAATTGATTATGTTTATTTGTTGTTGTTGATTGTGGCTAGGTTTCTAGTGAGTATGAGATCACAAGATAAATTATTATATTTTTAAACAAAACAGGTCGAATTGTTTCAAACTTTTAATTGTAAATTTTGGCTTCTATGCTTACACTTGTGCCTCTTATGTTGGACATTATCTGCTTGAAGATGAATTGGCACGCATCAATAGCAGTATCACAAGGTAAACCACCATCAATGTATGAAATTCACATACAAAAAATAAATAAATAATTTATAAAGATCAAAAAAATCTTGTAACTTAAAACTAATTACTCTCACAAAATTCAAAACAAAACTTTTTTTATTAAAATTACTGCATTTTCTTGCGGCACTTTGACAGTTAACATAATCTTGCTTGAGGCTCTCGTGATCAGACTTTGATATCAACTTCATTTGTAGTGCATAACACAAATTACCGATATTGAGTCTCCGCGTTAGTTAAACCATTACTGATAGCAAAACACTTATTTAAGCAAAGATTGTACCGCAACTTTCAAAACAAATCCCAACAAAAACAAAACTAACGAAATCACTTACCTTGAGGTTAATTGGAGTCCCTTCACTCCTTTTGTTTCCTCCGTGAACTCTTGAAGCCAATGCTGGAATATATTAGCACTTAGCAGCATAAGAATATAAGATTCTCTAGTGATATAAAAGTCGTTCTTTGCCAAGTTTGGATGATCTTTAAAAAAGGCATCCGAAAGTACCAAGATATAAACCAAATCCGTATAATTCAAAGAGGCGCTTGTGTCAGTCCATAGAGAGCCTTTTTCAACAGACAACATGGGATGGATAAATAGGATTCGTAAAACCAGGAGATTGATGTATATAAACTTTTTCTTGAAGATACCGATGGAGAAATGCATTTTGAATATCCAATTAATATTTCTCCAACTTTACTGGATACTTTTCCGGCCACCCCTTGCTTGCGGTTGAGACAAGGTGTGTTTGTCTCCAGGTTAGAACCACTATTGTTGGTTCGTATTCTGTCCAATTTCGACGGAATTTGTTCATCGGATACTTCTTTGATGTAATCATACATGTTTGCGTCCAGCCAAAAACCATCTCAGCTGGTTCAATCTTCGCTTCGTTCCAACGAACTTTGCTCACCGGATACTTTCCCGGCGTCTTGCTGCATGTGTTTGAGGCAGATCCTTAAACATCACAATGTATGGTGACTATCTCTTTACTGATGGTTATGTGATGAGTGCTACTTCTTTCATGGCAGTTTTTGTGATAGTTAGTTTCGAGACTTCTCATTGTTCCCTATCAAAGCTTTTTCAAGTTTGTGGCTCTATGTATGATTTAAGCTTCAGTTATCTTTCAAGCATGCTATTCGGGTGTACATGAATATGTTCTATCTTCTTGTATTTTTCTAGTTTTAATATAAGTTTACATACACAAAAAAAAAAAGAGCATCCAATTGATTATTGGCCTAAGTTTTGGATCTTTGGGGCAGGATGCGTGTTTACTTAATTTAGTTAGGGTCATTGTTTTCTCAAGCCTAAGTTTTCCTCTCTCTATTGTAACAACACAGAAGAAGATCTACCAAACTGACCCTGTCTTCTAATTGTAACCACATACATTGAGCAAAACGGAGAATTACACTGAACATGGTCAACACTGAAATTAAATTGTAATTTGTAAAGCATTGAACGTGATCAACATTGAAAAGGTATTATCGACGATTGCCATTAATTGTGTGTTGATCTATATTAAATTATAAATTAATTACTCTTTAAAAGGATATTTGGGTGATTTTGGAGAAATGTGACAGTGGAGAGATTTTTATACTCTTGCAACGCAAGTCGCATTTTAAGTATAACTTTTTTCTCTGATCTCTATCTAGTGGCAACAACAGGGAAGATCTACCAAACCGAGTTTGTGTCTCTAATTAATTCTAATTGTAACCGCATTCAGACATATATTACAGTATTAATCACCTTTGGATTCATAAACGTAGAGATTGTAAATGCTCCAAATTGTAGAAAACGAAGGGAGATCGTGTATATATATATAGAAGAGACACTTATATGAAAAAAGATATACATTTCCATTAAACAGCATACTAATTTCCACAACGAATCAAAATCATGAACACTCTTATAACGGTATCGATCATGACCCTAATGCTCTTAGCAAGGTCTGCTACCGTACGTGCCGCCACTCTTATCGTATCAAACCAGATGCAAACTCGTGGTAACGTTCCCGTTTTCGTCACATGCCGCCCAACCCCTGAGCTGGCCAGATCCGTACCTTTGGGTCAAAAAACGTTGATAGACATTCCAAATACTGCCGGCGATAATGAAAATGCGGAGGCATCTAGAGTTTTACACCATACGAGATGTGTAGGAACGTTTTACGCCAAAGCACATCAGAACGCGCCCTACGAGATGTGGTACAATTTGTACGATTCAGACGAAGAGTACTGTAAAGACTCATGTTTGGTTGCTGCCAGGGACAATGGATTTTATCGTTGGAATAATAACAAGAGAACATGGCATAGGATCCATGCGAATATTTGGTATTAATCATACATATATATATAGAGAGAGATTTATATCTTTGGCTTATTGTATACTCTGGATTTATTGAATGTTCTAATTTCCTCTTAAAAGATTGTAACATTTGATTAATTCAAACAAGCAATAAACGATTACATTAAAATACCTGAACTGTTTTATTTTTAGATTATAAATGTTAACTAAACAAAGCCGCAGTCTTAAATCCTTTCTATAACCATCCAAATAAATCCTCCCAGCCGCTCATAACTTAGAGTAGTAATACTTTCTACTATATTAATTGAGAAGTACAAATATGAAATTAATCTTATAAAGTGTAAAAAAATAATTGATATGTCATTGGTTTTAAGACAAATATTTAATTTTCAGTAAAGTTAAAATATATTTTTAATATTAGATTAAAAAATCTTTTAATTAATTATTAATTTTCAAAAAAATATATTTTCTCTCTCTAATTAATTATGGACAAAAATTACTAATTAATTTTTTAAAAATGTAAACCAATCAGAATCTTAAAAAGTAATATTTTATTTCTAAGTACCCAAATTATTATTTTAATAACTACATTTGGAAGATTTTGTTTAAGAATTTCAAGTATGATTCTCCTATCATCTTTCATTTCATTTACAAATTGTTTTGAATAATCATATAATACATATGATAATAAATATGTAGCTTTTTATGCATATGTTGTGATTTGAATTTTTAAAAATAAATATATATTACTCAATCTATGAAAAAAAAAGTGTGTTTTAATGTTTCACATCGGCTTGATTAAACTAAATTTATGTGGTTGATAAATTAATAAATTTTATTTGCTCACAAGGTGTGTGTCGGTCGATGCAACATTTGCCAGGTGACTGTGTCGATCGACACAAACCTTTCGGCTGGCGGCTGATACTTGTTTTTCCTGGTTGATTGTTTATTTGTTGTTTTGTTGAATGGAGACTCTCAATTGCAGATGGGAGGATTGTCTCACTGAGTATTTATGATAATACTCACACGTCTCAATTGTTATTTGTGATGCAGGTAAAGGTAAAGTGTGATCATATAATTAAGGCAATGAAGAGAAGGATGTTCTAGAGGCTTGATTGTTTGTTCGATGCTACTGTTAGGTTGCTAATATAGAACATAGTGGTCTAGAACAGTTGTTTAGGTTTCTGGTGCATTGTTCTATGACTTGGTTTATGTTATTGGCATTGCTGGATAGATGTTATTGATTTATTCATATTGGTTATTTACTTCATTAGTTTAATGTTTGGTTATTTCCGCTGTTTGGTTTGAATGTGCTTAGGTTGTTAGTGAGTATGGATCACTAGTTTAATAATATACTAACAAATGGGTCGAGTCATTTCAGTTTGGTATCAGAGCCCTTATGGTTTTAGGTACGGGTTCACCAGGTTTCTGTTGTTGATGTTTGGAGATTTTCATGCTTTGAATGATTATGTGATTTAGTCAACTGTGTGTGGCATGGAGTCCTAGAACATCCTCTTCGAGCCTTCAATGTGATTCCATGGTAAGTTGTGTTTTTGTGTATCAATAATTTCTTGCTTAGCCTTATGTTCATGGTAGTGCTGATGGTTAAAGGTGGTGCAGTTACAGGATGCGGACGTGATTGTGGACGCGGACATGGTCGTGGTAGGAGACTCGGTTGGTGCATGAGCTGGACATGGAGTTCAGTCGGCTTCGGATGTATGGGGGCCGAGCGATTGAGTCTGAGGAGGCCCAGATTAGGAGGTTCATGAGGGTCCTGCGTGATGACTTGAGGGTTCACTGCAGAGGACGAAGCTATACTTTGAGGGCGGAGCTTGTTCAGACCACAGTTGAGATTGAGGGGGATATATGGGCACATGCAGTGACGGTTAGTCCATCAGTCCAGCCGAGGAAGGCTAAGCATCCTGGAGGTTCCGGTAAGGGCGGCAAGCCTGGTGGCAGCGGTGCAGCATGGACTGCAAGCCGGAGTGAAGCCTGTGGCACTGATCGAGTAGGCGCCGTGGGTGTACACGACCGTGGAGACTGGTGGAACCAGTGTTACGGTGATCACAATTATAATTTCCGAGATTCAGACTTTGTGAATTTCAGTAGGTTCAGATTTTATGAATTGCATGTTATGAAGTGTTGGGGTTCTTAGCACATGGGATTTGTGTAGGGATCTTAATGGTGGACGGGTTTAAGTCCAACTTTATGTTTAATTCTGGAGCAACCCATTACTTTATTACCCCAGAGTGCGCTGAGAGTGCCAATATCATAGGAGATCCCGGAGAGCGAGTGGGCGTTGTCAGAGTTGCCAGAGGGAATTTCCTGAGAGTTCTTGGTCGGGCGAGGGGTATTGATATTCAGATCGCGGAAGTGTGAGGAGGGTTTTGCAAGCCTGAAGGAGATGCTGACTACTACGCCAGTGTTGGCATTGCCAGAGCAGGGGAAGCCCTATGTGGTTTATACAGATGCATCCATAGTTTGATTAGGGTGTGTGCTGATGCAGTATGGGAAGGTTATTGCATATGCTTTACGGCAGTTGCAGAAGCATGAGGACAACTATCCTACTCATGACTTCGAGAAGGCTGTTGTAGTTTTTGCCCTAAAGATTTGGAGGTCTTATCTTTCTGGTGCAAAGGTACAGGTTTTAACAGATCATAAGAACTTGAAGTATATATCCACTTACCTGAGCTGAATTTGAGGCAGAAGCGGTGGATGAAGCTGGTGGCAGATTATGATCTGGAGGTATCCTACCACCCTGGTAAGGCTAACTTGGTTGCAGATGCTCTGACTTTTGCACGGTCGGATCCATGTGCGCAAGGATGAGGAGTTGAGGCAGGAGATCCTGAGGGAGGCTCATGCGAGAATGTTCTCTATTCATTCAGGAGCGACTAAGATGTATCGTGACCTCAAGCGGTACTATCTCTGGGTTGCGATGAAGAAGGATGTAACTAGTTGGGTCGTAGGTGCGATGGCTTCCATCTAGTGAAGGCTGAGCATCATGTTTCGAGCGGCTTGCTGAAGAGTTCGTGTAATGCCCCAACCGCCACCTCTTAGTGGGCCCCATGTCCACTTCCAGTCCATGGGTCCACCTTCCTTAATGGGTCTCACGTCCTCTCACTAGACCCGTGAGCCCATCCATATATGACGGTCTGTTTGCTACGTTTTGGAGGCTTTAAAGACTTGTTACTGTCCCTAAAAATCACCACATGATCTTTCCCTGTGTTTTGTCCTCACTCACACAGTTCCGACAGTCACTTCCCGGAAGGTCACCCATCCTGAACTACTCCAGCTCAAGCATGCTTAACTGTAGAGTTCTCTCAGGACCCTTAACCGAAAAGATAAGTGCACTTAGGTGACATAGGTGGTCAAATCAATTCATTTAAACCTCACCGCAAGCCGGGGTGTCACAGTTCATCCCCACTAACAGATTGCAACGTCCTCGTTGCGCACCAAGACCATCACCCCGACGGTGTGAGCCCACTCGACTCCACACTAGTCTGGGTTCAGCTCTGATACCACTTGTAACGTTCCGACCGCCACCTCTTTCTGGGTCCCATGTCCACTCCCAGTCCATGGGACTACCTTCTTTAATGGGCCTCACGTCCTCTCACTAGGTCCGTGAGCCCATCCATATCTGATGGTCGGTTTGCTACGTCCGGGAGGCTTTAAAGACTTGTTGTTGTCCCTACAAATCACCACATGATCTTTCCTTGTGTTTAGTCCTGACTCAGATAGTCCCGACAGTCACTTCCCGGAAGGTCACCCATCCTGAAACTACTCCAGCTCAAAGACACTTAACTGTGGAGTTCTCTCAGGACCCTTGACCGAAACGATAAGTGCACTTTGGTGACATAGGTGGCCAAATCAATTATTTTAAACTTCTCTGCAAGCTGGGTGTCACAGTTTGCCCATTCCGGAGTGGAAGTGGGACATGATCACGATTTATTTCGTGGTAGGTTTGCCAGTGTCTCAGACCTATGATGCGATTTTGGTCATTGTGGTCCAGTTGACTAAGTCGGCACATTTTCTGGAAAACCGATGGAGCAACAATTTTAGCTAAGAAGTATGTGAAAGAGATAGTCAGACTGCATGGGTGATAGTGAGCATCGTGTCTGATAGGGATTCAAAGTTTACTTAGGTGTTCTGGAAGTCATTTTAGACAGAGATGGGCACCAAGGTGCATATGAGTATAGCCTACCATCCTCACGGATGAAACGTATTCTTACAAGAAATTAAAAAAAAAAAAAAAAATACTTTAATTATATATTATGTTTGACACAAACGAATATTGATTCCATAATTATAATTTTTTTTTGTCAACCATTGGGCCATAACAGGCTGACCCATTAGCCAAATCCCTACATTCGTAGGGAGCATGACTCAATCCCTGTAACATCCGTGAACCGGAATCCCGGTTTGGGATGTGCATCGATCGATGCAGTAGGAGCATCGGTCGATGCTGGCTCAATTCTCTGCGTTTTGACTTAAGTCAAACGCTGCGTTTTGGGCAAAAAGAGGAAAGAAAAACCCTTAGGGTCGTTCCTTTTGTCTCATTAGACGTGTGTGGCCGTTTTTGAGATAAAAGAGAAGGGAGAAAGAGTTCTTGAAAGTTCTTGGTGATTTCTGGAGATTTGAGGCGTTTCTTGGTGAGATCTGTAGCTGGGATCGTTGTAGGAGCTTCCTAGAGGCTTGTTCTTGTTTGTTTAAGGCTTAGATTCTTCTGTGGCAAAGGTAAGTGCATGACCATGGCTTATCTAAGCTAGAGAACTCATTAATCTTCCTGTTGTGTGTTGTTAGACGTATTAGGATGTTGCTATGGACGTTAGGAAGCTTTCTTGTGGCTTGGGATCGAGTTTTGTGGTTGTAGGAACGAAGATCCGGTGAGAAGCTTCGGGGAAATCACGGTGCTCGACGTTGCGTCGATCGATGCATAACTTGCATCGGTCGATGCAAGTGCGAGGACGGCACGTAAACTCTAGGGTTTTCGTGTTACGTCGAGCATGCGTCGGTCGATGCAGACTGGGTATCGGTCGATGCATGTGTGGTGTCGGTCGATGTTAAGTCCTGGTTTGTTATTGTCGTTTGTTGATTGTTGTGTGTTGGTTATTGATACTCTATTGCTTGTGTGTATAGCCCAGTAGATGGGAGGATTGCCTTACTGAGTGTTTATAAAATACTCATGCATTGCAATATGTGTTTGTGGTGCAGGTAAAGGCAAAGTGTGATCGTGGAATCCAGGCAATGAAGAGGAGGATGTTCTAGGGACTCGGTTTCATGTTGTCTGGCATTGCTAGGTTGCTAGAAGTTGGGTCATTAGAACATTGCTAGGTTGCTGGTTCTTTGATTCTTGATGTTTGGATATTGATTATGTTGGTATTTGGCTATATTTTATTATTGGATTATTATTGAATATTGGTGGGTTATTTCTGCTGTTTAATGTGTTTGTGGTTAGGTGGCTAGTGGGTATGGGACCACTAGCTGTAGTTTATTTTATTATATTATATTTATTATTTTATTAAAAAAAAAAAAGCGTTGGTCGTTTCATTTTGGTATCAGAGCCCTTAAGGTTCTAGGTTTGGGTTCACTAGGTTTCTGTTGTAGATGTTTGGGATTTGCATGCTTGATTGATTATGTGAGTTAGTCAATTGTGTGTGGCATGGAGTCCTAGAACATCCTCTTCGAGCCGAGTGTGTGATTCCACGGTGAGTTTATGTTTCTGTGTTATAATAGAAATTGTTTGCTTAGCCTTCTGTTCATGGTAGTGAAGATGGTTAGAGAGGATGTTGTGGCTGGTCGAGGTCGTGGACGCGGACGTGGTCGTGGACGTGGTCATGGTAGGGGCAGAGCCCCAGTGGTTAGTGAGACCGAGGACCAGAGTGTGACAGCTGAGGGTGTTGGCGAGTCGCAGGATATTCCGGGGGATTCCGTGAGTGTGGCAGGAGGGGGCGCTAGGGTTCCGGATGTGGGAGTCCCAGCGGGTGGAGTCCCTGGTGCTGACTTTGCGGCTATGCTAGCACAGGTATTGGAGCGGTTACCACCAGTGGTACCGGCTCGGGCTCAGGTAGTGCCACCAGTGGTGGCGGAGGAGCGGCAGCCAGTGGTTGCGGATGTGGGAGAGCATGGACGTTATTTGGCTATGCTCAAGGAGATGAAGGGTCTGTTCACTGAGAGGTTTATGGGTGGTACAGATCCTACTGCTGCGGATGCTTGGAGGACGAGTGTGGAACGTAACTTCCATACTCTGAGATGTCCTGTGGAGTTTTGGGTAGACATAGGGGTCTACTTTTTGGGTGGTGATGCTGAGTTGTGGTGGAGATCCGTGGTTGCTAGGAGGGTGCAGAGGGAGATGACTTGGACTGACTTCGTCTTGGAGTTCAACCGCAAGTATTTTCCTAGAGAGGCATTGGACCGGTTGGAGGTGCAGTTCCTTCAGATATCTCAGGGAACGCGTTCAGTGCGGGAGCTGGACTTGGAGTTCAGTTGACTTCTATGTTATGGGGGTCGGGCTATGGAGTCTGAGGAGGCTCAGATCATGAGGTTTTTGAGGGCTCTACGGGATGACTTGAGAGTTCACTGTAGAGGGAGGAGTTATGCTACGCGTGCAGAGCTGGTTGAGACTGCAGCAGAGATTGAGGAGGATATCCGGGCACAGTCAGTTGCGGTAGCTCCAGCAGTTCAGCCTAGTAAGGCTCAGCAGCAGGGTGGTTCTAGCAGGGGCGGTAGACATGCTCAGGGAACCAAGAGGAAGTGGGAGGCTACGCAGAAGCCGAGTGGTGTGGGTTGCTTCGGTTGTGGGAGCAAGGATCACAGGGTTGCTAGTTGTCCCAAGAGGAGTGTTCCGACGACAGGACCTCGGGTATGTTATCATTGTAGGGAGACAGGGCACATCAGGCCTTTTTGTCCCAAGTTGCAGCCGGCAGCAGTGGCAGCGTTGCAGCAGGTGCAGCCTGGAGGTCAGCATGTGGCACGGATTGAGCAGGGGCCTCGGGTTTACACGACAGTGGAGACTGGTGGAACCAGTTCCGGGGCGATCACAGGTATAATTTCTGGTACTTAATCTTTGTGAATTTTAGTAGGGTCAGATTTTATGTTTCCTGTGATAAAGTGTTAGGTTCTCAACACATGAGGTTTGTGTAGGGACCTTGTTGGTGGGCGGGTTTAAGTCTCATGTTATGTTTGATTCTGGAGCTTCGCATAGCTTCATTACTCCAGAGTGTGCAGAGTGTGCGGGGATCAGCGGGGATCCTGGAAGGCGTGCAGGAGTTGTCAGAGTTGCGGGAGGCGAGTTCCTGAGAGTGATTGGTCGAGCTAGAGGAATTGATATTCAGATCGCAGGAGAGTCATGGCCAGCGGATTTGCTTATCAGTCCAGTGGAGCTGTATGATGTTATTCTCGGGATGGATTGGATGCATCGGCATATGGTGCATTTGGATTGCTATCGGGGTAGAGTGGAGTTTGAGCGTCCAGAAGGGAAGTTGGTTTTTCAGGGTATTAGACCGACTTCGGGGAGTCTCGTGATCTCAGCCATTCAGGCTGGGAAGATGATCGAGAAGGGCCGTGAGGCTTATTTGGTTACTATATCTATGCCAGAGTCAGTGGGGAAGTCTACGGTTAGCGGTATTCTGGTAGTAGAGGAGTTTGAGGATGTGTTTCAGTCTTTGCAGGGATTACCACCATCTCGGTCGGATCCTTTTACCATTGAACTGGAACCGGGGACGACACCGTTATCCAAGGCTCCTTACAGGATGGCTCCAGCAGAGATGGCAGAGCTGAAGAAGCAGCTAGAGGATTTGCTGAGTAAGGTATTCATCCGTCCTAGTGTATCACCGTGGGGAGCGCCGGTATTGTTTGTGAAGAAGAAGGATGGGAGTTTCAGGTTGTGTATCGATTATCGGGGTTTGAACCGGGTCACTATGAAAAACAAGTATCCTCTTCCTAGGATTGATGAGTTGTTGGATCAGTTGAGGGGTGCTACTTGGTTCTCCAAGGTAGATCTGGCATCGGGTTATCATCAGATACCGATAGATGAGGCAGATGTGAGGAAGACTACTTTCAGGACGAGGTATGGGCATTATGAGTTTGTGGTGATGCCTTTCGGGTTGACTAACGCACCAGCAGCGTTTATGAGATTGATGAACAGTGTGTTTCAGGAGTTTCTGGATGTATATGTCATCATTTTCATCGACGATATCCTGGTTTATTCTAAGAGTCCTGAGGAGCATGCAGTACATTTGAGGGCAGTTATGGAGAAGCTGCGGGAGCAGAAGTTGTTTGCCAAGTTGAGCAAGTGTAGTTTCTGGCAGCGTGAGATGGGCTTTCTGGGTCACATTGTTTCTGCAGAGGGGGTTTCTGTAGATCCAAAGAAGATTCAGGCTATTAGGGATTGGCCTAGACCGCAGAATGCCACAGAGATCAGAAGTTTCCTTGGATTGGCAGGTTACTACAGGAGATTTGTGCAGGGGTTTGCAAGCAGAGCACGTCCTATGACTAAGTTGACAGGGAAGGATGTTCCTTTTGTCTGGTCAGACGAGTGTGAGGAAGGCTTTGCAAGCCTGAAGGAGATGTTGACTACTGCGCCAGTGTTGGCTTTGCCTGAGCAGGGAGAACCCTATGTGGTTTATACAGATGCATCTAGAGTTAGTTTGGGTTGTGTTCTGATGCAGCATGGGAAGGTGATTGCCTATGCTTCGCGGCAGTTGCGGGTGCATGAAGGCAACTATCCTACTCATGATTTGGAGATGGGTGCTGTAGTTTTTGCCCTGGAGATTTGGAGATCTTATCTTTATGGTGCAAAGGTACAGGTGTTCACAGATCATAAGAGCCTAAAATATATATTCACTCAGCCTGAGTTGAATTTGAGACAGAGGCAGTGGATGGAGCTCGTGGCGGATTATGATTTGGAGATAGCCTATCATCCTGGTAAGGCTAACACGGTTGCAGATGCTCTGAGTCAGAAGAGGGTAGCTTCGGCTCAGGAGCAGGAGATGGAGTCTCTGGTAGGGGAGATCAGTGCTTTGAGCTTGTGTGCTGTTTCTCCGGAACCGTTGGGGTTGGAAGCAGTAGATAGAGCAGATCTTCTGAGTAGGGTGCGGTTGGCTCAGGAGAAGGATTTGGGGCTGGTGAATGCCTCTAAGGATGTGGATTCAGAGTATCAGGTCTCAGATAATGGTACTATCTTGGTGCACGGTCGGGGTTTGTGTGCCCAAGGATGAGGAGTTGAGGCAGGAGATTCTGAGAGAGGCTCATGCGAGCAAGTTATCTATTCATCCAGGAGCGACTAAGATGTACCATGATCTCAAGAGGTACTATCATTGGGTCGGGATGAAGAAGGATGTAGCGAGTTGGGTTTCGAGGTGTGATGTGTGTCAGCTAGTGAAGGCTGAGCATCAGGTTCCTGGCGGGTTACTGAAGAGTTTACCCATTCCTGAGTGGAAGTGGGATATGATCACCTTGGATTTTGTGGTAGGATTGCCAGTGTCACGGACTTTTGATGCTATTTGGGTCATTGTGGACCGGTTGACTAAGTCAGCACATTTTCTGGCCATTAAGAAGACTGATGGAGCAGCGGTCTTGGCTAAGAAGTATGTTAGGGAGATAGTCAGATTGCACGGGGTGCCAGCGAGCATTGTGTCTGACAGAGATTCTAAGTTCACTTCGGTGTTCTGGAAGGCATTTCAGGCAGAGATGGGCACTAAGGTGCATATGAGTACAGCTTATCATCCCCAGACAGATGGACAGTCTGAGAGGACGATCCAGACGCTGGAGGATTTGTTGAGGATGTGTGTGTTGGATTGGGGTGGCCATTGGGCAGATCACCTGAACCTGATAGAGTTTGCTTACAACAACAGTTATCAGGCGAGTATTAAGATGGCTCCTTATGAGGCTTTGTTTGGGAGGACATGTCGTACACCATTATGCTGGACTCAGGTGGGGGAGAGGAGCATGTTTGGTGCTAGTTTTGTTCAGGAGACCTCAGAGAAGATTCGGGTTCTCAAGCTGAACATGAAGGAGGCTCAGGATAGGCAGAGGAGTTATGTGGATAGGAGGAGGAGAGATCTTGAGTTTCAGGTAGGAGACAGAGTGTACCTCAAGATAGCCATGTTGCGGGGTCCGAACAGGTCATTGTCAGAGACTAAGTTGAGTCCGAGGTATATGGGTCCATTCAGAGTGATTGAGCGGGTTGGACCAGTGGCATATAGATTGGAGTTACCTGAGGTGATGCGTGCATTCCATAAGGTTTTCCATGTGTCTATGTTGCGGAAGTGTCTCCGTGAGGGAGAGGAGGTGTTGGCTAAGATTCCTGAGGATCTTCAGCCTAACATGACATTGGAGGCGAGACCAGTGAGGGTTCTCGAGAGGAGGATCAAGGAACTTTGGAAGAAGAAGATTCCTTTGATGAGAGTCCTGTGGGACTGTGATGGTATTGAGGAGCAGACTTGGGAGCCTGAGGCAAAGATGAAGGCAAGGTTCAAGAAGTGGTATGAGAAGCAAGCCGCGACTTGAGCTTGTTTAGCCGGGTCCCATCTATAATCCGTGGCTGGAGCGGGAATGGAGTATTCCAGCCCATCTCTCTTGTTACTCGGTCGCTTGGGGTGGTTGGTTGTGCGACTCAGTAACAAGATGAGGTGGTGTTTGGGATACAAAGTTTCCGTGAGGCGGGGTTTTGGAAGAAAGTTCCTGGATTAGAAGTTTCCAAAACTGGGAAGTTTCCAAAAAAAATGGAAAGTGCTAAATATGGAAAGTTTTATGTGAGTTAGAATTTGTCCATTTTAGCGGTGGAGAGCCTTAAAGGGGGCTTGTGTGTGGCCTTAGTGGCGGACTTTTGAGTCAGTGTGCCGTGTGTGGCGGTCTTTTTGGACAGTGTGTGGTCTTTGTGACGGGCTTTTTAGCCAGAGTGTCTTTGTGACGGTCCTCTTTAGGACATTTGTGTGGCCTTGGTGGCGGTCCTTTTTAGGACATTTGTTTGGCCTTTGTGGCGGGCTGTTTAGCCAGAGTGTCTTTGTGACGGTCCTTCGGGACAGATGGCCTTTGTGGCGGGCTTTTTAGCCAGAGTGTCTTTGTGACGGTCCTTCGGGACAGATGGTCTTTGTGATGGTCCTTCGGGACAGATGGTCTTTGTGGCGGGCTGTTTAGCCAGAGTGTCTTTGTGACGGTCCTCTTTAGGACATTTGTTTGGCCTTGGTGGCGGTCCTCTTTAGGACATTTTGTTTGGCCTTTGTGGCGGCCCTTGTGGCAGATATATGATCCTTGTGTGGTCATGAGTTATTCCAGTGAGAGGATATGTGGTTAGTAGGACATTGAGATGTTTTACGCGAGCCACGGGAAGGAAACCTGGATAGGGATAGGACTCAGACGTGTTCAGAATCGTTTGCTCGCGACTCTCGGGGGACATAGGTTCTCCTAGTACTGCCATATTCAGAGACTTTGTGGCTTGAGAGTATGGTCGGTATATCGACTTCGGATGACGATCCGGGGGCGCGCTGTAGGGTGGCAACCCGAGAGACGAGTTGGATTTTTCCTTATATATTATGGCATGCGGGTCTAGGCCCGATGAGGAGCCAACATTTGGCATGCAGACTTAGGTCTGATGAGGAGCCAATAAGAACTCAAGGTTTAGGCCTATGAGTAAAGGAAAGTCCAAAAGTCAAGAGCAAATGACACCTGGAGCGTGAGTCTATCGCCTAGAGGTGACCTTCTGTAGATCAGTCGGAGGAGTGCGGGCCGTGGAGACGGTGGCACGGGAGTCCTTGGCTGACGGTTGTTTTTGGATTCGAGGACGAATCCAGTTTGGTGGGGGAGAATTGTAACATCCGTGAACCGGAATCCCGGTTTGGGATGTGCATCGATCGATGCAGTAGGAGCATCGGTCGATGCTGGCTCAATTCTCTGCGTTTTGACTTAAGTCAAACGCTACGTTTTGGGCAAAAAGAGGAAAGAAAAACCCTTAGGGTCGTTCCTTTTGTCTCATTAGACGTGTGTGGCCGTTTTTGAGATAAAAGAGAAGGGAGAAAGAGTTCTTGAAAGTTCCTGGTGATTTCTGGAGATTTGAGGCGTTTCTTGGTGAGATAGTAGCTGGGATCGTTGTAGGAGCTTCCTAGAGGCTTGTTCTTGTTTGTTTAAGGCTTAGATTCTTCTGTGGCAAAGGTAAGTGCATGACCATGGCTTATCTAAGCTAGTGAACTCATTAATCTTCCTGTTGTGTGTTGTTAGACGTATTAGGATGTTGCTATGGACGTTAGGAAGCTTTCTTGTGGCTTGGGATCGAGTTTTGTGGTTGTAGGAACGAAGATCCGGGGAGAAGCTTCGGGGAAATCACGGTGCTCGACGTTGCGTCGATCGATGCATAACTTGCATCGGTCGATGCAAGTGCGAGGACGGCGCGTAAACTCTAGGGTTTTCGTGTTACGTCGAGCATGCGTCGGTCGATGCAGACTGTGTATCGGTCGATGCAAGTTACACTTGCATCGGTCGATGCAGGTTCTGTGTCGATCGATGCTTCCCCATTTGGCATTGGTCGATGCATGTGTGGTGTCGGTCGATGCTAAGTCCTGGTTTGTTATTGTCGTTTGTTGATTGTTGTGTGTTGGTTATTGATACTCTATTGCTTGTGTGTATAGCCCAGTAGATGGGAGGATTGCCTTACTGAGTGTTTATAAAATACTCATGCATTGCAATATGTGTTTGTGGTGCAGGTAAAGGCAAAGTGTGATCGTGGAATCCAGGCAATGAAGAGGAGGATGTTCTAGGGACTCGGTTTCATGTTGTCTGGCATTGCTAGGTTGCTAGAAGTTGGGTCATTAGAACATTGCTAGGTTGCTGGTTCTTTGATTATTGATGTTTGGATATTGATTATGTTGGTATTTGGCTATATTTTATTATTGGATTATTATTAAATATTGGTGGGTTATTTCCGCTATTGAATGTGTTTGTGGTTAGGTGGCTAGTGGGTATGGGACCACTAGCTGTAGTTTATTTTATTATATTATATTTATTATTTTATTAAAAAAAAGGTTGGTCGTTTCAATCCCTAGTGTATCCATAATTATAATTTTATTCATAATAATTTTATTTACACCGAATTATTCCGCACATAGTGTGGATTGATACCTATTATATTGTATTAAATACACAACTAAAATAATTTTTAATTTATAATTTGTATTTAATATTCTATATAAGTTACAGTTTGACTCTCTTTAAAATATATGAACTAAAAGAAAATATATAAAAATAATGGTATCATAATATAATTGTTTTTATCATCCCATGAAATAACATAAAACAATAGTTTCAAAAAAATAATTTATTGTTAAATATACCTATTTATTTTAAAATGATTGGATTTAGAAATAAATATAGAAAGAAAAAATGTTAATGTTGTCCTATATATGATAGTAATTAAAATTTCTTGGTAACATATAATTTGATCAGTCTTACGTCTTTATCGTCGCCACATGAATAATTTTTCTTATTTGTCTTACATCATTCTCTAGAATTGGTTAATAACAATGATGCATGTATTCATCAAAAGTGAATTACAAAAATATATTTCATATAGTTTCCTAAGTTCACAATTGACTATTGCACGTGTGGTTTTAATAGTATAAAAGTGTATCGGAGTCTCAAGGTTAAGGAACCTGAGATGCCCTTTTAGTTTTTCTTTTGTTTCTTCTAACGCGGTAAAACGGAGATGTTTTAAACGGACATTGAAAATGTATTGTCCTGTGATCACCGTTGTATGCTTATCTATAGAACTTAATAACTCTCGAAAGGATTTTTTTTTTGTGTGTGTTTTTGTAGTCGTGTGTGTGTGGAGAGAGATTTGAGTAAACGTTAGGGTTTTGTTTTCTTACAATGTAAGTCACATTATTATGATATAAACTACTCTTAAAGCATAACCTTTTCTGATCTCTCTCTCTCTCTCTACTGCAACAACACGGAAGATTTACTAATCAAGACTGTCTCTCTAATCTATATAATAATAACAAACCGAAATAAATACGGAGAACAGTTGTGTTTTTTTAATCGTACCTTTTGGATATTTTTTGAAAAGTTATGATGGGAACATTAAAACGGTTATTTATGAAAAGTTACAACTGTTCACTGTAAAATTGTGTCGATTGGAACATTCGTATCTTTTCAAATCAATTGATTGGAACATTCGTATCTTTTCAAATCAAACACATTTGTCTTTTTGAACTGTTTTCATTTTTTTGCCATGACACAAAATCAATTAAAATTTCAATCTCAACTGTTTGTACATTTTTCTAAATTATTTTCTAGCAATCATTCTTTTAAAAATCAAGAAATTCCTCTAATTCTTGATTTAACAAAAGATTTTTGGAATAATGAATATATCTCGAATAAATGCCACCAAAGGTTGTGTTTTTTCAATCGTACCTTTTGGATAATCTTCCAAAAAAATTATAGAAAATTAAAATTATGTGTTTAACAAAAAGTTGTGATTGTTCATTGTAACAGTTTTTTTGTAAAGTTGCAACTGTTCATTGTAGATTTGTGTCTATTCAAATATTTGTATCTTTTGATATCTATATATTTGTCTGTTTGAACTGTTTTTTTTGCCATGATACAAAATAATATAAAAATTCAATCTCAACGGTTTTTACAGCTCTCTAAATTATTCTCTAGCATTCATTCTTTTAAAAGTAAGAAATTCCTCCAAGTTTTTATTTAACAAAAAAAATTTGGAATGATTAATCTAATTTACAATTTTTAGTTCATTTTATATAAAAAAAATAATAAAAGTACCTATATATAATAGCAATCCAAATAAATGCCACCAAAAGTTGTATTTTTTCAATCGTACTTTTTGGATAATTTTCCAAAAAAATCTGTAGAAAAATTAAATTGTGTGTTTTACACAAAGTTGGGATTGTTCATTATTAACGGGTTTTTTGTAAAGTTGAAACTGTTCATTGTAGAGTTGTGTCTATTCAAATATTTATATTTTTTGAAATTTATATATTTGTCTGTTTGAACTGTTTTTATTTTTTTGTAATGATACAAAATAATATAAAATTTCAATCTCCATGGTTTTTACAGCTCTCTAAATTATTCTCTAGTATTCTTTTAAAAGTAAAGAGATTCCTCCAATTCTTGATTTAACAAAATATTTTTGGAATGATGAATCTAATTTACAACTTTTAGTTAATTTTATACCTAGAGTCTTTTTCCAAGAGTTAGATGGATTATATAATGAGTTTTTGGATTTGACTTTTGAATATGGTAATAAAGATGTCTTCTATTTAAAAGTAGTTTATATGAGTTTGTAGGTATAATCAAGTGCAGACAAAACAGCTGCGATTTTTGTAGTACCTTTTCGTAAAAAAATGTTTTGAATTGTTTTTTTAATTCAAACGGTTGTATCTGTTCAGTGTAGAGTTGTGTCTTTTCACTATATTTTATTTATATTTTTACATTACAACTTTTTGTTCTAATAGGTGTGTCTATTTAAATAGTCATGCTTTTTGAACTCTCTTTATATTTGTCTCTTCATCACTAACTAACAAGTTCGTTGAAACAAATTTTTCATTTTATGTTGAGTCTAGATAATTGAATATATTCTATAATCTAACTAAAATTTTAGAAAAGATTATAGCAATAGAAAAAATTTATACAACTTAATATTGAATTTACAATTGTGTCTATTTATCTTAACTTTCCGTAAAAAAAATATTTTAATATTTAAAATAATAATAACAATCTGAATAAATGAGAACAACAATTTCGACTTTTCGTAGTACTTTTTGTAAAAAAGTTGGTTTTATTTGTTCTTTTTAAAAAACTCAAACATTTGTATTTGTTCATTGTAAAGTTATGTTTTTTACTATATTTTATTCATATTTTTTCATTACAACTTTCGTCCTAATAGGTGTGTCTATTTAAATAGTCATATCTTTTGAACTCTCTATATATTTGTCTCTTCATCAATAACTAACAAATCATTATTCGTTGAAAGAAATTTTTCATTTTAGGTTAAATCTAAATAATTTTAATATTATTATCTAATATTCAATGTTATTCTATCATTTAACTAAAATTTTAGAAATGATTATAGTTATTTAATAGAAAATTACATTACTCATTATAACCATTAGTTCAATATTGTCAGTAAAGATCACTTTGTCATGATGATTTTTTTTAATTGTACCTCTTGACCATAATTCTTCACAAAAAGATATTATATTTATAATACTTTAAACAATATGTTTTGCAAAGTTGCGTCTATTCTACATAATATTTTTTGTTATAAGTTTTCATTTTGATGATTGTGTTTTTAGTAACAGTTTATGTACTCAAACTATTCTATTACATTCAAATAATTTCATAACTAGATAATGATCCGCGCTCTGGTAGCGCGGGAAATTTTTTTATTTTGTTATTTGTTTTTTTTTGGTCAGATTATGATTATGTTATATCATTCATTTACATTTTATATAATATAGTACTATATGGTGAATTTTGAGTCATATTAAACTACTAATAAGTAGGCTTGGAAACTAATACCATTACCCATATTTGACTCGTTATTCGGCTCGTATCCGTCCCAAAAAAAGGTACCCGCAGCTTTAGGATCGAGTGAAGGATATTACAATTATATTATTTGTGAGTAAGGATCGAGTATCGGATATTAATTTAATTTTTGATACTCGTACCGTTACCTGTCTCATTACCCGTTTTGTTACGCGATCCGTAAATACCCGTTAATCTGTAACATTTGATTATATTTCCGGATTCGATTTCTTCTAATAATCTGTAACATTTGATTATATCAACCCCTTAACGATTATTACTTTTAACTATTTGAAGTTGTTTCGTATTTAAATAAGTTTTAAACTTTCATCAAACATCCCCCAACCTCGAACTTTTTTAATTTAGATAAATCCTTACAGCCGCTCACAACTTGGGTAAGTCATCTAGTATTGTTTATATTGTTTTATAAATCAAATTTGTAAGTTTTGTCAATCTTGAAATAAAACGTTTAACGACAAAAAGAATGGTTTTACATATTTTAGTTGATTTGACCCCAAAACAAAAAACCAAGTAAACCATCATGCCACATGTGTAATGTGTTGTGTTACTTTTATGACAAAAGTTTTCTCTCAACATAGAGAAGATGTAATTGTTCCGTCCACCTTCATTGACTCATCGGCCTAATATTCTGTCATCGTCACTCACCAAATTATCCCATAACTGGCCACGTCAATTTTACAAGGGTTAATTAAATAAATACTACAATTCTAAAAGTTATTTAAAAGAATAGTACAACAACTTTTTTAATAGTAAAATACTATGGGGTTCACTTTTTTAGAGTAAAGAGACAAAATCATTCTTTTCTTATTTTAGTGTAATATAGAAAGAATGAAAGATTAGGTGAAATTTTTTAAATAACATGTAATATTTCTATTTTATATCTCATTTATGAACTCAAACCGACATATAATTTCGTTCTAATTGTAATATCTAAACCCTAACCATCTCATTTGTGAACCCAAACCGATATATAATTTCATTCTAATTGTATAATCTAAACCTTAACCATCTAATTTGTGAACCCAAACCGACATATAGTTTCGTTCTAATTGTAAAATCTAAACCCTAACCATCTCATTTGTGAACCCAAACCGACATATAATTTCGTTCTAATTGTAAAATCTAAACTCTAACCATCTTATTTGTGAACCCAAACCGACATATAATTTTCTTCTAATTGTAAAATCTAAACCCTAACAATCTCATTTGTGAATCCAAACCGACATATAATTTCGTTCTAATTGTAAAATTTAAATCCTAACTATTTCATTTCTGAACCCAAACTGACATATAATTTCGTTCAAAAAACAAAAATGACATGATATTTAAACAAACAACATGTAATATATGTAATGGGTATAAAAGTAATTGTATATGAGGAGAGAGAATAGACTGTGGGCCCTATGGTAGTTTGTTAAATCTAGATATACATTTTTGAAGTACATTTTGGGTTTTACCCTTTTAATTTTACTTATTTACAATATTGATCCTAAAAAAATTGCACAAAAAAACTATAACTAAAACCGAAAATTCCTAAAATATCTTTACAACAATATTCTGTTTTCCTTTAATATTTTTTTCTTAAATCGAAATTATCATATTAAGAACCAAAATCCTAAACTTCCCTAAAACAATGGTAACAATTATTCATTTGTTGTAAAACACTTAGTGGACTTCATCGACCGGCCCGTCTATCGTCCTTGTTATGTGTCTCGGCCACAAAGGCCCATTAGTCCATTAGCTTAAGTCTTATGTCGGTCTATTGTAAACACTAGAGATATGTAACCTCATTCATTCGATTATCAATAAGAACAAGGAATTTCTCCCTAAACTCTCTAGTTTCACAACACGTTATCAGCACGATAGCCTCTAACCCTAAAACCCTAAGGCAGCCGCCGATTCTCTTCTCTCTTCCAAAACCATAAACCGCCTTTGTTCTTCCTCCTTCTTCGAGACTTATATCCTTTGTCTCGAAGCTCTCTTGCTGATTCACGAGCATCCTTAGCTCGTGATCAAGTTCTTCTCAAAACCCTATCGAGGTTCGTGTTTGCGGTTCGGGGGTGAGTTCGTCTGCGAGCAGTACAAGGAAGCTGTTCGCGGGAAGCTGTTCGTGGTTCGTGGAAGCTGTTCGAGGTTCGAGGTTTGTGAGATATCTGAGGTCTTTAGCTCCCAGATCAATCCAGTTAGAATCCTTGTGGTGTTAAGGTAAACAAAATCGAAACCCTCTTAAAACCATAACTCGAACTCGAACCTTAAAACTATCGAACCCTAAAACATCCAAGTACACAATCTAACAAAGTTTAAATTCCCTAAATCCTAAAACTTAAAATCGGTTGTTAGGTTGTTAGATTGTTTGTAAAATTGCACCAAACTTTGTCAAGCTTAAAACTGAATTGATTGATTATAGTTGCTTGAATTGATTGTTGTATAAGAACCTAGATATTGATCAGACTGTTCTAGGATATTTAAAACTTGGATTATTCATGCATCATAATTAAAATTGAACATGTATAGGATGTTATAGAATCGGCTGCATGAATTCATCTTTAGGATTCCTTAAAACTCGAAAATTAATCTTGTGTTCTAGGATTGAAAATTCCGATTGAGATTTAAAACTTTTGTTAAAATTCCATAAACATTAAAACATGAAATCGGAAACTAAAACATAGATTAGGATAAGTTCCTAATTAATTATGGTAATTATCTAAAACTCTTAAGAAAATAATTACTTAATCCTAGACTAAATAGGAAAACTTAAGAAAAGGAAATCCTATCTAGAAAGTAAGGAAAACATTGCATGCATCATCTATTTGATTTTGTTGTCTTGCATGCATGAATTTAAACCACAAAAATCTATAAGAAGCAAGGCATGTTTCGGTCTTAAATACCGCATGGCCTAAGGTGGTTCGGTCTCAAATACCGCATGACCTGAATTAATGTTGCATGGCTCGATCTCAAATATTGCATGCTAACTATCGGTTGTCTATCTTTTATGCAGATGGCAAACCTCAAGAGCCTAGACTATCCTATCTTGCAAGCTTCTGGAAATAACTACTTGCAATGGGCAAAAGACACCGAGATCCATCTGAAATCAAATGGCTTGCACGAGTGCATCGATGAGGAATTTGATTGCACTGAAAAGAAAAAGAATAAGTGTCTCCAGCATATGCATCATCACATTGCTGAGTGTCTCAAAAGTCAGTATCTCTTCATCGAAGATCCTCTCGCCCTTTGGACACAGCTTAAACGCCGATACGGGCACCAAAAGACGGTGCTCCTTCCAAAGGCCGAGTTTGATTGGAAGAACCTAAGGATCCATGATTACAAATCCGTGGAGGAGTATAACTCTGAGCTTTTTAGGATTGTCTCACTCCTTAGGTTGTGTGGAAAAGAGGTGACTGAGAAGGAGCTGGTAGAAAAGAAATTGTCTACCTTCAGCCCTAATAACAGAGTTCTTCAGCAACAATATCGGCATCAAGGTTTTGCTGACTATGGGGAACTCATTGAGTGTTTACTGCTAGCTGAGCAGAACGATGAGTTGTTGCTGATGAACAGTGCTATGAGACCTCCTGGTACAGCCCCATTACCAGAAGCACACAAGGTTGATTTGGGAAAGAAAAATGCAGTAGAGCCTAAAGAGCTTAAAGAGCCTAATACGACCAACTACGTCCACAGAGAAAGACACTACGGCCGTGGCCGTGGTGGCAGAGGACGTGGTGGTCATGGAGGCCAGGCTGGCCGAGGAGGCCGCGGACGTGGTGGTAAGGCCAAATCGACTTGCCACCGATGTGGTATGTCAAACCACTGGGCCAAGAACTGCAGAACTCCCAAACATCTCATTGATGCATATCAAGAAGTTTTGAAGAAGAATCCAGAAGCCAACTATGTGCATATCGATGATGAAGGAGACTTCGATCATGAGAAGGATGACTTACTTGACTATGAGACTTCCGATTGCCTTAAGAGTGATGACTGAATTTTGATTTTTATTTTGGTTTAATTCTATGCTTTTATGCTTTGATTTCTTTCTATGTATTGGATAATTTACTTTGATTTAAATGCAATGGATTTTATTTTATATGATTGTCTTGTTAAAACACAATATTATTGTCCTATTTATAGAAATGGCTGAGGACATGAGTGAACTAGTGGTGGACAGTGGATCCAGCCACACTATACTAAAAGACAAAAGATATTTCATAAATCTTATAATGAAAAGTGCCAATGTTAGTACAATTGCGGGTATAGCAAATTTGATAGAAGGCTACGGCCAGGCTCACATATTGTTGCCTAACGGCACACACATTGAATTAAGTGATGCCTTATTCTCACCCAGCTCTAAGAGAAGCTTATTGAGCTTTAAAGATATAAGACTAAATGGTTATCATGTTGAAACCAAGGGTGAAGGAACTAAAGAATTCCTATACATTACAGAAATTGTAAAAGGACAAAAGAAGGTCCTAGAGACTATACCTGCACTAGCCACTGGTTTATACCATGCTAAGATTAACATGATAGAAGCTAACTTGGCAAAGCACAAAATGTTCAATGAACAATTCACTCTATGGCATGACCGGCTTGGCCATCCGGGTTCGAACATGATGCGTAAATTGATTAAGAGTTCGAATGGGCACAATCTTAAAGAGAGAAAAGTTTTCCCTAAAAATCTCACTTGTGTAGCATGTGCACAAGGGAAACTTATCATAAGACCATCACCAGTAAAAGTCACAAAAGAGACTTTAAACTTTCTGGAAAGGATACAAGGTGATATATGTGGACCAATACACCCACCATGTGGGACTTTCAGATATTTTATGGTTATGATCGATGCATCAACCAGATGGTCTCACGTTTGCTTGTTATCCACAAGGAACCTAGCATTTGCTAGGCTGTTAGCTCAAATCATAAGATTAAGAGCACATTTTTCGGACTTTTCACTTAAGACTATACGTCTAGACAATGCTGGTGAATTTACATCCCAAGCGTTTAATGATTACTGTATGTCCATAGGGGTGAGTGTGGAACATCCTGTGGCACATGTCCATACACAAAACGGATTAGCTGAATCCTTCATTAAACGAATACAATTGATAGCTCGACCATTGTTAATGGGATCGAAGCTTCCTGTGTCGGCTTGGGGACACGCGGTCTTACATGCAGCAGAGCTCATACGCATCAGGCCATCTAGTGAACACAAATATTCACCATCCCAACTATTATCGGGTCAAGAGCCAGACTTGTCCCATCTCAAAACGTTTGGTTGTGTCGTTTACACACCTATTGCTCCACCATAGAGAACTAAGATGGGACCTCAAAGGAGGATGGGAATATATGTTGGATATGAGTCTCCCACCATTATAAGGTATCTTGAGCCATTAACAGGAGATTTATTTAAGGCCAGATACGCGGACTGTCAATTCGTTAAGTCCGAGTTCCCTATGTTAGGTGGTGAGACTAGCAAGCTGGTCAAGGAATTAACATGGAATCAAACATCCTTAAATTGGCAAGATCCTCGAACTCTAGCATGTGATGCAGAGGTTCAAAAGATTATTCATTTACAGCAGCTAGCTAATCAATTGCCAGATTCCTTTGCTGACCCAAAGAGAGTAACAAAATCGTACATACCAGCTTGCAATGCACCAGTACGTATTGATGTTCAGAAGGAACACAATAATCAAGTTGCTACAGAGTCTAAACCACGTTTGAAACAAGGTAGACCATTAGGTTCCAAAGATAAGAATCCTCGGAAATATAAAGGTGCAAAACAGACCGAGGTTCAAGGAATTATAGAAAGAACAGACATTGCCGCGGAAACTCCTAAGGTACAAAGTGAAGTTCAGGACGCTGAACCTCAAGAACCTAAAGGGATTGATAACAATGAGATATCAATCAATTATATAATGTCTAGAATACAATGGAACCGAAAAGATGTCAACATTGATGATATATTTGCATACAAGGTAGCACTTGAGATAAATGAGGATCATGAACCCACATCTATATTAGAGTGTACTCAAAGCAAAGATTGGCTTAAATAGAAAGAAGCTATTGATGTGGAGTTAAACTCTTTGAAGAAGAGAAGTGTGTTTGGTCCGATCTTAAAGACAACACCTGAAATTAAACCAGCTGGACATAAGTGGGTCTTTGTAAGGAAGAGAAATGAAAACAATGAAATTGTGAGATACAAAGCACGGCTTGTAGCACAAGGATTCTCTCAATGACCAGGAATAGATTATGAGGAGACATACTCCCCTGTGATGGATGCAACGACTTTTAGATATCTAATAAGTCTGGCCATAAGAGAAAACTGGATTTGCGGTTAATGGATGTTGTAACTGCATACTTATATGGTCCACTGGATAATAAAATTTATATGAGATTACCAGAGGGTATTGAACTCAAAGATAAGAGTGGTTCTCGAGACCAGTACTGCATAAGGCTAGACAAATCGCTTTATGGACTGAAACAGAGTGGTCGAATGTGGTATAACCGACTAAGTGAATATTTGGCTAAGGAAGGCTATAAGAATGACCCAATCAGTCCATGTATATTCATAAAGAAGTTTGCAAACAAATGATTTTTGATAATAGCAGTCTATGTGGATGATTTAAACATCCTTGGAACCTCTGGGGAAATCGCCCAAACTGTAGAATATCTCAAGAAATAATTCGAGATGAAAGACCTAGGCAAGACAAAATTCTGTTTGGGATTGCAGCTTGAGTACAGGAACAATGGGATCCTTGTGCATCAAAAGGCATATACAGAAAAGGTACTCAAGAGGTTTAATATGGAGCAAGCTCACTCATTGACTAGCCCAATGGTTGTGAGAAGTGTTGAAGTGGATAAAGATCCATTTGCTCGTAAGAAGGACAATGAAGAAGTTATTGGTCCTGAAGTGCCTTACCTCAGTGCTATAGGAGCGTTAATGTTCTTGGCTAGCCACACTAGACCAGACATATGCTTTGCCGTGAACCTCCTAGCAAAATATAGTTCTTGTCCGACTATAAGGCACTGGAATGGTATTAAACATGTTCTGCGTTACCTACAGGGAACGACAGACTTTGGTTTATATTATACTAACTATAACAAAGAAGGTTTAGTTGGTTTTGCTGATGCAGGTTATCTATCTGATCCACACAATGGTAAGTCACAAACAGGTTATGTGTTTACGCACGGTGGTACTGCGATCTCTTGGCGTTCCATGAAACAAACTCTTGTGGCCTACGCGGAGATCTTAGCCATACATGAAGTCATCCGTGAGTGTGTTTGGTTGCGGTCCATGACTCAGCATATTCGGACAGACAGTGGCATGGACGAAGACAAGGGAGCAACAGTCATCTATGAAGACAATACAGCCTGCATCGCACAGCTCAAGGAAGGTTACATCAAGGGAGATCGGACGAAGCACATACTGCCAAAGTTCTTCTTCACACATGAACTACAAAAGGCCGGAGAAGTTCAAGTGGTGCAAGTTCAATCATGCGACAACTCAGCCGATCTCTTCACCAAGGCACTACCGACAACAACATTCAAGAAGCTCACGCACCAGATTGGAATGCGGAGGCTTAAGGACTTAGAGTGATGTTTGGAACAGGGGGAGCAATGTGTGTTGTACTCTTTTTCCTTCACCAAGGTTTTGTCCCAATGAGTTTTCCTGGTAAGGTTTTAATGAGGCAGCATCCCCTAAGCACATTGCATCGATCCCATCTAACATAGGCAAGGTCATATCGTCCAAGGAGAAGTGTTGTAAAACACTTAGTGGACTTCATCGACCGGCCCGTCTATTGTCCTTGTTATGTGTCTCGGCCACAAAGGCCCATTAGTCCATTAGCTTAAGTCTTATATCGGTCTATTGTAAACACTATATATATGTAACCTCATTCATTCGATTATCAATAAGAACAAGAGATTTCTCCTTAAACTCTCTAGTTTCACAACATCATTCTACTTGTAAATCCTAAATGAAACCAATCTTTGGATCATTGAATCAAAAATTAAATCAACAATCCATTAAAATAGGAAACAATATCTAAGTAACAAATTTGAACTTTTAATGCTATCACTAACAATAAATATGGTATTAAAACATACAAAACTAAATGGAAACTAAATTAAATATTAAATTTCTAATCATGATTTTCAAGATTTCTAACTTGCTCACCAAAATTTATTCTCCTAACCATGACTACCTCTATGAATAACCTGTAAATGGAACAACTATTATTATCATTGTAGCAATACAGAGTTCATGTTTTCTTATCATTAAAGCATTTTCTTTCTCTCAGTTTTTTTTTTTTAATTGTACAGTTTGTTTTAAATATATGTTTACTATATGTGAACAAGATAATGAATATAAAAATAGAGAAGCATTAGTTTTTTGGGTTTTTTATTATGCTTATGTTTCTTTTTATCATTCTCATTGATTATATTCGATTTAATTCTTTTTTGTTTTATGTAATAATTATACTAATTCTTAATTTTTTTTTGGTAAGATTAATGGATTATAATTCTTAATTCTTCCAAAAATAATTAATAATGTATAACTGTTATATGACATAAGAAATACTACCAGAAAAATAAAATATAATTTTATTTTTAATTATAAAAATATATCCCTGCGGTGTACCGCAGGTTAAATCCTAATACTTTTCATTTTTGTGGTATCTATTTGTGGTATCTATTGCATATACTCATTTTACAATCGGTACAATATATAAACGAATAAATTTATCAATCAATATATATGATGAGTAATAAATTTACCGATAGTTATATTGCTCAATATCGGCAACAGTTATATTTCACTTCTCTCATTTATCAGTTTCTCCAAAACATGTACGTAATCATAATTCGGTTTACTAGCAACACTTTTAGAATCGGAAACTAAACCGGAAAAAAAAACACAGCACTCTCGGTCATTGTTTTCTTGATTAGGGAAGACTTTAGGTTGAAAGAAATTACTATGAAAAGAAAATTCGTTAACAATAGGTAAATGATGATTACATGTATTTGTGATGCATGGTATTTCAATTGTAATATTACACAATACACTGGGATTGCCTTATGTCCTCATCACTTTCAAAAGTTGTTCGGATCAATCAAGAATTGCATTTAAAAAGAGTCATTGGAATCAGTTAGGATCTAACTTTAGCGAGCCTAGCTCGAATCTCCTCCAATTCTTCCTCATCATCAACACCCTCTGCAATTGCCTCTTCCTGCAGAAAAAAAAAAAAAAAAAAACAGAACTCTTCTTTCAGAACCTAATCTTACAGGAGTTGGAAAGTATCAAACTTGTTTTCATCTTCTTGTAATCATTAATGTTGGATGGGAGGTTACCTCGCGAGAAGTGCTCGCCTTCTGTGCAGGTACCTTAATCCTTTCCTTCCTAACAGCTTCTGGGAGTTCTGCAGCGGTTTCTCCAGCTATTGCTGTCAATACTTTGTCAACCTCTTCATCAATCTCTTCTTCCATATCCTCTGAATCTAGAGCATTGTCAATTGCCTCATTCACAAACTCTTCAATAACTCCAGCCTGCACATACCAAAGTAGCAAAACGATATATGTACACTCAGGATTACTAACTGTGAACTCAGCTCCAAATCTTCAAACAGAGAAAGGAGAATGATACTTAAAAGGCGTACCTTAGTCATCTCTTTGCTGAACTCCTGCATCGTTGCAGCCATTTGTGGAGCTTTCATGAGATTATTAACAAGCTTCATAACCTCTGCACTCTTCGACAAATGCCCAACTGTTCGAGCAATCGCTGCAAATTTCCAATGACAGAATGAAGAAGCTTAAGAATCTCACATAACAAAACCAAGTAATGAATATAAAAGCTTCATCTTTATCTTTAACATACCAACACTCTCTCCAAGGTGCATTGATATTGAATTCATCTGCGCCTTATTTTCATATAGCCGGTTCACTGTTCTTCTAGAACCCACAATTTCCTTAGCAAGTGCCTACATAACAACCACACATACTCAAATCATAAGAACAGAGCCAAAGATTCCACAAACAAAACAAAAGGCAGAGACTTTATTCCAAATTGGGTTATACCTTAGCTGAGACCATATCATTACGCTTTGCAGCTTCTTTAATAGCTTTCTGTACATTCCTCTCTTCTTTTTGTATATCTGAATGATTCAAACCCAACCCCAGATTATCAAAATCGACAACTTTACAATCAAAAGTAATCAAAGTCCAACTTATAAATCATCAGATCACAATCCGATTCATCTAATCAAATCTAAAGCAGTATCTAATTCAACAAGATTCATCCAATTTTCAAAATTACAAAAAAAAACCCTAATTTACTCAAACAAAAGGGGGATTTGAATAAAACCTCGGATTTGGCGTTCGATGTTACGACACTCCTGTCGTAATTTGCGTTGCCAATCACGTAAGAGTTGTTTGGGATCAGGCTTTGGCTTTATGATGTTCATCACTCTCTCCATTATTGCGTCTTCTTTGTTTTTTTTTTTTAACCTTTTCTCTTGTTCTTCAAACTTTAGGAGATGAATATATGCGTCTGGCAGACCAAAACTATTCAACTAAACAAAGACATCAACAACCTGATCGAATTAGGAATTTTTAAGACCGAACCGAACTTAAACAATCAGACCGAACTTAAATAAAGTAAATTTTATACAAACAAGATTATCTTGTATATATATCAGTATATCTAGCAAGTTAAAGTAAAAAGAACCTAGGATAAATGTGTAGAGTATGGTCGGAGTCGGCCCAACATACTATAGAGCCTATATGATAAAGAAAAGAAAAAATAGGGCCTCTTTTTATATGAATTTTGTTTGTTAACTTAAAGATAGGTCCAGGATCCTGACCCCCTCTACCTCTAAATTTCTAATCAATCTCTTAGATACAGGGGGATAGTACTTGACCAATAAGGTAATGACCATACCATTATTACATAATAGATGAGGTACTATGTCACTTTCGTCCTAAACAAATTCATCATGATTAATTGGTCATTGTCTTTGTTGTGATGTTAGAACAAAACAACTTGTACGATACATCTTTGATAGTTTTTCCTAATTGCGGGTTACATCACTATTATTAAAACTGTTCAAGAAAATAATTCTCATGCGGCGTCAAGTGCATATATAAATGTTGTTGAGAAGACAATAAATCATGAAATGTTTTTGTATCTCCTTGCTAGTTGTAAGTTGTAATTATATAAATATACATTAGGGGCTGTAGATCAATATATAAGTACTCGATAGATGAAGGAAGAAAAAATACATATAGAGATAGTTGTGATTTTGTGATACAATAATACTATTTGATATGTGTACTGTTTTTGTGATGTTTACAAGACATAAGATAAGAAAAGTAAGGTGGGCCTGCAATAATATGTGTAAATATAAACAAAAAATACTATATAGAATAATATTATCACATATTCACATTTATTGATATATGCATCTTCTTCTGACACACTAGCTGTCTCTTGCTCACATTGCTCTGTCTTTCATCTTTCCCTATACATAAACACCATCCTTTTTATTTATCTTTATTCATCACTTTTTTCCAATTATATACCACTATATTAAAATTCTTATCATTTCTATTAGCAATTTTCTTAACTATAGTCAATTAAAGTCTAGATCCGATCCGAGTGTTGTTTATTATATGTTGAGTTTCGATCTAAAGGAACTAAACCAATTGTAAACAATGAACTGTAATGTGAATGTGATAGTCGAGATTTGATATAAAACTAATGAATTTGGATCTCGATTTATATTCAAAAAAGAATTAATATGCCTACTCATCAAAAGAATTACACGTCAGCAATACTTTACACTTCCACGTTCTAAATCCACTCAGTGCTCGGCCAGCCAGCTCAGCAAACATCTCACGTGTCCGAGTTATAAACCCCACCTCACGTTGTGGACACCCACACGAGACATTCCCGGTTTACCGATTCCGAAACAGTCCGAAAAAACAATCCAGCCTAGCATCCAATTCCCATTCAGACAAAGAATCTTACGTGTCTACATCTCATTTGCTCAATACCCTTGACCTTCTGTACGACCGATCATCGAGCTTTCTCCGCAACGCCTCGAGGACACGCCACGTGGCGTCTCCTTCTTTCATCGGGACGTTGTACAATAGGGCCCGTTTGATCTCCGGCTCGTGTAGGTTTCGCTGTATGGCAGACAAATTAGTCACCGCCACGTGTTCTAAAATCTTCCGTAGATTCTTCACGTCTTTCTCCGCCACCGTGAGTGATATCTCCGGCCACTGTACAGTATCCGAGAACGGTAGCTTGATCCCGTCAGCTATCACCACGGGAACGCACCCTAACACCGCGGATTCCACTAGCCTTGGACTCCACGGTGCCCACCCAAGAGGACAGAGACAAAACACGGACCTCACGATTTCTGATCGGTATCCAACAAACCGGTGCCGGTTTAGATGAAACCGTCTTCTCCCTCCGTATTTCTTTAGAATCGCCGTTCTCACTCCCCTGTCACGCCGTTAGAAAAAAAATGACAGTTCAGTAAATTAACAAAAACAAAACACAAAAAGTCAAAGTCAACGAGAAAAATAAAACGCAAACGCACTTGCTGTAAAAGCGTCCGCTAATATTCTTAGGGTTGACTTCCATTTTCCCCCGGAAAAACGCCCAAATGTCTCGCCGTCCGTTCGCCGGAGCTCTTTCTAAAGCTCTCTCAACGCTCTCCGGCGGAATATAAGGCGGGATTACAACATGCTCAACGTCTTGACATGGATGCTTATAATTAACTCCAAACGTTTGTAATATTATTGACTTCTTCATAAATTCTGGTATCCCTTCTTCAATCGCCATGTCCTCCTTCACAAAAACAACACCAAAATTATCAAAAACTAATCTCAACACTTCTAGTGAACCATAACTTCAAAGTTTGAGAACTTACCATAGCGTGGAAACAAGCACCAAAGTCATGAGAAGCAACGAAGACATGATCAGAGCCTTGAGTCCGGTTCCAAAACGGGTGACGAACGGAGATGAGATCAACGGCTGAGCTGATGAGAGAGCGAGCGTGGCTTAAAGAAGGGAAGCCGTTAGATGTTGAGAAATTGCAAGAAACGTAGACAGGGACGAAGAAGTAATCAGCTTCTTCCGGGTCTAACGTACGGACGACGGATGAGAGAAGCGCTCGGTGAATCGCTACCTCCGCCGCGAAAAGATGAGTTGAGCAACGTTCTGATGACTTGACCCAATCTTCGTTATAACTCGCCGGTAAATCGTATACATATATCTTCATGCCGCTAAACATATCTTTAATCAGAAAAAGGAAAAAAAAAAAAAAAATCAATTTTTGATGAATGGATTTGAAACAGAGAAGAGATAAAGGATGGATTTTTATATACCAATGGAGGTGGTGGTAATGGCGGAAGATTCGATGAGAGCACGGGAAGGGAGAGACGAAGAGGTTTTGTGGTTAGACAAGAGACGTATTGTTGAGGGAGATGAGGATTGGTCTTCTCCGGAGAAGTAAGATGTGAAGAGATAGAAAGAGAGAAAAAACCAGAGGATCCATGTGTAATAATTTCTGAAGAAGAAGAAGAAGACAAAGATGTTTCTTTTATTTCCTCCTCTGTTGTTATTAAGCTGCATTTTCACGATGAAACCTGTCTTCTTCTTCGTCTTGTTGTTGTTGTTGTTGTTGTTCGGTCTCGTTATGTCAAGCGACATTGCTTTAGAGAGATTTGGGAGAAATGTAGAGAACAAGTCGTTGATTGAATGGATCTTTTTTTAGTTTAATCAAAACATTTGGAACAAAATCGTTGATCTACTTACTTCCTCATCATTCTCTCGTGTGGGTTTGGTTTGAATCCAACAGAGTCATAACAAATCATTAAGAAAAAAAAAGAATAAAAAAAAACTGAATTTTTCAGAGTACAGAGAGAAAGAGAGAGAGAGAGAGAGAGAGAAGGGTCACATGGTGATGATGGCAATGGAGCAGAATAGAGCTCGGCGCAATGGTCTCGGGTTCATCGCTGGTCAAGTTTTCATAGTAACCGTACCAGTTGGATGATTTGGAATGACAATAATATCCTCGTTGGCTCCGTAATAATTACTTTTGTGTGTGTGTTTTTGGTAAGTTGGGGTGTTTTAGATCTCGTGAAGGACATGTGCTTTTTTTATACTAAAATAATTGTGTGTGTCTTCTTGATAAGCTAATTGTTGTTTTTGGATTTCGCTTATCATTTTGTGGTTAATAATGACAAAGTTAGCTTAGCTAGCACTTTTATTTATCCTTCACCTTTTTTTCATAACTCACTTCTGATTGTACCAAAGTTAAATGGTGCATAATAAAAAATGCTTTTTCCATATCTCTTTTAAAAATACCCTTTCAATTGACCATTTTAAAACTACCCTCTTTATATACAAAATGACTAAATTACCCTTTTTTTGAGTGCAAGAATGTGGTCATCAAAATGAAAATATTTTTAAAAAATTTCATGAAAATTTTTTTCCGCTAAATCGAAAATTTTTCAGAAAAATTATTTTTTAAAATATTTTTCGCGAAAAATTTTCGCCAAAATATTGAAATTTATACCTTTTAAAAACCTTGTAAATGCTTTTAAAAACTTTTAAAAGCGTTTACAAGGTTTTTAAAGTTTTTAAACACATTGTAAACACTTTTAAAAACCTTGTAAATGCTTTTAAAAAGCTTGTAAATGCTTTAAAGGTTTTTAAACACCTTGTAAACGCTTTTAAAAATTTTTAAAGCATTTACAAGGTTTTAAAACCTTTTAAAACCCTTTTAAAAATCTTATAAAAATTTTTACAAGGTTTTTAAAAATATTGTAAAAGCGTTTAGAAGGTGTTTAAAAACCTTTTAAAAATCCTTTTAAAAACCATTTGAAAACCTTTTAAAAACCTTTTAAAAACCTTTTAAAAATCTTGTAAAAGCGTTTACAAGTTGTTTAAAAAACCTTTTAAAACTCTTTAAAAAATCTTGTAAAAGCCTTTATAAGGTGTTTATAAGGTAGAAACCTTATAAAACCTTTTAAAAACCTTGTAAATTTTTTTTGGCGGGAAAAATTTTTGCGGGAAAATTTTTTTTTCGAAATTTTATATCAAAATTTTTTTGACAAAAAAATTTTAAGGGAAAATTTTTCGAAAATTTTTTGGCGGGAAAATATGTCGGAAATTTTTTGGCGGGAAAATTTTGTTTTTCTTTTTATTGAATAAAATAATTTTCATTCTAAGGGTAAAATGGTCATTAAAAATTAAAATAGGGCATAAATAAAAATTGCCAGAAAAGAGGGTATTTTTGAAAAGGGGTATATCAAAAAGGGCATTTTTAACAAATTCTCAAGTTAAATTTGTCATAATGAAAAATAAAACTTGACAAATTAATGATGAGTATATTGATCACCATACGTACGCAATAAGCCATAATTTATACCAAAATTATATCATAAACTCAAAAAGACCCTTAAAGCTAAACGAACCCAAGATTTCCTAAACCTTTATATCTGAAATTGATTAACTAATTTTTAAAAGAATTAACCTATGTTTTCTTAATTGTCCCTACATAAAACAATTACATTTTTTTTTTGAAACACGGATTTCATTAACTTAAAACCTCAAAGGAGAGGAGTTCATACAAATTGAAGCTAGAGAAATACAAAGCAAATAGAGATAGTGGTTCCATGAGTTTTCCAAGATGGTGCTTGACTTTGAAAGACTTGCAATGCTTGAAAGATCTTTTGGGACCAAAGCGGAATCGAACATGAAGGCAGACTTCTCGAATTCCTCGACCAACAAGTGATCATAGACAGCTCGCGCAAAACATGCATATGAGCTTTTAGAAAGGTTCTCCACAAGGGAGATACATGGTAGGTAACTCGCCAACAAGAGACTAAACAAGAACGCATGTTCAAGGTTTTCCACACTGTTAGGCTCAAATCTCAGGGCATTGGGTGAAACAACAAGCGGGAAAAGCAAGTGATATGTGCGATACCGTAACAAAGCAGGTGGGTCCTCCCTCACATGAAGCCATCGGCCATGGAGGTTAAGGAAATCCACACAAAGCTTGTAGCCGGTTACACACCAAAATAAGAATACAGACCCAAGCTTACAATCATTAGGCGACAGGGGGAGGGTGGGGGTTGGGATTGTCCGAAGGGTATACTTGAGGAGATAAAAGCAAAACCGTAACAGAGCAGGTGGGTCCTCCCTCACATGAAGCACTCGGCCATGGAGGTTAAGGAATTTCACACAAAGCTTGTAGTCGGACTTGCACTGAGACAATAAGACAGACCCTATGTTCGAAACTACAGGTGATTGGTGAGAATCCATCAGACCTTGACAAAAGTAACTATCCGACCAAACTAGAGTTGTCGTTAGTCTGTTAACAAGGAGTCTTCGGCCAAGTAAAACAGACTTAATAGACATCAACAATATTGGGCTTGATAGTATTATACCATAACTGGAACTGGACTCAATTGGTAGATGGGCTTTGAAAATAGTCATGTAAATAGACTTTAGGTTTGTTAGAATAGAGCCATTACCTTTTAAGTTGGTCTTTAAATGATGGGAAGTTGGACTGAGGCCTAAAGGTGGGTGGCTTCGTGGGCCTAGCCCAGTAAAAGAGGTCACAATCCAGATTAGGGTTTTGCAATACGGTAGCCTTGCTTTCACCGTCGACGGCGCAGACACAGCCAGTTCAAGAGTCTTCCACCACCATAGGTTTCCCAGTAGCTTGCACCTGAGCCATGGATGATCTGGTTGGGGCATATGGGGAAGTGGCGATCTTGCCGGTCTTGAGTTTTGGTGATGATAGACTTTCAAGGAAGTCAAAGCAGATTTAGAACTAGTAGTGGTTAGAAGCACAACGAGGTAGATCTCGGATTTGGTGGATAAAGCGCTTCTCGAAGGGGATGGTTCCTCTTGGATTGATTTTGGCAGTAAACTTTTGGACATATGGGAAGAAGGGAGGGGAACTGCATTAGATCGCCTCCTTGATCTCCTTCTTCCACCGACGCTAAAGCTTGAATCTTCCTCCAAAATTATCCAAAGAGTAAGGTTTCTAGATGATTGAGACAAAGGCCAAACATGGGACAAAACCCAGAAACGAGGAAAGTAAGTTGAGAGTGAGCAGCTAGGAAAGAAAGGGATATCCCGACGCCGGCAAGCCGTAGCTCTGCCGGCGTCGAGGAAGGGATTCAGATTTGAAATCTCGATAGTAGTGCCTGGGAGGAAAAATTCCTTTCCGTTTTACAATTATCTGTTTATTTGATCTACATAAAACAATTACATATGATATTGGGTTTGATCCTTTTTATTCGATTAGTAATTGATCAGCCAAAAACATACATCGTACTTCATCCCAAACAAGTAATAAAATATAATTTTTTCCACCTAGTATCTTAAAACTCGAATGTGAAATTGAGAATAACATGGTAAAATGTAATGGAACCAAATCCACTATACATTTATATATTATAAATAATTAGTGTGGGGCTTGAAAAGAAACGCAAAAGGTATCTAAAAACTAAAAAGCTTACAAGGGCACTGCCCACTCGATGTGGGGGAGAAGGAGTGCAGCACATTCAATTTACACACAAGAAGATGTTTTTAATTAATTAAAATCCACTATTCATTAGTTTTTGCCTATGTAAATTGGGAAGTGTTTGGTTGTTATCAGAATGTGTCATAGTGCCTATACATACATACATGCATGAACTTTTGCATACACATTTTGGTTGAATGGTTGGCTAAATCTTTTGTACACATTAATTGTGTTCTCCAAGTGTAATAGTACCTCCTTAGTTTAATTATAATGTTGTCGTTTTCAAGAATAAAATTTGACCTTTTTTTTTTTTTTTTTTTGTAAAACAATAAAATTTGACCTTAAATGATACTAATAGTATTTGACTTATTAATGTGTGTATATATGTCTACAACATTTTAAATAGTGGAAGGGAAGGAGTTATAATTATTGGTTAAATTTCATTAACCGATACTTTTACTTTGTCCGATCCTAGATATACATCTATCAGTGGTCAATTATCATCACACCAATTCAAGTAGACAAGTGGTTAACACTTAAGACTTAGAAAAGTAGTTATGAGCACGGACGACGCCTAAGACGATAGAAGTTGGACATTTTCTATCTTTGTGTTTAAGTATTGCCCACTTGGTAAGACAACGAGGACGCAACTAAAGGAAGCATAGAAGTACTGAAATACACCCAGTTATTTTTGTTTTTTAATGCTCTCATGCTTATATCAGATTTTGTTTATACGAAGTAATTATAGCCCCAAGATTATACAAATGACATCCTAGGGAAAATAACAATCCCAAACTAAAATCCGGACTCGAAAATCACGTGAAAGAGTCGAATACCTATGCTAGTTCAAACGTTTATAGTGATGAGTGAACAAACAATCTCATATATCCCCACGACTACAAAACTTAATTTGAACGTTGTAATTGTGTAACGGCGGAAACAAAATCCACCGTCACAGCAATATGGATAGGAACTGAGCTTTATGTTGGATATCAAAGTGGTTGTACCAATCACACAAAATGGTTAATTAGTTCAGGCTTCTGTTAAAATATTGTGTATTTATTAGTTTATTTAAAAATGCAGCTACTGATTGGTTGCACTTTTTAATCACCAATAGACTATAGTAAATGAAACATTTAATACTGTAACCAACTCAATTCACACACATTTACCCATCTGGTCATAAAAAGGCTACGTGTATATTTATATACATGTAGACAGAAATGGATTTACATGCACAACATTAAAGAAAATTATAGGCATGGACCCATTTTAACGCTTACAGTGTTTTTGGCCAACTAAGGCCATCTTTATCGGGCCATCTTCATGGGTGTGCTTGGGTATATTTTTATTCAAAAAAATTCGAAATTGGGCTTAGAGCAGAAAACATGTTCTTATTTCGGAACATGTTGTGAGTTGTGTTCTTCGGTGACGTGTCCATACGGTATTGGAAAAAAATATTTGGGGGTCGAGAGTTTTATTTCGTTTCATCTTTTTTGGTTTTATCGACCAAAGGTTCATCTTCTTTGGTCTTCAAAGGGCGATTAATTCAATCGAGGAAACTATATCTACAAGGGAACCAAGTTCAATTCCCGTAAAGAAGACGTCCTTAGCGAGGTAATTCAATCGATTCGATTTGATTTTTGGTTTGATCTCTCTCTAGGTTCAATGTGTTGCGGTAACCTTTCTGTAAATTGTTTATACGGTTGCTTAGGTCTTCTTCTTCGCCGGCGAATGAGTTCAGAGATTTCTCTATGCTACCGTTCCCGTGGCTTTGATTTATATAAGCTTCACTGCAATTTGAGTTGTTCATGATTGATATTGATGTTTTCTAGATTGTGTTATATAGAATTTGGATTTTACGAGCTTAGTTACTAACCAATTGGTAATGGATTGGTGGAGCAATTTCTGAGACATTGGTTGCTTGTATCTGCAGTTGAACCCACAAATCCCAAGGAAGCGATCAAGTGGTTGAGGCAGTCTGCAGAGAATGGTTATGTTCGAGCACTCTGTTACAAGCACTTAGAGTTACGGCTATGAAGTTCCTTCCTTGTAATGAGGCTTTGAGGTTTGCTACTGCTCAAGAAGTAAGGTTTGCTCTTGTTAAGTTTAATTGACAATCTTGGAGTTTCTATATCTCTTCTTATTGCTGCTACTTGAATTTTGGTTGAAAAGAAATGAAGAGATTTTATGGAGGGCTTCTTGTTGTATCAATGTGTATGTTCTTGACGGTGTATAGATATGTCGACTTGAAAACTCCTGTTGAAAAGCCTTATATTGCTGCTGATTCTGTTGTTGTTACTACCAACACCACTCTTCCTATGGAATGGCTCCGGATTACACTCCCTGACTTCATGAAAGAAGCGAGGAACACCAGATATCGCTGTTGTCTCGGGTTTATTTGTTGAGCAGAATGTGTCTAGAGAAGAGAGAGAGCCTTTGCTTACTTGGAACCGTTTAGAAAGCTTGGTTGATAATGCACAGAGTTTAGTTAATGGAGTTGATGCTATTAAGGAAGCTGGCATTGTTTGGGAGAGTCTTGTGTCAGCGGTTGAAGCTAAGAAACTAGTTGATGTCAATGAAAATCAAACGAGGATAGGGAAAGAGGAGCTCTGCCCTCAGTTTCTTAGCAAAATGAATGCTACTGAAGCTGATGGGAGCAGTCTGAAGTTGAAAATTCCTTGTGGTCTGACTCAGGGTTCCTCCATATTCATCTTCTTTGGTCTAAAGTTGAAAATTTGGTATTGTATTATGAATTTTAGTATAAGTTTGAAATTTAAATGTTCTTTTATAATTTTTATAATTTATAAGTTTATAAGTTTAAGAATATGATTAAGAATATTATATAATTGTAATAAGTTTAATTTTAATATTATATACCAAATTTATTAGATTTTATAATTATTATATGTTTAATAATATTATATTATTAAATCTTAAGATCTTATACATGTTCTCCCTATAACTAACTTTTTAGCAAAAGATCTTAACTACTGATCTTAGATTATTTTCCTAATATATTTAATCTAAGAACACTAAAAACAGTTTTGCCTATAAAGATGCCCTAACGCTCACACTTTATTTATTTTTATTTTTTTATGTTCACACATGTATGATATATGATATATGAATTATAATTATTGAATATGGTTGACTTAGATTCTGTACAATTTTATAAATAATTGGTGTTGTAACTTATAACATAGAAACGCAATTTATAAACGGGAAAAAAAATTAAACTAACTGATATTTATACATTATACTAATATTTCTAAATATGTGTTCTTTCAACGGATAAAAATAAAAGGAAGATAAAACTAAGATTTTTCGAATACTGCTTCTCTTGCAGCCCTACTTAGATTACATGTCACTGAAAAATAAGTGTAATTTACATGCAAAAACAAATTCATAACGATCGCGACACTAATAATCAAACCAAACCTATCTTTTTTTTTTTTTGTTAAAATTCGAAAATATTTATATCATTCATATACTCTATTATGCATGTTATGAAATTATTCTTTGTGATCGTATATTTCACTTTGGCTGCTATTTGCGTTGACTAATAACTAGTCTATACATATTAGTCTTTTATTGTCAATGTATTCACGAGACATTCATGATTCGGAAAATGTTATTCTTCACATTAAATTTCGTTTCTCTCACTATATGTGTAAATCAGTAAATGTATATATGCGTGCAATAATGTAACATTTATTGTGGAAACATTACAATCGAAGCAATATGTTTGGTAAGGTAATTGCAGTCGCTTAGACTTAAATCAGAAGGAAGATGCTTATTATCAATAAACTTATTGATATAATAGTCACTCCAACATCTTTTCTTTACTTCTTTTTTTTTTTTTTTTTTTTTTTCTCTACCGATGTGAATTTAACAAACAAATTTGTAAAACAAAACATGAATAACCATTTAAACTTTCTTAACAAAAGCAGGGAAAATTAATTTACTTCAACAATGAATACTGGTTTATAATGGTAAATAACAGTTGGACCAAAAAAAAGCTTAATAACACATAACGCATTATAATATTTTTTTTATAGAGTTTTCAATTACAGACGGATAAAGAGAATTATATTTTATTATCACTTTTCAACCACAATTTGTATTTTATTCTTGTTTCTACTCATTCAAGACTCAAAATTTTATGATTTCATGTAAGACTCAAAATGGGCCTAAAGGTCTTTGCTACCCATTGTTAAATTAGCTGGACTGTGTTTCTCACCATATCACATTCACCTATAATTTTTAGATTGATGTGTGGTCTAAAAGATCATGTTTAATTATTGATCTAGACCAAACGTTGATACAGCTTAATTAGCTGCTAAGAAGAGTGTTACAGTGTTACCAGATCCGAATACAAATTTTGTTTTAAAATAACTTTCCGTAAGCCCAATACTCCACAGTAAATAAAATATAAACAAGTTTGAGATAGTGGTTTGTATCATAATAATTGTTCAAGGATATAGCCTAAAAACGTTTGCCAAAAAAAAAAAAAAAAAAAAAAGGATATAGCCTAAAAACAGAAAAGTTAGGTCCGGCTCAGATTCATTTGTGAAGCCCATTTTTCTTGGATAATGGCTTTATGATCTCTTAAATGGTTTTAATTTTTAAAATACCCTTCGAACACCTCTCAAAAAGACTCAAATATCTCATCTCTTCTTGAGCATTGAGCAACTAAAATGGTTTGATCTAAGCCTCTTTTCAAGTTTAATTCGAATATCCTCTGTTGTGAGGATGGTTATGTACTTTCTTATAGCTGCTTAATTTTGCCATTTTCTTTTTAAGCTCCTGATTTAGAGCTGTATTGTTTTGAGATGCTTACTGGTAGTCTCCTTTTCATGTACTCTGTTTCTTTATTTCAATTTTCACATATAAAATGAGTCCCTTCAGTGTAGAAAGATAAGAGGAAATAATCTTTAATTTACATAGTTCAAATGTCACTTGCACCCATCAACAAAACACTTTGTGTTTACTAGTATCGTTTATTTTCATTCTATAGTTTACTATTTAAAAAATGACTGACAAAATTAGAATAGGAATTATCCGTCAAATTACTTGCCAGAAAATATATCCGATTTATAATAAAATGGAAGTACACGACATTGTTTTGGTAGACTTTATAATTTTAATAAATGGTTACAAATAGGTTATACATAGATTATAAATTAATCAATATATTAATTGTAACAAATAAAATCTTAATTGTAACAGAAAATCTTAAACGGGTTATTCCAAATTGATAGTTCATGGATATTCCAAACTTTATTTTCGGAAGATCACGTTTATTGTTCCAAATATCTAGAATCACAATACTACCAATTTATTTTCCACATATTTTATTGATAAACCACATCAATAAAAAATTATTAAAGGGAAAAAATATACAAAAATATACTTTCAATCATAAAAAAAGAATCAAATCTCGCTAATTTAACAAGATTAATTGTGATCTTCGTGAACGTATTCAGAAATTAAAAATTAAACATTAATGCTAGATTAGGACCGTGCTAGAGCACGGGTTAAAATTTCTTTTATTTATATTATAATTTTAGAATAAATATAATTTATATGATTGATTTTAAATTTTTTTAAGATGCTAATCTAGCATTAATCGTGATCTTCAGAATCATATTTTATTCTAAAATTATAATATAAATAAAAGGAATTTCAACCCGTGCTCTAACACGGGTACTAATCTAGTTGCATTAATAATTTGTTAGTCGTTAAAAGTAAAGTAAGCATTTGTAATAGAATAAATAAAATTTAAAATATCTTTAAATGATAATGTATCAAACAGACAAAAATAATTTAATTTCATAATATTTTATTTTGTAATTAAAAAAAAAAAATCAACATTAATTACCCTACTTCTAGAAAACTGAAACCTTTATATTTAGTTTGAGTTTTTCAATTTCCGTTTTCATGTTTTCAAACATGAGACGACTAAACTTGGGTACCCACTGTGAAATCGGTTAATTAGTCAACATAACTCTATGAACACATAATGACATATATATCACACCAAGAAAAAGAAAACTTGAAAGAACTTGTGATGTATCGTGGTCGACTAGTTCTGTGTGACTGGAAAACAACTGGCTTGTTACATAACAAAACAAGAAGTCGAAATTTCCATACTAGAACTATCAATGTAATATCACGGAGTCGCAGACTTTTAACACATACAACTGTACAAGAATCAGTAGACATAGCTATACATGCCTTAAATATAAAAAGTAAAAAAGAAAACTTAAATTTGTAAATGATATAATGACATGTGTATATTTATTTTCAATTCGTTTGAATTAAAAAATAATATATATGTGCGAACATTAATTTTAAATGTACGAGATTTTAGAATCTCATTTTCTGTTGACAGACTTGACAGATTCAGCTTAAACAATCATCTATTTGTGGTTTCGCATGGTAGAGGTTAAATATGCTATTTCAGAAATATTAATAGGTATTATACTATTATGATGCGGTGAACGATCATCATCTTTGAGATTGCCATAAAGGTATATATGGAGATTCAGATTGAATCTTTTTTTAACTGCCACAACGGTAAATTTGAATTGCTTGTTTCTTACTTTCTCTATACCAATTGATGCATCGATTCATTAGGACTATCATGAGGAGTTGAATTATTGGCCGACAAAATAAGCAATCTAGTTTCCCTTAATATGGAATTTAAGGATCTTAATAAATAGGATAAAACTAATGCGCACACAAACTTGTTCCATTCATAATGATACTGAAGAATGGAAGCAAAGCATGTCCCGTGCATTTATGGATAGCTCCCATGTTTGTGGCTTCGTATAATTAGCTCTTATCCTGAAATATATTTGTTGTGAAAATTGCCAACACGATCATATTCACAAGGCATTAATAGACATTAAATATTGTGGGATATTGTGGGTCATCACATTCATAATCATATACTAGAGAGACTTATGATTTATGAAGTCACATATTAAGTTTCACATCAATAACTGCCAATGTGTGTTTATTTATAACTCAAAACTAATTGTCAATATACTAAGATTAGCCCATATTAACAGTTGAACACCATGATAAGTTACCGTAAGTTACAGACTAGTTTTTATTATCTTAACATTTACAATTTGCACAAAAAAAACATTTACGATTTAAAAGAAACATATATATATATATATATATATATATTAGTAAATATCTAAATAATGAAAATCACATTTTAGTAGGTTTAGTTGATAAAAATTGGTTCCGCCTACTCAAGAGTTTTTTTTTTGAAGTTTAGGACCTTTTTTGGTCGCACAACTCAGTTGAGTTCGATTCATAGACTAAACAACTTTTGGCTCATACTATATAAGTATATATTAATGAATTGAGTTTTTTTTTTATAAGAGTGTGATTTATACATCGTATAGTTTTGGAGCTAAGACAGCAAAATCTGAAAGTGCATCAGAGCTCTGAAGGTGACATGAGCTTGCGAAGTGTCTCAGAGTGCTGATATGCTGACGTGGCAGATGGGCTGACGTGGAAGAAGATTATGGAAGTCGTGATAAGAAGTGTGAGAAGGAAGGAAGAAGAAGATCAAGATATACACGAAGATATTGAGGGTATATTTGATCGAGAGAGTTAAGGGAGGATATTTCTTAGGATAAGGAATATTTCCTTTTAGTTAGGGATTCACAAAGATCTAGGTTAGAGATTGTTTGTGTAAGGTATAAAGGGACGAGGGCTAGCCGCAAAAAGAGCTAGCACTCGTGGGATAAAAGTTGTGAGATTTTGTAAACCTTCAAACAATCAGAAAAAGCTTTGAAGGTGAGTGTGTTCATTTTACTCTTTTAGATCTACACAGAGTGTTGTGATAGATAGACAAGAGAGTAGGCTTAGATTCATAGCTTGTAACAAACGTAGGTTTTTTACAAGATTGAATAAAAGCGTTTGCTTGGCGCGTTTCCAAGCGGTTTGGTAGATTTGTGTTCTCTATACCTTTACAATTGGTATCAGAGCAAGCACCTGATAAAAAGTTCTGATATACTTTTTCAACAAGTGAGATCTTGCGACAAGGGTATGGAGAAATCACTGGATTTTGTTGCGGTTCAATCACCATTGAAACTCGATCCTGAGTGCTTTGGTTTTTGGAAGGTGTCAATCAAGCAAGCCATCTCTAGTATCGACATGGAGGCTTGGTTTGCAGTGGAAGATGGTTGGTCTCATCCAAAGGAAAAGGATGAGAAAGGGGAAATGGTTCTTAAACATAGGAAGAAATGGACAACCGAAGAAAAGGCGGAATCCAAACATAACTCACAGGCTTTGTCAGTTATCTTCAAGTCTCTGCCCAGGGCTATCTTCAATCAAGTTCAAGGTTGTGAAGCTGCCAAAGAAGCATGGGATACTCTGGTGGTAATGTTTGAGGGTACAAGCAGGGTCAAACGAACAAGGCTGGATAATCTTGCATCGGACTTTGAGAATCTTCACATGACAGAAACAGAGTCAGTCGCTGATTACAGCAGCCGCTTGAGTGGAATTGCCCAAGAAGCTGTAGTGTTGGGCAAACGATACAAGGACAAGAAGTTGGTCAAGAAATTCCTCAGAAGTCTGCCTGATAAGTTTCAACCTCACAGGTCTGCTATAGATGTGTCGTTGAATTCTGATGAGCTCAAGTACAATCAAGTGGTTGGTATGATGCAGGCATTTGAGATACAGCTGAAAAAGAAGGAAAAGATAAATGAGAAATCATTTGCCCTTAAAGCCATTGAGGAACAGAAGGTTGCAGAGTCTCAGGAAGTTGCAGATGAAGAAAAAGTGAGCTTGTTGGTTAAGAAGTACTTTCGCAAGATGGAAAGAGGTCAGCGGAAGGAAACATCATCGCTCATGAAATCCGATTCTGATAAGGAGATCAGGAAGGGTCACAAACAAGAACGTCAGTGTGCTGAATGTGAGGGTTTTGGACATTACAAATTTGAGTGTCTGAACAACAGACGTAAGAGCTCTTTGCAGTGCTATGGGTGTAAGGGTTATGGTCACACCAAGTTTGACTGTCCTTCGCGTGAAAACAAGCAGAAGTCTTACATTACCTGGAGTGAAAGTGATTCAGATGAAGAAGTTGGCAAAGGAGAGGTTCTTAACAGCTTCCTTGCATTGCTGGGTGTCATTGAGGAAGATGAAGAAGATGATGTGGTGCTGGAAACCAAGGACGTAGATGAGAAGGTGAATTCTGATTCAGATGGAGAAGAGGCTGATTTGTCAGTAGAAGATCAGATAGAACTTCTCATCAAGACTGTGGTTCAGAAGACTCAAGACAACACACAGTTAACTTCTGAGAGAGATACTTTACAGCTTCATGTTGCAATGATCTCTAAAGAATTAAGTGAAGAAAAGGCAAAGACTCTGCGACTTGAGAAGCAGTTAGATGAGCAGCTGAAGAATATCAGGATGCTGAATAAAGGAACCAAAGATCTGGGTACACTGCTTAGCACTGGAAGATCCAGCAATCTGAAATGGGGTCTGGGTTATCAAGGAACAAACACCAACCCAACCACTCAATTTGTCAAAGGAGTGGAGTCTGAGCCCGAGCTGAAGGAGAGGAAGTTCCCTCAAACGACTAAAATGTATGATCAGGTTCCTGTGGATCCGAAGTCAAGAAACCCAAGGATGGTGGTGTTCCCTGAGGTAAATACTAGGCCACCATTTGCCTCGAGTGGGTTTCGGCAGATGGCTCAAAGACCTGTTCAGTGGAGTAGACGGAGAGGATGTTGGTATTGTGGGCATCTAACTCACTACAAAGCACAATGTTATCAGTTCCAGAATTGTGTGTCTAACCTGATGCAACGTGGTGAGTTTTATCCAGCTGTAAGAAGAAACACACAGGGGTATGTCAGGAAAGATGATCTCTACTGTCATGTGGCTTTCACAGTAGAAAAAAACAGAAGTTGATCAAGCCAAGTGGTATTTTGACAGTGGATGCTCCAGGCATATGACTGGTGCCCTTGATAATCTATCACAACTAGAAGGTGTTGTTGGAGGAAGAGTCACTTTTGGTGATGGAGGAAAGGGTACAATCCGAGGAAAAGGCACAACTGGTGGTGATTCTCAACCACATCTCAAGGATGTCTTCTTTGTCGAAGGGTTGAAGGCAAATCTGATAAGTATCAGCCAGTTGTGTGATGAAGGTTTGGATGTCACATTCACCAAGAAGGGGTGCAAGGCTGTGGATCAACAAGGGTCAGTACGACTTAGAGGCAGGAGATCTGGTAACAACTGTTACATGTGGAAATCGTCAATGCAGTGCTTTAACACGACTACTGAGTTGGACACAGAGCTGTGGCACCAGAAGCTTGGTCATCTCAACATTCGCACAATGATGAAATTGGCTAATCAAGAGGTTGTGCGTGGAATTCCTAAACTGAAAGGTGATCCACATTTCATATGTGGTCCTTGCAACAAAGGCAAGCAAGTCAAGACGTCTCATGGGCCAGTGACAGATGTTCGCACTAGCCACGCACTCCAGTTGGTACATATGGATCTGATGGGTCCAATTCAAGTTCAGAGCATTTCTGGGCGACGGTTCATCTTTGTCATGGTGGACGATTTCACTCGCTACACCTGGGTGCGATTTCTTCGTGAAAAAGCTGATGCCCTTGAATGCTTTCGCATTCTTGTCCTGCAGATCAAAAGTGAAAAATTTTTCATCCAAGCTATTAGGAGTGATCATGGAGGAGAGTTTCAGAATGACAAGTTTGATCAATTCTGCGGGCATCAGGGCATTGTTCATCAGTACTCTGCTCCGAGAACCCCAGAGCAGAATGGTGTTGTTGAACGAAAGAACATAACACTGCAAGAGATGGCGAGAGCTATGCTACATGGGAATCAAGTGCCACATCGGTTTTGGGATGAAGCTGTCAACACTGCTTGCTACATTATCAACCGTGTGTATGTCCGACCAGGGACCAGTAAGACTCCCTATTAGTTATGGAAAGGAAAGTCTCCAACTGTAAGCTACTTTCATGTGTTTGGCTGTCTATGCTACATTTTGAATGACAAGGATCAGTTGGGTAAATTTGGCTCAAAGAGTGATGAAGGGATCTTTCTTGGTTACTCCGGACACAGCACTGCCTTTCGTGTTTACAACAAACGCACACGATCAGTTCAGGAAACGGTAAATGTTGTTTTTGATGATACTTCTTTTCAACGAGTTGATATGGTGCCTGTTCTCTCTGACAAGGATCTGGTAACTGATGATGAGAAGTCTAAGCAAGCCTCTAGGAGTCTTAGTGATCATGCCAGCCCTGGACTGTCAACCGACGAGCTTCCTCCATCTTCTCAAGTTCATCGGAATCACTCTTCAGGCGATGTTATCGGTGCGATTCAGGGGGTAGAGTTACCAGGGGCAAACAGATTGACTTTGCTCAACTAGCTGGAAAGAAACAGAAGCCTGTAGTTCCAGACACCGTCTCTCAGGACTCTGAGATCGTTCAATTTGCCTGTTTTGTTTCCAGTATGGAACCAAAGAATCACAAAGAGGCTCTTCGGGATGAGTTCTGGGTTGCTGCAATGCAAGATGAGCTGGAACAATTTGAGCGCAGCAATGTGTGGGAACTCACTAAACGGCCGGCTAATGTCAATATAGTGGGAACGAAGTGGATCTTCAAGAATAAGAGTGATGCTAGTGGATGCATTGTGAGAAATAAAGCAAGACTTGTGGCTCAAGGTTACTCTCAAGTCGAAGGAGTTGACTTTGATGAGACCTTTGCTCCAGTAGCAAGGCTAGAATCCATCAGGTTCATGTTCGGTATGTCATGTGCTCTCAAGTTCACATTACATCAGATGGATGTTAAAAGTGCATTTCTAAATGGGATTTTACAAGAAGAAGTGTTTGTAGAACAACCAAAAGGCTTTGAGAATCCACAACATCCTGAGCATGTGTACCATCTGAAGAAAGCACTATATGGTCTCAAGCAGGCTCCGAGAGCATGGTATGAGAGGTTAACTACGTTTCTTCTGGATCAAGGATATGTTCGTGGAAGTGTAGACAAGACACTATTTGTTCTCAACAGCAACAATGCATTGATGTTTGTTCAGATCTATGTGGACGACATCATTTTTGGTTCTACCTGTCAATCTCTGGTGCAAAGGTTTGTGAAAAACATGTCACAGGAGTTTGAGATGAGTATGGTGGGAGAGCTGAAATACTTCCTGGGTCTGCAAGTAGAACAATCAGCTGATGGGATCTTTGTGTCTCAAAGCACCTATGCCAAAGAATTGGTACAGCGGTTTGGTTTAGGGAAGAGTAAAGAAGCTAAGGTACCTATGGGAGTCAATGACAAGCTTTCAAAAGATGAGGAAGGAGAGGATGTGGATGAACGACTATATAGAGGTATGATTGGAAGCTTGCTCTACCTGACAGCGAGTAGGCCTGACATTTGTCTGTCAGTGGGGATATGCGCACGGTACCAGGCCAAGCCCAAGATGTCTCACTTACTAGCAGTCAAGAAGATCATCAAATACGTCAAGGGGACAATGAAATTTGGTATTTCCTTTACCAAGGATACCAACACCAGTCTGAGCGGATACTGTGATGCTGATTGGGCAGGTTCTGTGGATGATCGCCGAAGTACAAGTGGAGGATGCTTCTTTATGGGCAACAACCTAATTTCATGGCACAGCAAGAAGTAGAACAGTGTCTCACTGTCAACCGTTGAGGCTGAATACATTGCTTTGGGCAGCTGTTGTACACAGCTCCTGTGGATGCGTCAAATATCCTCTGACTATGGTATGGATTCTGACACTCTGTTAATTCATTGTGATAATTTGAGTGCTATAAACATCTCTAAAAATCCTGTCCAGCATTCTAGAACAAAACAAATAGATATTAGACACCACTTTGTTCGTGAACTTGTTGAGGCGAAACTGATTGAGATAGACCATGTGAGCACTGATTTTCAGCTGGCTGATTTGTTTACTAAGCCTTTGGACTTCAACAGATTCATAAATCTGAGAAAGTCCATTGGTGTCTGTGAACTCTAACTTTTTCTTTGAGTTGTGTTGGTCTAAGGCAGGAACTGGAGCTAGAACATATCATAGAAATCCTGGAATATATAGAAGATCAACATCTGAAAGAGTGTGGGAAATAGCTGCCTGTCATGCCGGTCTGTCCATCCTGTTAAACGTTGTCATGATTAAGGAGGTCAAAGAGCTTTGAAGAGACATGCACAGTCATTCTAAGGTTTAATAACCTAAGGAATGATGAGTTCCGAATCAGTGGCTGACACAATCAAATGATGTCACTGAACCTCAAGATGCTGAAGCAGTCATCATAAGGCTGTTGAAAGAAGAAAAAAAAAAAAAAAAAAAAAATTGTTCTTCAAAGAGATGAACTCCAACTGCCTTAACATGTTGGGATGGACTGAAGGCTAAAGGCATGCCAGTGTGAAAGACTACCCACATGCAACAGTCCTCTGATCTTCGACAATTCAAGAGGTTGTGATAGTTTCTAGTGAAGGTTCTGAACAAGTGGCTGATACGACAAAGGTCTGGTCAGTGTTCGGATTTCTGCACTGTTTAATATTTTAAAAAATATAATAATAATAATAATTTTGATGCTCATGTGTGTTTAATTCTCGATCTGGGTCCCTCAGAATCTGTCATTAGTGGATGTGTGTATCTATGTGTTTGATTCATGAATCTGTTAAATTGGGTTGTAAAAGAGGAAGAATGAGATTTATTAATGCACTGGTATTAATTGTGAGTGAATGAATTAACGATTGAATGCAGTCAAATGAGGAAATATATGCGGTGTACACTGATGTTTAATTGAGTGATTTCAGGAAATCTTTAATGCTTTGGGCCGAGTTTGTGCAGCCCATTGAGACTCACGGAGGTGTATAAAAAGGAGCAGCTAGGGTTTTGGCGTTTTCCTCATCCCCTCTACGATTTCAATCCTGTGTCGATTAATCTTCTGCTCATATCTCTCTCCTCTCTTGTCGATCAACTCCCAAACAATCATGAAGTCCATCTTTAGTGGTTTCCACTATGACTCCAGCTCAGATGAGGAGCTTCACACTCCACCGTCTTCGTTGCCTCCGCCCACTCCACATGTTCCGATCGATCCCGCGACCGCCATGGTGGTTTACCAGCCTCGCGAGGAGTCTGTCACTGCATCTCCGACTCGGGTGGATCAAGTTCCCTCGCCTTCTCACGGGAATCAAGAGACCTGCGACTCCTCGTCTTCTCCGCCGAGAGAGGTGACTTCTCAATTTCTGGTGGTAGATCTTACCGGTGATGCGCCTGTACCTGTCCTGCCATCTCAAGGAGTCTCATCCCGTTTACGCAAAAGACAACCGCCTGCTGATCTAGACAGTCGTGACTCCAAGCGCCCATCTCTCCACAGAGATAAGGGCAAGTCCACCACATCTCGAGGAGCTTCGTCAAAGGATTTTGATGCCAAACGGTTCATCTCCTCAGAAGCTGTTCGACGATATGGGTTCTTTGCCTCTCGAACGCTCGCTCCAGAGGTCTGTTATCCACTAGATGCTGCAGACAAGGCTAGAGAGTTCATAGACAAAGCTGGGCTGCTTAAAACCGTTACTCAGATTGGCTCGTACGACTCGGAGGTGGTCTATGAATTCTGGGTGAATCTTCCAACGGTCAAGATTGAGGGGGAGTCTGTCGACGTGCTTGTCCGAGACTGGGTCTATGAGTTCTCTCCAAGCCGTATAAATGCCCTGTTTGGTCTGAGATCTGTGGATGTGCGTGAACAGAGATTGTAGACGGCTGCAATTCTGGAGGAGGATCTGGCTCTGTTTCTCTCTGATGGAAGGGTCAAATCCTGCAAGCAGCTGGTGTCCACTGCAATCAAGAACCCGGTGATCAAGGATATGCATCGGATATGCTGTAGCAACTGGTCTCCCACAGTGAACACGAGATACATCTCGACGAATAGGGCTCTGGTGATCTACATGATCATGCATGGGATTTCGTTCGATTTTGGACGGATGATCTATGACCAGATCATTCAACTGGGGTTGCAAGCTCAGTCTGGCTTCCGGTTGCCGTTTCCCAGTCTCATCTATCAGTTGCTGACTGCTCAGAGACCTGTCGCGAGTTTGTCATCAAAAGATACAAAGAAGACAAAGGGGAAGAAGAGAGCATCCGTCCCTGTTGACCCTGTTTCTCCAAAAAGGGTCATCTGCAGAGCGCAAAGCCATCCGGTTGGCAATCAAGATCCTGCAAGATGCCTTGGACGCTGGTAAGTAGTTTCTCACTTTGATGTTCGTTCCAATTTCTAGTTTAGTTTCTTGGTATTTTTGACTAAACTGTGCCAAACAAGCAGGGGGAGATGAGTCTGATTCTGAGGCTTGAGGGGGAGATTAAGCTATGGGGAAGCAGTTGTTATTGTTGTTCACAGTTTTTGTTGATTTTATGTGTTTCTCCCTTGTTTAAAACTTGAGACTTGTTTTATTTTGTTTCTGTTTTGGCTTTGAACAATTCATTTTAACAAGTCTTTATCGGTTAACCGTCTTGTGTTAATTGCTGGAATATTTTGCAAGTACGGTTGTGTTTTTTTTTTTTTTGTCTTGGTTGTGTTGTCTGTGCATTTTCAGGTTTGATGCTGCGGTTGCTTGTGTGGCAAGATTCAGTTAAAAAGGCGGAGATTGAAAGTGCATCAGAGCTCTGAAGGTGACAGGAGCTTGCGAAGTGTCTCAGAGTGCTGATATGCTGACGTGGTAGATGGGCTGACGTGGAAGAAGATTATGGAAGTCGTGATAAGAAGCGTGAGAAGCAAGGAAGAAGAAGATCAAGATATACACGAAGATATTGAGGGTATATTTGATCGAGAGAGTTAAGGGAGGATATTTCTTAGGATAAGGAATATTTCTTTTTAGTTAGGGATTCACAAAGATCTAGGTTAGAGATCGTTTGTGTAAGGTATAAAGGGACAAGGGCTAGCCGCAAAAAGAGCTAGCACTCGTGGGATAAAAGTTGTGAGATTTTGTAAACCTTCAAACAATCAGAAAAAGCTTTGAAGGTGAGTGTGTTCATTTCACTCTTTTAGATTTACACAGGATGTTGTGATAGATAGACAAGAGAGTAGGCTTAGATTCATAGCTTGTAACAAACGTAGGTTTTTTACAAGATTGAATAAAAGCGTTTGCTTGGCACGTTTCCAAGCGGTTTGGTAGATTTGTGTTCTCTATACTTTACAAAATCGTGATTAAGTACAAGGAATCACGAAGCTTCACATTAAATATCTTTGTACGTGAAGAATTCACACAAGAAACCGAAGCAGACGAAAGTGAAAAGCTGTTAACATAAAAAAGAAAAGAAGATATACAAAGTTGTGCTTGACATGCTCTTAGATTATTGATGTTGGTGAAAGAGACCATGAAATGATAACTCTTGTCTCCCTACTTTTACTATTGGAAATACTTTTCTTTTTCTTTTTGGATATATATTTTCATCTGCATATTAATTGTTGAAGGAGAGTATTATTCCTTTACACTCTTTTTAATGGATGGCATTATTATATATAATTAGTACATATATAAAAATATTAGGAATATCACAATCATGATCATCACTTAACACATGCCCAGCGAACCAAATATGGAGATTTACTTTCCTTGCTTTACTTCCACTTGCAGTAAAAGTCAACAAATCATTGTCAACAAAGTATTTAAGAATACTAATTATAAAGTTTTGCCCAAGAAATTAAAATTGATTTTGCGCCACCCTATTAGTCATTTTACGAGTTTTTCTTCTAACACATGCATGGTATAAAACTATGCTCAGTCCAAACTGGAAATTAAATAGACTATTTCGTCTAGAAAATATTTCATCATTAACTAAAAAAAAGTTACTGAATATTTATTTTGTCTCGTATTTTACGTCCTTACCTCAACTTTAATTTTTTTGTTGTTGTCAACTATACATACGTTGATAAAACACAAGATATACACTTGATCGTACCCCGCTATAAACACCGATTGATCATAGATTTTACACTGACTATATAAAATCAGAAAACAACGATAGATACATTTTTGCTTCTGGCTATAATCTAGCGATATTATTATCCACTGAAAAAAGAAGAGAAACTGAGCTGTTTATAGGTTGTTATTTTCACGTGACATTTGGTAACGAGGATGTGAGTAGTGAGAGCTTTTTTGTTTTCTCTTCTTTTTTTCCACGAGTAGTGATCGGTTTAATAATTGAAAAAGGGATTCCATATAAACTTTTCTCAATATTTTGGTGGGAAAAGTTTGGTTACCTGCCTCTTTTGCTGACCCTGGAATCCACTTCTCATTGACTATATGCTTCTTTGATTTATATACACAAAATCGAAAAGAAAAAATGGTGTTTGAAGAAGCATTCGTTCCCGCTCTTTTCGGTGCTACTCGAATTTTCTTGGATAAAGACAAGAAGTGGTGTTGCACATCCCAAGAAAACCGAAGAAGAAAACAAAAGACTTTTAAAGAGTTGAGACTATAATGTGAGTGAGTGAGACCAAAGTCAGTAAACTACGATCTTGGTCTAAGGTCTTCCACCAAATATTTCCGGCAAAAGAAGAAGAAAAGAAAAGAAAAAACTATATATTAAAAAGAGATACACCCACTTATATTATGATTTTAGTATTGTTCCACTTAGAAATTACTTGATATGAGTTGTGAGATATTTTGCTTTATTTTATAGTTATATTAGTGATAAATAATTTCTAAAATAGTTTGCGCGTTGTAAATAATAAAGTGGCGTTGGTTGAAATAATGTAGCAAGATATGATACAATCATGTGCCATCATTTTTTTTTTTTTAAATTCTTTTAGTTGATTAAATAAAATTATTGAGAAAACTCAAAAGAGAGCTACCTGAAAAAGCTCGATGTGCTTTAAGCAGTCCAATAAGTTTTACTAATATATAAAGTCCTTCCCTCCCTAACTCCTCAAGTTAAAAATCCATTCTCACTCACTCTCTCTGTCTCTCACACACACGAAATTTTTATTTTAGAGAATCAAAAGATCTTCTAAGCTCACTTTTGTAGAATTTATGGATAACCAAAGCAATGTTCTTCTTGGCTGGCCTTACTACTCTCACGGAAAGGTAAATTTGTTTTTTTCTTTCTATATATGAGTTTCCTTTGTTTCTTTTAAACCTTAGTGAGTGAGTGAATAGTGAAAGCATTCGGCTTTTGCATAATGTCTGCCTAATTTCTTGAGGGTGTACTTTTTCTTATTCTTTACCTATCTTAGATAAATCTAGATTTTGCATTACTTGATGGGTTAAAGATTTTTTCTTACTCATTCTTCTCTGACCAAAACTTAATAATAGCAAGTGACACAATCAACACCATTTTGTGGGAAATTAAGGAGTTCTCTGTTTTGTTTTCTCTGTTTCTTTCTTTTGTGTGTCTGATCGTTTTTGTTTTACTTTTTTTTTACAGACAACAGAAGAAATAAGACAGTCTCTACTATACACAACACTAGAGTTGGACCAAATAAAGATGTTTGCTTATGATGAAATAAGGAAGAGAGATGAGCAATTGATCCATCTCAAAGACATCTTAACCAAAACCATCAAAGAAAGAGACGAAGCTCTCGAGAAATGTCAGCGTCTCATGTTCGACAGCCACTCACTTCAGCAACAAAAACACATAACTCCTCCATCATCTGGAGTTTCCAGCATTGAAGGCGAACAAGTGCAGCTTCAACAACTAGGATCCAACAAGAGCTTCTCATCCTCAGATTGTGAGGAGAGCATTATGTCACCCACTGATCATGTCATGAACCCACCACCATCTCAGCTTGAAGAAGTTTCAGGAACTGAGATTATTATGGATCCATTGTTTCCAGACAAGCCATTGCCTGAAAAGGGTAAGCTCTTACAAGCTGTTATAAAGGCAGGGCCATTACTTCAGACACTCCTCTTAGCCGGTCCATTACCTCAATGGCGCCACCCACCACCGCCTCTTAAGACCTTCGAGATCCCTCCAGTTACAGTCCAATGCCCAATTGTCAACAATGGTTGTGGCAAGTTCAACAGGAAAAGAGTTTTCTCAGATGGATCCTATTCAGAAGCTAAGTATCAGAAAGTTCTTCTCCACTGACCGGGAACTCAAAACAAATTCTGGATACTGATCTTTATCCTTACTCAAGTAGTACTAATAGTCATCTAATATACCATTACATAGGTCAATTCCAGGATTAATCTCACTTCTAGGGTTCAACTGAAAGTGATATTTTGTACATTAGGGCTTTTTGTTATGCTCCATTGTGGGAGACAGAGTCTGATCCATTTAGGGTTTAGATTTAGAGTGATGAGAAAGTAAGAAAAAAAACTCCCCTGGTTTAACTCTAACTAAATGAGAGTGAAAACTATGTGAGAGAGTTTGCTATTTTACTTTTTTCTCCAGTTATGCTTGTTGTTGTTTTTTCTTTCTTTTTGTTGGGGTTTTCAGTTTTGTATCTCAAACCAAAAACCCCAATTTCTCATTCATGTTTTGGCTCCATGATTGTGAAACTAGAATAGGGGTTTCTTTTGTATTCTGTGATTTTTCCCTCTACAATCAGTTGGTATTATGTTAAATCTAAATGTATTATGTGATTCTCTACTGATGTTATGCTCTTCTCTTCATAATGGATTTTATTTTTCTTTACTAATTAAAATAGCTTTATCTTGTGGCACTTGTGTTTGAAGGATTTAATTGTTTTGTTTTTGGGGGTAAATGGGTGAGAAGTCGTTGGTAAGCCCAACAACCAAAAGGTCCAAAAGCCATTTCTTTGTCGGTTCGGGTAGGTCCCGAAGATCTAGACCCGGATTTTCTTGTCCATGTAACACAAAAAATAAAAGTCTACGAGTGTTAAAAAATAGACAGTCACTCATGGATTGATTTACCTTTTTCAGTATATTAGACTCAAAATAGTGATGTATACAACTCAATTCTTTAGAAGAAAAAAATTATACAACTTCGAAAAAAATATACAACTCGTTTGTTATATAAACCTTGAAAAGTCAAGAGGCACAGAATTGAAACAGTGAAGTAATATACAACTCATTTTTCTTACCTTCAAAAAAGAGCCAAAAGAAGGAAAACAGTGAAGCAAGTATCAAACAACCAACACTATAAACTAAACTAGGGAAGGACAAGACACAAAGGAGAAAATCAAACCAAAGTGGGTGTATTAAAGTTTTTAAGTGACGTGGAGACGGTATCACGTTCCCTTTAACTCCAACGACCATAGCATTCCAATCAGTCTCAGGAAAAGGTGATACTAACTCAAGCTCAAAGTTTCTCAACAAGTGACTCCATATGGCTTTGATTTGCATGTACGCAAAAGGTCCACCAAGACACTCGTGTCTACCTGCTCCCAAGGAGATGTATGAGAATGGTCCAGCTACTTTGTCTTCTTCTCTACCCAGTGAGAATCTATCGGGATCGAAATTGTCTGGATCTTTATAAACATGAGGTAAACGATTGGCGAATACAGGCGAGGTTGTGACAGTATGACCCTTTGGGATCTCATATGTTTTTCCTTCTCCGGTTGTCACATTGAAATCACTATGTAAGGCTCTCATCAACATGATCAGTGGAGGTTGAAGCCTTAAAGCTTCTTTGATGCATCTAAACAGAACATTCATTTCATTTCAGATAAGATATCATAATTGATCTTGTCCCCATGTTTTTCAATCAGTTTCTTCTGCTCGTCCTTTGCGGCTAATAAGTAGTGTTTGTCTCGCATGAGATAAGCACCGGTCCATGTTGAAGTGATAGCCCCTTTCTCAGCGCCGACTCTGCTTGTGTGTTGGCCAGCAAACAAAGCAGCAATGAGCAACCAGTGACCTCAGATTCAGTTGTTTCTCTACCGTCTTTGTACTTTGAGTCGATGAAACATTGTAGCATGTCGTGCTCTGATTTGTCATCAGAACGTTTTCTAGATGCTATGATTTTGGAAAAGAGTTGTGCAAGATTTGCGGTCATGAGAGCGAGGAGCTGGAATGGGAAGGTACGGGAAGAGAACACTAATGTGAAGCATTCCATTGTCAAGTTCGTGGAACAATGCAGATGTTGGAATACAATCCAAGTCCCACATCTGAAGTTTGAAGAGACTATCATTAATATATAAAGGGTTAGGGTAAATCCACTAACTGCCAGTTGGTTTTTAGTTGGAAGCCCAAGATAAGTCCAAATTTAACAGCAAAGACATCATCAAACAGTTGTTCACGGACTTCTCGACCTAAAAGACATCTACTTGTAGTTAAGATGATGAGACGCTCTAGCTCAACACTTAGGTCCACTTCACCACTCTCTCCTCATTTTTAAAAGTAATCCCCACAAGATCAATGTACAAGGGATTCAAAAATATATCTATTCAAATTTTGTAAACCAAACAAAAATAAATAAGATTTTTTTTAAAGGAAAGTGCATGAGACTTAATTAATTGCACCTTAATTAATTTTATCAACCTTTGTTTTAAATGTTAGAACTTGTATCAAAGTTTTATGTTGTATGTAATTACCGCAGCTTCTCTAACCGTCGGATCGACATAACTTCTTAAGTTATTGACTTTGAGAGCATCAGCGAAGAACCGAAACTGCTCCATCCGGGTGGGATAATCAGCATCAAACACAACTCCGGGGCCAAAAGTAGGCACTTTAAACCTGTAAACTTCTTTCTGGCTAAGTTCCGATCATTCAAAAGCGTTGAAGAAATTCTCTGACACTTCAGGACCGATCAAAAATGTTATGTTCTTGTGAAGAAGCTTCACCGTAAAAACACTTTCAAGCTTAGGATGTTCCTTTCTAAGCATCGAGATTGGACCTTTCATGAAGCGGATAAGAGTTCCGATCAAAGGTGGCCACGCTTGAAGAACCGGAGGGACACAGACACTCTTCTTCTTCTTGGAAGGTAAGGATGTGATCATGAGTTTGGTCACAACCATTGTAAGGAATAACACCACAATAACCACACAACTCATATTCAAAACCTTGTAAAAATACTCTTCCATTTCCATATTTTGGATTTGCTTCACAGATTTAACACTGCTCAGCTTAACTCTTGTTATAGCTTGATTGCTTTTTGAATTTTAGGCAATAAATAATTATGTCCGACTATAACCACAACACGTTAGGTTCTTTAGCTTCACTTGATCAGTACAAACGAGTACGTTTATTAACAAACACATATAAGATATTATTATGTTCATGTGTGCTTAGACTGATGTCAATTACATGCATATATAGTTAGTACACGATTAGTGTCTGAGAAATGTTCTCAAAAGTTCTTTTTAAAGATTCTCCCCTGTCCCATAAATATTGAGTGATAAAAATAGTAATATTGTACAACTTATTTTGGGCTATGTTAGTAATAGTGGCTATGAAATATTGGATCTAAACTTATCTTTGGATCGTTTAGACTTGCGAGTTGGATAGGCTCAAAGCAGCTTTTGAATTTTGTGCTGATATAAACAACCAGAGGCATTGATTGACTGACGATACTATATAGTTACGAAAATACAAATAATATCTCTCTTGAGAAATTTAAATACCAAGACTAGCACTGGTTAAAAAATTAACCGGTCGAACCAACAACCTGAGACACTCCAGAAGAGCAAGAGTGACTATCAGAGCCTCTCTGCGTCTGTTTCGTATTGTAGGAACCGCAGCTACTGCATTTATGCGCGATAAAATGAAACCGAACGTTAGTGTTTGAGCTGCAGTCATTGCAAAGAATCCATACCTGATTCATTACATCAAGTCCAAATCAGAATGTGCACATACACAAACACAAGCAAGAACATGATATGGAATTCAATTTCGTTTACCATCTTATTCTCATACAGTTTTGGCATTGGACATGCAGCAACCTGTAAAATTTGAATGTAAAAAACTTAATGAACATTAAAAGACTATACAAGAGATCGAACATTATAGTATGGAGTCTTACCTCTTCATCAAGTTTCTTCCACAAATTGGACATGTCACATATGGATTTGGAGCATACAGGACATGTATATCTACACAATTCATCAAGAAAAGTTTTAATTCTTTCTTATTAAGACTTCCTTTTATTGGCTGCATAAAGACTTGAGAGAGGTCTTTTTACCGGTTATGCAGCCCCATATCTTTGGTGCATTCTAAATGCATAGTGTGACCACATCGCAGGACCGTGATATCTCTTGTGGAGTCAAACAAATACTGAGAACAAAATAAACCCAAATCAGGACACATTATGTTACACTAAGAAATGGGGTGGGTTTTATTCTTGTACCTCGAAACAAACAGGGCAATTGTGATGCATTGCGCCTTCGACACATCGGTGCTTGTCCTCCATAACCTTGGAGTAGCAACATCCTGTTTCAAGGAAAACAAAATAAGATCTCCAAACAAAGAAAGACGCAAGAATTAGTGTGTGGAAACAAGCATGTGAGGTTTTGTAGTCTCTTACGACATCTTTTGCAATGGAAAAAGTTTTCTTCTCCTCCAGTCCTATTGAACATAACATCATGAGCTTACATATCAACTTCGCAAACTTGAATAAGTAAGTACAAATTACAGTGCCAGTTTATATACCGGCAAATCCCACACTCATCACAATGATATTGCTTCTTGGAAAGCTGAAACAACCAATCTGAGTCTCATTACTACAAATTGCAGCTAAAAAAGGGCGATAACTCGATTACAAAACTTACATCATCGTCGAAGAATTTGCATTTTGAGCAGAAGTACTTCCCCATACATACACCACAATTGGAGCAGTTTTGCTTAACCTGAAGAAAACAACCAGAGTTCAGCATCAAGAAACATGTATACACATGAATAAAATCCATATATCAAAATGTGGATAGATACTCACGTCTTGTTCTGTCTCACAGAGTGAACATACCACCTGAAAAAAACACAAATCAAGATCAATACATATTGCTATCACAATGAACAAAACATAATCAAAATGTTCAGAATGTTTCAAAACCTTTGAAACTTCATGTCGAGGAAGTTCATGTCTATGCATCTGTTCAATTTGAAGAGAATCCTATTGAAATAAAGAAACACATTAGTGCTATATAATCTTCACATCTATAACTATAACCAAAACTCAAAACACACACACACATAAGTTTTTATACCTTTGCTTCGTTGTGACAATGTCTACAATCAAAAACCTCATCACAACATGGTGCTCTAATCTTACACCGTCTTCTATAATGTGAGCACCTAAACACACACACACAAAAAAACATGGGATCATCAAAAATCCTAAAGATTGAAACTTTAGCTTTCTTTACTAATAAAATTGAAATTAAAAATAAATGGTTAGTCCTTACCCGTAATGCCCAGATCCAATCTCCATAAGATTCGCAACCTGAGAACTAAATTCTTGATTTTGTTCATTTTCCTGGAAACCCATCTCCATGTTTACTTCAAAGTTTCAATTTTTCCTACTTTCAAATCAAACCCAATTCGAGATAGTATAGTAGAGACTCAGATTTATAAAGAAACGTAATTTTGAAGAAATGTATTTTAGATATGTTTGTTAAATCAGAGAGAATCAAGTTGAGAGAGTTGCAGAGACGGAAAAAAGCAATCAGGTAGAGATTTTTTTTTTTTTTTTTTTTTTTCCGAGGTAGAGATTTGTTTATATATGAAGATGAGTGAGATGACTCGGCAACACGCCAGATTTTTAACTTTGCCTAATCCATAGATTATGAAATTATGACTCTCTTATTTTTGGTATATGTAATTTAAGGAACATAATATTTTGGTAAATATAATTAAAGGAACATACTTAATATATAAAAATCTCCTACCTGAAAAACTATCTACAAAATAATATTCCAGTAGTTTATGTAAATATTTATAAATATTTATGTAATCTAGTAAAGAAATGAAAAAATTAGAGAAAATTTGGAATAGTGTTTATGGCCTTTAGGATGGATTGAAGTATAGAGATTTTTTTGGTTGGACTTTGTTAAAATATCTTCTTCTTTTTTGTATTATGCAAATAAAAAGTCTAAAACCATTATTTTTATAATAAAAAGCTACAAAATATGAATGAAAAAGAGGGTTATGTAAGAGTTATTTGGTTAATAATGTATTTAGTAACATAGGTAACACTCGGTATTATATTTGATTCAGTTGGCGACTTGGTGGGACCATTAAAGAACCATGGTTTTGTGGTGTGGGTCTCAATGTCATGTCCTGTCTTTTTAAAAAGGAGGAACATGATAGGATTGGATCATGGATATGATATGATCTTCTTCCATTTGGTGACACGTTATGGGTCCATATTTAGTACATAGACTTAAGAAGTTGTGGAAACTTTTTGTTTTATTTAATAGTTTGATAATTGATATTATTAGGTTATCTCCAATGGGGGTTAGAGAGGTTTTAGTGGAGTAGAAGAAAAAAAATAAATCAGATAAAGCAAAAAAAATATAAGAGAGTCTCTTATTTAGTATACTCGTTTATGGAATAAGAGCTCATACGTATCACGTATTCGTTGGCCAATTTTTTTTTTCGGACGATCAAATATTTTCTTTCTTTCCTCTCTCTCTCTCTCTTTCTCGATCGAAGTCCATAATTGACAAAGGAAGGAGAAGGAATCAAACGCTATGGAATCAGAGGAGATTGGAATCAGAGAATTTAACCCCTCTCTGCTTCTCAGATTCGGTGTTTAAGCAAGTAAGCCTTCTGATTCTCCGGCTCTAAATTTTTTTGTTTCGTTTCAGCTAATTTTGCAGATCATTTTTGTTTTCTTTATCGTCTATCCAAGAATTTCAAATCTCCATGATCAGTCTCTCTGCCTTCGATTTTGATTATGGTGTTCCTAAAATTGGTAGGTGTTGGTGAAAATGATGAATTTCAAGAATATCAAAGCTCCCAAGGGTCCTGGTGGTGGTGTTATAGCTGCGGTGGTTATTGGTGGTCTTGGTCTTTACGGCGCTACGCACTCTCTCTACAATGTCGATGGAGATCATCGAGCTATTGTCTTCAACCGCCTTGTTGGTATCAAAGACAAGGTTAGTCCCTGCCAAAAAAAAAATAATTTCCTCTGAATCTGTAAATTGAATATTCGCCTTTAGTATCAACAATTGTGTCTTGTGTTTGTGACATCTAGCTGAAGTTAGGTTAGGAATAGCGTTAGTAGTGAGTCTTGTGTTTGTGGCATCTAGGTTAAGTTTACAAGGTTGATTTGTTAGTCTAGATTTGATTCTCATTTGTAACAGTCAATCTTGATGCACCATATATATAATCTTTGCTTGCTTGATTATGTAGGTCTACCCTGAGGGCACTCACCTTATGATTTTGTGGTTCGAGAGGCCAATCATCTATGACGTTTGTGTGAAACCTTACCTAGTTGAGAGTACTTACGGGAGCCGTGATCTCCAGATGGTACTTTGCTTCCTTCCCTTGTAATAGTAATGGAATATTTCAAGTTGTGTGGTTTTGGTCTATGAACTATACATGATAAGCTTGTGTTGTGTGGGATTGAAACATTCAGGTCAAAATTGGAGCATCGTGTTCTCACCCGTCCTATGGCTGACCAACTACCTGAGGTGTACAGAGCTCTTGGTGAGAATTACCGAGAGAGAGTTTTGCCTTCTATTATCCACGAGACCTTGAAAGATGTGGTTGCCCAGTACAATGCGAGCCAGCTTATTACTCAGAGAGAGGTTAGCTAATTGGCTGTAAATACATGTTATTGATTCCTTCTTTGCTCCCTTCTTTTCCCTTTTCAAATAACCCTATATTGGTAAAATCTTGCTAAGCATTGTTTCTGTGGGAGTGTCTGTAGGGAGAAGCCAAGAGTGCTCAGCTCATAGGTCAAGCAATCGCAAACAACCAAGCGTTCTTAACACTGAGGAAGATCGAAGCAGCTAGAAAGATCGCACAAACTATCTTAAAATCGGCAAACAAGGTCGACTTGAGCTCTAACGACCTGCTGCTTACCTGCAGGCGATGGACCTTGATGTGAAGGCCAAGAAGTAGAAGATGATATGACTAAACCACAACAGAGCTCTCTCTTCCGTAATCGTCTTTTCGATTCTCGGATTCTTGGACCAAAAGCTTCTTGACCTTGATGCAATTATTTTTATATTCTAGTTTAAATTTTTTTATTTTCAAAAAAAAAAAAATCAAATTAAGAGACTCAAAATTAAAACCCACCATTGGAGGAGAAAATTTTAATTAAGATTTTCAAAGTTCTTATTCTACTAAAAATACATAATATATTACTTAAAATTTTTAAGATACCCAAAAATATAATCCCCATTAGGGTTGCCCTTAGAATTGTGGGTAAGCTAAGTGTCAAACTCAATAATGGACCTTCAAGGGTCTTAGTTTGTGTTTATCTTTTGGGTTTATTACAAAAACATAAATTGGTTAAAAGGGACGGTAGGGAGTAAGGGAAATGATAGACATTGATCCCAAGAAGGCAAGAATGAAGAATCGATAATTGTCTTTAGGAATTAGGACTTAGGAGTATGAATGTATGATTGAAAATTTTAATAGTATCTTTTAAATATGTATTTGTGAAAAGTGCAAGCAATAGTTTTTGTGAGACGGATAGAGTTGCATCGTTTAAACTAAACTGCTAAAATTTTAAAATATTAAACTGCTAAAATGTTACGTTGTGAACTTGTGATAGTGATCGGTCAAACCCTTTCGGAAGTCCTTTTTTTGGAGTGGAGCCTGATTTCTTTTTCGGAACTCGAAAAACTAACTTTGAAACCGGTCCATACAGAACCAACTCTGATAAAAAAAAAAACCTGATCGGTCCACTTAACCGATATACAATTTTACATATATTATTTTTTTTGATAATTTTTTTTTCACGTAATCTGGTATGCTTGATTTGTATAGCGTATCTATGTGTATTTTGTCGATTAGTATACTTCTACAGCTAAAACAGCCAAACGAAACAGAACTATTTCAAAAACAACAAAAAAACTGGCCAACGTAACTTATCAACAAAACAACAACCTGTTTTTTTTGTTTCAAAAAAACAGTTACGTTGTAAATATTTTTTTGTTAAGAAGAAACAAAAAACAAAATGGATCTCGAAAAAATTTGACAAAAACATATCTCTTCGTCATCATCATGACCGATTCTCAAGTACTACCTCCTGCGCCTAGGCCGCGTCTTGGCAACGCTGAAGTTTGTTACGGAGCCACTTTTTTCAACATCTCTTCTTACGGAATCTTCGAAGAATATGAAACTCCGACTGTCATTTTCAGACATGCATTGCCTCTCCTTGAGATACAAATCATTCTCATCTTCGTTTCCATCGTCTTATGTCATATGTTCCTCAGACGTATTGGCATACCACAGTTCGTCTCGTACATGCTCGTAAGTTGAAGAAAACAACCACAAATGTCAATAATCTTATATTGCAAGTACATGATCATGGTTTCTTGTATTGCAAGTAACAGGTCTTTTGGTTTTTAAACTAGGCCGGTTTTATTTTGGGACCTCAGCTATTTGATCTGGTGGAGTTTTCATCAGACAGGTTATCGTTAGACGTCCCCGGATACGTCCCGTTGGAAGGTGTGGCCAGGTTTGGGTTGATAATGTTCACGTTCTTGATGGGCGTGAAGACCAACAAGAAAGCCGCATTTCAAACAGATAGGCGGACGATCATTATAGCGGTTTCAACCTTTCTCGTAACTATGATCAGCGGATTAGCCTTCAGAAACTTCCGTCTCGACAAGGTCGACCCTCTATATATGCCTTTGAGGCTGGCTCCAACAGAACGTACCGTGATTGCAGCGGTTCAAGCATTAACGCTGTTACCGGTCATAACCCACCTCGTATATGAGCTCAAGATTCCAAACTCGGAGCTAGGCCGCATCGCCATATCTATCGCCGCCATCAACGATCTCATTGGATTTATCACTCTGATATGCGTCTCCTATGTAGGAACATACAGGTACGCAAAGCGTCTATGTAACTAGCAATTCAAAAAAATTAGACAAAAACTACTTGATTACCTCATTAAGTATACTCTTGTTGTAATCAAAGTCTAAAACTTGTTAGAAAATTGATCAACAGAATTTACCAATTTATTGTCTACGTCTACATGACAGATTAATCTGTCTAGACGATCGCATGATATAACATTTTTGCAAAGAAAGTATCCAAATAATTATAAGAAATTACAAATAATAATAATAATTATTATCTAGACAATATAGACGACACTCGGGTGCATGATTAGTAACTTAGTATCTAACAATCTTTTGAACATTTGGTCTAATAGTTTGAAATGGTCCGCAGGTACGTATCGCCCAGCATTGCCAACCGTGATATGATAGCAATGATCATCTTAGTCCTTGTGATCTTATTCATTGTCAAGCCTACGGCACAACGAATAGTTGATATTACCCCAGAAGGCAAGCCCGTACCGAGAATATACTTATACGCAACAATCATGACAGCAATCGCCGCGAGTATTTACTCAGAATTTTTCAACCAAATCCATGTTCTAGGAGCTTTTCTGGTTGGGATGGCGATCCCAGATGGTCCGCCTTTGGGATCTGCATTAGAGGCCAAGTTTGAGAGCTTGGTTACAAACATATTTTTCCCTATTTCAATCGCAGTCATGACGATGAAAGGTGACGTTTTAAGGGCATTGTATTTGTTCGATGACATTTCCTTTAACATAGTTCTTGTGATTCATACATCGGTCGTGAAATGGACGGCCACGTTTGTACCTTGCATGATCTGCAAGTTACCTATGAAAGAATCTGTTATCATTGCCACTATAATGAACTATAAGGGTTTTGTCGACTTATGCTTCCTCGATGGCGCTGTAAAAAAGAAGGTAAAATAATCTTTATTAATCTAACCAAATTTTACATGAATCTTCTATGTTGCATCATGGTTTATATATTAATGATTCTTTAATTTTTATATACAGAATTTAACGCAAGCAACGTACACGTTCATGACTATTTACGTGCTATTGAATGCGGGAATTTTACCTACGATTGTGAAGGCACTATATGATCCAAAGAGGAAATATATTGGATACGTCAAGAGAGACATTATGCATCTGAAGTCGAACTCCGATCTCAAGATTCTAACTTGTTTGCACAAACCAGACAATATCTCAGGCGCGATCTCGTTGCTTAAATTGATATCTTTGCCGCTAAACAACGGGAACAAAGACAGAAGAGTCATTTCTGTCACGACGTTATACCTAGTAAAACTCGTCGGACGTATGTTTCCAATCTTGATACCGCACGACAAGCGGTCTAAAGCACGATCACCTCAAAACTCTTACATCCAAACAATGATGCTCGCGTTCAACGATTTTCAACAAGAGAATTGGGAATCTATGACTATTAACTCTTTCACAGCTTACTCTCATGAGGATTTTATGGATCAAGACATTTGCAATCTTGCTTTAGACCAACTCACATCGATGATCATTGTCCCTTCTGGACGAAGATGGTCACCAGATGGATTATATGAATCAGAAGATATTATGATCAGACGTGTGAATGCTTCTCTCCTCGACCGAGCTCCATGTTCTATCGGTGTACTCAATTACCGAGGATATCATAAAGGTAAGAAAAGGACTAATAGTACCATTAAGGTCGGTGTAATCTTCATTGGTGGTAAAGATGATCGTGAGGCGCTCTCGCTTGTAAAATGGATGGGACAGAATCCGACAGTATGTCTTACCGTGACACGATTTTTATCTGGTCAAGAACCAAATAAGTCCAAGAATTGGGATTACCTTATTGATGATGAGGTCTTGAATGATTTGAAAGCAACATATTCCACCGTCGAAAGTTTTTCGTACGTGGCAAAGATAGTCACTGGTGGACCCGCGGTAGCCACCGCCGTTAGATTGGTGGCGAAAGATAATGATTTGGTGATTGTAGGGAGAGATCATGACGATGAGTCAATGGATTTCAAGGGATTGGAAGAGTGGATGGAGCTTCCAGAATTAGGAGTCATCGGAGATTTGCTTGCATCAAAAGATTTAAGAAGTAGGGTTTCTGTTTTAGTAGTACAACAACAACAAAAACATGAATGAGTGTAACATATTTCAATGATCTCAACCAAAAATTATATTCACATACATAGGTCAATGGTAGATATCTTTAATTGTGCGTGGACATAGATATATAAAATAGATTGGTTAACATTTTCATTTCAAATAAAAAAACTTTATTTAGTTAGAAATTAAACTTATGAATAATTCCTAAAATAGTATTAATAGTCCGATATTTTTTGAGACATGAGTTGTGTTCCGCTCTTATAGAAAGATGAGTGGGCGCAACTGGAAAACATTGATAAACTCGGCTGCAAATTCAAATAAATAAGCTCGGGTTTTCCAGCTCAAAAGTAAGAATGATTTATTTTACAAATTTTTCTCATTCGAATTGTTGATAAAATACTTATAATTTATTATTTGTTTTCTTACAACAGTGGCTAGATTGTATGATCGGTTATAAGAAGATAGATATCAAATTTCATGACGTTGTAATTGCAATCCACGCAAATTGATTAAGAATTGACATGTTTTACTGGGCAAGATTGGATTAACAAGACAATATGTTATACTTTTATAGCATGGATAACGCATAGTACAATAACATAGATATGATATACTTTTAACATTTAGAAAGATTAACCCAAGGATGTTTGATAATTTTAGAAAAAAATATGTTTTTCTGAAATTTTTAATAAAAATGAATACTTTGTATTTCTAAAAAAAATTATTTATATAAATCTAAAATAAACAAGGGAGTGTTTCAGTTTTAGTACGTTTTTGAGAAGATATTAAGTTTTTAATACGTTTACTATTTAAAATAAGGAAAATGGGTGGTGAGAGAGAGTGAGAGACTGTGTGAGTGGGAGTGTGTGGTTGTATGGGGTCCGGTTGTATGTGAGTGTGAGAGAGTGTGAGATAGATAAATGAGAGAGTGATATCGTATGTGTGTTGTGAAGAAAAAAATAATTATTTTTAAATACCTCTTTCTTTTCCTAATCACATCCACTCTTATTTAGTTATCCAAATATTTATCAATATAAATTATTTTTTATTATCTTTCCAGATATAAAATATCTATGGTTTTTCTTTATAATTTGGCATGCATTTTGTTTTAGTAATTTTAAATATATTTTCATATTAAAAGTGATATATGCTTTTTAGATATATGCAGTGGTTGTACGGATGTAATTTGTTAGATACGAAAAATCTATGTTTTTCTTTAATTTGATATATATTTTCTTTTATTATATTAAATATATTCTATATAACAAATTATGTATATGATTGTTCGAACATTTTTATTCTTGGATGGTTTTTAATCCGTACGGGTTTATTATTGGATAGTTTTAATCCGCACATGTGTATTGCTAGATTGTTTTTGTCTGTACATATTTATGACTGAATGGTTTTAGTTATACAGGCTTAACATTATCATATAAAATCCCCAAACATGTTTATGGTGGATGGTTTTAGTTATATAGGTTTAACATTATCATATAAAATCATCAAATAAAATACATATCAAATTATAAAGAAACTTGTATAATTAAAATCATCCAGTATAAACATGTACGATCAAAACAATCCAACAATAAACGTGTGTGGATTAAAACTATCCAACAATAAATTTGTACAGATTAAAAACCATCCAGCAAATAAATGTTTACCAAATAATCATATATATCAGTTGTTATATAAAATATATTTAAAATAATAAAACAAAATACATATCAAATTGTAAAGAAAAAAACATAGATTTTTTGTATTTAACAAAAATATCTTAAAAAAAATATATTATCCAATATTTGAATAACTAAATAAGATGACATATATATATTAAAAAAAAAATTGTTTTCTCTCTCCTCCAGCACACCTACACACACGATTCACTTTTTTTTTCTCACACTCTTTTTTCTTTCACACATGGTCCCCATCACTCATTTTTCTATCTCTCACACAGATGGTCCTACGTCTACTTATCAGATTATAAATAGTAAACGTACTTAATATTGAATATCTTTTCGAAAACGTACTAAATTTCCAAATACCTCTTTTTCTTTCACACATGGTCCCCATCACTCATTTTTCTATCTCTCACACAGATGGTCCTACGTCTACTTATCAGATTATAAATAGTAAACGTACTTAATATTGAATATCTTTTCGAAAACGTACTAAATTTCCAAATACCTCAATAAACAACCATATGAGAAATGCTACTCCCATGAAAAATGGCACAAATTTTGATTTATTCGCTAGAAATACAACTATATTAGGAATGACATTTTTCATTATTTGGTATATACCCAAGAGGGCGAGGCTTGTATACCCAATCCAATTGACATGTTTTAGCACTTTTATTTGACCTTCTTCACCATATATCATGATCAATGGTGAAATTATTGAAACTTCTTAAATTTATACTCGAAAATTAATACACACGTAAAATAATAAATATTCGGTTTCAAATAATAAAATTCGGTAAAATAATAAAATATATAAATATTAAAAATTCATGTACATATATTATCCCACTAATATCATAAATTAATAATCATACAAGTTATATATATGTTAATATATTAATGTATGCTTTAGTGTGATTTTTTTTTTTTTGAATTTTTGTTAGAGCTTATTACTATATAGTAATTATTAAGTTGTGTTTTTAAATTATATTATTGTAGTATACTTTATAACTGTCATTAAAGTAGCCAAAACTTTCTATAATTTTTCATTTATTATATATGTATATAAATCATTTTCATTTTGATAGTCTTACAAACTGGTATATGATTGGTTAGGTCATTTATCATAAATTCGAATTTAGGTATATAATCTGTATAAGTGAGTTCGTATAGAGTCTTTGTAATTTCTTTGTCGAAAATGTATTTTTGTAAGTATAAAATTTCAATGCTTGAAAATTTTATCGCCCTTGTGTATGGCTTGTGTATTTTCAAGAAGTTAAATTTGAATGTGCTAAGTAAAAAATTTACAAAAGAATGCTCTTCTTACAAATAAATTTCTACGACTATAGTGAAAAGAATCGTACCACTTATTATGAACCTAAACCATAAGCTGTTGTTGTTGTATTACCAAAACAGAAGCTTGGCCATTAATATCATGTGAAGTCAATAGATCACCAACAACACCAAGCTCCTTAAACTCACTCCATTCCTCAAGCCCTTCGGTGAACACACTCGTCCTTCCTTTTCCTCTTCCCACTATGAACATATCAAAATCGTTTGAAAGCGACTTCAAGAAACCAGATGTCTCAGACGCGTCTTCAATTGCTTTCTCCGAGTAGAAAATGTCTACTAATGTGTTGCTCTTCACATCTCTAAGAAGTTCATCGTCAAGCATTTTATCCCATTCTGATTTTTCTCGTGCGTTCTCATCGGTAGTGATCATTCGGACAATGGTTACAGTGATTCTAGGGTCACGAGCCATTCGTGCTGCAAGTGTCACTGCTTCTCTATCGTCTTTACCGCCTAGGAAGACCATACAGACATTGTATGTTGATAAGTTTGAAACAGCGTCATTAATGGTTCTTCGTCCAACACTGCTTCGGTACACAAAGATTCCGACAGAACATGGTGCAGCGTCAAGAACGCTCTCGTTAAGGTTCATGATCATGCTACTGTTTGAGATGATAGCGGATCTGTCAGCGGACCAAGTCTGGTGAAAAGGAAGAAGTATGAGAGAAGTAGTGTTGTTGAGAGCAAGCATACAAATGTCTCCATGCATCGTATCGGGCATAGATATAGCCGTGAAGGTGCTTACGAAGACCGATCCGTAGAACTCTTTGCGGAATTTTTCAAAAGAGGCAAGTACGTTGTTTGAATAAGACGTCTCCTCTGTTTTGAGAGTTTGCAATTTGTGGGAAATGAAGATGGAATGGGCTTGTCCTACGAGCTCCAACAAGTGGAGGACATAGGTTGCAACAGGAGATTCCCGTGACGGGCAAGTAGCTTCAAGAAGATTGATCATTGGACGTATATCATCTGTTCTGTAAATGCAAGACAGAATCCTTAGTTCAGAGTTTGGTTTCAGGTGCTGCATATTCCGCTTCTCGTACCCTGCGTACATCCTCGCAGGATCATACAAGTACCGCAATATCGGAGGTATGATTGCGGAGTTCAACATTATGTAAAGACACGCGACAGTGAAGGTCTCGGGACGAACAGACTGCAATGTTGAAAGCATGCATAAACATGAGATGATATAATTTTTATATTGAAATATAATATGAGTATGGCGTACATACCCCTCTTTGGAAGGCTAAGGCGTAAGCACCGAGCTCGAAGATGCCTTTAAAAGACATGATAAGAGATAGAGAGAAGCAGTCTTCCATTGGCATACGGTAGAACAAAGCAGGAACCGTAGTGAAGATGAATTTGACGACGAAAGATATTAATATGATGAGTATAATACCTTTGAGATCTTTCCAATGAAATAAAGCCGTGATATCGATCTCCGTGGAAGAAGAAGCAATGAAGAAGGGAACAAAAGTGCCGAATATAGCCGACTCAAACTTCTCAACGATTGCAGAACCTAAAGGAGGGCCATGAGGAACAGCAAGACCTAAGATGAAAGGTCCCATGAAAATAGATTGCTTGCACCAATTCGAAAGAATGGCTGAACCAGAGACCATAACAATGATTGTAGTTAAGTATATTGGCTTGACCGGACGACCAGAAGGCGTCTGTTTTATAATGTAGAACATCAACGGTCTGAAAACGTAGATTGCAAGACAAACAAAGAGAACCACTATCCCTGCTCGCTTCAAAGGACGATCCCCTACAATAACATCTCCTATAAACACACTCCCGAGCCGTGTTTGGTCGTCCTTGAGCTCCTTCATGAAGATTAGAGCAGAAGCAAGAACCGAGGTGCTGAAATCACTAACCACAGCAGAAGATATCGCTAGACGACCGAGCTCTGAGTTCTGTAGCTTGAGCTCAAAAAGAAGGTTTCCAACGACAGGGAAAGAGGAAAGGCATTGGATTGAATAAACCACAACATACTCCAATGAATTGAGAGTATGGTCTGATTTTTTCGTTCCAACGTCCCTTAAGTTCCCGAAAAAGATAACGGAACAAACCAACGTGGAAAGTAAAACAGAGGAGATCCCAATGGTGATAGCTTTTCTCCCCGTGGTTCGGACCAAACTCATGTCCATTTTAACTCCCATCAAGAACCAAAACATCATGTAAGAACAAGCAGCTGTGAGACTAAACACAATCTCTTTGTAATCTTCTGAAGAAAAGAATCGTCTCGCCGCTGAATTCTCCTTTAGGAAAGTCTTGCTTAAAAGAACACCAGTCTACAAGATAACGTTAACACAAGACAACAAAAACCTCAAAATTTAGTATCCTTATAATAATAACAATATGGAAACGTTTTCGAGGTTTTCTAATACTTACAAGCATATGAGAAGTGAAACGGATCATGCCGAGACGTTGGAGGAAGAAATGCAAGAATTGCCAAAGGAAAGAGATGATGAGAAATATCATCTGCAAGTGTGGAAACGCGTAACTCCAGAAATGAACATTGATGTTAGGATCTGAGAATTTTTGTTCAGGCCAAACACCATTGGAGCTAGGGTTGAGAGGTACGACGTCACAAATCATGGTTCCTTGTCTCCATGTGTCTCTCAGGTAAAGCATCTTATTATCTCCATAGTCCTCCATTGATGACAAAACCCTCAATGAAAGAGAACAACAAAAAAAAGATTGCAAGAGCAATGTACGTGATCAGAGATGCATTACAATTTTATATAAATTTATTGACTTTTTTACTGTTTGGATAACAGAATCAAAGGAACAAGTGATCATCTGGGGTTTTAAAACCCTAAAAATAGTAAATGTAAGAACGGGCAAAAGTAACTAACAAGAAACAGGTATCGACGACTAACATAAATTTATATTTATTATCAGGATTGTCTGATTACTGTTATGTTTTTTTTTACAGGTTACAACTTAATTCTGCTAATTTACAGGTAACTGAGCCAACTACAACTAACAAATCCCAAAGGTGAAGAAGATAATTAAATAAATTAATTAGAACGCGATACCAAATTTTCTGTCGGAGAATCCATTTAATAATTTCAGATTCCGATGAGGAGTGAACAATCACCTCCGATCTCTGCGTCTTGCTCTCGTCACGTAAATAATTATCTTGTGTAGCAAGCATATATAATTTTTCCAACATGAATTTTGCTTTTATTTTGTTTGCATATAAACTTGAAAACTAAAACGTTTGCATAATTCAAATAGAAGTTTTTGGCACGTGAAATACATTATAGTTGTACAGCAACTTATTTGTTTTAAACGAAAACGTTATTTAACGTGACATACAAAATAAAAGAAGAAAAAACGTTATTTAACGTGACATTTTTTTTTAATTCTTCCAAAAGCTTAAAATAAGTACTCATGCCAAAGTTAGTTGAAGAAAACAGCATGAATCACCCAAATGGTCACTTCATAGAAGTTCCGATTATCAATATAACTATACTTCTTTCCAAAAAAAAAATGAATACGCATGAGCAAAAGTTATTTAACATAATTGCAACTCATGCCGATTGCCACATTATTAACACTGCCTATAAGATCCAATCACACACGCGTATAAATGTGTGCATGTAAGCAGATAAAGAGGAATGAATGTAGTCGCATTTTTTATGATAAAGGATTAGAATGTGACATAAGATAATATGTGAGCTTGACAGTTATATGAATGTACATTCAATAATTCAAAGAATACTTGAAGAAAATGCCATGAAAACACACTAACACTTGACTTAGGTTTATCATTATATATATAATTAACATTGGGATTGACCTTCTTCGTTTATTTTAAGGTATAGCTAACTAACAAGCTATTCAAGGTTTTATGCGGGGGAGGTTTAAGTGGGGATGGTCTTTTTTGCTATGTCGAGTTGACTTCCGAGTTAATCCTAATCACATCACATACCTCTATTATTCTATTTTCAACCTAATGTAAATAATTAATTAATACATATGACATAGAACATCATTCGTGACGGCGAAAAAATAAAATAAAATAAAAACATCATTCATGACGACAAAAATTAAACATGTACTCTTTGTTCTACTATTGTTGCTTGCTTTCCACCATCCGAGTGTATAAAAATTCTGTATTGCATTTTTTGAAGAACAAAAAATACATCAATTATAAATTTCATGTATTGTATATTTGTATATATCCTAAATATTGCTAAGAATATATAGACTTGTAAACATCGTTAAGTCTATAGCTTAATAGATTGGGAACTATGAAAACGTCAGTTTGGAAGCATCTTTCTAAAACTATCATATATAATACAGTTATAAACTAGATCTAAATTTAAATAAAAATTAGTATAATTTGACCGTCTATTAAGCTGCAATGTTCATAATATCGTTAGGTTTAATAGCTTCTTTCAAATTTTTACCCAACTTAGTATAATCATCCCGATTTTAATTTGTTTGATAAAATGAAACGAAGAGACATTAGTATATATGTGACACGTATTTGTTTGTGTGAATGTATGTCACAACTCACGAGTATTTTATACGGTATAGGGTAGGGTGTCTTCTTCAAGGCATCTAGAGTCTAGACCATCTGGCATATATATGAAACATATATATACCACAAAGAATATGAAGAAGCAACAAAATCCAAGGAAAATTAAGAACAAAACTCAAAGCTAGATTCTTCATATACATAGATGATGAATCAAGATGAGCATATTACAAATAATGGTGAAGGGTCAATGTCTAGCTTCTCCGGGACGAGCACTACTTCCTCAAAACAAATATACCTTAATCCCGCGACGGTGGCCGGGACGAAATCATTGGAAGACGACGGCGTTTCACTCTCTCTTCTATATAATCTCTCTACCTTACAAGACAAAGTCCATCAGATCCAATCTCTGGTCAGCTTCTACATGATCTCTACTAATCACATTAACCAATCCTCGGGGTCAACGTCTTTGGCCGTTGCTAACATCGGAAGTTTAGTTCAAGAGATCATCACGGCTGCTTCTTCCATGTTGTTAGCTTGCCAACAACTCCACATCGGATCTAACAACGACAATGATATCCATAATAATCTAACCGCAGATGCAATGGTTTTGGATTTTTCTCGACAGGAAACAGACCCGGGTCATGATTTTGTGCAAGAGTCAACAAACCTTTACGGTGTTCAAGAAAGAAGGCAGATCTCGTTTCCCGACCAAAATCATCACTGGTATGGCACGGAAACCCTAAACCCTAAAAAAGATCATCATCATTCTAAACCAAGACCCGGGAACTACGAGATATTGGAACTAGATGCAGCGGATCTACTAGCGAAATACACACATTACTGTCAGATTTGTGGGAAAGGGTTTAAGAGAGACGCGAATCTAAGGATGCACATGAGAGCGCATGGAGACGAGTATAAGACACGTGAGGCGTTGATCAGCCCAACGAGCCAAGACAAGAAAGGAGAATACTCGTTAAAGAAACATTACTACTCGTGCCCTCAACAAGGGTGTAGATGGAACCAAAGGCACGAGAAGTTTCAGCCGTTGAAATCTGTGATTTGCGCCAAGAATCATTACAAGAGGAGTCATTGTCCTAAAATGTATATGTGCAGGAGGTGCGGTGTGAAGCATTTCTCGGTTCTGTCTGATCTTAGGACGCACGAGAAGCATTGTGGGGATATAAAGTGGGTTTGTTCTTGTGGGACAAAATTTTCTAGGAAAGACAAGCTTATGAGCCACGTTTCTTTGTTCTTAGGACACGTACCGGCACATGGGTCGTCGTCCCAGCCGCCGACAATCACCCTAAAGTAAAATTATATATAGGGAAGTTCGAGTTCAGAAGAGATTTCATAGACGTATATCAAAGAAAGAACTTGTGCATTCAACACTCTCTTTTTTCATTTTTTTCACGATCGAGTTTCTGTATCCTCTAAATCTGTGTCACAGAGATAAAGTTGTATCCTAGTGTTGTACTTGTGCATTGTCGTTAATGTTACAAGATTTGGGTTCTGATGGGTATAATGCATAGAGTTTCACTAATCACAAACGTCTGTTGAATCATACGTAATTACGTACGATTTATATTCAATAGACTTCTCAAACTACTCTACTCCTCAAGATCAATAAACAAATAAATCTATATCTATAGATATATATGCAATGCATCATGCCGAATTTTAAGAATAAATTCCCTAAATTCACAAAACTATATGTATAGTTATAAAATATAAATGAAAATAGTTTTTCTTCTGTTTTTGTTTTTTGTTTTTTTTTGTTAACAGCTTTTCTTCCAGTTTGTGCATGTATTTACATCACTAGATTAAGACCCGTGCTAGAGCACGGGTTGAAATTCATTTTATTTCTATTGTAATATTTATATAAAATATAATTTATGTGATTGTTTTTAAAAGCTTTTGTGATAGGATATTATGCAATAAAATCATATATATGCTAAATATGATGGCTAGAAAAAGACACATATTTTGTAAGTTTTATATTGTTAACGATTCTAGATTAGTATCCGTGCTATAACAATGGTTAAATTTATTTTATACAAAATTTTGTATTTTTTATATTTTAAAATAAAATTTTAATGTGTTGTATTAGTTTATGTATGTGAAGTTATTTCAACAATGTATATTTTCTACATCATAACTTGAATGTCATTATAAGACATAATTTTGTAAATTTGGTTTTTTAAAAGCGAGTTATTATATTATGAGTAATTTAATATATTGTTATACTTTTTTTTTTAATATACTTGATTTCTTGAAATTATTTCATATTATAGTGACATATTATTGATATTGCTATAACAAATCAATTTAGAATGTTTATAGTTTCTAACTTTTATATCAAGTTCCAATATTTCAAAATAAATTATTTAAAGTTTATTATATTATATAAAATTATAAAATTACACGAAAAATATGAAATTGAATTTAAATATTCAAATTTTGACCCGTTACTCAGTAAACTTTTTAATTCAATAGATATTATTTTTAAAGAATAACATTACTAAAGCTTGAATATTTTATAGATTGAGAAATTTATATTTGTTTTTTAAAATTCAACTTATGGTATATCCGGAAATAAAACTATTTTTTAATGATAAAAATAATATGATAATTGATTTGTTTCACAAAATAGACTCATATATAAAAATAAAAGGTGAAATATAATGATAATTAACAAATTAATATGTTAAGTTAGATATCGAAATATTTTAATATGGATGAATAATTTAATAAAGGAAATTAATATGGTAAGTTGGATGATATCAAATGATTTTTTAGAATCTTCTCTTTAAGATTAATTTATCAATTAATCTTAAACCTATTTGTAACCAATTTATTAAAATTATATAGTCTACAAAACAAAGTTGTGTACTTCCGTTTTATTATAAAGGAAATTAATATGGTAAGTTGGATGATATCAAATGATTTTTTAGAATCTTCTCTTTAAGATTAATTTATCAATTAATCTTAAACCTATTTGTAACCAATTTATTAAAATTATATAGTCTACAAAACAAAGTTGTGTACTTCCGTTTTATTATAAAGGAGATTATATTTAACATACGCTAGCAAACTAAAAATACTTCTTTAAACTCTGTTTAAAAAAAATTAAAAACTAAACGACTGTGGCTCCGATTGGTAACGGCTGTTACTTATGGCTGTAAAGAATTTAACTTTAAAATTAGCTGTAGAGAATTTGGCTGTAGAAACTTTAACTGTTAAAATTTGATTGATAACAAATACTTTTAAAGCTATTGTTGTTATTTTATTATTAAAATATATTGAAATGATAATATTAATAATGATAATGAAAATAAAAATAATCATTATTGAAATGGATCTTAAAAGAAAGAGAAAAAAATAAGAATAATTAATTTATAAAAATAAAATATGTAAAATATATATATAAACTTGTAGAGGGGTTTTAAATATAAAGGAAGAGGAAAAAAATAAAGTTTTTATATTTGTTTAATTTAAAAGTCATTTTAAAGCTTGAATTTGAGGCTTTAAAAAATCTGAGAAAACAACGAAGAGAAAAAAAAAGTGGCTTACAAGACTTTAAAAAAAATAAACGTCATAAAAGTCTGATTGGCAAATTATTGGCTGTCAAATCTTTTATTTTTTTTAAAGTCTTAAAAAGTCTTGTGCTGACATGTATTTGTACATTTATCTAACGGTAAGCGCAAAGAATACAATGTCCAAATGCAACCGTTGTTCAAAATTCTTATTATTATTATTTTTTTTCAAATATATCAGCAATAAGTTGATGGTGTATAAAATCACAAGTTCCCTGATGAGTTTAAGTACTAAACCAAGCTAAATTATGTATGCATTCTATACAATAAAAAAAAAATCATGTATCTCTATTAAAATAACTAAAAAGCTAGGTATTTTTTAAAATTTTTATGCACTATACGGTCTTCATTTCCATAATGTTAATTGTTAAATACGTAAATAGCCAAAACAAATTGTTTTATTAGCCAATGTAATCGTAGCCGTATAATATGTTAGAGACGGATCAAAGTTAGCCACGTCAGCGATCCATGCCAGAAACTTTTTTCCCTCTATAACATTGCCGCCTCACTAAACTTATGGCGGATAACTCTAATTTACAAAACTCGCGCACTAAAAAATAAAATAGATCCGAACCATCCATTAATCACAACTCAACATCTAACCGCACACTTATAGCCACGTCACGGATCCGCGTTTAAGTACCTCAACCAATCATATATCTTTCTGTTCTCCTATATAAAAAAGCAAACAAGATGCAACGATTGTAGAATCAAAATAAAAACCAAAACCAAAGCCGCAAAAATCAAAATCTTGAAAAGCTTTTTAACATCTGATAAAAATGGCCAAGGCAGACAAGAAACCAGCAGAGAAGAAACCGGCGGAGAAAGCTCCGGCGACCGAAACTACGACGGCGGCAGAGAAGAAACCAAAAGCCGGCAAGAAACTCCCGAAAGAGCCAGCCGTCGCCGGGGACAAGAAGATGAAGAAGAGATCGAAGAAGAACGTGGAGACATACAAGATCTACATCTTCAAGGTGCTGAAACAAGTCCACCCAGACATCGGGATCTCGAGCAAAGCCATGGGGATCATGAACAGTTTCATCAACGATATCTTCGAGAAGCTTGCTGGTGAGTCTTCAAAGCTTGCGAGGTACAACAAGAAGCCGACGATTACTTCTCGGGAGATTCAGACGGCGGTGAGACTTGTGTTGCCTGGAGAGTTGGCGAAACATGCTGTTTCTGAAGGGACTAAGGCGGTTACCAAGTTTACCAGTTCTTAGATTTTGTGGTTCTGTAATGTGGCCATGTGGGGATGGAGTAGTAGTTTTATCTGAATGTGAAATATGGTTTAAATGCTTTTGGTTTGGGTATGTAATTTGGGAATTAGAGTTTCTACTTGTGGCAGTGTTATGAAATTCTAATTAGCTTTTCCAATGTTATATTTCTCAGTTTCAATTCGTAAATGTAAATGCAGATTCTGGAACAACTCGCTGTGAGGAACAAGTCGTTGTGCCGAACAGAGCGTTGTGCCAATCAGGAAGCTGCATCAGATCACAGACGCTTGAGTTGCTGACATGGATGTGTGAGCCGACGTGGCAAGACGTGAGTGGATGTGATGATGCGTCAAGGAAGGCCGACTTGGCGTCGAAGATAGATACAAGATGGACTTGGAGATATGGAAAATATTCTCTGCGATAAATAAGGAAAGGATAAGCTCGGAAGCAAGCAGTTTCCGTTGCTTTGAGATATGAAGAATATTCTCCGCAGAGTTAAGGAAAGGATAAGGCTGAGAAACAAACAGTTTCCTTATCCCGTGATATTTGGAGATTCGCCGTTCGTGGTTTCTCAAGTCGTGTATAAATATTCTAGGAGTAGGCCACGAGCCAATTTGAGCACTCTGAATATGGATACAGTTGTGAACTCAAGCCACAAAGATAAGGCTTAGGGGTGTTCCCAGCTGTGACGTTAATCGGGTGGTGATTGTGCACGAGAATTGTTTTTCTTTCTCTTAGATCTACACTGGTGAGAGTTTAGATAGAAAAGAGAGAGGGTGAGTTTTATTCTCTTAGCAAAAAGAGAGAGGGTTAGATTCATTCTTAGTCGGTTCAATCCTATGGGTAGAATAGGTTGAGTAGGCCGAGACAAAATTGTATCCTTGTAAAAGATAAATTTTGTTAATAAGATTGAATAGAAAAGCGTTGGCTGGCGCGTTCCAAGTGTGAATCGTGTGTTGTGTGTCTCTATACCCTTTCAATTGGTATCGGAGACGCCGATAAAAGAATTGTTTATCTTTTCAACAGTGAGATCTTGAGACGAGGTATGGAGAATCCACAACAGTTCGTTGATGAGAACAATCCGCTGATGATTGATGCTGAGCATTATGATGATTGGAAAGCAAATCAGACAGATGATTCAGAGTTGTGATATGGAAGCCTGGTTCGCAGTTGAAGATGGATGGTCACTTCCAATACTTGCGAACATGAGAGGAGAAACTGTAATAAAGCCCCGTAAGCTGTGGACGGCCGAGGAGAAGTTAAAGGGAAAACATAACGCTAAAGTGTTATCTACTATTTTCAGTTGCTTGCCGATGGATCTGTTCGCGATGTTACAAGAGTGTATGTCAACAAAAGAGGCTTGGGATATTTTGGAAGTCTTCTTTGAGGAAACCGAAGGGTGAATAAGGAAAATCTGATGTATCACCATCCCGTCATTTCAACAGTCAACTAAGCTCGCCGAGCCAGGAAGTTGTAGTGTCAAGAAGCTATATAAGGATAAGAGGTTTGTCAAGGAATTTCTCAGAGCTTATCACATGGATATCTTTCTCACAAATCTGATGGTAAAGGTGCTTTAAGTTCGATGAACAGAAGGTTGATCAGTGTGTGAAATTAGTTCAAACAGATGAACTGCATATGAGAAAGAATGATCAAAAGGCTGAGAAATCATTCACTCAAGACTGTAGAAACTCGACGTCTGTTCAAGGTAATGAGGAAGTACTGAGCAAGAAGCAGTTCGAAGGCTGAAGAGGGTACAACGTCAGTGTCAATCTTCATCACCCAGATCTGGTGCAGAAAGAATCTCGAGTTCGACTATCAAGGTTATGGACACTTCCAATCGAATGTTCGCACTTGAAGGAAGAAGCGTGTTGAAGTTTTACAACCGTTAAGGCTGTGGTCATTTGATATTTTGTTTGACATGGAGTGATATTGATTCAGCCAAAGAAGATGATGAGAATCGAAGTCTGTTTTGAAGCCTAAGGATGATGTGGCTGGCTTATCTGTTGAGAAACAAGTCATCGCTGTTTAAAGATCCGATTCTGCAGAAGAAGGAGAATTACGATATGGTGTCTCGAGAAGAAAGAGCTGCTCTATGAGTCTTCACTCTTGAGAAATTGTTGTCTGAAGAGAAAGTTATTACGTCTCTGTTGAGACAATGTCTTGAAAATCAGCTAAAGATTAACAAGAGACTGAGTAAAGGAGCAAAAGATCTGACAAGCGGCTGATCACTCATAAGGGTACTATGATTGCAAACTGTGGAGTGTCGGAGATCTGAGCAAAAGAACATGTCGCTGTTATTATGCGAGTCAGAGCCTCCACAAAGCTGCATGTCTCAAGTGACTGGATTGTACTATACCACTCACGCATTTGAAGGAGTGTCACAAAGATGTTCGAAGATACATGCGAGTAAACATCAAGAAGCGTAACATGAACTGTTATGTTACACACTCTGTTGATGATCAGACTGTTGTATTGAAGCACTGTGGTTGTTCAAGGTACATGACTGTGAATCAAGGAAGGCTACACAACTTTGAAGAAGGCTTAGCTAACATGGTCACTTTTGGAGATGAAGCTGAAGGTAAAATCAAAGGCAAAAGTGCATCTCGGGGTAAAGATCAGCCCACTATGGTGTCTACCTTGTCGATGGTCTAAAAGCCAATCTGGTTAGCATCAGTCAGTTGTGTGACGAGGGTTTAGATGTTGTCTTCACCAAGGAAAGATGTCAGGTAGTGGGTGAGCGCGAAAATATTTGAATCCAAGGTCAGCGCTCTGATAATGGTTAATATATCAAAGTTGTCCAATCCACAAGCAAAAGAGTTCAATCAGCAGTCTTCTATGATGTCTAGAGACATGATCTGAGAAGGGATGTATTAACTAGCTGTTGTCACGTGTAAGATGTAGCACTCAGGAAACTATGAGAATCACTTCCATCAAGAAGCTACCGGAAGGATTCGGAGGGCATAATTGTTGTTTCGATGCTATTACAAAGAGTTGTTCGGATGCAGTTAGTGGTGTTGCATGTAAGAGCCTTGCAAATGGAGTTAAGTTAAAACACCTTGATATATTAGATGGGCGAGGGTGAAGCTACAGAGGTGGCTACTAGGTCTGTAGATGTTGTTGCAGGTCATCGCTTGTCTGCTGGTTGTCCGTGAGTCATGATTGTGGATAACAGAAGTTGAACAAGTTGGACAAGTTGTGGTGAACAAGAATCGTTTGGTCGGACAAAGCTCTAAGGAGAGTTCGTTTGACACAACACCTTCACTTCAACATGAGGATTGCTAGGAATGGCTTCTTTTAGAAGACTGTTTACTTTGAGCAACCGTAAGGTTCGAGGATCTTAATCTGCAATTAAACATTCGTCGACAGATGATGAAGTATTCATATACCAGTGCTAATATGCCAAAAGTTTGATCAGTGCATGTGAGTTACAGAGAAGTGAAGATGAAGCCACACCCATGAGAGTTGGACATGGTCTATCTTAGAAGATGAATCAGGACACTGTCGAATGGTAACTGGTACGGTGGACTGATCAATTGTCTGAAGATGTGTTGTACCAGCAAATCGACATCTGCTATGTACTTGCAAGCTGTGAGTGTATCAGTGACAATCGTAAAGTATCACACATGCGAGCTGCTGAAAGGAGTGCCAAGTAAAGGCACATTCAACATAGGGTTGGTGTTGACAAAAGGAGCTAGAAGAGATCTTGGTCTCTAAATCACCGTGAAGGATATGGTGGTTGTTGCCTTCTCGAGAACAAATCTGATTTTCTGCTAGGCTCGAAGCTTGTCAAGGTACCTCGTTCAGTTTTTTAAATAGGAGGTTAATGCCTTGGGAACCTGTTTTCATCTCCTGATGAGAATCAAACAACTGAGAACAGCGTACGGTACATTCTTAGACCCTGCATCAATGTTGTGTGATCGTTTGTTTGTTAATATTGTTGTAGATCATGTGTCACATACTAAAATTACAATTACAGGATCCTGAATATTAGTTTATTCATAGTATAGTTGTGGAGAAACTGATAAGTAATAGAACATCAGAGTATTGATTTGTGAATTGCTGATTTGTTTACAAAACCATTGGACTTAGATCATCACATGATTCTGAGAAAAGTCATTGGTGTTTGTGGGATCTAATATGTTATGTGAGTTGTGTTGATCGACACAGGGACATGCATCGAACAGGCCATGGAATTCCTAGAATGTATAAAAGAGCAACACTGTCTAAACGAAGAATCAGTGGAAAACAGCTGCCTGTCATGCCAATTCATATGGGGAATCTCGAAACGTTGTCGTGAAGGAGGAGGTCAAAGAGCTGAGGAGTGGCATTATTATGCATTCCATTCTACAAGAAGTACCAGTTGTTTGTAACTTAAAAAAGGGAGTTATGTGGCTGGTACGTCTGCAATGAGTCCTGAGAATAATAACAAGGGAATGCACAAATATCCGCGGTTGAGAAGTCAAGTGATATCGCTGATAGAAATCAGGAGATCAGCAGAAGATCGTTCATATCATCAAACTGTGAAGATCATTCATGCCTGTTGGATCTAAGCCCTAAGGTAGTGTATCATGAAAAGTCAAAAAAAAAAAAAAAAAAAAAAAAAAATGATGACTTGATACACTCCTGTCAATGCACTCTCCAAAGGAAATTCCAGCTGCCTACTTCACGTTGATGATGAACCATGAGAATCGAAGGCATGCCAGAGCGAAAGACTAGCCACCGATCATAGAGCTGTTCTTTGAAGATTCACAAAAGGTTGTGGTAGTTTCTGGTGAAGTCCTAAACAAGTGGTTGGCACACATCACATAACAGATCTCAAGGTATGAAAGCCGCTTACTTTAAGAAGTAAAATTAATATACAAGTGCTCTTGATGGTCTATTGCTGTTCTGGTTCCCTCACTTCCTGTGATTAACAATGTTTGGATGTCCGAGGTGTGTATAGAAGGCTGAAAAGAAAACAATGTGTTGTAGAATCAATGTTTTGTAGTTTAATCCATATGATTGATTGTTAAAACACGAGGTTGATTGTAAATATTGTTGATGAAAATTGTTTGTATGTTTTCAACAAGTGTGCACTGATGTGTGTGTTAAGTGTTTCAGGTTTAAGCTCACTTGTTGCATCTCATAGGAATGATCATGACTCTCAAGAGGAGTATTGAAGGATTGGAAGTAGCTGTTACTGAAATTCACAACTTGGCTCTAGTGGTGAAAGGGCTTTAGAGGATTGTTGTTGAGTCATCATGCATCCGAGGACGATTCGAAAGACTGATACTCATTTTGTATTAATAAATGAGTATAGTGTCAGTTCCATGATACGAAGGAATGAATCTACATGTACTGGAGGCTGATGAGTGCTCCTAGACAGAAGATTGTGCTTGCAAGTTGTTATTTCATGTGTGTACAACAGCTGTTTGACGTGTGCATTATCGTCTCGCAAGGCTCCTTCAAAGGATTTGACTCAAAACAATTCATATCCGTTGATGCTGCTCGAAGGTATGGTTTCTTTGCTTCTCAAACCATTACTGCTGAGGTTTGCCATTCTCCGGGAGTAGATGATCCAGCTAGGGAGCTGCTTGATCAAGCCGGTCAGCTGAAAACTGTCACTCAAATCGGGTCTTATGATCTTGATGGTGTCTATGAGTTCTGGGAAAATCTTCCAGCAATTGAAGAGAACTCAGTTGATGTACTTGTCGAGATTAGGTGTATGAGTTTTCCCAAGCCGCATTGATGCCTTGTTCAGTCTTCAGGCGGTTGATGTACGCGAACAAAGACTACAGACAGCTGCGATTATGGAGGAGGATCTTGCTCTCTTTCTATCTGGTGGCAAAGTGAAGACCTGCAAGCAGCTAGTGTCAACTATAATCAAGGACCCGGTGATCAAGGATGTGCATAAGATATGCTGCAGCAACTGGTCTCTAACGGTGAACACATGGTACATTTCAGCAAATAGAGCCATGGTGATCTACATGATCATGCATTGCACCCCGTTTGATTTTGGGAGAATGATATACGATCAGTTCATACAGCTGGGTCTGCAAGCTAAGTCAGGGCTTCGTCCACCGTTTCCCAGTCGTATTCATCAGCTCTTTGAAGTTTAGTGCTTTGTTCCGAGTCTTCAGCAACAAGACACGAAGAAGACAAAGGGGAAGAAGACTGTGTCACGGCCTACGGAATCGATCTTTTGTAGTGGTACATCTACATAAGTGTGTTGAAACTTCAGTGTCGTGGAGTCAACAAAAGAGGACATGTGATCGTCTCACCCTTGATGATCCACAGGTGCATATGATTGTGATGAGACATGTTACCTGCAATAAAGACAGAGGTGTGATACTCTGTTGTTAGGATCGTGATACATCCATTGAAGAACGAAAGTTTGTGTTTGGTTCCACTGATGATGTATGAGGATGGTTGAAGCTGCTGGGCTTCTGAAAACTGCGTATGAGTATGTTTGAAGCTGTTGGGCTTCTGAAAATGTGTATGAGATTTTTGGTTTAGATGTCTACAGGGACAACAGAGATGTGATGCTCTGATCATTATCATACATTCATGTTTGGACGATGTTGGGTTAAAGAACAGACGATTGTGTTTTCTCTTAATGATGATGCGTGCAACTGTTGAGTTTCTCAGAATGTATCTACGTGGAAGACTTGTTTAAGAGAAGCTGTATGAGGTCCTTACACTAATCTGTCAACTGCCAAGGGGTTTTATCAAGACAGTGAATGTTCTCTTCAAAGAACATGGATTTTATGAAGTATCACTTATGACTGATTCGAAAAGTAGAACATGTTTTTCTCATCTGTTTATAAGGGCAACACGGTTCTGTGTAGAATCAATCGAAGAAGTTGATTTGAATGCAAGGATGAAGGAGATCTTTAGTGAAGCAGAAGTTTGAAAGCATAGATCATGATACACAAGGTGCTGTTTTTTTCCCGCAAAGCTTGTGTATGGTCACATCCACACTGTGATTCGACCAAAGTGCTATCTGTTGTTCGAATTCTCGGCTACCAGTGTCCTATTGCCCAACATCCAGTTGTGGTTGCAAGGATAGTCAACATGCCTACAAACAAGAAGCTGTTTCAATAGGCGACTTGACTGATCATCGAGTGCTTAAGGATGCGAAGCACTGTTAGCAGGTAAGTGATTCCCATAACTCGTGTTCTGTTGTGATACATATGTCTGTTTTTGACTTAGTTGATCACTCAAGCTGGGGAGAATGATTCTGGTTCTGGTGTTTGTTCAACGCTTAATGATAAGGAGTTCGTACTTATGGGGAGAATTCTTGTAGCTACTTGGTTTAGGGGAGAATCATTGTTTATGGGGTAGACTTAATTGATTAATTGGTTGATCTTAGGTTGGTGGTGGTTATTTATCTTAGGTTGTTAATGATTGAGAATATGCCAATTGATTAAGTCTGATTAGAGAGCTATTAAGAACATGGTTTCGCTGCAGTCCGCTGGGGTTTCTGATTGTTAGGTTCTTAATCATAGTTCTGGTTGAACAAGCTGTTGATTGATTTTGCTAGATAATGATTGTTGTTTTTGTCTAGTTGTTGCTTGTTCTGTTTTTGGCTTGTGTTTGTTGGAGTGTCTTTTCAGGTTGAACCAGAGAGATGCTTGAGTATCAAACTCAGTCAAAAGGGGAGATTGTAAATGCAGATTCTGGAACAACTCGCTGTGAGGAACAAGTCGTTGTGCCGAACAGAGCGTTGTGCCAATCAGGAAGCTGCATCAGAGACGCTTGAGTTGCTGACATGGATGTGTGAGCTGACGTGGCAAGACGTGAGTGGATGTGATGATGCGTCAAGGAAGGCTGCTGACTTGGCGTCGAAGATAGATACAAGATTGGACTTGGAGATATGGAAAATATTCTCTGCGATAAATAAGGAAAGGATAAGCTTGAGAAGCAAGCAGTTTCCGTTTGCTTGGAGATATGAAGAATATTCTCCGCAAGAGTTAAGGAAAGGATAAGGCTGAGAAACAAACAGTTTCCTTATCCCGTGATATTTGGAGATTCGCCGTTCAGGGTTTCTCAAGTCGTGTATAAATATTCTAGAGTAGGCCACGAGCCAATTTGAGCACTCTAGAATATGGATACAGTTGTGAACTTCGAAGCCACAAAGATAAGGCTTAGAAGGGTGTTCCGTTCTCGTGACGTTAATCGGGTGGTGATTAAGTGCACAGAGAATTGTTTTTCTTTCTCTTAGATCTACACTGGTGAGAGTTTAGATAGAAAAGAGAGAGGGTGAGTTTTATTCTCTTAGCAAAAAAGAGAGAGAGGGTTAGATTCATTCTTAGTCAGGTTCAATCCTATTGGGTAGAATAGGTTGAGTAAGGGCCGAGACAAAATTGTATCCTTGTAAAAGATAAATTTTGTTAATAAGATTGAATAGAAAAGCGTTGGCTTGGCGCGTTCCAAGTGTGAATCAGTGTGTTGTGTGTCTCTATACCCTTTCAGTAAAAACCAATCTTTGTGCTTCTTTAAGTTCATAAATATCCGAAACTTTGATAACAGCAGTTTAGTTTTGAGAAAGTGCTTGAAAAGTTTCTTAGCAAATCCGTGGAACATAAACAAAATCAAAACTTTTCAAATTGAGTCAATTGCTTCTTTTTTTGTATCTGAACCAAATTCGTATGCTTTGAACACTAACTTGCAGGTACAGTATAACAAAACTGCAATGAAGGGTTACTTTTGAGTCCGCACCAGTTATATGTCATTTCGATATTACATCCCTAAGAACTTTTTTTTGACAATACAAAATCAGGTTTATGAAAGCCGTTTCTTCAGTTACATTCAATGTTTAGGTTGGGAAAACTATCTTTCTGATAAGTTACATGAAGCATAACGAAATTTCATGGAGTGGGAGCACAAACTTGAAAACGATATTGTCTAGGAATAAAGATATCAAATGTATACCGGAGGCTTACATTGAAAACTCCTGCTTTATTTTCTTGGATTGATCTGATCATTTCTTTGGATAAGTTCGATGGTCAGGACCAACATCGCGTGAACCTGTGTTGATGTGAACCTGTTTTTTTTTTATGATCTGCAGCAACCAAAAAAGGAGAGAGAGAGAGGAAAAAGAGAATAATCATATCACAAAAAGATCAAAGAAGATCTAACTAACAGTTGAGGGAGAGAGAGAGCAAAAGAGGGAGGGTTCTTACGCCATGTAAAAGGGGAACGCTGACCCTGCAGACGGGAAAACAACCAGACCGGTGGCTACAATGATGTTACGTGATGGCGCCATTTTATAATGATCTCGTTTTGACTCTGAAATCCAAACTAAATTTGTCTTAAAACAAAAATTGTACGCCTAGTTGACTGACACTCGATTGTATCCGTACCTGCCATTTATGTGTTCACTCGATTTTGTTCTTTTGTGCAGGTGGAGTTAGCCGTTGAAGAGAAGAAGCTTTTGTCTCATTGTTGAGCTTTGCGGGTGTGTTATTCTTGTTAGGCTTCGCTGAAGTGTTAATGGGCTTCTGCTGTTTTAACACATTAACATGCCTTGGTGATTTGGAGTCCACCAACGTCTCTATCACTTCAGTCGAAGCAATCTGGTCAGCTTCTTCTTCTTTCAAAGCTTCTCTCGATCAGATCTGGGAGGCTTGAGATTGAGTTTGAGACAATCGACTTATGTTCTCGACCAAAGCTGGTGGAACACTGCTGATACTCTACCGCAAACTCTGTGTGGGAGAAAGGATCACACCGAGTTTGTATCGTAGAGAGAAGAACGGTCTTTCAGAGAGAGACTTCGTGAAGATATCTGCTATCTACTGAATCCCAGATATGTGATGCACGATGATAGTTCCAAGAGCAACCTTTTCCCTGACATAGTGATAGTGATTTTTGAAGTGCCTACTCTTTTTGTGGAACACATGATTAGCAGTGAGATATACAGCGGAAAGATTGTCGCAATATAACTCAAGAGACTTGTACTGTGGAACTCGAAGTTCCTTGAGAATGTTTCAGATCCAAGTGATCTCTGCTGCGGCATCAGACATGGCTCTGTATTCGGCTTCAGTAGAGCTTCGAGATACAAAGTCTTATTTCTCGGATGACCAAGAGATAAGATTCGTTCCAAGGTATGTGCAATAACCTCCTGATATATCATGGTTTTTGTGATTTTTAACCATGATATAAAGAGTCTTTTAGAGTCTTTTGATGTGTTTTCTAGGATGTTTTTGAGTCTTTACAGGTTTTCTAGGATTTTGGCATGAAAGGAGCGAAGTGGAGCAATTTGGATCGTTTTGGAGCATAAATCTCAAAGCACGGGCATCGATCGACACTGCCTTAGCATCGATCGACACCCTTCTCTGCCGACTCAAGACCCAAATTTGGAAGTTTTACAAATCTGCCCCAAAGTTTTCTATATTTGCAATACAAGTCCCCGACGTGTTTTAGGACATATAAATAGTGTTTTTAGGTTTTGCAAACCCTCAAGTCTTTTTCTAGCAACTTTTATTTTCCCGCAACCCGTGAGATTTTGAGAGCTTTGGGAGAGAGAGATCAGATCTGCTTTGTAGAGAAGAATTCTTGAACTCCTTCTTATTCTTTTAATCTCTATTGCTTATTATTCAGAATCATGTCTTGTTCTTCTTTGATTATGTCTCGAGTAGTTTGCTTGTTAGGTTTAGGTTTTTCATAGGGATTTTATGAATTATTAGATCTGTTTATTTAGGATTCATTATCTTGCTAGATCTTCATCTTAGGTTGTTCTTCATATTAATCCTTGATTGGCCATCTAGAATTAATACTCTAGGAAAATAAATTGATATGAGAATATAATTGATTTTCCTGATAAAACCTTTTGATGAGCAAAATTATTTCTTGCAAAGAGATTTGATTTAATAATTTTGTGAACAATCTAAACCTGATTTTAAAGCTGATTTATTACCTAGAATTTTACAAAGAGATTTGGATTTTCTGGTTTTAAATTTAGATATTATTTGCAGTGAGAACTGATTTAATTTACAAAAGTGTTTAGAGTTCTAGATCTGTTCTTAATTGCTTGAGTCCTAATTTATTGATTGATTTAATATTTCATAATTTCCTGAGAAATTCCCTAAGCTTAGCTTTTGATCTTCTGAATTTACAACAGTTTTATTTAATATTTTGCATTGCTTTTATTTTAATTCAATTAAATCTGTTTAGCATAATTGAAAAACTCTATAATTTATTGTGTAGTCTTGAGTCCTTGTGGAATTCGACCCCTAAGTATTGCATTGATCTCTTAATTTGAGAGAGTAGCTCTAGGGTTAAATTTGAGCATATCAAATTTTGGCGCCGTTGCCGGGGACTCTCTGATCTACCATTAGATTTGAGTTTTAGATTTTGTCTAAATTTTTCTTTTTATTTTTCAAACTAACACGCTTTTGTTTTCTTCTCTCTTGTGTGTTTCAGGTGCATGCCTCCTAGACCTCACACAAGGAACAACAAATCTGGTCCTACTGTGAATTTGTCAAACAAAGAGTTGGGAAAACTTGAGCGTGAGAACAGAAAAGCATCTAAGTCTCTGAAGATGGTTAATACGATCATTCTGATGCGTGATGAGACCGGTGTTTTGAGGGATCAAGAGGGCCACTTGCGCAATGAGCACGGCCAAAAGATTGATGCTGAAGGCAATGTGATTGCCGAACCTGTTGTCATTGAGCAGGCTATCGTGAATCAGCAAGCTGGTGTCGTTGATGATCCAGACCAGGGTGCCGATCGACACCAACCAGGTGGCATCGATCGACGCCCACCTGCAGACGTGCTTGGAGCTGCCAACCAAGTACAGAACCCTGTTCGACGACAGGAGAACAACCGGGATCTGATCAGGACCATTGCTGACTACAACCGGGCTGATCTGGTGTATGAGAACCGGTCTGCTATTGTTCCTCCCCCTTTTCAGAGGAATGATTTTGAGTTGAAACCTGCGTACTTTCAACTGGTTGGACAGAGACCTTTCTCTGCTTTGCCCAATGAGAAGCCTCTGGACCATATTGAGCATTTTGAGGATCTAGTGACTAGTATCAAGGCTAATGGAGTGACTGAGGACTTCATATTCTGCAAGCTATTCCCATACTCACTTGCAGGAGAGGCATCTCAGTGGTTGAAGCAGTTGCCAGCTGGATCTTTGACATCTTGGCAACAAGTCAAAGTGGCTTTCCTCAACCATTTCTATGATGATGCAATGTCAGATGAGTTGAGAGTTAAGCTATCCACTTTCAAGCAAAGACCAGATGAAGCTTTCAAGGCAGCTTGGGTGAGATTCAAAGCTTATCGAGGGATTGTCCGCACCATGGTTTCTCAAGAGTTCAATTGCCGAGTATCTTTTCAGAGGGTGTGACTGGAAGTACCAGTTAGCTTTGGATGCTGCAAGTCATGGGAATTTCAAGACAAGAATGCCAGAAGATGCTGAAGTTTTGATTGAGAATTTGGCTTCTAGCAATAGCACCAAGGGAGCAGATGCTGAAAGGAAGAGATTGCATGGAGGATTTGATTCAAACCAGTTAGCTTCTGTTAATGCTAAGCTAGATTCAGTGCATAATCTCCTTATGGGTAAGAAATCTGTTCATTTTGCTGCTGAGGTTGAGACATATGAGCCAGAACCTGATCAAGGACACCAAGAGGAAGATGTGAACTATGTGTATGGGAATCAGGGACAGCGGTTTGGAAATCAGCAAGGCAATAGGCCATACAGTGGGAACTCTTCAGGCTACACTTCCAAGCCGAGTATCAGCAGCAACAACAGAACAATGGCTATACAAGGACCTATGGGAACTCATCTTACCAGTCTCCCCTCCTAAGACTTCTTCGAGAGTAGAATGGAAGCCATGCTTGAGCAGCTTTTGCAAGGACAAGAGAATTTGACAGTGACATTCAATGGAAAGATTGACAATGTCTACACTGAGCTGAATGGGAAGATAGAAGCATTAAATGTTCATGTTAAGAAGCTAGAGGTTCAAGTTGCACAGACTGCTGGGTCTGTAAAAAGGCAAGAGAATTATCTTCCAGCAAGAACTGAGTCAAGCCCCAGACATGCTTGCAATGCCATATCAGTGAGAGATGAAGATGATGGTGAATTTTTTTCTGCAGAACAAGGAGAAAAATCGGCCAATCTGTCGGATCCAGATGATGGCATCGATCGACACCACCTGGGTGTCGATCGACACTCTTCTCAGACGGAACCAGCTGCGAAATCTCAGGTTCCAACAGTTGAGAGGGTTTACAAGCCAAAGGTTCCTTTTCCCAAGCCAAGAAAGTCCAAGCAGGAGATGGAGGAAGCTAGATGCAAAGCAATGATGGACAAGGTGATGATTGAGATGCCTTTGATTGATGCTGTGAAGCTTTCACCACCACTTAAGCGCTATGTCAAGAGAATGGTATCAAATGGTTTAAGTCCTGAAGAAGGAGCACTGCTTACTAAGGATGTCAGTGCAATTCTGTTGAACCAGCCTGTTCAGAGGAAGAAGGAAAAGAAGCAGGAGGTGGTTGTATCTAAGGAAGTGAGTGCAATCATTGAATGTAAGACTGCCGAGAAGTTACAGATCCTGGAAGCTTTGTACTTGATTGCTCTATCTTCACAAGAAGGTTTGCTCATTCACTTTGTGATCTTGGTTCAAGCATCAACTTGATGCCACATTCTGTTGCTGTGAGACTTGGGATGACAGAATTCAAGCCAACTCAGATTTCTCTTATCTTGGCTGATCGCTCCCGAAGAATTCCTGAAGGTGTTTTAGAGGATATTCCAGTTAAGGTTGGCAACTTCATAATTCCCACTGACTTTGTGGTGCTGAAGTATGATACAGAGCCTAAAGATCCTCTCATCTTAGGAAGATCTTTTTGGCTACAGCTGGTGCCATCATAGATGTGCGAAGGGGCACATAGCACTGAATGTGGATGGTTTGAGTATGAACTTTGAGATGGATAAGCTGAGGAGGGCTCCTACTATTGATGGACAGACTTTTCTGTTGAAAAGTTTCGATATTCGAGCATCAGGCTCAGTATCGATCGATACCCCTTCAGCATCGGTCGACACCCCTCCACCTCCGAGCCGAACAACTCAAAGACTGATGCTCCAAGTAAGAAAGCTGTTCCCAAACAGAAAGTCTCCCATTCCACCCTCCAGAGTCCTCGTGTAAGGCCAAGGTATGCATTTTCTTCTCCTAAACTTCCTCCTATCATCAATAGGATTTTCAAAGATACAAAGACTGTTTTACAGTTAACCAAGCCACGAGATTATCGTAGAGCGCTTGTTTCTTCTATTGATGATTTTGCAGGACAGAAAAGATACCTCCCATACCTAAGTCCCGCCCTGGTCCTGTTCCTAGCATCCTTGGCAAGCCTCATGCACCTAAAGCTTATACACCACCTTGGATGAAAAGGATTTCAATGCCATGTTCTCGATCCACCGGATGCCCGAGCCCCAACAAAGTCCAGCTAATGACTGAAAACAAGCGCTTAGTGGGAGGCAACCCACTGTTAGGTTTTTCTTTTTCTTTTGATTTTGATTTTGATTTTATTTTATTTTTATTTTTGCTTTCCTCTTACTTGATAACACTGGGGACAGTGTTGTTTAAGTCTGGGGAGGTTAGTACTAACTATGTTTCTGTTTTTGAGTTTCAGTTGTGTCAGTCAAAACCATAAAGTTTGAGTCAAATTTTTCAAAATTTTTCTTTTTGTCTTTGGGAATTATGATCTTGATTAATGATTTCTCTTATTGGCTAACACTCTAATGATTATTTGTTTATGCTTGATCTCGAACTGAAGCTTAGAAAGACTATGAGCCTTATCAACAATCCTGAAAGCCCTTATTCAATGGATATCTGATTAATCTAACGTTGTCTCAACTTTTATCAGGCTTTTAACCGGACTTAATCTCTTACTTTGGGGTTGGAAATCAGTGGACTAGACTTCTTCTTCAGGCCATACAAGACAATGCAATTTTTCAAAGTATGTCTCCCTCTCTCTTCCCTTCTGCTTTAAAAAAAAAAAATAAATAAAGAGAATAAAAGATGAGATGATTTTGATCAGTTTAGAGAGGTAGGTAAATTACCAGTGACCTCATTATTCTACTCTTGAGTCAAATGATCACACAAAGCTTGGAAGCGAGGGTAGGTAAATTACCGATGACCCGGTATTCGCTTACACCTTTGATTAAGAAAAAAAAGGGAAGAAAAAGAGAGAAAAAAAAATAATGGAAGTGAGAAAAGGGAGAGGAAAGGAGATATAAGAAGAATGTCTTGGCCTGAAAAGAGTCCATATGCCACTGTTCGATACACCCAAGGTAAGAACTCACCTGTACTTGCTTTAATATTGACTAATGAGATGACAATGGAGATTTCAGAGATTCTAGAGGATTGTGGGATTTGAGTAAGGAATGTTGATGCTTATCATGGTTGAGTATAAGTAGTAAGTTCTTGAGTCAGGTAAATGAAGAGTGTGAATAAGAATAATCTACAATTGAGTGAGTTCCCTGTTTTCAAACCTCTTTCACTGGTCTAAGTTTATGTTTTGCTTGAGGGCAAGCAAAGGCTAAGTCTGGGGGAGTTGATATATCATGGTTTTTGTGGTTTTTAACCATGATATAAAGAGTCTTTTAGAGTCTTTTGATGTGTTTTCTAGGATGTTTTGAGTCTTTACAGGTTTTCTAGGATTTTGGCATGAAAGGAGCGAAGTGGAGCAATTTGGATCGTTTTGGAGCATAAATCTCGGATCAAAGCACGGGCATCGATCGACACTGCCTTAGCATCGATCGACACCCTTCTCTGCCGACTCAAGACCCAAATTTGGAAGTTTTACAAATCTGCCCCAAAGTTTTCCATATTTGCAATACAAGTCCCTGACGTGTTTTAGGACATATAAATAGTGTTTTTAGGTTTTGCAAACCCTGAAGTCTTTTTCTAGCAACTTTTATTTTCCCTGCAACCCTGAGAGATTTTGAGAGCTTTGGAGAGAGAGATCTGCTTTGAGAGAAGAATTCTTGAACTCCTTTTTACTCTTTTAATCTCTATTGCTTATTATTCAGAATAATGTTTTGTTCTTCATTGATTATGTCTGAGTAGTTTGCTTGTTAGGTTTAGGGTTTTTCATAGGGATTTTATGAATTATTAGATCTGTTTATTTAGGATTCATTATCTTGCTAGATCTTCATCTTAGGTTGTTCTTCATATTAATCCTTGATTGGCCATCTAGAATTAATACTCTAGGAAAATAAATTGATATGAGAATATAATTGATTTTCCTGATAAAACCTTTGATGAGCAAAATTATTTCTTGCAAAGAGATTTGATTTAATAATTTTGTGAACAATCTAAACCTGATTTTAAAGCTGATTTATTACCTAGAATTTTACAAAGAGATTTGGATTTTCTGGTTTTAAATTTAGATATTATTTGCAGTGAGAACTGATTTAATTTACAAAAGTGTTTAGAGTTCTAGATCTGTTCTTAATTGCTTGAGTCCTAATTTATTGATTGATTTAATATTTCATAATTTCCTGAGAAATTCCCTAAGCTTAGCTTTTTGATCTTCTGAATTTACAACAGTTTTATTTAATATTTTGCATTGCTTTTATTTTAATTCAATTAAATCTGTTTAGCATAATTGAAAAACTCTATAATTTATTGTGTAGTCTTGAGTCCTTGTGGAATTCGACCCCTAAGTATTGCATTGATCTCTTAATTTGAGAGAGTAGCTCTAGGGTTAAATTTGAGCATATCACCTCCTGTTGATCGACTTGTTTCTGCACAACCACCGTAGTCACTATCACTATAGACTCGTAAAGTGCTACTTGTCCTTCTGTCAAAGTTAAGTCTCATTATTAATGTGCCTTTGATGTAGCGAAGGATCCGCTTGAGGAAGAGAAAATCAGAAAATGTCGGAGCATGCATTTTCTGACAAACAAAGTTGACCGCAAATTGGATGTCTGGTCTAGTAAGTGTCAAGTATTGAAGTTTTCCAGCCAAGCTTCGAAAATATGTAGGGTTTGTGAAAGGATTCTGATTCTTTGCTCTTGCTGTTTCAAGCTGTTGCGGTAGAGGCGTCGAGACTGAGGTACACTCACTCATTCCTGCGGCAATCAACAGATCCTATGCATACCTTTGCCGAGAGAGGAACAAGCCAGAAGAGTGAAAGTGAGCCTGTATTCTCAAGAAGTAATGCATCTGTCCAAGATCCTTCATTCGGAATTCAGTGTTGAGAGCAGCAAGAAACGATGTCATCGCAGCAGAGCTATTGCCAGTGATGAGAATGTCATCAATGTAGGAAGAAGAATGATGATTGCTCCATCTTTTCTATAAACAAATAAGGATGGATCAGGAATGCTACAGGTAAAACCAAATTCTAGTAAATAATTGCTGAACCTGTCAAACCAAGCTCTTGGAGCCTGTTTTAACCCATATAACAATTTGTGCAGATGGCAGACCCAATCGGGTTTATCAGGATCCACAAAGCCAGCCGGTTGCTTCATGTAAACCGTTTCTGTAAGATCCCCATGAAGAAAAGCGTTTTGGACACCATCTGCTTAAAATCCCACTGCATCTTGGTTGCCAAATCAAGACAGCTCGAACCGTAGCTGTTCGAACAACAAGACTATAAGTCTCCAGGTAATCAATTCCTTCTTCTTGATTAAATCCCTGTGCTACTAGTCGAGCTTTAAGCTTTTGTAATGAACCATCAGCATTAAGCTTAGGTCTAAACACCCATTTACTACCTAACACATTCATGTCAGGTGTAGGAGGAGTTAAAGACCAAGTGTTGGCAGCTTTGCAGTTTGTTATTTCTTCTCCCATTGCACCAGTTCAGCCTGGATGTTTAAGTGCCTCTGCAACGGTCTTGGGTTCCGGGTAAGCAACTTTGTGAGATAGAAAAGCATATCGTGGATTCGGTTTACGAATTCCATCCTTTAACCGAGTTACCATTTTATGACTAGGTTGAACTTCAGAGCAGGTTCTGCTTGAGTTATGTCTACAAAACCTAAAGAACCCGGGACTGAGGCTGTAACAGATTTCTGAGCTGACAATATTGGAGATGCAACAAATGAAGCGTGTGGAGATGCAACAGGTGAAGCATGTGACGATGTCAGAGAGGTATTGTCACTTTGAACAGTTGTAGGCGATATAGGAGTTTGAACAGGAGTTTGAATAGGCGTATTGACACTGGATTCAATTCCAGATGTAACCGAAGGTGTTGGAGCCGGTGTTGGAGCCACTGAGACATCAGAGTTTGAAGGCAGCGCAGGAGTAATTGTCGAAGTAACTGGATCCTCGCAAGGTGAAGACTGCTCAGGAGTATCCATCCTGATAGGAGAAGAAGGAAAGTTGTTGCCTATAGAAGCAGGATCACAGCCTGTCGTACACCCAAGACTTTCCTCCTCTCTCTCAGTAGACACTCCCAGAGGCTGACTTCCCTGAGAACTTGTTGTTGGTAAGGGTGGAAAATCTTGAGGTGTGAACAAAGGTCTGATAGTAGATTCATCATTACTATTTGATTCCTCTGTCTGATCTGATCGTTGTAATGACCCTCACCAAGAGTAGAAATCTCAAAATAAAAGATAAGGGAAATAGCCCGGAAAAGACTTAAGGAAGAGGAGGAAGGAAAAACAAAGAAGAATGACCCAAGAAAGTCCGAGGAAAAATCTCTAAGTCGGAGTATTGCCGAGCCAAGATGGAGTGACCGGATGCACGGTCGAGAAAAAAAAAAAGGCTCGAGGAAGTTACCGAGCACTCGAGGAAAATGTCGAGGCTCGAGGAAGTTACCGAGTACTCGAGAGAAAAGTCGAGGCTCGAGGAAGTTACCGAGTACTCGAGAGAAAAGACGAGGCTCGAGGAAGTTACCGAGTACTCGAGAGAAATATCGAGGCTCGAGGAAGTTACCGAGTACTCGAGAAAAATGTCGAGGCTCGAGGAATTAGCCGAGAACCCGAGAAATTGTCGAGACGTATTGCCAAGTCGTACTGTACGAATTGCCCGAGAGATTGCCGAGGCTGCCGAACGGAATGTCCGAATGGTCGAGAGAGCTATCGACGATGGTCGAGAGTCGTCGACAGTGGTCGAGAGTTGTGGTCGAGCGGTACCAAGAAGTCCGAAATTGCCGGAAGAGACGTCGTTGGTGCCGGACAAAGGATCCTAAATTTTTTTTGGGAAAATTATTATTTCCCTTAAGAAATATTGACCAATAAAAATTGAGGAAAGTGGGAAGATTAAAATAATCAAAGAAGAATTAGTGGGGGAATTAAAAATTCAAGGAGATTAAGAAGAGATAGTGGGGGATTAGCCTAATCAAGGAAGATTAGCGAAGTTGGCAGAATTCAATTGGTTGAGAGCTAAGGATTAAGCTCACTTAACCCACATGCACTTAACCCACATGCACTAATGGAGATGATCACATGCACTAATAAAAAGAGGATTAGTGGCTTAATGGCGGTCGATGATTGGGGGTGAGTTGCACGCTCGACATGCAAGGGGTGAGGACGCCATTTGTCAAGAAGCACTAAGGGAATGAAGAGAATTTGAAGCCTATAAATACAAGGCTTTCGAGTTCATTTGGGAGTTTAGTCCAAAATTCTCTCAAAACACTTAAGCTTTTCCGAGAGAAAGAAAGAGAAGAAAAGAGAGAGTTGCTGAGGAAGGTTGAGTTTGATCAAGAGGGAGATCACGAACGACCGAGAGAAAGATTGAAGGAGAAGCGATTGTATCAAGGAGCGGTGTTGCGGTGATCAAAGCGTGCGATAGAAGGAGTTGTCGCGGTTGTTAAGGAGTTTGGTTGCGGATCGAAGCGGTCGAAGAAGCGGGAAGCTGATCGACGCAAAGACAGTCTGATCAAGTGGTGCTGTGAAGTCCGACTATCATCGATGGTTGCGCAAGAGGTGAGTCTGTGGTAAGCATGTAGAGTCAATGCATGTTGTTGCGGTTGAAGTTTATTGCATGCATGATCAATCTCGGAGGAGTTTAGAAGTAATAAGTCTTGCTTAAAAATTTGGGTTCATGCATGACTTAGTGGGTGAAGCGAATTGCATTATAAGGCATGATGTCGGTTAAAGATGGTTGCATGCATAATTTGGACTTTAAGGATCAAACGGTTTAAGTGGATGGGTTGCATGCATAATTTGGGCTTAAGAGACTAAACGGTTTAAGCGGTTTGGCTTTCATGTATGATTTGGACTTAAAAAGATTTAAGTGGTTAAAGCAATTGGACCTACATGCATAAATTGGATTTAAGAGTTTAAAAGGGGAAAATTAGATGGATTGCATGCGTAAATAGACTTGTTGCATTCTTTTTGCTTAAGTCGCTTGAATTGGTTGCATGCGCGAAAAATAATCTTAAGTTGCTTGAAATATATTTCTTGCTTCTTGTTGATTAATTTGTGTGGTATTCTTGCTTGACTTCTTGCTATGGTGCTCGATTCATCAAGGCTTGAATTACGGTTGTGTGATTTATCCTAGCTTGGTCTCTTGAATTTTGTTTCTTGAGTCTTTAGCTAGAATAGTGAGTCGATTTTTCTGTTCCAAATGTGGGTGTCACGCGTGAGTTCCCGACGACCACTCACGCGGGGACATAGTTACGGTTGGCTAGCTACCAACGTAACCGCTACATGACGATGTAGCTATTTGTGGGTTTATGCCGGAGAACTTTGTGGTCTCGGCATAGAGAAGGTGATGGGACGGAACAGACTATCGAAAGGACCCTAGGTGTAAAGAGTCTAGAGTAATCAAGTGCTCCTTGTTTATGTCTAGTCGTCTTTGCATGTTGCGTGTTGCGTGTGGTCTAAGAGTCTACGGTATTTCAAGTATACTAGACGTCTTAGCAAGTGGGTATATGTAAGAGTCTAAAGTGTTCTTTAGTCGTCTTGCATTGTGAGTAGCGAGTCTAGATCTTCCGAGTCGGTTCGTAGTAATCGAATCTGCCTCGCATGGATGTGGCTTGATTTTGCTTCCGCTAAAGCTTCCAGCTGTGTTGCTTTGATGTTATCGCTAGCTTTGTGGCTTGCTAGCTTTCTTTGGTTGCCGGGGTAGTCGGCTTGGGGAGAGGAGTATCCTGTTTAGGATAGAAGGGGGTACCCAGACTCACTGAGTAATCCTAGATTACTCATGACTCTTCGTTTTTGGCCTTGCAGGGAAGCCTAAGTGAGTCTAGAGCCGGAGCAAACGTTAGGGTACCGAATAGGGTTTTCTTGTGTTTCTTGTAAAACCCTATATTTTCTTAAACAAATAAGAGTAAAGTTTTCCGACTATCTATATATATTACTTTGATGATTTATTTTTGAGGAAATATTTTATTAAAGTGATATATTCGGTTTTCAGGAAAGCATGGCAAGTTGCAAATAATACTCGGCCTTGTCCGGGCCAGCACAACGCACCAGGCCGCGAGGGTTGAAAAGCCTAAGTAACCTCGGTTGCGGGTGGGATTGTGCTAGGGAGGACCGGTCGGGAAGTCTGCAGCTTCCGTCCCTCGACCGGATCACCTTAGTGCAGTTTCGCAAGTGGCGTCCCGTGGCTGTCCGACGGCCTTCGTGGTCATAGGATGGTTCGGGGGCGTTACAATCGTGGTTCAGGAAAACTTTTATACCAAGCAGCCATTAGAGGCGTATACTGACGTTGATTACCAGAAGAGAAAATTGAAAAAGGAAATGCTTCCTCATCAAAGATAACATACCGACTGATGTAAACTCGTCCAGTAGATGGAAGTAAGCATCTGTAATTATATTTTTTATTGTATCCAAGAAATACACACTTCAATGATCGTGGATCAAACTTTGTTGTTGCATAATCACGAAGTGTTGGATAGCAGGCACAACCAAAAACCCTGAGAGCAGTATAGTTTGGAGCCTGACCTGTCAGAACTTCATGAGGACTACGGTTATTATCTAGAGCTGTAGTAGGTAGAAGATTAATCAGAAAGTTTGCAGTGAAGAAAGCTTCTACCCAATATTTCTTAGGTACGGTTCCTTGAAAGATCATTGACAGCCTAAGTTCCACAATGTGTCTATGCTTTCTCTCAGCTAATCCATTTTGCTGTGGTGTATATGGACATGAGATAAGCTGTTGGATACCGTGCTTCTTGAGATGGTTTTCAAACTGATTACTTGTGAATTCACCACCACCATCACACTGAAAGGTACCAATTTTGTTTTTATATTGATTTTCCACTAGAGCTTGAAAACTGTAGAAGGTTTAGAGAAAATCTGACTTGAGCTTGAGAGGATAAAACCAACAAAACCTTGAGTAATTGTCAATAAAGATCACATAGTATTTGAAAATTTGAACTGACATTATTGGTGAAGGACCCCATAGATCACAATGAATTCTTTCCAGGGGTTTCGAAGCTACAAAAGATGAAGCAGAAAAAGGTAGCCTACCACTCTTCCCAAGTTGACAAGCTTCACAAATCTTCTTGGTACTTTTATTGCTAATCATTATTGCTTTTATTGCAGAGAGCAGCTGAAGAACTTGCAGGTTAGGATGTCCCAGTCTCTTGTGCCATGTATCTTCACTCGCCACTTGCTGTCTGGACGAGAAATTGACTTGAAGAGACGATCCTCGATGAGAGTTCCCCAGCGTATACAGCCCTTTACTGTGTGGTCCCTTTGTTAACAACCCCCTTGTTGCCTTATTAAATATACACACATCATCACAGTCAAATTGAAAGGTACAAGGATAATCTGTAGTAAGCTTTGACACAAACATCAATGATTTAGCAATACCATGACAAACAAGAACATCGTTAAGAGGTAGTTTACCAGAGGTTGAAGGGATGCTTGTCGAGCCAGTGTGAGTGATTGGTAAGAAACTTCCATCTCCCATCATGACTGATTCATTACCTTCGTACAGCTGTGATTGTTGCGGGTGACGAGGAGAGTTGGTAACATGAGTAGTCGCACTAGTAACAGAGACCCATTCACTTCCATTTTGCTCAGTGACATCAGTAATTCGAAGAGCAGCCATAGCCTGAGGTATACCTTCGTACTGATAACTTGTCAAACCGATGCCAACATTTGGAAGCTGGATGACCAGTTTTCCCGCAGATCTGACAAACCACTTTGTTTAATCCACCAGAGTCTTGAGAGATTTGCTGATGAAAACCTCTTCTTTTTGTTGTGTAGTTTTTCCTGCCACCTGCCACGACCACGAGAGTTACCTCGTCCTCTGTTGTTGTTATAATAGCCCGAGGAGGTGTTGACCGTGTTAAAAGCCATGTGTGGAGAGACCTCTGAACCAGCATTGTAACTTGCAAGACGATCTGAGTAGCTAGTAAGCCTTGAAATCACAGCATCCAAGGTCAAAGTTGGTTGAGTATCCATAGAGCCTTCCACAGAGGTTTTGATAGGTTTATATTCCCTACCTAAACCTTTTAGAGCAGCAAAGATCTTCATTTGTTCGCTAACTGGACTTCCTATCGAGGCAAGTTGTTCACGTACCCTCTTTATATCTCTAAGATACTCTTCCATTGGCTTATCTAACTTCTCGACAGTTTGAAGTTTATGTTGTAGTTCGAACAGACGAGAAGCTGATACCTTATTGAAGTGTTGAGCCAACGCAGTCGAGAGATCTTGAGTAGTAGTAGTATGCACAACATCTTGCAGTATGGCACGCACAACTTGATCAGCACGATGCCACACGAGATGTTCGAGATCACATTTGTGATAAGTCTCCTTCATCACATTTGTGAGAGAATCCAAGAAATGATTTATTGAAGGTAATGAAATAGAGAAGATATCAAATAGCTCATTGAGCTTTATTATGCAAAAATGTAAAGAAGGGGAAGAGCTTAGATTGTCACCAAGAACCAAAAGATTGTAGATTAATATTTCATAAATGTGATGAAGGAGAGTTGTCTCAATACAACTCTCAAGGTTGCATCTCTTGTTCACATAACAATTCTATTTATATCACTTTCTAAGGAAATCCTAAGATACATGGGCTTGCAATAACACATTGGGCTTGGCTTCTTGGACATATGTTTGGCTGCTACCTTGAATGGTCTTATACTCCCCCACAAACTCAGCAGCAGTGTGAAAACAATGATGCTTAGTTTGGATGCACAAAGGATGACCAACATCAAGCTTTAGCAAGTAGTAGGCTTGTCAGAGCTGAAGGTGAACATGACACTTGACAAAAACATTTGCAGATAATAAGAAGCGGAAGAAGAACATTTCTTCATTGTAGAGACATCAGCTTCATTTGATCTTTAAAAAAGATGTTAGGTATATACTTGTAGAGTTTTGATAAACTCTTTCAGAGGTACTTTGACCAATTCACACTCAATTTTGGGTTGATACTTGTAGAGCTATGAGTGCTCTCTCAGAGGTATTCCCAATTTCCAGATTTGGGTAAACACTTGTAGAGTTTTTCACTCTCTCAGAGGTGCTCCCAAGCTATTCTGAAACAAAATCACTCTAACTACTTTGAGTGACTGTTTTGTAACCTTGCCATTGGCTATGAATCAACCACAATGTCTCTTCTCCTTTTCACTTCAAGACTTCTGTCCAAATAAACCATAACAGCCAAATGCATTCTAACTTCTTGATTCCAAGCCAATAATCCTAAACTAACCAGCAGCATTGTCTCTTGTTTTGCTTAAGAAGAGAGTTCAGACACTTTACCGTAGTTGATGGAGGAGCTTGATTTTCAGTCCATGATCCCAAGGATGAACATTATCTCAGTCACACTTTTATCTTCTAGAATCAGTCTCAATCCCACCAGATTTAAAGAAGTATTTGCAGCAAGATGAGATCAGTAGACGTGTGCTTCACAAACTCCATTATTCCAAGCATAAGTGCAGCATATTGAGAGAGAAGAGAGCTTGAAGTCAGTTCGTTTGAAGTAGTCAATAGCCTCAGTTCACTCAAAGATCAATCCTTAGTGTGAGATCTTTTCAGGTCTATCTTTGTAGCCTATTTATCTCACGAAGAGTCCGGGTTTTCATTACCTCGTCTAACTCCCCTAAGATGCCTTGTAATGAATGTGAAGACTCTTCCACATCTACTAACATACTACCCACTCTCAGCTTCTTCTTCAACAACCACAACAAAACAGATGATTCACATTCCATCTAACCTTCTGATTTTCTCTTCGGCATTTTATCGAACAGCTTGTATGCGCTCAATAATCCTTGTATTTTCTAAGAAATGAACAGAGATTTGCTCCTTCAAATGCATCCTTAAGCATTCGTTCCATTCATGATTCATGATTCTAGCCCTAGAAATCTAAACCATTTGTCCCATTCATGATTTATGATTCATTAAGCTATCACACATCAATCCTCCCTGTTTCCCTTTTTGTTATGTCTCATGTAGAAGTAGAAAGACACATTTCACTTTGTTGTTCGCAGTTTTGCCGAGGTATAAACTTCAACATAGATCAAAGGTGTTGACTTCGCTAAACAAGCTTCTCTTCAATGGTTGTACTCCTTCTAGCTTCAAAGACCACCAAGAAGATATACTCGTTCTTCATGTATCATCAATCAACGTGTAGATCTTATAGAATGCAGTGGATTTTTTTTTCTTTCTTGGTTTGGGCAAAACAAGGTGAAAGGTGAAAGCTTTATTATGATGATGAAAGTAACACCCAATGAACCGTTTGGCTCTGATACCATGAAAAATAAGCTCAGCGGCTCTTTAGGTAAAGAACATTTCACTCTTTTATTCACATTGATGATTTCATTACATTGTTTGGCCTTTTATAGTAGATACAATTATAGGGTTTTGCACCCTGACAGCTCATACCAATGATTAGGTGTCTAGTGTGTCAAGACACTCAAATCTGTTCCTAAGGTCGATTGTATCCGTACCTGCCATTTATGTGTTCACTCTGATTTTGTTCTTTTGTGCAGGTGGAGTTAGCCGTTGAAGAGAAGAAGCTTTTGTCTCATTGTTGGGCTTTGTGGAAGTGTTATTCTTGTTGGGCTTCACTGAAGTGTTAATGGGCTTCTGCTGTTTTGACACATTAACAGGCCTTGGTGATTTGGAGTCCACCAACGTCTCTATCACTTCAGTCGAAGCAATCTGTTCAGCTTCTTCTTCTTTCAAAGCTTCTCTCGATCGGATCTGGGAGGCTTGAGATTGAGTCTGAGAAGATCGATTTTTGTCCTCGACCAAAGCTGGTGGAACACTGCTGATAGTATCATCCCCCAAAACCTACAGTTTCTACTATAAACAAACCAATCCCAGCGCTACCTTTACCCAATTCTAGATGTCCATAATCAAGTGAAGAGAGGATCTGAGAGATTCCTAAAAACCCAACAATCTGGTTAATGAAATTACGATATCTACCAATCAATTCGAACAAAACCAAAAACTGAACGAGGACATAATGCAAGATTTAAAATTCATAATCACGAAGCGAACCAAGCGGAAGAGTATCTCACTTTGTAGATTGGGTGGGATATGAGGAGGACGAGTCGACTCAGTAAAACATTTGGGAATTTGGGATTTGGTGCACCGAGTCCCGGAGGTGTCTGAACCGACAATCTGGGATATTTATATTGGACCTATACACACAACTAAAAAGTTAGAAAAAATGTTATTAAAATTCTAGAGTTAGTATTTTCGTTGATTTAAATGAAGAAGTGTTCATTTGTTGAAAAAAATCCTCGCTATTTTCTTGACTTTCTATTTAAATTATGAAGTCTTGTTGATTTCGGCGTTTAAAGCACAACGATGCCATACGTAGATATTAAACAGGGTTAATTAGACGTTAACAAGATCCGTTAAATGGTAAAACAACATTTTTTTATTCTTTAATTACATTTCCAAATCGAACCCGATTCTCATTTCCTCTTAAAATCCCCAAATCACAAACCCTAATTTGCGATTCCTCCTTCCTTCTTTGATTGGATCTTCTTCTTCGAATTCAATTGATGACTCCGAGAAAGAAGCTTTCAACGCTCGTCCTAAACGGAAGAGGCCCGATAAAATTGGAGAATTGTCTGCTCACGAGTGTACTGGTCACGGGTCTATTGCTTCCGATTTGACCGCTCCTGAATTGGGTGTTGGTTCAATAAGTTGATGATTAAGTGAGTTTTGTTATAATGAGTTTATGAGTTAACTACTAACTCATCATTTCTTCATTATCAACCTAATACTAATATTATCAACATAATCATCATAATACCAACATCATCATACTATCATCATCATCATTCTACCATCATCATATCAACATCACCATACTATCATCATCATAATACCAACATCATCATACTATCATTATCATCATCATATCAACATATATATATCACAGTCAACAGCATGATGTTATCATCATCATCTTATAATTTTATATTAAATATTAATTAATTTATATTGTACAAGGTCAACCCGATTATTCATCTAACTTATTTAACTAAATGGATTCATGGGTTGATCTATCCCAATTGTTAAATGAGTTGAGTCAACTCATAAACTCATTTAACTTTTAACTCATTGGATAATGAGTTGAGTTGGGTTGGGTTAACCATTTTGACACCCCTATATGTAATTGATAATCCTATGATATTAGATAACCAATGTTCGATTAGTGTGTAGTACACTTTAAAAAATTAAATCACATCATCAAAACGACGTCGTTTTGATATATGATGCCACCTTACTAGATATGTGTAATCTAGTCAGCGTTTGACTAAGGGGGTTGTATTGAAATGGGTATTTTGGAAGATTTCATATGATTTTCAAAATCACTTGTTATTCAATTGAGGATTTTAAAATTTCTACTCAAATCATGTGTTATTGAACTTGAGATTTTGTAAAAAACTTTCAAATCATTTACAATCCTCTGTTATTCAATCAACAATTAGTTAAAATCACAAGAAATCCTCTGTTATTCAAAAATTCACAAATCTTTTGTTAAATTCTACAAAAGCTGATTTTGGGAGACTTTTGATGATATTTTAGTTGAAGAAATAGGATGAGAAAATCACACCTCTATAGGTGTGATTTGGAGAGATTTTTAAAGAAAAAAAAAATTATGTAAATGAGGAAGACGAAGGTTTTTGTTAAATCAATGGCTATTGATTACAGATCTTTGAAAAAAGCTAATTGAAATCAATCACCGGGAAGCACGACCATTCTTCACTGCAGCAACCACCGCTACAGCTTCTGGCTGATTTCACGGCAGTTCTGCTGTTGTTCCCACATTTCTCACACCGTTTGTCTTGATTTCGAAATTGTTTGTTCCTCTTCATGGACTTCTCTCCTTGTTTTCATCTTGTAAGAAACTGCTTCAAACTGCATCAGCGCGGAAACGACGTTGTTTCTAAGAAGCTTGAACTCTGAGTTTAGATTGGATTGAATTAGAAGCAGAAAAGTTCCCGAGACAATTACGGTTACAGTCGGTGATATCAAACGTGGTGACGGTGGATCGCAATGATTCGAAGGATGAACATGATGGCATAATCAAGAGTTTTGTTGATGTGCCAAATTTGTTACCAATGGCCCATATTAGTGCCAAATTTGTTATCATTGGTCCTGCGTTTTGGTGGATGATTCTGAATGAGATATATACTTCTGCTTTCCTAGGGTTGGTTGTTTCTGGAGCTAGTGATTGGTTAGATGGTTACATGGCTAGGAGGATGAAGATTATTTTTGTGTCTGGCTCATACCTGGCTTGATCTTCTTGCATATAAGTTTTTACGGGGTATGTCACAGTAGCAATGGTGCAAAAGGATCTCTTGAATCATAGAATGGTTGGAATTGTGTTGTTACGGGATGTTGCACTTGACGGTGGTGCAGTTTACCTAAGGGCACTCAACTTTGACTGGAATTGAAAGAGTCAGAGTGATTTTTTCAACTTCGATGGTACAAACCATCAGAAAGTAGGACCATTATTTAAGTAACTGCAGCTTATGGGGTTAGTAGACATTATCTAAATTCTAAGCTTGTTAGTTGCTTCGAAGATTTTGGGTTCAACTGCAGCTTTTTGTCTTTTTTTTTTTGTGCTATCTGGTTCAATTACAGCTTATGGGGTACAATACTGGAAGAAGAGACCTATATATATCACTATGAATAAAGAGATCATAGTTTCCACCCCTAGTTTCCACCATTTATAAACTTCACACATGAGCCACATGCCGAAAGAAGCTTGAACTTGTCTTTTTTTTTTTGTTGAATATACAGCGGTCTTTTAAAATCTTGTACTGAAGGATTTCCAGTAATCTTTTCAAATCTCACAACAAATCTCACCAAATGACCATTGAAATTTATTTTTAAATCCCAAAGAATCTTTTAAATATCCACCAAATCATATAGAGTCTCTCAAAATCTAAAATCCATCAAATCTTCTAAAATTTTAAGTTCAATACACCCCCCTAAAATTTGCTGATGTTGACTTTGAAATCGGCACTATTTCTTTGATTGGGTATGAAATTTTGAATTTTATTCAAGTATAGGTATAAATTGGCACTAATGGCTTGTACAAGTAGAAATTGACACTTTCGATATTGTAAAGGTTAGAAATGACTTTTTCCCTTTGTAGTTCAATACTGTATTCTTTGTCTATTCAATAAAATCATCCATCTTTAAAAATTAAAAAAAAAAAAATCAGACACACACACACAATGATCAGTTTAGTAATTACGGTTATTAGTTATGATACTGGTTTAAGTAAACTAACCCATTTTATTTCTTGCACGATGAATTACACACACCTCGTCTTTTTTTTTTAAATTCTAAAATCTCTTAAAATCACCTAATGTAATGTCTTAAAATCTCATCAATATGATTATCGAAACAAGCATTCAAAACATAAGGGGATTGATTATATATTTAGCAGTCATAAACACACTGTTGAATTGTATTTTACACCACCTAAAAGAAAGACAAGCTAACTACTAGAGGAAATGGTAAAACAGTCTCTCAGTCACCAATATTGTTATTTTCTGCCATCTTTTCCACCACCTCCCGAAAGAGTTATTTCAGTTCATACAACTCGTACAGGAGCAGGTTACCCAGATCAGAGGTGAGAAGCTATACGTAATGGAGAAGCCTCTCGACGGGATCTGCTACTGTAAACTTGTAGCCAAACTCACTAAGTACCTCGTATGTGCAGTATGTGTACGTAATGGTGAGTTTGATATAAGATCAATTTTCTAGACAATAATAATTGAAAAATTTAGAAATCAATTAATTTAGTTATGTATTAATCTAATCAATTAAGATCAATAAATTATGTATTTTAAACAATTTTATTTATTAAATATAAATGTTTTATTGACAGGTTACAATAAACATTTTTAAAATACAAATTTTATAATATAAGTAACAAATTTTTAATCACATACCATTATAAATAACATAATAACAAAATAAATTATTACAAATTTTCATTAAAAAAGTTCAGCCCGCGGTTTTCCGCAGGATAATACCTAGTTATTAACTTATTTCAAATATATCAGCAAGAAGCTGATGGTGTATAAATCACAAGTACCATGATGAATTTAAGTACGAAACCAAGCTAAACTATGTATGCATTCTATACAAATTAAAAAAAAAAATCATGTATCTCTATCAAAATAACTAAAAAGGTGGGTATTTTTTTAAGAATTTTTATGCACACTATACGATCTTCATTTCCATTATGTTTTATTAGCCAATGTAATCGTAGCCGTATACAGTAAAACCTCTATAAATTAATAGTGTTGGGACCATGACATTTTATTAATTTATAGTGATATTAATTTATCTATAAATTAATATTTATTATATTATAGTGTAAATTAATAATTATTAATTTATAGATATAAATTTTAATTGTTTAAATTCATAAAAATTATTAGCTGAGAAATTTTTAACAAAAGAAGATTAGACTTTCGGATGTTATAAATTTTATGATTTTATAATTGAATTTGTAATTTATAGAAAACATTATTGACTATAAATTACAAATATTATAAACAATATCAATTATACACATAACATACATAAATTTAAATTTATGGATAATAATATTAATTGTCGTATTTTAATAGCGTATAAAACTATCAAAATGAAAATAATGCATATCTAGAAATTTGAAAACTTTTTAAAAAATTAGCTATTTTTATGACATGTTATATAATATTTTATACCAATATAGTTTAAAAATACAACATAACAATTGTTTATATATGAGGTCTTGAAAAAAATCAAAATTGTAAAGCATACATTTATATCATTATATATATATATATGAAATTACATGATTATTAATTTATGATATTATTGGGACCATATTTTACAAGAGAATTTAAAAATTATTATCTTATTATCTTATCGAGTTTTGCTATTTTTTACATTAGCCCAACTTGGGACCAGCAAAATTTATTAATTTATAGTGTTTATTAATTTACAGAGTATTAATTTGTAGAGGTTTTACTGTACTATGTTAGACGGATCAGAGTTAGCCACGTCAGTGATCTATGCCAAAAACTTTTTGAGAACAGCCGTTTAGTTTTGAGAAGGTGCTTGAAAAGTTTCTTAGCAAATCCGTGGAACATAAACAAAATCAAAACGTTTCAAATCGAGTCCATTGCTTTTTTTTTTTTTTTTTTTTTTTGTATCTGAACTAAATTCGTATTATTTGAATTTTGAACACTAACTTGCAGGTATAAGAAAACTGTATAAAAGGTTACTTTTGATTCCGCACCAGTTATATGTCATTTCGATATACATATCTCAGAGCTTTCTTTTGACAATACAAAATCAAGTTTATGAAAGCCGTTTCTTCAGTTACATTAATACATTCAATGTTTAGGTTGGGAAAACTATCTTCTGATGAAGCACAATGAAATTACATGGAGTGGGAGCACAAACTTGAAAACGATATTGTCTAGGAAAAAGATATATGAATGTATACCATACCGCTCACATTGAAAACTCGTGCTTTTGAATTGATCTGATCATTTCTTTGGATAAGTTCGATGGTCAGGACCAACATCGCGTGAACCTGTGTTGATGTAAGGTCCTCTAAAAGTTGCTTGAGGAGATAATGGTTTTGTTGGATCAATTACTGGTTTTTTCGATGATCTGCAGCAACCAAAAGAGGAGAGAGAGAGAGAGAGAAGAATAATCATATCACAAAAAGATCAGAGAAAAAGATCTAACTAACAGTTGAGAGAGAGAGAGAGAGACAGCAAAAGAGGGTTGGTTCTTACGCCATGTAAAAGGGGAAGGCTAACCCTGCAGACGCGAAAACAACCAGACCGGTGGCTACAATGATGTTACGTGATGGCGCCATTGCAATGATCTCGTTTTGACTCTGAAATCCAAACCAAGAAAGAGAAAAACCAGAAACACAACTGGAATCAGTCTCAGACGACTATGAGAAAGATAGACAGGGAGAGAGATACAATACAAATGCTCAAACAAAACTATAACATATGCAAAATCCATGTGTTAACAAACAACATCTACACAACAACAACAACTCTTTGTAATCGATTTACATGAAACAAACATCATGAGACACTACTTGTTCATTTCTTCACAGCCAGGACAAGCTTTGCAACATGAGAGTTCCAAACACCCACTCGAGATAAACCAATAACAAGCTCATCATAATCGATTTACATGAAACATCATGAGACTGACACTACTTGTTTTATATTTAATTTTATCACAGCCAGGACAAGCTTTGGAACATGAGGTCCAAACACCACTCGAGATAAACCGGATCAATCAGTTCTCAGTCGGTGAATTTAAGACACACAAATCAGATATTTCCGAGAGAAACCTCCATGAGTAATTCTATTTCGATTTCCTAATACACGAAAATCCACTATCATCGACAAAGCCATTACAATTCTACGATGAAACAACAAACCAATCCGAATTCAAACTACTCCGTGGAGATGTTCAGAATCAAAGTGAAGAGAAGATCTGAGATCCCTAAACCCACAAAATTTCAGATACGGAATTATAATTTCAACCAATCAATTCGAACAAAATTAGTCACAAATACCGAAAATGAACGAGGAAATACAGCAAGATTTTCAAATTCATAATCACGAAACGCAAGCAAGCGGATACAGAAGAAGAAGAGTATCTCTCACTTGCGATATGAGGAGGAGGCTGAGTCGACTCAGTGTAACATTTGGGAATTTGGGCACCGAGTCCCGGATGCGTATGAAAAGTTCCGACGAGTAATTTGGACGTGACGAGCTGGGAAATTTATATTGGGCCTATATACAACTTAAATGGGCCTTCATAACTAATCCTCGAAAAATAATAAGTACATAATTTAAAAATTTATGTTAAATAATAAAATTAAGTGGGGGTATTGGACACGGGACTCTGAAAGAATTTAATAGAATAATGAATTCCAGTGTTATTCTATCAAACATTTTATAAATTCTTTTAAAGTCTTGTGTTATTGGACTGTGTAGATTTAATCATTCTTTTAAAATCTTTTAGATTCTAGTGTTATTCAAGTTGTTACTTTTTTAACTCTATTAAAATCAAGTGTTATTGGATGTTATCCAATTTTCTACAACATCATTATTTAGCAAGAATTCAAGAGAAATGTTAGTGTAAAATGTGAAGGATAGATTCCGAGCTTTTAAGGTCAGATTTGGATAGATAAAAAAAAAAAAAAACATATATTCATAACTATTCGTGAGTCGTGACCTAACTCATCATTAGAACAGACAAACAAGGTATGCGTCCATTGCTCCCCGAATCGGCATTACGGCAGCGGCGAGAAGGTTACAGACGCTCCAATCCCAGCCTGAGAACAAGGTATGCATCGATTGCTCCCAGAAGAATCCACAACGGAGGCAACAATTGTCTCAACAAGTTTCTGGCAGAGTACGGGATCTCTGAAGAGACCAATATCATCGCAAAGTACAATTTGAACGCCGCGCCTGTGTATTGAGATCGGATCCAAGCTTTAGCTGAGGGAAGGCAATGGAGAGATCCACCGGTTGTGAAGGAATAGATTGGTGGTGGAAGGATGTATAAGAAGCCTCTGTTGTCTCAGAGCGGTGGTAGGGACTCTGGTAATGGTGGATGGGATACTTAGGATAGTGAAGAAGAACGATGGTGGCCATAAGGAGAGAGAGAAGGTCATGAGGGCAATATCTTTTTATTTCTCTTAAAATTCTTTTTTTTTTTTTTGTCATCTGAAATTTTATTAATGGTCTAGTTTTGGTACCAAAGGTGAGATACAAAGCCGGCGGACAACATAATGTCCCCAGAGTCTAAGCCGGCGGAAAACAAGCATTCCCCGGAGTCTAAACATGCATAACATACTTAAAACAAAGCCAAAAAACTGAGGCCAAAACGAGAGAGGACAAACCCTTTATCAATAAGCAAAGACAACTAGGCTTTTCTCTTAAAATTCTAATCTTTCCATTAAAATTTTATCAAATATAATCTGTGGAATGATAAAGAAAGATTTGAGAATCTTTTATTATCACTAAAAATCTGTAAATTATGACTTAAATTCTATTCAATTAAATTCTCTCACAATCCACTGTCCAATACCACCCCCTAAATTTATCTCAACAGAAGAAGCCTAAAATTTCACAAAAATTAAACATATATAACTGTAAGTTTAAAAAATACAACCATCAAAATAAAAACTAGTAATAAATGGCAAAAAGACTTAACTCTAGGTTAAAAATTATTAAATGAAAAGTCATAGTGAATCAAAGCAACTTTGTAATTTTTTTTTTGTATGTATTATAAGTATAAGATCTTTTATGAAAAATTATTGTAAAGAGTAACATTCATCATAACAGTTATTCATATTAATATTATGCATAAACAAATATTATGATGAGTGATCCTAAGTAAGAATATCAAACAAATGATTATAATAAGTAAATTTAACTTTCTGATAAAATAATTTTAAAAATAAAATAAATTTCATTAAGTAAAATTTTATCAACTAGTAATTATGATAAATATACAGAAGTTTTTAAAATAAAAGATTAAAGAGTTAAATCTTAAAAAACACATATAATAATTATATACTTACATCCATGATTCTATTTCTCTCCGCGTCCATCACATACACTAGAAAAAAAAGTTCCGTATAGTTACGGAAATATTTGTCGGTATAACATGATTTTTGTAGCAAAAAAAAAAAATTTGTTACAAATTTGTGACAAAAAAAGTTAATAATTATTTAGTCGTAGCAAAATTCTCCCTCGTAGCTAATTGTCGCAAAGTGTTACAGTTTAGATACTAATTGAAATGTAGAAAATTACTACTAATTGATACCTTTTAGTTGTAGCTATTTGTTACACAATGTGTCTTACATATGCGTAACAATTATCTTCAAGAAACAACAAAATGGCTGTCGCTAATTTGTGACAGTTAGCTACACAATTAGTTGTCATGAACTTGTTACAAATTGGTAAGATAAGTCTAATTTAGTGTGTATTGTGTTGTAGCTAATTGTTATAACAAAAAGTGACAAAAAAAATATAAACAAAAATCTATATAATCTTTAAATAATTTTTTTATCTTTCAATGTATACAAAAACATCAACTACTCTTCTCCAATCTCTTCAGCTCTCTCTTTGAGGTTCTTGCTCAACGATCACTTCATCATCTTTGCTTGAGTGTTTTGATTTTCCTTGAAGTCGCAAGACAACTGTTCTTTTACAACATCCTCTTTCTTGCTCTTTTCTTGTAGTTTCTTGAAGAACTAATAGACATATAGCCACAGCAAAAGAGAGCTTTAATTTATTAAACTATCATTCTATATAAGTGCTCTGATATGAAACAGAAATAAAAAGGAGGTAATTCTATAGCACCAACATCCTTAACAACTTTTGATACAATCCATGATAATGAATGTCAAGTCTTTCTTACTTGTAGTGAATCCAGTCTATTCAGCTGCTCATTTTCACTAAGTTGTAACTATTTGTAATTAATATTTGTTATTGTTTTTTTTGTAGCAAAAAAACGTAGCTATATGTTCACAATTTACTAGTGATACTTCAAATAAAAATTTCAGCAGTTGATATGCATGAATGTGTTTGACAAAAAAAACAAAAAGATATGCATGAATGTATCATCACTTACACCTAAAAGTCAAACTTTTATCGGTATAATAGCCAACCTAAAATTAACACGAAAATGTTAACTAATGAGTAGTGACTAGAATATTTTTTTTTGAATTTAATGTAAAATTATGTTCAAAAGAAAAAGATACTTTGTTACAACTGGTGCAGCGTTTGTTTATAGATTTTGAGACTAAAAAATAGACAGAGGATTAGAAATATAGAACTAGAGCAAAAGAGTTATTGTCGGGACTGCAACCATAGTTGGTATGCTTCATCATAATGGCGATCTCCCATCTTCCGATTGCAGTTAGCTGGTTCTTGATCTGCTTATCAACCCAGCCAATGAGCAGAGGTGCAGTGTGAGCCGCCTCACCATGCCTCCGCCCATTCCGCTCACGCCAAATGGTATAAACGACTATCTGGAAAAGACTACAGCGAAGAAAAAGCTCGACACGACTGTGTTGATCACTCGAGATAGAACCAAGCAGAGCAACCTAATCAGTCGAATACTGTGTTCTAAAAATTCATTTTGCCAAGGTAGCCCATACCTCGGTGGCGTAAGAGCATGAAAAAAATAGATGAGTTCGAGTTTCGAGAGCATGGCGACATAAAACACAGGAACCTGCAGCCTGCCCATTCCATTGAATCATACGCTCTCCTGTTGAAAGCCGATCATGCGTGGCCAAACACACACAAAAGGAGTACTTAGGGACCGCATGAGTAAACCAGACACCCTTATTCCACGCGATTGTAGTTGCCATCGTTCTAATATGGTTCCAAGTGTCGCGGGTGGAGAAAGCTGATCTGAAATTGTCCCCCTTCCCTCGCCATAACAGAGTATCAAACGTATCACGTCGTTGCAGCCATTGAGTGTGCAGAATAGCCTCCACATCATTAAGGTGATTCACTCTATGTCAGCATCGTCGACGTGTACGCCAAGCTTCAGCCAGTGTACTCTGTTTTGGGATCCCCATGTCCATCAAGCCTCTATCTCCTCCATAGTCAAATAAAATACCCATAGAAGACCAATTATCATACCAGAAGGAAGTGGACTCCCCATTACCTACCTCCACTTTACACAACGGGCGAGCTAGATCACGATATATGAGTAACTTGCGCCATATCCAGGATCCCAAGCTTGAACTGGATCTGATAGACCAAAATGATTGGTCTTTCATTAGATTCATGTTCACCCAACGGACCCATAGTGAGTTGCCTCGGGATGCAATTTGCCAAACCAGATTTAAACAACCAACAATATTTGCCTCTTTAAGAGATCTCAAACCCAAGCCACCCTCTGCTTTCGGTTTACAAACAACATTCCAAGACAACTTTCCTTTGTGACTATTCAGCTCTATACCCGACCAAAGGAAAGCATATCAAATAGAGTTTATTTCATCTATACAAGAAGCTGATAGTCGATACGCTGACATCCAAAAATTGCAGGTGCTCCACAAAATTGAAGAGATGAGATTCAAACGACCAGAGAAAGAGAGATAGCGGACTGTCCAAGAACTTATCCGACCTCGCAGCTGTTCGAGCAGAGAAGTTAGATCACTATTTGATATGTCTATATTTTGCATCTCCCTAGCCTGTATTTGTCATGCATTTAGCTAGGAGAACTAATCGTTTTGCATCATTTTAGAACCTCTTTCGTACACTTTGCATGTTTAGGAAGTTTCTGCATCATCCTTGCATACATTGTGCATTTCAGAGTATTTCAGGTGTCCAGGAGACGTTGGAAGCGCAGAGGATCGAGCCATGCTCAACCTCCTCAATCGAGCCCTCCTCACTTCCTCAATCGAGCCCTCCTCACTTCCTCAATCGAGCCCTCCTCACTTCCTCAATTGAGCCCTCCTCACTTCCTCAATCGAACCCTCCTCACTTCCTCAATCGAGCCCTCCTCACTTCCACAATCGAGCCATCCTCACTCCCTCAATCGAGCCATCACTCGAGCCACCGGTCTAGGGATTCAGCTTTTGACGTCTTCATCATAGTTGTAGAGAATTGAGTCATCTTTCCAATGCCGATTATTTCAAGCCAAACGGAGGTGTCGTTCGAGCCACTTTCACCGACCATGCTCGAGCCATTTTCACTCACACCACTCGAGCCAATCCTACTCACACCACTCGAGCCACTCCCACTCACACCACTCGAGCCACTCCTACTCACGCCAGGAAGACGCTCCGTCTGACATGCTTCAGGAGATTCCCAAACTGACGCTCTATCTTGTCGTTTTAAGTTTTAGGGATTCACGCGTTTTTACTATATATACATTTTGTTAAGTCTTGTTTTGGACATCTTAGTTTTTATCTCGTTTTGTTCTTAAGGCTTTACCTAGTATCCAAAAAACGTTCTCAGACTTGTATTTCGATATTTTTGAGATTATTGAGATTTTGCATTCGATTCCTTCTCAAAAGTTGTTCATCTTATTTTTATCTACCTAAGAATGCTTGTTTCAATGTTTTCTATGTTTGCATCCTTGATGATGATTTTCGGATCTGAGTAGTATGGTAGTTCTTAATGGGATAGATTAGGTGGAGGATCTTAGGATGTAGAGTGTTTAAGCGTTGATTGTATGATTACCTTCTGGACTAGAGTTATAAATACTAGTTTTTCTCTGATCAATTGGAACTAGGTTTGAGACATTCCCACACCCAAAAGGTGTTCGATGAAATGTCTGACCAACTAGTGCCAGAGACTTACATTCCTAGCCTAAGAGATTAGTTGTCTAGGATGTTTGTTGACGTGAATGAACTTGTTTTTCATGCCATGCTTGATCATGTTTCTCTAGCGAGAGTTAGGTTTGGAAGTGATTGAGTTTGAGTAGCTTTTGTCAATAGATTGGATTAGCTAAGAAGTGATGTTCATTGTTTAGGGATAGTTTGCTTGTGGCATGTTAAACACTCTATAGACTAGGATACTCCACCGACATCAATTACTCCCATCCTTAGGACTTCTTTCCTTCTGATTTTTATTACATTCCTGAGACTGTTTCGCTTCTTGCTTTTTAGTTCATGCTTAGACTCATTTATGTTTTTATTCATTTCCGCTTCTTTTCATGCATTCTCGTTTCTAGGTTTGTGACTCATTTCGGTTTTGCATTTTGATCACTCTAGGATTGTTAGAAAAACACTCTTTTGAATTGGCTTAACTTGTGACTTCTTGATTGCATCTTGAGTGATAGTGAACCTTCCCAACTGGATTGACACCTTAAGTATTACAATGCATAAGGTTAATTGAACCAACTAGGAGATACAAAAATCTTAGTATCAATTTGGTGCCGTTGCCATTTGGGATTCTTTTTGCTACATTTAAGATTTTAAGCTTTGCAAGATTAAGTTCTGTCACACAATCACTCTGAGTACTAACTTCTTTTGGTTGCCTGCTTGTTTGTTTTGCATCTCAGGTACCTGTTGATTGCAACCTTGCATGCACACCAGATCAAGAGGGCATCAGAATCTCCTTCCTGTGATCGATGAAATCAATCGGTTGTAACACCCACGACAAGCTTGTCAACCCACTGATCATCCCGCACAAGTCACTATGGAACAACAGAATGAACCACATCAGGGACCGCAAAACATTGGTGCTGGGGATGCACCGAACACTCATACTCAGCGTGCTGGAATCGTCCCTCCCGCCGTGCAGAACAACAACTTCGAAATCAAAGGCAGTCTTATCTCCATGATCCAGGGAAACAAGTTTCATGGGTTGCCTATGGAGGATCCACTAGACCATTTGGACGAGTTCGACTGTCTGTGCAGTCTCACCAAGATCAACGGCGTGAGTGAGGATGGTTACAAGTTGCACCTCTTCCCATTCTCCCTAGGAGACAAGGCTCATCAATGGGAGAAAAACCTTCCCAAGGGATCAATCACCACCTGGGATGGTTGCAAGAAAGCGTTCTTGGCAAAGTTCTTCTCCAACTCCAGAACAATACGTCCCAAGAATGAGATTTCTAGCTTTACTCAAAAGAGCTCAGAATCATTCTGTGAAGCCTGGGAGCGTTTCAAGGGTTACCACAGCCAGTGTCCACACCATGGTTTCAGCAACGAGTCACTGCTGAGCACTCTCTACCGTGGTGTACTACCAAAAATACGTATGCTGCTTGACACTGCTTCCAACGGTAATTTCTTGAACAAAGAGATTGAGGAAGGATGGCAACTGGTTGAGAATCTCGCCCAGTCTGATGGTAACTACAATGAAGACTACGACCGCACGGTTAGAGGTGACGCTGGGTCTGAGGAAAAGTACAAGAGGGACCTTAAGAATGTCAATGACAAGCTTGACCGCCTCTTGCTAAGTCAGCAGCAGACTGTCCATTTCGTATCTGAGGATGAGCCTTTTCAAGTTCAGGATGGGAAGGGTGAGCAGTCTGAAGCAATCAACTACGTCCAGAATCAAGGTGGATACAACAAGGGTTATAACCCCTACAAGACGAACCCCAATTTGTCTTACCGGAGCACCAATGTTGCAAATCCACAAGATAAGGTGTACCCTCCTCAGCAGCAACAACAAGGTCTGCAAAAACCTTTTGTTCACTACAATCAAGGATTCGTGCCTAAGAAACAGTTCCAGCAAAGTTCTCACGCTCATTCCGGACCGCCACCAGGATTTTTACCTCAACAAGTTCAACCTACTCAAGCTCCAGATCAAGAAATGAAGCACATGCTGCAACAACTTCTTCAAGGTCAAGCTAGTGGTTCTCTGAATACTGCTAAGAAGTTTGCTGAACTCATTCAGCGGATGGAATGTTCTTACAATGATCTGAATGTCAAGTTTGAAGCTCTTAACTCCAAGATGAAGTATATGGAAGGCAAGACTGTTTCTACTTCTACCCCAACAACTGGCCAACTACCTGGAAAAGCAGTTCAAAACCCCAAGGACTATGCTACTATGCATGCCACCACGACCCAAGCTGTAGATGTACGGCTCACTGAGGACACTGAGAGTTTAGGGGAGGAATTTCTTCAACATGAAGTTCAGATAAAGGATCCTGTCGAGGTGCTCAAGGATCCAATTAAGTCAGCCAAGCAATCTGATCCTGAAGCTACTAAAGAACCCACTGCTCCCAAGGATAAACCTGTGAGATTCATTCCTCCACCATACAAGCCACCTCTACCATTTCCAGTGAGGTTTAAGAAGCAGCTTACTGAGAACTATAAAGCTCTGTTCGAAAACCAAGTCAAGGAGATTGAACTTAGGATGCCTTTGCTTGATGCATTTGCACTTGTGCCTCAATATCAAAAGTTTTTAACTGATTTGGTAATAGAAAGGACCAAAGAGAAGGAGGAGATCTAAAGGAGCTCAAGCTAAGGTTTTGGAAGATGAGAGGGTAGTGCATGCCATAGGTGGGGTTATTCATGAATGCAAAGCTGTTATTCAGAAGATGATTATTGATATATCATGGTTTTTAGGTGTTTTTAGCCATGATATAAGTCTTAATTATAGAGTCTTTTTGGTATTTTTAGAGTCTTTTGAGTCTTTATAGGATTTAACATGGATGAGAACTTAATGGAGCTAAATATGAAGATTTGGAGCTTAATCAAGCATTGAGGCTGAGCTGTAGAAGTTGAGAGACGAATTCAGAAGAGTGCATCGATCGACACATTGATAGCATCGATCGATGCTAGGCCAAAGTCAAAATCGGAAGTTTTCCTCACAAGTTTTGAAGATTTACAAAGCTGCCCCAAAGTTTTCCATATTTGCATCATTAGTCCCTGGCCATGTTTAGGAATATAAATATGATTTTTATGGTCATTGTTTAGACCTAAGCTTTATTTTTCCCTGCAACTTTTGAGAGCAAAACCCTGTGAGAGATTCTAGAGAGCTTTTGGAGAGAAGAATCAAGACTCCTTCAGAGAAGATTCAGAACTCCTTTATTTCTTCCTTTAATCTCTTAATGCTATCTATTTTATTCATGATTTGTGTTTTTACAATTACTAGGATAGTACCCGCGCTACACCGCGGGATTGTTTTTTATTTTGTTTTTGTTTTAATTATTTATAAAATAATTTTTGTAGTAAAAGATCATTATTAATATAGTTTTTTGACAATGCTCATTACTAATATTTTTGATTTTAGGTTTTTGTTATTATTTGTTGTTGGTTTTTTTTTTATGGTAATAAAATTGTAGACTAAAATCATTTTTTTTTCTTGTATCACAATGCATTGGAGCACCATTATAATTGTTAGTTGTTTTGATCTTTTAAATAATTTTGGCTGATGATATTAAATTTAATGATGACAACTTTGATAAAATTATTTGTCTGATTCTTAAACCACAAATGATGAAACAAAACCACAAATTGTATCATCATCATCATCATTTGTTGTTAGTTGTTGTGTCATCATTCTGAAAAAAACAATTACAAGATATAATTAATCAATAAATAGAAAACATAATGAATCAAATAATCGGTTGATCAAAAAAAAAAATGAATCAGATAATTAAAAATGCAGACTGTACCTGTATCCTCCATGGTGGCGTCACTATGGCTACTGTCGAGAAAAACCTTACACAAGGAAATTAAGATTTGTTTATGTTCTCATGATGCAAGCAGATGAAGGAGAAAACATGGTGAATATGAAGAGGCTTTACCATATAAAGCTTACCATTATGAGACGAGCGGCCTGAGAAGTCTCGACAACTTGCCACTGTCCTTCTTCTGAACAGAACATCCACTCATGAGCACGAGTCTGAAAATTCAACAACACTTAATGGTTTTATTGAGAAACAAGATAAGAATAACATTTCGATATGACATTTCTGTATATATATACCTGAATGGAGGTTAGTATAGCAGAGACATCGTATATTGGACTCCATTGGTTTTGGAGAATGTCCAGGCATCAACTGCACAACATTGACCAAGTGTGAGTTTTGTAAATCACATGCACTAAAAAATAAGATAAGATGATGGTAATCTCTAACTTACTGTTTGGATGAAGCGTCCGTGAAACAAACCGAACTGTTGGTTGTTTATTTGGATAATTTTCTGGAAACTGCTGTGAGAGTTTGAAAGTACCTAACAGACACATACGGAAGATATTTAAGAAGACCAAAATGGTTTCTCAGAAACCTATCAAGAGCTTTCAAGGACATGAGACTTCACGGGATTGAAATCTTCGTATACTAAAACAGACCTTTGCGTAACAAATCTGATGAAAAAATCACATCCCACGGTCAAAGATATTGATGTTTTGTCTCATGACTGCCAAAATCGATCAATCAACAAAGCTGACAAAATTGAATCTAGAACAAAGAGATTGAGAAAACTATTAAGTGAGATTGCAATCTCTCTTACTGTTGTAGAGGGTTTGTGAGTGAAAAAATCCTATCATCTCTCGTCCATGGCTGCTCTTTACCCGTGCTTCTTCGTTTCTTCACTTAATTCCTTTGTCCACGTAGCAAAAAAATTGCTGATCTGAATTAATTGTTTTAATTTGATAGGCTATTGAAGTAGACTATAAAGCAAACTGCCTATTTATTAACACCCAATGTATCCAAGAAGGTGAATATGTTATAACTTTCACCGGATAATGTATGACATTAGAAATTTAAAGCAGCGTAAAACTAAAGCTAAGTATCTACCGCCTAGGACAAGGACTACAAGCAACCGAGCATCACAATCTGGAGAAGCTAAAACCTACTATGGCACATATTCTTGAGGGGTGTCAGATATGAACGTTATACCTAGCTAGCCCCCTACATTCTTGATCTAGAAAACATAGAAACAACACTAACAGCTGCAATGCAACAAGCTAGAGTTTCCTAATGTTCATCATTTTATCCACTTGTCGATTTCTTTCGTAGTAGCTTTCACATATTGTGCTTAGCTGTATTAATTATTTTAATTTGATTGGGTATTGATTTTAAATGATGTGTCAGTCTCTGCTTCAATACAAAAGCTGAAGTGTCATCACCTGGAAAGAAACACATCCTACTTTTATTGTATTGATGTCTGAGTAGATCTGCTAGTTAGGTTTAGGGTTTCTCATTAGGGATTTCATGGTTTATTAGATCTGTTATTATTTAGGATTCATTATATTTCTTGTTCTTCATCATAGGTTGTTTTTAATGCTAGATCTTTGATTAGTCATCTGGATTTAGATCTTAGGATTATTGATTGATATGAGAATATAATTGATTTTTCTGATAAAACCTTTGGTGAGCAAAATTACTTTTTGCAAAGAGATTTGAATTAGTGATTTTGTGAACTTATCTAAACCTGATTTTATTGCTGGTTTTTAACTTGAATTTTGCAAAGAGATTTGGATTTCCTGGTTTTAAAACTTAGATAATATTTGCAGTAAGAACTGATTTATTTTATAATTGTGTTTAGAGTTCAAGAACGGTGCTTAATTATTGAATCCTGCTTGTTTAATTAATTGATCTAATTTTCCATGATTTCCTGAGAATTTCCCTAGGCCTAGCGTTTGTTCCTATTGATTTACAACTCTTTTATTTTCTGTTTTTTTTTTGCATTGCTTTTAATTTAATATTTCTGTTTAGCATAATTAAAAGAATAATAAGTCTATTGTGTGAATCTAGAGTTCTTGTGGATTCGATCCCTAAGTACTACAATTGATCTCTTAATTTGAGAGAATAGCTCAGGGTTAAATTTGAGCATATCAAATTTTGGCGCCGTTGCCGGGGACTCTTTTGATTCACCATTAGATTAAATTCTTTGATTTTGTCTAAATTTTTCTTTTTCTGCTTTACTCACACGCTTTTGTCTCTTTTCTCTTGTGTGTTTCAGGTACATGCCTAAGCCTAGCACCAGGAAAAATCCTACTGGTCCAGTTGTTAAGCTTACAAACCAAGAGTTAGGACAACTAGAGCATGATAACACAAAAGCAGCCAAATCAGCGAAGATGGCCAACATAATCATATTGAGACCTGATGAGGCTGGGGTTTTGAAGGATCAAGAGGGTAATGTGCGCAACGAACGTGGCCAAAAACTTGATGCTGAAGGACGGGTTATTCAGGAAGAACTCATCGTGGCCGATGAGAATGCACGTGGCGTCGAGCGACGCAACGATGGCGTCGATCGACTCAACCAGGACGGCATCGATCGATGCAATGCCAGAGCTGATGCGGAGAATGTTCAGAGGCGATGGGACAACAATGGAGAGCTTGTCAAGACTCTTGCGGACTTCAATAGGCCAGACTTATTCTATGAGAACCGCTCTGCAATTGTCCCTCCTCCATTCCCAAGGAATGACTTTGAGCTGAAGCCTGCCTACTTTGCTCTTGTTGGACAAAGGCCATTCCAGAACTTGCCAAATGAGAAGCCTCTAGACCATATTGAGCACTTTGAGGACATAGTCACAAGCATCAAGGCTAATGGAGTCACAGAGGACTATCTCTACTGCAAGCTTTTCCCCTACTCTCTTGCTGGGGAAGCTTCTCATTGGCTAAGGCAGCTGAAACCAGGATCCCTAACAACCTGGCATGACATCAAGGTGGCGTTCTTGAACTATTTCTATGATGATGCGAAGTCTGATGAGCTGAAGATCAAGATTTCCACCTTTAGACAAGGACCAACTGAATCTTACAAAGCTGCTTGGGTAAGATTCAAAGCATACCAGAGAGATTGTCCACATCATGGGTTTTCAGAGGTGCAGCTGATTAGTATCTTCTTCAGTGGTATTGATTGGAGGTATCAGATGGCTTTGGATGCTGCTAGCGATGGGAACTTCAAGACAAGGTACCCAGATGATGCTGAGAAGTTGATAGAAAGGCTAGCATCAAGCAATAGCACTAAGAATGCAGACTTAGAGCGGAAAAGAGCACATGAAGGCAATGGTTCAAATCAGTTTGCTGCGGTGAATGCTAAGTTGGATACAGTGCACAATCTTCTTGGGAAAGAAGTCTGTCCATTTTGCTGAAGATGTTGAGATTTTTGAGCCAAAGCCAGAGACTACAGAAGAAAATGTCAACTACGTGTATGGAGCTGGCTATCAAAATCAGAGATTTGGTCAGAAGAATTCCTTCACAGGAAATCCAAACAGCAACTTCACAAGGAACTATGGATTTTCTTCTTACCAACCCCTCCCTCCACCCAATTCAGAGAGCAAGATGGAATCAATGGTTGAGCAGATTCTTCAAGGTCAACAGAAGTTAACAGTGGACTTCAATGGAAAGATTGATTCTGTTTACACTGAGCTGACTGGGAAATTTGAAGCTCTAAACACTCATGTCAGGAAGCTAGAGAATCAATTGATACAGACTGCTGGGTCTGTTAAAAGACAAGAGGAACTTCTTTCTAGAAGAACTGAGAACCCCAATCATGCTTGTAATGCGATTTTGGTGAAGGACGTAGACGATGATACAATAGTGGATGATGCATCGACCGATGCAGCTGCAAAGCATCGATCGGCGCAACCCTCAGTGGTCGTAGAAGAGTTGATTTTGCAAGAAAGTATTGACCGATGCAATTCAAGCATCGACCGATGCAACGTCTAGGCCGAGGAGGAAGTTACAAAAGCTCCAATTCCAGTTGCTGAGAGAGTGTACAAGCCTAAGGTTCCTTTTCCCAAGCCTAGGAGGTCTAAGCAGGAGATTGAAGAAGCTAGATGCAAGGCTATGATGGACAAGGTAATGATTGAGATGCCATTAATTGATGCTGTCAATTTTTTTCCTGGGATTAAGAGATATGTGAAGAGAATGGTCACCAATGGTTTGAGTCCTGAGGAAGGAGCACTGCTTACAAAGGATGTCAGCTCAATTCTGTTGAAGCAGCCCCCACAGAGGAAGAAGGATAAGAAGCAGGAGGTGGTTGTCTCTAAGGAAGTAAGTGCAGTGATTCAGAGTAGGATTGCAGAGAAGTTACCAGATCCTGGAAGTTTTGTGTTAGATTGCTCTATCTCCACAGGAAGGTTTCCTCACTCTCTATGTGATCTTGGCTCTAGTATCAATTTAATGCCACATTCTGTTGCTGTGAGACTTGGGATGACAGATTTTAAGCCAACTAAGATCTCTCTTATCTTAGCTGATCGATCTAGGAGGATTCTTGAAGGTGTCTTAGAGGATATTCCAATCAGGATTGGAGATTGCATGATTTCCACTGACTTTGTGGTGCTGAAATATGACCAAAAGCCTAATGATCCTCTCATCTTAGGATGCTCTTTCTTGGCTACAGCTGGTGCCATCATTGATGTTAAGAAGGGACACATAGCCTTGAATGTGGATGATTTGGTTATGAACTTTGAGATGGACGAGCTAAGGAGAGCCCCCACTATTGATGGTCAGACATTTTCTGTGGAGATTGCTGCTGATGATGATCTGATAATAGAGATTCATGAAGACATTACTGCTGGGTATGTCAAGGAGTTGGAGACTATTGAGAAAATGAGTAAGCAAGCTGTTAAGCTTGAAGATTGGAGTGGAGATCATCTAATCAGTACTAGAGACCATGATGAGGTTCTGATCCATGACAAGTCGCGGGTAGATAATTTTTTTGTAATGGAAACACAGATTGCTGAGGAAAGTTGCAGAATCGTTGAAGAAAAACGAGTTGCAGACCAAGCATCGATCGATGCAGCTGTTTCATTGATCGACACTCCTTCCAGAGTCAGCTCGGACTTGTCCAAAACCAAAGATTCTCGCGTTGGATCCTTAGCTGCAAGTCCTAGACCAGTTGTAAAGCTGAAATCTCACCATTCCACAGTCCATAACCCACAGGTAAGGCCAAGGTATGCATCTCCTTCTCCCAAACCTTCTCCATTCATCAATAAGAATTTCAAAGGTACAAAAACTGTTGTGCAGTTAACCAAGCCACGAGATTATCGTAGTGCGCTTGTTTCTTCTGTTGATGATTTTGCAGGACTTAAGAGAAAGCCAACCATACCTAAGTCCCGCCCTTGTCCTGTTCCTCACATCCTTGGCAGATCTCACGCATATACTGCCTACACACCACCTTGGATGAAGAGGACTTTCTCTCGGAAGCATTCACTGCCCTGTTCTGATCCACTGGATGCCTGAGATCCGACACAGTCAAGCTAATGACTGAAAACAAGCGCTTAGTGGGAGGCAACCCACTAGTAGGTTTTTCTTTTTCATTTTTCTTTTGATTTTCATTTATTTTTATTTTATTCGCCAATCTCTTACTTGATAGCACTGGGGACAGTGTTGTTTAAGTCTGGAGGAGGCAGTTACTAACTACGCTTTTGTTTTTGAAAAAAAAAAAAAAAATTGTTTTATTGAGTCAAAATTTTGTTGGGAACTATGATTTTTCTTTTTAGTGTACTGCGTTGGTTGATTAATGCTGCAGATTGAATCCACAAATCCGACTAATGAAAAATCCAATGGCTGACCAGTGAACCAGAAACATCCAAATTTCCAACTGAATCCATAAAAGCCTGAGGTAATTTATGTACTTTCTTTTTACCTCATCAAGGAGATTGATTTTCATAGAGCTTGACTCCTTGTTCATACCTGACAAGTAAGACTTCAGAAAGAAAATGGTACTCCTCTCCCTTATTTAAGTTTAAAAGATTTTTCCTGAGAGCTTTGTTAAAAAAAAAGAGAATAAAAGATGAGATGATTTGATCAGTTTAGAGAGGCAGGTAAATTACCTGTGACCTCATTATTCTACTCTTGAGTCAAATGATCACACAAAGCTTGGAAGCGAGGGGTAGGTAAATTACCGATGACCCCATTATTCGCCTACATCTTTGATAAAACGAAAAAAAAAAGATAAAAAAAGAAAACAAAGCAAAGCTCAAAGGAAGATTAAATATGATAAGTCTGGGGGAGAGAAAGAGTACCACATGTGGTAAAAGATATGTCTTGCTTGTTATGGTATTGTACGGGAATGAGTCTAGAAGGTTCTTGATATTGATCAAATTGATGAGACTCACCAATGAAAGCTTAATGGAGGAAGTAGTGGAATTTGGTTTGAATTTTGGGATGCTATGAATGTCAACGGAGAAGTACATGGTGGTTCGATTTGGATTTATCTGCTAAGCATGTGGATTAAGGTTTGGATGATCATGGCATTACTTTGAAAAGAAAATGAGTTGCTGTGTTTTCAAACCTCTTTCACAGGTCTAAGTTTATGTTTTGCTTGAGGGCAAGCAAGGCAAAGTCTGGGGGAGTTGATATATCATGGTTTTTAGGTGTTTTTAGCCATGATATAAGTCTTAATTATAGAGTCTTTTTGGTATTTTAGAGTCTTTTGAGTCTTTATAGGATTTAACATGGATGGGAGCTTAATGGAGCTAAATATGAAGATTTGGAGCTTAATCAAGCATTGAGGCTGAGCTGTAGAAGTTGAGAGACGAATTCAGAAGAGTGCATCGATCGACACATTGATAGCATCGATCGATGCTAGGCCAAAGTCAAAATCGGAAGTTTTCCTCACAAGTTTTGAAGATTTACAAAGCTGCCCCAAAGTTTTCCATATTTGCATCATTAGTCCCTGGCCGTGTTTAGGAATATAAATAGGATTTTTATGGTCATTGTTTAGACCTAAGCTTTATTTTTCCCTGCAACTTTTGAGAGCAAAACCCTGTGAGAGATTCTAGAGAGCTTTTGGAGAGAAGAATCAAGACTCCTTGAGAGAAGATTATGAACTCCTTTATTTCTTCCTTTAATCTCTTAATGCTATCTATTTTATTCATGATTTGTGTTCTTACTATTATGTCTGAGTAGATCTGCTAGTTAGGTTTAGGGTTTCTCATTAGGGATTTCATGGTTTATTAGATCTGTTATTATTTAGGATTCATTAATATTCTTGTTCTTCATCATAGTTTGTTTTTAATGCTAGATCTTTGATTAGTCATCTGGATTTAGATCTTAGGATTATTGATTGATATGAGAATATAATTGATTTTCCTGATAAAACCTTTGGTGAGCAAAATTACTTTTTGCAAAGAGATTTGAATTAGTGATTTTGTGAACTTATCTAAACCTGATTTTATTGCTGGTTTTTAACTTGAATTTTGCAAAGAGATTTGGATTTCCTGGTTTTAAAACTTAGATAATATTTGCAGTGAGAACTGATTTATTTTATAACTGTGTTTAGAGTTCAAGAACGGTGCTTAATTATTGAATCCTGCTTGTTTAATTAATGGATCTAATTTTCCATGATTTCCTGAGAATTTCCCTAGGCCTAGCGTTTGTTCCTATTGATTTACAACTCTTTTATTTTCTGTTTTTTTTTTGCATTGATTTTAATTTAATATTTCTGTTTAGCATAATTAAAAGAATAATAAGTCTATTGTGTGAATCTAGAGTTCTTGTGGATTCGATCCCTAAGTACTACAATTGATCTCTTAATTTGAGAGAGTAGCTCAGGGTTAAATTTGAGCATATCAATTATCCCAAAGAAGCTAGAGGACCCTGGCTCTTTCACCTTGCCTTGTTCTCTAGGTCCATTGACATTCAAAAAGTGCCTATGTGACCTTGGTGCTTCAATAAGCCTCATGCCACTCTCTGTAGCTCAGAGGCTAGGATTCAACGAATACAAGTCATGCAACCTCCGCTTAATATTGGCTGATAGGACTACTAGATTGCCTCATGGTCTATTAGAGAACCTGCCCATCAAAATTGGACAAGCTGAGATTCCTACTGACTTTGTGGTGCTGGGAATGGATGAAGAGCCTAAAGATCCACTAATCCTGGGAAGGCCTTTCTTAGCTACAGCTGGAGCAGTCATTGATGTAAAGAAGGGGATGATTGATCTCAATCTGGGTAAAAACTTCAAGATGAAGTTTGATATCAAATATTCTAAGAAGAAACCAACTATTGATGGACAAACCTTCGTGATTGAAGAGAAAGATCAGAAATCTGGTTTTGGCATCTTTGAGGATGTGAATGAGGTAGAAACAGAGGTTTTGGTTACCAAAGAAAAAACTCAAAGTGTCACTCGACCATTCTCCAACTCAAGTGCAGTCGTTACCCTCCCTAAGCGTCGAGACCTACTTCCTAATCACCAACCGCAAGAGACAAGTCCTCCCGCGCTTGACAGTTTGTCTGAACCCCAAACAACCAAGATTTTAAGGGATACAATGTCAGAGTTAACAGCCACATTGGAGGAGATGAGAAGGCAAATCATGCAGCTCCAGGATAAAGTTAAAATTTCTTCTCCAAGAAAAGCAAGACAGAGGTTGGGGATAATGAAGAAGAGAAGATCTTTTCTTATTGAACCTGGGCAGAATGCTAAAGAGTATATGGTTAGACAAGACATTCTAGAGGGGTCTACAAAACTCGACTCGACCGACACCGGCACATCACGCTCGCGACTCGACCTTCCTGACTGCCTCACTCGAGCCGCTGTTCTCGCTGTTCTGAACCGACGAATCGAGCCAACATTCCCAACTGCCTCAATCGAGCCACATTCCCAACTGCCTCAATCGAGCCACATTCCCAACTGCCTCAATCGAGCCACATTCCGACTTCCTCTCTCGAGCCACTCACGACACTCGCTCGAGCCCACATCTGGGCATGCACGGAGTTGAGCAGCAGATCAAACATCAAGGGGATTATCAGCCTGCAGAGGTGATCATGGCGAGTCCAGAGTCGATGACATGCAGTGTGACGAGCAGCCAAACATGTATCAGAACACGCAAGCGTTTGAGCAGCACGTCGACCAAACCACTGAGGACACCCCTGCGGATCCAGAACAAGGTGAAGGACAAAGTCAATATAACCCTCCTCCTTGGGCGAGCACCGACTCCTTCTTCTACTACTGAGGTACTCCGACCTTCCCTTTGTACATACAATTTCATTCCTGCATTGTTTCTGTTGTGATTCTTAAATTCTCCTGCAAATTTTTCTTACACAGAAGACTGTGTAATTTCAGTTTGGGGGAGGGTTTGAGATGATGTATATGATGCTGTGTTCTGTGATTCTTATTTTAATTTTTTTGCATCATATGATGTTTGAGTTATCAAGAGTTATCATCGTTTTAGTGGATGCGTATACACCCAGCTCGAGCCACTTTCACCGACCATGCTCGAGCCATTTTCACTCACACCACTCGAGCCACTCCTACTCACACCACTCGAGCCACTCCCACTCACACCACTCGAGCCACTCCTACTCACGCCAGGAAGACGCTCCGTCTGACATGCTTCAGGAGATTCCAAAACCGACGCTTTATTTTGTCGTTTTAAGTTTTAGGGATTCACGCGTTTTTACTATATATACATTTTGTTAAGTCTTTTTTTGGACATCTTAGTTTTTATCTCGTTTTGTTCTTAAGGTTTTACCTAGTCTCCAAAAAACGTTCTCAGACTTGTATTCCGATATCTTTGAGATTATTGAGATTTTGCATTCGATTCCTTCTCAAAAGTTGTTCATCTTATTTTTATCTACCTAAGAATGCTTGTTTCAATGTTTTCTATGTTTGCATTCTTGATGATGATTTTCGGATCTGAGTAGTGTGGTAGTTCTTGAGGATGGGATAGATTTGGTGGAGGATCTTAGGATGTAGAGTGTTTAAGCATTGATTGTATGATTCCCTTCTGGACTAGAGTTATAAATACTAGTTTTTCTCTGATCAATTGGAACTAGGTTTGAGACATTCCCACACCCAAAACGTGTTCGATGAAATGTCTGACCAACTAGTGCCAGAGACTTACATTCCTAGCCTAAGAGATTAGTTGTCTAGGATGTTTGTTGACGTGAATGAACTTGTTTTTCATGCCATGCTTGATCATGTTTCTCTAGCGAGAGTTAGGTTTGTAAGTGATTGAGTTTGAGTAGCTTTTGTCAAGAGATTGGATTAGCTAAGAAGTGATGTTCATTGTTTAGGGATAGTTTGCTTGTGGCATGTTAAACACTCTATAGACTAGGATACTCCACCGACATCAATTACTCTCATCCTTAGGACTTCTTTCCTTCTGATTTTTATTACATTCCTGAGACTGTTTCGCTTCTTGCTTTTTAGTTTATGCTTAGACTAGTTTATGTTTTTATTCATTTCCGCTTCTTTTCATGCATTCTCGTTTCTAGTTTTGTGACTCATTTCGGTTTTGGATTTTGATCACTCTAGGATTGTTAGAAAAGCACTCTTTTGAATTGGCTTAACTTGTGACTTCTTGATTGCATCTTGAGTGATAGTGAACCTTCCCAACTAGATTGACACCTTAAGTATTACAACACATAAGGTTAATTGAACCAACTAGGAGATACAAAAATCTTAGTATCACTATTGCTAAGTTGCCTTGTAATCAAAGTCAGCCCAAGGTATCGAACTGGTAGCTGACCAAGAGTAAAAGGAAACGAGATGCAATTAGTTCAGCATTGGAGGGAGAAACACCTGCCAAAAACCGTGTTGATTTCTCCATACTTATCTTCAAACCCTAGATCTTAGCAAAAGCGTCAAAAACAGCAACAATCCTTGCCACTGATCTAGCTTTGCCATCCGAAAGAACCATTAAATCATCTGCAAGAATCAAGTGAGTGAGTCCCTGGTTATTACACCGCGGGTGGTACCCAAAACTCTGCACACCAGCTGCTCTATCCAACATTTTTGAAAGGACCTCCATGCATATCACAAACAGATAAGGTAACAGTGAGCAACCCTGGCGAAGCCCACGAGAGCTGCGGAAAAAACCCACTAAACCGCCATTCACCTGAACAGAGAATGAAGCCGTAGTAACACAGAGCATTATCCAATGCACAAAAGTGGGGGGGAAACCGCATGGCCATTAAAAATTTCGATAAAAAGCTCCATTGAACAGAATCAAAAGCTTTCGAGATATCGATCTTGATAGCACAACGACCAGAGACAGAGTCCTTGTGATAGTCTTTAACCAGTTCAGTAGCGAGCAAAACATTCTCAATCAGCAGTCTATCCTTCACAAACGCTGACTGACTGCTAGAGATAAACTGTGGAAGCAACAACTTCAGGCGATTGGCAATTATCTTAGAAATGACTTTGTATAGAACATTGCAGCAAGAGATTGGATGATAATCTTTCATTTCTTTGGCATGATAATGCTTAGGGATAAGAGCAAGGATGGTAGTGTTGATACCTTTTGGTAGAAAACCTTTAGCAAAGAAAGACTGAATTGCAAAATACAAATTCAGCACCAATGAGTCCCCAAGAGGACTTACAAAACTCGACATTGTATCCATCTGGTCCCGGTGACTTATCATTGGGCATAGAGAATAAGACTTGCTTGACTTCCTCCCCTAACATAACACGGGTGAGCTTCTGAGCATCTAAATCCGAGCACCAAAACGACAACAACAACTCCAACTCCTCCACCGAACAACCTTCAAACTCAGTGGGAATGAATTGTAAAAAATCTCGGAAATGTCGTTCTGCATCAGCATCAATGTCATGTCCTACAACTGCAAGATGACCATCAGGGCAAAGAATCTCTTTGATTTGATTTTTAGTTTTTCGTGTCGTGACTGCTCGATGGAAATTCTTGTTATTCTTATCCCCAACCTGCAACCAATGCAGCTTGGACTTTTGCTTCAGGTATTTCTCCTCCAAGTCTGAAAAACTCCCACCGTGCATAAGCAACATTCTCAGCCTCCATTGCCTGTATAGAGGGTTGGTTGAGATTCTCATGTTGCCGTTTACATAACTCCTCATAGGCCTCCTTTGTGCGTTTAACCAGATCACCCAATCGATTTTTTGCTAATGTCCGTAATAAAGATTTCAACCCTTTCAACTTTTTGGGAAAGCGAAACATGGTTGATGTTGAAAGAAATAGAGGTGGAGTGTTCCCCCAATAACTCTCGACCAGTGGTAGAAAATCCTCCATCTCAGTGAGAACATTAACAAATTTAAAAGGCCTGCGAGACCTACCGACACCAACATCACCATGCAGCATAATACGACAATGTGAGTGCTCTGAACAGCCTCCTGCACCAAACACACTGTAGGACTGCGGGAAGGATCATAGCCAAGTATCATTTATCAACATCCGATCAAGTTTTTTCATTATGAGACCATCTTCCCTTTTATTACACCATGTGAAAAGTGGGCCGTGATATGGCATTTCAGATAAAGAACAAGAATTCACCATATCCTGAAAATCTCGCATACCCGATGTCACAAAAGGTTGATCATCAACTTTAGAATGCTCCTCCATGTCTAAAGTCTCATTAAAATCACCATAGATTATCCAAGGTTTCGCTTGAATAATGGGAGAATTATAATGATCCCTCATCTCCGGCCGAAGGACTCCACGCTTCTCCGCAGTATTCAGGGCGTAGACGAAGGAACAAAAGAACTCCTCCTCCTGATCACACAGACGAACAGAGCATGTTATCAGTTGCTCTGACTTATAAAATGGAGTGAGACACACATCCTCACGCCACAAAACCCAAATGCGACCTCGCGGATTATGCTCATAATTAGCCATAACCGACCAGTCACTAAACAACCAACTCCCCAAGTTAGGAGCCTTACGCTCCCGCACCCGAGTTTCCAACCGACAACCAAACTTAAACTTACTTCCCTCCACCCACTGCTTAACTATGAAATGTTTTGATGATGTATTTAGCCCGCGAACATTCCAGAATAAGCTGGTCATTAAGGCTTGTAAGGGGGTTTCCTGCTCGGAGCCTTTGCTGATGGAGCAAGAATGCTTGAAACTACTTTATGAGCTGTTTTCGACTGACGAGGCAAAGATGGGCGCAGAGGAACCTCCGTCCAAATATCGCGTAGTGATACCTTCGTACCAGTGTCAGAGCTAGTTTGAGTGGCTTCTACCTACTCCTCAGCAGCAGGAGATACCCCCTCCTCAACAGGATCAGTAGTCTCCTGATGGTCGTCCTGCTCTCCTAAAACAGAGTATGGGCTGGAGAGAAGAGAGGTCGAGTTAATATCCACCTGTCGTTTCCCTGGACTACTTCGAACTGACTTTGGAGTTATCCAACCCTCCTCCTTTTCAGTTTCGTCCTGCCCTTGTGCCTGAACCTGACTCACTGCAGGAGGGACATGAACCTCCTCTTAGCTCAAAACCACTGCAGACTCTGTTGCAGTCACTTCCTGAATTTCCTCCCCTTGCTTTTCTATAGTGGCATTAACCCTAGATAAACACCCAGCACTAAGATGTCCCCACTTGAGACATTTAGTACACCTTGGCGGTAACCAGGGATAAAAGTATTGAATAATGGATTCAAGCTCCCCTTCCTCCTCTCCCGTGAAGGAGAACTGTTTTGGCAACTCCTTAGTTAAGTCTGCTTCAACCAGTATTTGTGCGATGTCAAAACTCTCACACGCCTCTGTTTTAGGGTGTAACCGAATTGGTTTACCCACTGCACTAGCAAGAAACCCGAGACCCTTGTCAGTAAACATTGTAGGCGGGACGTTAGTTAGTTTTACCCATAACGGGATAGACTTCAGAGCACGCTGAGTTTCCTCAACAAAAAGAGTCCACTTAGAAACTATCATCGGTAAATCCATGATATTCCACATTCCTCGATTGAGAATCCTTTGCCTCATACTTGCTTGCCGAATACAAAATTTGAAAGTCGAGTCATTGACTGCAAACACATCAATCAAAGAAGTTTTATCTCCCAACCTCCAGATCTTATTCACAATCATGTGAATTTTGCCGACATGAGGAGCTTTAGCATTGAGAAATTTGCAAATAAAAATCTTCCCATAGCGGTTTAGCATCCTCAAAAACATCCCTAGGCACAACCACTTTTTCTGACCGTCCACCTCCGAGATTACAAACTTTTGCTGTGTTAAAACCCTTTTCGCAGCAACCTGCAAGAAAGATCTCTTCGTGGTCTGACCTCCCAACGAAGGCTAAGTCGACGATGAGACTCCCACCGCCAAACCTACCGATAAATCCTTTGCACCATCCCCCTCAACAACTACCTGACTGTCAACCACCGGCGTTACAGTCACATCCTCACCCAAAGAAACTCCACTACGGCTCGGATCAGCCGCCGACGGCAGCATTCGTGTCCAAGAAGAAAGAAATCCTAATCGTCTTTTTTTCACCCTTGCCACGTCAGCAGAGAAAAAGAAAAAAGATAAAGTGACTAGAATATTACATATCCTAGGTTTGATAATGAAAATGGTAGATGTGTGACAGCCCTTAAAAATAAAAATAAATATTTATATCATTATTATTAATTCCAAAACGTGTACGTGCAACAAAAATTGGAGATATAATAAGTATAATATCAACGTATATTCACTAGTTCACATACACACAAACAACAAACATTTGATTTCTCCCCTCTCTCTCTATCGAATCTAGTTTCTTCTTCAAACAAACCATGCGTAACCCAATGTCACTCCCATCTACTGTCCTCCTCCAGTCCTCCTTATGGTGATCTTCTCAAATATCCCCCTTACTCTAGAGAAGCTGAACTTAGTGTTTTTCCAAAAACACTAAGGTACACATATGAGGGACTCAGAGAAAAATTGGTAACAACTTGGCAGACTTGGGTATCGAAATGTTTTTCTTTGAACAAACCCTTGACGACTTTACCTATACCCTCCTAGAAGTAACATGAAGTTTCGTCAATGATATGCGATCAATTCCAAGTGTTTGGGAAGGTGGAAAATGCAATGCACCTATCCTCGCTTATCTTGGAGCGGAGTCTTTTTTTTTTTTTAAAGTCAATAAGCTTATAAAAATGAAATTTTGATTACTTAATCAGAAAATTAGTATAGTTTTACTTATGGTTTGCTCATTTTTAAGTTTAGAATTTAGAAAGTAAAATATGAGTAAAACATAAGTAAAACATAAGTAAATTAAACTATACTAATTTTCATTACTTTCTAAATTCTAAACTTCCATTTCGTTATGCTTCATATAACTTATCAGAAGTGAACACACAAAAAACTTAAAAAATGTGTTGGTTTTCCAAAAACATTTTGTGGATTTCTTTGAATTAATTTTGTTTAGTTAATTTTAATTATTTTAATACTATATAAGAATATAACATATAAATTTTATATAATGCATAGATTATTTTTGATAGATAATTTTACATTTTTCTCCGTTAAGATGGAGTGCATATAATCAGGGTCGCAAGGAAGACCCGGATTGGTTGGTAGAGCAACGTGAGAATCATTGAATCTTGGATTCACACATATCAGATTGATCTTAACAATCTTAAAATATCTAAAACAAAATTGGCTTTAATAAATAAAGGTATCGTTATCAATACAAAATCAAGGTTATGAAAGCCGTTTCTTCAGTTACATTCAATGTTTAGGTTGGGAAAACTATCTTTCTGATAAGTTACATGAAGCATAACGAAATTTCATGGAGTGGGAGCAAAAACTTGAAAACGATATTGTCTAGGAAAAAGATATATGAATGTATACCATACCGCTCACATTGAAAACTCCTGCTTTTGAATTGATCTGATCATTTCTTTGGATATGTTCGATGGTCAGGACCAACATCGCGTGAACCTGTGTTAATGTAAGGTCCTCTAAAAGTTGCTTGAGGAGGTAATGGTTTTGTTGGATCAATTACTGGTTTTTTTTATGATCTCCAGCAACCAAAAAGGAGAGAGAGAGAGAGGAAAAAGAGAATAATCATATCACAAAAAGATCAGAGAAGATCCAACTAACAGTTGAGAGAGAGAGAGCAAAAGAATCTTACGCCATGTAAAAGGGGAACGCTAACCCTGGAGACGCGAAAACAACCAGACCGGTGGCTACAATCAGTGATGTTACGTGATGGCGCCATTTTGTAATGATCTCGTTTTGACTCTGAAATCCAAAACTAATGAGAACACAACTGGAAGCAGTCTCAGACGACTATGAGAAAGATTGACAGGGAGAGAGATACAATACAATGAACTCAAATGCTCAAAACAAAACTATAACAAATGCAAAATCCATGTGTCAGTCAACAAACAACAACAAGCTCTTCATAATCGATTTACATGAAACAAACATCATTAGACTCAACTTGTGTTTTTTCTTCACAGCCAGGACAAGGCTTTGCAACATGAGTTCCAAAACACCACTCGAGATCAAATCAGTTCTCAGTTATGATAAATTCAAGAAACACAAGTAAGAATCAGATATTTCCAATAAGTAATTCTAATTCGATTTCACAGTTAGTGAATCCTATAATATACTAATCCACGAAAAGCCCTGAATCCAGTATCATCCCCCAAAACCTACAGTTTCTACTATAATAGAAACAAATCCCACCGCTAGCTACCATTACCCAATTCTAGATGTCCAGAATCAAGTGAAGTGAGGATCTGAGTGATTCCTAAAAACCCAACAATCCGGTTACTAAAATTACGATTTCTACCAATCAATTCGAACAAAACCAAAAACTAAACGAGGACATAATGCAAGATTTAAAATTCACAATCACGAAGCGAACCAAGCGGAAGAGTATCTCACTTTGTAGATTGGGTGGGGATATGAGGAGGACGAGTCGACTCAGTGAAACATTTGGGAATTTGGGATTTGGTGCACCGAGTCTCCGAGGTGTTTGAACCGACGATTTGGACGTGACGACGATCTGGGAAATTTATTTTGGACCTATACACACAACTAAAAAGTTAGAAAAAATGTTAGTATTAAAATTCTAGAGTTAGTATTTTGTTGATTTAAATCAAGAAGCGTTCATTTGTTGAAAAAAAATCTTCTTGACTTTCTAACTGAGAACTGGTTTGAAGCACAACGATGCCATACATAGATATTAAATGGAATTAATTAGATATTAACGAGATCCGTTAGTTGGTAAAACAACATCATTTTCTTCTTTAATTACATTTCCAAATTAAATCCGATTCTCATTTCCTAAAATCCCCAAATCACAAACCCTAATTTGCGATTCCTTCTTCTTTCTTCGACTGAATCTTCTTCTTTGAATTCAATTGATGACTCCGAGAAAGAAGCTTTCAACGCTCGTCCTAAACGGAAAAAAACCCAATAAAACTGGAAAATTGTCTGCTAACGAGTGTACTGGTCACGGGTCTATTGCTCCCGATTTGACCGCTTCTGAATCGGGTGTTGGTTCAATAAGTTGATGATTAAATGAGAGTTTGGTTATAATGAGTTTTTGAGTTTCTGAGTTGATGATTATAATGAGTTTGGTTATAGACAACTCAAAAATTGTTATGTCATAAACAAAATAGAGTAAAACCTCTATAAATTAATGTTCTATAAATTAATAATTTTTTTTAATTCTAAGTCGAGTGAGTGTAAAAATTAGTTCTTAGTCGGGTTAGTGTAAAAATTAATAAAATCTGATAAGATAATAAAATAATATTTTTTTAAAAAATCCTCACGTAAAATATGGTTCTAATAATATAATAAATTATTAATCATATAAATATATATATATTGATATAATAATGTATGTTTCTCATAAAGCTCATTTTTATATAACAATTGTAATGTTGTATTTTCAAACTATAATAATATCTCTAAAATATTTTATAACATATCATAAAAATAATTAAAATTAAAATTTTAAATTTTTAGATATGCATCATTTCCAATTTGATAATTTAACATATTATTAAAATAGGAGAATTTATATTATTATTCATAAATTTGAATTTATGTATGTCATGTGTATAAGTCAATTTGTCTATAGTATTTGTAATTTATTGTTAATAATGTTTTCTAAATATTACAAGTTCAATTCCTAAACCATAAAATTTACAACATCCTAAAGTTTACTCTTATTTTACTAAAAGTTTTCTCAATTCATAATTTTTTTAAAATTTAAACAATTAAAACTATATCCATAAATTAATAATTATTCATTTACAATATAAAATAATAATTATTAATTTATAAATAAATTAATATCACTATAAATAAAAAAAATGTGTTGGTCCCAACATTATAATTAATATAGGTTTTACTGTATACAAACTACAAAATTAAAAACCATTATTTTCTCCTCTGCTAAAATCTTTTTTGGGATTTTTGGCAATTTTGCCATATTTTTTGAATTTCTTACAGAATATGCCATATTGAAAAAAACTTTTGGAATATGCCATATTGATAGATTATGGCAGTGTAGCATTTTACTCCTATGCCCCCTGAATTATGTTTGTTCGATGGTGCGTGGGGAAGGGCGCGTGATTGTGGCGTTTGTCTTGATGCGCTGCGTTGTTGTGGACGAAACATTTTCGTAACCAACGTAAACATTCCATGGACGATAATAATTATGGACGACCACAAATTGGTGGACTGTTCGTAATGTTATTAACTTAACATAAGTTGTCCATGAAACATAAAATATTGAAATTGTCCATCCTTAATGTAGAATTTGTCCACCAGTCATAGACGACAATGTTGTACAATTAAATAGGCGGAGAGAAAGACTATTACATTCTCCATTTACTACTATACCCTTAAAATTGGCGGGACGAAATGCCACGTTTTACTTTGTAATTGGTTAGCTGTTGCTGAGCGCCTTATTAGCGACTGACAAGACGTGTATTTATTGCTAAAGGTATGGATAATGGGGATTTTGTTGTATAATTTGCAGAGTATACAGATCCCTAATAATTTTCTATGGTATCTGAATTTTTTTTGTTTTTGTTTTTGGAAACGAGGCGATTTGTAATCTATAATCCATAACACACCCGATCCTGAGTGTTTGTATTGTTGTGGTGGACAAAAATTCTGCTGAGAATTTGTAGTTCTTGTCCTCCAAAGCAGACATAGAAGGTATAGTCGTCCGCCATTAATGCCGGTGGTTGGGGATGTGAAGTAGTTTCTGTCATTTAATTTCGTGAGTATATAAGTGTGTAATTTTAAATTTTTGTTTTTTTGATTTGTTGTGAACTAGGGTTTAAGGAAGAAATGGAAGAAACCCTGTGTGCCCTTCGCGGCGAATGGTTATGTTGTGAAAACGGAGAATGGAAATTCATTCCTGCTCACGGAGAAATGGGAAGATGTGTCACATATGGAAAGGACACAAGTTTCCGTGAATTTGAAACAGCCATAAAAACCGTTTTCCATTTAACGACGGAGTGTAGCGTGGTTATGACTTTCTGTGATTCAGGTGATACGGCGCCCTTAAGTAATGGGAAAATGCCCCCTGTTGTAGTCAGCAACGATGGGGAGTTGGCACTGTTGAAAAGGAGAGTGAATCAATTTCTTGGGATGAGGTTGTACGTTACAGTAAAGGAAGTTGTGGAGGCTGTTGGGTGCGGGGTCGAAGAAGAGCCCCTCTCAGATGATGTCCTCTTGGCATATGTGGAGGGATTAGAAGCACAGGACAAAGGAGAAAACAAAGGCGTAAGAGTTGATGGTGTTGTTAATGGGGAACAAGGGCAGGCATCGCAACATAAAGAACAACAAAGTGAGGCTGCTATGATGGACGACTATATGTCTACATTGTTCTCTTCTACGCGGACTACAATAGAGAAAGATGGTGGACAAATCATGGATTGTCCAAACAGGCGAACAAGTGATACTAATGTATGTTCTTTGGGTTCAGTGGACAACCGTTCTCCAATTCTGAGTAATACTGTAATAAGCGGGGCATATACTCCTGGCCCACAAGCATTAAAAGCCGAGTTGTCAACGGAAGACAGCCTTGTTGAAGTGGAAGTTTTGGCGCTGAATACATTTAACACTGATGAAGATATTAGGGATGCAGAGGGTTCTGTTTCCGTTTCTGAGGATGAGCCTGATTACAATTTCGACGAGTGGAGTGAGAGAATTAACAACGATTATCCTATTGACTGGGATCCTTACTTAATGACCGACACAGTTGATGGTGTTGTGCGTCACGAAGGGGAGTCGTCAATGAGAATGGGTGATGAATTAGATGTGTTTGGGCAGGGTGAGATCAATGATCCCGACGAGGAAGAACAACCAAGAACTCTTGCAAGGCAGGTTAGCATTGGGGATGAGGAGTTTCATAGAGCTAGATCTGCAATTCTTAACGTTGATGACCCCTTGCTGTTGGAAGATGCACCACCTTTTCATCATAATGTCAAAGGCGCGCCAAGACAGGAGAGAAACATGGACCTAAAAATAGCTGAAGATTCATTTTATATAGGTCGAGTATTTGAGAGCAAGGGAGCTCTACGACAAGCGCTGTGTGTGTATGCCATGAAAAGGATATTTAAATTCAGAATTGGGAAGTCTGAAAAAGGTAGAGTTATTGCATCATGCGTCGACAGGAACTGCGAGTGGCGAGTATATGCGACCAACCACCCAAATTCTTTGAATGTGGAAATAAAAACTGTGTGTTTGAAACACACCTGTAATGTTTCGTCCAGTCTAAATATGGGGATAAAGCGACATCAAGGATTTTGTCCGAATTAATACAAGCAAAATTTGCAAACGGGAAGAGAGGTCCACGAGCGTGTGATCTACCTGAGATGGTGCTGGCAGAGCAAAAGGTTACAATTTCCTATATGAAAGCATGGAACACAAAGGAATTGGCCATGAATGCTGCCCGAGGTAACGAAGAGGAAGGTTATCGTTTTTTGGCAACGTATCTGCATTTGGTAGAATCGACGAATCAAGGGACGATCCACGATATCCAGACATCAGTGGATAAAAAAGGGAATACTAAGTTTAAATACTTATTTTTTGCGTTTGGTGCCTCCATCAGTGGGTTTCAGTATTTGAGAAAAGTTATTGTAATCGATGGTACAGCTATGAAAGGTAAATACAAAGGTTGTCTTGTTGCGGCCAGTGGCCAAGATGGGAATATGCAGATATTCCCACTCGCTTTTGGAGTAGTCGAAGTAGAGAATGACAGTGGTTGGGTATGGTTTTTTAAACATTTACAAAAATTTGTCCCCGATGAGGAAGAGTTGGTTTTTGTGTCAGACAGGCATGCATCCATTTACTCAGCACTCGGCAAGGTATATCCACTGGCGCACCATGTCGCATGTTCTGTCCACCTATTTAGGAATGTGAAACATAAATTCCACTGTGGTGGTCTTGCTAAAATGTTTTCAAAGGCTGCGAGAGCCTACACAATCGGTGATTTCGAGTACTGGTGTATCGCATTGGACACTATCACACTTCTCTGGTAATCGGTACAATGTAATGAGTAGCAACATCTCTGAGTCCCTAAATGCAGCAATGGTTAGGGCGGTGGATTATCCTATCGTGTCGATGGTAGAATTCATTAGGGCTATGTTGATGCGGTGGTTTCACTGTAGGAGGACAAAAGCTCGTAAAACGAAAACCAAATGTACACCAGAAATAGAGGACATGTTGATAGATCACTTAGAAGAATCAGTGGATTGTGCTGTCTTTTCTGCCAGCGAATGGATATACCAAGTTAACGATGGAATTGGGTGTACATTCACTGTCGATTTGGAGAATAAAACCTGTACGTGCAGGGTGTTTGACGTCCTCAAGATCCCCTGCTGCCACGCTTTGGCAGCCTCACAAGTGCGGGGAGTAGATAAGTACTCACTGGTTGATGTTAGTTACTTTGTTGGTCCTTGGTTGAGTAAGTACAAGGGTATAATCATGCCAGTTCCAAATGAGAAAGACACTGCCATCCCAGAATCATGTACGGAGGTTGATGTGAACCCACCAAACACAAAGCGAGCTGGTGGTAGACCACATAAAAGAAGGATCCCATCTCAGGGCGAAGTACACCACGTAAGATGCTACGACTGACATGTTGGCGTTTAAATTTGGCGTTTAAAGTTTCAATATAGACAGTTGACATTTTATTTTCCCATGGCAGGGAAAGCAGAAAGGGAAGCAGAAGAAAATTCGCAAGTGTGGACGATGTTTCAAAGTCGGCCACAATAGGACGACATGCTCCACTTTAATTTGATAGGGTTTAGTTGATGGTTTGATAGGGTGAATTAGAATGAATTTTGGGGTGTTTTTTGGTAATGTTGCTGTTGGTAATGTTAGATTCTACACAGATGGATGTTTTTTGGTAATTTGTCTGGTGGACAACTTTTTATGACTTTTATTAGTCCATCAATCTTATGATGGACAACTTATTATGACTCGAATTTGTCTACTATTCGTATGGTGGACAAATTTTTGTGACTCTAATTAGTCTACCAAACCTGTGATGGACTACTTAGTGGTAATGTTAGATTCTACACAAATGGATGTTACTGTCTGGTGGACAACTTATTATGACTCTTATTAGTCCACCAAACTTCCACCAATCTTCTGATGGACAACTTATTATGAACCGAATTTGTCTACTATTTGTATGGTGGAGAACTTATTATGACTCTAATTAGTCCACCAATCTTGTGATGGACAACTTATTATGACTCGAATGTATCTACTATTCGTATGGTGGACATATTTTTATGACACTAATTAGTCTGCCAAACCTGTGATGGACTACTTAGTGCTATTTTCATTTGTCTACTATTCGTATGGTATGTGGACAAATTAAGAAGTCCACCCGTATAGTGAGTTACGATTTTTATATTAATATATAATTATGTACTAAGACGAAATTATATCAGAAGACGAAATTATACAAAAAGGCGGACTAGACGAAAGTTGTCTACCACTAAAAAACTGTAATACGATGGACAACTCCCTCCCGATAATGGAGAACATATGGTGCTTAGTTTCTTATGATGGACAAAAAACGCTACAATTCGCACAGTAGACTACTTGAACGCATAATAAACAGTGGCTACCAAGAGAAAGAGGAGAAACCCAATGGCGACCCCTAGAAGAACATGAAACGTACTGTTTCTTCCGACGGCTAAACCTGAATAGTTAGACCCTTGGTTTTCGATGGTCCCCCTAACTTCATCAAGTAGCTCTGTGTAGCCATCAACCGTAGGACGGATTTGATGCCTCCATTCCCTCATTTCTTGACCCAAGAATTTGACTTCAGCCCACATCCTCGATGGTTCGATGGTCTCGCCATTAGGTCCTAGAGTGAGGTAAGAAATGTGGTCCTCCAGTTGATTAATCTTCATGTGAAGGTCGTGAATTTCGTCTTGCACGGCTTTTTCCTAGGACTTGATAAGATGAAGGCCACCGTCCTATGCATGATAAAAAAAGATTTGTTTGGACAAATTATTAGATGTAGATCTAGATCTAGTATTAGATCTACTTTTTAAAAAATAATGATTGGGACTTACGTTGTAATTCTCGCATTTGTAGAATAAGCGGCTGTGGCCATGCTCGATCTCTGGTTCCAGATACATGGCACCGCCACAGTTACACTTCTTAGGGATCCCGAATTTTCCGCAATGGCGGTCGCGGAATTGATTGACGAGGCTGATGAGGCAGATGAGGATGAGGGTTGGCTGTAGCTATAACGCCCCATTCTCGAGAGAATTTTTCTGTTGTTGTTTCTCTTCGATTTTGGCTAGAAGTAGAAGAGGGATTAGGTTACAAATGGTTGGGTATAGTGCTTGCTTTTAACCGACAATATTAAAAAAAAAGGTGGATCACTATTATCTAGTACTGACAACACGCAAAGTTTGTATAGACTTTTGATTTAGGCAACAGTTCAAACAAGTGGGCTTCATGGAGCCCATATTAAATTATAAATTATGTAGACAATATAAATGTTGAATCGATGGACCATAAAACAGAAATTAAAAACTTAAAGGACAACATTACAGAAATTCAACATTACAGAAATTAAAGGACAACATTGACTAAGGGATTAGGAACAGCTGTTTAAACCTCCGACATCGCCACCAAGTGTAACATGGGGGACACCTGTTAGACGGTGAGCAACTATCGCAAACGTCAGGTACGGATGGTATTTTCCTCTCGAACTTTAGGAGTGCTCTAGGTGGACTCTGCTTATTATGTCCACCAACCGCGATCATATCATAAAAAACCATTTGGGCGATGACATCTATGGAAACCTCATCAGAAAATGAACTCCTAAACTTAGTCATGAGGGAAATACCCTCATCGATCTCACCAACGCATAACATCAAAAGCGTTAGTGTAAAGGTCATGGAGGACGATGGATGTACTTTGCCGAAGAGAAAGCTCCACTTGTAAGAAAGCAAGGCAATGGCTTCTCGGTATTCACCAAATCTTACTATAAATCTAATGCCCTCTAAATACATTGACGTAGGGTTTTTTGCCCGTATGGTTTGATCAAAGAAAGGACGAAAAATAGATCCGGTGTTAATTACCATAGGGTTCTCGTCTAGAAGGAGTATTGATGCTTCCCTCAAAACGTAATCGTTAAACGCTAGCTTCATGCCGTCTGGTCCTGAAGCAATAAGTGGACCTAGGTGCTGGAAACCTGCCTTTGCTACGAGGCTAACAATGTATATAACTATATGTTCTGGGAGTGATTGAAGGTTAAACATGGTTGAGGTCTACAATCGGAGTTGATGACTCTAAGTAGTTAATATAACATACATAGCAGAGGTTCATTTACTATCAGCACTATAAATGACAAGTTAGTTGGGAGGTTGTATGTTAGTGTGTGGGACATCTTTTAATAAATTTAAACCTAACCAAGTACTAAGGACATCTTGTAATAACTTTAAGAGTAAACCAAGTACTAAGGACGTTCATGATGTGTATAATAGTTGTTAAAAGAATATAGATTTTTGGGATTTTAGGAAAAGTGTTAAAGAAAATAAAAGAAAGGGAACTTAAGACTAAAATGTTCAAAATAAAAGTTACATGAAAATACATTAAGTGGCCAAGAAGGTCAAGCACGAAGACAACAAAAGGGAAATTTAGACTAAGGTTTTGGAATGAAAGTTAAGCAGAATTTCATCATACACATTCATCGGACATTGATGGCTACCAGCCACGAATGTTAAGCACAAATTCATCGTAAACATCTATGGCAAATCGCATCCTCATCTCATCGACAACGTCCTCTGTCATTCCATCTAAACCCAATCCTTGGGCATGTAGCTCTATAAACTTGACCGTTAGAGGTCCACAGTCTCCAGTGCGGTCGTTTTGGTAAACGTCAACAAGCCTGTCATAGGTAAAACGCCTTCGGTATGGGAAAGGTAACTAATTCCTCTTCCACAAATCTTTTAATAGCGAGAGGGAGCATATCGACTATAGGTTTCATGTGGCGAGGAACCTTTCTCGAATCATTGTTGGCGATTAGGGGGTCAAGGATAGAGACATGGCCCAACTTCAAATCTATAGCGGCAGTAACCCAGTGTCCCTTTCTTAAGGGGACATAAATGGTGTCGACATCTCTAAACCAAGCCAATCTCGCCGAACGACTGGGCACCACTCCCCTAACATAGTTTTTGATAACGCTGTTCCAAACAAAAGCGTTTTTGTTTTTAGTCTTCTGGTAACGAACGTAATCAGTAGCCAGTGTTTGTGAAAACCAGGTATCCAGCACGGCCACTCTTGACTGCAGCAAAGAATCACCCAATCTTCTCCACAATATAGATAGCATGGCTTCAATATGCTGAAAGAAACTAGTTAAACTTATGACCATATCGAGGAAGATGACACGTTAAAACCTAAATGACGAGGAATACAAATTCACCGGAGTATCAACCCAGTTTTGCGGTCTATATATGCATTCAAAAAAATTGTTCTTCACCCTATGTCTATCTATGATGTATTCCCTGAAACATAACATCGATTTTTATAAATGTGGGTACGAACTAATATTTTAGGGGAGTTTGTTAAGGCAAAACTTACTTTTTGCGATAAGATGCTAGCTTAGTTAGAAATTTCTTCTTAATATCATCCCTGACGGTCCGGAAGGGAACGTAAACAAGTGGTTCCGATTCGGGTTCTGGTGCTTCCTCATTTTTGGATCCGGAAGAAAAACCAAACCTTTTGGGCTTCGTCCTAGCTCTTTTGACGGGCAGAGGGGTTAGATCTTCAAATGTAGGACAAATCTTTCTTTTCTGTACCTGTGTAAACAAAATCAAACATCAAGACGAGAGATACGGTGAATAAATGAAAAAAAAATAAGTCTTCGAAAATACCGCGCGAGTGAGGATGGTGTCTACTATGGAGGTCTCACTGACAGAGCTAACAATGGAAACTATATCACCATCAGTGCGCTCCATGCCTTCTCCATCATCCTCGATTTGTTCCTTTCCTGTTCCATCACCCCCTTCTCCTTCTTGATCTTCTCCATCATCCCCTTCTCCTTCTTGATCTTCTCCATCATCCCCTTCTCCTTCTTCATCTTCTCCATCATCCCCTTCCCCTACATCATCTTCTCCATCGTCATGTAGATCTTCTTCAATTTCTTCTCCATCATCACGTTCTGCATCTTCTCCATGATCTCCTCCTCCATTTTCATCTTCTCCATCACCACGTTCTGCTTCTTGATCTTCTGGACCATCCCCTCGTCGTTCTTGATCTTCGTCATCTTCACCATGACCAGCTCCTCCATACTCATCTTCAGCAAGTACACCATCTTCGTCATGACTCTGTCCCTTACCTTGAACATGAACTTCTCTAGAAGATATGACATTCTCAGTTTGTTGAGATTGTCGATGATGTTCAGATTGGACTGATTTGGCAGATAAGTCTGGTTGTACATCCTCGTAACCATGGTCTAGTGCCACAGGCGAACCTTCAACTCCCAGGTTGCCATGAACGCGCATTGAATCAGTTCCTGAGTCATCCTCGACAGTAACATTATTTTGAGTACAAAGCCCCCAAACTTGGTTGTCAGCAATGGTATGCATGCGTTCCTATATCACAAAAGCAGATGAAAGTTAGAGTGAACTATTTAAGACAATAGTCTTGACTCTAGACTCTAAGCCATTTATAACTAACATACCTCTTCTTCATTGCTTTCCTCTGCTCCATCTCCACGTAACGACCATGAGGATTTGTTGATATGCTTACGCAGTTCAGATTGTGTAATACTGGCATAACGGTCAAATACACCTTTCTCCCTTAGTGTTTTTAGAACATCGTCTACTATCTCGTCTCTAAGTGCACCCCGTTCGACCGATAGCTTTAACTCTACCTTTGCAATAGCCGCATTATTCCTACGGTCCACCTCTTTCAGAAGTTCCTCAGCAGTTACAGAATCAAGAACGCCATCAGTTGAATGTCCATCCAGTGTTTGCGGGTTTGGAACGATGTTGTGCCTCTTCCTTTTACCTCTTTCTTTGGGGGCATGTACTGTTTTCTTGGGTTTGGAGACCAAGGTGGAGGTTATAATAGGTAACTCTGCATAACCACCATGCCATTCCTCTTTCTTGAAAACGTGACCATCTTGAAGCTTCTCGAACATGTATTCCACTCGAATATCATCAACCTCATCACCCCATGAGTAATCTTGATGGGCGAAGTTAACGTCTGTGGTTTCTAGTATGCTTTGAACTTGAAGCTGAGTTTAGAAATAATTCATTAGGTTGGAAAAGTTTAGAGAGAATACGAAATAACGAAATGTAATAGATTATAAAACTTACAGTCGGATCATTCTCCGTTTCAATAAGAGTGGAATTATGGAAGGTCTTAAGCATTGTCAGTTGGAGGACCGAACGATCAGTAAACATCAACTCATCCACTGTTTCAGGAAGGTATTTTGCCAAAAGCGGAATGGCATAAAGACACATCAGTTGGAAAGAAAGAGTAAACCTGTGGGTTGCAGTGTGTGACTGGTTAAACTTGTCTACTAGTTTTTGCAATGTATCCACTTTATCGTCAACTTTAACCATCTCTAAGGTCTTCTCAAATGCTAGACGCCCCCACGGATATTTAACAAATGCATCAACATCTCTGACCATCTCCACAATTTTTTTGGACGCCCTAACAGTTGATGAGTCACAAAGCAATATACCCTCAACTATTACAATTAGGGCCAACTGTAACCTCCGCGCGCCATCCATTGTTTTTTACTTTGGCATCCTCTTGTCTAGCTTCAACATATTGACAATTTCTTGTATAGTGTAAGAGTTCTTTGGCCCTAACAAACTCTCCCAGTAAGGATCATCACCTTCGGCCGGATTCTGCATTTCGGCAATGGCGTTTTGACTTGGCAACTGCCCGCAGTTGAGGCCAGTGACAATCGCAAACTCTCTAAGGGAAAAGCGTAGTGGATGACCGCCATAAACAAACCACATCTCATGTTTCTTCTTAGTAACAAGTGATCGACAGAGGATTTGATGGACCAGTTTCCCTGACAAGGAGCTCTTCCTTACTGGTAGTCGGAAGAGGCAACCGATTGGTGAAGACTTAAGCCACTCAAACTCTTTTGTCCCATCCATGACTTCAACAATGTCGAGGAGATACTCGGGTTTCGAGTAAGAGTTGATACGTCCTTTCTGAGGATAACGATTGGTCGCGAATAGCCTAGGAGGCAGCAGTTGCGCATTAGCCCCTAAGACTGTGGGTTCGGGGCTGAGGTTCCTGTAAGATAAGAAGATTTGATGGTGGACATTATTATATGTAACGGTAGACAACAATATAAATATTTTCTGAATAGACGAAATGATAACAAGAAAAGAGTGGTTATTATTTAAGAAATAATAACAAGAAAAGAGTGGACATTATTTAAGACGGAATGGACAAATTATCTGCAGTAAACAAGAAAACAGTGAACATTATTTTGAAAAGAGCGGAATGGACAAATTATCTAGATAGACAAGAAAAGAGTGGACAATATTTTAAAAAGAACGAAGTGGACAATTTTTGTAAACCTGATTCCGTAGTGGACAATTAATGATGGACAATTTTTGTAAACCTGATTCCGTAGACAAGTTTTTAAAACCTGATATTGTCTATTAGGTTTAAACTAGACACACACGGTAGGGAAACAAGGGGAAAATTGTGTCTATTATAGTTGAAAAATAACTAGTAGATGAGAAACATAACAAACATTTGAGATCTGGTCCACAAGGCGACACAATCGATGTTTACCAGATCTGCTAAACTGTCCACTAAGGAGTGCACAGTGATGTCGTCCACAAATAATTAAATAAGTTTATGGCAAACTAACCGTGACGTTCCGGCAGTCGGGCGAGCCCGTCGGGTTCTCTGGTTGACGGAATTAGAGGGATTTGTGCCACTTTGAGAAACACTGACAGAGAATTGAATGGGATAACGTCAGTTAATTTGCAGAAAGAATTATCGTATTAAGAGGATAGAAATCGGGAAAATTACCCTCCGACGGCGGCCAACAGTGTCGAGAAATTCATCGGCGTTTTTTTGCGGTAACGGGGAAAGGTTACTGGCCGATAGCGAAGCGTAAAATAGAAACCAGTGGACGAATGATTGGAGCTTATGACAGAGAGAGAAATGTCGGAGACAGAGAAAGCAGGGAAGAAGAAGAAGTCGAAGGAGACGTTTGAGTTTCTCTTCTTCGGGTTACAGTAAGTTTTTTTTTTTCTTTGAATATTAACTGCGGATGATAGAAGGACAATAGAGTAATTTGACGGGGAGAGAATGCCATCAGTATGGCACATTTGGAAAGGCTGAAGCGGTTATGGCACATTTGACAACTTTTTTCACTGTACATGGCACATTTCTTAGTTTTCTCATCTTTTTTACCCCCATCAAACGACTCAGGGTAATATGGTAATGGCACAAGAATAAAGTGCTACACAAGGGGTGTTTTTTAGTGCCCACCTTTCTCATCGTCTTCAACACTTTTCTTGTATTCGTGTTTAAGCTCATATGTCCCTTGGTTCGATCCTCTCTTATTGTACACGCACAACTCATTCAGTATTTTTTTTGACTGGGTGTATTCCGCTTCAGCGGCAATCGTGAGTAAGCACATGACTACCTGGAGAAGGTTTGGGAGAGTTAAACAGTGACGATGTTCAAATGCCGGAGGTACTTAATCAGAACCTCCAGAAATGGGAAGAAAGGTCCACATGCTTTGAAGTAGACCTCGTATGCATAGAAAAAGCCCGTCGTGGGTTGCTCCAGTGAATCTATAGGGTTGGAAAATGTTAAATGAATTTTCTTTGGGAATGCGGCAGAGGTCTTTTATCTGTGTCAAGAACATCCGGGTCTCGTTGTAGGGACACACAATGTCACTGCTCCAACCACAAATCTTGTCGGACGAGGAAAATTGTTTCTTCTTCTCCTGCGTTGGACCCCGCTTTCGCCCCGATGAAGAGTTAGCTTTGGCAGGTGGAAAAGATTAGGTGTTGGAAGAAGAGATCGTCATGTTTGATTTCTCAAAGAAAGAAAAAAAGGCAAGATACTCACGATTTGCTAAAAAATTCTCCAATTAAAATTTGAGACATTTCAAAAAAAGAAATAGGGAGGCAAGAGTCCCTCGCTTTATCTTGAAGAGAAACCGCCTCGAGAATCACTGGAAGAGGAATTTTTTTTTCTCGGAGGGCACAGTAAATCCTGAGATCCCTGGGATTTACCGAAGGGATCTAAAATAATTAAGGGATTCCAATTAAGGTGTTCGAATCTGCATTTAATGCTGAAGTCCCCCGAGCTTATTAGTTCACGAGACTTGGGGCATATGTTGGACTTGGAAACCCCTCCAGTGGGTCCGGATTCTCACTCAAAGGCCTGGATCGTTGATCACATGCCAATATTTGAACACATGTCATAAGCGGTTCGAGAAGATGAGGAGCTCGGAGTGCGGAAGGTCAGCTTGGAGTATTACAGCTCGAAGGAGAATCAGGAAGCTCGGGTAGACTGCAGAGAATTTGGGATCGAGGAGCGCGATCCTCGACTCAAAAGAGTATTCGGTCAAATACAGTATGAGTATTTAGACGTTATGAGCATTAAGGACAAGATCAAAATGGACACGTTTCTGGAGAACTATTACATTTAATGTACATAGTTATGATGTATTTCAGTATAAATAAATATGTTGTAACCTTGATAAAGGTATGCAAATTCAAGGCAAAAAGCTTAATATAACACATTCTTTTCCAAATATGTGTTCTCAAGATCTGACTTGGTTTTCAACCACTCAAATCATCGAGTATGAGATCGACACCCACAAGCACCATTGATGCTTTCACTAAACAGAGGGGATCTTCTACCGATAGTAGATTTGTTGTAAATCTGAGGGCATGGTGTGGATCTAGGCGTATTAGATTTGTAACACCTGCGAACAAAAATAAAGGTTCAGAGTGGGTGTCAATCGACACCATGAAGATATTCAAGGTTAGAAGTCAACTATAGGGATTTCGTTAGCCTCCTATGTCGTTTCCCAAAGAGAAGAAAGAATGAGAAGTTTCATGAAACTTTGTTGTAAGTTTCTGAAGAGTTTTGTTCTTAAGAGATTATTTCCTGCGAGTAGAGATCTGAGGCTAAGGACGTGTGGGAAGCTTGTTGTGGTGTGGTTTTCATCATGGTTGAGTCAGGATCTTCTTGTTTAAAGAAGTTTAGTGCATAACCATGACTTATCTAAGCGATTAGATATTTGGCATGTGTTTATGTGACTTGGTTGATTGATTCCTTGTCTTGTTTGTGTGTTTTCATGATCGTTGTGGCCTTGTTTGGTTAATGTGGGAGTTATGATCGAGTTTATGACGTCTGGAAGACGAGAACCTTCGAGGAGAAGTGACAGAGGCGATGGGTTCGTCGACACTAATATGGTGTTTCACGAATGACTGTAGCGGGTGGCGATCGATACATGGAGGAGGGGCCAGTCAACACCGCTAGGATTTTGGGCGATGTTGTAGGTAAATTTCGGACGACACATCAGGGGGTGTCGATCGACACATAGGTGGTCGAGTGTGAGTGTCAATAGACACCAAACGAGTGTTGACTGTGACATCGTTGCGATGCAGGTAAAAGCAAAGAAAAAAGTGTGACAGTGACATCATTGCAATGAAGAGGAGGATGCTTTAGAGACTTATTGTTGTGTTTTGACTTTTGTTAGGTTGCTAGGATTGGAATGATATTGTCCATAACATATGTCTTAGGTTGCTGGTTATTTAGTTCATGATTATTGTTATGACAGTGTTTGTTTATTAAGTTGTTGGTTATTTATTGGTATTAATATTGGTTTGATTTCTACTGGTTTTTTGTTGAATTGCTGGTTTAATTCGGCAGATTGATTAGCAAATATGAGACTGTTAATTAATGAATTAAAAAAACAGAAAAAAATTCATTTGTTTCAAGATTCATCATAGGGTTTGAGTAGAGAGCCTTAATCAAGAAGAGTGTCGCTGGATAACTCTTCGTCTTCAAAATAAGCTTATAACAGGATAAAAATTGTGAAAGGAAACGAGAGAAAAACCAATCCTGACACTCACAAGGCGAAGTTTCACCAATTTCAGAGAATATGGTTAGAAAAAGTTTCTAAATGTTAGTGATTTAAAATAATCCAGTAATCTACTGTAGAAAAAAAAAACCAACAATCCAAGCTTACTTTTGTTGACGACTATATTTAAATTTTGTTTATTAGATTTCTGACTCGTACCATTAATGATCTACTCATAGAAGACCTATCGACAACCATTAATCTCTCAGGTTTCAATTTGCTTCTACCTCTTTGTTTCATAGCTCTCTTAGACTTCTTATTGATGTATGTTATCTATCTTTGTTTGGTATTGGGAAATGTCACTTTTGAATCATAGAATCATTTTTTGTGTACTGTGACTTTATAAGAATGAAACCAAAGTGTTTGACAAATTTTTTTTTTTTGACTCGTACCATTAATAATTAAATATATTTTATTAGTCTTTGATTTTTGTTTATTGAAAAGAGATGTAAATCTCGAAATAGAACATTACACTTTCAGAACCTTGTTATCAACAATCTTTAAGACAATTTCTAGCACAATCTGGGTTATCGCCACATTTGTTGCGGCAGTGCCATACGCAAACAGGGTCCGGAATTATTTTATGTTGCGGAATTATTATTTTCATCCTGCATTAATTTCATCCACAAATCATGACTACATATAGGTCAAAACACACACACACATATCTATATATATCAACGCATTGATTTGAAACTAGTTCATCAGATAAAAATATAAAATTAAAATTCTTATGTGAGTGTTAGATACATACGGTGAGTGAGGGTCTTCCTTTGCGAAGTTCTCCATTCCATTGCATGCTTTTAGGTGACATCCTACCATTATCAATGTCATCAAAATCATCACACTCACCTTTTGCGTCATTCTTTTCCAAACTTTTTTCGTTAGATTCGGAAAATTTGAAAATATGTTTATTGTTTGCTATATGATTTGTGTTATATACAAATGCACGCATATCTTATTATATAAAATTTAATGTCAAAATTACTCATTAACAAGATCGTGACATATGTTACTTGTATTAATAAGATGTTGACATGTGTCAATTATTAATGTACTAAAACATTCTTAAAAAATTAAAAATTAAAAAGTAAAAAGTAAAAGTTCTAAACCTTTTGTAAAAAAGAAATCCACTAACTACCAATATTTGTTAATTCTTTTCTTTTTTTAATATTTTAATTTAATTAAGTTGTAATATTTTTAGATTTTGGTTATATTAGTTAGTTAAATTTGATTTCTTATTATAAATTCGTGATGATTTTAAAATATATTTTATTATTATTTTGAATTTTATTTATTTATTTAAGGATATGTCAGATCAATATTTATTAAAAAATAAAGTTACTCATTAACAAGATCGTGACACATATTACTTGTATTAATAAGATGTTGAAATGTGTCAATTATAAATTTACTAAAACATTAGAAAAAATTAAAAATTAAAAAGAAAAATTATAAACCTTGTAAAAAAAAAATCCACTAACTATCAATATTTCTTAATTCTTTCCTTTTAATATTTTAATTTAATTAAGTTGTAATATTTTTAGATTTTAGTTTTATTAGTTAGTTAAAATTTGATTTCTTATAAGAAATTCGTGATGATTTTAAAATATCTTTTTTTTATTATTATTTTGAATTTTGTTCTTTAGTTAAGGATATGTAAGATCAATTAGTAGTTTGCTTGTTAGGATTCATTATCTTTCTAGATCTTTATCTTAGGTTGTTCTTCATATTAATCATTGATTGGCCATCTAGAATTAATAACTTAGGAAAATAAATTGATATGAGAATATAATTGATTTTTCCGATACAACATTTTGATGAGCAAAATTATTTCTTGCAAAGAGATTTGATTTAGTAATTTTGTGAAAAATCTAAACCTGTTTTCAAAGCTGATTTTTAACCTGGAATTTTACAAAGAGATTTGGATTTTTTGGTTTTAAATTTAGATAATATTTGCAGTGAGAACTTATTTATTTTACAATTAGAGTTCTTGATATGATTTTAATTGCTTGAATCCTAATTTATTTATTGATTTGATATTCCATAATTTCCTGAGAAATTCCCTAGACCTACCTTTTTGATCCTTGAATTTTCACAGCTTTTATTTAATATTTTGCACTTTTCTTTACTTAAATCAACTTGAATATCATAATCATAAAACTCTATAATTTATTGTGTGAACTTGAGTTCTTGTGGAATTCGATCCCTAAGTATTACGGTGATCTCTTAATTTGAGAAAGTAGCTCTAGTATAACTTACAAATCAAAGGCTACCTCATCAAAGAACTCATTCAACAACAAATCATAGGGTGCTTATTTCTTTGACACATCTCTTACTTATTACCTAACGGATGTCACATGTAAAATCAGTGATACTCCAAAAAAGAGTGAACCAACCCCCCACCCCCTTCATCGGTTAACAGATCATATATATTTTTACATATAAGGGTGAATTATTCAAACGTTATTCATTTTAGGTAATATTACCAGAATCTACAAAAAACTTTTTTATTACTAGAATGTTTTGGGTATTTACAAAATACCCCCTTCATCGGTTAACAGATCATATATATTTTTACATATAAGGGTGAATTATTCAAACGTTATTCATTTTAGGTAATATTACCAGAATCTACAAAAACTTTTTATTACTAGAATGTTTTGGGTATTTACAAAATACCCAGAGTGCCCCTGTTTTATGTTACCGAAAAAAACATAATTACAAAAATGTTATTGCCACGTCAGACGCCACGTCAGAAATCACTGACGTGTAACCATAACTCAGCCGTAACGCGATACAGAGTATGTTGCGGCTGAATTATAGGTATGTTGCGACTGAGTTATCGGAAAAACATTTGAGTAAGAGCGGATGGCTGACCTATTAAAATCTGGCTGAGTTATGCTCATAAGTCAGCCAAGCATTACGGCTGACTTATTAAATTTGGCTGAGTTATGCGCATAAGTCAGCTGTAGTTACGGCTGAGTTTTCACCTGATGGTTGAGTTGTCAAAATTTTGGCTGAGTTATCACTACGACACGGCTGAGTTGTCAAAATTTTGGCTGAGCTATCACAACGACACGGCTGAGTTACCATTTTTCGACTGGCTGAGTTATGAAAAACGGCTGACTTATGAGATGTTGTTACGGCTGAGTTATGGTTAAAAAAACTATAATTCAGCCGTTATAGGCTGACTTATCGACAAGTCAGCCGTTTGACGGCTGACTTATTAGCAAAAGATTAATTACTAGAATGTTATTCAGTTACGGCTGACTTATCAAACGATACGGCTGAGTTACATATTTTCAGTTGATGAAGCGGCTGAGTTTGGCAGCAATTTTTTTTGCTTTTTAATTACTGTAATGTTTTTCATGTTGTGGCTGAGTTTTAGTTAGGCTGAGTTATGGTATTGTTTGATGGCTGACTTGCCACGACAGACGCAGCATCCATGTCAGCATTTCATGTCATCATCTTTTTTCTCCGGAAATACGAAACGTCGTTCGACTCTGGTTCTTCAACTGGTTAATAAGTGAACTATTTACCTTCTTATTCACTTTGTTCTTCTACTTCTTCTTCACTTTCTTCTTTACACCTTGTTCTTCTACTTCTTCTCCACCTTGTTCTTCATTATCTTTCATGGATCCAGTGCCGGTACTAGTTGTGTCCGGTAATTGGATAAAGACATAGAGATATGTATTTAACTCCGACGATAGAGGGTGTATAGTTGTGCAGATAGATGGAGGCACAACACACGACAAGCTTGTTCTTGAAGACTACGGATTGGACTCGTTTAGACATGAGCTAAAGCTGAGCTACATGTTCTCGAACAGGGCAATGAAACATATGGCGCATGATACTCCACCAGTTTTTGTCTCCAATGATCAACAGTTGAAATGTTTTTTGGGGCTATGGAAAACCGATCAGCTACGTCTCTGTGTAGAGTTTTCGGCGAAAGAGTCTACATAAACTAGTGGAGCTAGAGGAAGTGTGATTTGGCGAAGCAGAGACTCGAAAGCAGAATCTACATACGAAGTGTGCGGTGGGGGATTTGAAGGCGCTTGTTTTGATTATGGTAAGATCGTTGACAAAGAAAACGAAGAAGAAGCTGTCGAAGTAGCATCTGACGAAGAAGAAGACGATGAATTTTCAACCCGATTTGATGTTTTCGACAACTCCGATGGTGAGTCATCTGATGACGAGAAGTTTTCTGTATTGGGCGAGCCTCAGAGTAAAGTGGAAGACCCACCTACTCCACCTCCTCAGAAGAAAGTTCATAGAGATGATAACTTTGCCGGATCGAAAATGAATCCGGAGGCTATTAGGTTGGAGGTGTCAACGCTAAAAATTGCTGTAGGACAACGATACAATAGCAAAAAGCAGTTCAGGAATCACGTGAAACTTATTTCGGTTAGGGATGGATTTAATTTTAATGTACCAGTCTCAAATCTGAAACAAGTGGTTTTTAGGTGTTGGGTTAAAGGATGTCTTTGGAGAGTTCGTGCATCTGTACAAGGGGATGACCCGGATTTTCATGTTCGTGTATACGATTCAGAGCACACATGTTCTGTGACGGAACGTTCTACTAGATGCCGCCAATCAACAGCTGATGTACTGGCAGGTCTTTACAGGGACTATCTTGGTGATCTTGGTCCGGATGTTAAACTTAAAAGTGTCAGAGTCATTTTCAATAAGCAATTTAGTCTAAAGGTAATTACTATGTTTCGACTGACTTATTGATAATAATGTTTGAGTTATAGGTATGTATAGGATGAGTTACTTATTGATAACAATGGCTGAGTTATAGGTATGTATAGGCTGAGTTATTTACATTTTACGGCTCATTTATTGATTATTTAAGGCTGACTTATTCGAATGTATCGGCTGAGTTATTTATATATTATGGCTGATTTATTAATTTGTTGGTGTCGACAGATGGGTTATTGGAAGGCATATCGAACGCTGCTGAATGCAAGGCAGATCGATCAGGGAACTCCTGAGGAAAGTTTTAGCGAGTTGCCTTCTTACATATACAAGTTAAAAGGGAAAATCCGGGTACAGTCACGCGTCTTCAAATAGGTGATGAAGATAGATTCAAATATGTTTTTATTGCTTTTGGTGCGAGTATTGCTGGGTTTGCTTTCATGCGCAAAGTTGTTGTTGTCGACGGAACGTTTCTCCATGGTAGTTACAAAGGGACACTTCTAACAGCCCTAGCTCAGGATGGTAACTTTCAAATTTTCCCATTAGCTTTCGCTGTTGTTGACACTGAAAATGATGAGTCTTGGCGTTGGTTCTTTACACAACTCAAATTTGCCATTCCAGACGAAAAGGATCTTGCGATAATCTCCGACAGACATAAGTCAATAGGGAAAGCGATTGGTCAAGTGTATCCGTTGGCTTCACGTGGAATTTGCACTTACCATTTGTATAAGAACATCTTGGTGAAGTTCAAAGGAAAACATTTGTTCCCTCTGGTGAAAAAGCGGCAAAGTGTTTTAGGCTAACTGATTTTAATGAGGCTTTCAATGAGATTGAAGCACGTCATCCCGAACTACATGGATACCTCCAACGAGCTGGTGTCCGAATGTGGGTGCGTGTTCATTTCCCGGGTGAAAGGTACAATTTAATGACAACGAATATTGCAGAATCAATGAACACTATCAAATGCTAGAAGTCTTCCCATAGTTCGACTTCTAGAATCGATACGGGATATGATGACCAGATGGTTTTCTGAACGGAGAGAGGATGCAAAATCGCAGCAAACAACGCTCACTCGAGGTGTTGAGAAACTGTTACAGGTAAGTTTACATAAGTCAGTCGTCAATGTTGATAACTCAGCCGTAACAGATACCATATCTCAGCCGTAATTGTTTCCTTATCTCAGCCATTACCATTATAGTTTTCTTAACTCAGTCATTGTTGTTTCAATAACTCAGCCATAATTGTTTCAATAACTCAGCCTAAAACGTTTTTGTTTTTTGTTCTACTCCCTAATAGGACCGTGTCACCGGAGCAAGAATTATGGAGGTACAAACGATTGATGCTGTACGTGTTCAAGTGAAATATGGATCATCTTTGCATGTTGTAAATTTAGAAATAAAAAGTTGCACATGCCGTTGTTTCGACCACGAGAAAATACCATGCATCCATGCAATCGCAGCTGCAGAGCATATGGATGTGTCTCGTATATCCATGTGCGATACAAAATTTAGGAGTGTCGATTTGGTTAACGGATGGGCTGGTTCAATCATGCCTCCAGATGAATCATTCCCTGCTCCTGAAGTTGTGGATAATCAGAAGTGCTTGCCTCCAATTGTTGTGAACCAGCCAGGAAGACCAAAGAAGCGTATGATTAAATCATCTTTGGAAGTTGCCACTGAAAATAAACGCCCTAGGAAGCAACACACATGTTCGCGATGTAAGCAAGTTGGGCACAATGCGAAAACCTGTGCTCTATAGTTAGGGAGATTTATTTTATTTTTTGTTATTACTCATCTGTCAAAGTATTATAACTTTATTTTGTGTTATTACTCATCTGTCAAGTATTATAACTCATCTGTCAAGTATTATAACTCAGCCATAACGCACTATAACTCAGCTATAACTCACTATAACTCAGCTATAACTCACTATAAGTCAGCCATCACATGAATCGATGAGACATTTCGTCCCTATCATGATAACTCAGCCGTCATAAAATATAACTCAGCCATATAATCAGTCGTATAAATCAGTCGTTTGTTTTCATATTGTTTCTTTGATAACTCAGTCATGACATGAATCGACTATATCTTTCGTTTTCCCATAAAAGCTATAACTCAGCCGTAAATATTATAACTCAGCCATGACATTACACTTCGCTAAAATCGTTTTGATTAGTTTCCATTACACTTCATCCAAACAACAACAAAAAAAAATATTTATAATAACAACGCCTAAACGGCAGATCTCTGGTCGGGGAGCCCGATCCAAAATTTCGGCACCAACCCTCTAGCGTTCTAGACGGTCCTGCAATCGCAAGACGGGAGCTGGGCCAGATATGTCAGTCTCCAATGGTTCCTCCACTGCGAGTTCGTTCTCCGCAGTTCGCCAGATCTCTCATTCCCGTTGTAAGGCCTCTAGCCTTTCGATTGGCAATCCAGAGCCTCTGGACATCATGTCCTCTATAAAGGCACATGGGCCTTCAAGAAGATGGCGTTCGCGGAAGGCTTGACCCGACGACTCCAGGAAATTGACGTATCGGATTAACCTAGTCAAGCAAGCTCGATAGACCCAGACATCCGTCACGAACGGGAAGGCGGTTTCCCCCAGGGGTTCGCGATCGCCTTCCGGAAGATCGGGTACATCCATCCGATCGACCAGTTCTTTGCACGCCTTGTGCTCATCATGTAGACAGACCATTCGTCAGTGTGCCAAGAAGTAACCTTCGACGATAAGGTCTTCAAGGACTTGAATGGTTCCCTCTAAACGGTAAAAACGATGGAGCTGGTCAAGTTTCAGCCGAAGCGCCTGAATATACGCGCCCATCCTCTTTCGTCGAGCTCGGTACTCTCGGAGTTCTAGCTGAAGGGGAGACACCCCGGGGTCGACAATATTTGAGTTCGGAGCGACCTCACGAGATCGAGACGTCTTTCCTACCTCATGTGGGATGGGATTTTCCGGCTCCCGATTGTCGGATGCGGCAGATATCCTATCCCGGGCCTGTCTCAGCAATGCGGATCGAGTTGTTGCTGGCATCCTTCTATTTCTTAAATTTGTGGAAGTTAGAATGTTTTATTCCCCCAACCTTCAACCCTATTTATATAGAGTCATGGGAGGTAACCGCCGCTGAGTCCACCAATCAGACTGCAGCGAAATTTCCGTTGTGTCCCGAGAATAATTATAAATGACCGTGCAACACATTTAATGGAATGTCGTATCACGATAACTCAGCCGTCATAAAATATAACTCAGCCATATAATCAGTCGTATAAATTAGTCGTTTGTTTTCATATTGTTTCTTTTGATAACTTAGTCATAACTCACTATAACTCAGCCATGACATGAATCGACTATATCTTTTGTTTTCCCGTAAAGCTATAACTCAGCCGTTAAGCAATATTTTGGCAAGTTAACCTAATAATAGACGCGACCTTTCTTTTGATAACTCAGCCATATAGATCAGTCGTTTGTTTTCATATTGTTTCTTTCGATAACTTAGTCATAACTCACTATAACTCAACTTGTTGACATGAATCGACTATATCTTTTGTTTTCCCGTAAAGCTATAACTCAGCCGATAAGCAATATTTTGGCAAGTTAACCTAATAATAGACGCGACCTTTCTTTTGATAACTCAGCCATATAGATTGTTCATTTTGATAACTCATCCCTTATTCACTATAACTCAGCCGTCACATGAATCGACATGACCTTTTGTGTTCCCGTAAAACTATAACTTAGTCTCAAAATGAGAGTAGATACTAAAATGTGGAAGCATGAAAAGTGGATACATAGAATTAGGCGAAGAAAAAAGGGACGTTTAATACATGAAAAAGATGGGAAACTAGACGAAGAAATGGAAAATAATTATTTTAAAATAAACAAAAATTAGAGTCACGAATTGATAAGGTAAAACTGGAAATCACTGCTAGAAACCCTAAAGAATCTCAGAGACTTTGAGGGACAACCACAGAAGGTAACACTTGTTGCACATGATTTCATAGTCTCTGTAGCGGAGAGAATGGAAACCATAATTCAAACAACACATCACAGCACAAGCGGGAGAAGGGAGTGGCGGGATGTCAGGATAGCGATGGGTGGCTGAGTATGAGTTTTTGCGGGCCATATTATAACGAGATAAATCATCCAGAAAATAATTAACGGTTATCATGGTATCCGAAGACATCAGAGGATAATGATTTGCATCCAACAGCTGGAGGTAATGGACGGCCATAGCCTCATTCCCTTGACATATACTTAGTACCCCACATGCTAAGATGGCATAAGGATTGGCCGGTACAATACGACTGAGAATATCAATCCCACGCTGGATATCTCTATCCTCAGCCACATCCCTTAGCCCTTCGAAGTAAATGACAATGGGGTTGCCGGCGTCAGAGCATTTGACGAAGAAAGGCCTGTGCCGCCCTTCATTTTGGAGGCCACCATCAGGGGCATTGGATGTTCTGATTTCTGATGGATCAGTACAAAGCCAATATATAGCAGCTGTCTTTAGAACTTCATCACTGTATACTGCATTTTTCCCCCTATGACCAGCCCTTAAAATAGAACCAAGTGAGGACCAACGACCATAATCTGCACCATATTCTGCAACAAGGGAAACGATTTTTATGAAAACGTCGTCGGGGAGATCCGGCATCTTGGGTGCTAGAGCGGACATAGTGTTGTAAAAAATATTTTTTTTTTCTAGTTTGTAGTTGAGAGGTAATAGACTAAAGTAACGGGAATATTATAACTCAGTCATTTGGTTTTATTTGTAGTTGATAGGTAATAAATAGACTAATAATTTTAGGGTTAAGCAATATTTTGGCGGGAAACCATAAGTTATTCCTGTAATAGACGCATCGACGAGACCTTTTCAGATTATTCCTACTGATAACATGACATGAATCGACGTGACTTTTCGCTTTCCCGTAAAACTATAACTCAGCCATAACATGAATCGACGTGACCTTTCGCTTTCCCGTAAAACTATAACTCAGCCGTAAAGCAATATTTTGGCGGGAAACTAAACAATAAAATTAAGTTAAGTTAACCTAATTTTATTGGTAAGGAATATTTTGGCGGGAAACCATAAGTTATTCCTGTAATAGACGCATCGACGAGACCTTTTCAGATTATTCCTACTGATAACTCAGCCATTACTTAGCCATTACATGAATCGATGAGAATTATGGCTGAGTTATCATTAGAAACGAAGGTCATTTCTTCAAATTGTTTATAATGATAACTCAGTCATAATTTTCTATAACTCAGCCGTCACATGACCTATAACTCAGCCATATAGATCAGTCGTATAAATCAGTCGTTTGTTTTCATATTGTTTCTTTCTATAACTCAGTCATAACTCACTATAACTCAGCCATTATGCAATATTTTGGCAAGTTAACCTAATAATAGACGCGACATTTCTTTTGATAACTCAGCCATATAGATTGTTCATTTTGATAACTCATCCGTTATTCACTATAACTCATCCGTCACATGAATCGACGTGACCTTTCGTGTTCCCGTAAAATTATAACTCAGCCTCAAAGTGAGATTAGATACTAAAATATGGAAGCATGAGAGGTGGATACATAGAATTAGCCGAAGAAAAAAGGGACGTTTAATACATGAAAAAGATGGGAAACTATACGAAGAAATGGAAAACAATTATTTTAAAATAAACAGAAATTGGAGTCACAAATTGATAAGGTAAAACTTGAAATCACTGCTAGAAATCCTAAAGGATCTTAGAGACTTTGAGGGACAACCACCAAAGGTAACAGTTTTTGCACATGATTTCAAAGTCTCCGTAGCGGAGAGAAAGGGAACACATCACAGCACAAGTGGGTGAAGGGAGTGGCGGGCTGTCAGGATAGCTACACTAAAATTTGTTGCAATAACTCCATATTTGTTGCAAATTTGAAAATGCAACATAATTGAGACACATTTTCTATTGTGGCTATATGAACGTTGCAAATTGGTATTTGTTGCACATATATTGCAAAATTTGCAATAAATAGACTCATTGCTATGTTATCGTATTAATGCAACATTATTTTTGTAGTAAATTTGTCGTATAATTGTAACGTATGTTTGCAACTTCCATTTGTTACAAATTATTGCCACATAAAAAATATAGCAAATATTATAACAAATTTGCAACGAAGTAATATATTGCTATATCTGTTGTATTAATGCAACAATATTTATGCAGCAAATTAGTGGTATAATCACGACGGTCTAATGCAACTATATATTGTCATAAATAAATGCTACGTAAAATATAAATAAAAAATATTGCAAATTTGTAGTAATTATTTTTAAATATACGCTCGTCGCATATATTTTTTGACGATGCTCACAACTAAAAATGTTGCAAAAATATAGCCACTACAATTTTTTGTTGTTGCATTATTACAATGATATATAGTCATAAATGTTTGCAACATTAATATGAATCACAATATTTTTCTATATTTTTGTTGGGCACATGATTTGTTAAATTCTATTTTTTTTATGTAAAACTTTCTTTTATTAAATATATATTATGATCGGAAAAAACAATGAAAGAAATAACGAATTTTATTAAATAATAAAATATTAAAATATTCCAAAATGCAAAAATTAAAAATAATAGAACAAACTGGCTGTTTCCCCTAGGTATTAACCCCTGAACTTTGTATTGATCATCAAGGATCCAATATGGCTGTTGACCCCTTTCTTTAACTCGGCTAATCATATCAATTAGCTTAGTTGCAGCACATTTGAGAAACATTGTAAGCACCTCATGTTCAATGATGGGATTCCAACTGAATTTTCTCTGAAAAAAATATAAAAATATATATTATATGAAAGTGGAGCTTTATAACGATTTCTAGAAAGGAAAATTAAAAAAAAAAAATATTACCCTAAATGTGTTAGACCATCACTCCTTAACAGCTATTGGTGTTGTTGAGTAGTTTCGATATGGACCTGGAAAATCAGATCGAATTATTTTTCTTATCTCAGTGGTGATTAGAGAATCACGTTTAAACCTACAAATGAAACAAAATTAGTTACAGAAATGATAGTAACAAAAAAAATTCAAAGAAATTGTTATTTTTTCTTACCACAAGGCTCCATTCACTCTGGATGGATTAAGAACACCTAAAACAACAGCACCTCCTTGAACTTGAGCTTCATTTTCCATAGGATTCATCTAAATATATATTAGAAATAATAAATTAATTAATACTAAAACAAAACTTACACTTGCAGAACAAAAATACAAAGTTAAACAAACCAAAAGCTAATTACGTAATAACAAAACATAGAACTATCACTAAAATAAAATAAAAAATCGTGGGGGAAAATGAAAACAGAATCAAACTAGTTTCTTCCACACATGTAACAAAACATCTATCAATGGAGAATATAATAGTTAATCAGATATTATATTATACTACTTCATACAAAAGCTAATAATAGATCAATGGAGAAGTGTGTTTACTTTGGAGAAGAAACAATGATTGCTAATGTTTTGTGTTTTGGTAAACTACGTCGTTAACTTTATATAAGCAGAGAATAAAATAAAATCTTTGATACTGAATAATACTGGATTTATCCAAATCTTTCAAGTATTATTAAAAATATAAGAGGTGACAAGCGAGAAGAGGCTGAAAATACTTGTTTCATTGAACGTAAAATATGGGAGTTGGGTATCATCCAGATTTTTTAGATGTGTTGAAAAATGAAAAAAAAATGGAAACGGCAAACGGTGGCGGGGAACAATGGAAGACAAATATTACTATGATATGGAGATCCTTGTTTTGATATTTCCCTAGATTTTAGTATTCTATCAAAACATACTACTCTATAAAATACTCCAACGATATCTTTGGTTTTTTCTCATCCATTTTTCTAAATCAAAATGAAGCAAGAAGAAAACATGAAGAACACATTAAAAAATAAAGAAAAAGGTGAAAACTCAAGGGATGTTTACATGATAAAATCATATGTTGCCCACAAGTTGGATTTAAACAAATCACATGATGAACAAGATGAAGAAGAGTTTGATCTCAACAAGGAAATTGGGAGAGCTTTGGTATTAGATATATTGATGATTTATTTACCCATAATCTCAAAATAAAGAAAAGATAATATTTGTACGTGCCTCCACTACATCTTTAATAGAGTTTGATAAGAAAAACTTATCTTTGTCAAGATATGAGAGAAGGAAGCCACGTTCCTAGTCCTATACTTAACAGATAATGATCAAACTCTTTTGTTATATCTGTTTTAATATATTGTTATTTACTTAGATAATGATGATCATGCTTAAAGCCACACATATATATATATAAATATATATATATATATATATATATATTTCTTTCTTTTTAGAGAACTCAATTCTAAATCTGACCATTTGAACCGAATTTACTATACCAATATCCTTGAAGTCTCCATTCGGATTACAAGCTTAAGTTACCATAAATTTTATATTATAAATGAGGAAGTAATATACAAATTATATATAATCCAACTAAATCAAAAAACATATATCAGACGTTAATAAATTTACAAAATATTATAGATTTCAACTAGTAATTAAATTAAAAATATAATATATATTAATGTAAATTTATTTAAAAAAAATATGTTGCAAAAAAGGTATAAATTGTTGTAAATACAGTAACAGATGTGTCACATATTTTACCACATATTTTTACTCAAATTTTCTTGCAAAATAGCAACAACTCATAACCGTTGAATATTTCTTGCAAAATTTGCAAGATATTTTTGTATGTCGTAATAATGTTACTAATTTGTAACGAAAAAATGCAATGGACAATTTTGTCACTAAGTTGCAATAAATTTGTAATAAAATTGTTACGTGCATTCATCATTGCAAAAATGTAGCAAAAAATGTTATAAAATCTTAACGAATTCGATCATTGCAAAAATATCGTAGCAATAGCACTATTTTCTTGTCTCATGAGTATGAGTTTTTCCAGGCCGTATCAAAATGAGATAAATCATCCATAAAATAATTACCGCTTACAATGGGCATCCATCAGAGGATAATGATTTGCATCAAACAGCTGGAGGTAATGGACGGCCATATCCTCATTCCCTTGACAAATACTTAGTACCCCACATGCTAAGGTGGCATAATCATTGGCCGGTACAATACGAATGAGAATATCAATCCCACACTGGATATCTCTATCCTCAGCCACAACCCTTACCCCTTCGAAGTAAATGGCAATGGGGTTGCCGGCCTCAAAGCTTCTGACGAAGAAAGGCCTATGTCGCCCTTCATTTTGGAGGCCACCATCAGGGGCATTGGATGTGTTGATTTCTGATGAGGGATCATTACAAAGGCAATAGATAGCAGTTGTCTTTAGAACTTCTTTACTGTATACTGCATTTTTCCCCCTACGACCAGCCCTTAAAACAGAACCAAGTGCGGTCCATCCACCATATTCTGCAGCATTTTCTGCAACAAAAGAAACGATTTTGATGAAAACGTCGTCGGGGAGATCCGGCATCTTGGGTGCTAGAGCGGACATAGTGTTGTAAAAAAAATTTTTATTCTAGTTTGTAGTTGAGAGGTAATAGACTAAAAACGGGAATATTATAACTTAGACACTTGGTTCTATTTGTAGTTGAGAGGTAATAAATAGACTAATAATTTTATTGTTAAGCATATTTTGGCGGGAAACCATAAGTTATTCTTGTAATAGACTAATAATCCTAGTGATAACTCAGCCGTCAAGTTATATATATATTTCAGCCATCACTTACTATAACTCAGCCATCACATGAATATACGAGACCTTTCGTTTTCCCGTAAAACTATAACTCAGCCGTTAAGCAATATTTTGGCGGGAAACCGTAAGTTAACCTAATAATAGACGCGACCTTTCTTTTGATAACTATAACTCAGCCATCACATGAGTCCGTAAAACTATAACTCAGCCGTAAAGCAATATTTTCGCGAGAAACCATAATTTAACCTAATAATCGACGTGACCTTTCGTTTTTCCATAATTTAACCTATTGTTTTTCCTTTATATTCTCTTAATTCATTGTATCGTTTTGGTTTCTTACTCATTGTATCATTTCCTTCTTCTCCGCTCACAATATATTGCACCTACAAATCTCCTCTACAACCAATATCAATATATCCTTCGATCATTGCATATGTAAGTCTCCTCTCCATCCCCTCTCAATCTATTGCATATTTTCCGATCATTGCACCTATAAGTTGGTGACGGTTGTTTTTATTTTGATAGCCGAGCTATGGATGGAGAGGGTTCCAGTAGACGTCAAAAATGCAAGGCAGACGAAGCATTATCGCCAGCAAGAGTCCCATATTACGAGTGGGAAGAGGAATCACTATTGGCCGTGTCTGAAGCCTTTTCTCAAACAAGAGCCGCGGTCGAGGCGGAGTCAAAGCGTCGCTACACAGAAATTCTGCGTATGATGGATGAGCATATGAAGAAGAAGGAAGAGAAGACCGTCCTCGTGCATCAAGTGCAACTAATCGACGCTCAACTAAACCAACTGAATCAAATCTTGGGTGGAGAACTTGTCGACTTAGCGACAGAGCACAAAAGGTTAGAGGAGATGAGAGAGATTGCGGAGGCCGATGCTGACCAGTGTATGGTTCCTCTTCCTCCTCTTGATTGGGATTAACTAAAAGCTCATGGTTCCTCCTCCTCTTAATCGGTTTTTAGAAGTGAATTCTATTGTATTGTCGTGTCTTCTTCTTTATGAACTCTGAACTTGTTTTATTTTTATTTCTTTTTGTAATGTTTCATATTAATATAACTCAGCCGGTATTATGATAAATCAGCCACTAAAGATTTATAAATCAGCCGTCACATGAATCGTCGAGACTTTTCGTTTTCCCGTAAATATTATAACTCAGCCGTAAAGTCATATATATATCAGCCATTTACTTTCATATTGTTTCTTGTGATAACTCAGCCATACTCACTATAACTCAGCCGTAACATGAATTGATGCGACATTTCAAATTCCCGTAAATATGATAACTCAGCCGTCAAATCATATATATCATTCATTTACTTTCAAATTGTTTCTTGTGATAACTCATCCATAAGTCACTATAACTCAGCCGTTACGTGACCTTTCGTTTTCCATTAATGGTTATAACTCAGCCGTAAAGCGATATTTTGGTGGGAAACCATAAGTTAACCTAATAATTTTAATATTCAAATTGTTTCTTGTGATAACTCAGCCGTTACATGACCTTTCGTTTTCCAGTAATGGTTATAACTCAGCCGTAAAGCGATATTTTGGCGGGAAACCATAAGTTAACCTAATAATTTTAATATTCAATTGTTGGCGGGAAACCATAAGTTAACCTAATAATATTAATATTCAATTGTTGACCCGAGTGATGTTCTTCTCCTTAAAAACGAAAATCCCCAAATGTCGAATGCTTAAACCCTAAAAAATCAAATTCTCGTAAATCATAAGCAACGTATCTGGAGATTCGAGTTGTGCATCAAATGTCCGAGAGAGAGGACGAGGTACAGTTGTTGGCGTACCTAAGAGATGTTGGTGTGGAGAAGCAATCGTGGCGGGATGTTAGGATAGCGAAGGGAGGCTGTGTATGAGTATTTCTGGGCCGTCTTATAACGAGATAACTCAAACATAAAATCATTACCGGTTACCATGGCATCCGAAGACATAAGAGGATAATGATTTGCATCAATCAGCTGGAGGTAATGGACGGCCATAACCTCATTCTCTTGACAAATACTTAGTACCCCACATGCTAAGGTGGCATAAGCATCGGCCGGTATAATACGACTGAGAATATCAATCCCGCGCTGGATATCTCTATCCTCAGCCACAACCCTTAGCCCTTCGTAGTAAATGGCAATGGGGTTGCCAGCGTCAAAGCATTTGACGAAGAAAGGCCTGTGTCGCTCTTCATTTTGGAGGCCACCATCAGGGGCATTGGATGTGTTGATTTCTGATGGATCAGTACAAAGCTAATATATAGCAGCTATCTTTAGAACTTCATCACTGTATACTGCATTTTTCCCCCTATGACCAGCCCTTAAAATAGAACCAAGTGAGGACCATTGATCGCGGTAAGATCAATAAAACAAACGATATTGATATTATTCTATACTCTTGTGGTTTCTTTCCTTTAATTGTAGCGTAAATACACGTGGGATCCAAAGCATAATTTAACGGTCTGGACGCAGTTTAATTTGTTGGCTAGAACGTTATTCAGATCCCATATACGTGCTCTCAAGAGGATATGGGCGAGTGGTGGCAATAAACCCGAGATGCTGACTAGCATAGTTTGGAATGATTTGGTCGATATGTTTGAAGAATTTGGCCCAGATGACGTGGGTTTCAAAAAGTAATTTTTATTGTACTTTTGGGTCGTCTTCTACATGAACTAATGAACTATGAACTACGAACTATGATTTTGTGTTTTTTTTTTTTCGTTTATGTTATATTTTCATATTAATATAAATCAGTCATTATTACGACATCTTAGCCATCACAGAATGATAACTCAATCATAAAGTTCAATAAGTCAACCACAATATAGAATAACTCAGCCATCACTTTACCGTAACACTTTGAATAATAATTTTAAATTGTCGGACAAATACTTTAAAAAAATTAAAATGCGTGAAACATTTTAATAATATCGAGAGACGTTTTAATACTTTAAGAAAAATAAAATTCTAAATTCAAATAATAATTATTTAATTATTTGCAATAATATCTTGTGATAAAAAGCTCACTTTATGAATTTATTATGCGTGTGGATTTGAGCAGGCACAGAATTAGTGATTTTTCGCGCTTCCCTAACAACACTTTTTGTAATGTCGAGAGACATTTTAATACTTATCATGAATCTGACAGAACAAAAGACCCAAGAAAGAAAGAAGAATACGTTTTCATATCTTCATATTATTGAGAAGACCCTAAACGATAACTCAGCCATAACTTTACCATAACTCAGCCAACCCCCAAATTAGAATGACTAAAAAACCGACCAAACCGAACCAAACTGGAAACTATTTTTTCCATTATTTTCGGTTAATTACGGTTATATTCGGCTTGCTATCGGTTATATTAAGTTAATCAACCTAATTTGGATAACATTTGGGTTATTTATGGTTATATATTCATCTAACCGACACATAACCGGAAATAACCGAAAAGTAATTTCAAAATTTTTTAAAAAATTTGAAAAATGGTTATCATATTAGTATATCCAAATTACAACCTTAAACCAAACACAATATAACCAAAACCAAACTGTTATAGTAAAATCGATAATGTTGGAAATATGAAACATACACCTCTAACCCTAACCCTAACCCTAACCCTAACCCCTAAATTTTATGTTTTGAATGTTTTACACATTTTGATCAGAATGTGTAAAAGTCAATCTTTGTCTATAATTATTACTTTTCATTGCTTATAGTGATTGTAATATTCCTTTTTTCATTCTATATTTTAATTTTGAGTTATAATAATTCTAATTTACAAATATTTCATAAGTCAGCCGTGTAAAGTATGTAAATCAGCCGTAACTTAACCGTAAACCAGCCATAATTTTAAAAATAGATAAATCAAAGTTTTACAAATCCAAGTACAATTCCAAAAGAAACGAAACGAAGGACATAATGCATTATTTAATCTGAATCCAAAAAATTAGGTGCCTCATCGTAGATTTCTGCTGCCATTTTAACCCGTATAGCCTGGATATTTTGATCACTGATTCCATCGAAAGACACACCAAGCGCTAGACATTCAATAAACTTAAGCGTACACGCCACAGTCACCAACCTGTACGTTTTGAGGGACCTTGGAGGCACTCTTCCTCCTGAAACCAAACTGACTGGTAGTAGGTGTACGAATTTCATGAGGATCGTTCTCGTTCATCATTTCTGGAATCATCCGCTTAAACGTCCTACAATCATTCAGCATTCTAAGATCACTGTCTAAGGTTACTTGTCCCACGATGCTATCATAGCAATCAATATGCCTTCTTTTGAGATCCACGTGCAGCGCCACCCAGTGTTTGCCTCCAGTTCGTGGAGTAATATACAGGTGATCCACATCTTCAATCCACTTCAAATTAGTCGGTTCATCTAGTGGTAACAAACCTTTAACTAAACGTTCATAATTATTGCTAGTCATTTTAAAAAACTTGGGTTTCATATCGAACATCTTATAATCACGAATCATCGTTCTGGTGAACCACGGGTCTATAAACGCAATGCGTTTATTGTGGAATGGGAAGGGATCTCGTTTGTATCTAATACTGAGGAGCCTCATAAACGCACCCATGTGCTGTAAAACAGAAAACTGATTAGTAAACAAAAACTCAGCCATAATGTAATATAAGTCAGTCGTAAACAATAACAAATCATACCACTGCCACCTACTGTCATTATGTATTATAACACAGCCGTAAACATAATAACTCAGCCACTATGTATGATATCTCAGCCGTAAACATAATAACTCAGCATTATGTATAATATCTCAGCCGTAAACATAATAACTCAGCCATTATGTATAATATCTCAGCCGTAAACATAATAACTCAGACATCAAGTTAAACTTACTTTATCAGACAGCCACCCAAATGTACCAGACAGCCAGTTCTTTCTTCCGGTGATGAGAGTCCTATAGAATTCAATATTTGGTGTTGACTTGCCTAATGGTGTACCCCTAAGAAAAAAATAAGAACAGGTTAATATAATTTTAACAAGATGTGATTAACAAGGGTCTAAAGGGTCATACTCGGCTGTCTTTAGGTACTCCAAAAGTTTCTGCAACTTGACCGGATCAACAGGTGCCAGAGGATCATATATTCCAGGTCCAGGTGAACAGTTCTTCTTCATGCACGTCAGTCCGTTGTCCCCAATATAAGGAAAAATCCAGCTTGGATGATCTTGTTGTGTATTCAATGCACTCCCATCCGCTGACAGCTTAACACTCTCCAGCCTTAAAGCTTTGATTCTATCAAGCCTAATCTTTTCCTCCTCATCATCCTCAGATTCAGGTTCAAGGATATTGTTTTCAGCAATAAACTCGTCTGTAATATCATAAAGCTCAGCACCTTCTGCACCAGCTTCTGAACCAGCTTCTCCCTTATTCAAACCTCCAGGTAGTACAAATTTCAACGGCTTAACACCAGCAGCAACAACAGCAGCAGTAGGATTTTTAGGCGCCCTACCTCTACCTCTACCTCTACCTCTACCTCTACCTCCACCTCTACCTCCAGCCGCAGCTACTTCTTTGGCCTGCTTTGCCGCAGCTACTTCTTTGGCCTACTTTGCCGCAGCTACTTCTTTGGCCTTATCTGCCGCCTCTAACTCTTTAACATTTCTCCTCGTGGAAGGCCGTGTTTTCCTATGAGTTGGTCTCTTAGTAACTGGAGACTTCTTAGCATCTGGAGAAATCAAATAGTTCTTTTCCTGTATATTAAAATTATAATAACTCAGCCTAAACATTCTGAAAAATCAGCCATAAAACAAAGAAAAATCAGACATTATGATAACTCAGCTTAAACATTCTAAAAAATCAGCCATAAAACAAAGATAAATCAGACATTATCTTCTCTGCCGCCTCTAACTCTTTGGCCTTCTCTGACGCCTCTAACTCTTTGGCATTTCTCCTCGTGGAAGGCCCTGTTTTCGTATCAGCTGGTTTCTTAGCAGCTGGAGACTTCTTAGCATCTGGAGAAGTCAAATAGTTTTTTTGCCTGTATATCATAGCAAAGACAATTAAAATTATAATAACTCAGCCTAAACATTCTGAAAAATCAGCCATAAAACAAAGATAAATCAGACATTACCAGAACTTTTGGTGGACTTTTTAATGTCTGAAGTTCCTGTCCATGTCCCAGGTTATTTAGTTCCTGTCCCAAAATTAAAGTCTGGTCAGTCGTGCTCTTTGAAAGCACGAGCTCTTTCATCTGTTTGAGGTTCGTCTCAAAAGATCCAAGCCTGGTTTCAATCTTTTCATCCATCTTCTTCTCCAGATTTGCCGATACATTTTCAATGTTCCTATCAAAGGTGTCAAACCTTGTGTATAACTTAGAGATCAATTCGTAGATAGTACTAACCGACTCATCTTCGATAGTTCTAACCGACCCATCTTCCCCAACATCTTCCTCCTCACTTACCTTTTTTCCTTTCTTCTTCCTCTCCTGTGCAACTCCTTCACTAGTTTCCAACTCCTGACTGTTGGAAACTTTCATCTTCTGGACTTTTCGCTTCTTTGCGGGAGGAGATTCAGACTCAACAACTGCTTCAGCTTTCTTTTTCTTTTTCTTCTTATCACTCCCCTTAACATCCCAAAAACCTTTAACAAACTTATTCATATGTATGTCTTCGATCAGGCGATCGATTGCTGGGTCGTCTTCTTGTTCTGGCCACGAATGAAATAGCTCGCAGCCATTTTCCTTCATAACCATATTAATCACTCGCAGCTGTAAGATAAGAGATTATGAAACCCATCAGTAAGTTTTAACTCAGCCAACACTAAAGCATAAATCAGTCATTACTAAAACATAACTCAGCCAACACTAAAGCATAAATCAGCCATTACTAAAACATAACTCAGCCGTTACTAAACAATAACTCAGCCATAACTAAATCATAACTCATCCATTACTAAACAATCACTCAACCAGATATAAACCTTACCTCACCAAGCGCTTTGATCTCTTCAGCAATTGCGGTTTCCAGCGATGAACGTGTACGGTTTCCACCCCATTAAAGCATCGGTATGCCACCATCTTCAGCTGATGCATTCCCAAACCGTTCTCCAAAGCATTTGATGGACTCATACGCCCAAACCTGTAACACGGGTGTAAACCCACTAAGGGTGTACGACTTTCCCGTAGGGTTCAACATCTTTATGGAATCAACAAGAGCTTCAAATACTGACCGACCCCACGGATACGTCTTCATTGCTTCATCATCAAAAACTCTTTTGGCACTTTCATATGGAATTCTAGAGTTATGATGCAAACCATAAAGTCCAATGTGTTGAATAAGCAACAGCCCCAACCATTTACGATGATCAAGGTTAACCCATCCCCGGCACACTTTTAATGCTTCCCTGAGTTCAAGTAGCGTTGGACCTGCCCCACCAGGCACTTTCAAAAGTCTGAAGAAATCTTTGTGTTCCTCTTCAAGTTCAAACCGTTCAGTAGGCATTAAGTCTATGTTTAACCCCGTTAGATAATGAAATTCATTCAACCCAAACCTGATAAGTTGACCGCCGACCACAAACCAAAGCTCTTTCTTATGTACCCTTAACTCGTTACATAGTAGGAAATGAACAACCTTACCAGACCAGACGAATTGGCTATCAACTAGCTTAGAGATTATTCCAATAGGTACTTTCTTCGTTTCATCCCATGCATCCAGTCCTATTGATTCCCTAATCTGAGGGAATTCTTTCATCCTGAAATTTGTGTTTATATCTCTAGACGCTATTTTAGCGTATAGTCTTGGGGGGGGTAATCCCTTGCTTGTTCTTCAGAAATAATCACCATCGACATCTGTTATAGTTCATAAGTAAATCATGACATAAATCAGCCATAACATAAAACAAACTCAGCCATAACATAAAACAAACTCATACACAAAGCATAACATAACTCAGCCACAAACACATAACTCAGATCTAAAGCACAAAATATCTCAGTCACAACTCAGCCGTAACTCAGCCGCAAAATAAAACAAATAGTAAATCAGCCATCGAATCGAATAAATCTAACAAATCAGCCGTAAACTTTAAAATAACTGTGCCGCAACATAAAACAAAAAGTAAATCAGCCATCGAATCGAATAAATCTAACAAATCAGCCGTCATTAACAACGGCGACAATTAGCCGTAAATCATCGAAAAAACTCACATTCAGCCGGAAAACTCGAAATTAAACAGTCGACACATACCGGATAGACGAAGACGAAGAAGACGAAGAAGACGAAGAAGACGAAGAAGACGAAGAAGACGAAGAAGACGAAGAGAGAGAGAGAGCCAATTGAAGAAAGAGAGTGCGACGACGAAGAGAGACGGCGAGAGATGACGGCGAGAGATGACGGCGGGAGATTGACGGCAAGAGAGTGGACAATGACTGTATCGCCGGCGACGAGAGACGAGAGTTTCGATAATTTTTTTTTCCGCGGTTTGTGAATAGTTAAAACTATTCACTTTCCCTCTCTTTGATATAAACGAGAGAAAACAAAACTGTGGATCTAAAAAAAACTGCTTAATGACGTGTTAAATCATATCTGATGTGTATTTTAATTTGTTGATGTGTATTTTTTTTTTATTTTTTACTCCAATTCAAAAAACAAAACCCAAGGGGTAAATTGTAATTATACTCAGGGCAATAAACATTCTAGTAATTTTGAAAAGATTTATAGATTTGAGTAATAAACCAACTTTTGGATAACATTTGAATAATTCTTTCATAAAAAAAATTCGTAGGTTTTTAATACACTCAAATTTCAATAAAGTAGGTTAGATTAAGTACCCTTTGATTTGCATGTACTGTAAGTTATTACTTAACATGCCACTAGTTTATCTCTTTGATATGATAAATATATTATATATATATATATCAAGCGATAGTAGAACTATATAAATATAGTTTACATTATACGTACGTCTCTTGCTGCCACTCAATTTTCAAATGTTAGATTCATAGTCGAGTTGTTGTATATATGGGATTGGTTGGTTCATTATATTTGAAGGTGCAGTTATAAGACCAAATAAATAGAATGAAACAAGTTTTAAGTCTTGTATTTGTGTCTAGCTTTTTATAGATTCATGTCACATGCATATCAATGAATGGTGTGTAATTAAAGGTGGTTGATAAATGGATTAGAATATGAAGTAAGTAATTATCTATAGGTGGTTGATAAATGATAAATGAGTCAGAATATGAATAAGTTGAAGATGCAATAACTAAAATTAGCATGCCCTAAAGTTAATTTGCATATAATGTAAAATTCTTATTTTGCTTCAGCATTCCAGTTTAGGTAGTTTAATTCTTGATTTGAATTATTTAATCAACTCAAAAACAACATTTTGAATTTTTCTTTTCTCACAAACGATAAATGGTATGTAGATTACATAGATCCATGATTCTCTCCGCATCCGTCACATACTTCAAGTGGAAATTTCAGCAATTGATATGCATGGATGTATAATCAATCACTTACACCTACTAGTCACAATCTTAACGGTAAATAGCCAACCTATCATTAACACGAAAATGTTAACGAGTGATACAAGAATATACGTATCCTAGTTTTGGTAATGAAAGCTAGATGGCTGACAGCCGTTAAAAATAAAAATAAATATTGATATCATTATTATTTATTCCAAAATGTGTACGTGCAAAAAAAATTAAAGATATATATAACATCAACTTATCTTCGCATACGCACAAACATCAAAATCAATATAGTTTCTTCGCCTCTCTTCGAATCTATAGTTTCTTCTTCAAAACAAACCATGCATAATCCATTTTCACTTCCATCTACTGTCTTCCTTCTGGTTCTGTTCATAAATATCTCCCTTACATACTCTAAACTTAGCGTTTTTCCAAAAAGACTAAAGTACACATCTGAGGGACTCACGGAGAAATTGGACGACAACTTGGCAGACATGGGAATCGAAATGTTCTTCTTTGAACAAACCCTTGACCACTTTACCTACACTCCGGGAAGTAACATGAAGTTTCGTCAAAGATATGCGATCAATTCCAAGTATTGGGAAGGTGGAAAATGCAATGCACCTATCCTAGCTTATCTTGGAGCGGAATCTTCAATTGACTACGATTTGGGCAGTATTGGCTTCATCGAAGATAACGCTCCTCATTTCAAAGCCCTCACCGTCTACATAGAGGTTGGTATATCAGATTTTTAAGAACAAGAAAAGAAACAGAAAAAACAAGCAAAGCGTTACAAAATCAGCCTAAAACAATATAATCTTTTATTTAACGAGCGTTATAATAAATAATATATATATATATATATTATCTATCACAGGGAAATTAGTTAGAGAAATTGATTTTAAATTTTTGGTTACATATATCTTAGCCTAACAGAAAAATTACCTTTTAGACCTAATTAATTTTGTTTAATGTGGAATGCAGCATAGGTTTTATGGCAAAACAATGCCATTTGGGTCAGCGGAAGAAACCCTAAAGAGCGCCAAAACCTTAGGCTACTTAAATACTGCCCAAGCCCTAGCGGATTATGCTTTAATTCTTCTGCATATTAAGGAGTCATATTCGGCAAAACACAGTCCGATAATAGTTATTGGTGGATCCTACGGTGGAAGTAAGTTTACCGTTTACCACTATACAATATACATCATAGATTCATAATAGATCAAAATATTTGAATTCCATAGTTCCATATATATATATATATATATATATATATTTAGATATTATAAACAAAAAAATAACTTTTAATAATCAATTACTAATAAGTTATTGACATAAATATTAATAATTTTAGACTAAAATATGAACTTTCTCTAATTAATGTTTTATGCCTCTTTCGTTATCGATAATTGTTTGATTTTCTACATTTTAAAAGTGTTAGCAGCTTGGTTTAAACTCAAATACCCACACATAGCGCTTGGGGCTTTAGCATCGTCAGCCCCTCTTCTCTATTTTGAAGAATCATGTCCAAAACACAGTTACTTCTATGTAGTATCCAAAGTCTTCAAAGTAAGTAAAAATATTTCAATAATTATACGGTCAACAATATGCATTACTTATATTTCAATATCTATCTGATTAATAAATTTCAATAATTATGCTGTCAACAACATTTTTTTTCTTTTGTTCCCAAAGGAAACGAGTCAGAAATGTCATGACAAGATACGTAAATCTTGGGATGAAATAGACAGGATTGCTGCCAAACCCAACGGTCTATCAATCCTCAGCAAGAATTTCAAGCTTTGCGAGTAAAATGATTATCCTAATTTGATATACAGTATAGAATTATGAGTAATAATCTATCAATTCAATAATTAATTAATTTTGTTTCTTATGTTGATTCATTAGTCCTTTGAACGACACTTTTGAACTCAAAAGCTTTTTGAGTTACGTATACGCCGGGGCAGCTCAATACAACAATAATGTGTATTCGGTTGCCAGCATGTGCGAGGCTATTAACACGAGCCCACCAAACACCCTTCTAGACCAGATCTTCGCAGGTGATTTGTTTATTTTCCTTCTGTTAATAGTTAAGCTTGATGATGAGGTTTCACAAGAGTTTCTTTTCCGCAGGTGTGGTTTCTGTTACGGGAAAAAAACCTTGTTATGGTTTTGATCAGCTCACAAACAGTGACAGGGCATGGGGATGGCAGGTAAACAAAATTCTGTCACAAAATTAAATAAAACCTAGCTAATAGCTAATATATTTGTACATGAATAACTCTTTTTTTATTAACGAACTCGTCCAACTAGTTTATGAGTTAAAGATGCAAACACTATTATTATACAGGTTTGCAGCGAAATCGTTATGCCTATCGGATACAACAAAGAAGACTCTATGTTTCAAATGAAACCATACAATATGAGCAGTTTTACCGAAACCTGCTTATCAGCATACGGTGTTCTGCCTCGTCCTCATTGGGTTACATCACATTTTGGTACCAAGGTGCTCATAATTCTTCCTTTTTTTTTTTTTGTATTTTTGACATCACTCATAATTCATAGTTCTATAATTCTGTGTATCATATAACTAGTTTCAATATCTATCTTATTCATAAATTAATATATCTATCTATATTTATAGGACGTTAAGTTAATATTTCGATGATTTGGCAATAACATCATATTCTCCAACGGATTGTTAGATCCGTATAGTGTCGGCAGGTAATTTTTTATATCCATATTTTTTTAAGATGAGCTATCAGATATTAGATATATATAATGGAATGTATGTGCGAAACTTATGAGTTTTTTCTTTCCATATATTTCAGCGTATTGGAAGATATCTCGGACACGGTTGTTGCCATTACGACAAAAGACGGTAATTATTAGACATGATTTGTTTTTTTTTTAACTAAGCGTTAATCTAAGGGGTACATGAACTCTCTCACTAATTTTCTATATGTATTTGTTCTATAATAAAGATTGATCAGGGTCTCATTGTATGGATATTAACTTGAAGCGCAAGGAAGACCCGGATTGGCTCGTGGAGCAACGTAAGAAAGAAGTTAAGATCGTTGAATCTTGGATTCACACCTATCACAATGATCTTAAGGATCTTAAAATATCGATTTAATAGTTCACTGGTTGTAATATGATTAAAAAAAACATATGTAAAACAAAATTGGCTGTAATAAATTAAGGTATCGTTATTAGTCAAGGGCTTCTTTATAATTAGAGCTACGAATTAGGATCGTAGATCTATAAGATTTCCATCATGCAGGTATGTCGAGTGCATAGGCATTCATAAACATGACACATCTGCAGAGAAGAAAACCGGCGGAGAAAACTCCGGCGACCCAAACCGCGGCGGCGGCAGAGAAGAAACCAAAAGCCCGCAAGAAACTCCCCAAGGAGCCAGCCGTCGACGGAGACAAGAAAATGAGGAAGAGATCCAAGAAGAACGTGGAGACATACAAGATCTACATCTCCAAGGTACTGAAACAAGTCCACCCAGACATCGGGATCTCGAGCAAAGCCATGGGAATCATGAACAGTTTCATCAACGATATTTGTCTGTTTGGATTAATAATAATAATACAGATTAAAAAATTAAAAACCATTCTTTTCTCCTCTGCTAAAATCTTTTTTACCCCGACCAAATGACTCAGGGTACTATGGCATATGATCACATGAATATAGTTATTAAAACAAATTAATAGAACGAAACAAGCTTTATTGGTTTGAAATTACAAGATCGTATACTTAACGTTAGAATAAGTTTTTGGTTTTTAATAGATTCAAATTTTAATAAGTCTTGTATTTATGTCTAGCCTTTTATAGATTCATGTCACATGTATATCAATGAATGATGTGTAATCTAGAGACTAGAGGTGGTTGATAAATGGATTAGAATATCAAGTAATTATCTATAGGTGGTTGATAAATGAAAAATGAGTTTAAATATGATCGTAAGATGAAGATGCAAATTATGCAATTGTTAGATTGTGGACTTCCAACGCAAAACCAATTGGCAATGAGTGGAGAGGCCCATATCTTATATATACCACTTAAGATTCTACTCAATTTCCAATGTGGGATATTGTATCCCTAATACGTACGCCCCCTCGAGATGATGGCTTCTTTTGGCATCAATCTCGGTATGTTCAGCATGAATCGGCGGGCCAACTATTGGGCTGGACCGATTGTAGATTGGGTTGAGTATGTGCGGACCGCTCGATACCATGTTAAATTGTGGGCTTCAACTCAAAACCAATTGGCAATGAGTGGAGTGGTCCATGATATAGGCCTCTTAAGTGGTATATATAAGATATGGGCCTCTCCATTCCAATTTATCACAAAAAGCTAATTATTATATATTATAAATTTTTATTTTGCTTCAGAATTCCAATTTAGATAGTTTATTAATTGAAATTATTTAATCAACTCAAGAATATATTTTGATCATCTTTTTTGAATTTTTTTCTCGCAAAAGATAAATGGTACGTAGATACATGATTCTCTCCGCGTCTATCACATACTTCAAGTGAAAATTTTAAAGTAATGTGAAACAATTTATGTTAATTTCTGTATTTAATGGTTTTAGATTTTTTTTTCGCTATAAACAAGAATGAAAAATTTGTAGCATATTTAGAAAAGAAGTTGTGTGTTGTGATCGTCGAGTATCATGAAACCAAAATGTTTGACAATTTTTTTTTTTTTTTTGATTCGTACCATTAATGATTAATGATTAAATATATGGACAATACTTGGGTTCACCCTTAGGGGTGAACCTCTTCATTCACCCTCTTATTATATAAGGAAATAAAATCTGTGTACATTATTATAAAATTAAAAACTTAAACCGCTCTTTTATAAATTCAAACCGACATATAATTTCGTTTTAATTATAAAATCTAAACCCTAACCATCTAATTTGTAAACCTAAACCGACATATAATTTCGTTCTAATTGTAAAATCTAAACCCTAACCATCTAATTTGTAAACCCAAACCGATATATAATTTTGTTCTAATTGTAAAATATAAACCCTAACCATCTAATTTGTAAACCCAAACCGACATATAATTTCGTTCTAATTGTAAAATCTAAACCCTAACCATCTAATTTGTAAACCCAAACCGACATATAATTTTGTTTTAATTGTAAAATCTAAACCCTAACCTTCTAATTTGTAAACCCAAACCAAAATATAATTTTGTTCTAATTGTAAAATCTAAACCCTAACCATCTCATTTGTAAACCCAAACCGACATATAATTTCGTTCTAATTGTAAAATCTAAACCTTAACCATCTCATTTGTAAACCCAAACCGACATATAATTTTGTTCTAATTTTAAAATCTAAACCAAGTCAATATTTAGCTTTCCTTAAATAAAAGTATACAGAATTTGTTTCATTAATTTGTTTTGCTTTTAAATATTAATTTTGGTTTATTTTTAAAGAAAATATTAAATAGAACATTGTGATTGGTTGAGAAGGGAGGGGGTGAATACAAAGGTTCACCCCTAGGGGTGAACCTAAGTATTTTTCTAAATATATTTTATTAGTCTTTGATTTTTGTTTATTGAAAAGAGATGTAAATCTCGAAATAGAACATTACACTTTCAGAACCTTGTTATCAACAATCTTTAAGACAATTTCTAGCACAATCTGGGTTATCGCCACATTTGCTGCGGCAGTGCCATACGCAAACAGGGTCCGGAATATGTTGCGGAATTATTATTTTCATCCTGCATTAATTTCATCCACAAATCACGACTACATATAGATCAAAATCCACACACACACACATATATATATATATATATATATATATATATATATATATATCAACGCATTGATTTGAAATTAGTTCATTAGTTAAAAATCAAATAAATAAAATTAAAATTCTTATGTGAGTGTAAGATACACATACGGTGAGTGAGGGTCTTCCTTTGAGAAGTTCTCCATTCCATTGCATGCTTTTAGGTGACATCCTACCATTATCAATGTCATCAAAATCATCACACACACTTTTTGCGTCATTCTTTTGCAAATTTTTTTCGTTAGATTCGAAAAATTTGAAAATATGTTTATTGTTTGCTATATGATTTGTGTTATATACAAACACACATATATCTTTTATTATATAAAGCTTGATGTCAAAGTTACTCATTAACAAAATCGTGACACATGTTACTTGTATTAATAAGATGTTGACATATATCAATTATAAATGTACTAAAACATTTAAAAAAAACTAAAAATTAAAAAGTAAAAGTTTTAAACCTATTGTAAAAAAGAAATCCTCTAACTATCATATTTGTTAATTCTTTCTTTTTAACATTTAAATTTAATTAAGTTGTAATATTTTTAGATTTTAGTTATATTAGTTAGTTAAATTTAATTTCTTATTATAAATTCATGATGATTTTAAAATAAATTTTTATATTATTTTGAATTTTATTTCATTAGTTAAGGATATGTCAAATTAATATTTATTAAAAAATAAAGTTACTCATTAACAAGATTGTGACACACGTTACTTGTATTAATAAGATGTTGACATATGTCAATTATAAATTTACTAAAAATTAAAAAAGAACTAAAAATTAAAAAGTAAAAGTTCTAAACCTATTGTAAAAAAGAAATCCACTAACTATCAATATTTGTTAATTCTTTCTTTTTAATATTTTAATTTAATTAAGTTGTAATATTTTTAGATTTTAGTTATACTAGTTAGTTAAATTTGATTTCTTATCAGAAATTTGTGATGATTTTAAAATATATATTTTTATATTATTTTGAATTTTTTTCTTTAGTTAAGGATATGTAAGATCAATATTTATTTTTTTTCATAATATTTTTAATGTTGTAATATTTTTAAATTGTTTTTTTTGTTTATATTTTATATCTCTAAATTATCTAAGACTCATATATCATCGTGCTTATAATTTTTAATTTTTAATTTTAATTTCTATTATATAAAGTTAACTATCTTTGAATTTCTCAAATTTTAGTGAGTTGGTCATAAACTCATTGCAATCGTGTAGATATTTTTTCTTTTTATCCACAATACTTTTGAGTTTACAATTTTAAAGAATATTTTAGTGGTTATACAAACTGTCACAAACAAATCTTAGTGGTGAACAGAAACTACGTCAAATTGAAAGTAAATGAACAAAAATTGGTTTAATTTGTTCACAAAGTCATTTTATATGTGGTGATAAGACCAAACTTTAACAATAAAATATTTTTTGGATGTAAGAACATTTTTTAGTGGTAAAACATAAAGTAAAATTGCACGTAGATTCTAATAAGATGACGTTTTGATGGGTTATGTCTATGTAAAAGATGAATAAGTTGCGGAATGTTTTTGAAATTTGACAGTATTGGTCCTTGGTTGACTATCTACTCTTCTACTTGGTCATGGGTTTGACTTATTGTAATAATATTTGTAATGATTAATGATTGAAAAAAAAATTGGCGACTGATAATATAGATTTAGATTATTGTAATAATTGTAATAAAATTTTTAAAACATAAAACTATAAATTAGTGTATTAAAGTAAAAACTTATCTTTAATTAAGAATATTTATATATTTATTTCTAGAAAATATATTTTATTCATAAAAAATATTAATATATTCTTCCAAAATTTTATTTATTCCCTGTGTCCCTAATAGATTGATGTTTTATGATATATTTTTGTCCCTAAAATATTGATGTTGTAGATAAAAAAAATAACTTTTTTACTTTATGTTTTTCATGTCATTAATTTAATAGTCTATATTTTCTCTATCTACTCAAAAGTAATTATGAATTAATTTACAAATACAAATTAAATTATTTCTTAATATGTGTGATCTATTAGGGACAAAAGAAGGAGTAGCAGACATTTTCAAAACCCGTGCATCAAACGGATCCTAATCTAGTATATATATATTAAATGCTATGGATTTGGTAAACTCTACTAATAGATAGCTTCAGAAGTTTAGAGATGATGGTTGGAATTCTCTCATGAATAGAGTTTTTTCTTTTTGTGAGGAACATGATATTGAAAAGGTTGACATGGAGAAAGATTTTGTTGACTCAAGAAGACCAAGAAAAAAGACAGGAGTTTCAAATATGCATCACTACAAGGTCAATTGCCTATTTGCTGTTTTAGATTTGCAGCTTCAGGAGTTCAACGATCGTTTTAATGAGGTGAACACTGAATTGCTTATTTATGCTTCTTCTTTATCTCCCATTGATTCGTTCTCTGAGTTTGACCACTCAAAGTTGATGAGGTAATCTAAGTTCTATCCAGACGATTTTACTCATGGGGAGTACATATCTCTTGAACAAGAATTAGATATCGACATTGATAATGTTCGAAATAATGAAAAATTTACTCATTTGAAGTCTCTTGGAGAACTTGCTCGTATGTTGGTGGAAACTCGAAAAATCATGTCACATCCTTTGGTGTATAGGCTGTTGAAATTGGTTTTGATTTTGCCTGTTGCTACTGCAACTGTTGAGATATGTTTTTCAGCGATGAAGATTGTGAAGAGTCATCGACGCAATCAGATTGGAGATGAATTTTTGAATGATTGTTTAGTTTGTTTCATCAAAAAAAATGTATTTTTATCTATTACAAATGAAACTGTGGTGATGAGATTTCAAGATATGAAAACTGGTATAGTGGTTTTGTAAGATGTTTTTTATTTACGTTATAAAAAAATTTTAGTTATGTTTTGACCCCAGTAAAAATAATTCCTAGATCCGCCATTGAATTAACGTTTCTCTAAATCTTCTCAAGTCAAGCTTCACGTTCTGCCCTTGTAGATAAATTTTCTTCGAATAATTAATTCCCATCCTTTATCGTTGAGACTATCCAGATCTCGGATTATAGGATCATCTTTACCATATTATTCATATAAAGCGCTCTCTCTCTCGGCGCAATTTTGTATCCAATGTACTTCAATCCTAGCTTCTTCGCCGGTTCTCCGTAGTATGTCTCTTCCGCCCAGTCCGTCCCTTATGGGATGATCTAGATGACAACGGTTTTCGGTTTCAAGAATAGGAAATGCGTAATTTCTGCACCATGTACACCGATCATTATATCGCTTGTGTTCATCGATCGATAAATCTTAGCCATCTCTGTTGTTTTTTTTTTTTGTGGTCTTAGAACCTCGACATTGAATTCTTCTGCTAGCTCCACGAGAAGTTTCTCGTTAAGTATCGCACTCGTGACCCGTTTCTTGATAGAATCACCAGTTTTGGCTTCTTCTTGAAATCGAGTGCGGTCACGTTGGCCTCTATTCCCTCCTCCATCAAGCTTTGGATACAGTGAGTATAACCTCGATCCAAAACGTTTCTGAAGTCAACAATGGTTTGATTCCCATTGACCAGTCGTGAATACGCAATCCAACGGTAGCTTCTTTGAAACAATGGGTTCTCGCATCTCCACTGAAATCAACCAGTGGATAATCTGAGAGCTGCGAAACGATATCTCAGTACTTCATCTCCCACCAATCATGATACTCGACGATCACAAACACAACTTTTAGTTGTAATGCTATTGACAAGCTAGACAAAGGCTAAAACTGATGACTTTAGCTTGAGTAAGCTTAAACCAAGGATTTAAAGAACTTAACTAGGTTTGTTTCTGAATAAACACTCAATGAACTCAAAACGCAACATAACTAAAACATAACAAAAGAAAAAACAGAGCACGCCAACAGATGTTTACCCAGTTCACTTCTGTTAACGAGGAAGCTACGTCTTGGCCGGGATCTATCTCCCGCAATCCACTAAAATCATAGAGTTTTCTACAAAGAGATCTCTCTCCCACTAAACCCCTTACAAGCTCACTCGATTCAATCTCTCTTGTCTCTCTCTGTTTCCCTAAGAACACAAAACACAAATTTACTCTTTGTTTTTGTTCTCTCTACTCAACCTACTCCTCTCTCTCATATATACACTTGCTTTAAATACTAGCTTGCTCAGTAATCCTAGTTCCCTTCTAGCCATTTCTACAATGTTGCCTCTTCCTTGGCGTTATTGTAGTGACGGTCTCTTTGTAGAGAGCAAATAAGAAAAATACCACTTTTGTTTTTGCTTTTACAGCCTACACGGCAAAAACGGTTAGCTGCAGCTTGTGGTCCTGAACGTGAGTCATCACTTGAGCTGGCACTATGTGTCCTTCATGTTTCTTTGAATTTTGTCTTGTTCTTTGTTTACTAATTCCTAACAAAATTCCATCTAGTGAATCAAAAACAACAATAAGAAATTAGTCTAATTCTTGATTTAGCCTAACAGAAATTTACCTTTTAGAATTCTGTTTAATGTGGAATTCAAATTATTTAATGTAATGCAGCATAGGTTTTATGGCAAAACAATGCCATTGGGTCAGCGGAGGAAAGCGTAAAGAGCGCCAAAACCTTGGTTACTTAAATATTGCCCAAGTCCGATAATAGTTATACGATAATAGCATAGGTTTTATGGCAAAACAATCCATTGGGTCAGCGGATTATGCTCTAATATTCTTATGCTTATTAAGGAGTAATATTCTGCAAAACACAGTCCGATAATAGTTATCGGTGGATCCTACGGTGGAAGTAAGTTTACCGTTTACCATTATACAATACTAGGAAAGGCACCCGTGCGTTGCCGCAAAGGGAGATGGAATCCTAAATTGAAATTTAACATTTGTAATTCATCCTAAATTCTTTTTTTTCTCAATCAATTTGATCATTTTCACTTCTTGCTATTGCTTTCTGCTGATTAAAAAGCCAAAGATTCATTTCAATGTTATTATATTTTATGTTGTCACACACAAAAGTGAGCCTTTTTTAGAACTTGATTTACTATGAACATTACTTTTAACCATATATAAAATTTCACTTATGTTTGTCTCCGACCATATGGTGCTATATATTGGTATCCTTTCTTAATTCGCTATTAGAAATTGTCTTTGTTGTTGATCATTATCAATCGAAATACATACCGTAGATTTTGAAGGAAAATGGAAGGAAACACCTATTTCCTGCCAATTTCCTACGAAAAATGTAAGAGATAATCGCCTGAAGGAAATCAGTTTTAGAAGGAATTTCGTAGGAAAATTCCTACTAATTTCCTTCGAAATCTTTTTAGTAAGAATTCTGTAGAGAAATGGAAAAAAAAAAATTTAACCATTTTCCTTCCAAAATGTTGGTAGAAAAAACATTCTTACTATTTTCTTACCAAATCTATCTTACAATTTTCCTACACTATCTTTCTTTTCATTTTTCTACCAAAATATTCTTGTGAAATTCCTATGACTTTCCTACCAAAGTACCAATTTAATAAATAATATACAAAATTAATTTTTTCAATAATAATATTAATTCTGAAATTGAATTAAATAAAATAAAATAATAATTATTAAATAATCTGAATAAACTATTTTACAAATCAAATAAATTAAAAATTATAACACAAATAATCAAATTATTTTCTCCATAGATCCACCGTCCCTCTTTTCCACGCGCCACCAGTTTCAGGCTGAGATTTTTGTTCAATCTCTCCACCTTCGATGAGGCTCCACCGTTCTCTCCCTACTTTGGCCTCAGATCTCTCTCGTGCACCTCTCCATACACCTTCGCTGGGCGTTTATTTTTTCTTCATCTCCTTATTTCTAATTAATGTTAGTTAAGGAATAAAATATTTTAAAAATCAAAAACATTACTTAGATGGAAACGTGGTTTTGGGTTAATTTCTCAAGGTGAGGCATAAAATATGCAATTAACAAAAGAAAAGAAATACTGGATTACTAAAAATAATTAAAATTACTTAGATGGAAATATTTTAAAAATCAAAAACATTACTTAGATGGAAACGTGGTTTTGGGTTAATTTCTCAAGGTGAGGCATAAAATATGCAATTAACAAAAGAAAAGAAATACTGGATTACTAAAAATAATTAAAATTTTATTTACCTGAAACATTTTATAGTTTAAAATATGTAAACATCATTATAAAGTTTTGTAATAATCATTAAAAAGTTTTGGATATATAAAATATGTAAAAATCATTAAAAATTTTGTTAACCTGAAAAAAACTGTATTACTAAAATAATTATAAAATTTTGGATTATAGCTTTTTGAGTATAATAAATAAATTCATGGGTTAGAGTTTTAGGGGGGGTAATTTAGGGTTAAGAAAATGACTTTATTTAAAAATTTAGTAGTCAAGTTTGAAAATGTATCTTGATTTTTCTAAAACAAATTTATAAGTAAATAGTTTAGAATTTTTATTTTGTAAATGTACAATAAATATATATATGTAAATGATTTTAAATTTATAAGTAAATGAGTTTAAAGATGTACTTATAAAATAACTTAGAAAATTAGTAGAAAACATTCCTTCATTTGGTAAGAATTTGGAAGGAAACTTATTTTGTAAAAAATCGGTAGGAAAATGTTCCTACGAGTTTCCTTCGAAATTTTTTCGGTGCAGTTTCCGTAAGAAATTAGAAGGAAGTTTTCCAACCAAATTCCTACGGCTTCTTTTCCTAATTCCTATTCAGTTCTTTCTATTTTTCTACAAATTTTCCTATGACTTTACTTTTGAAGGAATTTCATAGAAAATTTCATACGACTTTTTCATGATAAATTTTTGTAGGAAATTTCCTACTAATTTCCTACAACAACTGTTTTGTGTAGAATAATCATAAGTTTATGGTAGGAAATTCTTCCTACCAAAATTTTGGTACGAAACTTGGTAGGAAATTCACCATGTTTTCTTATAGTGATACGAGACGGCTTCTCTCTTGGTTTATTTACTAAATCGAGAAAATACTAAATGCCACTTGTCGAAGGAAGATCGAAGATTGGGATCGGAGTAGATGGCTGGATTGAGTTTCGTTTCCCCTTCACTTTGTAACGCGATTTCTCTTTCCATAGATTACTGATTCACAAATCACAAACAATATTCTGATGCTGTAAGCAACACTACAAGAAACGCGTCAGATAACGTCGGTATATTAAAGTCAATTAGTAAACCGATGTTAAACTTTCAATTAGGAAGGTATTTTGCGTCGCTTTAGAAACCGACTTAAGCCGATAGTTGTTTTTGCGTCATTTTTTTTTTCTTTCTTTTGGGGAAAATTGTGTCATTGATCCAGTTTATAAGTTTCCGATTACACTTCTGATCTAAAATCCAATTCATAAATTTCCAAATACACTTCTGATCTCTTCCATTTACGAGTTTTTAGCTTCGCGTCGCTGTGAAGTTCCGATCTCATTGATTTCAATCTCTTTTTTGATTCAAGTTCAGAGGTGGAGAAGCTCTAAACCGATGATTTGTGTAACGGATCGAAACGAACAAGCATCCTAACTCATCGAATCCACCCAAACTCAGGTATTGATTCTAACTTGGAACATGATCGGAGATCTTCGCCGTTAGGTTATCGGAAATTAAGATGGAGAATTGTGATAGTTTGATACGGGAAATTGAAATTTCAATGTTTGAAAGCTCGGTCCTTTAGTTGATAGATTTTTCAAAATTGAATTATGATTGGTTTCATTGAGTTTCGAAGTTGAAGAACTGGTATAAAGGAACTGGCAGAGATGAAAATTTATGGATTTACCATAGTCTGAGTTGCGTTTAGGTACATACCTTTGTACATACCGTTGTCCTGCCTCTTGAGTGTAGGATAGTCCACGTTCTCTTAAGTGAAGAGGAGGTACGCACTTGTGAGTAAGATTTAGTGAAAGCCTCATTTCCTCTGTTGGAGGTCAGATTAACTCTTCTTCTATCACTATTCCAGGTTGAATAGTCATCTGCTGCAAGTCTGTACTAGACTCGCTTTGTCTAGATATGCTCTAAGGTAACTATATCTTATTTTATCAGACAACAAAACAAAATACTAATAATAGGCCATGACCAGCTTTTACTTGAATGTTGTGATAATCTCATATAGTGTCTTTGGGTGAGAAGCAGCATGATATCCTGAGTTTGTCACAGAATCTCATCAATTAGGAGGAAATTGAGAAACCTAATCTATAAGATATGATGCGTAGAGCTGCAACTAAAGATGGTATTGTAACATCCGTGAACCAAAATCCCGGTTTGGGATCTGCATCGGTCGATGCAGGTTCTGCATCGGTCGATGCAAGGTCTAATTCCTGCGTTTTGACTTAAGTCAAACGCTGCGTTTTGGGGAGAGGAGAAAGGGAAAACCCTTAACCCGTTTCTTTTGGTCTCATTCGCGAGTTGGCGGATTTTTAGAGAGAAAAGAAAAGAGAGAAAAGTTCTTGAGAGATTCTTGGAGTTTTGGTGCTTTCCTGAGGAGATCTGTAGCTGGGATTGCTGTAGGAGCTTCTAGGAAACGTTTTCTTGCTTTTGTGTTGTTCAGATTCGTCTTGGCACAGGTAAGTGCAGGACCATGGCTTATCTAAGCTAGAGAATTCAGTGATTTGCTTGTTGTTTGTTGTTAGACGTACTAGATTGTTGTTATGGACGTTAGGAAGCTTTCTTGTGGCTCGGGATTGAGTTTCTGTGGTTGTAGGAACGAGATCCGGCGAGAAACTTCGGAGAAAACACGGTGCTCGACATTGCGTCGATCGATGCATAGCTTGCATCGGTCGATGCAAGTGCGAGGACGGCACGATGAACTTTAGGGTTTTTCGTGTGCGTCGAGCATGCGTCGGTCGATGCAGATTGGGTATCGGTCGATGCAAGTTATACTTGCATCGATCGATGCAGCCTCTGTATCGATCGATGCTTCTCCTGTTGGCATCGATCGTTGCAGTTGTGGCATCGGTCGATGCTACGTCCTGTTTTGTTATTGTCTGTTGATTGTTGTGTGTTGATTACTGATACTCTATTGCTTGTGTGTATAGCCCAGTAGATGGGAGGATTGCCTTACTGAGTATTTATAAAATACTCATGCATTGCAATATGTGTTTGTGGTGCAGGTAAAGGCAAAGTGTGATCGTGGAATCCAGGCAATGAAGAGGAGGATGTTCTAGGGACTCGGTTGATTGTTGATCGGCATTGTTAGGTTGCTAGAACTATGTCTTAGAGCATTGTTTAGGATTGCTGGTTATTTGATTTATGATGTTTGGATCATTAGTTAAGATTGGAATTTATATTGGATATTCATATTTATTGGATTATTATTTATTGGTTATTGGTGTTATTATTTCCGCTGTTGGTTGTGTTTGTGGTTAGGTGACTAGTGGGTATGGGACCACTAGTTGTAGTTTATTTATATTATTATATTTATATATTTATTTTAAAAAAAAAAAAGGGTCGGTCGTTTCATTTTGGTATCAGAGCCCTTACGGTTCTAGGTTTGGGTTCACTAGGCTTTGTGCTGTAGATGTTTGGGATTGCATGTCTTGATTGATTATGTGAGTTAGTCAATTGTGTGTGGCATGGAGTCCTAGAACATCCTCTTCGAGCCTATTGGTGATTCCACGGTGAGTTTCTATTTCTGTGTTAAATAGTAATTGTTTGCTTAGCCTTCTGTTCATGGTAGTGCAGATGGTTAGAGAGGTGCTGTTGCTGGTCGAGGTCGTGGACGCGGTCGTGGTCGCGGTCGTGGTCGTGGTCGTGGTAGGGGAGAGCCCCAGTGGTTAGTGAGACCGAGGACCAGAGTGTGACAGCTGAGGGTGTTGGCGAGTCGCAGGGTGTACCGGGGATTCAGTGAGTGTGGCCGGAGGGGGCGGTGTTGATGCTCCAGTGGTCGGTGATGCTAGGGTCCGGGTGTGGGAGCCCCGGGTGGAGTCCCTGGTGTTGACATTGCGGCTTTGCTAGCACAGGTGTTGGAGCGGTTACCACCTGTGGTACCGGCTCAGGCTCGGGTAGTGCCACCAGTGGTGGCGGAGGAGCGGCAGCCAGTGGCTGCAGATGTGGGGGTTCATGCTCGTTATCTCAACATGTTGTCAGAGATGGGCAAGTTGCGTACTGAGCAGTTCTCAGGAGGTGTAGATCCTACTGCTGCGGATGCGTGGAGGACGAGAGTGGAACGTAACTTCCACACTCTGAGATGTCCGAGGAGTTCTGGGTGGACATAGGGTCTACTTTTTGAGTGGAGATGCTGAGTTGTGGTGGAGGTCTGTGGCTGCTAGGAGGGTGCAGCGGGAGATGACTTGGGCTGACTTCGTTTTGGAGTTCAACCGCAAGTATTTTCCTAGAGAGGCATTGGATCGTTTGGAGGTGCAGTTTCTTCAGTTGTCTCAGGGGACACGGTCAGTGCGGGAGCTGGACTTGGAGTTCAGTCGACTTCTATGTTATGGGGGTCGGAGTATGGAGTCTGAGGAGGCTCGGATCAGGAGGTTTTTGAGGGCTCTAAGTGATGATTTGAGAGTCCACTGCAGAGGGCGGAGTTATGCTACGCGTGCTGAGCTGGTTGAGACAGCAGCAGAGATTGAGGAGGATATCCGGGCACAGTCAGTGCCGGTTACTCCAGCAGTTCAGCCTAGTAAGGCTCAGCAGCAGGGTGGTTCTAGCAGGGGCGGTAGGCATGCCCAGGGAACCAAGAGGAAGTGGGAGGCTACGCAGAAGCCGAGTGGTGCTGGTTGCTTCAGCTGTGGGAGCAGGGATCACAAGATTGCTACTTGTCCCAAGAAGAGTGTTCGGCGGTAGGGCCTCGGGTTTGTTATCACTGTAGGGAGACAGGGCACATCAGGCCTTTTTGCCCCAAGTTGCAGCCGGCAGTGGCAGCGTTGCAGCAGGTGCAGCCTGGAGGGCAGCAGGTGGCACGGATTGAGCAGGCGCCACGGGTTTACACGATAGCAGAGACTGGTGGAACCAGTGCCGGGCGATCACAGGTATAATTTCGATACTTTAACTTTGTGAATTTATAGTAGGTTCAGATTTTCTGTTTCCTGTGAAAAGTGTTAGGTTCTCAACACATGAGGTTTGTGTAGGGACCTTGTTGGTGGGCGGGTTTAAGTCCCACGTTATGTTTGATTCTGGAGCTTCTCATAGCTTCATTACCCCGGAGTGTGCAGAGTGTGCGGGAATCAGAGGGGATCCCGGGAGCGTACAGGAGTTGTTAGAGTTGCTGGAGGCAAGTTCCTGAGAGTTATTGGACGAGCTGGAGGGGTTGATATTCAGATCGCAGGAGAGTCATGGCCAGCGGATTTTCTTATCAGTCCAGTGGAATTGTATGATGTCATTCTCGGGATGGATTGGTTGCATCGGCATATGGTGCATTTGGATTGCCATAGGGGTAGAGTGGAGTTTGAGCGTCCGGGAGAGAAGTTGGTTTTCAGGGAATTAGACCGACTTCGGGAGTCTCGTGATCTCAGCCATTCAGGCTGGGAAGATGATCGAGAAGGGCCGTGAGGCTTATTTGGTCACTATATCTATGCCAGAGTCAGTGGGGAAGTCTACGGTTAGCGGTATTCCGGTAGTAGAGGAGTTTGAGGATGTGTTTCAGTCTTTGCAGGGATTACCACCATCTCGGTCGGATCCTTTCACCATTGAACTGGAACCGGGGACGACACCGTTATCCAAGGCTCCTTACAGAATGGCTCCAGCAGAGATGGCAGAGCTGAAGAAGCAGCTAGAGGATTTGTTGAGTAAGGGATTCATCCGTCCTAGTGTATCACCATGGGGAGCGCCGGTGTTGTTTGTGAAGAAGAAGGATGGGAGTTTCAGATTATGCATTGATTATCGGGGTTTGAACCGGGTCACTGTGAAGAACAAGTATCCTCTTCCTAGGATCGATGAGTTGTTGGATCAGTTGAGGGGAGCTACTTGGTTCTCTAAGGTGGATCTGGCGTCGGGTTATCATCGATACCGATAGATGAGGCAGATGTGAGGAAGACTGCTTTCAGGACGAGGTATGGGCATTATGAGTTTGTGGTGATGCCTTTCGGGTTGACTAACGCACCAGCAGCGTTTATGAGATTGATGAACAGTGTGTTTCAGGAGTTTCTGGATGTATCTGTCATCATTTTCATCGACGATATCCTGGTTTATTCTAAGAGTCCTGAGGAGCATGCAGTGCATTTGAGGCTGTTATGGAGAAGCTGCGGGAGCAGAAGTTGTTTGCTAAGTTGAGCAAGTGCAGTTTTTGGCAGCGTGAGATGGGTTTTCTGGGTCACATTGTTTCTGCAGAGGGGGTTTCTGGATCCAGAGAAGATTCAGGCTATCGAGATTGGCCTAGACCGCAGAATGCCACAGAGATCGAAGTTTTCTTGGGTTGGCAGGTTATTACAGGAGATTTGTGCAGGGGTTTGCAAGCAGAGCACGTCCTATGACTAAGTTGACAGGGAAGGATGTTCCTTTTGTCTGGTCGAAGAGTGTGAGGAAGGCTTTGCAAGCCTGAAGGAGATGTTGACTACTGCGCCAGTATTGGCTTTGCCTGAGCAGGGAGAACCCTATGTGGTTTATACAGATGCATCCAGAGTTGGTTTGGGGTGTGTTCTGATGCAGCATGGGAAGGTGATTGCCTATGCATCGCGGCAGTTGCGGGTGCATGAAGGCAACTATCCTACTCATGATTTGGAGATGGGTGCTGTAGTCTTTGCCCTGAAGATTTGGAGGTCTTATCTTTATGGTGCAAAGGTACAGGTGTTTACAGATCATAAGAGCCTGAAGTATATATTCACTCAGCCTGAGTTGAATTTGAGGCAGAGGCGGTGGATGGAGCTTGTGGCAGACTATGATTTGGAGATAGCCTATCATCCAGGTAAGGCTAACACGGTTGCAGATGCTCTGAGTCGGAAGAGGGTAGCTTCGGCTCAAGAGCAGGAGATGGAGTCTCTAGTAGGAGAGATCAGTGCGTTGAGCTTGTGTGCTGTTTCACTGGAACCGTTGGGTTTGGAAGCAGTTGACCGAGCAGATCTTTTGAGTAGGGTGCGGTTGGCACAAGAGAAGGATTTGGGGCTGGTGAATGCCTCAAAGGATGTTGAGTCAGAGTATCAGGTCTCAGATAATGGTACTATCTTGGTGCATGGTCGGATTTGTGTGCCCAAGGATGAGGAGTTGAGGCAGGAGATTCTGAGAGAGGCTCATTCGAGCAAGCTATCTATTCATCCAGGAGCGACTAAGATGTACCGTGACCTCAAGAGGTACTATCATTGGGTCGGGATGAAGAAGGATGTAGCGGGTTGGGTTTCGAGGTGTGATGTGTGTCAGCTAGTGAAGGCTGAGCATCAGGTTCTGGCGGGTTACTGAAGAGTTTACCCATTCCTGAGTGGAAGTGGGATATGATTACCATGGACTTTGTGGTAGGATTACCAGTGTCACGGACCTTTGATGCTATTTGGGTCATTGTGGACCGGTTGACTAAGTCAGCACATTTTCTGGCCATTAAGAAGACTGATGGAGCAGCGGTCTTGGCTAAGAAGTATGTGAGGGAGATAGTCAGATTGCATGGGGTGCCAGCGAGCATTGTGTCTGACAGAGATTCTAAGTTCACTTCGGTGTTCTGGCAGGCATTTCAGGCAGAGATGGGCACTAAGGTGCATATGAGTACAGCTTATCATCCCCAGACAGATGGACAGTCTGAGAGGACGATCCAGACGTTGGAGGATTTGCTGAGGATGTGTGTTTTGGATTGGGGTGGCCATTGGGCAGATCACCTGAACCTGGTAGAGTTTGCTTACAACAACAGCTATCAGGCGAGTATTGGTATGGCTCCTTATGAGGCTTTGTATGGGAGGCCGTGTCGTACACCGTTATGCTGGACTCAGGTGGGGGAGAGGAGCATGTACGGGGCGGATTTTGTTCAGGAGACCTCAGAGAAGATTCGGGTTCTCAAGCTGAACATGAAAGAGGCTCAGGATAGGCAGAGGAGTTATGCTGATAAGAGGAGAAGAGACCTGGAGTTTCAGGTAGGAGACAGAGTGTACCTCAAGATGGCCATGTTGCGGGGTCCGAACAGGTCATTGACAGAGACTAAGTTGAGTCCGAGGTATATGGGTCCGTTCAGAGTGATTGAGCGAGTTGGACCAGTGGCATATAGACTGGAGTTACCTGAGGTTATGCGTGCTTTCCATAAGGTGTTCCATGTGTCTATGTTGCGGAAGTGTCTCCGTGAGGATGATCAGTTGTTGGCTAAGATTCCAGAAGATCTTCAGCCTAACATGACTTTGGAGGCGAGACCAGTGAGGGTTCTCGAGAGGAGGATCAAGGAACTTCGGAGGAAGAAGATTCCTTTGATGAGAGTCCTGTGGGACTGTGATGGTGTGGAGGAGCAGACTTGGGAACCTGAGGCAAGGATGAAGGCAAGGTTCAAGAAGTGGTATGAGAAGCAACCACGACCTGAGCTTGCCTAGTCTGGTTCCGTCTGTAATCCGTGGCTGGAGCGGGAATGGAGTATTCCAGCCCATCTCTCTTGTTACTCGGTCGCTTGGGGTGGTTGGTTGTGCGACTCAGTAACAAGATGAGGTGGTGCTCGGGGTACAAAGTTTCCGTGAGGCGGGGTTTGGGGGAAAAGTTTTCTGAATTAGAAGTTTCCTTAAGTGGAAAGTTTCCAGAAATGGAAAGTGCTAAATATGGAAAGTTTCTCGGGAGAGAGAATTTGTCCAGTTTAGCGGTGGAAAGCCTTGGAGGGGCTTGTGTGTGGCCTTTGTGGCGGGCTGTTTAGCCGGGTGTGGCCTTTGTGGCGGGCTGTTTAGCCGTTTGTTTGGCCTTTGTGGCGGGCTGTTTAGCCGTTTTGTTTGGCCTTTGTGGCGGGCTGTTTAGCCGTTTTGTTTGGCCTTTGTGGCGGGCTCTTTAGCCAGAGTGTCTTTGTGACGGTCCTTCGGGACAGATGCCTTTGTGGCGGGCTGTTTAGCCAGAGTGTCTTTGTGACGGTCCTCGGGACAGATGCCTTTGTGGCGGGCTGTTTAGCCAGAGTGTCTTTGTGACGGTCCTTCGGGACAGATGGCCTTTGTGGCGGGGCTGTTTAGCCAGAGTGCCTTGGTGGCGGTCCTCTTTAGGACATTTGTTTGGCCTTGGTGGCGGTCCTCTTTAGGACATTTGTTTGGCCTTGGTGGCGGTCCTCTTTAGGACATTTTGTTTGGCCTTTGTGGCGGCCCTTGTGGCGTGTATATGATCCTTGTGTGGTCATATGGTATTCCAGTGAGGGAATATGTGGCTGGTAGAACATTGAGATGTTTTACGCGAGTCACGGGAAGGAAACCTGGATAGGGATAGGACTCAGACGTGTTCAGAATCGTTTGCTCGCGGCTCTTGGAGGACTTTGGTTCTCCTAGTACTGCCATATTCGGAGACTTTGTGACTTTGGAGTATGGTTGGTATATCGACTTCGGACGACGGTCCGGAGGCGCGCTGTAGGGTGACGACCCGAGAGACGAGTTTGGATTTTCCTTATATATATATTATGGCATGCGGGCTTAGGCCCGATGAGGAGCCAACATTGGCATGCAGACTTAGGTCTGATGAGGAGCTAATGAAACTCAAGGTTTAGGCCTATGAGAAAAAGGAAAGTCCAAAAGTCGAGAGCAAATGACGCCTGGAGCGTGAGTCTATCGCCTAGAGGTGACCTTCGTAGATCGGTCGGAGGAGTGCGGGCCGTGGAGACGGTTGCACGGGAGTCCTTGGCTGATGGTTGTTTGGGATTCGAGGACGAATCCAGTTTGGTGGGGGAGAATTGTAACATCCGTGAACCAAAATCCCGGTTTGGGATCTGCATCGGTCGATGCAGGTTCTGCATCGGTCGATGCAAGGTCTAATTCCTGCGTTTTGACTTAAGTCAAACGCTGCGTTTTGGGGAGAGGAGAAAGGAAAACCCTTAACTCGTTTCTTTTGGTCTCATTCGCGAGTTGGCCGATTTTTAAGAGAAAGAAAAGAGAGAAAAGTTCTTGAGAGATTCTTGGAGTTTTGGTGCTTTCTGAGGAGATCTGTAGCTGGGATTGCTGTAGGAGCTTCTAGGAAACGTTTTCTTGCTTTTGTGTTGTTCAGATTCGTCTTGGCACAGGTAAGTGCAGGACCATGGCTTATCTAAGCTAGAGAATTCAGTGATTTGCTTGTTGTTTGTTGTTAGACGTATTAGATTGTTGTTATGGACGTTAGGAAGCTTTCTTGTGGCTTGGGATTGAGTTTCTGTGGTTGTAGGAACGAGATCCGGCGAGAAACTTCGGAGAAAACACGGTGCTCGACGTTGCGTCGATCGATGCATAGCTTGCATCGGTCGATGCAAGTGCGAGGACGGCGCGATGAACTTTAGGGTTTTCGTGTGCGTCGAGCATGCGTCGGTCGATGCAGATTGGGTATCGGTCGATGCAAGTATACTTGCATCGATCGATGCAGCTTCTGTATCGATCGATGCTTCTCTGTTGGCATCGATCGATGCAGTTGTGGCATCGGTCGATGCTACGTCCTGTTTTGTTATTGTCTGTTGATTGTTGTGTGTTGATTACTGATACTCTATTGCTTGTGTGTATAGCCCAGTAGATGGGAGGATTGCCTTACTGAGTATTTATAAAATACTCATGCATTGCAATATGTGTTTGTGGTGCAGGTAAAGGCAAAGTGTGATCGTGGAATCCAGGCAATGAAGAGGAGGATGTTCTAGGGACTCGGTTGATTGTTTATCTGGCATTGTTAGGTTGCTAGAACTATGTCCTAGATCATTGTTTAGGATTGCTGGTTATTTGATTTATGATGTTTGGATCATTAGTTAAGATTGGAATTTATATTGGATATTCATATTTATTGGATTATTATTTATTGGTTATTGGTGTTATTATTTCCGCTGTTGGTTGTGTTTGTGGTTAGGTGACTAGTGGGTATGGGACCACTAGTTGTAGTTTATTTATATTATTATATTTATATATTTATTAAAAAAAAAAAAAGGGTCGGTTGTTTCAGGTATAGTGGTTTTGACAACTTTGAATCAAGCTTGGACAGCTCCAGGATCTGTAATCGTTCTCCTCTTTCAGAGTTTTAGAATTTGTTGATATATATTAATAAGAAAGCTTTTGATGTGCTGCGTAGAGCTGCTACTTAAGATGGTTATCATTGCTTTGGTTGCTAAAACAATTTCTTTCGGATTGTTTTCATGGTATGTTTCTTACACTCTTGGTAACTGAAAGCAAAAACTTATTGGTTTTTCTATTGAGTGACTCATTTTCTTCCCTTTGTGGTCTCCATGATGTGATGTGGTTCAGAAACTTATATGCTTCTCGATGCTTTCTTATGATTTGTTTGATGAGCTGCATTTGACTAGAACTCTCGTTAGATCATTCACATACTTACAAAGCCTCTGTTTGCTTGGCAGGGAATAGAGATGTGTATCAAAAGACCTTTTAATATGGAGTCACAGGACACATAGGTCATGCACTTTGGGAGGCTAGCGTACAAAGATAATATCCAAACGACTTATTTGCACATGTGTATTAGAGGTTTGTGGACTTTCTCTTCTATTTTGTTTACTGTATATCCCCTTTTCAATTTGCCAATTCAGTTAGAACATATACGCTAGTTTTCCAGTATCGTTTATATGACTCAAAAGTATTGTGTCTTTATTGTCTCTCTTTCAATTCTGGAATATTTTTGAATGTCTATGTTGAATTTTAAACTTCCCACAATACTCATTTTGTTGTTGCAGGTGAAATTTTTGAACAGGCACCAAGTTGCTGCCCTCCAATGGAGATTATTTATTAGTGATGTAACTTTTTACATGAGTTCGTTCGTTTTTAATTTTTCAGATATATCATTGTAAAACAGATTATATTTAATTAATTGATTTTTTTAAATATATATTAGTGAACCTTTCAGAAGTTTGGTTAATTTGAATTTTATTTTATTGAGAAATACAAAAAATTGAAAAATATATATAAAATAAATAAAATGGTTATGCGTCGGTTGTAGAAGTGATACAAACAAAAATGAAAACCGACGCTAAACCCGTCAAAAGTGACGCAATTATATTGACGTAAAACTTAGCGTCATTTGATAAACCGAAGTTAATCTAATTTGCATCGGACGATGTTAAGTCGGTTCCTAAACCGACGTCATTATTTTTGTGTCATTTGATAACCGACGTTAACATCAATATAAAACGTCGTTAAAAGTCTTTTCTCTTGTAGTGCAAGTGGAGTTTGTATACAAATGATTTACTATGAACATTACAGTAACTATATATAAAATTTCACTTATGCTTGTGGATGTTTTTTTCTCTCACTTTTAGATATGTACAAAACCGAGTTTTATATGACCGACCAATCAAACCTAATTGGTTAGTATAGAGTAACTCACATTCTTCAGCTACAACTTTTAGAGATACATACATGTTGGTCTCACGTTTTCCCTCAAAAGACCCCCTTCTTTCCTCCTTTTAATGGGTTAATCTTGATTGCCTTATTTCCTACTAACACATTTGATACATGGATTTGTAATATTTGCTTCAAATCACATATTCCTCTTTGGAAAAGAAAAAAAAATCAAGACGTAACAGACTAAGAATGCATATAGACAAAAACTTGTACACTCATCAGCTATTCAATCAAAGCAATTCAGTTAAACTACAAAAGTTCAGAAAATTAATAAAATATAGAACAGAGGATTTTATGTTGGTCTCTCCCAATCCATCCCATTCCACCGTGTCGGCTGCTCTCCATCCAGGCTGCATCCCCCTCTATTTGATTTCCCACTTATGTCAATGAATCGGTACCATCATGTTCTTCAATAAACGACAGCGAAAACGAAGTCGATGTGGTGAAACAGGTGATAATAATATCTCACCTTTTGATGTTCTCTTCTTCAGGTTCAACACTAATTTTATAAATTTCTTGCATTTTTTTTTGGCAGATTCCAGATCACTCTAAAAGTGAATGTTATACATTATGTTTTTAAAAAGTTGTATATACAGATTAGAAAGTCATCAAAGACTAAATAAGTTACCTTTAGTAGATCTTTTCTTTCTAACTTGACTTGTCATTTGGTCGTGCTTACGCTTTCTAGAATTTATTTTTGTGTTGTCACAAGTATGTCTGGCTTTTTTTTTTGGCACTCTCTATTTCCATGCTCATTTGTAATATTTCTATATATTATCAAAATGTTTGATACCCAGAAAGTATAAGAAATTATAATTCAACTAAAATTTTTAAAAAATTTATTTACAAAAAAATGTAAACTAACCTGGATCATGAACATCTAATGGAAAAAAAAATAACATTTATACCATGTTTGTTAAAACAATTTGGCTTATCCGTAGCTCTAGCATCACTGCATATCATCATGCCTCTCGTATCATGGTTTTGGTTTTTCCAGAAAGTTAAAAAATAAAATATGCATATTGAGAATCAAAAACATTAGCCATGCAAAAAATATGGCACACGTACTTAATAACATTAGTCATGCAAAAACATGAAAACCGGAAAGGCTAAAAATTTTGAAGAGACTAAAAGTTAACAAAACTAAGATTAATTTATGAACTTAATAGTGTCGATTAGCAGTAATAATAATCTAACCGAGAAACACTACAGGTCATTCGCAGCAAAAATATTAAATTACCTTGAATTAGAGATTGATGCTTGAAAGTTAAAAAATATTTCAATAATATAATTCTTTAGTACTCAGAAAACAATTTTTCGAAAACTTGTTTATGTAGTCAAGAAAAGTTTATATATAATAAACAAAGAGGTGTAAGACATAAATGTGTGAAATGTAAAGGTGTAAAATTAATAGATGTGAAACATGGAGGTACAACAAAGAGGTGTAACACATAGAGGTGTGAAATTAAAAGGTGTAAAAATTAATGAATGTGATTTTTGAAACCAGAAGGTACAACAAAGAGATGCAAAGACTAAGGAGGTGTGATTTAAAAGGTGTAAAATTAATGGATGTGATTTTTGAAACCATGAGGTACAACAAAGAGATGCAAAGACTAAGAGGTGTGATTTAAAAGGTGTAAAAATTAATGGATGTGATTTTTGAAACCAAGAGGTACAACAAAGAGATGCAAAGACTAAGAGGTGTGATTTAAAGGTGTAAAAATTAATAGATGTGATTTTTGAAACCAGGAGGTACACAACAAAGAGATGCAAAGACTAAGAGGTGTGACTTTTGAAAGATGGGGGTGCGACGAAAAGACACGATTAATAATTTTAAACCGTTGGGTTAAAACTGAAACTAATCTCATCCGTTGGATTAAAAGTTGACAAAAAAAAGTGAGTTTGCTATTATATATAGATACATCATAAATTCATTATAGATCAAAATATTTGTATATCATATTTCCATATATATATATTTTTTTGTTTATTTTATCTAAAAAAAATATAACTTTTGATAATCGATTACTAAAAAGTTATTGACGTAAATATTAATAATTTTATAATAAAATATGAACTTTCTCTAATTAATGTTTTATGCCTCTTTCGTTATCGATAATTGTTTGATTTTCTACATTTTAAAAGTGTTAGCAGCTTGGTTTAAACTCAAATACACCCACATAGCGCTTGGGGCTTTAGCATCGTCAGCCCCTCTTCTCTATTTTGAAGAAACATGTCCAAAACACAGTTACTTTTATATAGTATCCAAAGTCTTCAAAGTAAGTAAAAATATTTCAATAATTATACTGTCAACAATATGCATTACTTATATTTCAATATTTATCGTATATTCTTATTAATAAATTTCAATAACTGTTAGTGTATATTTAGTGTATATTGTGTCAATACGTTTTTGGTAAGGTTTAGCTTGGAGAGAAAGGTTAGCATTGATAGGATGCAATCTTCTTGGTTTGGTAACTATATCTTTTGTATGTGTATATATTTGAGATACGATGAATGAATAAGACAGAACATTCCGATACATTGTTTTACATGGTATCAGAGCCCAAGGTTCAAGTTCTGGTGGGCCTAGAAAAGTGGATACGGACATGCCTCTTGTTAACCTGAGTAATGGGGGCCCAAGAAGGGGTTTATTATCGGTCCAAGTGGGATCGGTTCGAGATGGAGTTGTCATCTCGAGGAGGCGTGGTCCTTGGATTGAAGGGGAGAATCCAAGTCTCACATCTGAAGTTTGAAGGGACTATAATTAATATATAAAGGGTTAGGGTCAATCTACTAATTGCCAATTGGTTTTTAGTTAGAAGCCCAAGATAAGCCCAAATTTAACATGGTATCAGAGCCAATTGGCAAGAAAAACTTTAAGCTTTGAAAGATGTCCGAAGAGAAAAAGGTGATGATGAGAACAGAAGGGTCGAAGGTGGTGGTTCCAGCGTTTCAACTGGCGCCAACTGAGAATCCTGGCGCAATCATAGCGCAAGTTCAGTTTAACGGAGATAACTTCGATGAATGGGCTCAGGCGGTGCGGACTGCACTGCGAGTCAAGAAGAAATACGGTTTTGTCGATGGAACCATATCAAAACCGGATGAAGATGGAGCAGACTTTGAAGATTGGTTGTCGGCAAAGTCGATGGTGGCACTTTGGATTCTCAACACAATTGATCCAAAAGTGAGAAGAACATTGGCGAATAAGGAAGATCCAAAGGAACTTTGGACAGAAATAAAAGATCGATTCTCTGAAGGAAATGGACCAAGAATCCAGGAAATTAAGGCGGAACTGGCTCATTGTCGCCAAGGGAATCTAAGTGTGATAGAGTACTTTGGAAAACTGCAGATGCTGTGGGAAGATTTGGCTAATTATGACAAGGTCATAAGTTGCAAGTGTGGAAAATGCTCATGCAACATCAACGTCGAACTGGAGAAGAAAAGAGAGGATGATCGGATTCATCAATTCCTCCTTGGACTTGATACGGCGTTGTATGGAGGAGTGAGAACGTCGATCATCAGCACTGATCCTCTACCAAACATGAATCAGGTGTACTCGAAGGTGAAGTCGGTGGAGCGAGTGAACACGGTCATGAGAGGAAGAGAACAAGAGAACACTCAAGTGGCGTTTGCAATTAGAGGAGTAAGTCCCTTGATTGCTAAAGAAGACAAAGGGAAGATGGTATGCTCCGTATGCAAGAAAACTGGGCATATGGCAGACACTTGTTTTCAAGTGATCGGATATCCGGAATGGTGGACTGAGAGACCTCGAGGCAATGGAAATTTTGCACGAGGGGGAGGACGTCAAGGAGTAGGGAGAGGACGTGGAGGAATGGTTCGTGCGAACCTTGCAGTAACACAAGGTGGAGCCGAGGCGAGTGTCGAAGCAGAGAGGAGTGGTTATACAGGCCTGACAAACGAGCAATGGGGAACTCTAGTGAAACTCCTTGAGAACAATAAGAAAGACACACCTCGTCTCAGTGGTAAGTCTCTCTCACTTAATTGGGTATTAGATACAGGAGCTACAAATCATATGACTGGATTTAGTGATATGTTGTTGGATCAAAAGTATATATTGCCGTGTACGATAGGGTTGCCAAATGGAAAGAATAGCTTGGCAAAAGAGAAAGGAACAGTAAGGTTTGATGATGAGTTTGAACTGAAAAATGTGTTGTTTGTGCCAGAGCTGAAATGCAATTTGATATCTGTGTCACAACTTGTTGCGGATCTAGATGTGGTTATGCAGATTGCTAATATGGGATGTGTGATTCAGGACCGTATAACGAGGAGTGTGACTGGAGCAGGAGAACTTAAGGATGGACTCTATTTTTTTCGTCGCTTGCAGGAGTTTCGAGTTTTTCATTTGAATAAAGATGGAGCTGAAGATCTTTGGCATCAAAGACTTGGGCATCCTTCTAATGGTGTTTTTGATTTACTTCCAGTAGTTGGTACTAGGAATAAGGATTTTTCAGTTTGTGACACTTGTGTAAAGGCTAAACATTGCCGTGAAGTTTTTCATACAAGTGATAATAAAAGTGATGGAGTTTTTGATATGATACATGTTGATCTATGGGGTCCATATAGACGTCCAACTCTGTGCAACTCTTATTATTTTTTGACTATTGTGGATGATTTTTCACGAGGAGTTTGGGTATATCTGTTGCGAGAGAAGTCACAAGTCAAAGAAACTTTGTTGAATTTTGTAGCATTGGTGTCACGGCAGTTTAACAAGAATATCAAAGTCATAAGAAGTGATAATGGTACAGAGTTTATGTGTCTTGCAACTGAGTTTCAAAAGATGGGAATCATACACCAAACATCATGTGTCGGTACACCACAACAAAATGGGAGAGTCGAAAGAAAACATCGACATATTCTCAATGTGGCAAGAGCGTTGTTGTTTCAATCGTCACTTTCTGCAAAGTTTTGGGGCGAGAGTGTGTTAACCGCTGCTTATTTGATAAATCGCACTCCGTCAAGGCTACTAAAAGGGAAGACTCCGTATGAGATCATCTATAACAAAGCTCCAGCTTACGAAAATTTGAGGGTGTTTGGTTGCTTGGCTTTTGCGCACAAACAACGTAGAGGAGGCGATAAATTTGAGGCTCGGAGTAGAAAGTGCATTTTCTTGGGCTATCCCTTTGGGAAAAAGGGGTGGAATATGTTTGACATAGAAACAGAGGAACTGTTTGTCTCACGTGATGTGGTCTTTGTCGAGACTACTTTTCCAATGAATTGTAAGCCAACAGCTCGCTTGCGAGAAGACGATGATGTTTCTGATTTTGGTTGGAGTAACGAAGACAACGCAGACCGAGTTCTGGAAGAATCGTTGGCGTTGCGTGGAAATAATGAGGAGCAAGCTAGTGACACTGCGCATGCCGTTACGGAGGAGGCTGCTCCTCGCACTGAAACAGAGGAAGATCGAGAAAACCCGACAGAGACCAATGTTGTTCTTGTCGATGATGAAGACACTGCAGACAATGAATCTGAAAACATGGAGCAGGAAGAGAGACTCGGGCGTGGTTTGCGATCCACTAAGTTGCCTAGTAAGTTTCAGGATTATGTGATGAATACTATTATCCAAGTTGAGTCCGATAACAATAGTTTGTATCCGTTATCCGACTATCTCGATACAACAAATTTTTCTGCTTTGTTTCTCGCCTTTCTTGCCACAGTTAGTGAGAATACGGAACCAGAAACATTTCGAGAAGCAGTAGTGGATAAACGGTGGAGAGTTGCTATGACTAATGAAGTTGATGCCATGGAACTTAACAACACATTTGATTTGACGGAGCTTCCTCCAGGCAAGAAAGCAATCGGTTGTAAGTGGGTTTTCAAAATTAAGTATAAGTCCGATGGAACTATTGAGAGATTCAAAGCTCGTTTAGTAGCACTTGGAAACCGACAAAAGAAAGGAGTGGATTATACTGAGACTTTCGCTCCTGTTGTTAAGATGACAACTGTTCGAATTTTCTTGGAGGTTGCGGTGGCAAAGAACTGGGAGTTGAATCAGATGGATGTGCATAATGCATTTCTGCATGGAGATCTCGATGAAGAGGTGTATATGACATTGCCTCCTGGTTTTCGAACAGGGGACAAGAATCTGGTGTGTAGGCTGAATAAATCCATCTATGGTTTGAAACAGTCACCACGGTGTTGGTTTACGAAGTTGCGTGGAGCTCTTCTTGACTATGGATTTTGTCAGTCTCGAGCTGATTATTCTCTGTTTCATCTACGAAGAGGTCATCTCGAGATGTATCTTCTTGTTTACGTTGATGATCTGATAATTGGAGGGAATGATTCAGCAGAAATTCGCAAATTCAAAGCTTATTTGGGTGAGTGTTTTAAAATGAAGGATTTGGGTCCGTTGAGATATTTTTTGGGCATCGAGGTTGCCAGAAGTAAAGAAGGTATATTTTTATGTCAAAGAAAGTACACTCTTGACATAATAAATGACGCAGGTTTGTTGGGAGCACAGCCTGATAGCACTCCCTTGGAACAGCAGCATAAGCTTGGTCTCTCGAAATCACCACTTATGCCTGATCCCGAGAAGTATCGAAGGCTGGTCGGAAGGTTGCTCTATTTATTGGCAACACGGCCTGACTTGGCATATGTTGTTAATGTGTTGTCACAGTTTATGAAGGCGCCTCGCACTGATCATTGGCTGAGTGCGTTGCGAGTGGTTCGTTATTTAAAAGGGACACCGGGACAGGGGATTTTGTTGAAGTCTGGTTCGCGTTTAGAGTTAGTTGGTTGGTGTGATGCTGATTATGCAGGGTGCCCTGTTTCTCGTAAATCAGTAGGTGGTTGGTTCATCACTCTTGGGGATTCTCCGGTGTCGTGGAAAACGAAGAAACAGAATGTCACTTCTAGATCCTCCGCTGAATCTGAGTATCGGTCCATGGCACTTACGGTCTGTGAACTGCAGTGGTTGAAGTCGTTATTGAAAGATTTTGGTGTGCATCAAAAGGAACCTATGGCGTTACATTGTGATAATGAAGCAGCACTGCATATTGCCGCAAACCCTGTTTTCCATGAACGCACAAAACATGTTGAGGTTGACTGTCATTGTGTTAGAGATGCGATCATGAATGGGACGATAAAGACGAAGAAGGTTCACACAAAAGATCAGTTAGCTGACATCTTTACTAAGTCGTTAGGCCAAACCGAGTTTCAGTCTATGTTGTTCAAGTTGGGCATTTACAATCCGTATGCTCCAACTTGAGGGGGGGTGTTAGAGATAGGATCGTATATTTAGTGTATATTGTGTCAATATGTTTTTGGTAAGGTTTAGCTTGGAGAGAAAGGTTAGCATTGATAGGATGCAATCTTCTTGGTTTGGTAACTATATCTTTTGTATGTGTATATATTTGAGATACGATGAATGAATAAGACAGAACATTCCGATACATTGTTTTACAATAACCATGCTGTCAACAATATTCATTACTTACATTTTATATGTCAGAAATGTCATGACAAGATACGTAAATCTTGGGATGAAATAGACTGGATTGCTGCCAAACCCAACGATCTGTCAATCCTCAGTAAAAAGATTGTCCTAATTTGATATGTACAGTATAAAATTATGAGTAATAATCTATCAATTCAATAATTAATTAATTTTGTTTCTTATGTTGATTCATTAGTCCTTTGAACGACACCTTTGAACTCAAAAGCTTTTTGAGTTACGTATACGCCGAGGCAGTTCAATACAACAATAATGTGTATTCGGTTGCCAGCATGTGCGAGGCTATTAACACGAGCCCACCAAACACTCTACTAGACCAGATCTTCGCAGGTGATTTTTTTTCCTTCTGTTAATAGGTAACTTATATTTTAAGTAATGCTGATCAGCCTTTATTTTTGGTGCGGCCGAAAGCTTCAAATTATATTGAGCCCTTATATAATATTTTTGAATCCCGATAACTAGTGTAACATTTCTTTAACTCTGGAAAGTAAAATTCTGTAAAGAAATAAATTAAAGTTGCTTCCCAGCCTTTAAGATAACTAAGCTTGATGATGAGGTTTCACAAGATTTCTTTTCCGCAGGTGTGGCTGCTTCTACAGGAAATAAACCTTGTTATGGTTCTGATCAGCTCACAGACAGTGACATGGCATGGGGATGGCAGGTAAAAAAAGTTCTATCACAAAAAAGATTAAAACCTAGTTAATCTTAGATAATAAAGTAAGGTTCCACAAAATCTAATCTCGGAGAAATTACCATGTGTTTCAGAATTTTTTTGACATATGTCATACTATTAAATTTAAAGATATAAATTCTATTAATTTTATTTAGTTATTAATTAAAATTCATTAAAAAACTAGTTTTAGAAACGTAGACAAAAATTATACAGTATTAAAAATGAATTCAATTTCATATTTTCTGGATTTTTTATTTGTATTAGTAGAGTATTATATAATGTATCGAATGTTTGAAAGGAATATGAAAAGCCACATGAAACATAATTTCGGTTGGATTAAAAATTATATATATTTTATCACCATGAGTGTTGATAGTATGAAAAATTAAATTAAAACAAAAATATAAGCAAAACATATGTAAATTTTACGCAAAATATAGTTTACTTATGTTCTATTTATATTTTATATATGTTTTGCTTATAATTTTTTTAATTTAATTTTTCATACTATCAACACTCACGGTGATAAATATATATAAATTTTAATCTAACCAAAATTATGTTTCTGAAGATCAATTTAAAATCTATTTTTATTAGTATATTTTTGTTAACCTTGACAACTATATATGAACGAAACTTTTTCTATATAAACTAGTAGCTAATATGTACATGAATAATTTTCTTTTTTATTTTATAACGAACTCGTCCAACTAGTTTATGAGTTAAAAATGCACACACTATTTTTATAAAGGTTTGCAGCAAAATCTTTATGCCCATCGGACACAACAATGAAGATTCTATATGTTTTGTTTTTTTGTTTCCATATATTTCAGCGTATTATATCTCGGACACGGTTGTTGCCACTACGACAAAAGACGGTAAACTATATTTATTAGACATGATTTGTTTTTTAACTAAGCGTTAATCCAAGGGGTACATGAACTCTCTCACTAATGTTCGTTATATAGTTTACTATATAAACATTGATCAGTAAAAGAAGTAATGAAGAATGCGAGTACGTTGGGGTATTTGAATACAGCTCAAGCTCTAGCAGACTACGCTGCAATTCTCTTGCATGTTAAGGAGAAGTACTCCACTAAACACAGCCCAGGAGAGTCCTATCATTGTCGTTGGAGGATCCTATGGTGGAAGTAAGTCTATGTACACTAGTATATATATATCATCAGTCCAGTAGTCCATAACTTATGTGGTTTATGTAATATAATTACTCTTTAACACATAGCCGGTTCTCAATATTTAAAGGCCATAAGGGGAAAAACTAAATCGCTTTGCGCATTTGCAGAATGATTATATTTTGAGCTTAATAGATAAAATTTAAAGTGTGTGATATAAAGGCTGTCCACCTCAAAACTTATATATAAAATTTAAACTTTAGCTTTTACGGTTTTACACAAAGAAACTAAAGAAATTTTTATAAAATGGATGCCGAATATGTTGTATAAAGATAAAGGCCGAATTAAAACATATGAGCTTTTTATGCTTGGCTCAAGGGCTGACCCTGCTTACTGCTTACATATAACTCTCAGTAATAATATCAAATAGCATTATATGATACAAAGGTATACAGAATTTGTTGTTTCTTTAATCTCAAGAATCTTAGATCTACGAAGATTATTCTCTCTCTCGATCTCTCGTTAGCGTAAATGACACAGAGAGTTTTACGAGTTCAGATCCTAAGATAGTATCCTACGTTTCGCCGGAGTAAGCTCCGGAATCCACTAGAACAAATGCTCAAACTCGAGCTTTCTCTCTCTACAACCGTATCTTCTTCTCTCACGATTTCTCTCTCAAGAATCTAACAACCTTTTCTAATGAGGAAGATGAATGATATAAGAAGAAGATAAAATCAAGAGAAAAGAGACGATTGACTATTGTTAGTTGCAGACGGTCTTGATCAGCCCACGTGTCACAATCTGAACCGTTTATCCACCAATCTGAAACCGTCCATACTTCTTAGAGTCTTCGCCATACTTAGTATAAACGTCATAATACCACAAAACCTCCCCTTGACGTTTATATGACTTGTTCTAGTCTTCCTCTGGATTCTTACTCCGGTACCTGAACACATTCGTTCACCTTACTCAGGTAAAACTCACCTGACTTCATATCTCCTGAGTAAACCCACTCAGCTGTTACTGGAGCTTCAGCTCCAAACTAGTTCTTGGTAACTCTGAGTAGTTCCAAAGCTTCTTGGAACTTACCCACTGGCAACACCTTACTGAAAATATCAGCTGGATTGTACTCTGTTGCAATTTTCACCACTTGCACTACTCCGTCGCTGATTAACTCCCTGATAAAGTAATACTTCACGTCAATGTGCTTGGTTCTATCGTGATACACATCGTTCTTCGCCAGGCTATGGCACTCTGAGAATCACTGTGAATCTTCACCGATCCTTGATCGTATCCAAGTTCATTCATAATTCCTTTGAGCCAAACTTCTTCTTTCGCAGCTTCTGCCAACGCCATGTACTCAGCCTCTGTAGACGACAATGACACTACCTTTTGCAGAGACGATCTCCAACTGATAGTGTTACCTCCCAAAGTAAACACCATTCCTGTAACAGACCTTCTCCTGTCCTTATCTGTAGCATAGTCCGAGTCACAAAACCCTTGCAGTATGAACTCTCCTTCCTTCTTATAGCACAATTTCCTATCCAAAGCTCCACGAATATACCTTAAGATCCACTTCACTGCTAACCAATGATCTTTCAAAGGTTTACTCATAAATCTACACACCAGACCAACGACATAAGCCAAATCCGGTCGAGTTCCAATCATCGAATACATCAAGCTTCCCACTGCACTCTGATACGGAACCTTCCTCATTATATCTTCTTGCTCCAAGTGCTCTTCCTCTGTAGCTGCTCTCAACTTAAAATGTGATCCCAGAGGTGTATCAACACAATTTACTTGATCCATTCTGTAGTTACCCAATACCTTCGACAAATACCCTGTTTGAGATATATGAAGTGTACCTTTCTGTCTAACCCGTGTGATCTCCATTCCCAGTATCTTCTTAGCATCTCCTAAATCCTTCATTTCGAACTCAAAACCCAAAAGAGCTTTAAGCTTGCCAACTTGTTCCTTTTCCTTCGAAGCTATGAGTATATCATCCACATATAGTTATAGATAGATATACTCACCACGTGATAACCTCCTGAAGTAGATGCAACAGTCATACTTGCTCCTTTCATATCCATTACTCTGCATGAACTCATCAAATATGTTGTTCTACTGCCTTGGAGACTGTTTCAAACCATACAGTGACCTCTTTAGGAGACACATCTTCTATGGATACTTGCTATTGATATAACCTTCTGGTTGATCCATATAAATGGTCTCCTCTAAGTTGCCATGTAAAAACTCTGTCTTAAAATCCATTTGTTGTAGATCCATATCATAATGTACCACCATCGAAAGAACGAACCTTATTGACACGTGCTTAACAACTGGTGAAAAAATTTCATGATAGTCTATACGTTCTTTCTGTGAATATCCCTTAGCCACTAATCTTGCTTTAAACCTGGGACCTTCGACTCCTACGATCCCTGCTTTCCGCTTGAAACCCATTAACATCCTATCGGTTTCTGGGTTTCAAACCTGTCAACTAGCACCCACGTATCATTCTTCAGTAGTGACTGCATCTCTTCATCTGACGCTTCCATCCACTTATCACCATCTGGATTATTGACTGCTTCTTGAAATGACCTCGGCTCAACAATGCCACCATCTTCAGTAACCAAAAAAGCATACCCTGATTTTTCACTCAGAACCTGATCCAGAGTCTCCTCGCTAGTTTCATAGTCTCGTAATCTTTTCGGAGGTTTAGTCTGTCTTCTCACACGATCTCTCGCAAGTTGATAGTTATCAGTTACACCTTGACCATGACTGATTGACTTTGCTACCTCCCCTTGAACCACTTAGCCTTTGTCCCTGTTATTACCTGCACATTCAAAACTAGACACCTTATTAGTATCAAAAAACGTTTCTGAGGACATACCTGGCAGCATCTCTGACATGACATCCTTGTACAAGACTTCTTCTCTGAAGACCACATTACGACTAACAACACATTTTTCCTCTTCGAGAAGCCACACTCTAAACCCTTTTACTCCTTCCGGATATCCTGTGAACACTCCTTTCTTAGCTCGAGGATTTAACTTGCCCTCAGTAGAATGAACATAGGCAACACACCCAAATCTTCTCAAACCAGAGTAGCTAATAGACGATGAAGACCACCGTTCCTCAGGAACTTGAAACTCGATGGCTGTCGACGGTGATCTGTTGATCAGATATACTGCAGTTGAAGCCGCTTCTGCCCAAAATTTCTTTTCCAACCCACTCTCACTAAGCATACTTCTAACCTTGTTCATGATGGTCCGATTAAGCCTCTCAGCAATCCCATTTTGTTGGGGTGTATAAGTACACGTCCTGTGTCGAACTATTCCTTCTCTCTTACAGAACTCATCAAACTTGTGATTGCAGTATTCTAACCCATTATCCGTCCTTAGTCGTTTTACCTTCCTTTCACTCTGCACCTTAACCATCTTCTTCCATTCGACAAACTTGTTGAACGCTTCATCTTTAGTCCTAAGGAAATAAATCCAAACCTTTCTCGACCAATCATCAGTGAAGCTTATAAAGTATTGGCTTCTGCCCAAACTAAAAGGCACACTCGGTGATCCCCAAAGATCTGAGTGAACATAGTCCAACTTTTCCTTGGTAACATGTTGTGCAGCGCCGAAACTTAACTTGTGTGTCTTCCCTACAACACAATCCTCACAGAACTTTATTTCTGACATCTTGTCGCTTTCGAAACAGCCTTTCTTTGCCAAAACCTCCAAAGCTTGTTGACCAATATGCCCCATCCTACTGTGCCACAGCTGTGTATGATCCGGACCACCTGACATCACCATCAACGCTTCTGACAGTCTTGCACGTCCTTGAAGAATGTAAAGAGACGATCTTCTGTTCTCTCTCATAAATATTGTTGAACCTTTCACCACCTGTAAAACTCCATTTCCTCCTACAAATTCACATCCCTTAGCATCTAAACTGCCCATGGATATAAGATTCCTGGTAATATCTGGCATATACCTGACCTCTCTCAACACAAACCCTGAACTGTCTGCATTATCAAACCTAACACTACCAATACCTTTTACTTCTGCGTAGGAATTGTTCGCCATCCTCACTCTACCAGAGCTCATCTCTCAAAACTCTGTCAAATAATCTCTCCTTGAAGTCATATGGAACGAGCACCCTGTATCCATTATCCACTCATCCTGGTCTGACTTATCCTCACCAACGTTAACTTCTGATGCCACCAATCCTAGCGGTTCTTGATCATCAGCTTTGAACAAAGCTGTCTCTCCCTTCTCGCTTGATTGAAACTGATTCTTGTTCCTCTCAAGCCACTTATAACATTGCCTTTTAAAGTGCCATTCCTTCCCACAGATCCAGCAGATCTTCTTTCCTTCTCTGGATTCGAACCTCAAACCACCACTATTACCTTGACTTTTCGAGCCTCTTGTGAACGTCTTTCCTCGTACATACAAGCCTTCACCAGCTTGTCCAGACAAACTTGATTCATCTCGCAGCTCCAACTCCTTTGACTTAGCAGCACTGATAACATCTTCCATCTTTATCCCATCACGCCCATACTTCAGCGTCTCCTTCAACATATCATACTTCTCTGGTAGCGAACTCAAAATCAAGATCGCTTGAACCTCATCCGGAACCTGAATCTGACAATTATTCAGATCCGATATCATCTTCAAGAATTCATCTATATTCTCAACCAAAGACTTCGAATCCTGCATCCGGTAGTTGTAAACCTTGAGTTGAAGATAAACGCGATTTGGTAAAGTCTTTACCAGATACAATCACTCAAGCATAGACCATGCTTCCGCTGCAGTTGAACACTTGTCAATCTTTCTTAACACCTTATCTCCCACATTCAGAAAGATAATATCCATCGCCTTCTCACTGCGACTAACTCTCTCCTTTTCATCCTCGATCCGCTTCTTCTTTACCGCTGGATCCGTTTCATCTTCCTTAAGCTGTGGAGCTACTTCTTCTTGCTTCGTCAAAACGTCCTTCAAACCTAGAATCCTAAGATGCGCAAACATTCGCGTCTTCCACAAAGAGAAATCAACAGATCCATCGAACACAGAGATCTTGGGCTTTGTATTCGTCATGCTTCAATCAGATCTCGAACGAATCCTCCAAGCGCCAAGCTCTGATACCAATTGTTGTTTCGTTAACCTCAAGAATCTTAGATCTACGAAGATTATTCTCTCTCGCTCTCGATCTCTCGTTTGTAAATGTTCAAACAAGAAGCGTAAACGACACAGAGAGTTTTACGAGTTCAGATCCTAAGATAGGATCCTACGTCTCGCCGGAGTAAGCTCCGGAATCCACTAGAACAAATGCTCAAACTCGAGCTTTCTCTCTCTACAACCGTATCTTCTTCTCTCACGATTTCTCTCTCAAGAATCTAACAACCTTTTCTAATGAGGAAGATGAATGATATAAGAAGAAGATAAAATCAAGAAAAAAGAGACGATTGACTTCTGTTAGTCGCAAACGGTCTTAATCAGCCCAGGTGTCACAATCTGAACCGTTTATCCACCAAGCTGAAGGCCTTCCATACTTATTAGAGTTTTCGGCATACTTAGTATAAACGTCATAATACCACAGAATTAATAATCATTGGTTTGATTATGTTTTTCTTCGGTATTACCTTTTCTTCATGGACACAGTGTTAGCAGCATGGTGTAGGCTAAAATATCCGCACATAGCACTCGGGGTATTAGCATCTTCAGCTCCTCTTCTCTACTTTGAAGATACTCGTCCTAAATTTGGTTATTATTATATTATTACCAAAGTTTTCAAGGTAATAACAATTATTCAATTATTAAACCTTAATTATCAGTATGTTGGAGTTGCTTTTGTTTTATCACAATAAATCAATATCATTTTTTTTTGTTAGTCACAATTATTATGTTTCTAGTCTTTACTATTTTTAATTGCATCATTCTCTTTATGTTCCTATTGTGCCGTATATGGGCCATAGTTTACGTATTCTGTTCTTACTTGTTCGACAAGTCTTGTATAGAGTTTCATAGCTATTATGTTTTGTATATAAATAACACATGTATCGCCGTTGATCAATACAACACAAAATATTCTCTTCATTATCTTTGTTCTACATGGTATCAGAGCACAAAATCCTGAAACCTATTTTATAGATCAGTCGATCTTGTTTTCTTGTTCTAGATCGGTTGATCTTTGTTCTCTTGTTCTTGTTTTGTTTCACAACTCTTGACGAGTTTCTTCTTGATTCGTTTGAATCAGTGTTTCTCTGTTTGTCTGTTTCTCTGTTTCTTGTCATTGAGTGCTATGTCTACGGAAGGCACACAATCATCCACCACATCCGGTGTTCTTGCCATCGGTTCGTCTGGTGCTGATAACACGGTGATGACGGCGTATACTACTTCTTCTACCGACAATCCAGGGGCGATGATCACTGCAGTTACCTTGACCGGAGATAACTATAATGAGTGGGCTGCTGAGATGATCAATTCTCTTCGGGCAAAGAAGAAGATGGGTTTTATTGATGGTACTTTGCAGAGACCAGCGGTTGGTAGCTCTAAGTTGGAGTCATGGACTTCGGTTAATTCCATGGTCATTGGGTGGCTGCGGACGTCGATTGCACCGCGTGTACGCTCAACTGTTTTGTTTCTTACTAATGCATATGAGCTTTGGGAAAACTTGAGGAAAAGGTTCTCCATCGGGAACAAGGTTCATGTGAATCACCTTCGTTCTCAAATTGCCTTGTGTCGGCAAGATGGTCAGTCCGTGATTGATTATTACGGGAAAATTGCTGGTTTATGGGATGAATTATACACATACAAACCACTTCCTGCGTGTTCTTGTGGTGGTTGCACATGTGGAGTTTATCAAACTGTTGCAAAGGAGCGTGAAGAAGAAAAAAGTGAATCAGTTTGTTATGGGTCTTGATGAATCCAGATTTGCGAACGTGATCACATCTATTGATGATGCCGATCCTTCTCCCGATTTGGAGCAGGCTTACTCACGCGTGATACGTGAGGAACAACGGCTCTCCTCAGCTAAGACACGGGAGCATTCACATGATGCTGTTGGTTTTGTAACTTGACGAGATTCAACCAATGTTTGGTGATCAAGGTGGGGAACACTCTGTTCCGTTTGGTGGTGATAGGAATAGAGACCGTAGTTTGTTGTGTTCAAATAATGGCCGGTCTGGTCATGAGAAGGCGTTTTGTTGGCAATTAATTGGCTATCCTTAATGGTTCACGGAACGTACTGGTCGTCCGACTGGGGGTGGTGGTTCCGTTGGTAGGGGTCGTGGTTCAAGTGGAGGACGAGGTGCTGGAAGAGATTGCGGACATGTCACTGCTGCTCACACTACGGTACTTAATGTCACGGCCTTCTCTGATTTTTCTCCTGAGCAGTGGAAGGCTATCTCTTTGCTAGCCACAGAGAAGATGAACACCAACCTTGACAAGCTATCTGGTAAGATTCCTGGAGATGTGATTATTGACACCGGAGCTTCCCATCACATGACTGGGAATCTCTCACTTCTCTCTGATTTGGTTGATATACCTTCTTGTTCCGTTGGATTTGCGGATGGTGGTATTATGTTTTCAACACGCAAAGGCACCTTACATATCACAGATTGTGTATCCTTGTTGGATGTGCTTTATGTGCCTAATTTAAATTGTTCTTTAATCTCAGTTTCTCAGATTCTCAAGCAGATGAAGAATTTTTTTGCGTTATTTACCGATACTCTTTGTGTTTTACATGACCGTTTCACGAGGACTCTGATTGGAGCCGGTAAAGAGCGTGATGGGCTTTACTACTTAACAGATGTGGCAACAGCAAATGTGACTAAAGTGGCATCTTCTGTGGATTAAAGTTTGTGGCATCAGCGGTTGGGACATCCTGCGTTTTCAGTTCTTTCTTCGTTGCCTGTTTTTTCTGGTGTTTCATTTTCTGCAAGTTCTCATTCTTGTGACATTTGTTATCGGGCTAAGCAAACCCGTGAGGTTTTTTATGATAGTATTAATAAAACAAAGGAGTGTTTTGAGTTAATTCATGTGGATGTTTGGGGACCATATCGTGTTGCATTTTCTTGCGGAGCTGTTTATTTTCTCACTATTGTTGATGATTTTTCCCGTTCTGTTTGGACGCATCTTCTTCTTGAGAAGTCTGAAGTTCGACGGGTGTTAGAAAATTTTTGTGCCTACTCGGAACGCCAATATGATAAGAAAGTAAAGACGGTGCGTAGTGATAACAGTACAGAGTTTATGTGTTTGACAAAGTTTTTTGCAAGTAAAGGAATCCTCCATCAAACTTCTTGTGTTGGCACGCCTCAACAGAACGGTAGGGTGGAACGTAAACATCGACACATTCTTAATGTTGCTTGGTCCTTGTTATTTCAAGCAGGTCTTCCGGTTTCATTTTGGGGAGAAGCAGTTTTTACCTCTGCTTATGTGATTAAACGCACTCCTTCGAAGATTCATAAGGGTCAGTCTCCTTATGAAGTCTTGACTGGTGTCTCGCCAGATTATGGACAGATGAGGGTTTTTGGTTTGTCCTGTTATGCACATTTGAGAGCTCGAGACAAAGATAAGTTTGGACCCCGTAGTTGACATTGTATATTTGTTGGTTACCCCTTCGGCAAGAAAGGCTTGCGGGTATACGATTTGGAAACGAATGAGTTTTCTGTTTCTCATGATGTGGTGTTTCACGAAAATAGTTTCCCTTTTCTCGACAAGTCTTCCTCCCCGACAGAAAATTCTACTCCTCTTGACGCGGATTGGGTCTTCCAAGCCGGTTCTATTGACAGGGGGAGTGGTCCAACGGTCCTTGATCCTCTGCCTCTGGTGGCACAAGATCCGTCTGTGGTACAAGATCCGCCTATGGCTGCTCCCGCGCATCCTACTCCTGTTTTGCTTCCCGCCATTACGCTTCCGCCAAGTGATGATTCAACTATCTTAAGTTCACCATCCGATGATAAAATAGTTACTTGTACCGACGATGTTGACGTTGTTCTTCACACTACACCATATCCTGTTGTCATTGTTGATACGTCTCTTGATGAGACTGAAGCTCTAGGGAGGGGTAATAGAGAAAAGTTCCCTTCCAGAAGACTCACTGGTTATGTCACATACTCTGAGTGTGTTGCTGAGAATACCCATCACGCTCACCCAGCTCCGATTGCCTTCGAGTCCTCGTCTACGGGTCCACGTACTACCAAGTATCCTCTCACTCATTATATTGCTGATGAATTATTCTCTCCTCCGCATCGTGTTTTTCTCGCAGCTGTGACAACGGGTGTCGAACCCACTTCTTTTCACGATGCTGTCAAAGATGAAAAATGGAACAACGCTATGTCTAGTGAGGTTGATGCACTCGAAGTAAATAAGACAATGAGCATAGTTGATTTACCCCCAGGAAAGACAGCTCTTGGTAATAAATGGGTGTATAAGATCAAGTTTAATGCGGATGGTTCTATTGAGCGGTATAAAGCCCGGCTGGTTGTTCTTGGCAATCGACAAGTTGAGGGTCGAGAATTTGAGGAGACTTTTTCTCCTGTTGCTAAAATGTCCACAGTTCGTGGTTTACCAATAATCATTTCATCTAAAGGCTGGGAAGTTTATCAAATGGATGTTCACAATGCGTTTCTTCATGGTGATCTAGAGGAAGAAGTTTATATGCAGTTACCTATGGGATTTTGTCACAAATATCCAAATAAAGTGTGTAAGTTACATAAGTCCCTGTATGGGCTTAAGCAAGCACCACAATGTTGGTTTGCAAAGTTAGCAAACGCCTTGCTGGAGTTTGGTTTTGAAGAATCTTATTCAGATTATTCTCTCTTTACATTAACAAGAGGTGCCGTTGAGTTATGTTAGTGTAAGCTTGAAATAGCTTGAGGTTCAAGCTTAGTATATTTAGGAGATATCTAAATATACATATCTAAAGATTTAGGAGGTATCTAAATTATGTAATGTTTCCTAAAAGTTGTTAGGATGAATATTTTCTCTTCCTCTATATAAGAAGATGCAGGGTGTTGCATAGCTTATAAGAGAGGTTAGAGAGCTTGAGATTGCTTTAGTTTTAAGAAGTTTCTAAAGTAATAAACGAGAGTTATTCGTTATTCTTGTGTTTGATTCAATATTTGGTATCAGAGCATATATTGAATCTCTAAACACAACTTCTCTTTCTTGTTCGTGACTAAGCAAAAATCGGTTTGAGAGATATGGGTGAAATTGTTGCTATGACGTCCGTACCTAAGGAGACTGGTACTTCATCTCTTCAATGTCCAATGCTTACCACAACCAACTATACGGTGTGGGCCATGAAGATGACGGTAGTGCTACGGGTGAACAAAGTCTGGGAAACGATCGAAACAGGGGAAGCAGAGGCCGATAAGATTGACCTAGCCAAATCTCTCTTGTTCCAATCTATTCTGGAGAATCTGATTTTAGAAGTTGGAAATCTTGCTACTCCTAAGGAGGTTTGGGATGCGATCAAGTCACGATACGTTGGAGCTGAGAGAGTAAAAGAGGCGAGGCTGCAAACACTAAGGTCAGATTTTGAGAGGATGAAGATGAAGACTACAGACACGATCGATGATTTTGTCGGAAGGTTGTCGGAGCTTGCATCAAAAGCGGGTGCGTTGGGCGTATCCATTGAAGAGTCTAAGCTTGTCAAAAAATTCCTCAATAGCTTGCCAAGGAAGAAGTACATTCATATTATAGCAGCCTTGGAACAAGTTCTTGATCTTAACAAGACAAGTTTTGTGGACATAGTTGGTCGACTAAAGACATACGAGGAGAGGATTCGTGATGAGGAAGATCAAGAAGATGATCACACGAAACTTATGTATGCCAACAACTATCAAGAGGGTTATGAACAAGGACGTGGAAGGGGTGCTAGAGGTGGTCGGTTCTCGGGTCGAGGAAGAGGACGAGGTCGCAACAACTACCAAAACAGAGACAAGTCGCAGATTGTTTGTTACCGATTTGACAAGAATGGTCACTATGCCTCAAATTGTCCAGACCGGTTACTTAAACTTCAAGAAATCCAAGATGAAGCATAATCTGGTACTCAAGGCGCAGAGGAGCTACTAATGCATGAGGTTGTGCTTCTAAATGAGAAGAAAATCAAGCCACGAGATTACGAAGCTAAAACAGAGGGAGATAACGTGTGGTATCTTGATAACAGAGCTTCTAATCACATGACTGGAAACCAGAACTACTTTACCAAACTTGATGAAACAGTCACGGGGAAGGTGAGGTTTGGTGATGACTCAAGAGTCGACATAAAAGGGAGAGGTTCTGTTCTTTTTATCACCAAGTCTGGTGATCGGAAAATTCTGGCTCAAGTCTACTGGATACCTGATCTCAAGAGCAATATACTCAGTCTTGGACAAGCTACGGAGATAGGGTGTGAAGTTAGGATGAAGGAGAACTACCTAACACTGCATGATCGTGATGGGAAGCTCCTAGTAAAGGAAAATAGATCACAGAATAGACTCTATAAGGTTCGTATGGAAGCTGAAAGTCACTGCCTGCAAATTAAGGTAGCTGACATCTTTACACGTTGGCACGAGAGACTGAGTCATGTAAATCTAAGGACCTTAGAATCGATGGTGAAGAAAGAGCTAGTCTTTGGAATGCCTAACATGAGCTTCGTTAAGGAGACGTGTGCATCTTGTTTGCTTGGGAAGCAAACGAGAAAGACGTTTCCCAAGGCAACCAGTTTAAGAGCTGAAAAACCTCTTGACTTAATCCATGGAGATCTCTGCGGTCCGATTACACCTGCCACTGCTGCACAAAATAAGTATATATTTGTTCTCATTGATGATCACTCTCGGTACATGTGGTCACTGCTGTTGAAAGATAAGAGTGATGCATTTGATGCTTTCAAACGTTTTAAAGCCCGAGCTGAGCAGGAAATTGGAACAACAGTCAAGGTGCTTCGAACAGACAGGGGAGGTGAGTTTGTATCGTCTGAGTTCATACGGTTTTGTGAAGAATCTGGGATCCAAAGACACTTGACGGCTCCATACTCACCACAACAGAACGGTGTGGTAGAGCGAAGAAACAGAACCTTGCTTGAAATGACGAGAAGCATTTTAAAACACATGGATGTTCCGAATTACCTATGGGGAGAGGCTGTGAGACGTTCAACTTATTTGATCAACAGAGTAGCTACAAGAACATTGAGTGACAAGACACCGTACGAGATGTTCAAAGGCAAGAAACCAAACTTGGAGCATTTGCGAGTCTTTGGCTGTATCGGCTATGCTAGAGTAGAAGCACAACATCTGAAGAAATTGGATGATAGATCTCGTGCTTTGGTGCATCTTGGAACAGAACCTGGTAGTAAAGCTTATCGGTTGTTGAATCCTTCAACACGGAGAATAACAGTAAGCAGAGATGTCATCTTCGATGAAGCTAAAAACTGGAATTGGAATGCTACAAGCGAAGAAACAGAGGCTCCAGGATCATTTATCGTGAGATTTGGAGATTTTGGGAATAATGGTCTACAAGAAGAGGTAGCAGACTGCAAAAATAATGATTCTGAGGTTGGAATCGAGGTGATAGCAGAAACTTTGTAGGAGCAAGAGACAGAAGAAGTTCAGCCTGTGCTTCGACGCTCAACACGACCAAGTGTGAGACCAAGTTATCTCAGTGACTACGTGTTATTAGCAGAGGAAGAAGTAGAACGCCTTCTGTTAAGCTTGGATGATGAACCAAGATTCTATGAAGAAGCAAAGGAACTACAAGTGTGGAGAGAAGCTTGTATGGAGGAACTAAGATCCATCGAAAGAAACAAAACGTGGGATTTGGTGGAATTACCGAGTGGTGTCAAGCCAATTGGCTTAAAATGGGTATTTAAGATCAAACACAATGCAGATGGGAGCATCAATAAGTATAAAGCAAGACTCGTTGCGAAAGGGTATGTGCAGAGACACGGGATTGACTTCGACGAGGTGTTTGCTCCAGTGGCACGTATTGAAACAATACGGTTCATCATTGCTTTAGCTGCTTCTAAAGGATGTGAAGTACACCATCTAGACGTAAAAACTGCCTTCTTACACGGAGAACTTCGAGAGGAGGTCTTTGTTTCTCAGCCGGAAGGTTTTATGAAAGAAGGAAGTGAAGGAATGGTGTACAAGCTGAACAAAGCACTTTATGGACTACGTCAAGCTCCACGGGCCTGGAATCACAAGCTCAATCAGATACTAAAGGAGTTAGATTTTGTGAGATGTGCTAAGGAACCTGCCTTGTACCGAAGACAGGAAAAGGAACAGCTGTTGATTGTAGCCGTTTATGTGGACGATCTTCTTGTCACTGGTAGTAGCCTGAGTCTAGTTCAAGAGTTCAAGCAGAGGATGTCAGCCAAGTTTGAGATGAGTGATCTTGGGAGATTGACATACTATCTTGGCATTGAAGTCTTACAAGAAGATAGTGGAATCACCTTGAAACAGAGCAGGTATGCAGAAAAAATTCTCGAGGAGAATGGTATGAGTGATTGCAATGCTATTCAGGTTCCGATGGACTCAGGCTCGAAGCTTTCCAAGGCACTAGATGACCAGTCTATTGATGAAAGTGAGTATAGAAGGAATATTGGTTGTCTTAGAGACTTGATTCAAACCCGACCTTATCTTTCCTTCCCTGTTGGAATTTTGAGTCGCTATATGCATAACCCGAAGAGAAGTCATGGTGTGGCTTTGAAGCATGTTTTGAGGTACTTACAAGGAACTTCAGGTTATGGTCTCACATTCAAGAAAGGAAGCAGCTCCGGGTTAGTAGGCTATTGTGACAGTAGTCTTAATATAGATGAAGATGATGATAAAAGCACAAGTGGTCACATTTTTTATCTCAATGACTGTCCTATAACATGGTGCTCACAAAAGCAGGAGACGGTAGCTTTGTCTTCTTGTGAGGCAGAGTTTATGGCGGCTACAGAAGCAGCTAAGTAGGCTATTTGGTTGCAAGATTTGCTCTCTGAAGTTACAGGTGAAGAACTTAAGAGAGTAAAGGTACGTATAGACAACAAATCTGCTATAGCACTTACCAGAAATCCTGTATTCCACGGCTGCAGCAAACACATTCGTAGGAAGTATCACTTTGTTCGTGAATGCGTAGAAAATGAGCTGGTGGAGGTCGAGTAAGTTCCTGCCATTGAACAGAAAGCTGATATCTTGACTAAGGCACTTGGGAGGATCAAGTTCAAAGAAATGAGAAGCTTCATTGGAGTTCAAGATTTGAGTGAGCAAGATGATTTCAAGCTTAAGGGGGACAATGTTAGTGTAAGCTTGAAATAGCTTGAGGTTCAAGCTTAGTATATTTAGGAGATATCTAAATATACATATCTAAAGATTTAGGAGGTATCTAAATTATGTAATGTTTCCTAAAAGTTGTTAGGATGAATATTTTCTCTTCCTCTATATAAGAAGATGCAGGGTGTTGCATAGCTTATAAGAGAGGTTAGAGAGCTTGAGATTGCTTTAGTTTTAAGAAGTTTCTAAAGTAATAAACGAGAGTTATTCGTTATTCTTGTGTTTGATTCAATAAGTTACGTGTTTTGGTTTATGTCGATGACCTGGTTATATGCAGCAATCATCTTCCATCTCTGAGCGAGTTCAAAGCATATTTATGTCGATGTTTCCACATGAAGGATCTTGGGAAGCTCAAGTATTTTCTTGGCATTGAGGTTGCTCGAAGTACGGAGGGCATTTTCTTATCTCAACGGAAGTATTTGCTTGATATTTTTTCTGAATGCGGGCTCCAAGGTTCCTTGCCGTCGAAGATTCCTATGGTTCAGAATCATCAACTTGCCATCGACACTAGTCCTGTTCACACCGGAAAGCTATGTGACATTTCAACAACGATACGCCATCGATTCCAAGCACTAGGCTGTTGCTAAAGCGAACGCACCAATCTTAGCATTTCTTGGACTAGAATCATCGTTAGAGAGTGATATGTCTGCCTTCGGTTTTCTTAAAGACAATGCTCCTCACTTTAAAGCGCTCTGCGTCTTCATAGAGGTGTGTGTATCAGTGTACGTATGTGTGTTTATATAGATTTGTATTTGTTGTAGCCGTGTTTTCATGTAAGTACATACAATATATAATGCAGCATAGGTATTATGGGAAGACGATTCCATTTGGAACAGTAAAAGAAGCAATGAAGAATGCGAGTACGTTGGGGTATTTGACTACAGCTCAAGCTCTAGCAGACTACGCTACAATTCTCTTGCATGTTAAGGAGAAGTACTCCACTAAACACAGCCCTATCATTGTCGTAGGAGGATCCTATGGTGGAAGTAAGTCTATGTACACTAGTATATATATATCATCAGTCCAGTAGTGCATAACTTATGTGGTTTATGTAATATAATTACTCTTTAACACATAGCCGGTTCTCAATATTTAAAGGCCATAAGGGGAAAAACTAAATCGCTTTGCACATTTTGATAATGATTATTTTTTGAGCTTAATAGATAAAATTTAAAGTGTGTGATATAAAGGCTGTCCACCTGACGAAAACGATAGTACTGAAAATAAAAAAAGTTTTCTCTCTCTAGGCGATTTCTTGTTCCTTCGAGAATCTTCTTCACCGCTTCACACAGATCAGTGATTCAGCTTTCTGTCATCGACGGATCTACTTTCAGATATCTAGATCTAATCTTCTCCTATCATGGCAGACCAAGATATATGGCTCAGTCTTCAAAATCTTAATTTGGGCTCTGATCGATCTCCGCTTCAACTCTCAAGTGAAGCTAGAAGAAAATGAGATGAGGAGCACACACTTAGTCTCGTAGTTAAAGGCATCCACCCCTCGCAGAATCCAGCTGGAATTAAGTATATAATGGCGAAAATCTGGAAGCTTGTAGGAAGAATCAACAGTCGAATCAACAAAGACGGAACAGTTCAATTCTTCTTCAGGTAAGCTCATCATCTTAATACTGTTTATGAAGGAGGACCTTGGACTTATAAAGACTGGCTGGTTATAGTTGATAAATGGACGAGAAGACCCTTCCCAGATTATCTTCAGGTTGTTAAGTTCTTGGTCAAAATTCACAACATACCGGATGATTCTCGAAGCAATCAAGCCGTTACTGAAATTGGGCAGGTCTTAGGACCAGTAGAAGAGGTTGTCATCCAAGAACCAAATGTTAATCAAGCTGGAGAAGTCATGTTGCGTATCAAGATAGATGTAAACAGCAGAATAATTTTCACCCGCTTCTTTCGTTTTGAAGACCAGAGAGAGCCCATTCTCATACGCTTTACTTTCGATAAGCTTAGAAAATTCTGCTCTACATGTGGCAGCCTCTCCCATCAAGCTACTACCTGCTCAGCTCAGACTCAGGAAATGGAGTATAACCTCCTTCTAGACACTGCAGAAGACGGTACTGGTGATGCAGCTACTACAAAAACCAACAATGACAGCATTGAGAAGTCCCAACACTTAGAGCATCAAGGAGAGCTTATGGATATAATAACGCAAGAAGCCCCACAGTTGACTCAGAACCAGCCATTAGTAATTTGGGATGTGATATCAACTCCTTTTGAAACAAGTGAGAGAGGAACTAAGCGTAAGTCTGCTCCAGAAACAAAAGACGATGGAGCATCCTCTTCTAAAAGAAAACTCGTTGATCAGTTTATAGGAAAAGCTTCATGGGAGGTGATAACCCCGAAGCCACCATCTCCACCATGAGGATTCTACACTGGAATTGTCAGGGTTTGAGGAACCCCCTGACAATTCCATACCTTAAGGATATCAACAAAAAGTATAGAGTTGATACCTGTTCCTCGTGGAAACTAAGAACCAAGACGCATATGTACAACAGCTAGGTAAAGATCTCCAGTTTCCTCACCAATTTTTGATATCTCCTAATGGTCTTAGTGGAGGATTAGCTATATTTTGGCAGAATACAGTAAAGTGTGAATTTTTCTCATCGCCAACACTTTACTATATGGATATGTATATTACATATGGGCCAACTTCCTTTTGTTTGACGTATGTTTATGGAAACCCTGAGAGAAAACCAAGACAACTACTATAGAATACTATAAAGACTATGGTCACGAATGGTATCTATCAAAATAAACCGCGGGTGGTATTAGGGGATTTCAATGAGATTAAGAACAATTCAGAAAAACTTGGAGGGCCTGCAAAGCCAGAATGGCAATTTGTTAATTTCAGGAGAATGTTGAGCGCTTCTGGTCTTCACGAAATCAAAACCTATGGAGGTCCATACACCTGGATAGGAAACAGAAGCACAGGCATTGTAAAGTGTAAGCTGGATAGAGTGGTGGCTACAGCAGATTGGAAAGAAAAATTCCCGAAAGCCATAGTAAAACTGTTTGAGTGGGTGGGATCAGATCACAAACCAATGATGCTTCAAACAGAAGATAACAAATGGAAGAGGATCAAACTATTTAGATATGACAACAAATGGAGGAATAATCAAGAAGTACACAAGATTATTCAGAGCACATGGACTCGGTAATGTCAACAACTACCACCACATCAATTCAATGAGGCGATATTAAGATGTCGCAATAACCTCTCTCGATGGAAGTCAGAACAGAACCTCAATTCACATAAGAAAATCTAGCAACTTTGATATGCCCTTCAAAAAGCGTATGATTCTTATCCCCTTGACTTTAATTATATTACTGAGCTTAAGTTGAAGCTTCAACATGAATATAGGATGGAGGAGGAATATTGGTGCACAAAAAGTCGAGTACAATGGATGCAGGCAGGTGATAAGAACACCAGATTCTTTCATGAGAAAACAAAGCAAAGAAGAAGCCATAATCGTGTCACCACCATTCAAGATGCAGATGGTAATATCCGCCAAACGGATGAGGAGGTCCAAGAGGTTATTAACTCATACTTCACTGATATATACTCCTCTTCTGGAAGTGAGCACATTGAAACTATTCTCCAATATCTTCAACCAAAGATATCTAACGAGATGAATCAGCAGCTTACTGCATCGGTCACAGAGAAAGAAATTTATAAGGCCTTATCCAGCATGAATGTAGATAAAGCGCCAGGACCTGACGGATTGAATGCCGGATTCTACAAATATCATTGGAATGATATAAAACCAGGTGTGATTAAATTTATTACTCATTTCTTTGACACTGGTTATCTAGACCCACATATAAATCACACTCATATCTGCCTCATTTCCAAAGTTGAATCACCTACGCAAGTTAAGGATTTTAAACCGATTAGCTTATGCAATATAGCATACAAGCTAATCTCTAAAATCTTGGCAGATAGACTTAAACCCTGGCTGCATGCTTTGATATCTGAATTCCAATCTGCTTTCATACCTGGCAGACTAATTACATATAACATCATTGTTGCTCATGAAATACTGCAGTCATTGCGTACCAAAAAAATCAAAACTCTTTTCATGGCATTGAAGCTTGATATAGCCAAGGCTTTTGATAAAGTTGAATGGAATTACATTGAAGCTATCCTGAAAAGATTAGGTTTTGCAGATAAATGGTGTCATTGGGTAATGAAGTGTATCACAACAGTATCCTACTCAGTGCTCATCAGTGGCTCCCCTTCCAAGAAGATAATACCACAAAGAGGATTGAGACAAGGTGACCCTCTTTCTCCTTACCTTTATTTATTGTGTACAGAAGGGCTATCATCTCTTATCATTGAGTCTGTTAAAGCAAAACATATACAAGGCTTCAAGGCAAGCAGAAATGGTCCCGCCATATCTCATATGCTTTTTCCTGATGATTCTCTTCTTTTGTGTAAAGCTAACGAGGACGAATGCCAGAAAGTTTTGGATCTCTTAAGAATTTATGCATCAGCATCAGGCCAATATGTCAATTTCCAGAAATCGGCTATCCTCTTTGGTAAGAATGTCCATCCAAATACTCAACAAAATATTATGAACAATACTGGAATTACTAAAATTGGAGGCGTTGGGAAATATTTGGGGCTACCAAAGGCAATCAGAAGAGATAAAAGTAATGTATTTGCCTATATATCTTAGAGATTGCAGAATAAACTAAATAGTTGGTACTCTAAGCTACTGTCACCAGGAGGGAAAGAAGTGTTAATCAAAGCCGTTGCTATTGCCCTACCTATGTACACAATGTCTTGTTTTTTGCTACCTTAAAAAATTACTGCTCATCTTACAGGACAAATACGGAAGTTTTGGTGGTCTGGAGCAAAAGATAAACATAAAATACTTGGGTCTCATGGAGAAAGATGACTAGGTTAAAGCAATATGGAGGTCTAGGTTTTAAAGACCTTTATAAGTTCAATATTGCTCTGTTGGCGAAACAGGTTTGGAGAATGCTCAAAGAACCGCAGTCTCTTCTTGCACGAGTTCTCCGAGCAAAGTACTTCTCTAAATCCCTTCTGATGGAAGCAAGCTTAGGACATCGCCCTAGTCACGCCTCGAGAAGCATTTACCAAGGTATACAACTTGTTAAGCAAGGATTAAGGTGGAGAATAGGGGATGGTAATATTGCTAGGATATGGAGTGATAATTGGATTGACAATCCCCCACGTCCAGCAAGAATGGCACACCAACACCAACAAGACATCAATCCTCCAAAAGTGGCAGACCTAATGGAACCCAATACATCGCAATGGAGTTCAGAGTGACTTCAGGAATTAATACATCCAGAAGACATCAGCCACATACGAAGGATCAGACCACGCATCTCTAAGGTACCTGATACTCCAACTTGGATCTTTACAAAGAATGGTCACTACAGTGTAAAGTCAGGTTACCACCAACTCACAAAAATAAGTTTAGCACCTGATCCAATGGCTAAAAAAATCTGGAACTCTCTATGGTCTTTACAAATTCCGCCGAAGATAAAACATTTTTGGTGGAGAGCTCTCCACAATGCTCTCCCAGTTGCTGATTCACTAGCAACAAGACGCATTAAGGTTCCAAGTGATTGCAACCTTTGTGGTGAAGCACAAGAAACTATTAACCATCTTCTTTTCCAGTGCAGAATAGCAAGAGAAATATGAGAGTTATCACCAATTCAGATTAATCCAGGTCAGTTTGATCCTAACTGTTCTCTGGTTGATTTCATTCAAAGGTTGCTTTCTTCAAAAAATGAGGGATCTCCGAAAGATTATATTTTCCCACTCATTGGCTGGAGAATATGGAAAGCTCGCAATGATCTTATTTATAACAATAAAAGGTGGGCAATTCCAGATATTATAAATAAAGCCCTCATGGATCATAGGTTATGGAGAGAGGCTAACAGTGATTCAAGGTTCCACATAGCAGCAAGCAAGGAGAAAGAAAAGAATCATGATCCCACTAAAGGTGTGGACTTAAATCAAACCACTTCATTTTACTGTTATACAGATGGATCATGGCTCAACAGTCAAAGTAATGCTGAAATAGGATGGACACTGCACAATGAGCAAGGCAAATGTATCTTGAAGGGACCTTCATCAATCGAACCCACCAGCTTAGCTCTTGAAGCAGAAGCCATTGCACTTAGGGAAGCTCTCTTCCAGATCAAGCGTCTTGACTATCATCCAGTTACCTTCTGTGGAGACTCAAGGATTATATATACCTACTTGGAAAAGACTCATAAACGAGAATGTCCACTGGAACATATTGCAGAAGTTCAAGGATACTTGGAAGACATACTTTGCTTTAAGTAATAGTCTCCATAAGTTTAAATTTGTTGGTAGAAATAACAATGTATTGGCTGATACACTAGCAAAGGAAGCTAGAGTTAAGAATTCTCTGTTTGTCATCTCTTGGGGGTGTATCAAAGGAAGCTAGAGTTAAGAATTCTCCGTTTGTCATCTCTTGGGTTTGTAATGTATGATCAATCGTTGTACTCATTTCTATAATAGAAATGTTGCTCGACAAAAAAAATAATAAAAAAAAGTAAGTAAAGGCTGTCCACCTCAAAACTTATATATAAGAGGCCACTTTAGCTTTTATGGTTTTACACAAAGAAACTAAAGAAATTTTTATAAAATGGATGCCGAATATGTTGTATAAAGATAAAGGCCGAATTAAAACATATGAGCTTTTTAAGCTTGGCTCAAGGGTTGACCCTGCTTACTGCTTACATATAACTCTCAGTAATAATATCAAATAGCATTATATGATACAAAGGTATACGAAATTAATAATCATTCGGTTGATTATGTTTTTATTCGGTATTACCTTTTTTTCATGGACACACAGTGTTAGCAGCATGATTTAGGCTAAAATATCCGCACATAGCACTCGGGGCATTAGCATCTTCAGCTCCTCTTCTCTACTTTGAAGATACTCATCCTAAATTTGGTTATTATTATATTATTACCAAAGTTTTCAAGGTAATAACAATTATTCAATTATTAAACCTTAATTATCAGTATGTTGGAGTTGCTTTTGTTTTATCACAATAAATCAATATCATTTTTTTTGTTAGTCACAATCATTATGTTTCTAGTCTTTACTAATTTTAATTGCATCATTCTCTTTATGTTCCTAACATATATTCTATTAGGAAACGAACATGAGAAATCTTGGAAAGAAATCGATAAAGTTGCTGCCAAAGCCAACGGCTTATTGATCCTCGGCAAAAAGTTCAAAACTTGCGCGTATGAAGAAATATCTTTTAATTTTGTAATTTTTAATTAATTTATTTATGGTTAAAATGCTTAATTTTCTTCCTTGAAATAAATTGGCAGTCCATTAAATAGAAGCTTCGATCTCAAAGATTTTTTAGATACGATATACGCTGAAGCTGTTCAATACAACGAGGGTATCTTGGTGACCAACGTGTGCAATGCAATCAACGTCAACCCACCAAACCGTAAAATCGATATACTCGACCGGATTTTCGCAGGTGTCGTCGCTTTAACAGGCAACCAATCTTGCTATGATACTAATTATTCTGTGCTAGTCGCAAACGATGATATGGCATGGAGATGGCAAGTATGTAAATTACGCAGTAAAAAGCATATTAAAACCCAGTTTAACATATAGATATGAGATTTTTATAACCTTAATCAAATTAAATGATCTTTATATAGGGCTGCAGCGAGATAGTGATACCGGTGGGACATGACAAACAAGATACCATGTTCCCAAACATCCCCGTACGTTTAATATGACCAGTTTCATTGAGGGCTGTGAATCTAATTATGGTGTCTCTCCTAGGCCACATTGGATCACAACGTATGGCATTCAGGTATAGATAGATGAATAATTAACTTTTAATACTCATCCATAATCTTTTCTACAGTTTTGCTTCGTATTATTTTTATTTTTAGGTGTATCTATGGAATATAATCATATATATATATATATACAGGATATCAAATTAATCCTCCGAAGATTCGGGAGCAATATGATATTTTCTAATGGACTGTCAGATCCTTACAGCGTTGGCGGGTAAATAAGCATACTAGTTTTTATTCATAATTGTTTGGATAGGTTATCGGTGAATTACTATATACAATGTTTTACGAGATAATTTTATTCATACATTATAGAGTTTTGGAGGATCTTTATATGTAATACATTATAGAGTTTGGATAGTGTAGTTGCCATCACCACAAATAATGGTAATTTAAGAGATGTGTGTTAGATTTGATGAATTGGTTTGTAAGAGATGTGTGTTAGATTTGTTAGAATTGGGTTTTATTGGATTTGATGATTTGGTTTTGATTAATTGGGTTTGATGAATTTGTTTAGTTTTTTTAGGGATGGGTATAAGATTTTTATACATTTTATAATTTTTGATATATTTTGTTTGTTTTTTACAATGGTTTCTAGTATTGTTAGTATTTATTTTATACATTTTATTTATTTTCAGTTAAGTATATATTGTATATTATGAATTTTTAATATTGTTAAGTATATATTATTATTTTTTGGAACAATTTTTAGTGTTTTTTAACAATTTTTGTTTTGGGTTTTTAGAATATATTTTCTAAAAGTTTTAAACTTCTGAATTTAAATATTTAAGCATTTAGATAATAAATATTTTTAGTATGTAATTAAAATTGTATAATTATGCTAATTTTATTTTTCTAAAATTTTAATTTTTTTTAATATTATATATATAATCCGTCGGTAATTCCGTCAGTATAATGAGAAATTTACGAGTCGTTAGCCGTCAGAAATTCGTCAGTAAAACGACTGTCAGAAATCCATTGGTAGAATTTCTGTCAGAAATCTGTCGGTTAAACTTCTGTCGGAAATCCGTCAGTAATTTCTGATGGATTTCTGACAGAATAATTTTTCCGACAATCTAGATCCGACGGACGTTTCTATCGGTTTTTGGTCGGTAATGCGTGTTTCCGACAGCTATCTGACAGATATGCCTGTCAGATCTAAGCTGTTTTCTTGTAGTGTTTATCTAATATTCAGTCTTGTCCAAACCATTTTATCAACAAATCTTTTTTGAATATGATGAACTCTCCCGTAATATTAAATTTAAATGTAATACGTGAGCAGGTTCACATTGTCAAGATATCAATTTGAAGAGCAAAGGAGATCCGCAGTGGCTCGTGATGCAAAGAGATAAAGAAACTAAAATGATTGATTCTTGGCTTTCAACGTACGTACCAAAAAGATCTAAGAGAACCTTACATATCAATCTAAGTACTGAGATGCAATAATAATGACTTGTGTCATATAAAAGGCAGTACTTCTAGCTACTGCACTAGTTTATTGAGATTGGGCTAGATTTTGAAACTTTCGACTGTGGCCCTTACGAACCGAAATCCAAAACCAATACTAGTGTCACGTACGTATGACTTGTACGTCGAAATACCGAAACCAAGCAGAGAGGTTCGATGTCACGAACCAATATTTAATTAGAGTCCATATTGGATTACTCAATTGCAAACTGTCCCCACGCGAAAAAAAAGATTATGTTATTCAAAAAATCCCTCAAATACTAATAAAACATCAACAGTTTGGTAAATTTTAAAAATCTTTTATTGCAAGAGTAATTAGTAGAAAAGTTTTAATACTAAAAAACCAAAATTAAATATAGAGGAGATGATGATGTGTTCTTAATCCATGGAGGATAGAGAGGACTTTGTTTCTTTTTCCTTCCTTTACATATCTCGCTTTTAGAATGGTAAAGTCGATACCTTTTGAAACAACCCATCCCGTTTTTTTTTTTTTTTTTAAATACCTTAATTTACTAGTGGTCCCATACCCACTAACATCCTAACAACAATCAATAACCGCGGATAACAAAATAAAACAATTTTCCATTAAGAGAAAAGAATACCAACAACAATAATCCAATAACCAATAACGAAATAGCAAAGTTTCAACATCCTACAATGCTCTATCAACTCAATACTAGCAACCTAACAATAGCTAGACCACAATCAATCAAGCCTCTAGAACATCCTCCTCCTCATCGCCTTTGATTCCACGATCACACTTTTCCTTTTGCTGCACACCACAAACAAAAATTGAGATGCGTAAGTATTATCACAAATACTTAGTGAGGCCGTCCTCCCATCTACTAGGTTATACACACAAGCATATGAGACCCTCAAGTTTAAGCAAAACAAACAACACACAACAATACATCAAACCAGGAAAACGAGTCTCGGCTGAGACCAGTGTCGACCGACGCTTAAACCGGTGTCGATCGATGCTGTGAACCTTGGTGTCGACCAATGCTTGAAAGGTGTCGATCGATGCTGATACAAACAGTGTCGACTGATTCTCAAATGGTGTCGATCGATGCCATACCTGCAGACGCGAACTGCACGAATACGAACGACGAATTCCGATTCCAATCATCCCGATTTCATCCCCAAACTCACCCAAATGACACACAAACCTAAGAGAAACTCGAAAACAACATACCCAAGCAACAAACACCACAGAAAGACAAGAAAAACAGCCAAACAAGAGAGATCTCATGCTTAGATCAACCATGGTCAAGCACTCACCACAAGAACAGGAAGATTGGATTGAGAAACGTGGAAAACAACACCTCCAGAAGCTCCCCCTTCGTTTCCAGCAACAGCTAACCCTCCTACATCCTCAGATCTCTCCAAATTCTCCAAGAACAAGCCCAGAAATCTCAGAAACGTTTTTCTCTCTTTTCTCTCTTTCTTTTCACCCAACGGCGACCAACAATGAGACTTTGAAACCCTTATTTCGTCCTTAGACACTTAACACACAATTAGGGATTTTAATTGAACCAAACCGAACCAATTCGGCAATTAAATCAAACCCGACCAAACCGGAAAAACATGGTGTCGATCGATGCACCCAAGAGTGTCGATCGACACCCACACCAAAAATTACAAAACTGGTTCGCGGGTGTTACAATTCTCCCCCACCAATATGGATTCGTCCCCGAATCCCGCAATACCGTCTATCTGCCAGGGACCTCCGTGCCACCGTCAGCATGGCCCGCACGTCCCCAGACCGGACTAAACACCGTCAGCCAAGGTTTCCCGTGCCACTGTCACAACAGCCCGCACACCTCCGACTGACCCTCGAGGTCTCCCTCTAGCCAATATACTCGCATCATAAACACTATTTGCTCACAACTCAGTGCTTCCCCGTCCGTGGTCGCAACCAACGAATCATGCCGGCTCGCTATCAGGCCAACCGCCTTAAGCTACGGCATCCAGGAAGTCACTCAAACACACTCCCCGCTCTCGGGTCGCACCCTCGAGACATACCGGCTCACTGCCGAGCCTCGGCTCACAGCTACGGTATCCAGGGGCCTCACATATCCCGCTATTGGGTCGTCACCCTCAAGCGCGCTCTCGGATCGTCATCCGAAGCAACATACTCACTCTCTCGGCCACAAAGTCCATCGAGCTATCGGTATCACGTGAGTTGGGCCCACACGGCCTTGAGCAAAACAAATACTGATGCCAACGAGTATCTCCCGGCTAGATCTACCTCAACATTTCCACAAAACTTCCCTTTCTAGAAAACTTTCTAATTCTGGAAACCTTCCTTTTGTGGAAACTTTCTATTTATGGAAACTTCCAAAAATAGAAACCCGAACTATTTCTCTTTTTCCCATGACAACAACAGTCAAACATAAGAAAAATACTCATCTTATTAATTTCAAAAATGTCACAATCGTTACAATCTCAACGAAATTACATCAGAAAAAGCAAAAATACAACAACAACCGGACCCATCAACCCGAGAGCACCACCTCATCTTGATACTTAGTCGCACAACCAACCACCCTAAGCGACCAAATATCAAGAGAGATGGGCTGGAATACTCCGTTCCGCTCCAGCCACGGACTACAACTCGGACCCGGCTAGACAAGCTCAAGTCGCGGTATGCTTCTCAAACCACTTCTTAAACCTTGCCTTCATCCTCGCCTCGGGCTCCCAAGTCTGCTCCTCTACTCCGTCACAGTCCCACAGGACTCTCATCAAAGGAATCTTCTTCTTCCGAAGTTCCTTGACTCTCCTCTCGAGCACTCTCAATGGTCTCGCCTCTAAAGTCATGTTAGGCTGAAGATCCTCAGGAATCTTAGCCAACAACTGATCACCCTCGTGAAGACACTTCCTCAGCATCGACACATGAAATACCTTGTGGAACGCACGCATAACCTCAGGCAACTCCAGCCTATATGCTACTGGCCCCACCCGCTCAACCACTCGAACGGACCCATGTACCTCGGACTCAACTTAGTCTCGACAATGACCTGTTCGGACCCCGCAACATGGCCATCTTGAGGTACACTCTATCACCAACATGAAACTCAAGATCCTTTCTCCTCTTATCAGCATAGCTCTTCGCGATCCTGAGCCTCCTTCATGTTCAGCCTCAAAACCCGAATCTTCTCCGAGGTCTCCTGAACAAAATCTGCACCAAATATGCTCCTCTCCCCACCTGAGTCCAACATAATGGTGTACGACATGGCCTCCCATACAAGGCCTCATAAGGAGCCATCCCAATACTAGCCTGGTAGCTGTTGTTATAAGCAAACTCCACCAAGCTCAAGTGATCTGCCCAATGACCACCCCAATCCAGCACACACATCCTCAACAAATCCTCCAAAATCTGGATCGTCCTCTCGACTGACCGTCCGTCTGAGGATGATAGGTTGTACTCATATGCACCTTCGTGCCCATCTCTGCCTGAAACGCCTTCCAGAACACCGAGGTGAACTTGGAATCTCTATCAGACACAATACTAGCAGGCACACCATGCAGTCTGACTATCTCCCTCACGTACTTCTTGGCCAAAACCGCTGCTCCATCAGTTTTCTTGATAGCCAGAATATGCGCAGACTTAGTCAAACGGTCCACAATGACCCAAATAGCATCAAACGTCCTTGACATAGGCAAACCCACCACGAAGTCCATCGTGATCAAATCTCACTTCCACTCTGGAATAGGCAAACTCTGTAATAAACCACCAGGAACCTGATGCTCCGCCTTCACCAGCTGGCAAGTATCACACTTCGCCACCCAGTCGGCTACGTCCTTCTTCATCCCGACCCAATGATAATACCGCTTGAGGTCACGGTACATCTTGGTCACCCCTGGATGAATAGAGAACTTGCTCGAACGAGCCTTTCTCAGTATCTCCTGCCTCAAATCCTCACCCTTGGGCACACAGATCCGACCATGCACAAGGATAGTACCATTAGCAGAAACCTGATACTCTGCACCCGCAGCCTTAGAGGCATTCACCAGCCCCTCATCGCTCTCCTGAGCTAACCTCACTCTGCTCAACAAATCCGCTCTATCAGCTGCCTCCAAACCCAAAGGTTCCTGTGAGATAGCACACAAACTCAATGCACTAATCTCACCTACTAATGCCTCCATATCCTGCTCTTGAGCCGAAGCCACCCGCTTCCGACTCAAGGTATCTACAACCAGGTTAGCTTTACCAGGATGGTAAGCTATATCCAAATCATAATCTGCTACTAACTCCATCCAACGCCTCTGCCTTAAATTCAGCTCAGGCTGAGTAAAAATGTACTTCAGACTCTTGTGATCCGTAAATACCTGCACCTTCCCACCATACAGATAGGATCTCCAAATCTTAAGAGCAAAGATCACTGCTGCCATCTCCAAATCATGAGTAGGATAATTAGCTTCATGCTTCCGCAACTGCCGCGAAGCATAGGCTATAACCTTCCCCTGCTGCATAAGTACACAACCCAACCCCACTCTAGAAGCGTCTGTATACACAACATAAGGCTCGTCCTGCTCAGGCAGTGCTAACACCGGCGTGGTAGTCAACATCTGCTTGAGACTTGCAATGCTTGCCTCACACTCTCGTGACCACACAAATGGGACATCCTTCCCTGTAAGCTTAGTCATCGGCTGAGCCATACTCGCAAAACCCCGAACAAACCTCCTGTAGTAACCTGCTAACCCCAGGAAACTCCGAATCTCAGTGGCACTCTGCGGCCTCGGCCACTCCCTGATGGACTGAATCTTCTCTGGATCCACTGAAACTCACTCAGCTGAAACAATATGACCCAAGAACTCCATCTCACGCTGCCAGAAACTGCACTTACTCAGCTTAGCAAACAACTTCCCCCTCGGCTTCTCCAACACTGCTCTCAAATGTACTGCATGCTCCTCAGGACTCTTAGAATATACCAGGATGTCGTCGATGAAAATGATGACTGACACGTCCAGAAACTCCTGGAACACACTGTTCATCAATCTCATAAACGCAGCTGGCGCGTTTGTCAACCCAAACGGCATCACCACAAACTCGTAGTGCCCATATCTCGTCCTGAAGGCTGTCTTTCTCACATCTGCCTCATGTATAGGAATGTGATGATATCCTGATGCCAAGTCGATCTTGGAGAACCAAGTAGCACCCCTCAACTGATCCAACAACACATCAATCCTCGGAAGAGGGTACTTGTTCTTCACAGTAACTCGGTTCAAACCCCGATAGTCAATACACAACCGAAAACTCCCATCCTTCTTCTTAACAAACAACATCGGAGCTCCCCACGGTGAACAACTAGGACGGATAAAACCCTTGCCCAACAAATCCTCCAGCTGCTTCTTCAGCTCTGCCATCTCTGCTGGAGCCATCCTGTAAGGAGCCTTGGATAATGGCATCGTCCCGGTTCCAGCTCAATAGTAAAAGGATCCGACCGAGATGGTGGTAATCCCTGCAATGACTGGAACACATCCTGCAAGTCCTCCACAACCGGAATACCGATAACCATAGACTTCCCCACACTCTGGCATAGATATAGTAAACAGATAAGCCTCACGGCCCTTCTCGATCATCTTCCCGCCTGAACGGCTGAGATCACGAGACTCCCGAAGTCGGTCTATACTGAAAAACCAACTTCCCTCCGGACGCTCAAACTCCACTCTACCCCGATAGCTGTCCAAATGCACCTTATACCGATGCAACCAATCCATACCAAGAATAACATCATACAACTCCACTAGACTGATAAGAAAATCCGCTGGCCACGACTTTCCTGCGATCTGAATATCCACTCCTCCAGCTCGTCCAATAACCCTCAGGAACTTGCCTCCCGCAACTCGACAACTCCTGAACGTTCTCCAGAATCACCTCTGATCCCCGCACTCTCGACACACTTCGGAGTAATGAAGTTATGAGAAGCTCCAGAATCAAACATAACATGGGACTTAAACCCGCCCACCAACAAGGTCCCTACACAAACCTCATGTGTTGAGAACCTAACACTTGACCAAAAGCAAAACAAATATAATCTGAACTATTGAATTGACTAAGTTCGAATCTCAGAAGTTATACCTGTGATCGCTCCTGCACTAGTTCCACCGGGCTCCTGGGTCGTGTACACCTGAGACGTCGGCTCGATCCAACCCACTGGCTGCACACCGTGCTGCACAACCTGCTGCATCCCTGGCTGAGCTCCAGCCTGCAACACTGCTACTGCCCTCTGCTGCAACTTGGGACAACGAGGCTTGATATGCCCCGCCTCTCTGCAGTAGTAACACACTCGAGTATCTGCCCGTGCCTCCGTCACCGCCCGCTGCTCTGTCACTGCCCGCTGCTCACCTCTCTGTGGACAGCTAGTCACCTTGTGGTCCCTGCTACCACATCCAAAGCATCTCGCACCCCCGTGCCTCGATCTCTGCATAACATCAAACTTTTGTTTCTGCCCTTGTGCAGGCTTGCCGCCCTTGCTAGGAACAGAAAGCGGCTGAGACTGTTGTGGCTGCACCGAAGAACTGACCACAACCACCTGTGACCTCAAGTCATCCTCTATCCCAGCTGCAACCTCAACCAACTCCGCTCTCGTAGCGTAGCTCCTCACTCTGCACCGAGTCCTCAAATCATCTCGCAGAGCCAACAAAAACCTCCGCACCTAAGCCGACTCTGGCTCCCATGCCCTCCCTGCATACCCCACAAGCCGACTGAACTCTGCATCCAGCTCCCGCACTGTACGGTCTCCCTGAGTCAACCCCAAGAACCGTGCCTCCATACGATCAAGAGCCTCCGAGGAAAATACTTGGAGTTAAACTCCCTCACAAAATCTCCCCAAGACATACCCCGCTGCACCGTCCGTGCTGTCACCGACCTCCACCACACACGTGCATCTCGACAAGTAAAACACTGCCAGATCCACTCTGTACCGGTCGGGACACCTAAGCGAAAGGAAAATATCCTCCATCCGCTCTCTCCACTCATCCACTACACTAGGATCGGTACTTCCTGAGAAATACCCTGCTCCCACATGCCGCAGCTGCTCCATCATCCGCACATACTGAGCATCCACTACCTCGGCCCCCGGCTGCACACCTGCCTGCAAACCCGCCACAGGCTGCACCGCTGGAACCTGCCCACCACCCACTGGCGGCACTACTGGATCCTGCCAACCAATCACTGGCGGCACTACTGGATCCTGCCCACCAACCACTGGCGGCACCACTGGATCCTGCCCACCAACCACTGGCGGCACTACTGCTGGAAGTCGCTGCAAAACCTGAGCTAGCAAGTCCATCAAGACATCCTCCCTGCCTCGAGCACCTCCTGCTGCAACCCTCACACCCGGGGCAACACCGTGACCGACACCGGGCCCATCCGCCTTGCCGTCACCCAAACCAGCCTGGTCTCTAGACACACTAGGATGAACCTGTGACTCCGCCACCTCCTCACTGGCCATGCTCTGGGCTACACTCACACTGGCCTCAGGAACCTGACCTCGTCCCCGACCACGACCACGACCACGCCCACGACCACGACCACGACCACGACCGCGACCAACAGCATCCTCACCTCTAACCATCTGTATCATCCAAGAACAGAAGGCTAAGCAAACAATAATTCTAATACACAAAAACACAACTTACCGTGGAATCACAAAACAGGCTCGAAGAGGATGTTCTAGGACTTCATGCCACACACAATTGACCGACTCACACAATCAATCATAGCATGGAATCCTAAACATCAACAGCAAAAGCACAATGAACCCTAGACCTAGAACCGTAAGGGCTCTGATACCAAAATGAAACAACTCATCCCGTTTTTTTTTTTTTATATACCTTAATTTACTAGTGGTCCCATACCCACTAACATCCTAACAACAATCAATAACCGCGGATAACCAAATAAAACAATTTTCCATTAAGACAAAAGAATACCAACAACAATAATCCAATAACCAATAACGAAATAGCAAAGTTCTAACATCCTACAATGCTCTATCAACTCAATACTAGCAACCTAACAATAGCTAGACCACAATCAATCAAGCCTCTAGAACATCCTCCTCCTCATCGCCTTTGATTCCACGATCACACTTTTCTTTTACCTGCACACCACAAACAACAATTGAGATGCGTAAGTATTATCACAAATACTTAGTGAGGTCGTCCTCCCATCTACTAGGTTATACACACAAGCATATGATACCCTCAAGTTTAAGCAAAACAAACAACACACAACAATACATCAAACCAGGAAAACGAGTCTCGGCTGAGACCAGTGTCGACCGACACTTAAACCGGTGTTGATCGATGCTGTGAACCTTGGTGTCGACCGATGCTTGAAAGGTGTCGATCGATGCTGATACAAACAGTGTCGACCGGTGCTCAAATGGTGTCGATCGATGACATACCTGCAGACGCGAACTGCACAAACACGAACGACGAATTCCGATTCCAATCATCCCGATTTCATCCCCAAACTCACCCAAATGACACACAAACCTAAGGGAAACTCGAAAACAACATACCCAAGCAACAAACACCACAAAAAGACAAGAAAAACAGCCAAACAAGAGAGATCTCATGCTTAGATCAACCATGGTCAAGCACTCACCTCAAGAACAGGAAGATTGGATTGAGAAACGTGGAAAACAACACCTCCAGAAGCTCCCCCTTCGTTTCCAGCAACAGCTAACCCTCCTACAGCCTCAGATCTCTCCTAAATCTCCAAGAACAAGCCCAGAAATCTCAGAAACGTTTTTCTCTCTTTTCTCTCTTTCTTTTCACCCAACGGCGACCAACAATGAGACTCTGAAACCCTTATTTCGTCCTTAGACACTTAACACATGATTAGGGATTTTAATTGAACCAAACCGAACCAATTCGGCAATTAAATCAAACCCGACCAAACCGGAAAAACATGGTGTCGATTGATGCACCCAAGAGTGTCGATCGACACCCACACCAAAAATTACAAAACTGGTTCGCGGTGTTACACCTTTGCATGTCGTGTTCGTTCGGTATTGCGTTTAGTTACCTATGTAAACAATATTTTTTTCCATGTTTGAGCCAATTTTGTACTTTGTTGGTAAAAAAAAAAAACTTTCTTCATCTAATACATATATATATATATATATATATATATATATATATACTAGATAGTTACTCGTGCTGTATAAAACGGAGAAATGTTTACGTAAACTTTACTATAATTTGTTATTTATAAAATAATAGTAGAAGTTTATTTAATTTACTCTATATATTTTATAATCTTTTACATTCAATTTATTTAGTTTCATATTCTGATTTCAATCGGGTACCTGGTAAATGATACAATGTTCAAATCCGTGAATTATGTAAATTTTATAAAATTCATAAAATAAAACAATATCCGTATTAAAGCGGTCGTGTTTAGATATCTCGATTTAACTTTTTGAATTATTTTTATTTGTATATTATATATTTAATATATCTAAAATTTATGATTTCTTATATTCTGATAAGATGTCACTACTATATCTAGAATTTATGATTTCTTAGATTTTGATAAGATGTCACTGCGTCGATATACAATATGAAAAAAAAAATTTAATAAATTAGATATTATATTTTATATTGTTAAGATGTAAATAATGTTGTATCTTAGTTTTAAAATATATCTGTCATTATTAAACGATTTAAAGATATAAATATTTAATGTTAGTTTTATAAATAACATTAAGTTTTGTAATTGTTTCAAATAGTTTATTATTGTTTCCTAAGATTTCTGAAACAATAAATAGAATCTGTTAAATAATTCAAAAATATTATTTATTATTTTATAAACTAGTATAAGTTTTTATTAGTTATTAAATTAACTAAAATGCAATGATATTTGTTTGTAATATGCCACATAATAGTTAGGTTAAACTTTAAAAATATAGAGACATATGATTAAGAGATGCACAGTTATATATATGACATGAATTTGTTTGTTTGATAATCAAATTATATATTTAAGATATAAGACTGTCAAAATTCATTGATTGGCGATGCAAATCGAAATTCATCTTGGAAAAATTAATTGTATAACCAAAGAATTCTAACTTTTCTTGTCCTCTAAACTCTTAATCAATTTTATATGTTTTAACGAATTTATAACATTTAATATATATTTTTTCTCAAGCATTTTCTGCAATTCGTAGCACAAAAATAAAAAGTCATTATTGTGGGGGCAATTAGGACTGAGCTTGAGATAGAGAGGTCGTCGGCAAAGCTTGTCTTAACTCTAGAGTCTAGACCATTGTACGTGGCAAATAAAGTTGGGTGTTTCTATCTTGAGCTTTGAGATAAGGGTGGCAAACCAAGTTTGTGGTTGCAAGTGAATGATTATTATTATTATTATTATTTGGATAGCAGTGTGGTTTATTTGAATTTCGATGTGTTATGGGATTTATGGGTATATGTATAATCACAAAGCATAAATATATAAAACTATAAACACACAATATATAACATATATTTATATTAATCTACATATAAAAGACTTTTTTAAAAAGTATTCAAAATAATATAGGTTACATATTATACTTTGACAAAAAGAAAAATATTGTACTAAAAATATGAAATAAAAAACTATTATATAAATAAATAAAGTCAGTCAGAAAAACAAGGGAGATTTTCAAACAATATAGATAAAAATGCCTCGTGTCTATAGTGACAAATAAAAATAGAAATATCTGTTTTTGGTTAGTATATCATTTTTTGTTTTTTTGGTTTGTAGGGACATTTATCATCATTTTTTTTATCCATGCATCTTCTTAACCAACATATATATTATGTTTTAAACCCATCGTTTTTTATAATTCCTTTCTATCACAAAACATGATTTTTTAGGATTTTTTTTATCAAAAAAATGTTTAGCTATAAATACATTATTTATTAATAATAATATATTTTCATAACTATTAACCAGTAATAATTCATCAAATTTTAAAATTCTAAATTAATAATTCTTGAAATTTACAATTTTCTAACAGAAATTGATAAAAATTTACAGAAAAGTTAGTTTTCATGATATAAAAAAAAAAAAAAAAAAAAAAAAAATTATAGAACATGATCTAGTATGATACAGAGGAAGTATTTGATGTGAAATGGTATGTGTAAGAGAACCAGGGACAAGATAGTTATGTAGGATTTGAAACGTCAGATTGTTATTAGGACTCACCAATTGTTGTTACACTTAATAAACCACCAATTTATAATTTAACCACAACCCAGAAGTCACATACCCTTGTATCTCTAGAGAACCACCAACGGTAACTTTAATGATAAACACGAAAACATTTATTTAGCTCTATTATATTCGAGCGCATGATAACGTTTACACTGCTTAATATGGAATCTCAACAAATCTCTCAATAACATTTCGAAACTGCATATCACATAATAATGCTTATCAACCTTTACATGACGATATTCAAGGTCTTTCCACTAAGAAAACATGGTTAAAGCCCCAACAACACAGAGAATCTCGAAACATAATAGGCTGTAACAATGGAGTTCTCTGTACCTCCAGAATAGTCTCCTTTTTAGTGCCTCTAAGGAATCCAAAGAACATCTTCTTTTTAGTGCAGTTATTATAGCAAGGAACTATGCATTGCTTCTTCTACTCCTCCTATGTTTTTTCATTACCATCACATCTTACTACTCTGCGCAACCGGATTGAGACACACTAATCCATTTGGTCACTACAAAACACTCACTAAAAACAAAACTCCTACAACCACAAAAGAGTTAGTTAAAAACAAAGAAACAAAAAAACACTTAAAAACAAATAATATTCGGGTTTTTCTAGACTCTATATAATATAGATAATGTGATAAATGTGACAAAATAAGTATGTGGTGGCAAATTGAATTGTAGACCAACTATTATTTAAGCAAGTCTTGTTTCATCAACCATTTCATCACTACAAGCTTATAAGTGATTTCTCTACATATATTTTGTGTTCAAACAGTTGATCAATCAAAAGATGGAAGGCAAAACAGTGATATTAAGTATGCTCATAATCAGTCTTGTGATGGCGCAAATTCAAGTAGAAGCGGTAGTTTTAAAGGCCTGCTGCCCGACCCGGGCTGCCAGGATCATATATAGTGCCTGCATGGTTAAGGGAAAAGGAATACAATATTGTTCAGACATTAGTAAATGTCAAATAGTCGTGGCCAATATTGTATGTCCTAGTTTTCTTCCTCATGACATTTTGGGAATTGCAGGTAAATTGATTTATTTATTTGATTATATTATGCTATTTGTTACAAGATGGAAGACCAATATTGTAAGAACTCAAATTTATGTAAGTTGCATTCGTTTTATTTTTTTCTACTTAAGGTAATACTGTCAATGAATATTGTAATTTGGGATGTACCTCCTCTGTGTGCGGTGCCTTAACAACTCTTAGGGAATCCGGTAAAGCAACCTTTCTCCAAGCTCAATATATTATTGTTACTTTTGTTGCAATTATTCATTCCAATATTTGTTTCGGTGACTAGATCCAAATGAAACTGTTAATGGAGCGGTTGAGCAATGTGTTGAAATATGCTCTACTCTATGCACCAAGGGCTCTGTTACTGCCTTTGAAACAGCCTAAACAAGCATATCGGAGAAGATACCATATACATATGTGTGAAGGGGTGGTCATTTTCCATGGTGTTGTGTTCCTTATGTTCAATAATTGTCATGTATGTGACAAAATGCTAGACTCTCAGTACGCTAGCCTTTTATAAGTTGTTTCATGTTTATTTATGTGTGGTAGAATGTTGCGGATCCCTAGAATGTATATGCTTTCTACTTCATTTCTACCATCTAAATAAAGAATAATGTGTCTTTATAAATTTTTTTTCTTTCATTCTCTAAAACGGCATGAAACAAAACAAAACATGACCTAGGACGTTTTCTCACTTTAATATATCGGTTCAATAGTTTTTCTTAAACCAACTCGGTCTAAATTGATAATTAAATCGAACTGGTCGAACCAGAGAATATTGGTGTCGACCGACACCACCCTTAGTGTTGATCGTCACACTCCCCAAAACGCATAGTTTTGGTTTGCAGGTGTTACATATCATTAGAAACATGCTAGGTTGCTGGTTCTATGATTCATGTTGGTTGAATTTTGGATATTGTTGATATGCTCAAATTAAACCCTAGAGCTACTCTCTCAAATTAAGAGGTCAATATAGTATTTAGGGATCGAATTCCACAGAGACTCAAGATCAAACACAATGGATTATAGAGTTTTATAATTATGCTAAACAAATTAATTTGAATTAAAATAAAAGCAATGCAAAATATTAAATAAAGCTGTTGTAAATTCGGAAGATCTAGGCCTAGGGAATTTCTCGTAATTATGAAATATTAAATCAATCAATAAATTAGGATTCAAGCAATTAAGAACAGATCTAGAACTCTAAACACTTTTGTAAATTAAATCAGTTCTCACTGCAAATAATATCTAAATTTAAAACCAGAAAATCCAAATCTCTTTGCAAAATTCTAGGTAATAAATCAGCAATAAAATCAGGTTTAGATTGTTCACAAAATTATTAAATCAAATCTCTTTGCAAGAAATAATTTTGCTCATCAAAAGGTTTTATCAGGAAAACAATTATATTCTCATATCAATTTATTTTCCTAGGTTATTAATTCTAGGTGATCAATCAAGAATTAATATGAAGAACAACCTAAGATGAAGATCTAGATAGATAATGAATCCTAAATAATCAGATCTAATAATTCATAAAAACCCTATGAAAAACCCTGAACCTAACAAGCAAACTACTCAGACATAATCATTGAAACAAATCATAATTCTGAATAATAAGCAATTGAAATTAAAAAGAGTAAAAGGGAGTTCAAGAAATTCTTCTCTCAAAGCAGATCTCTCAGGGTTACAGGAAAAATAAAACTTGATAGAATAAAACTTATGGGTTTGGAAAACCTAAAAACACTATTTATATGTCCTAAAACACGTCAGGGACTAGTCTTGCAAATACGGAAAACTTCAGGCAACTTTGTAAAACTTCCAAATTTGGCTCTCTCGTCGGTTTGGACTGGGTGTCGATCGATGCTAAGGCAGTGTCGATCGACACCATCTCCTCTGATCGATTCCAAGTTGATTTCTTGCGGATTATTGCTCCAAACTGATCCAAATTGCTCCACTTTGCTCCTTTCATGCTAAAAACCTATAAAGACTCAAAAACAATCTAGAAACAAATGAAAAGACACTAAAAGACTTTATATCATGGTTAAAAACCACAAAAACCATGATATATCAACTCCCCCAGACTTAGCCTTTGCTTGCCCTCAAGCAAAACATAAGCTTAGACATGTGAAAGAGGTTTGAAAACAGGGAACTCACTCAACTGCATAATGATTCTTATTCGCACTCTTCATTTACCTGACTCAAGAACTTACTTCTTATACTTAACCATGATAAGCATCAACATTCCTTACTCAAATCCCACAATCCTTTGGAATCTCTGAAATCTCCATTGTCATCTCATTAGTCAATATTAAAGCACAAATAAGGTGAATTCTTACCTTGGGTGTATTGATCAGTGGCATATGGACTCTTTTTAGGCCAAGACATTCTTCTTACATCTCCTTTCATCTCCCTTTTCTCACTTCCAAAATTTTCTTCTTTTCTCTCTTTTTTTTTTTTTTTTTTCTTCTAATCAAAGGTGTAAGCGAATACCGGGGTCATCGGTAATTTACCTACCCCTCGCTTCCAAGCTTTGTGTGATCATTTGACTCAAGAGTAGAATAATGAGGTCACTGGTAATTTACCTACCTCTCTAAACTGATCAAAATCATCTCATCTTTTATTCTCTTTTTTTTTTTTAAAGGAAGAGGAGAGGGGAGACATACTTTGAAAAATTGCACTGTCTTGTATGGCCTGAAGAAGAAGTCTAGTCCACTGATTTCCAACCCCAAAGTAAGAGATTAAGTCCGGTTAAAATCCTGATAAAAGTTGAGACAACGTTAGATCAATCGATATCCATTGAATAAGGGCTTTCAGGATTGTTGATAAGGCTCATAGTCTTTCTAAGCTTCAGTTATGAGATCAAGCATAAACAAATAATCATTAGAGTGTTAGCCAAATAAGAGAAATCATTAATCAAGATCATAAATTCCCAAAGACAAAAAGAAAAATTTTGAAAAATTTGACTCAAACTTTATGGTTTTGACTGATACAACTGAAACTCAAAAACAGAAAACATAGTTAGTACTAACCTCCCCCAGACTTAAACAACACTGTCCCCAGTGTTATCAAGTAAGAGGAAAGCAAAAATAAAAATAAAAATAAAATAAATAAAAATCAAAATCAAAAGAAAAAGAAAAACCTATCAGTGGGTTGCCTCCCACTAAGCGCATGTTTTCAGTCATTAGCTTGACTGTATTGAAGCTCAGGCATCCGGAGGATCAGAACATGGCATTGAAGTCCTCTTCATCCAAGGTGGAGTATAAGCTTTTGGTGCATGAGGCTTGCCAAGTATGCGAGGAACAGGACCAGGGCGGGATATAAGTATGGGAGGGTATCTTTTCTGTCCTGCAAAATCATCAACAGAAGAAACAAGCGCTCTACGATAATCTCGTGGCTTGGTTAACTCCAAAACAGTTTTTATCTCTTTGAAATTCTTGTTGATGATAGGAGGAAGTTTAGGAGAAGAAGATGCATACCTTGGCCTTACCTGAGGGCTCTGGAGTGTGGATTGAGAGACTTTCTGTTTGGGAACAGCTTTCTGGCTTGAAGCATCAGTTGTGGACAAGCTTTGTCGTGGTCGTGGAGGGGTGTCGATCGATACCCTCTTGGTGGCATCGATCGACACTGAGCCTGAATCTCGTGTTGCAGAAACTTTTTAAACAGAAAAAGTCTGTCCATCAATAGTAGGAGCCCTCCTCAGCTTATCCATCTCGAAATTCATACTCAAACCATCCACATTCAGTGCTATGTGTCCTTTCTTCACATCAATGATGGTACCAGCTGTAGCCAAGAAAGATCTTCCTAAGATGAGAGGATCTTTAGGCTCTTGATCATACTTCAGCACCACAAAGTCAGTGGGAATCATGAAGTTGCCAACCTTAACTGGAATATCCTCTAAAACACCTTCAGGAATTCTTCGGGATCGATCAGCCAGGATAAGAGAAATCTGAGTTGGTTTGAATTCTGTCATCCCAAGTCTCACAGCAACAGAATGTGGCATCAAGTTGATGCTAGAGCCAAGATCACAAAGTGAGTGTGCAAACCTTCCTGTAGAGATAGAGCAATCAAGTACAAAGCTTCCAGGATCTGGTAACTTCTCCGTAGTCTTACATTGAATGATTGCACTCACTTCCTTAGAGACAACCACCTCCTGCTTCTTTCCCTTCTTCCTCTGAACAGGCTGGTTCAACAGAATCGCACTGACATCCTTAGTTAGCAAGGCTCCTTCTTCAGGGCTCAAACCATTGGATACCATTCTCTTCACATAGCGTTTGAGTGGTGGTGAAAGCTTCACTGCATCAATCAATGGCATCTCAATCATCAGCTTGTCCATCATAGCCTTGCATCTAGCTTCCTCAAGCTCCTGCTTAGACCTTCTTGGCTTGGGCAAAGGCACCTTTGGCTTGTAGACCCTCTCAACTGCTGCTGGAACATGAGATTTTGCGACTTCGGGTTCTATCTAAGATGAGTGTCGATCGATACCCAGGTGGTGTCGATCGTTACCATCATCTGAAACCGATAATTTTGTCGATTTTTCACCCAGTTCGGTAGAAGCAATTTCATCAATTTCTTCATCCCCCACTGATATGGCATTGCAAGCATGTCTAGGGTTTGACTCAGTTCTTGCTGGAAGATAATTCTCTTGCCTTTTTACAGACCCAGCAGTCTGTGCAACTTGAACCTCCAGCTTCTTAACATGAACATTCAATGCCTCTATCTTCCCATTCAGCTCAGTGTAGACATTGTCAATCTTTCCATTGAAAGTCACTGTCATTTGCTCCTGTCCTTGCAAAAGCTGTTCAAGCATGGCCTCCATTCTATTCTCAGAAGAAGTCTTAGGAGGTGGAGACTGATAAGATGAATTCCCATAGGTCCTTGTATAGCCATTGTTCTGTTGTTGTTGCTGATACTCTGGCTTGGAAGTGTAGCCTGAAGAGTTCTCACTGTAAGGCCTAATGCCTTGCTGATTTCCAAACCGCTATCCCTGATTCCCATATACATAATTCACATCCTCCTCTTGGTGTCCTTGATCAGGTTATGGCTCATATGTCTCAACCTCAGCAGCAAAATGAACAGATTTCTTACCTGTAAGGAGATTATGCACTGAATCCAGCTTAGCATTAACAGAAGCTAACTGGTTTGAATCAAATCCTCCATGCAATCTCTTCCTTTCAGCATCTGCTCCCTTAGTGCTATTGCTAGAAGCCAAATTCTCAATCAACAATTCAGCATCTTCTGGCATTCTTGTCTTGAAGTTTCCATGACTTGCAGCATCCAAAGCTAACTGATACTTCCAGTCACACCCTCTGAAGAAAATACTTAGCAATTGAACCTTTGAGAAACCATGGTGTGGACAGTCCCTCTGATAAGCTTTGAATCTCACCCAAGCTGCCTTGAAAGCTTCATCTGGTCTTTGCTTGAAAGTGGATAGCTTGACTCTCAGCTCATCTGACATTGCATCATCATAGAAGTGGTTGAGGAAAGCCACTTTGACTTGTTGCCAAGATGTCAAAGATCCAGCTGGCAAGTGCTTCAACCACTGAGATGCCTCTCCTGCAAGTGAGTATGGAAAGAGCTTGCAGAATATGAAGTCCTCAGTCACTCCATTAGCCTTGATACTAGTCACCAGATCCTCAAAATGTTCAATATGGTCAAAAGGCTTCTCATTGGGCAAAGCAGAGAAAGGTCTCTGCCCAACTAGTTGAAAGTACGCAGGTTTCAACTCAAAATCATTCCTCTGGAATGGTGGAGGAACAATAGCAGACCGGTTCTCATACACAAGATCAGCCCGGTTATAGTCAGCAATGGTCTGGATCAGGTCTCGGTTCTGCTCCTGTCTTCGAACTGGGTTTTGGACGTGGTTGGCAGCTCCACGCATGTCTGCAGGTTGGCGTCGATCGATGCCACCTAGTTGGTGTCGATCGACACCATGATTCGGATCATCAACGACACCAGCTTGCTGGTTCACGACAGCCTGCTCGTTGACAATAGGTTCGGCAATCACATTGCCTTCAGCATCAATCTTTTGGCCCTGCTCATTGTGCAAGTGGCCCTCTTGATCCCTCAAAACACCAACCTCATCACGCATCAGAATGATCGTATTAACCATCTTCAGAGATTTGGCTGCTTTTCTGTTCTCACGCTCAAGTTTTCCCAACTCTTGGTTTGAAAGCTTCAGAATTGGACCAGTCTTGTTGCTCCTTGTGTTAGGCTTATTAGGCATACACCTGAAACACACAAGAGAGAAGAAAACAAAAGCGTGTTAGTTTGAAAATTAAAAGAAAAATTTAGACAAAATCTAAAACTCAAATCTAATGGTAGATCAAAGAGTCCCCGGCAACGGCGCCAAAATTTGATATGCTCAAATTAAACCCTAGAGCTACTCTCTCAAATTAAGAGGTCAATGTAGTATTTAGGGATCGAATTCCACAGAGACTCAAGATCAAACACAATGGATTATAGAGTTTTATAATTATGCTAAACAAATTAATTTGAATTAAAATAAAAGCAATGCAAAATATTAAATAAAGTTGTTGTAAATTCAGAAGATCAAAAAGCTAGGCCTAGGGAATTTCTCAGGTAATTATGAAATATTAAATCAATCAATAAATTAGGATTCAAGCAATTAAGAACAGATCTAGAACTCTAAACACTTTTGTAAATTAAAACCAGAAAATCCAAATTTAAAACCAGAAAATCCAAATCTCTTTGCAAAATTCTAGGTAATAAATCAGCAATAAAATCAGGTTTAGATTGTTCACAAAATTATTAAATCAAATCTCTTTGCAAGAAATAATTTTGCTCATCAAAAGGTTTTATCAGGAAAACAATTATATTCTCATATCAATTTATTTTCCTATGTTATTAATTCTAGGTGATCAATCAAGAATTAATATGAAGAACAACCTAAGATGAAGATCTAGATAGATAATGAATCCTAAATAATCAGATCTAATAATTCATAAAAACCCTATGAAAAACCCTGAACCTAACAAGCAAACTACTCAGACATAATCATTGAAACAAATCATAATTCTGAATAATAAGCAATTGAAATTAAAAAGAGTAAAAGGGAGTTCAAGAAATTCTTCTCTCAAAGCAGATCTCTCAGGGTTACAGGAAAAATAAAACTTGATAGAATAAAACTTATGGGTTTGGAAAACCTAAAAACACTATTTATATGTCCTAAATCACGTCAGAGACTAGTCTTGCAAATATGGAAAACTTCGGGCAACTTTGTAAAACTTCCAAATTTGGCTCTCTCGTCGGTTTGGACTGGGTGTCGATCGATGCTTAGGCAGTGTCGATCGACACCATCTCCTCTGATCGATTCCAAGTTGATTTCTTGCGGATTATTGCTCCAAACTGATCCAAATTGTTCCACTTTGCTCCTTTCATGCTAAAAATCTGTAAAGACTCAAAAACAATCTAGAAACAAATGAAAAGACACTAAAAGACTCCTTATATCATGGTTAAAAACCACAAAAACCATGATATATCAATTGTTTATGTTATGATTATTGGATATTTATTGGATATTGGTATTGGTTATTTCCGCTGTTGATTGTGATTGTGGTTAGGTGGCTAGTGGGTATATATACTACTAGTTGTAGTTTACTTATTGTTATTATTATTATTATTACTATTATTTATTATTTAAAACAAAATAATGGATCAGATCGTTTCAGTTTGGTATTAGAGCCGAACCCAGACGAGTGTGGAGTCGAGTGGGCTCACACCGTCGGAGGTGACGGTCTAGGTGTGCAACGAGGACGTTGCGATCTGTTAGTGGGGGTGAATTGTGACACCCCGGTTTCAGAGACATGCGGAGAAGTTTAAAGAATTGATTTGGCCACCTATTTCACCAAAGTACACTTATATTTTCGGTCAAAGGTCCTGTGAGAACTCCACAGTCAAGCGTGCTTGAGCTGGAGTAGTCTCAGGATGGGTGAACTTCCGGGAAGTGACTGTCGGAACTGTGCGAGTGAGGACAAAACACAGGAGAAGATCATGTGGTAATTTGTAGGGACGGTATCAAGTCTTTAAAATCTCTCGGACGTAGCAAACTGGCCGTCGGATTTGGATGGGCTCACAGACTTAGTGAGAGGACGTGAGACTCATTAAGAAAAGTGGGCCCATGAACTGGGAGTGGACATGGGATCCACTAAGAGATGGCGGTCGGAGAGTTAAAAAACTGAATATATTTAATCTCAAATTATTGCTAAACACTGACCATATATAATCTCAAATTATTGCTAAACAAAATTCTAAACCTCTACGATATATATTATATGAACCATGCACGAATGCCACTGATGTGTGGCTGAAGATGCAAGATCCACGTCATGACGTCAGTCAACTGGGAGAAATGTATAACGATTTAGGGGCTAACACACTCTTTACTACTGCACGGAAAGAACTAAAAGGATCCAGAAACTCAGAAGTGATAATTTTATTATATTGTTTCAGATGGTTATACAGCAAAGAAAATAGGAAATCTCAAATTGCCACTCTAGATGATGAGATAAATATGACAAATGAAGTTGGGGTGCTTCTATATTGAGCTTGAGATAAGGGTGGCAAACGACGTTTGTGGTAGCAAGTGAAATTTGATATTGAAGATGACTTTATATCGATAGAAAATAATGAACAATACTTGGGTTCACCTCTAGGGGTGAACTTCTCCATTCATCCCCTTATAAAATAAGGAAATAAAATCTATATACATAATCTTAAAATTTAAATCTTAAACCGCTCTTTAATAAACCCAAACCGACATATAATTTCGTTTTACTTGTAAAATCTAAACCCTAACCATCTCATTTGTGAACCCAAACCGACATATAATTTTCTTATATTTGTAAAATTTAAATCCTAACCATCTCATTTGTGAACCCAAACCGACATATAATTTCGTTCTAATTGTAAAATCTAAACCCTAACATCTCATTTGTGAACCCAAACCGACATATAATTTTGTTTTACTTGTAAAATCTAAACCCTAACCATCTCATTTGTGAACCCAAACCGACATATAATTTCGTTCTAATTGTAAAATCTAAACCCTAACCACCTCATTTGTAAACTCAAACCGACATATAATTTCGTTTTAATTGTAAAATCTGAATCCTAACCACTTCATTTGTAAACCCAAACCGACATATAATTTTATTCGAATTATAAAATTTAAACCAAGCCAATATTTAACTTTCGTTAATTAAAAGTAAACAGAATTTGTTTTCTTAATTTATTTTGCTTTTTAATTTAATTTTGATTTATTTTTTAAATGAAATATTAGATGGAAGATTCTGATTGGCTGAGAGAAAAGGGGATGAACGGAGAGGTTCACCCTTGGGGATGAACCTAAGTATTTTTCGAAAATAATATGAATGATGTAAGCGTAAGTGGATTATTAGTACTGAAGTCTCGATTAAGTTAATATTAAATAAAGAGTTTCTATGGAGAGGCAGAGACTTTTTAATAGTTTTTTATTATCCTACTATATTAATTGAGAAGTAGAAAATTAAAAATAACTTTAAAAAGTGTAAAAAATTACATGTAATTGCCATTAGAAATTGTTAAATAAAAGCTAAAATTATTGAGGCTATAAAAGATAATTAATAATTAGTAATTATTAAAAATTAAAAATCCTACTATATTAATCAACCAAAATCACGGCACATGGATAATCAATCCAACTAAATTAAATACATAAACTAAAAAATCGAAACCAAAAAAATATTCACTTAAGAAAATCTTTATCCTCTTAAAAAAAAAATCTTATAAGATACATCTATTAATTTGTTTCGCGTCTCAACAACTTTTTCCTTTAACAAAATATTTATCCTCTTAATTAAAAAATTTCATAAAATACATCCATTAAGTTATTTCACGTCTCAAAAACTTTATTTTTTAAATAAAATCTTCAGTCCGCGGTCTACCCCGCGGGTTAGTACCTAGTTTTACATTAATCGAGATTCTTTCCCGTATGAGTTGTTTTTAGTTTTCTCATCTTAAATTGTCACTTACATTTCAACATTTTCAATTACTAATTTTGTTTTCAACAGTAAATATATATTTTAATATATATATATTTTTTTTGTCGGCCATTCCTTTCTTTCATTTAAAAGCCCAACTAAAATGGGTATAATACAAACTTACAAAGCATGATACAAGCTAAATTAAGCCCAATTTTCAGTTAATCCAAATACATAAACAAAAGCTAGGAATAAAAGTAAATAACCCATAAGGGGCATAGATACGTATCTTGTTACGAAGCGTCACCGTTAAGCTTTTGTTGACACGTGTGTTCTGGATTCTTCTTGCTTTTTCTCGCCGATGAGATCTGTACCAAATACTGAAGCTAAACGCCTGGCGTCAAATTCTTCATATTTGATTAAGCTTGTAGTCATGTCTTTGAAACCATCTCTCCACAGATTCATCCGCTGCTTTTAGTTGAATCACCTGATTTCGACTTTATCCTATCTCCAAGCTAGAGCTCCGCCTTTAGACCATGAGGTCTTCTTCAAGCCTGATCGGCGATTAGCGGCGAAGAAATTACTTAGTCTTTAGAGGAAGAACACAGCCGATGGTTAGTCCAATCACAAGCATGCGGGATTTGCTCTTATAACCCTGTTGAAAGAGGACAAAACAAAAAACATATATCCAATCTTAGCTAAGATGGAAGATAGTTAAATCCGCCTAAAGCGGAAAAGAGATCCGATTCATATATATGGAAATCGAAATAGCCGATAAAACAAAAAAACGGGAAGAAGATTCCGGTTATTCGGAAATCTCCTTCTCTCTCTGAAAGATAAGAGTGAGTTAAGAGAGAGAAGTCCAATTATCAGATGGTTTTGATTTATATATTTTAATATCTTTTAAATATATTACACCTAAAACTCTTTTATCCTACTATATTAATTGAGAAGTACAAATATGAAACTAACCTTAAAATGTGTAAAAAATTACATTCAATTGCCATTAGAAAAAAATAATTAAGTTTAATTAACTAATTTAAATAAATATAATTAATTAAAAATAAAAAATACTCAGAGATCAAATATTAAAAAATCTAAAAAAATCTAAAAAAATATTTTCTCTCTCTAATAAATTATGGACGAAATTACTAATTTTTTTTTTTTTAAATATATAAACCAATCAGAGTTTTAAAAACTAAGATTTTATATCCAAGTATACAATACAATTATTTTTAATAACCAAATTCGAAGATTTTGTTAAGTTTTCAAATTATGATTCTCCTATCATCTTTATTATATTTTATTTACAAATTTTTTGGAATTTTCATATAATACTTATAATTTAAAATGCATATTTTTTTTCTGCATATGTTGTGATTTGAATTTTTTAAAACGAAGATATATTACTCATTGTATGAAAATGTGTGTTTTAATTTCCACATTGGCAGGTTGGTAAAACTAAATTTATATAAATAATAAATTAATAATTTTTATTTGCTCACAATTATAATATTAAAATTACTGTTTTATATTTCACAAAATAATGATGCAAATACAACAAACAAATAATTTAAATTGTAATAATACGTCAAAAATAAAATACTATAATATTCTAAAAAAATTATTATTCAAATAGACTAATAGATTTACATAAAAATTTAAAATAAATCTTATCTCAAACAAAATAACTTTAAAAAAAATAAAAAAAATAAATTTTATTATTATATTATATTTTTTTTTAAATGTTGATCCGTGCTTTAAGCACGGGATATATCCTAATTAGTTAATTAATTAAAGTTACTTAAACAGTGTACCAATCAGTGATATAATATAACACAGGTTATTAGTTATTTATTCTGAAGTGATATATATATATATATATATACATATTTGTCCTCAACTTAGTGATATATAAATCAATAATATAATTATTTGCATCCATAAAAAAGGCTACTGCACTAGTTATTAAAATTGAGCTAGAGTTTTTGAATTTTTTTTTTTGGACAACCATAAATTTTCATTCAAATTAAAACCTAAAAAGGGTTGTCTTCTTACACTGCCGGATTCTACAAATATCATTGGAATGATATAAAACCAGGTGTGATTAAATTTATTACTCATTTCTTTGACACTGATTATCTAGACCCACATATAAATCACACTCATATCTGCCTCATTTCCAAAGTTTGAATCACCTACGCAAGTTAAGAATTTTAGACCGATTAGTTTATGCAATATAGCATAAAAGCTAATCTCTAAAATTTTGGCAGATAGACTTAAATCCTGGCTGCATGCTTTGATATCTAAATTCCAATCTGCTTTCATACCTGGCAGACTAATTACAGATAACATCATTGTTGCTCATGAACTACTGCATTCTTGCGTACCAAAAAAATCAAAACTCCTTTCATGGCATTGAAGCTTGATATAACCAAGACTTTTGATAAAGTTGAATGAAATTACATTGAAGCTATCCTGAAAAGATTAGGTTTTGCAGATAAATGGTGCCATTGGATAATGAAGTGTATGACAACAGTATCCTACTCAGTGCTCATCAATGGCTCCCCATCCAAGAAGATAATACCAAAAAGAGGATTGAGACAAGGTGACCCTCTTTCTCCTTACCTTTATTTATTGTGTATAGAAGGGCTATCATCTCTTATCACTTAGGCTGTTAAAGCAAAACATATACAAGGCTTCAAGGCAAGCAGAAATGGTCTCGCCATATCTCATATGCTTTTTGTTGATGATTCTCTTCTTTTTTGTAAAGCTAACGAGGACGAATGCCAGAAAGTTTTAGATATCTTAAGAATTTATGCATCAGCATCAGGCCAATATATCAATTTCCAGAAGTCGGCTATCCTCTTTGGTAAGAATGTCAATCCAAATACTCAACAAAATATTATGAACTCTACTGGAATTACTAAAATTGGAGGCGTTGGAAAATATTAGGGGCTACCAGAGGCAATCGGAAGAGATAAAAGTAATGTATTTGCCTATATATCTTAGAGATTGCAGAATAAACTAAATAGTTGGTACTCTAAGTTACTGTCACCAGGAGGGAAAGAAGTGTTAATCAAAGCCGTTGCTACTGCCCTACCTACGTACACAATGTCTTATTTTTTTGCTACCTAAAAAAATTATTGCTCCTCTTACAGGACAAATACGGAAGTTTTGGTGGTCTGGAGCAAAAGATAAACATAAAATACCTTGGGTATCATGGAGAAAGATGACTAGGTTAAAGCAATATGGAGGTCTAGGTTTTAAAGACCTTTATAAGTTCAATATTGCTCTGTTGGCGAAACAGGTTTGGAGAATGCTCAAAGAACCGCTGTCTCTTCTTGCACGAGTTCTCTGAGCAAAGTACTTCTCTAAATCCCATCTGATGGAAGCAAGCGTAGTACATCGCCCTAGTCACGCCTCGAGAAGCATTTACCAAGGTATACAACTTGTTAAGCAAGGATTAAGGTGGAGAATAGGGGATGGTAATACTGTTAGGATATGGAGTGGTAATTGGATTGACAATCCCCAACGTCCAGCAAGAATGGCACACCAACACCAACAAGACATCAATCCTCCAAAAGTGGCAGACCTAATGGCACCCAATACATCGCAATGGAGTTCAGAGAGACTTTAGGAGTTAATACATCCAGAAGACATCAGCCACATACGAAAGATCAGACCACGCATCTCTAAGGTACCTGATACTCCAACTTGGATCTTTACAAAGAATGGTCACTATAGTGTAAAGTCAGGTTACAACCAACTCACAAAAATAAGTTTAGCACCTGATCCAATGGCTAAAAAAATCTAGAACTCTCTATGGTCTTTACAAATTCCGCCGAAGATAAAATATTTTTGGTGGAGAGCTCTCCACAATGCTCTCCCAGTTGCTGATTCACTAGCATCAAGACGCATTAAGGTTCCAAGTGATTGCAACCTTTGTGGTGAAGCACAAGAATCTATTAACCGTCTTCTTTTCCAGTGCAGAATAGCAAGAGAAATATGGGAGTTATCACCAATTCAGATTAATCCAGGTCAGTTTGATCCTAACTGTTCTCTGGTTGATTTCATTCAAAGGTTGCTTTCTTCAAAAAATGAGGGATCTTCGAAAGATTATATTTTCCCATTCATTGGCTGGAGAATATGGAAAGCTCGCAATGATCTTATTTATAACAATAAAAGGTGGGCAATTCCAGATATTATAAATAAAACCCTCATGGATCACAGGTTATGGAGAGAGGCTAACAGTGATTCAAGGTTCCACATAGCAGCAAGCAAGAAGAAAGAAAAGAATCATGATCCCACTAAAGGTGTGGACTTAAATAACACCACTTCATTTTACTGTTATACAGATGGATCATGGCTCAACAGTCAAAGTAATGCTGGAATAGAATGGACACTGCACAATGAGAAAGGCATATGTATCTTGAAGGGATTTTCATCAATCGAATCCACCAGCTCAGCTCCTGAAGCAGAAGCCATTGCACTTAGGGAAGCTCTCCTCCAGATCAAGCGTCTTGACTATCATCTAGTTACCTTCTGTGGAGACTCAAGGGTTATATATACCTACTTGGAAAAGACTCATAAACGAGATTTTCCACTGGAACTTGTTGCAGAAGTTCAAGGATACTTGGAAGACATACTTGCTTTAAGTAATAGTCTCCATAAGTTTAAATTTGTTGGTAGAAATAACGTATTGACTGATACACTAGCAAAGGAAGCTAGAGTTAAGAATTCTCCTTTTGTCATCTCTTGGGTTTGTAATGTATGATCAAACATTGTACTCACACTTCTATAATGGAAATGTTGGCCGACAAAAAATAAATAAATAAATAAATAAAGGCTGTCCACCTCGAAACTTATATATAAGAGGCCACTTTAGCTTTTACGGTTTTACACAAAGAAACTAAAGAAATTTTTATAAAATGGATGCCGAATATGTTGTACATATTATGAAATAGAATTGTGATTAATCCATCACAAGATACATGTTAGGACACTTGTTTTTGTAGTATTACACTAACTCAACACTTGTCATTACCAAGTGTCTAAGTGTGTGACTCATGTCTTTTGTAATGCACTATAAATAATGAGTTGTGTAATAAGAATGACACACATAAGTTATCTTTGATCAATAAGTCTCTCAAAATCTCTCTCTCTCTCTCGGCTGCTCTCTCCCTCTCACTCTCTCTTTGTTAGTTCTTGTTTTCTTTACAAAGTGTTACAAAACACAAAACTTATAAGTGCATTACATTATGAAATAAGTGTTTTGTAGTCATAATTCACAACACGTTATCAGCACGATCAACTCTCGATCCGTCATCCGTTTGAGGTAAGATTTATTAAAATTGTTTGAATTTAATTATTTTACATGCATGTTACTATATGTATAATCTATAGAGTAAAAATCTATATAAATACTTCTTGATCTAATGGTAGGCTCTGCCTCCTTGATCATTTAGATCTACATTCTTGATCTAATGGTAGGCTCTGCCTCCTTGATCATATGTTCAGATCTATATATTTATAAATCATATGGAAGGCTATGCCTCCTAAAATGTTTGTTTTAATTTATGAATATATTATATAGCTTATAATTTTGTTTTATAGTTTATATTTATTGCTAAAACATTATTTTACAAAATTATTTCATAAAATTTTATATTTAACAAATTGTTTTATAATTTATATAGTAATTATGTCAAACTTGGCAAAGCTTGAATTCGCCGCCCTTGATGTCTCTGGGAAAAACTATATGACATGGGCATTAGATGTAAAATTCTATCTAAAAGGGAATGGGCTTCTCAAAACCATTGATCCGTCAGAAACGGTGTTAGAAGAGGAAAAAGCAAGAACCATGATGTTCTTGCGTCACCATCTCCACGATGGTTTAAAAAATGAATACATCGCGAGAAAAAATCCTGCAGATCTGTGGATCGCGCTCAAGGATAGGTTTGATCACCAAAAGTATGTGATCTTACCAAAAGCCAAACATGAATGGCTAAACCTGAGATTTCAGGATTACAAAAGTGTAAGTGAGTACAATTCCGCTTTGTTTGGAATCACTTCAAGGATGGCTCTCTACAGAGAAGAAGTTTCCGATTATGATATGATCGAGAAAACATTCCAAACTTTCCATCCTTCAAATGGACTCCTGCAGCAAAAATATCGAGAAAGAGGGTATACTCGATATTCTGAATTGATGCAAGTTCTGCATGTTTCTGAACAAAATAATGAGCTCGTGAAGATAAATCATCAAACCCGTCCAACTGGATCAGCTCCACTTTCATAAGTGAATGTTGCTACATCCAGCTATAATAATTGGCAAGGACAAGGACGTCGCCGCAGACACGGTCGAGGCCGTGGTCATGGTCGTGGAGGAGGTCGTGAAGAAGGTCGTGGAAGAGGAAGAGGAAGAGGAAGAGGTTTCTCTCCTAATGACTTCAACACAAGAAAAACCAACAAGCATCTTCAAATCAATAATGTTGGTCGCGTTATAAAGAAACAAGATGAAAGTACTTGTTACAGATGCGGCATGAAAGGTCATTGGTATCATACCTGTCGTATTCCAAAACATTTGGCTGATCTGTACCAAGCATCCCAAAAGGTAAAAGAAAGGGATGTTAAGACCAACCTCATCTATGATAAAGCTGGACCTTCTTTCCATGGCCTAAACGATGAACCCCATCTTGATATAGCAGATTTTCTCGTTGATAATGCAACGGAAAATCATGCGAATAAGGCCTATATGCCATGAATGCTTTGTCATAGTTTGATATGTACTTTATGTTTTAACAAATGTCTTTTTGAATAGTAGGTTTATTGTAATATATAATAAGTTTTTTTAAGACTTTATGTTATTTTATTAATGCATATTTTATAAATATTTTATCTCAGAAAATGTCAAATTTTGAGATTGAGGATGGAGATATGTGTCTAGCAGACAGTGCTACAACGCACTCAATCCTTAAAGAGAAACAAATATTTCTCCTCTCTCAAAATAATAGACTCCACTAGAAGCGTGAGCACTATATGTGGTAATGCAAAGATTATTATAGGCTCTGGAAAAGCCAGTTTTTCAATGGCAAGGGGAACAAAATTTGAAATTGATGCATTATATTGCCCCAAGTCATAGAAACTTGATTAGTTTCAGAGATATCCGAAGAAATGGATATCATATAGAGACTCTGAATAAGAATGGCATTGAATATCTTTGCATAACATCTGAGGAGAAACATATATTGGAAGAATTGCCAATGTTATCCTCTGGATTGTATTGCACAAAAATAAATAATTTTGCATCTTATTTTACAGTAAACTCTAAGTTTACTAGTACATTTAAGATATGGCATGAAAGACTTAGACATCCTGGTTCAGTCATGATGCAAAAAATTGTGCAAAATTCTAATGGCCATCCATTAAAGAACCAAAAGATTTTTAGATCTGATGAGTTTTCATGTGATGCATGTTCTCAAGGAAAACTCATAATTCGGCCATCGCCAGCCAAAATTGGGAATGAATCACCATTGTTCTTAGAGAGCATACATGGTGATATATGTGGACCTATCCACCCTTCATGCGGGCCGTTTCGTTATTTTATGGTAATGATTGACGCATCTAGTAGATGGTCAAATGTGTGTCTATTTGGTCAAATGTGTGTCTATTGACAACACGAAACACGGCCTCCGCAAAATTCATTGCCCAAATAATCAGGTTGAAAGTTCAATTCCCTGATTATGCCATAAAGAAAGTCAGACTTGATAACGCTGGTGAATTCACTTCACAAGCTTTCAATGACTATTGTATGTCAATAGGAATCGATGTGGAGCATCCGGTTCCTCATGTTCATACACAAAATGGCATGGTTGAATCTTTGATTAAGCAGCTACAACTCATTGCTAGACCGTTAATATTGAGAACAAAGCTCCCAATTTCTATATGGGATCATGCTATATTGCATGATGCGGCATTGGTCCAAATACGACCAAGCGCATATAATAACTATTCCCCTTTACAATTAGCATCTGGCCAAGAGCCAAACATATCCTATCTCCGTATTTTTGGATGTGCGGTTTATGTTCCTATAGCCCCACCGCAAAGAACAAAAATGGGGCCACAAAGGAGATTGGGCATATATGTCGGTTACGTATCACCGAGTATAATTCGATATCTTGAACCACAAACTGGTGATATGTTTACGGCACGTTTTGCCGATTGCCATTTTAATGAAGATGAATTTCCAGCTTCAGGGGGAGGAATTAAACAAGTACCAAAATATATTACATGGTATACACCATCTTTGATATATCTTGACCCCCCTACAAATCAACGTGAACTGGAAGTTCAGAAAATTTTAAATTTACAAAGTTTAGCAAATCAATTACCAGATGCGTTCATAGATACAAAAAGGGTGACAAAGTCATATATCCCCGCTGCAAACGCACCATCAAGAGTTGAAATTCCTAGAGAGGAACTTGATGGAAGCAAAGCTAATGACCCTAAGGTTCAATTGAAAAGGGGGAGGCCAATGGGCTCTAAAGATAAAAATCCTCGAAAGAAAAAGAAAATGGGAGATGAAAAGGTTCAGGAAGAACCAAATAAAGAGAAAAGTCCTCAGGATGATACAGAAAAATATGAGGTTTCCATTAACTATGCTCAAGATGGAATGTTATGGGCTAGCGATGAAATCGATGATGATAATGGAATATTCTCTTTTTCTGTATCTAAAGAGATCAATCATGAAAAAGATGATCCAGATCCAAGGTCCGTATCAGAATGCCAACATAGGCCTGATTGGGAGAAATGGAAAAAGGCTATGCAACTTGAGTTTCTCTCCCTCAATAAAAGAAATGTCTTTGGACCTCTTGTCACTGCATCTAAAGATGTAAAACATGTTGGTTGCAAGTAGGTATTTGTGCGAAAAAGAAATGAGAAAGATGAAATCACAAGATATGAAGCCCGACTTGTTGCACAAGGTTTTTCTCAAAGACCTGGAGTTGATTATGAAGAAACATATTCTCCAGTCATGGATGCAATTACATTCAGGTACTTAATGAGTCTAACGGCTTCTAAGAATTTAGAAATGTACCTTATGGATGTAGTGACAGCATATTTATATGGATCATTGGATAATGATATATACATGAAAATCCCAGAAGGATTTAAGATTCCTGAGGCATTAGACTCTAAGTCTAATGAAATTTGTGCGATCAAATTACAGCGATCACTTTATGGATTAAAACAATCCGGGCGCATGTGGTATAATCGCTTAAGCGAATACCTATTGAAGAAAGGGTATGTTAATAATGAAATATGCCCTTTATAAAAAAATCTCCATCGGGATTTATGATCATTGTTGTATATGTTGATGATCTGAATATAATTGGGACTCAAAAGGAGATTGATGATGCAAGAACTCATATGAAGGAAGAGTTTGAAATGAAAGATCTTGGAAAGACTAAATTCTGTCTCGGGCTTCAAATAGAGCATTTCCAAGATGGAATATTTGTGCATCAATCAAATTATACGAAAAAATTTTTAAAGCGCTTTAATATGGACAAAGCGACTCCTTTGAGTACTCCAATGGTCAATAGATCTCTGAATGTCGATAGTGATCCATTCAGACCTTGTGAAAACAACGAGAAAATACTTGGTCCCGAAGTACCTTATATGAGTGCTATCGGTGGACTCATGTATCTTGCAAATTGCACTAGACCGGATATCGCATTTGCTACGAATCTACTTGCAAGATACAAATCATCACCTACTCGCAGGCATTAGAATGGGATAAAACATATTCTTCGTTATCTTCAAGGTACGATTGACTTGGGATTATTCTATCCTAGGAACTCTTCGGTTAGTCTAGTTGGTTTTGCAGATGTAGGAAATTTATCAGATCCACATAATTCCCGATCGCAAACTGGATATATTTTCACAATTGGAGGAACTGCAATCTCATGGCGTTCACAGAAACAGACTTTGGTCGCCACTTCCTCAAATCATGCAGAAATAATTGCTCTTCATGAAGCATCGAGGGAATGTGTATGGCTCAGATCAATGACTAACCACATACAAGAATCAAGTGGAATAATCACCAAGAAAGAGCCAACAACATTATTCGAAGACAATGCTGCTTGTGTCGCCCAAATCAATGAAGGTTACATCAAGAGCGACAGAATAAAACATATACCTCCAAGATTTTTCTCCTACACTCAAGAACTCGAGCAAAAGAAGGAAGTTGATATCCAACATATCCGCTCAAGTGACAATGCAGCAGACCTATTCACAAAGGCGCTTCCGACTACCACATTCAGAAAGCATATTCACAGTATTGGAATGCGTCATCTACGAGATTTATGAAGAAGGATCGTACATATCTTTTCGAGGGGAGTTACTATACTCTTTTTCCCTTGTCATGGTTTTTATCCCAATGGATTTTTTCGTGACAAGGTTTTTAATGAGGTAGTACGTAACTCGTCAATGGTGATGGAAAATCAACAGGGAGTATTATGAAATAGAATTGTGATTAATCCATCACAAGACACATGTTAGGACACTTGTTTTTGTAGTATTACACTAACTCAACACTTGTCATTACCAAGTGTCTAAGTGTGTGACTCATGTCTTTTGTAATGCACTATAAATAAAGAGTTGTGTTATAAGAATGACACACATAAGTTATCTTTGATCAATAAGTCTCTCAAAATCTCTCTCTCTCTCGGCTGCTCTCTCCCTCTCACTCTCTCTTTGTTAGTTCTTGTTTTCTTTACAAAGTGTTACAAAACACAAAACTTATAAGTGTTTTGTAGTCATAATTCACAACAGTATAAAGATAAAGGCCGAATTAAAACATATGAGCTTTTTAAGCTTGGCTCAAGGGTTGACCCTGCTTACTGCTTACATATAACTCTCAATAATAATATCAAACATCATTATATGATACAAAGGTATACAGAATTAATAATCATTGGGTTGATTATGTTTTTATTCGGTATTACCTTTTTTTCATGGACACACAGTGTTAGCAGCATGGTTTAGGCTAAAATATCCGCACATAGCACTCGGGGCATTAGCATCTTCAGCTCCTCTTCTCTACTTTGAAGATACTTGTCCTAAATTTGGTTATTATTATATTATTACCAAAGTTTTCAAGGTAATAACAATTATTCAATTATTAAACCTTAATTATCAGTATGTTGGAGTTGCTTTTGTTTTATCACAATAAATCAATATCATTTTTTTTTGTTAGTCACAATCATTATGTTTCTAGTCTTTACTAATTTTAATTGCATCATTCTCTTTATGTTCCTAACATATATTCTATTAGGAAACGAACATGAGATGTTACAATACGATCCGCAAATCTTGGAAAGAAATCGATAAAGTTGCTGCCAAAGCCAACGGCTTATTGATCCTCGGCAAAAAGTTCAAAACTTTCGCGTATGAAGAAATATCTTTTAATTTTGTAATTTTTAATTAATTTATTTATGGTTAAAATGCTTAATTTTCTTCCTTGAAATAAATTGGCAGTCCATTAAATAGAAGCTTCGATCTCAAAGATTTTTTAGATACGATATACGCTGAAGCTGTTCAATACAACGAGGGTATCTTGGTGACCAACGTGTGCAATGCAATCAACGCCAACCCACCAAACCGTAAAATCGATATACTCGACCGGATTTTCGCAGGTGTCGTCGCTTTAACAGGCAACCAATCTTGCTATGATACTAATTATACTGTGCTAGTCGCAAACGATGATATGGCATGGAGATGGCAAGTATGTAAATTACGCAGTAAAAAGCATATTAAAACCCAGTTTAACATATAGATATGAGATTTTTATAACCTTAATTAAATGAAATGATCTTTATATAGGGCTGCAGCGAGATAGTGATACCGGTGGGACATGACAAACAAGATACCATGTTCCCAAACATCCCCGTTTAATATGACCAGTTTCATTGAGGGCTGTGAATCTAATTATGGTGTCTCTCCTAGGCCACATTGGATCACAACGTATGGCATTCAGGTATAGATAGATGAATAATTAACTTTTAATACTCATGCATAATCTTTTCTACAGTTTTGCTTCGTATTATTTTTATTTTTAGGTGTATCTTACTCTGGAATATATATATATATATATATATATAGGATATCAAATTAATCCTCCGAAGATTTGGGAGCAATATGATATTTTCTAATGGACTGTCAGATCCTTACAGCGTTGGCGGGTAAATAAGCATACTAGTTTTTATTCATAATTGTATGGATAGGTTATCGGTGAATTACTATATACAATGTTTTACGAGATAATTTTATTCATACATTATAAAGTTTTGGAGGATCTTTATATGTAATACATTATAGAGTTTGGATAGTGTAGTTGCCATCACCACAAATAATGGTAATTTATTTAATATTCAGTCTTGTTCAAACCATTTTATCAACAAATCTTTTTTGAATATGATGAACTCTCCCGTAATATTAAATTTAAATGTAATACGTGAGCAGGTTCACATTGTCAAGATATCAATTTGAAGAGCAAAGGAGATCCGCAGTGGCTCGTGATGCAAAGAGATAAAGAAACTAAAATGATTGATTCTTGGCTTTCAACGTACGTACCAAAAAGATCTAAGAGAACTTAACATATCAATCTAAGTACTGAGATGCAATAATAATGACTTGTGTCATATAAAAGGCAGTACTTCTAGCTACTGCACTAGTTTATTGAGATTGGGCTAGATTTTGAAACTTTCGACTGTGGCCCTTACGAACCGAAATCCAAAACCAATACTAGTGTCACGTACGTATGACTTGGACGTCGAAATACCGAAACCAAGCAGAGAGGTTCTAATGGGATATTATTGTCCCTGCAATCATATCCCATATATCACGACCTTAGAGTTATTTGTTACCATATCTGTATATTCTCTCCAAATCTCTGTAATTATTACGCCTTGTTAACTAAGCTCACCACGATCTCTTCTCGTCCTCTTCACCTCTGTTTGCTTGACTTGGGCAGGTCTCTTCTTTTCCTGCTCATTCAAACACAAACACAAACCTCTACATTGGTAAGGCTGATATGGGAAAGAAAAGATAAAAGACAGAAGATTTAAAGTTTCAAATCATTAGTTGAAGTATCCATCCAGACAGAATCGTATCTAGTCTGACAAAAGAATGCTGAATAGTTGCTTCATTACTCTTTACCATTTTAATGATTACGATTACTCGTACATATGCAAAATCATTGACAAGAGAATAACATTTTACCTTTGAATTGAATGAAACAAAATTAATAAGCATTCCTGGCATGGGCCTCATATGTACTCCGCGGTCATTATCGATAACCTATAGGCGCACACAGTTCACAGAAGAAAAATCCTTATACAATTAGCTAACCAAAGAGCCAGCGTAGGAGGATAATTATAGGGAAAAAAACGCCTCCATATTTACTTGTATCTGTCGATTTTTAACCATGGCTTTGCTCGTTCCCTCCCGACAAAGCCTTGCATATTCTTCAATGTCTTCGCCATATGGCTTCATATCGAATTTGTGATCTATCTTTCCTTCAACAGCTGTATTCACTATAGAGTAGCTTGCCTAGTATGAGATGGAAAGCCAAACGAAGGAGAAGAGACAAATCTGATGTTATCAATCAGAGAGGTAAATATATCCAAATACCTTGATTGATATCCGAAAATGCCTGCATGGGAACAACGTCTTTGAACATGTTCAAAGCGTAGCTCTTTGGCATGTTCTCGAACTCAGCATTATTCATCTCCATAGTGAACTGATTGATACCAGTACAAGGAAATAAGTTGCAACAAAGTAGAAAATACAGAACTAAAGCAGGATCCTTCCCTGAGCTAGATTTTTGATAAATCAACCACATGGGTGGGTAGTGAAGATTAACATGAAAGATTCAAATTTTGAGAACACTACAGAACACACCCATCGAAATAAGTTGAAATAGCACTCAACAGAAAAATATAAAGATATGTAATCTCTCATATCTTTGTCATATATATAAAGAGGAAAAGACGTCATTCCAATGTATCGAACTCAATTAGAATTTTCAAACATGAGCACTAGAGATGAAAACTGAAACTGTGAAAAGAATGAAAAGTCAGCCAACAAAAGGAATAAAACTATTATGAATAATGATCAGATTGTTATGATGGAGAAGAAGCTTAGAAATGAACCTCATATGCGGCATAGAGCTACACTAGAGGCATGGATCAACAAACTAAATCAATGCGTAAGTATAGAACTCATATGCAGCTTCGGATACATATTTTTCCATCATTGACTAATATTATTTTACAAAATATAGGGACCCCAACTTACAACTATGCACCTAAGAAAATCATAACAAAATTAACTTTTAAAAAAAGGTCCAAAATAAGTTATAATTAGCAAACATTCAAACCCATCAAATTTAACCACATATATCTTGGAAGGGAATCTTACAAAAAAAAATAACCGAAGATATTTTTGATGTCAATCCATCTACTAGAGGATGTATTGATAACAATCAAAATAATCATGCTCTATACCAAAAATGAAGATGTCTCCAGAATAAAATGTCAAACAAACGTGGTAATAATTATATTTTATATTATGAAATTCAATATCTATAATAATTATACAATTAAATAAAATTGCATAAAATAATATTATTTTATAAAAGTGTATCCCCTTTTTAATAAAAGGGAAGTACACAACATTGTTTTGGTAGACTTTATAATTTTAATAAATGGTTATAAATGGTTACAAATAGGTTATATATAGGTTATAAATTAATTCATATATTAATTGGTTACAAGTTGATAGTCTATATATTAATTATAACAAATAAAACTTTAACTATAACCAAAAATTTTAAACGAGATATTCCAAATCTGACCTAACACCCTTCCAAGCTTTTAATATAAATCAATGTCTTTAAAACCGGACCGAAAAATGAACCAGAAGTCTTTTGGGTCACCGAGTCAACAAGTCGGACCGATTGAATTACGGGTCAATTATTTTATTAGTTTGATTACATTTTATGAATATAACATCTACTTTTCTATGAATATATGAACAAAACATACATAATTAAGTACTAAACAACCAAAATTAAACTTTTAAATGATTAGATAAAATAACTAACTGATTCTTTTATAATAACAACATTTATTTATAATTTGGTTTAAGTTTAAAGTGTGACCAAAATAAAATATTTTAATTTGAGACTGACAACCCGGTCTAACATGCCGGTTCAACCACCGGTTCACGGGTTTTTACCGAGTCTTTCTGGTTTTTTGCGGATTTTGTTTTAGGTTTTTAGAGGGTACCCGGACCGGAATACCTATCGGGTTGTGGTTGGATCGAACCGACTGGGCGGGCCGGGTTTTGGTTAAAAAACATTGATATAAATCATTCAGATCTCCATTCACTAAAATACATCTCTCATGTTCATACCAAAAAAAATAATAACAATCGTTTCTCAATTTACAATGCTAAACTGTCTTATGAAACCATCTTATAAGTTATATTTTATTTTGAAATTATAATATTGATAAAAGGAATTTTAACCCGTGCTCTAGCACGGGTCCAAATCTAGTTGTTGTTTATTCAGGAAACAATAAAGGAGAAAACAGTGACTTAGTGACATGTAATTATTGTGAGGGTTTGGTGTGGAAATCTGAATGTCTTAAACAAAGTAGAAAAGAGTTGAAAATTTTGATTTGTTGTCAAGGACGAGTTGTACTGCAACCATCTCGACAACCTCCAACTTACTTAGATGACTTATTGTCACGGTCAACATCGTTTCGGAACAATATACAAGTATATAATTCAATTTTTACTTTTACATCAATGGGTGGAAAAATTAATTACGCTAGGGATGTTAAAAGTGGGTTAAACCCCATTGGGTACCCGAGACCCATGTTTAATATAGGGTTTCCATACCTGTTTTTTAGTCAGAAAAAAAAATATGGGTACCTACGGGTTTACCTACAAAAATTAAAATCCATTCGGGTTTTACCCACAAGACTTAAAACCTGTTCGAGTTTTTCAATTCAGGTTTTTTCTAGGCGGGTTTTTCGGGTTCAGATCAGGCTGGGTTTTTATACCCGCCACAACATCCCTAAATTACGATATCAATTTAGGAAATGGTTCTTTCACTTTTTGTATGCATGGTTAGAATTACCACTAAATTGGATCTATACTACCAGTCGAAGGAGATCTACCACGTTTTGCGCAGCTATACATATATGATACCGCTCATGAACTACAAAATCGTCTTAATGAACTTGCCAAAAGAAAAAATAATGAGTTGAATGAAAGTATTCTCAGCGGATTAATTCAAATGCTTGACGAATACAACGAGTTGGCTAAAGTATTCAGAATTGCAAGGTTATCTCCCTAAGGGAGGAAGGTGGAAGAGGCTGAACGCAAGGTTATCTCCCTAGTGGAGGAAGGCAGAGCCAAGGTTCTCTCTATAGTGGAGGAGGTTCAACGCAAGGTTCTTTCCATAAGGGAGGAGGGCAAAACCGTGGTTCTCTGCATGGTTGGTCATACACTATTGTGTTGTAATTTACTTTTTTATTTGAATTTTTTTTTGAGCCAACAATTTTAGTGATTAAAAAAACTATGCAAAAGTGAAAGTAAGGATATGTATAATAGTTGGTTTAATTTGTTCTTATAGACATTTTCTACGTTGCGGTAAATAATATATTTGTAATATACTATATACCTAGGTGTAAAAATACACATTTAATGGTAACATATATATATAAGATTTGGGATATAAATCAGGGTATTATAGCAAAAATAAATTTATAAATAATAAAATAAATTTTAATAAATTTTCATTAAATTTAATTTTATTAACCACATCGGGCGGGTCCTTATCTAGTAAACCATAAACTGCAAGTGCAAAGCAATAAAAAAAAATCTAAACTATCATCTCACAAAACCAGCTAACTAGGTTAGATTATTTTTTATAAATTTTATTTTTGATATATTTTAGTTTTTCACATTTTCAATTTTTACAGTATACTATATTTATTTGCCGTGCCATCAAATTTATCCTAACTAAATTAAAAACTTTATTACCTATCAAAGTAAATGGGGTATTATTGTTTTCTATTGTGCTATTTTTATTAGTCCACATTTGTGATTTTTTTTTTTTTTAATTACACAATAATTTTTTATCTATCTAAATTCATCTTATAATCATATTTATATATAATCTAATCCACTCCATCACATGACCTACAATATTATGAAATTATCTAAACTCTCTAATCCGCTCAAGTTTGAACCGGCAATCATATAGTTTTACAGTTTAACCCATGTATTAAAGTATTTTATATATGAATACAACTATACAATTACTTTTTTATTTTTTTAAGCAACTATACAATTACTTTATTATATAAATTTGTTCAAGATTTATGATCTCTACTGATGTTAGTAATCAAGATTTAATATGTTAAGTTTGTATTCTTCATATTTCTAAACTCTCTAATAGAATTTAAATTAAAATCCAAAATTAATGCTGCACTAGAATATGATCTGTGCTAGAGCACATAAGTTAAATTTTTTGTTTTTATTTGTAATTTTTATTCAAAACAACATATATATGATTATTTTATTTGTTTTTAAAGGATTTTTTTTTATGGAACATTATGCCATGAAATCATATGCTAAATATGACTAAAGAAAATAACATCTATTTTGTAAGATCTATTCTAGTAGATCTAGATTTTTACCTGCGGTATATCGCGAGTTAAGTTGTGTGATTAAAAAAAGTTTAAACGTTTTGTTTGTTAATTTTTTTATTTGTTTAGTGTTTAGAATTATATATTGTATTTTGATTGTTAATTCTATGACAGAACCAAAACTCTCCTTCACCTACGATAATGAACGAAAACGCTAATCAACCCGACCAAAACCCTCCTCCTCCACCTCTAATCTGGTTCGCAGAGAACCATCAAAGACAACAACTCTGTGTTATCATGTTTCAAACCATCAACGAACTTGTCGTACACCATAACGCTCGAATAGCTGCCATTCGCACATTTCTTCATGATCTGAACCGCGACCGTTCACCATTCTCATACCAATGTAAAAACCCTACAATTTGTTTTTGATTTATTTAATATTTACCAAAAAGAAATATAAACTTTTTTTTATTGTCAAGAAATACTCAAACTATTTTATGGATGATAAAAAATACATAATTTATCATAATTTCCGATATCCCAATTATCGTATTACGGTTTTCAATGATGTTAACGCAACAATGTTAAATGATGCTAATATATTATTATCTTTTGGTTCTTAAAATTTTCCTAGTATTAGTTAAGAACGAAATTGATTTATTATCTTAACTAATAACGATAAGTTCAGAGAAAAGTATATCTAAAACTATCTCACAAAACCAATTTGTACATAATGAATTTAATTTTCATTCAAATATTTTGTGTTGGCTTGATGCCGTGAGACGCATGATTCTTGAATTATTATTATTTTTTCTTCAGAAATAAATAGTTTCTCCAAAACCTACCTGCCGATTGTGTAATTTTCTTAAAAGACTTTTTTGAGCGAAAAAAGTGCAAACTGAAACAACATTGGACTCATCAAAGAGTTAAATCAATAAAACTCTTTAGGTCATATGACATTTATTACAAATTACAGAATCCACTACTAACTAAAGGCATAATATTTAATTTCAACCTCATGAACGTAACAAAGTAGTGTTAACCACGCTCTTCAATGCCACCAATTCTTCATCACTCATTTGAGAAATAGATAATTAAATGTACTGTTTATAATAATATCTTAATTATATCGAAGTAAACTATATTTTCATCAGATTCACAAAAATAATAAGTGATGAGAAAACTAGTTTATGAGTTTAAAAATGCACACACTATTATTATAAAGGTTTGCAGCAAAATATTTATGCCCATCGGACACAACAATCTCGGACACGGTTGTTGCCACTACGACAAAAGACGGTAAACTATATTTATTAGACATGATTTGTTTTTTAACTAAGCGTTAATCCAAGGGGTACATGAACTCTCTCACTAATGTTCGTTATATAGTAAACAACAATGATCAGGGTCTCACTAAATGGATATTATTAACTTGAAGCGCAAGGAAGAGCCGGATTGGCTTGTGGAGCAACGTGAGAAAGGAGTTAGGATCATTGAATCTTGGATTCACACCTATCAGAATGATCTTAAGGATCTTAGAATATCGATTTAATATTTCACTGGTTGTAATATGATTAAAAAAACAAAATTGGCTGTAATAAATTAACGTATCGTTATTAGTATGGAATCCTATTAGTATATTTACTCTTTTTCTTCGGTCAAGGACTCTCGGGTCTGGTAATCGGCTTCTTTATAATTAGAGCTACGAATTAGGATCGTAAATCTATAAGATTTCCATCATGCAGGTATGTCGAGTGCATAGGCATTCAAAAACATGACACGTCTGCAGAGAAGAAAACCGAGATCCAAGAAGAACGTGGAGACATACAAGATCTACACCTTCAAGGTGCTGAAACAAGTCCACCCAGACATCGGAATGTCGAGCATAGCCATGGGAATCATGAACAGTTTCATCAACGATATTTGCCTGTTTGGATTAATAATAGTACTACAAACTAAAAAATTAAAAACCATTCATTTCTCCTCTGCAAAAATCTGTTTTACCCCGATCCAATGACACAGGGCACATGAATATAGTGCTACACAAGGGGTTGGTTGGCTTCAGTGCCCACCTGTGTCATCATCTTCGGCACTTTTCTTGTATTCAGGTTTAAGCTCATATGTCCCTTGGTTCGATCCTCTCTTATTGTACACGCACAGCTCGTTCAGTATTTCTTTCAGGAACTGTGCTGGTTGGTCTGTCTCCTGTATAAGCTGCTTCAGTGTCCAGTTAGGTTGTCCTTCGAATAGCTTGAACATTATAGCTTCAAGCTCACCACGATCTCTTCTCGTCCTCTTCACCTCTGTTTGCTTGACTTGGGCAGGTCTCTTTTTTTCCTGCTCATTCAAACACAAAACACAAACTCTAGTTCTAAGCTGATATGGGAAAGAAAAGATAAAAAAAGACAGAAGATTTTGAAGTTTCAAATCATTAGTTGAAGTATCCATCCAGACAGAATCGTATCTAGTCTGACAAAAGAATGCTGAATTGTTGCTTCATTACTCTTTACCATCTTAATGATTACTCGTACATATGCAAAATCATTGACAAGAGAATAACATTTTACCTTTGAATTGGATGAAACAAAATTAAACATTCCAGGCATGGGCCTCATATGTACTCCGCGGTCATTATCGATAACCTATAGGCGCACGCAGTTCACAGAAGAAAAGTCCTTATACAATTAGCTAACCAAAGATCCAGCGTAGTAGGAGAATTATAGGAAAAGCAAACGCCTCCATATTTGCCTGTATCTGTCGATTTTTAACCATGGCTTTGGTCGTTCTCTCCCGACAAAGCCTTGCATATTCTTCAATGTCTTCGCCATATGGCTTCATATCGAATTTGTGATCTATCTTTCCTTCAACAGTTGTATTCACTATAGAGTAGCTTGCCTAGTATGAGATGGAAAGCCAAACGAAGGAGAAGAGACAAATCTAAGAGGTAAAATATCCAAATACCTTGATTGATATCCGAAAAGGCCTGCATGGGAATAACGTCTTTGAACATGTTCAAAGCGTAGCTCTTTGGCATGTTCTCAAACTCAGCATTATTCATCTCCATAGTGAACTGATTGATGATACAAGTACAAGGATATAAGTTGCAACAAAGTAGAAAAAATACAGAACTAAAGCAGGATCCTTCCCTGAGCCTAGATTTTCGATAAATCAACCACATGAAAGATTTGAACTTTGTGGACATATAGATAAACCACTCAGTTACATAAAAGTTATACTCAATTAACAAACTAGGGCACCGAACTTTGAGAATCAAATATATATACCTCGGGGGTAGGTCGTAGAGGATCAATGTTGAGAACAACCTTGGCCAAGTCAACAGATTCCGAGGAAGAAGAATAAGAAGAAGGAGCTAGCTTCCCCCACGCCTTGGCGACAACTACAGGACACTTCATCAACCAAATTGGTCGATCGCCTTTCTCAAAATCGAGTTCATGAGGGTTACTTGGATCGTCTTCCATACACACTGCTCTGTTTGCTCCAATTTCAAGATTGTTCCCCAATCAACTTCACTTCTCAGTTCGTAACTAGAGCTCCTGGAGTTAAGTTGCAGCCAGTTTACCAGATTTCAGAAGAAAGCAATGAACTTGACCCCCTGACCGGAAGAGAAGAAGAAGAAGGTGGTGATTCGCCGGAGATGTAATGGCCAGCGACATAAGATGGTTCGCCGGAGGGGTACAAAGGAGTTATTTTTCTCCAAACCCTTAATCACTAAATCGTTCAGGATTGAAGAAAAGCGTTAGGGGGTTTGATTGATTGAAGAAGAAGAAGAAGAAGAAGAAAAAATTGAAGAAGGAAGGAACAAATAGTAAGGGCTTCTAGGGCCCTATTTTAGCCCGAAATGTTTTTACAAAAGCCCTTTCAATAGTCCAAAACTGGATTTTTTTTTAATTCCTCATCTCTCTTTAACTACAAATACTGTCATAACTATAAACTAAATATTCCAAAATTAGCTGAAAGAACAAATGTAAAATGGTTCTTGGATTGTTACGTGCTTTTTTTTTTTTTCTGATAATCCAGGTATCCAAAGCCCAGTAGGCCCTGACTTGCCCACTAGCCTAAAAGCTTGGTGTGCATCCCGAAGGCGGCAAGAGTGGTTCCTGAAGACCGCATAGCCCAATATTAAATTTTTCTGCGTTGACCACTTAAGGTGTTTGCAGCCGTGGGGATTCGAACCTGAGAGTATTGGGAATTTCACCCTCAACCCGAAATCCATCTTACCACTGGCCCACCTATGAGTGGTTACTTGATTTTACATATAGCATAAATCATATTTACTTATAATTATTTATATTATTTTTGATAAAAAATGATTTATATATACTTATAATTTTTTTTTTGTGTGGATGTAGGAGAAGTACTAGCACAATGTTATTATGTTCTCTTTTGTAGTTAACAAAACTACATCACATTAGCTAATATAAAGATAAACGTTTTTTTATCTCTATTTAATTTGTTTTTGTTGGTTTTAAACACTTTATAACATCTTAAAACTTTATGAGCTTACTAAATAAAAATACACATCAAACAACGACAAAACAAAAAACATACATCAAACTGTGTTAGTTATATACTCCCTCTGTTCTAATTAAGTTGTTAGTTTAATATATACCCCCTCTGTTCTAATTAAGTTGTTGTTCTAGGATTTAATTTTTGTTTCATATTAGTTGTCGTTTTAGATTTTCAATGCAGATGTTTGATGAATATTCCAATCTTATCCCTGCTGTTTTAAAGTTTTAACCAATGAAAAAATTATAAATATATTAATGAAGGACAAAACATAAAATTTAATAGTTTCTTTAATTTGTGTGCAAAAACCTTAAACGACAATTAAACTAGAACGGAGGGAGTACATTTTAATTAAAACATCTCTATTGTAGACACTTAAGCGCCACATTATGCTCGTACAAATTAAAGAACAAAAACAATTTTCGTATTTATTAATGTATCTTCTTCAATTAGTCTAATTCTCTCATGGTGATCATTAAATTCAATTTTTTTTATATACTCAGATGCCTAGACCTTAATACTGCTATATTTTTATATGCATATAAAACCTGAAAGATTACTTTGGATTTCAGTTTTGAATATCCTGGTTATGTGGTTTTAGTTATTATTGAATAATCCATAACGTTATACTTAGAGATAAAAATAGGGTTGTCTCTAGCAATCCCCTTATACTTATATAGACATTCAACTATGATCATTTTGTACTTTTAGTCTATGTCCAACTTACCATATATTAGTTATAAACTTTATAATTCTACTCAATCTATATTTTTTCCAATTACTCAAATTAATTTAATTACGTTTTAAAATCGTAAAATTGTATTATTTACTAAAACAGTAAAAGCAGTTTTAAATCAAAATTAATTGAATTTGGTTAATTGAGAAGAATTTTATAGATTAGATAAAATTATGTAGTTTATAGCTAATCTATGGTAAATTGGGAAAAGACTTAAAGTACAAGCTGATTCTAGTTGAACGTCTATAGTTATAGAGGATTGCTACTGACATCCCATAAAAATACAAAAAAACACCCAAAAAAAAAAAAAAAGAAAGCATTTTTTTCTTGACATCTCTTTATTTCTATATTTAAAATAAAATAAATTTTAAAAATAAAATTAAAACCTTTAGGCTTGCATTTATCTAGTTCTACAAAAGTTTCAAAAGACTTGACTATTATTTATATCTTATGTCTTATTCAAAACAAAAATAGTAAAACACCAAGTGTCAATAGTTGAACTGGTAAAAGCTCTCATGCAATTTAAAGGTCACTACTTCAAATAATACTTGGAAATAGAGCATATAGAATATTTTGATTATTAAAAAAGTATACACCAAAAAAAAAGTTATGGGTTTACCAGCCAAAATTATTTATCTCTCTGTCAGAATGGAATGTGCAATTTATCATAGTATCTAAATTCTTAAGAATGTAAACTAAGTTCATACAAATTATATGAATGTTGTATACAATTTACACTTTAATTCTGCGAATTATCTTCATTTTTTTCGAGTAAGTTTTATAAATTATAAGATAACATGTTGCATGTCCCACTTGCCAGTTTGAGTGTTGTCTTAGAATTGCTCAATAAAGCTTTGAAACATAAATATTGTTAAAAGAAATGCTGATGGGAAAGCAAAGTAGATGATGAGACACGAATGTCCCAAAGCGACAATATAAAATATAACTCATATCTCTACAGCTGAAGCAAAGAACATCAGAATCCAAGGGACTTTCCAAGTGTCTTGCATCACAATTATCTACTCTATATATACAAAAACAATACAACTAAACCAATGTGTGACCACAAACCCAATCTAGAACCAATGGCGTTGAAAACTTTGCCAGCGCAGCCACAGCGCCGCCCTAGCCTTGTATGCTACGTTTTTCTCGTCATACTAACTCTAATCTTCATCGCAGCTGTAGGTTTTCTCATTGCCTGGTTTGAAACCAAACCCAAGAAACTTCATTACACTCTTGAAAACGCCTCGGTTCAAAACTTTAACCTTACCAACGACAATCACATGTCAGCTACATTCATATTCACCATCCAGTCCCACAATCCTAACCACAGGATCTCGGTCTACTACAGCTCCGTCGAGATATTCGTTAAATTCAAGGACCAGACGCTTGCGTTCGACACGATGGAGCCGTTTCACCAACCGAGGATGAATGTCAAACAGATTGATGACACGTTAGTCGCACAAAACGTCGCCGTTTCCAAATCCAACGGTAAGGATTTGAGGGCTCAAATCTCGTCGGGAAAGATCGATTTTGAAGTGTTTGTTAAGGCGAGGGTTAGGTTTAAAGTCGGGGTGTGGAAAACAGCACATCATACAGCTAAGGTTAAGTGTTCTCATGTCACGGTCGTCTTGTCGCAGTCACACAATTCCCAAAATAGCTTATGTGATGTTGATATTTGATTACTAAGTTTGCATTTTCACACTAATAATCGTATCGTTCATCCTCTGTTGTGTGATGCTGGTGATTACTGTTATGCATGAATATTTGTACATTTAATTTACACTTGCTTTTAACGTCAACACTCATATTTATTATACTCTTTCTTTCTTTCTTTCTTTCTTTCTTTCTTTCTTTCTTTCTTTCTTTCTTTTTTTGGATCAAAGAATTCTCTAACAACACTATAGGTATTAAAAACAAATTATGGATGTAGAGTATTTTTCATTGGTAGAATTGTAGAAAGATAGAATATACTAGTAGATACTGTTAACTTGTAAAACTAATTTAACCTAACGTAATCTTCTTCATATTTTAAATTGCATAAAAGAACACAATTACTAGATTGTCTATGGCCCACATGTTTTATTTATATTAATCTCAGCCCAATTAAAACACATAATTTGGAACCCGATTTTGGAAGCTCAATTCACAAGATAAGATAAAAGGTGAGAAATCCTAAAAGCCCAAAAGACTGTCTAGGTTTTATTTTATCTTTGATGCATCAAAATTGATTACCTAGGATCTCGGTTTTGCATCTCCGTTTTATAAAGAAAAGAATATTGATAAAATAATCATAAGGTAAGCAACGTAAGATTCTGATATTTGACACACACACACACAAAACGTAAGATTCTGAAGCAAAAAACATCAGATTCTAGAATCCGAAGCATTATCTATGTCTATATATAAAATCATCCAAATCAACCATTGTGTAACCTTAAAACTCTCTAGCTAGATCCAATGCCTCCGATAACTTCGTTAAGCCGCCGTAGCCTTCGTCATGTTATCTTTCTCATATTTACCATAATATTCATCATAGCTCTAGGTGTTTTCATTACCTGGCTCGTAACCAAACGCAAGAAACTTCATTACAGTGTTGAAAACGCGTTTGTACAAAACTTTATCCTTACCAACGACAATTACATGTCAGCTACATTCAAAATCACCATCCAGTCGTACAACCCCAACCACCAACTCTCGGTTTACTACACTTCCGTCCAGATATTTGTTCTATTCAAGGACCAGACGCTTGCGTTCGACACGAAGTTGGAACCGTTTCAACAACCGCGATTGAACGTTGCGCTGATCGATGACGCGTTGATCGTACAGAATGTCCACGTTTCCGAATCTAGTGGTGAGGATTTGAGGGCTCAAGCTTCGTTGGGTAATATCGACTTTGAAGTATTTGTTAAGGCGAGGGTTAGGTTTATAATCGGATTTTGGTGGACAGCACATCGTACGGCTAATATTGAGTGTTCTCATGTCACATTCTCTTTGTCACAGCCAAACAATTCCCAACATAGTTCATGTTACGCTAATATTTAGTTAGTAAGTTTAGCATTGTCACACTAATAATTATATTGTTCATAAATTGACTTATGTTATGCATGCATGAACGAATTATATTTAGTCATTTTTACGTATAAATGTACATGTATATATACTTTTGTAGTGATTTTTTTTTTTTTGGGTCAAAGAATTCTCTAACAACACTATAGGTATCTAAAAAATGTATCCCCTGAAATTTTAATATATGTGTAATAGTTTTGAACGTAAAGTAAATTTTTCATTGGTTATATACTGTTAAATAGAGACGACGTAAAATAAACTATAGTTAACCTAATCTGATATCTGATCTCCAAATTTTATGAGATTATAGACTCCAAAAATTTATTGGTTGAGTATTTTTTTTCTTTTTGGTTGTTGTTGTTTTCAACTCCAATAAATTAATTAAACAGCACTAAAATTATGGGACTACTAGATCTCGAGAAGATGTCTTTTTTTTTTTTCTTTTTCTGAAAAAGATCTCGAGAAGATGTCATATTTGCTCATCATGGGATTTCAACATTTTCAGTTATAGAGTGTACCATATTCTATGGACTGTAGAAATGAAGAGGAGTCTAGTTTTTTTCTTCTTTTTTTTTCTTTTTAGTTGTTGTTGTTGTGATCATCGAACTTTAGTTGCTGTTGTAAATAAAAGTTGTAAACTATTGCACTAGACAATGTACAATATACATAAAAAATAATATGCAGAAAAAATCTTTCAAAAAGTAGTTAATTCCACAATGTATACTCTAGGAACTTTGACCTAGCTAATCATCTTTACATAGCACCATATATAAGTACATATGGAGTATAAAAACATTTACCATGATACAAAATATAAATTTATTATCGATAAAGCATCGTGAATACATGAAAGAGGGATAGCTCTTCTGATTAGAAGTGTTGGCATGAAAGAGACAAAATAATTATGTGGGGTGGGAACACAGTCTAGCTGGTTTGAACCTTATCGAAGAATAACAATAGTACTATAACATTATGCCCATCATGGAAGTGCTAAGAGCTTTATTTAAAGAATATAGGTATTAAGATAGAAAACCGGTTTAATTAACTGGTTTAGCACATTATATATGTTGTATAGTTTATGTATGATTAAGCTTCTTTTTACTTAATCTTACTCTGTATATAAACTACTGTAATCTCACATTTACAGATTAGTGAGAATTAGTTTGTTCAGTTAGTATCTTATCCAAAACTTAATATGGTAGCTTATTCGTACTTTTTGATTGCCCTTGATTGGTGCTGGTTCTCTTTGATTTGTCTTATCCCAGCTCAATCTTCCTATAATCTTTGATTCTTTTGATCAATTTCATCTTTAATCTTTACAATGGCTTCAAATTCGCAAAATCGTCCTGTTACTCCTAATCCGACCTCAGAATCGCGTCGATCTACTGATAAATACGAGAATCCGTATTTCCTTCATTCATCGGATCATGCTGGGATGGTTTTAGTCTCGGATCGGCTCACTACTGGCTCAGAGTTTCACTCTTGGCGTTGCTCTGTACGCATGGCTCTTAATGTCAGGAATAAGCTGGGTTTCATTGATGGAACAATTCCTAAACCTCCTGATGATCATCCTGATGCAGGTTCTTGGTCACGATGTAATGATATGGTGATTACTTGGTTAATGAGTTCAGTTTCTAAGCAAATAGGCCAGAGTTTACTTTATATGCCTACTGCTTCTACGATTTGGTTGGATCTTATGTCTCGTTATAGGCAAGATGATGCACATAGGGTCTTTGAGATTGAGCAACGGTTGAGTACTTTACAACATGGTTCTATGGGTGTTACTACCTATTATACAGCGTTAGTAACCTTGTGGGAAGAGTTGAAAAATTATGTTGATGTTCCCATTGTACTTGTGGCAAGTGTGAGTGTAATGCTGCTCTTATGTGGGAAAAATTGCAGCAGCGCAGCAAGGTTACGAAGTTCTTAATGGGGTTAAATGAAGCTTACCAGCCCACACACAGGCATATCTTGATGTTGATGCCTATGCCATCGATTGGTGAGGTTTTTCACATGGTGACTGAAGATGAGAGGCAGAAGAATATTCAGCCTGCTACCAAGATCGATAATGTGGCTTTTCAAGCTTCTGGTCCTACTGATAATGTTGGCTACAACTCCATGGCGCCTTCTACTAATGGTTATTTTTCAGGCCCTACTGATAATACGGCTTATGCTGCTTTTCGACCTCACCAGAAGCCTTATGGTACTCATTGTAACCGAGTTGGTCACACCATTCAGAAGTGTTTTAAACTTCATGGCTATCCCCTTGGTCATAGAAATGCTCAACGACCTCCAATGCAGCAAATGTCATCACAGTCTGCTCCGCCTCGTGCATCTTTTCCAACAGGACAACGTCCTCAGTTTCCTACACAGGCTCAATTCCAACAAGCTCAGAATCAATATCATCAGACACAATACTCTCAACCGGGTGCGGTAGCCAATACATTGATGAATTCTGCTTCTTATACGCCTGCCCCAGCACAGACTGCAACTAATCTTGATCTGAGCAGTTGCACTTCTGACCAAATTCAGAGTCTGATCCATCAACTCAACACCTAGTCCAAAGCTTCAGAGCAGCCGTCTTCTTATCCGTCTGCTACGATAACTGAGCATGGTGTTATGGCTGCGACATCTTCTTCTGGTAATGTTAGAATTGAGTTTCCTTCTTCTAGTCTTCGTTTTGAAAACACAATTTTTACTTTTCAACACCAGTGCCTTTCCTCTCTTTATTCTGTTCAACCCAGTGGTAGTTGGATAATTGACACAGGAGCTACTAGCCATGTGTGTTCTGATCTTTCTTTGTTTAGTGAGACTTTTCCAGTGACAGGTGTAACAGTCTCACTCCCTAATGGCACTATAGTTGCTATGACTCATATAGGCACTATACAAATAACTCAAACATTGGTTTTGCATGATGTTCTTTATGTTCCAACCTTTAAATTCAATTTGATAAGTGTGAGTTCTTTGGTTAGACATGATAATTGTTCTGCACATTTCTATACTGATTCTTGTTATATTCAGGACCATACTCAGGACTTGATGATTGGTAAAGATGTGCTAATCCATTGTCTATACATATTGGAGCATCATGACATTTCAGCATCTTCAAATTCTGTTTCAGCATCTTTTTCTGGATCCTTGCAAGTCGATGGTCGTGTCTGGCATCAACGCTTAGGTCACCCATCTTCTGTCAAGTTACAATATATGTCGGGTACTTTACCTATGTCCATCTATAGTTCTTCTCATGATCATTGTGATATATGTCCATTAGCTAAACAAATGAAATTGCCATTTGTTTCACATAGTAAGCATTCTGATTTTCCATTTGATCTCATTCATATAGATACTTGGGGACCATTTTTCTGTAGAATCTATAGAAGGATATCGATATTTTCTCACTATTGTAGATGATTGTACTCGAATCACCTGGATTTATATAATGAGAAATAAAAATGATGTTCTTTCTATCTTTCCGTCTTTTGTTAAACATGTTCAAACACAATATAACTCTGTCATCAAGATTGTTCGTAGTGATAATGCTCCTGAACTTGGTTTTACTCAACTAGTTAAGGATCATGGTATGATACATCATTTATCATGTCCTTATACACCGCAACAAAATTCGGTTGTGGAACGTAAGCATCAGCATCTCCTTAATGTTGCTCGTGCACTTTTTTTTTTCAATCTAATGTTCCTCTATGTTACTGGTTTGATTGCATTCATACTGCTATTTTCTTGATAAATAGAACTCCCTCTTTGGTCTTAGACAAAATTTCACCTAATGAAAAAAATTTCAAACAAAAACCAGATTATAGTTTCTTGAGATCTTTTGGTTGTTTATGCTATGCTTCTACTTTAGCTAAGGACAGAAACAAATTTACACCTAGAGCTGAACCATGTGTTTTTCTAGGATTTCCATCAGGTTACAAAAGATATAAGGTTCTTAATCTTGAAACTAATGTTGGTCATATCACTCGTAACATTGTTTTCCATGAGCATATTTTCCCTTTCAAAAATGTTACTCCCTCTCTTCCTACCACTGATCTGTTTAGTAAAATGGTTTTACCCTTGCCTGTTTCTACTGAGATTGAACTTGTTGATGATACACATTTATTGCCATTATCTGCATCTCTTCCTGTTCCTGCATCATCATCATTACCGTCATCATCCTTTAGTGTTGTTGCTACGCCGGATGAGACTGTTACAGTTGCCACAAGACAGGTTGCACAACACAATGATCGGCCACGACGCCAAGCTAAAGCTCCAGGTTACTTATCTAGACTATCATTGCAATATCACAAACACTTCTTTCTCTAATTTGACTTCTCTCGATCTTTCTTCGTCTGATTCTTCTTCTTCTATTGTTGCGTTATGCAATCTTACTCAGCTTTCTGATAATCTCTCTTCTTCCGATCCTCTTGTTGTTTATCCTCTTGATTTTGTTCTTACCTATTCCAAACTGAGTCCTTCATATCAATATTTTGTTCTTTCATGCTCAATTGAATCGGAACCACATAATTTTAAGCAAGCCATGGCCCATCCTCATTTTCCCAAGGCTATGGATGTGGAGATTTTGCTCTTGAACTACTTGGAACTTGGAGTGTTGTCTCTTTACCCCCTAGTAAGACGGTGATAGGGTGTAAATGGGTTTATACTATCAAATATAACCCAGATGGATCTATTGATCGTTATAAAGCAAGATTAGTAGCCAAAGGGTATACTCAGATGGAGGGGATTGATTACATTGATACGTTTTCTCCTGTAGGTAGGCTTGCTAGTGTTGAACTTGTTTTGGGTTTAGCAGCTATACATGGATGGACACTCACACAGATGGATGTGGCTAATGCTTTCCTTCATGGAAGCTTGGATAAAGAGATCTACATGAGTCTCCCTCAAGGATATACTCCTCCGGGTGGTGCACCACTTCCTCCTAATGCGGTTTGTCGGCTCCATAAATCTCTTTATGGTTTAAAGCAGGCTTCTCGCCAATGGTACCACTGTTTTCTGGAGTTATTCTCAAGGCCGGTTTCTCTCAGTGTCCTGGTGACAACACTCTGTTTTTCAAACAGCGAGGGACACGGTTTATTGCTCTCTTGGTATACGTTGATGACATCATGATTGCCTCTAACAATGACAGTGATTTACAGGATCTTAAGACTGTCTTACATGCTGCTTTCAAGATTAAGGATATGGGTGCTCCTAAGTTTTTCTTGGGATTAGAAATAGCTCGTAATAGCAGCGGTATTTCTGTTTGTCAACGTAACTATGCTCTCGATATATTGGCTTCCACTGGCTTGTTGGCTTGCAAACCTTGCAGTGTACCTATGAATCCCAATGTTCAATTCAAGAAGGACATGGGAATTCCTCTTGATTCTGCTCGAGCAACATCATACAGAGAACTCATCGGGAGATTGCTTTATCTCACCATCACTCGGCCGGATATCACTTTTGCAGTCAACAAATTAAGTCAGTTCCTCTCTTTTCCTACGGATGTACATCTCCAGGCAGCGTACCAGATTTGCCACTATCTCAAAGGTATCCCTGGTCAAGGAATCTACTACTCTGCTACATCAGAACCTTGCCTTAATGCTTTTTCTGATGCGGATTGGGGCACTTGTCCTGAAACTAGAAGGTCTATCTCTGGCTTTTGTGTTTTTTTGGGCAAAAGCTTGATTAGTTGGAAGTCTAAGAAGCAACATGTTACTAATCGTAGCAGTACAGAGTCAGAGTATCGAAGCATGGCACTCGCATCTTGTGAACTCTTGTGGTTGAATTAGTTGCTCAAAGATTTGAGGATCACTATCACTTCACCTGCAAAGTTGTTTTGCGATAACAAGTCGGCTATACACATTGCCACAAATCCAGTGTTTCATGAGAGGACGAAACACATAGAAATTGATTGCTTGCCGTCAGAGATCAGATGAAGAACGGGTTCTTGAAGCTCTTTCACGTCTCCAGTGCGAATCAACATGTTGACATCCTGTCAAAGGCTCTTCAACCGGGTCCTTTCTATTCTCTCCTTGGCCGCACTGGCGGATCTACGTTGAAATGAAGGGGTCAACTGACCCCCCTTAAATATAGATATTTGATATTTTAGTTAGCATCTCTAATGTATTGTTGGCTGATTTGGTAGAGAGCTTTGTTTTTGACCCTCCCTAAATCATGGATCGAGGTTATCGTTTGTCTCATTTTGTTACATTTTATTACTGTTTTTTTTTACCACAACGAAAGCTTACCTATTTAACGTAGTTTATCATCCATTCTTCATTTTTCTTTTGATATTCACTAAATTTTGTATCTTTAAAGAAGGAAATAACGTTATAATCATAAAATAATTACAAAAATAGTTGCAAAAACAATTAATATTATTCAGACAAATTTTATTTATATACATATACTTTGTAGAGAAGACTATAATGGAAAAAAAAAATTATAACTAATATAATTGACTCTGGTAAAAAAAATTCCTGGATCCGCCACTGCGAAAGTCTATATCAAGCTTCTTCCATTTTTCACACATTTCTGTTTCAGAGGCTTGAGGGGGATGTATTAGGATAGAAAACCGGTTTAATTAACTGGTTTAGCACATTATATATATTGTATAGTTTATGTAGGATTAAGCTTTCTTTTACCTAATCGAACTCTGTATATAAACTACTATAATCTCACATTTACAGATTAATGAAAATTAGTTTGTTCAGTTAGTATCTTATCTAAAACTAAATAATAGGTTCCAATAATATTATATTATAGAAGAATAAAAATGGATGTTAATATAAGAAGATAGGTTGCAAAAAGTTGGAAATACTTGTGAGCTCCATATATTGGTTTATTCGGACGACTTTTGTATATGTGGTAATCACTTGTAAGTTCAAAACCATATCCCTGGAAGTACTGTATTCATATCTCCTTGGCTCCAAGCCTGCTCTAGTACTAACTGAGCAAAATCATCTCCCCGTATCTATATAGTATATATTAAGAGCCCATCGTTTTCTAATCTGAACAATAATATATTTCGACGAGAAAGAGCATATTCAGTTATGTATGTAGATCCTATTTCTAAATATACATGGAACTGTCGTGTATTCAATAAAAGCAAGCCATTCAAGTCATTTTTTATTGACTAATCATTGTGTCTGGAGAAAAATGATATATGGTCTAGATGCATCACATCTTAAATATTAGGAAAAAAGATACTCAGCTACACGAAGTATTGTTCAATATATGGTCACACATTCCAACTTTAAAAATGTATTGCCAACTACACGAAATATATGTATTGCATGGTCACATATACCAACTATATAATGACATATGCTCAACATCACAACTATTTTATTCCGGTACACCGTTCATCAGAATATAGTGTTGACCAGTATTGACCGCGTTGACTGATGTTGACCAATAAAAATATGCAATTTTTTTTTAATATTAGAAACCAAAAAAAAAATGTTTACACCGTTAATGTATTCATTCTTATAATTAGTAATTTTAATTTTGAAGCTAAACTAATAGTTAAATAAAAATTATTAATAATTATTTTGAATTTATATATATACATATATATTAATAATATATGTATATATTAATATTTCTACAGTCAAATATATTGTTTTGCAAACTCAATTTTTGGATCTTCTATATATTAAAAATAAATATTGTGTGTTTTTGTTGTTTACAATCAAATATATTTCTTTTATTAATAACAAAAAACATTGTATTTAAATAAATCAAATAATAAGTTGATGTTTTTAATTGCAATAGAAAAAAAAATAACTATTATAAGACCGGATGAGTTAACAGATATATAATATATTTTTATAATGCAAAAATTAATAAAAGTGAAATGAAAAATCATTAATAATTTTTTCAGATATTAAAGTTTTTATTTTACCATGGGTACATAACATTTTTCAATAATTCTAATGATTTTTATATGTATTGGGTTTGGTTCTAAGTATTTTTGTTGTAGAAATATATTTTGCTTGAAAATATTAAATAATATTAATTTTATATTTAGATAAATTAAGTAAGAAGTTGATGTTTTTAAATTAATAAAGTTAAAATAAATCGTTTTCTTATTTGATTTATTATAACAAGATTATCTGGTTTGAATTTAAGTTTTAATATCTTATGAATGATTTTTATTTCAATTTTAATTAAATTTTGAAATTGAAAAAAATAACTATCATAAGACTAATTAATTGAATTATATACAATATATCTTTATTTTGGATCCATATATGTTTTACATTATAAAACACTATAAATGATTCCTAAATAATTCAACTAATTTTCTTTTTTTGGTTTCTAATATTAAAAACAAAAAAAATGTATATTTTTATTGGTCAACATCGTTTAATACCGGTCAATACTGATCAACCCCGGATTCTGATGAACAAAAAAAATCAACCCCGGATCATGTAGTTAGTATATGTGACCATGTAATACATATATATCATGTAGTTGGCAATACATTTTTAAAATTGGGATGTGTGACCATGTATTGAACAATACTTCAGGTAGCTGAGTATTTTTTTTCCTAAATATTATAATGGTCGGTCTATGGTCTCTAAGTTAAAGATTAGATTATTAAATAATAAAGAAAAAGAAAGGGGAACTCTGGGCCGAAGACACCACACTATATGATAACATTTGGTGTTAAACAATTTATGTACATAAAAGAAAGAAGAAATTATTGCTAATCCAGTCAACATATATGCCCATCGCTTTGCACGCACAACTTTCACCAACATGATAACATTTAATACGCAATTAAATTTTCTTTTTTTTTGTGCTATAACTGAGTACGCTTCTCCATTGGTGGTCTCTTATTAAGAAAGAGAAAAACAAAAGAAAGAAAATCCAAATAAAACTACAGCGTTCTCAGTTATATTGATTTTATCATTTATTTTTACAATGAGATTTTTCATAGTTTTCGTATCGTACATATATACAAAAAACATACATACATACATACATACATACATACATACATACATACATACATACATACATACATACATACATACGTATATATGTGTCATGCAAAAACATATTTAAACAAACATCGATATCACGTTTGATGCTTTATACCAAACAATTCGCACAAAAGGCAGAAACTCATTTAAGTACATAATTTAGTTCATTATAACCTTTGAGGATCTATATAATGGTTTTGCTGGATGGACTTGGGAAGCTGACTAAGTTCAAAATTGATATGCAAACAACACTCTAAAAATGTCACTTCCATTTACAATTCTCCTTCTTTTAATATTCTCAACATCGTCATCTTATTTCATCTGTCCCACACACTCCAAAATCGCTCGACTTGGAATTTCTCCAAATCTACTAAAGAATGCACCAGACAGACAAACACAAAAAATTGCTGAGTTTGATCTTAAGTTTTTCTACTTTAATCAGACTCTCGACCATTTCACATTCACACCGGAAAGCTACCTGACATTTCAACAACGATACGCCATCGATTCCAAGCACTGGGCTGGTGCTAAAACGAACGCACCAATCTTAACATTTCTTGGACTGGAATCATCGTTAGAGACTGATATGTCTGCCTTCGGTTTTCTTAGAGACAATGCTCCTCACTTTAAAGCGCTCTGCGTCTACATTGAGGTGTGTGTATCAGTGTATGTGTGTTTCTATAGATTTGTTGTAGTTTCGTTTGTATGTAATTACACACAATATATAATGCAGCATAGGTATTATGGGAAGACGATTCCATTTGGATCAGTAAAAGAAGCAATGAAGAACGCGAGTACGTTGGGGTATTTGAATACAGCTCAAGCCCTAGCAGACTACGCTGCAATTCTCTTGCATGTTAAGGAGAAGTACTCCACTAAACACAGCCCTATCATTGTCGTAGGAGGATCCTATGGTGGAAGTAAGTCTATGTACACTAGCATATATATATCATCAGTCCACTAGTCCACAACTTATGTTGTTTATGTAATATAGTTACTCTTTAACACATAGCCGGTTCTCAAAATTTAAAGGCCATAAGGGGAAAAACTAAATCGCTTTGCACATTTTCATAGTAATTATTTTTTGAGCTTAATAGAAAAAATTAAAGTGTGTGATATAAAAGCTGTAAATTACTTTTCCTTAATTTTTTTCGTTTTATTTATAATAGAATAATTTTGGATTAACTATTTATTAACAAAAAAATAGGTGTCCACCTCAAAACTTATATATAAGAGGCTACTTTAGCTTTTACGGTTTTACCCAAAAAAACTAAATAATTTTTTATAAAATGAATGCGGCCGAATTTGTTTTATAATGATATCTTATTATATAAAGTTCAATAACAAAATTTCTTATTAACGAGATCATGACACATGTCAAAAATATTGATAAGATGTTGACACGTGTCAAAAATAAATATAGAAACAAATTTGATTTTTACTATTTTACTAATCTACATGAATTAGAAACAAATTTGAGATCGTGACATGTGTCAATTGTATCATTCAGATGTTAACACGTGACAATTCTAAATTTATTAAAAATTTTAAAAATAAAAATATAAAAATTCAAAACTTACCATAAAAAGATTTTATATATATAAGTAAAATAGAGAAAAGAAAATCTAATAAATAATAATTCGAAATTCGAAATTCTAATATTGTTTACTAATTTTAATTTTAAGTTGCTAATTTTACAAGAAAAATGATTACTTTTTTATAAGATAAATAAATGATTGTGAAAATTATACACTTAATTACTGTTTAAAAAAATGTAAATACTCACTTTTACAAAAAGAAAAAGATTGTTGAAGTTGAAAATCAAAATTACTCATTAACAAGATCGTGACATGTGTCAGTTGTATCATTCAGATGTTAACACATGTCAATTCTAAATTTATTAAAAATTTTAAAAATAAAAATGTAAAAATTCAAAACCTACCATAATTTTTTTTATATAAAAGTAAAATAGGGAAAAGAAAACCTAATAAATAGAAATTCAAAATTTGAAATTATAATATTGTTTACTTATTTTAATTTTAAGTTGCTAATTTTACAAGAAAAATGATTACTTTTGTTTTATAAGATAAATAAATGATTATGAAAATTATACAATTAATTACTGTTTAAAAAATGTAAATACTCACCTTTACAAAAAGAAAGATTGTTGAAATAGAAGAAATAATAATAAATCGTCTCATATTTTTCACCAATCAAATAATTTATTCAAAAAGACTGTTATTGTAATATATATATAAGATATGAGTATGTAAGATTATTGTATGTGTTTTTGTAACTATGAAAATATTAAAGTAAAGAGATATATAATAGGTTATTTAATGTGTTCATAAATAAAATTTGTTGGTTGTAGTAAAGATTAAAGAGTATATTTTACAAGTAAAATATTTGTGTGTGTACAAATACATTTTTAGTGGTAATGTAGATAGTATATTTGTAAATGGATATACATTAGTGTATTATAACAAAAAATACAATTATTTTCTATAACTAAAAGTTTATATCTATACTTTTATACATTGTTTTTACTTACGAAAAGAATTGAATATATATTCTTTGCTAAATTTTATTTTATTTTAATAATTTTGAACTCATCTACAACTACTTTCTTTAACTAAAAGTGTATCTATTTACTTTTTTTCAACCAAACAATAAATTAAAAGGAAATTCCTGGGTTAGTTGCCCAAGCCGGAGGGGGGGTTTACAAAAGAAACTTCGAGATAAGAGAACGCGAAGCACATGCAACATACTCCGCCTTTGTATTTGCCGTACGCGGTCCAAGAGATGAAGAATAGTTGGAAGGGAGAGTTAAACTCATCGAGCAGGTTGGAGAAAGACGGGCATTCTTGGATTGCACCATAGTGAGTAACTCAGCACAATCAGTCTCAAAATGTTGACAAGTGATTCCTACAGCACGTATCCGCTCCATGGCCCACAACAACTCTTCTAACTCCAAATGCAGGGAGAAAAGAGGCTCCATCTTAGATACAAAGTGAAAAACATGGACATTCAAAGATGGAGATGGAGCTTACATGACCACCGTAAAAGAGCGCCTCTTCCCGACTAACTTATCGCCCAAAGCCTTAGCAAATATATCATTTGCCTCAATCTATAAACCTTGAAAAACTTTTTGTTTATGGTTTTCAGTTGCCCATAAAATTCATGGTAATTAAAAAGTTGATCAGGATCACCCTTTTGAGAGGCATCCTTCCAGAAAACAAAATCCAAATTCGATTACCGACTCATATGTAAAACTCTCGACTGGACCGAATCGAGAGATAAATCCCAAACTTCACACGAGCAACAACATTCAAAGAAAACATGATTAATAGTCTCAACCGCAGAGTCACACTTTTTACATTAAATGTCATATTGGATACCTCGGTGTATCTATTTACTTTTATAGATAGTTTACTAAAATATTTACTTTATATTCTTTTAAATTTTATTTTATTTTAAAAAACTAAACCCGCACATCGGGCGGGTCCTAATCTAGTACAGTATAAAGGCCGATCTAAAACATATGAGCTTGTCAAGCTTGGCTGACCCTGCTTACTGCTTACATATTACTCTCAACTAGGTCTGAACCCGCGGTACACCGCGGGTTGAATCATATTTATATTTTATCAACAATATATTAATTAAGTTTAAATCTCTATGTATATATTAGTAAAATGTATGTAAATGTATTAATATATATTGTTTTAATTTTTTTCTTATGCTAAATAGTATTGTTGTTTTGCTGTACTGCGGGTTTAAATCTTTGTTTGAGTGTGTTTTGTATTATTTTAGTTGAACAGTGTAATTGGTTGTTTGTTAAATATAAAACCTAGGTACCTAATCTTTATTTTATATTATAAATTTGCTCTTAATTTTTTTTGCACAATTTAATTAAGAAATTTATATAAATGATATTTTAGTTTCTAAGTGTATGTATTTATATAATTACTATTTAGTATTTTTCATAAATTTATGTATAAGATTAAGTTTGAGACAAAATATTTCATTTATAATGGGCTATATTTTGATTCCAAAAAATATTGGGTTTGGGCCTGATAAGGCCTTCTGTTTATTTTTTTTCTGTTTATTAAAATAATGAAAGAATAAAATTTGTTTTATTTCGGAAATGTAAAAATAGAAAAAACAAACAACAACATCTTTTTTTTTTTCAATTGTCTTAATTCATCTCTCTCTATCTTCTTCCTCTGTCGATTCATCTTCAGTTCATACTAAAATTTCTCTTAATCTTATTTTTCGTCATGTAACTCTCCATGGATCTGTTATAGCAACCTGATGAAGCTGCAAAAAAACGAAAAAAAAAAAAGATGCTTTCAGGATACTTATGATGAAAATCGACTTGCGAAGATTGGGTTTCAGTTGGAGAATTTTCAATTTTGTTAATTCCTTCTACAAATCGATCATGTGGGTAAGATGATTTGGCAATCTTTCTTAATTATGTTTAATTACACGATGTGCAGCATCTAACAGCTGTACAATTCGACCCAAATCTATTTTTGTTCATACTCTCCAATTCTAGTTGGTTAATTTAGAGGCTTTGTTAGATTATAAATGATTAATTTCATTCTAATTTCCATTGTTATTAACAAATTGCTGATATTTTGTTGTTTATTTCATGGATTTAGAGAAAACCGCTTTGTGATACAAATGTTATATCACAATCATACGAACGGTACCTCTTCTCGTATTCAAGATAATCTGTAGCAATATACAAAGTTAATTGCAAGGACTTAATATCTTTGTTTCGAATCCAAGGAAGTTATTGATTGTAACAGAGATTAATAACAAAAAGATAAGTACATTGGACATTGGTTAATTTATGATAGCTATAAGTTATTACTTATGTGAATTGAAATGCTGACTACGGTTGTTGTATTTTTGTAGGTTAGCTGCTAAACATTAAGCAATTACACTTTACAAAAGGATGAGAAGATTCATCATGAATGACAGAACTAATATCTAAAAAGCATGTTTTCTAGAACTCCAACTAATTCAAATCTAATGTCGTTTGGTTGTCCATCTAATGTGTAACTACTATCTATGATGTGTGTTTATAATGATAGAGAACTATAAATAAGTAAAAACAAAAACATTGACATCGTAAAACATTTAGAAGCAGCATACCTTCTTCCTTTCAAACTTGATTAATTCCTCGTTCCATGAAAAGAACTGAGAAATTTCTTTGAAAGTAAGATGTCTAGCCTCTAAACAATTAACATTCAAATCAAACCAAGCCCTAAAAACTGTATCTTGATTGATTTTCATTTTTTCCCCTTCGAAAGTTTTAAACTCGAGATATTGTGTATTTGTGATGAATTTTATTTACATGGTGATGAGTCTATTTATACTTGATTCACACATACGTATTTAGGTTAGTGTGTTTAATGAAAGATTGTGTGGAAGCACAAAATCTTTGATTCTTTTTCCAGAAACACTTTAATCGAATATTATGGATTGAGCGATGATTGAGGTAATGGTTGTGGTGATTAAGCTGTGAAGAATTTCTGGATAAATTTTGAGATTTTGATTGAGCGATGATTCAGGTAATTGTTTCTCGTGATTAAGTTTTGAAGATTTTCTGATTGATGTCGAATATGTGTTCAGCAAATAATAAGAAATGCTTTTTTATTATTTCGTACAGATATTGGATTCGAAGCCCATCAATTACATACATATCGGGTTAAAATGGAAAGGACGCGGATCCTGTTTATAAACGGGTCGGTTAATTTCGATTGTTGATTTTTGACAAAATTACCCTCTCAATTTCAATTAAGACTCTCCTTTATGCTTAATTGGAGGGCATTCTCGGAAATTTTGAGCAATTTTCTAATTTGTACTTCTCTTTTATATATATAGAGATAATAATATCAAATAGCATTATATGATACAAAGGTATACGGAATTAATAATCATTGCTTTGATTATGTTTTTCTTCGGTATTACCTTTTTTTCATGGACACACAGTGTTAGCAGCATGGTTTAGGCTAAAATATCCGCACATAGTACTCGGGGCATTAGCATCTTCAGCTCCTCTTCTCTACTTTAAAGATACTCGTCCTAAATTTGGTTATTACTATATCATTACCAAAGTTTTCAAGGTAATAACAATCATTTAATTATTAAACCTTAATTATCAGTATGTTGGAGTTTTTTTTTTTTTTTTTTTTTGGTAAGGGAGAAGGTCCGAAGACCTTCCTTTATTAATACAACTTAAATTTAAATACAAACTTGACGAGGAGCTGCAACCCCACCAACATCGTCCGACAGAATTGGCTCAACACTACTGGGAACAATATCAAACAAATGAAAACCTAACTGTAATGAAAAGGCATAGTTCGCTAATCCATCAGCAAGACGATTAGCTTCCCTATACGTGTGAACAATCCGGACAATCCAGTCCCTAGAAATTAAGCCATGGCACAGACGTACCAAGAAAGACAACGGATGAGCCTCACTAATCCCTGTCACAAGAAAATCCACCACCACTCTAGAGTCCACCTCAAGTTCTAGCCGACGGACCCCTTTATCCCATGCTATCCACAAACCATAGTACACTCCCCACAGTTCAGCCAGAGATGCAGAGCATATCCCAATATTTAATGCAAACCCAGAAATCCAACCACCGTGTTCATCTCGCAACCCCCCAGCCGCAGCCAATCCCGGATTTCCTCTGGATGCACCGTCCGTATTGAACTTCAACCATCCATCCCGCGGACAAACCCAAGCAACCATGCGTTCAACTCTCACGGGCACACTGCTTTGATCTCGTGCAGATGAATTAACCTCAGCCACTCCTTTCGCTATATCCTTAAGAAACTGTACTCTATCCCGACACTTGCTATTCGTTCCAAATATATTACCGCACCTCCACTTCCACCCCCACCAAACAGCTACCCCAAATAACGTCGACCAAGGCACGCCAAACACACAGTTCCCCACACTTAAATTCGCAAATAACCATTCCAGTAATGACGGGGTGAAGAACCGCTGGTGGTCCCTCACTGGTACCAACCTTCGCCAGACCCCCGCCATCGCCGGACAGTCCCTCAAAATATGAATAATAGTCTCTTCCCCTCCTTTGCACACCGTACAAACTGCAGGTTCACAAAGATGGCGTCGAAAACGTTCAGCATTTGACATAACAGCCTGATTTCCCACTAACCATAGAAAGGTATTAATCCGTTTTGGGACTCCAGCATTCCACACCCGTGACCAGAACGAGGCCATATTAACCCCCGGATAGACGGATCTGGATATCAATTTATATGCCGAGGTAACAGTGAATTTACCATCAATCGTCTCGCCCCACGAGATGCGATCTCGAGCCCTTGTAACACCATCAAGAATTACCGAACATAATTGCAGACATACTTCCTGCGAGACAAAAGGTGCGATGCGGTCTAAGTTCCATCCCATCCCATTTGACCACAAGTCCATAACACACTCATCCCTTCTCTCAGCGGGAAGCTCTGTCACTAAACATTCCATTAGTGGTAATGACAAAAGCCACCTATCTCGCCAAAACCGAACTGTACGCCCATCGCCAACTACCCAGCTTTGCCCCAACAGAACAACCTCCCTCAGGCTCAACCCCACACTGCGCCAGGTCGAAGACCAATTACTCTTCGGAGTCAACCAGTTCAACTGCTGAACACCCCCACACGATATTTACTTCTCAGCACACGGGCCCAGAGACTCTCCATATCATTCAGTAACCTCCAACCCACTTTCGCCAGCAACGCAAGGTTCATTTCCCTAGCTCTTCGAATTGCAACACCCCCCTCATTTTTTGGTAAACATACTCGATCCCAGGCAATCAGATGCTGTCTCTTTTTCTCCCTTGTGCTTCCCCAGAGAAACGATCGATAGACCTTCTCCAACTCTTGTAAGAGAGATTGAGGCAGGGCAATGACACTCATTGTATGAACAGGAATAGAAGTTAAGACTGCTTTTGTGAGTGTCAACCTCCCAGCAAAACTCAGACACTGACTTTTCCAACCCGCCAGCTTAGATGATACCCTTGCTAAAACCTCATTGAAAGTATCCTTATTCATCCACTTCTGTAAGATAGGCATTCCCAAGTACTTGCCAAGATCTGTTGTAGCTGTAATCCCACTCGCATCACTAATACTCCTGCGGAGCTCCCGAGAAACATTAGCTGAGAAGAAGATTTTAGACTTTTCAAGGCTCACCTTCTGCCCTGATGCACTGCAGAACCTCTCCAACACACGACGTATCACCCGAATTTGTGCAACCGAGGCCTCAGCAAATAATATCAGGTCATCGGCGAAGCAAATGTGAGAAAGTAGGGGACCACCTTGCGACAAACGAATTGGTTTCCACTCTTTATTAGCCGTAGCTCGATCAATCTGGTGACACAATCTCTCCAAACATAAGACAAATAGATATGGGGACAGTGGGTCACCCTGTCGCAGCCCCCTTGATGCCTTAAAACCCTCTGTTCTCTCCCCATTCCAGAGAACATGCATTGTTGGACCCATAACACACTGTAAAATCCAGCAAACCCATAGTATGTTGGAGTTTGCTTTTGTTTTATCACAATAAATCAATTTCATTTTTTTTGTTAGTCACAATTATTGTGTTGCTAGTCTTTACTAATTTTAATTGCATCATTCTCTTTATGTTCCTAACATATATTCTATTAGGAAACGAACAAGAGATGTTACAATACGATCCGCAAATCTTGGAAAGAAATCGATAAAGTTGCTGCCAAACTCAACGGCCTATTGATCCTTGGCAAAAAGTTCAAAACTTGCGCGTAGGAAAAAATATCTTTTAGTTTTGTAATTTTCAATTAATTTATCTATGGTTAAAATGCTTAATTTTCTTCCTTGAGATAAATTGGCAGTCTATTAAATAGAAGCTTTGATCTCAAAGATTTTTTGGACACGATATACGCTGAAGCTGTTCAATACAACGAGGGTTTCTTGGTGACCAACGTGTGCAATGCAATCAACGCCAACCCACCAAACCGTAAAATCGATATACTCGACCGGATTTTCGCAGGTGTCGTTGCTTTAACAGGCAATCAATCTTGCTATGATACTAATTATTCTGTGCTAGTGGCAAACGATGATATGGCATGGAGATGGCAAGTATGTAAATTACGCAGTAAAAGGCATATTAAAACCCAGTTTAACATATAGATATAAGATTTTTATAACCGTAATTAAATGAAATGATCTTTATATAGGGCTGCAGCGAGATAGTGATACCGGTGGGACATGACAAACAAGATACCATGTTCCCAACATCCCCGTTTAATATGACCAGTTTCATTGAGGGCTGTGAATCTAATTATGGTGTCTCTCCTAGGCCACATTGGATCACAACGTACTATGGCATTCAGGTATAGATAGATGATTAATTAACTAATTTAAAAGTCATGTATATTATATAATCAAGTCTATGACACAAGCCACTAAAATCTCCTTCATGTATCCTGTACATTGTTACATTCTTTGAGGTTTGATATATATTGGTTTTATTGTCTCTATTTTAAATCATTTATATTCAACTTTTTGTTTGTTTTGCATAATCTTTTCCAAAGTTTTGCTTCGTTTTTTTTAGGTGTATCTTATTATGAAATATATATAATGCAGGATATCAAGTTAATCCTCCGAAGATTTGGGAGCAATATAATATTTTCTAATGGACTGTCAGATCCTTACAGCGTTGGCGGGTAAATAAGCATGCTAATTTTTGTTCATAATTGTTTGAATAGGTTATCGGTGAATTACTATATATATATATATATATACAATGTTTTATGAGATAATTTTTTTTCATATATTATAGAGTTTTGGAGGATCTTTCAGATAGTGTAGTTGCCATCACCACAAATAATGGTAATTTATTTAATATTCAGTTTTTCTTCAAAACATTTCATCCACCAAATCTTTTTTTGAATATGATGAACTATCCCGTATTTAATATTAATTTTTCCTATCAAAAAAAAATTAATATTAATTTTAAATGTAATATATGAGCAGGTTCACATTGTCAAGATATCAATTTGAAGAGCAAAGGAGATCCGGAGTGGCTGGTGATGCAAAGGGAGAAAGAAATTAATATAATTGATTCTTGGCTTTCAACCTACCAAAAAGATCTAAGAGATCTTATCATATCAGTCTAAGTTTGGTTATACTGTAGTGTAAAACAATAATATTAAGATGCAATAATAATTACTTGTGTCATATAAAAGGCAGTACTGCTAGCTACTGCACTCGTTTATTGAGATCGGGCTAGAGTTTCGAAACTTTCGACCGTGGCCCTTATATATATTACTGGACGTCGAAATACCGAAACCAAGAAGAGAGGTTCGATGCCATGAACCAATATTTAATTAAAGAGTCCATATTGGATTACTCAATTGCAAACTGTCCCCACGCGAAGAAAAGATTCTGTTATTGAAAAAATCCCTCAAAAACTAATAAAACATCAACAGTTTCGAAAATTTTAAAAAATCTTACATTACAAGAGTTATTAGTAGAAAAGTTTTAATACAAAAAAAAACCAAAATTATTAATGAGGAGATGATGATGTGTTATTAATTCATGGAGAAACGTCCTTGATCTTATATCCTATATATATAGGATAAAGAGATGTACCGTTATACATATCATATTTGACATGAGTTTGTTTGTTTAATAATCAAATTATATATTAGGAAACAATAGACTGCGTCAAAATTCATTGATTGGCGATGCAAATCGAAATTAATCTTGGAAAAATCAATTGTAGAACCAAATCATTCTAACTTTTGTTGTCCTCTAAATTCTTACAGGATGTATTTAATTTAACATTTTAAGTGATTTATGTAAAAATTACAAATCATGTGTTATTCAATTATGAATTTTAAAAAATCTTTCTAAAATCCAATATTATTGAACTGATGATTTAAAAATCTACTTTAAAATCCAATGTTATTCAAAACAGTTTGTAGATTTGGATTTTAATAAGTTTTAGGGATTCTGGATGATTTGAGAGGATTTGTTTAGTTAAAGATACAAAAATCCAAATCTCATAGTTTTAGGTGAGATTTGAAAGAATTTTACTATAAATCATATCAACTTCCCTAAAATCTATCAAAATTCCAAATAATCTAAATCCCATAAAATTTTCCAAAATCATTGTTTCAATACATCGCCTTATATATTGTATATATTTTAACGAATACATCCCCAAATCTATTAATCAATTGTATATATATATTAACGAATTTATAACATTTTAATATTTCCTTTTTCTCAAGCATTTTCTGCAATTCGTAGCACACAAATAAAAGTCATTATTGTGGGGGCAATTAGGACTGAGCTTGAGATAGAGAGGTCGTCGGCAAAGCTTGTCTTAACTCTAAAGTCTAGACCATTGTACGTGGCAAATAAAGTTGGGGTGTTTCTATCTTGAGCTTTGAGATAAGGGTGGCAAACGAAGTTTGTGGTAGCAAATGAATTGATTATTATCATTATTATTATTATTTGGATTGCAGTGTTATTTGAATTTTGATATGTGTTATGGGATTTATGGGTATATATGTTTATAATCACAAAGCATACATGTATAAAACAATAAACACACAAAATATAACATGTATTCTATTAATCTACATATAAAAAGTATTCAAAATAATAAAGTTTACTTATTATACTTTGACAAAAAGAAAAATATCGTTCTAAATATGAATAGAAACTACTATATAAATAAATAAAATCAGTGAATTTTGAATGACGTAAAACAAAACAAACAGGGAAAATGTCATGAAAACCCACTTTGGATGTGAGTTGTGTCATAAAAACCTACTTTCCACTCATGGTATACTTTCCCAAATTTTTTGCTTATGTGTCCACACATTTTGGACGATTTTGCCCCTCTCCCTCTTCTCTCCTTCTTTCTCTCTTTTCTCTTCTTTTTGTTGTTAACACTTTAACAAAGTAAAATATATTTATTTGTTATCATAAAACAAATTTTCTATTTATTTATATAAAATATATTATGATTATATATTTTCTACATTTTAAGATACATATTGCTATATTTTTTATGAATTTTTAGATTATACAGTATCCATCAGTCGTTGAACATTTGTTCAATTATAAGTGGATAATCAATTGAAGTATTGTTAATAGATTTTTTTTTTTTGGTAAGAAACCGGGAGAATGCCTCCCGATTAATTTATTCAACTATTTTAAAACTTACAAACGAACCAAAGCAGAGCTCGTAGAGCTCGATAAATCCTCCCTCAATAAGGGTTCAAGACACACAGGAACACAATTAAACGCATGAAAACCTAACGGTAACGTAAAAGCATAGTTCGCCAAACCGTCTGCTAAACGATTTGCCTCCCTATACACATGTGTAACTCGGACAAGCCAGGCCTTCGATAATAAGCCATGGCACAGACGTACCAGGAATGACAGAGGGTGCGTCTCACTAATCCCGTCCTTTAGAAAACCCACCACCTGTTCAGAATCTACCTCAACCTCCAACCTCGCTATCTTCCTCTCCCAAGCAACGTAGAGTCCGTAATACACACCCCATAATTCTGCCAAAGTAGCGGAGCAGCGCCCAATATTCAAAACAAAACCACAACACCACTCACCCGCCTCATTACGGATCACGCCACCCGCTGTAGCCGGCCCTGGGTTCCCCCGTGACGCCCCATCCGTGTTAACCTTATACCATCCACTCGACGGACACAGCCACCTGGTCACTCTCTCCTCTATTCCCCGCGACAGTGAACTCACCCCATACGCGTCGGTAACCCGCTTTGCAGCATCCTTAAGGAACTGTACACGATCCCGCCAGACCCTATTCTCACCAAAAACGTTCCCACACCGCCACTTCCACGCCCACCAGACAGTCATGGCGAAAAGTGTTGTCCAATTCGTATCTCCACCCAAGTTCCCAGCTATCCATTCCAGAAGAGACTGCTCAAAGAAAACTCTCTGTCTCCGAGCAGGAACTAACCGCAACCATACACCTGACATCGCCGGGCAGTCTCGAAGAACATGCAGAGTAGTTTCCCAGCCTCCTTTACAAACTGAACATACAGCGGTATCACTAATATGACGACAAAGCCTTTCTGTATTCGTCATTATGATCTGTCTAACTACCATCCAGATGAAAACACGCACTCGTTCTGGCACACGTATCCGCCAAACCAGCGAGTAAAAAGTCTTCATATTCTGAGTCGGCATCTCCACCCTTGTCAACAGACTGTATGCAGACTTAACAGAGAACTGACCATCTGGAGATTCTCCCCATGATAACCGATCCTTTGCTCCCGTAACCTTGTCCACCACTATCGCAGCAAGTTCTAATTTCAGATTCGCCGGGACATAGGGCACAAGATTTGCCTGAATCCACCCTACTCCATCACGCCACATATTACATACTCTCACCATATCATACCCACTGGGGAGCTCCTCCGAAACCATTTCCACAAGAGGTCTGTCCGTAAACCACCTATCAGTCCAAAACTTAACCTGTGTCCCATCTCCAACCACCCAACGAAGCCCCTTAAGGACCACATCCCTCAATCCAACACATATACTTCTCCAAGTAGACGACCAGTGGCCCCTCTTCGTCAGCCAAGACAGATCGTGTACAGAGCCAACCTTATATTTTGCCCTCACCACGCGTGCCCATAAGCTTTTATCATCTTGTAAGACCCTCCATCCCACCTTCGCAACCAGTGCCATGTTCATAATCTTAGCTTTCTTAACCCCCAAACCACCCTCACATTTGGGGAGACACACGTGGTCCCAGTCAAGCAGATGCATCTTCTTCTTCTCCGCATTTGAACCCCACAGAAAATCTCTAGATAGCCGATCCAATCTCTCCAGAGTGCTAACAGGCAGTTTGATCGTGCTCATTGTATGAATGGGAATGGATGACAGGACTGCCTTCGTGAGCGTGATTCGTCCTGCAAAACTCAACATCCTACCCCTCCAGCCAGCCAAACGAGATGAAACCCGCTCTACTACATCACCAAACGTATTCTTATTGATCCGCTTCTGTAGGATAGGCATTCCCAAATACTTGCCAAGATCCCGCGTCAAAGAGATTCCACTCTCAATGCTGATTCGAGACCTTAGATCTCGTGAAACATTGTCAGAGAAGAAAATCTTGGATTTCTCCAAACTAACTTTTTGCCCTGACGCAAGACAAAATCTCTCCAGCACCCTTCTCACCACTCGAATCTGGGACACAGAAGCTTCTGCAAACAGAATCAAATCATCTGCAAAGCAGACATGCGATAAACTAGGCCCCCCATTAGACAGCCTTACCGGTTTCCAACTCTTATCCGCGATCGCTGCATCAATCAAATGACATAAACGCTCCATACACATCACAAAGAGAAATGGAGATAGTGAGTCTCCTTGACGGAGTCCTCTCAATGGCTTAAAAGGTTCAGTCTTCTCCCCATTCCATAATAATCTCATTGAAGGATCCTTAACGCAAGCCATTATCCATCTACACCAATCATCGGAAAGACCCGCAGCTCCAAGCGTCTCTTCAAGAAAGTCCCACCTTATTCTATCATAAGCTTTCTCCAGATCGAGCTTCAACAACATCCATCCTCTCCTTCCTTTCTTACGTCTCATTGAATGGACCGCCTCTTGGACCACCACAATATTGTCTGAGCTCAGACGCCCAGGGATGAAACTCGCTTGCGCTGGACCAACTAACGTAGACATAACACTCTTCAGTCTCCCCACCATAGTCTTTGTAATGATTTTAAACAGCACATTACAGAGACTTATTGGTCGAAATTGCACAATACGCTCAGGCTTCACCACCTTAGGTATGAGCACTACCAATGCATCATTCATACCTTCAGGCAGCAGACCTGTCTGAAAGAATTCCAACACTGTCTGCACTACCGACTCACCAACCACATCCCAACATTGTTGATAGAACACAGGTTGAAACCCATCAGGTCCTGGAGCCTTAAATTTACCCATACTGCAAACTGCTAACTCCACCTCCCCAGCATCAAACGGTTTCACTAAACCCTCCCTCTCCACTTGAGATAAAGGTACGAAACCCTCACAAGGAAGCTTCTCCCCTCCCAAATCAACATCAGCCAGCGAGTACAGCCTCGTGTAATAATCCACAGCAAGGTTCTCGAGCTCCTGGCCCTCCGTGACCCAACCACCTGTATCATCCTTCAGCATATCAATTCTATTCCTCCTCCGACGAATAACAGTTGACGTGTGAAAAAACTGTGTATTACGATCCCCATGTACAACCCACTTCTCTCTGGACTTTTGAAACCATAGTGTTTCTTCCTGTTCCAAAACAACATCAAACTCCTTCAACAGAATCTCCTCATTCCGTAGGAGTGTATCTGTCCGGTTTACAGCAATCCTCTCTTGGATCTCCTTAATCTCTCGCATTAACTTCTCCTTTCTCATATTAATATCATCAAAAATCTCCTTGTTCCATTTCCGTAGCACTCGTTGTAACTGCGTCAGAGCCTCGCGGGTAGTAACAGTCCGATCCCACGAGGCTGTCACCAAGTCTTTAAAACCAGGATGATGTAACCAAGCCGCTTCAAAGCGAAACGGTCTTCTCTTAGCATTCATCACAAGCACTGGATTCAACTGCACATAAAGTGGAGAATGGTCCGATGCAAGATATGGAAGATGAGAAACCACCGCATCCTGCCACATTAAACGCGCTTGAGGACAACAGAACACTCTATCAAGGCGCTTAGCTACAAATGTATTCCCTACTCTACCTCGCCTCCATGTAAACTGGTTCCCCTTAAACCCCATGTCTATCAAAGACAAATCCTGTATCCATTCACCAAACGCAAGCGAGTCCGGGGAAAGCATACCATTCCCCCCTGTTCTCTCATCCAGGCGAACAATGGTGTTGAAATCGCCTCCCATCACCATCGGACCCGAAACAGAGCTAACCACCTCCCTTAACTTATCCCATAAACCACACCGTCGACTCACGGTGGGTGCTGCATACACGGCAATCAAATTCACCGACTCTGTCCCATTAACTACTAAAGCATGGATATATTGATCCGATGATTCAACAATCGTGACCTCCCCAATCCCCGATCTCCACAACAACCACAGACCACCGCTCTGGCCATTAGCATCCACACGGAAAACATTCTCGAACCCCAAACCTCGACAAATCCGGCCTGAAGTATTGTTAATAGATAGTTACTTGTGATTATTCATATAAAATATACATACATAAATTTGGTTAGATCTTTATCCATAGCATATTATCCATAACACAACATAGACCAAATAAGTACAAAACCCTTTAATTCTAAATTTTAAATCCTAGAACATAAACCCTTGAACCTAAAACCAAAACTATTCACTTTAAAAAAAAATAAACAAAGTTTAGTGGATAGAAAAACTATGGATAGGTCTCCATGGATTTACAAAGCATATCTAGACATTAAGCTGAAGAATAGCAGTTGAATGGTGGCTATGGATGTGATCATGTGGATATTTTTTTGTGGATACCAATGTAGACAGGACCAAAGAATCATCATACAACATCCACACAATTAAATCCATAGACACCATGAGCCTTGCTTCATATTTTGTGTTGGTCCAGAAACATATACACTCATAAGTGGTTAATAAACAAAATAAAAATTAACAACATTGATTTATTTAGAACATTGAATATCAATCATGTGGATTAGTAGTTATGGATACTTATCATATAATATCTTGCTCATTCTTTACATGAGCAGAAATTTGTCCAAGATAAATTAGCACATAGATTTCTTTTAGCTAAATGTTTTGTACTATTTTTCAGCTAGAAGTAGGTATATTAGAACTTAGAAGTGTCACTAGAAGCATACTACACAATAAACATGGTCATTATTAATCTCAAAGCCTATCCACCAAATTCGACCACGTGGACAAGCAATCCAGATGAAATTTATTGACAAGTTTGTTGCATGTTCAAACATCACTATAGTTTAGCCACTTAGATGTCTTTAGCCAAATGTTTTTGTCTTATTTTTAAGCTAGAATTAGAGATATTAGAACTTAGAAGTGTCACTAAGCATACTACACAACAAACATGGTCAATATTAATCTCTAGCTCATCCACCAAACTCGACCACGTGGACAAGCAATCCAGGATGAAATTTATTGACAAGTTTGTTGCATGTTCAAACATCACCATAGTTTAGGGTGGTTTATGATTTAAGATTTAGGGTATAAGGTTTACGTTTTTGGGCTTATATGGATTTAGTGTCATGTGGTGTTAGGATTTAAGATTTAGGGTATAAGGTTAACTTTTTTGTTTGTCAACAACTAAAGTTACTAAACTTAAAATTTAGTATGTTTATCACCAACTAAAGTTACTAAACTTAAAATTTAGTAATGAAAATAAAAAATAAATGTTAAAGAAAAAAAATATTAGAAAAGAAAGAGAAAAGTTAGAGAGAGAGATGAGAAGGAAAAAAAAGTAGAAAGGGAAGGTTAGTTTAGTTAGAGGGTGTAAGTTGTAATTTGACATAAGAAAAGTATAGGGATAGTAGAAAGTGGATGTAAGTGTCAATACTTTAGGAGAAAGTGGGTGTGGGTATCATTTTCCCAACAAACAATATAAACAAAAATGTCTCGTGTTTGTAATGGCAAATAAAAAAAAGAAATATCTGTTTTTGGTTAGTATATCTTGTTATTTTTTTTTGGGTTTGTAGGGACACTTATCATCATTGTTTTTTATCCATGCATCTTCTTAACCAACATATATATCATATTATCATGTTTTAATTTTTTTTATTATACTCTTCTCTTTGTATCACTCACAGAAAATGATTTTTTAGGATTTTTTCTTTATTAAAAAAAAAGAATGTTTAGCTATAAATACATTATCTATTCATAATAATATATTTTTCATAATTGTTAACCAATAATAATTTATCAAATTTTAAAATTTTCAATTAATGATTTTTGAAATTTACTGTTTTCTAACATAAATTGATAAAAATTTACAGAAAAAATCAATTTTTGTGATAAAAAAAAAAAGAATTCTAGACAGTGATCTATTGTGATAGAAAGAGTATTTGATTTGAAGTAGGTCTGTATAAGAGAACTAAGGACAAGATAGATATGTAGGATTTAAAAACGTCAGATTGTTATCCCTTATATAATATTACGGAAGTACAAAACTTCTTTTTGGTAGACTATATAATAGTTATAGGTTATAAAGTTATATTATAATTTGATTCATTAGTTGGTTACAAAATAGATTATATAAGTTATAACCATTAGTTATACTTAGATTTAGGATATTCTTAAAATGGATATTCAAAAAAATAAAATAAAATCTTCAAAGAGTATATTTATATAAGACAAAAAAATCTCATAAATTAACCACTCTTAAGCGTGATATCCGATTATGCAACCAAAATAAAATCTTATCTAACACCTATCCAAATTTTTAGTACTTCCTCTGTTTCACAAAAAGTGTCATTCTAGCCTGATTTTTTTTCAAAATAAATGTTATTTTATATTTTCAATGTAAAATTAGCATAAATTTCCAACTTTAACCTCATATTTATTGAAAAATATCAAGAGTTAATTTCAATTTTAAAGGTATAAGAAATATTTTTATATGTTTTCTTAATTTGTATGCAAAGTATCAAAATGACACTTGTTATGAAACAGAGGAATTATAAATCATTCACATCTCTATTCACCAGAATACACAATATTCATACAAAAAAAAATATATATTATTTGTATTGTCTGGATTTACGGGTAAAGGGAAAATATATTAATAAAATTAATAATTTAAGTGTATTATTTGTACAGTCTGGATTTATGGGTTCACTTGATTATTGATAATCGAGATTTACGGGTTCCCTTGATTATTTTAGGTGTATTATTAATAATAACAAGGAATCTTGAACACAAAGCATAATATCTACAGAAAATTTACCTTAATCATTCACATTATTGTTAACCAATTAATTCAGAAGAATAATACCACTTTAAGGAATAAAATATAAAAAAAAAATTTAATAATATATACAAACATTTTACAAAAATTTCCGAATTAACAAGTGTAAGCAATATATGAGTTTAGATGTAATGGATTATATGATAAATTGAGTTATGATCTTTATAACGGACGACGGGTTAAATGTAAAATGTTAAAATTATATGATAAAATTGTTTTAAAATTATGAAAAATTATTTTAATATACAAAATATATAATTTTGTATAAAATAAAGTTCAATCCGTGTTATTGCACGGGCACTCATCTAGTTAGGATTTAAATTGTTAATAGACACTCACCAATTAATAATCTAACCACAACCTTAGAGATCACGAATACCCTTGTATCTCTAGAGAACCACTTGTAAAGGTATAGAGGACAACAAATCACTCAAACTGCTTGGAAACGCGCCAAGCAAACGCTTTTATTCAAACTTATAAAAACTCCCTTTTACAAGTTATGAATCTAGGCCTACTCTCTTGTCTATCTATCACAACACCCTGTGTAGATCTAAAAGAGTAAAATGAACACACTCACCTTCAAAGCTTTTTCTGATTGTTTGAAGGTTTACAAAATCTCACAACTTTTATCCACGAGTGCTAGCTTTTTTGCGGCTAGCCCTCGTCTCTTTTAAACCCTTCACACACGATCTCTAACCTAGATCTTTGTGAATCCCTAACTAAAAGGAAATATTCCTTATCCTAAGAAATATCCTCCCTTAATTCTCTCGATCAAATATACCCTCAATATCTTCGTGTATATCTTGATCTTCTTCTTCCTTCCTTCTCACGCTTCTTATCACGTCTTCCATAATCTTATTCCACGTCAGCCCACCTGCCACGTCAGCATATCAGCACTCTGAGACACTTCACAAACTCCTGTCACCTTCAGAGCTCTGATGCACTTTCAATCTCCCCCTTTTTGACTGAATCTTGCCACACAAGCAACCGCGACATCAACCCTGAAAATACACAGACAACACAGCCAAGACAACAACACAACCGTACTAGCAAAATATTCCAGCAATCAACTCAAGACGGTTAACCGATAAAGACTTGTAAAAATAAATTATTCAAAGCCAAAACAGAAACAAAATAAAACAAGTCTCAAGTTTTAAACAGAGGAAACAGGGGAGAAACACATAAAAAAAAACAAAAACAGTGAGCAACAACAACAACTGCTCCCCCATAGCTTAATCTCCCCCTCAGGCCTCTGAAACAGACTCATCTCCCCCTGCTTGTTTGGCACAGTTTAGGCAAAAAATACCAAGAAACTAAACCAGAAATTGGAACGACCCGCAAAGTGAGAAACTACTTACCAGCATCCAAGGCATCTTGCAGGATCTTAATTGCCAACCGGATGGCTTTGCGCTCTGCAGATGATCCTTTTGGAGACACATGGTCCACAGGGACGGATGCTGTCTTCTTCCCCTTTGCCTTCTTTGCATCTTTTGACGACAAACTCGGGACAGGTCTCTGAGCAGTCAGCAACTGATAGATGAGGCTGGGAAACGGCAACCGGAAGCCAGACTGAGCCTGCAACCCTAGTTGAATGATCTGGTCGTAGATCATCCGTCCAAAATCGAACGAAATCCCATGCATGATCATGTAGATCACCAGAGCCCTATTCGTCGAGATGTACCCCGTGTTCACCGTGGGAGACCAGTTGCTACAGCAGATCCAATGCAGATCCTTGATCACCGGGTTCTTAATTGCAGTGGACACCAGCTGCTTGCAGGATTTGACTCTTCCATCAGCGAGAAACAGAGCCAGATCCTCCTCCAGAATTGCAGCCGTCTGCAATCTTTGTTCGCGCACATCCACAGACTTCAGACCAAACAGGGCATTGATACGGCTTGGAGAGAATTCATAGACCCAGTCTCGGATGAGCACGTCGACAGACTCCCCCTCAATCTTGACCGTTGGAAGACTCGCCCAGAATTCATAGACCACCTCCGAGTCGTACGAGCTAATCTGAGTAACGGTTTTAAGCAGCCCAGCTTTGTCTATGAACTCTCTAGTCTTTTCTGCAGCATCGAGAGGATAACAGACCTCTGGAGCAAGTGTTCGAGAGGCAAAGAACCCATATCGTCGAACAGCTTCTGAGGAGACGAACCGTTTGGCATCGAAATCCTTTGACAAGGCTCCTCGAGATGTGGTGGACATGCCCTTATCTTTGTGGAGAGATGACCGCTTGGAGTCACGACTGTCTAGATCAGCAGGCGGTTGTCTTTTGCGTAAATGGGATGACACTCCTTGAGATGGCATGACAGGTACAGACGCATCACCGGTAAGATCTACCACCGGAAATTGAGAAGACACCTCTCTCGGCGGAGAAGACGAGGAGTCGCAGGTCTCTTGGTTCCCGTGAGAAGGTGAGGGAACTTGATCCACCCGAGTCGGAGATGCAGTGACAGACTCCTCGCGAGGCTGGTAAACCACCATGGCAGTCGCGGGATCGATCGGAACATGTGGAGGGGGCGGAGGCAACGAAGACGGTGGAGTGTGAAGCTCCTCATCTAAGCTGGAGTCATAGTGGAAACCACTAAAGATGGACTTCATGGGTTATAGAGCGTTGATCGAACGGAGAAGAGAGAGATTTGAGCAGAAGATTAATCGACACAGGATTGAAATCGCAAAGGTGATGAGGAAAACGCCAAAACCCTAGCTGCTCCTTTTTATACTCCTTCGTGAGTCTCAATGGGCTGCACAAACTCGGCCCAAAACATTAAAGATTTCCTGAAACCACTTAATTAAACATCAGTGTACACTGCATTTATTTCCTCATTTGACTGCATTCAATCGTTAATTCATTCAATCACAATTAATATTAGTGCATTAATAAATCTCATTCTTCCTCTTTTTTAATCCAAATTAACAGATTCATGAATCAAACATACAGATACACACAGCCACTAATGACAGATTCTGAGGGTCCCTGAACGAGAATTAAACACACATGAGCATTAAAATTATTATTATTTTTTTGTTAAAATATTAAACAGTGCAGAAGTCCGAACACTAACCAGACCTTTGTCGTATCAGCCACTTGTTCAGAACCTTCACTAGAAACTATCACAACCTCTTGAATTGTCGAAGATCAGAAGACTGTTGCATGTGGGTAGTCTTTCACACTGGCATGCCTTTAGTCTTCAGTCCATCCCAACATGTTAAGGCAGCTGGAGTTCATCTCTTTCAAGAGCACAATTTTTTTTTTTTTTTTTTTTTTGTTTTTTTTTTTATTTCTCCAAACAGCCTTAAACTGACTGCTTCAGCATCTTGAGCTTCAGTGACATCATTTGATTGTGTCAGCCACTAATTTGGAACTCATCATTTCTTAGGTTATTAAACCTTCGAATGACTGTGCATGTCTCTTCACAGCTCTTTGACCTCCTTAATCATGACAACGTTTAACAGGACGGACAGACTGGCATGACAGGCAGCTATTTCCCACACTCTTCCAGATGTTGATCTTCTATATATTCCAGGATTTCTATGATCTGTTCTAGCTTCAGTTCCTGCCTTAGACCAACACAACTCAGAGAGATAGTTAGAATTCACAGACACTAATGGACTTCCTCAGATTTATGAATCTGTTGAAGTCCAGAGGCTTAGTAAACAAATCAACCAGTTGAAAATCAGTGCTCACATGGTCTATCTCAATCAGTTTCGCCTCAACAAGTTCACGAACAAAGTGGTGTCTAATATCTATGTGTTTTGTTCTAGAATGCTGGACAGGATTCTTAGAGATGTTTATAGCACTCAAATTATCACAATGAATTAACAAAGTGTCAGAATCCATACCATAGTCGAGAGGACATTTGACGCATCCACGGGAGCTGTGTACAACAGCTGCCCAGGGTAATGTATTCTGCCTCGGCGGTTGACAGTGAGACACTGTTCTGCTTCTTGCTGTGCCATGAAATTAGGTTGTTGCCCATAAAGAAGCATCCTCCACTTGTACTTGGCGATCATCCACAGAACCTGCCCAATCAGCATCGCAGTATCCGCTCAGATTGGTGTTGGTATCCTTGGTGAAGAAAATACCAAAGTTCACTGTCCCCTTGACGTATTTGATGATCTTCTTGACTGCTAGTAAGTGAGACATCTTGGGCTTGGCCTGGTACCGTGCGCATATCCCTACTGACAGACAAATGTCAGGCCTACTCGTTGTCAGGTAGAGCAAGCTCCCAATCATACCTCTATATAGTCGTTCATCCACATCCTCTCCTTCCTCATCTTTTGAAAGCTTGTCATTGACTCCCATAGTTACCTTAGCTTCTTTACTCTTCCCTAAACCAAACCGCTGTACCAATTCTTTGGCATAGGTGCTTTGAGACACAAAGATCCCATCAGCTGATTGTTCTACTTGCAGACCCAGAAAGTACTTCAGCTCTCCCACCATACTCATCTCAAACTCCTGTGACATGTTTTTCACAAACCTTTGCACCAAAGATTGACAGGTAGAACCAAAGATAATGTCGTCTACATAGATCTGAACAAACATCAAGGCATTGTTGCTGTTGAGAACAAACAGTGTCTTGTCTACACTTTCACGAACATATCCTTGATCCAGAAGAAACGTAGTTAACCACTCATACCATGCTCTTGGAGCCTGCTTGAGACCATATAGTGCTTTCTTCAGACGATACACATGCTCAGGATGTTGTGGATTCTCAAAGCCTTTTGGTTGTTCTACAAACACTTCTTCTTGTAAAATCCCATTCAGAAATGCACTTTTAACATCCATTTGATGTAATGTAAACTTGAGAGCACATGACATACCAAACATGAACCTGATGGATTCTAGCCTTGCCACCGGAGCAAAGGTTTCATCAAAGTCAACTCCTTTGACTTGAGAGTAACCTTGAGCCACAAGTCTTGCTTTATTTCTCACAATGCATCCACTGGCATCACTCTTATTTTTGAAGATCCACTTCGTTCCCACTATATTGACATTAGCTGGCCGACATGGCCGTTTAGTGAGTTCCCACACATTGCTGCGCTCAAATTGTTCCAGCTCATCTTGCATTGCAGCAACCCAGAACTCATCTCGAAGAGCCTCTTTGTGATTCTTTGGTTCCATAGTGGAAACAAAGCAGGCAAATTGAACGATCTCAGAGTCCTGAGAGACAGTGTCCGGAACTACAGTCTTCTATTTCCTTCCAGCCAGTTGAGCAAAGTCAATCTGTTTGCCCCTGGTAACTCTACCCCCCTGAATCGCACCGATAACATCGCCTGAGGAGTGATTCCGATGAACCTGAGAAGATGGAGAAAGCTCGTCTGTTGACAGTCCAGGGCTGGCATGATCACTAAGACTCCCAGAGGCTTGCTCAGACTTCTCATCATCAGTTACCAGATCCTTGTCAGAGAGAACAGTCACCATATCAACTCGTTGAAACGAAGTATCATCAAAAACAACATTTACCGTTTCCTGAACTGATCTTGTGCGTTTGTTGTAGACACGAAAGGCAGTGGTGTGTCCGGAGTAACCAAGAAAGATCCCTTCATCACTCTTTCAGTCAAATTTAGCCAACTGATCCTTGTCATTCAGAATGTAGCATAGGCAGCCAAACACATGAAAGTAGCTTACAGTTGGAGACTTTCCTTTCCATAACTCATAGGGAGTCTTGCTGGTCCCTGGTCGGACATACACACGATTGATAATGTAGCAAGCGGTGTTGACGGCTTCATCCCAAAACCGATGTGGCACTTGATTCCCATGCAGCATAGCTCTCGCCATCTCTTGCAGTGTTCTGTTCTTTCGTTCAACAACACCATTCTGCTCTGGGGTTCTCGGAGCAGAGTACTGATGAACAATGCCCTGATTTCCGCAGAATTGATCAAACTTGTCATTCTGAAACTCTCCTCCATGATCACTCCTAATAGCTTGGATGGAACATTTTTCGCTTTTAATCTGCAGGGCAAGAATGCGAAAGCATTCAAGAGCATCAGCTTTTTCACGAAGAAATCGCACCCAGGTGTAGCGAGTGAAATCGTCCACCATGACAAAGATGAACCGTCGCCCAGAAATGCTCTGAACTTGAATTGGACCCATCAGATTGATGTGTCTGCATTTTATAGGGTTTTAACAATAGTTTTTAGGTTTATTTTGAGTCTTTTCCTAGGTCCAAGTGTGCTTTTAGAGTCTTTTTGGTCTTTTGTGAGTCTTTACAGGTTCTAGGTGGCTTTGGAAGGAATATGAGCGTTTTGGGGGTGAAAATATGCATCTGGAGCTAAATTGGTTGAAGACTGATCGAGCTAGAAGGCAGATGAAGTGAGAGCAGAAAAACGTTCCGGATCGACTGATCCTTTCGAGATTGACCAGTCCCCGTACCCGACGCAACTTTTCCTTATTTGTTTTAAACCGACTTTTAGGGTTTTATTTTGATATTTAAGTTAGAGGCACGGCCTCCAGAGACATAAGTTTTATTTTTCTGAGACTATTTTGTATTGAGAGCAAAAGGGAGAAGATCTCTAATCCTTCTTGACACTTTGGAGAAGATTTCTAAACCCTATTTTCTATTCTTTTGCAATTCAATTATGTTTTCTTCATCTTTGATTTGCTGTTTATGCTTCTCCATGTCTGAGTAGTTTCACTGTTGGGTTTAGGGTTTCAGAAAGGGTTTTTATGATTTATTGATGCTAGATTCGTTAGATTAGGGATTGATCTTATTGTTCTTCATCTATAGTTGTTCTTAATGCTTAAGCTAGATTGATCACCTAGATTAAGATCTTAGGTCTAATTCATCGGGGCACCAAAAGTGTTGTTGAGTTGCTTGAAAAGAACATAGGTGAGCAAGGTGATCCTTAGCCAACGAAAGTTGAAGTTAAGGCACCTTGTGAACAGATCAAACTTGAACTTGTTATTGCTTGCTTGGTTTGCTAGATCCAAACGACGGTTTAGGGTTTAGTGAATTCATTGCATAGATAGTTAATGCTGCGAAAGTAGGTTAGCTTTACAACCGTGATTTGAGTTCTAGAACGGTGTCTAATGCATCCCATCTAACCATCTAATTTCGTGGTCATAATCCCTAACTGATTCCCTGCACCCAATATTTCCTTTTTGATTTAAAGCAACTTATTTACTTTCCGTTTTTGATTTATTACTTGTTTCACAAACTTCATATTTTGTCTTAGCTATATTTGATCTTGATAATTTCATAGTGCAATTGCTTGGTCCCTGTGGATTCGATCCTGAAGTGTTACAACGATACCACTAGATCGTGGTGGAGTACACATTAGGTTTTAATTGACCTGTTGATCAATTTGGCGCCGTTGCCGGGGACCAAAACGATTGCCTTTGAGATTTTAGAATTGAGTATAGTCTAAGATTTATTTTTGTTTTTAATAATTATTTTTATTTTCTCCTTTTGTAGATAAAAAAAAAAAATGAAAACTGTTTTTGGGGCCATGTATTACGATGAGTGGTCACAGGAAGAGGAGACCACATTTGATGAAAACATTCTAGATGAGCCTTATGTGGAGCCACCGTTTGATGAGAGTGTTCTTACACCAGATCAAAAATTTAAGTTGGATGAGCTTTACATGGAGCATCCAACAACGACAAGGAGAAACTTAGCAGCAATGATCCGGTTGAATCTCATCTCACATCGAGCAGTACTTGAAGGGAGGGAGCCCACTTTTACAGAGATTAGGGAAGCTCATGCTTGCGAAGAGGTAATATATTGGGTTCCACCAAGCCAAATAGAAGGTACATGCGTTTCCACCCTTGAAATTCATGATTTTGAGGATATTCACATGCCATGCATTGAAGATACTTCTAGTTTGGATACTCCATTGCTCATTGATGAATGCTATGATTTGATATGTGAGTCTCAACGTCTATACATATTAAGAGCAGAAAAACTTGCTAGGGATTATCATAAAATATGTTTTGATATTGAATATCATTGTGCTTTGAATGTTCATGATCTCGAGTTTGAGTTTTCAATGCCTGATGTATCTAGCTCTCTTCTCGAAGAATCTTACCTAGGGTGTGTTCTTGATATTGATACAATTTTTCATGAAACAAAAGACCCTGAGGTTGATTATATGAATGAGGATATTGTGTTTTATGAAATTAATGGTGATGAAGTTAATTATTTTGTGAAAACCTCGTTTGAACCTGAAATTGACTTTATTTTTCTATTAAATGTATTTGATCCTCATGAGCATCCAACCATCAAGGAATATTTCAAAGTATATGCTACATTTGTAGTAAACTTCCTAGATGTGAATTTTATTGTTTTGCCATGGATAATTGTGTATTACTTAACACATATTGTTTATTGCATTAACAAGAGAAGGACTAAAGGTCCATTGGCTCAGCCTTTTGATACTCATGATTAACATTTTTGTGTTGAGCGGTCAAGCTATAGACCTTAAACAAGCGCTTATGGGAGGCAACCCATGGGGTTTATGCTGGCTTACCCTTTTCTTTTTATTTGTCTTAGGATTTTGGTTTTGTTTTTTTTAGGATTTATTACGGTGAAATCACGTCCGGTGTTAAGTGTTTTCAGGAACAGGTTCCAAACGCAGAAGATGCGAAACTTTTTGTTCCAGGAGCTTAGGATCAGTCAATCCTCCTTAAAGATCGACCGATCCCAGTGGTTTTTGCGGGTGTCTCTAAGTTTAATAATGTTTCAGATCGGTCAATCCCATTCCAAGACTGATCGATCCACACCCTTGCCAACACCACTCCAACACCAGATGCGAGATCACCGGTTTTTGTTTCTTTTCCTTTCCTTTTCTTTTTCTTTTTTTCTTATTTTCTTTGTCGGATTCATTCTTTTCTTGGCTTTGCTTTCACACCGGGACGGTGTGAAGTAAGTCCGGGGGAGGGATGTCTCCAAGTTACTAATGTCGTTTTCTTTGGCTGTTTCTTTTGATTTTTCTTTTGTTTGAGTCAGTTTATCGAGTCTAAAAAAAAACGAAAAAAATGGGAAACTATGATCATTTCTAGGAATCTTTTGCTTTGAACTAACACTCTTATGATTGCTTTTGTACCTCTGATTTGGAATGAAGCTTGGAATGAACATGAGCAGTCTCAACACGCCCCAAAAGACACTCGCCAAGGAGAACACTAAGTTGAACCAGAAGTTGTCTCTAGCTTTGACAAGACTTAACCAGATTTAATTTCTTACCTTGGGGCTTGGTATACATCGGACAAGACTCCTCCCTTCAAGCCTTACAAGACGTGCATCTCCTCACAAAGTATGCTTCCCCTCTCTCTTCCCTTCAGTACTCAGTAAAAAAAAAGAGAAGTAAAGAAGAAAAGAGAAAAAGAGGATATAGGTAATAAAAGAAGTGAACCGAGGGTTGTCCGTAAACCCGTGCATCCTTCGGAACTCATGGAAACCTGTCCACAAGAAAAGAGCAAGGGATTGATAAAAAAAATAAAATGATACCCTAGAAAATTAGGGAGAAATCAATCCTTTGGAAGTGAGAAAAGAGAGAGGAAAGGGAGCATAAGAGGAGGTCTTGGGTGATAAGAGGTTGAAGGAGTCAAAAGTTCAATGATCGATACTCCCATGGTAAGACCACACCTTTTTACTAATCTGATGTAGAGAGACAACGATGGGGAGTCTGAATGTTCTCTAAGGCTGTGGAGTTCAGAGTAGGGAGTGTTGATCCTAATCATGGGAAGAGTACAAAAAGTAGTTCTCAATTTGATGTGATGAAGAGTGCAAAGAAGAAGTTCCCAAGAATATGTGAGTTTCCACTTTCAAACCTTTTCTTTGTTCTTGAGTTTTTGTCTGTTCTTGCTTGAGGACAAGCAAAGATTCAAGTCCGGGGGAATTGATGTGTCTGCATTTTATAGGGTTTTAACAATAGTTTTTAGGTTTATTTTGAGTCTTTTCCTAGGTCCAAGTGTGCTTTTAGAGTCTTTTTGGTCTTTTGTGAGTCTTTACAGGTTCTAGGTGGCTTTGGAAGGAATATGAGCGTTTTGGGGGTGAAAATATGCATCTGGAGCTAAATTGGTTGAAGACTGATCGAGCTAGAAGGCAGATGAAGTGAGAGCAGAAACCTTTCGAGATCGACCAGTCCCCGTACCCGACGCAACTTTTCCTTATTTGTTTTAAACCGACTTTTAGGGTTTTATTTTGATATTTAAGTTAGAGGCACGGCATCCAGAGACATAAGTTTTATTTTTCTGAGACTATTTTGTATTGAGAGCAAAAGGGAGAAGATCTCTAATCCTTCTTGACACTTTGGAGAAGATTTCTAAACCCTATTTTCTATTCTTTTGCAATTCAATTATGTTTTCTTCATCTTTGATTTGCTGTTTATGCTTCTCCATGTCTGAGTAGTTTCACTGTTGGGTTTAGGGTTTCAGAAAGGGTTTTTATGATTTATTGATGCTAGATTCGTTAGATTAGGGATTGATCTTATTGTTCTTCATCTATAGTTGTTCTTAATGCTTAAGCTAGATTGATCACCTAGATTAAGATCTTAGGTCTAATTCATCGGGGCACCAAAAGTGTTGTTGAGTTGCTTGAAAAGAACATAGGTGAGCAAGGTGATCCTTAGCCAACGAAAGTTGAAGTTAAGGCACCTTGTGAACAGATCAAACTTGAACTTGTTATTGCTTGCTTGGTTTGCTAGATCCAAACGACGGTTTAGGGTTTAGTGAATTCATTGCATAGATAGTTAATGCTGCGAAAGTAGGTTAGCTTTACAACCGTGATTTGAGTTCTAGAACGGTGTCTAATGCATCCCATCTAACCATCTAATTTCGTGGTCATAATCCCTAACTGATTCCCTGCACCCAATATTTCCTTTTTGATTTAAAGCAACTTATTTACTTTCCGTTTTTGATTTATTACTTGTTTCACAAACTTCATATTTTGTCTTAGCTATATTTGATCTTGATAATTTCATAGTGCAATTGCTTGGTCCCTGTGGATTCGATCCTGAAGTGTTACAACGATACCACTAGATTGTGCCTTTTCCTCGGATTGTGCCCTTTCCTCCATCACCAAAAGTAACTCTTCCTCCAGCAACACCTTCTAGATGCGATAGATTATCACGGGCACCAGTCATATGCCTGGAGCATCCACTGTCAAAATACCACTTGGCCTGATCAACCTCTGTTTTTTCTGCTGTGAAAGCCACATGACATTAGAGATCCTCTTTCCTGACATACCCCTGTGTGTTTCTTCTTACAGCTGGATAAAACTCACCCCGTTGCCTAATCTTTTCTATTTTCTCTTAGATCGTGGGTTAGTAGTTGCATCGGTAGGAATGGTCAAGTGATAGTTGAGAAGAGTCACTGGTGATTTGTTTTAATACTTTTCACAAATAATCTTATTTTCTTAAATTTCTGATGAAATATTATATTTATTTAGATTTTTTTGAATTTATGTGCGATGTGCCATTAAATTACATCAAGATTTCCGGGTTATTGTTAATTGGAATATTATTTTCTTCTAATTGTTTATTTTATAATCTCTACAATCGTATCCGTACTTCATTTTCTCCCATCCTTAATGAGTAAAATGGTTAGATAGAAATATAACCAAAAAAAATTCATTATCATTAATTTCTTTTAAGTTGTTTTACAAAAAAAAAATAAAAAAATTCCAACCGCAATCGCCCGCAACCGTAAACACTTGCGGGAAGCAGCTTTTGGAATTCAGTGGTTTAGAACGAATGGAAGCGATTATGAGCAATTAGGAGCGGTTTGTGTGATTGGTTCTATTCGCTAGCAACCGCTACCACCCGCAAACGCTGCGTTTGTGGGAGGTAGCGTGAAAACCAGTCAACACCTAAATTGAGCTTGAGATAGGGTGGCAAGCGACGTTTGTGGTAACAAGTGAAATTTGATATTGAAGATGACTTAATATCGATAGAAAATAATCTGAATGGTGTAACCGTAAGTGGATGGTTAAATCACTTGCAAAATAATTGATACTGAAATCTACAAGATATTATGAATACTGATTAAGTTAAAACTAGGTTAGACCCGCGCTACGTCGCGGGATACTTTTTATAATTATTTTTAGATATATTGAATTATTGAAAATATAATTTTTTTAAAAAATTAGATTAACTGTAAAAACTATGGTTTATACAATGATAAGATAGAAGATGCATTAATAAAATAAAGATAGAAATCTCAAATTTAAGATGATTTATAAATATTTACATTTAAATCAGATAGACTTAAATTATATAAATAGACTAACTAACCCTAATGTATGTTCTGTTTTATTTTCTTTAAATTTTGTGGGACAGATATATAATTAATATAGTTTGAATTTATGATGTACTTTTTGTAGTTTATACAAATTTAATCACATAATTGTTATATAGTGTTTTTTATGGTTAAAAAATTTATTATCAAGCACAATTTATTACAATGGTTTAGCATTCTTAAACTGCAATCTCAAAAACAAACCTTCCAAAAACTTTATTTCAGATAAAATAAAACAAAAGCAACAACACCATGAATATGAGCTCACATATTCAATTAGTTCATAAAATAACTCAATATTATATCTAAAGCAAACACCATTGAGCTAAATCCTATAGTTCCATACCAATTTGGACAATATTCACAAGCTAGAACTGTTTTACATTATAAAGCTTCCAACTTTATTCATAATCTTCAATCACCTAACAAAAAATACTCCAAAAGTGTCAAATTTCCCTTTTACCCTCGAATCATGGCGAATACCAAATTTGTAACGAGATTCAATCGGAAAAACTCAAAAATTTTATTCTACCCAAAACCATGAACACGAAGATAAATCAAAAAAAAAAACTCATAAAAAAAGTCTTAGATTCGAAGATAACAGTACATTTTATTTTCCACATGATCTACAATCTCGGCTTTTGCTTAACTCGATAGAATTCGAATTAAAAAAATAGAAAGATACAGCTCCTAGAAGGGAGAATTTTTTATTTAGATTTCTTAGACCATCTACATTTCATGGTTCTCTCAAAATAATACATTTTAATTGTTTTTTTTAATATTATTATATATCATTCACGCAAACGGAAATATGTAAGGACAGGTTGATCTAGTATTTAAAGACACCCACCTAAGGTCAAACAAAAAAAAAACAACACCCACCTTACCCCAAAAAAAAAAAAAAAAAACAATTGGTCAATATGGTCGCAAGAAGCCTTCATACATCAATTTTCACAAGTTTGATACAACAATATAAAAAAAAAAACTGCGAAGTTCTTTTTCTTGGCGTAGACCCAATTAATGAATCTTGAAACTTTTACATTTTCAAGATTTGGTAGTAACAATCATTTATTTTTATATGAAGAAAGGCACGTTACTTGATGAAATCAAATTAATCATATTTGTTTTGCTTTGTCCATGTAAATAAAAAAAGCTAATTGTTTTAATTTGATAGGTTCGATTTTTACTGAGGTGTCAACACCTGCTTCAATACAGAAGCTGAGGTGTCAAGCTCAGGAGAGAAACACTCCATCTTTTATTGTATTGATTAAATAAATAATTTCTATGGAGAAGCAGAGATTTTTTTAAAAGTCTTTTATTATTTACATCTCTCCCGTATGAGTTGTTCTTAGTTTTCTCATCTTAAATTGTCACTTACATTTCAATATTTTAAATTTTGTTTTCAAAATTAAATATACATTTTAATATATTTTTTCAAATACTGTTGTTTTTAGAAGTCTAAGAACCGAAAGAATCTTATAAAGAATCACTCTCTTTATTAAGCCTTAGAAAATCACTCAAAACTAAGGTAAACAATTCTCTCAATCTCACAAACTTCTCTCTCAAAAACTCTAAAGTAATGCAACACCCTGCATTCTTATTTATAACAAAACCTCTTAGTCCTAATCCTATTGGGAAATATATTATTAGATAACTCCTAATAAAATTAAGTCCTTATCTCTCTAGTGACTTAATAACTAATAGTCTTAGGACAAAACACACACACTCACTTTAAGCTTAGTTCAACATTCTCCCTCTTAAGCTTGAAGTGAGTCTCTTCCAAATTCTGAACTCCAATAAGCTCCATCATCTCCTTATGATTGATTCTTCCCAATGCCTTAGTTAATATGTCAGCTTTCTGTTCTTCTCCTGGTACATGCTCCACTTCTATGAACCCCTTCTCAACGCATTCTCTGACGAAGTGATAACGTGTATGAATATGCTTGCTTCGACCGTGAAATACAGGATTTTTAGTAAGAGCAATCGCCGACTCATTATCAATACGAATGACTGCCTTCCCGCACGAGTGTCCAGTGATCTCTTCAAGCAAATCTCTAAGCCATAACGCCTGTCTCGCTGCTTCCACACCTGCCATAAACTCTGCTTCACACGAGGACATAGCTACTGTAACGCCCCTGAACCGTTCTATGACCACGCAGGCCAACGGACAGCCATGGAACGCCACTATGGGAACTGCACCGGGGTGATCCGGCCGAGGGACGGAAGCTGCAGACTTCCCGACCGGTCCTCCCTAGCACAATTCAGCCCGCGACCGAGACTACTCAGGCTTTGCAACCCACGCGGCCTGGTGCGTTGTGTTGGCCCGAACAAGGCTGGAACCATTTGAAAATGACACAACTTAAAGAAATAACTTTCAACTTTGATTACTTCATAAAATAAGTTCAAAACACATTAATACGAAAATGGCGCCAGGCATAAGGCCAAAATACGATTAACTTAAATTTTACAATCAAAAAGACGACTTGCAAAGGCAACGCAACTCTACACCGGCTGGCCTAACGTCCTGCGCTCCCCCTAAGGCTTTTCCCCACTAAGGTTACCTGCAACACAAATATGGAGTCTTGAGTGCTAACACTCAGTGAGTTCGGAAAACTAACAAGAAACCAAACCCAACCCCAATCCCAACAAGCAAAGAAAACAAGCAAGTTAAACAAACTAGCAAGTTATCAAAATATCGCAACGAAAGCTATAGCGGAAGCACTCAAACAACATTCACGCAAGAACGACTAGATCAATACGACTTACTTCGATCGATCCAAAAATAATTGCTATTACAAGCGAGTAGCGACCTAAGGGAACAAGGAACTACTTGAACACCTTAGACTCTTACCTCCTGCACAACTCACTAAGACGTCTAGTATTTGACAAGGATACTTGAAATACCGTAGACTCTTAGACAACACACAACATGCAAAGACGACTAGACATAAACAAGTGACGCTTGAATACTCTAGACTCTTTACACCTAGGGCCCATCGATAATCTGTTCCGTTCCATCTCCTTCTCCATGCCGAGACCACAAAGTTCTCCGGCATGATCCCACCTTTAGCTACATCGTCATGTAGCGGTCACACTAGTAGCTAGCTAGCCGTGACAGTGTCCCCGCGTGAGTGGTCGTCGGGAACTCACGCGTGACAACCGCTTTTGGAACAGAAAGATCAACACTACACTAGCCAAGACTCGAGAAACGAATTCAAGAGACTAGGCTAAAACAAACACACAAGAATAATTCCAAGCAACGATTAGTCAAGCATACAAGCATGAAATCGAGCAAGAATATATCATGCAATAATCAACAAGGAGCAAGAATATAAATCAAGCAACTTAAGATTATTCTACATGCATGCAAACAATATAAGCCACTTGAGCAAAATTATGCTACAAGTCCTAATACACATGCAACCATTTAAGATTTACCCATTTAAATCCTAAGTCCAAATTAACATGCAGCCTAACCGATTTACTCATTTAACCCCCCAAGGTTTATTTGCGCATGTTTGAACCTCGATTAAAATTTTGCAAAACAATGCAAAATACTTAATCTTTTCTTATGCATGCAACCGGATTTTTAACAAGAAATTATCAAGCAAAACTAAATCCATTTAAGCATGCAATTCTTACCAAATTTTAAGTCCCAATTCACTTAAAATATAACCGAATTCAACATGCATGGTGATTCAAGTTAAATGTGTATCTACACCTTTCACTAAAATGAATCCTACTAGGCATGCAATCAATTTCAACCAAAACTACATGCATCTATCTTACATGCATTACCGCAGACTCACTCTAACATGCACACAAGCAATAAGTGAGACTTAACTTCCTAGAACTTCAATCTAGAAAGAAAGAAACGAATCTACTTAACATCAACGAACTTGCCTAGATTTAATTTAGAAATCCTAAGCAAAACGATTACAACCCCACCTAACATGTGCCATATCACATGCATCGAAACTCACATGGACTTGGCTTGGAAGAATTGATCTAACAGCTTCTAGTCCTAGCTTGAGACGCGGAAGAGAAAGCTTCAAAGGAAGAACACCTTCTCCCTAACTCTCTCTAACTCTCTAGCTCTCTAACTCTCTAACTCTTTCCCTAACTCTCTCTCTCGCTCTTATTTTTCTCTAAGGGAAAGAAAGCAACGAAAATGGCTTCTAAGGACCCTAAGGCACTTATTTATAGTGGTGTGTGAGTGCTTTGGGCGGTTTGGGGAGCCAATGCATGTTGAGCGAGTGTTCACTTGGTTGCCACAAAATTTCGCAAGGCATAGGCGCTCATGACTTGGCTCAATGTTGTCCACTTCTTTCTTCTTGAATCACTTGGCAAAGATTAATGAAACTTGGCTTAAATCACCTTCACTTCTCTTCTTTGGTGTAGAATGGTGTGACTTGGCCTTCTTAAACACCACTTCTTCCTTATGATTTATTTGGTGAAAAATCGAAAGACTTGGCTTGATTCGCATCCACTCCTCTTCTTTGGTGTAGAATGGCGTGACTTGGCCTCCTTAAACACCATTTCTTCTTTAGGATTTATTTGGTGAAAAATCAAATGACTTGGCCACCTTAATCACCACTTCTTAATTTCCACTAAATCCCACTAAGCTTCCTTGATTAAAATAATCTCCACTAACTTTTTCTGATTAAAATAATCCTCCACTAAGAATTATTTAATCTCTAACTTTGGGAAATTAATCCTTGATTAATTCCTTGATAAGCAAGAAAGTCTTATCTCTCGAATTTGCTTGCTGGGTCGATCCGCGGTTCTCGATCATTCGCGGGTCGTCGCTTGGTCACTATCGGACAGCTTTGGGCATCTCTCGATCCTTCGGACGACTTGGTCGATGCGACACGGCCATCACGGTTATTGGTCGATCGGACGAAATTTCTTCGGACTTCTCTTCAGCGATTCATCTAATCTCCCTTCTGGCTTCCTCATTTGGTCCTTTGGCCTTGGGTTTTCATTTTAAAATTAACCCATTGGTGAGGGTCATTACATTCTCCCCCCCTTATAAGAATTCGTCCCCGAATTCTCAATCCTTCTACTTCCTTTCTTGCGATGTTGTTACTCGACACCTCTCCTTGGTTCTCTCGATGTTATGGTATTCCTCCATACAACAATTGCTTCATTTACACCATTGGCCAATGCTATGGAAAGCTTCTTCATCTCCATCATCCGTCTAGTTCTCCACACTTTAACTTCTTCTGGTACTAAGGTTGCTTCTTAGGTGTTCCACAACATGTCTACTTCCTTAGACTCCTTAGTTCAATCCTTTTCTTCCTTCAGTTTTTCTTGACTCTTCTCTTTTCCTCCGAATTATAGTCTGGTTCACTCCACCATTTTGTTATGCTCATCATACGTCTTCGTATTTTCTCATTTGTTGGCCACATTGACAACAAAGTTTTGCTTCTCTGGCTCCTTTAACTTCACACTCCTTTTTACTTCTCCGATTCCTTTAGCTTCGCGCTCCTTAGGATTTTAACTTCTTCGGCTCCTTTAGCTTCATACTCGAGAAGACTTTAACTTCTCCAACTCTTTTAACTTCGCATTTCACATAGCTTCTCCTTCGGTCCTTCTTGGTTTCCGCCTTCTTATCTCATAACCTCCATGTATTTGTTTGATTAGACTTGATAAAATGATCTTGATAGAAGCTAACGACTTCTCCGCCTTCATTGGTTCCGTACTCCATATAACTTAACTCCTTCGATTTTCTTGGTCTCCACGCCTTGGTCTGATAAACTATTTGCTCTGATTCCTTTAATCTCCACACGTCTAGTCCGATGTAATGCCTTCTCCGGCCTACTTGGTCTCATCTCCATATATTGAAACTTCCATATCCTTGTTTCACTTTATCATTGGACTTGATCAAAGAATCTTGGTTCCTACCAATCGACTTCTTCATCTTCATTGTTTGTTTCCATTTCCAAACTCCTTGGTCGTCTCCTACACTTCATCTAACTCTTTCGCTTATGATGTTTGGTTGGATAAACCTCGCTCATCTTGCCACTTAGCACAATAATGCTTTATCTTATTCGCCATCCATGTCCTCCACACTTTGCCGCGTTCTTTGCTTATTCACCAAGTTGGGTTTGATAGAACCTCACTGGTTTTGCCATAGAGCATAAATGCTTCTCTTCCTTCACCTTCTTCATCGTCCATTAATTTTTCTTGCACCCTCTCGATCATGCTTAGATGGTTTTCTCCTTGATTCTCTTTGCCATTCAATATCCTCTTCTTTTTCGCACTTCAACTTAGCCGGTTCTTCTCGAACACGATCTCGCTTTCGGCCACCACTCAAACTTGCTCCACCAAACTCAACACTCACAGATTCCACTATATGGCTAGGAAAAAGGGTTCAACCTAGGACACTAAGGTTTCCCTACACGGCCTAATACTAAGGGTTCTCCAAAACGCTTAGCTAGAAGGCTTCCTACACACAACACCTAGAACTTGGACTAGCACTAGCAAAATGCTAAAACAAGCCTAGACATGCAACAAACACAGCAAGCAAACAAACACAACAAACAAACAAGCACACAAACACGCAATCACACGAAGAGGGAGTTAGCGCCCATACTTACCTTCCCGATCGCCGCACGGTTCTGAAGGCCTAAAAGCTAACTACCTAATAGGAAGGATTCACACTAATCTTTCCTGCTTGCTGCTTCGACGGTTGCTCTCCTTTGGGACTGGTCAGTGGGGGATCTCTTGCTTCTTACGCTGCTTCTACGGCGTTGATCAATGGGCAGGCTGCCATGTAATGGCCATTCTTGCCACAGTTGAAACACATGATGTGAGATGGAACTGGTCGATGACTCTTTCCTGTCTTCTTACACTCACAAAGATAATGGCCTTGCTCACCACATGAGTGACAAACAACTCCTCTTTTGCCCAATTTCAAACTACGCCCTTCCTGGCCGGATCGGCTCCTCTTTCGGGTTGCACCACCACTTGTCATCATCTTCGCCTTGTTCTTCCCATGGTCTTGGCGCATGACTTTCTTCTCTTTTCTCGATTTTTCTTCCACGTTCACAGCTCTTTCACCCAATCCATCGGTTGGCTGTTCAGTTACAGACCTTAGTCTTTTCCGGATGTCTTTTAGCAGAGGTTGCATAAGGTGATTAACCATAGCTATCTCATCTTGTCCTTCCCGGTGCACATACCTTCGAAGTTGATTAAAATTTGACTCCAACTCTTGAACACTCCTCTTGACTTCTTTCAAGTTCGTGAACTCTACCTCCAATTTATCTCCGGCCTCTGGTAGAAAATATCTCCGTTCGAACTCCTTTCGAAACTCTATCCATGTTGGACCCCTTTGACCATAGTGTCTATTCACAACGGTCCACCAATCACTTGCCTCTTCCTTCAAGTAATACACTGCAATATCCTTCTTGTAGTCTTCTGGGCATCGAGTTGCATCAAAGTTCTTCTCCATGTTATGCAACCAGTGAATTGCTTCAAACGTGTTTGATCCTCCTTTAAAATACTCGGTCGCCAAATCTTTCATAACCATCACAATCTTCAAGAAGCTCGGGGCCTCTGATTCTCTTGGATGTGGCACTTGTTGTTGCATAAACGTTAGCATCTCTTGGAACGTAGCTAGCGTAAAGTCTCTTGGTCCACTCTCTTGACCTCTTGGCTCCTCGGGTGCATTCCTTTGTCTGGCACACTCCTTTGTTTTGGCTCTTTAGGGACATTCGTTTGTCTTGGTGGCATTCTCCTTGCCTCAGAAAGTTCATGATTTGTAGCTCGCACTCCAACTTGTGTTTGACCAACCCTTAAAGGCTGTCGGACAAGATTACTATCCCGCTCATAACACCAATCTCCTTCATTGAGAGCATCAAACTTCTTTCCTTTCATGCATCTTGATCTTGCTCTGGAACTTGATTGATATAAGTATTTTCGCGATTCACTTCCTTCGGAACTCGACATTTCTGTCGCTCGCTCGTCATTCTCTCTTGGTTTTGTCTTTCTTTTGACATCATGCGGATCACCTTCTAACGGTTCTTCCCTTTGTTCTCCATCGCCACACTGATCTTTCTCCATCAGTTTTTTTTTTGCCTTCGCTCTTCGGTATCATATTGTTCACCACCCAATGACTCTTGCCATGGTTCTCCCTCACATGGATTTTTCTCCATCGATTCTCGCCTTTCCTCCTCGGCATCAGATTGATCACCCTCCAATGAGTCTTCAACATCATAATGATCATCCTTAAACGGTTCTTGACATTCTCCTCCATCAGCTCTTGAATCACCCCACGACCATCCCTCTTGACCTCCCTGATCTGACATCTGCAACAGCATCCAAGGGTAAGTCCTAATCCCATCTACCTAAGATGCACAAGGACGTACCGGTTTCCTAAAATTGCCTTTGCGACTCATTACTCGATAAAACATTTCAAAACGTGTTCCACGAGTATCATAACCATGCTCTGATACCACCGTTGTAACGCCCTCGAACCGTCCTATGACCACGCAGGCCAACGGACAGCCACGGAACGCCACTATGGGAACTGCACTGGGGTGATCCGGCTGAGGGACGGAAGCTGCAGACTTCCCGACCGGTCCTCCCTAGCACAATTCCGCCCGCGACCGAGACTACTCATGCTTTGCAACCCACGCGGCCTGGTGCGTTTTGTTGGCCCGAACAAGGCTGGAACCATTTGAAAATGACACAACTTAAAGAAATAACTTTCAACTTTGATTACTTCATAAAATAAGTTCAAAACACATTAATACGAAAATGGCGCCAGGCATAAGGCCAAAATACGATTAACTTAAATTTTACAATCAAAAAGACGACTTGCAAAGGCAACGCAACTCTACACCGGCTGGCCTAACGTCCTGCGCTCCCCCGAAGGCTTTTCCCCACTAAGGTTACCTGCAACACAAATATGGAGTCTTGAGTGCTAACACTCAGTGAGTTCGGAAAACTAACAAGAAACCAAACCCAACCCCAATCCCAACAAGCAAGTTAAACAAACTAGCAAGTTATCAAAATATCGCAACGAAAGCTATAGCGGAAGCACTCAAACAACATTCACGCAAGAACGACTAGATCAATACGACTTACTTCGATCGATCCAAAAATAATTGCTATTACAAGCGAGTTGTGACCTAAGGGAACAAGGAACTACTTGAACACCTTAGACTCTTATCTCCTGCACAACTCACTAAGACGTCTAGTATTTGACAAGGATACTTGAAATACCGTAGACTCTTAGACAACACACAACATGCAAAGACGACTAGACATAAACAAGTGACGCTTGAATACTCTAGACTCTTTACACCTAGGACCCATCGATAATCTGTTCCGTTCCATCTCGTTCTCCATGCCGAGACCACAAAGTTCTCCGGCATGATCCCACCTTTAGCTACATCGTCATGTAGCGGTCACGCTAGTAGCTAGCTAGCCGTGACAGTGTCCCCGCGTGAGTGGTCGTCGGGAACTCACGCGTGACAACCGCTTTTGGAACAGAAAAATCAACACTACACTAGCCAAGACTCGAGAAACGAATTCAAGAGATTAGGCTAAAACAAACGCACAAGAATAATTCCAAGCAACGTTAGTCAAGCATACAAGCATGAAATCGAGCAAGAATATATCATGCAATAATCAACAAGGAGCAAGAATATAAATCAAGCAACTTAAGATTATTCTACATGCATGCAAACAATAAAAGCCACTTGAGCGAAATTATGCTACAAGTCCTAATACACATGCAACCATTTAAGATTTACCCATTTAAATCCTAAGTCCAAATTAACATGCAGCCTAACCGATTTACTCATTTAACCCCCCAAAGTTTATTTGCGCATGTTCCAACCTCGATTAAAATTTTGCAAAACAATGCAATACTTAATCTTTTCTTATGCATGCAACCGGATTTTTAACAAGAAATTATCAAGCAAAACTAAATCCATTTAAGCATGCAATTCTTACCAAATTTTAAGTCCCAATTCACTTAAAATATAACCGAATTCAACATGCATGGTGATTCAAGTTAGATGTGTATCTACACCTTTCACTAAAATGAATCCTACTAGGCATGCAATCAATTTCAACCAAAACTACATGCATCTATCTTACATGCATTACCGCAGACTCACTCTAACATGCACACAAGCAATAAGTGAGACTTAACTTCCTAGAACTTCAATCTAGAAAGAAAGAAACGAATCTACTTAACATCAACGAACTTGCCTAAATTTAATTTAGAAATCCTAAGCAAAACGATTAAAACCCCACCTAACATGTGCCATATCACATGCATCAAAACTCACCTGGACTTGGCTTGGAAGAATTGATCTAACAGCTTCTAGTCCTAGCTTGAGACGCGGAAGAGAAAGCTTCAAAGGAAGAACACCTTCTCCCTAACTCTCTCTAACTCTCTAGCTCTCTAACTCTCTAACTCTTTCCCTAACTCTCTCTCTCGCTCTTATTTTTCTCTAAGGGAAAGAAAGCAACGAAAATGGCTTCTAAGGACCCTAAGGCACTTATTTATATTGGTGTGTGAGTGCTTTGGGCGGTTTGGGGAGCCAATGCATGTTGAGCGAGTGTTCACATGATTGCCACAAAATTTTGCAAGGCATAGGCGCTCATGACTTGGCTCAATGTTGTCCACTTCTTTCTTCTTGAATCACTTGGCAAAGATTAATGAAACTTGGCTTAAATCACCTTCACTTCTCTTCTTTGGTGTAGAATGGTGTGACTTGGCCTTCTTAAACACCACTTCTTCCTTATGATTTATTTGGTGAAAAATCGAAAGACTTGGCTTGATTCGCATCCACTCCTCTTCTTTGGTGTAGAATGGCGTGACTTGGCCTCCTTAAACACCATTTCTTCTTTAGGATTTATTTGGTAAAAAATCAAATGACTTGGCCACCTTAATCACCACTTCTTAATTTCCACTAAATCCCACTAAGCTTCCTTGATTAAAATAATCTCCACTAACTTTTTCTGATTAAAATAATCCTCCACTAAGAATTATTTAATCTCTAACTTTGGGAAATTAATCCTTGATTAATTCCTTGATAAGCAAGAAAGTCTTATCTCTCGAATTTGCTTGCTGGGTCGATCCGCGGTTCTCGATCATTCGCGGGTCGTCGCTTGGTCACTATCGGACAGCTTCGGGCATCTCTCGATCCTTCGGACGACTTGGTCGATGCGACACGGCCATCACGGTTATTGGTCGATCGGACGAAATTTCTTCGGACTTCTCTTCAGCTATTCATCTAATCTCCCTTCTGGCTTCCTCATTTGGTCCTTTGGCCTTGGGTTTTCATTTGTCCATCCCTGCATCCTCAAGAATTTTCCGTGCATAGCGTTTTTGACTCAACATAATGCCTCCATCATATTGTAACACTTCGATTCCCAAATAATAAGTCAACTTCCCGAGATCACTCATATCAAATTTTGCAGACATCTCCCTCTTGAACTCATTAATGATGCTGAAACTAGCCCCGGTCACGAATAAGTCATCAACATAAACAGCTATCACCAGTAGCTGTCCTCGAACTTCTTTTCAGTATACTGAGGGTTCTTTCGAGCACTTTGTGAATTGCAGATCGATCAAAATTTTGTTCAGTTTATGGTTCCATGCTCGTGGCGCTTGCCTTAAACCATACAAAGATTTATTAAGCTTATACACCTTTCCTTCTTGTCCTTTCTGTTCAAACCCTTCTGGTTGATGAACAAACACAGTCTCCTTTAATTCTCCGTGCAAGAATGCTCTCTTTACATCGAGATGGTGAATCTCCCATCCATTTGAAGCAGCAAGGTTGATGAGTAGGCGTATTGTCTCCAGTCTAGCTACAGGTGCAAAAACCTCCTCAAAGTCCACACCATAACGTTGTACATAACCTTTTGCCACCAAACGGGCTTTGTGTTTATTGATACTCCCATCTGAGTTTCGCTTGAGCTTAAAAACCCACTTCAAACCTATAAGTTTAGCTTTTATTGGCAAATCAACAAGATCCCAAGTGTGGTTCCTTTTAAAGGAGTTGATCTCATCCTCACAAGCAAGTCTCCATTCGCTAGACTTTTTAGCCTCATTATAGTTCAACGGTTCATTGTTTAAGCAAAATAACAATGCTTCTCCTTCCTCTTCTGCTAATAAAATGTAATCATCAAGATATTTAGGCTTGACAGTTTCTCTTGTTGATCTTCTTAAGATTGGTATTGATTCATCACCTACAGCCTCGTTACGAGTTTCTTGTTTAGTTGTGATTGTCGTAACTGCATCATTTATTGCAGGCTCCTCTGCAATTTCTTCTGTGAGCTCCTCTGTTTCAGGTCTTGTACCAGTATTTGCTTCTTCTTGAATTCCACGATTTCCAGATATCTCAAAACCAATACTAAAACTTCCACCACTCTCATGTTCAGAGTCATTGTGCCTCCAGGTCCAACCTTTACACTCATCGAAAACCACATCCCTGCTCACGACAATTTTTTGTGATTGTGGTTCCAGTAACCTATAGGCTTTAGACCCTGGTTCAGCTCCAAGATGAATAAGTACTCGAGACCTATCTTCTAGTTTCTTTAGGTGGGGTTTGTCAACTTTCGCATAGCAAATACACCCGAAAACACGAAGGTGATCAATCCTAGGCTTCTTGCTCCTCAGTAACTCATACGGAGTCTTATCCCTCAAAGCTCTAGTAACAATCTGTTTAACAGATAGGTGGAGTGTCGAACTGCCTCTCCCCATAGATAATTCGGCAAACACATGTGCTTCATTATGCTTCTTGTCATTCCTAGCAATGTTCTGTTTCGTCTTTCAACTACCCCATTCTGCTGTGGGGTGTATGGGGCAGTAAGATGTCGCTGAATGCCTGATTCTGCACAGAACAAGTTAAACTCTTGTGACACAAACTCACCTCCTCTGTCAGTTCTGAAGGTCATAATGGGAGAGCCAACTTCTTGTTCAATCATTCTTTTGAACTTTTTAAATTTCTCAAACGCATTACTTTTCTCCTTTAGTAAGATAGTCCACATATACCTAGAGTAGTCATCAATTAGGAAAAGATATATCGGCTCCCTGTTGGTGTACTAGGTGTTATCGGACCACAAAGGTCTCCGTGTACGAATTCTAATGCTCTTGCTGCCCTGTATGCAGTGGCTTGTGGAAAAACTTGCCTTGTCTGCTTCCCTAACAAGCAAGAACTGCATATTGCTTTCTCAAACACAACTTGAGGTGTTCCCTGAACCATCTTCTTCTCAAACATAGACTTGATGGTATCAAGATTGACATGTCCCAGTCTAGCATGCCATCTGCTTGAGTCACTAATAGATGTCAAGTGTAATGTCGCAATATCCATTATTCCCATGTGGACTTTGTACAATCGATTCCTTGATCTCACAGCTTTAGCAAGTAACTTTCCTTTGGAATCACGCATTGTGAGATGAACTCCTCTCATCCGTATATCACAACCCGATTCTGTAGCCTGTCCGAGACTAATAATATTGTTTTTAAGGTCTGGAATGTAATAAACATCCTTCATCACTCTTGCTTCTCCATTCATGTCTGTAAAGGTGATTATGCCTTTTCCTTTAATATCCACTCGAGAGTCATCACCAAATCTTACCTTGCCTGTTACAGAGATATCAATCTTGTTAAAATATCTTCGATCACCAGTCATATGGTTACTAGCCCCATTATCGAGATACCAGACATTGTCTTCACTTGTGTTAGTGTCATACTTGCTCGGTATGACCTTTTTCTCGTTTAAATACACTATCTCATGCATCATGAGATCATCTGCTTCCACTGTTTCATCATTGTTGTTATTTTCTTGAACTTCTTGCAATTTGAGGAGGCGATCAGGACAACTAGACGCAAAGTGACCCATCTTATCACATCTAAAACATGTTATCTTAGTCAGATCAAACGCTCTTGATTGATCTCTTCCACTGTTGTAGCGACCACGTCCTCTCCCTCTAAAGTAACCACGATTTCCTCGTCCTCTACCTCTGTATTCACCACCATTGTAATCTCTATTCTGATTATACTCACGAGTTTGGTTATACTCACGGTTCTGATTCTCCATATTCAAATACATCAATTTGTTCTGTCCTTCATGTGTTTCTTCCTCTGTTTCTTCATGGATACGCTCCTCATAAGTCTTTAGTCGGCCTATGATATCCACGAATGTGGTGGTGTTAAGGTCTAACATCTGTTCTAGGGATGCAACCATGTGTATGAATTTGCTTCGAGGTAGACTGTTTAGAAACTTTTTAACTAGCCTTGGTTCTTCAATACTTGCTCCCAGGGCAGCTGATTTAGATGCAATCTCGGATAGCTTTCCTGCAAAAGTGTCAATGTTTTCAGACTCCTTCATCTTGAGTCGGTCAAATTCAGACATAAGAGTCTGTAGTCTTGCTTCCTTGACTCTCTCAGCTCCCATATGTCTTGATTTTATGGCATCCCATACCTTCTTTGCAGTGTCTAGCTCGCCTACTTGCAAGATTAAAGATTCAGGTATAGACTGAAACAGCAAGGCTGTTGCTATATCGTTTTTCTCAGCGTCTACTACTCCTTCTTCGATTAAATCCCAGACTTTATGAACTCGAAGACAAATTTTCATTCGAATAGACCATACTGTATAGTTTGTAGGGGTCAGCATGGGAGATTGAATCGTGGATGGTCCTCCTCCTTGCAGTTTCTCTGAAATCACAGCAATTTCACTCATGATGTCTTTCTCACAATCTCTGTTTCGCTCTGATACCAAGTGTTGTTTTTAGAAGTCTAAGAACCGAAAGAATCTTATAAAGAATCACTCTCTTTATCAAGCCTTAGAAAATCACTCAAAACTAAGGTAAACAATTCTCTCAATCTCACAAACTTCTCTCTCAAAAACTCTAAAGTAATGCAACACCCTGCATTCTTATTTATAACAAAACCTCTTAGTCCTAATCCTATTGGGAAATATATTATTAGATAACTCCTAATAATATTAAGTCCTTATCTCTCTAGTGACTTAATTCCTAATAGTCTTAGGACAAAACACACACACTCACTTCAAGCTTAGTTCAACAAATACTACATCTAAAACTCTTTTATTTATAAATTAATTAATAAAAATTATTTAAACAGTATACCAATCAGTGATATAACACGGGTTATTAGTTATTAACTTATTACCAAGTGATATATATATATATATATATATATATATATTTGTCCTCAACTTAGTGATAAATCAATAATATATAATTATTTGCATCCATAAAGAAAGGCTGTACTGCACTAGTTATTGGGCTAGAGTTTTGAACTTTAAGAATCGAAATCCAAAACCAACACCAGTATCAAGTATGATATCCCTATATATTAAAAGAGAAGCATTTTTGAAGAAAATCTGATGTGTCATCGTCAGAGAGCTTTGTGCCCAATTTATTACTTGCCCTTAATATTCTATAATATTACGTGAAACTGCCATTGCTATTCAATTTGTTTATATACACAATATTTAATTCTTACAAACTCTAAAATTGGTAAATATTATTCAAATATTAATAAATATTATCCCCTACATGTTTTCGAATTTTTTTTCAAAACCTATGTATTATAGTATAATAAAAATTATAACATGAGATGTAAAAATATATATTTAAATCATATTTTCAAAAATATAAATAATATTATTTCTTATTGTTTAAAATTTGTTGACCAAAAACAATTGAAATTAATTTTGAATAATAGATATTGGAAAATCTTTAAAAACACAATTTGACTGCATCATAAATTTATTTTAAACTATAAAATATTTAAACTTATGCAAATCATAATTTTCAGTTTTCCATATAGAAATTTTTTGATATATAAGACTAATGTACATTAAAGATTCCTTAATTTTAAAATTAACATATTTAAAATATAAAATCTTATATACATTCTAATATTATTTCTTAAAAATTTTGAGGACGTGTTTTTATAGATAAAAAAATTATTATACCATTGATGGAGTATGGCTACCAGGACGGGTTTGACTCTCTTAAAAATTTAGGTCATTCATTTCGAGAAGTTTTAATCTTTTTGATAGTTTTTATCTGTTTCATAATTTACAAGTTTTATACAATTCTGATTTAATCACTAATTTGGTAAACGTTAGATTCGGGTATGTTGTTTTATGAATCTTAATTTTATGCTGAAACTTTTATTATTTCAAAAATCACAAACTGAAATCAATCATAGTAAACATAATATATTAAAAACCTTATAGTAAATATAGTTTTTGAAATCACGCACGTACGTGCGGGTCCGTATCTAGTTGTTTTTTATTTTCTCATCATCAGTATCACGCACGTATGATTGGGACGTCGAAATACCGAAATCAATAAGAGCGGTTCAATGTCACGAACCAATATTTATTTAAAGATCGATATTGGATTACTCAATTGCAAACTGTCCCCACGCAAACAAGAATCAATAATCATTACAAATGGAAAATATATGATTGAATGTTTGATTAGTTTTAGCAACGTTATATATATGATACATCTCTTGTATACATATATGAGTGCATGAGCATTATGATATTATTATTCATTACAGTCAGCCTGAAGTTTCATGGTCTGAAACTACACAATGGAATAACGGTGAGTTATAAGGAGACTGATTCGTTTTTAGCAGATTTAATTAATTGTGAATACGGAATGTGTCACATGATTTATGTAGATTTATATATATATATATATATATATATATATATATATATATATATATATAAGGTTCAAATATCAATTAGATTGTGAAAAACAACCATCTTTTGAACTCTTTGAAAACTGACTTGTTTTCTTTAGTTAAGTACACTTGTATCTAGGGATGTCAAACGGACATGTCCGCGCCCAAACGGACCAACCGTGATGGGCTCGTTTTTCAGTAAACCGCCGCGAACAGGTTCGCCGCGCGCGGCAGGCGACGTATCAGTGCCTATGCCCACTCCGTCTATTTTTGCGGATTAATGGGCATGTCCGCGGGCTTCTTCTAACTATGGCACAGCTCTGACTCGTTAGAGAAGATGACGACGCGAGTACTTACGGTTTGGCCTTTGCCGCTTGTGAACGAACTTATGTCTAACACACACAGTCACACTCACACAGCATCGACTGATGTCGGTTATTAACCGGTTACGACATCGTCCACGGTTTTGTGATCGATGGTTCTTGTATTATTTATAGCATGATTTCTTATGACAAAACAAGTACGTGATTGTTTAATACAGTATGCAAAAGAAACCAAAATGTGCACTTAGCTTTTAATTGTGATAATGGAGCTAACAATGTCATAACCAATACAGAAACGCAAACGCATAATGAATATGTTTAAACTGAAATTTAAATCAGATAAATAGTAAACAGAAACAATAAACCAAAATATTAAACTAAAACATTAAACCAAAGTATTAAACTGAAATGGAAAGCTGAAAACAAAAATCTCAAGGTCAAGATGTCTCTTCAACCAAATCAAGCTTCATCATCAACAATTGATTGGAAAGAATGTAATGTCTCATCTTCATCAAATTCTTCATCCTCCTCTACATATGGTAAAGTAATAGAAGAAGGTCAAGGTAAATATATATCACTTAAAAGTTACACAATCAATACCAAAATGTGAACATTGTTTGCTTACCATTTTCATAGGCTTCAAAACCTTTTAACCAATTGCGGCAGCATATTAGTGCTTGAACATTCTTTGGGAGAAAACGGCTTCTGTACTTGTTCAAAACTCGAGCTCCAATACTAAAAGAAGATTCAGATGCTACTGTTGCGATTAGTATACTAAGGAGGTCGCAAGCCATTGACGCCAGTTCTCCATACCGCTGAGAGTTATTTTTCCAATACTTTAAAATATTCAAACTCTCATACTCTATCATGTCTATCGGCGGATCATCTAGATACATTTCCAAAGAAGACTTTCCACTAGTAACACCAGTTTGTTTGCGGAAGTATATAAAATCCTGCAAATATATAAAACTAATCTCAGTATTCAAACAAAAAAATTTAACAAGACATGAACATTTTAAAAAAATCTGCACATTTCTCAAACAACTTAAGACATAATTAAAACAAACCAAACTATACCTAAATCAAAAAAAAAAGTGTACGTAACTAAAGTTTCAAACCGAAACTGAGAATTAGTTTTCATAGCCTACGTAAAAGTTTTCATAGCCTAAGAGACTGAGAATTTGAAGAGTTACATTATAGTTGCCAAAACTCCTTTTTTTTCCTTCATTCTCATCAGTTTGATGATTAGTTTCACGTGTCTCTGTAGAAGATGATGTGAAAATGGACTTATTCTCATAAGATTCAAAAAGAGTAGCAAGCTTACCACGCAAATGTTTAATCTTTATCTCAGCAGAACCCTTGTCATTCTTTTCAAAACAATAATTGACCAGTGTTAGCTTCAACCTTGGATCAAACACTGTAGTCATTGCAAAGACATCACTAACCTTGAAACGACCGACCTTTTTTTAAAAAATAATAAGTAATAAATATAATATAATAAAATAAACTACAGCTAGTGGTCCCATATCCACTAGCCACCTAACCACAATCACAACCGTCAGCGGAAATAACAACACCAAAATAATATCCAATAATACTCAATAAAATCCAATAACCATAATCATCACAACAATCAATCAACAACAAGAAACAAGGAACCAGCAACCTAGCAATGTTTCTAATGACCCAACTCTAGCAACCTAGCAATGCCAGACAACATCCAATCGAGTCCCTAGAACATCCTCCTCTTCATTGCCTTGATTCCACGATCACACTTTGCCTTTACCTGCACCACAAACACAAATTGAGATTCATGAGTATTTGATAAACACTCAGTGAGGCAATCCTCCTATCTACTGGGCTATACACACAAGCAACAATGATTCCAAAGTTCCAAGATAAGCAACAAACAAACACACAAACCAGGAAATAAAACATCGACTAACTGGAAGGGAGGTGTCGACCGACACCAGCCTAGTGTCGATCGACACTGGCTCAGTGGTGTCGACCGACACTACCCCACAGTGTCGATCGATGCCCAATTTCTGGTGTCGACCGACACCAAGTGGTATCGATCGACACTCCCTCTGCAACTGCGATCCGCACGAAGACGAAAGTCGAATCTCACTTCCTAAACTCCTCCAAATCGCCCAATACTCACGACCCAAGCCTTATACCTCCGTAGGAACCTGTATCAATCACTCCCAAGCAAGAAAAACACACAAACAAGCAAGAACAAGCAAGAACAAAGGAATCCATGGTCATGCACTCACCTCTTGGAAGGAAGATTTAGACCAACAGAAACGAATCCAACACTCCTAGCAACCTTCCAACACGTTCCTAGCCTTGGATCCTCAATCCCACAGCAAGATCTCACCAAAAACGCCTTGAAATCTCACAAACTCTCTCTAGAACCTCGGGAACAATTTTCTCTCTTTGTTTCTCTGAAAAACGGCGACACCACCACAAAACACGACCCTAGGTCGTTTCCTCCTTTTAAGACCCGGTTCAATGGTTTTCCCTAAACCAACCGGTCCAAATCGACGATTGAAACAAACCCGACGAACCCAAAATAAGTGGTGTCGATCGATGCTACAAGGGTATCGATCGACACCCCTACCAAAACGCATATTTTGGTTCGCGGATGTTACAATTCTCCCCACCAATCTAGATTCGTCCTCGAATCTCAAATAACCATCAGCCAAGGACTCCCGTGCAACCGTCTCCACGGCCCGCACTCCTCCGACCGATCTACGAAGGTCACCTCTGAGGCGATAGACTCACGCTCCAGGCGTCATTTGCTCTTGACTTTTTGGACTTCCTTTTACTCATAGGCCTAAATTTTGAGTTTCATCGGCTCATCATCAGACCTAAGTCTGCATGCCAATGTTGGCTCCTCATCAGGCCTAAGCCCGCATGCCATAATATATAAGGAAAAGTCCAAACTCGTCTCTCGGGTTGCCACACCTACAGCGCGCCCCGGATCGTCATCCGAAGTCGATATACCAACCATACTCCCGAGCCACAAAGTCTCCCAATATAGCAGTACTAGGAGAACCTAAGTCCCCCAAGAGTCGCGAGCAAACAATTCTGAACACGTCTGAGTCCTATCCCTATCCAGGTTTCCTTCCCGTGGCTCGCGTAAAACATCTCACTGTCTTACCAACCACATATCCCCACACCGGGATACCCCATGACCGCAGAAGGATCATATACACGCCACAAGGGCCGCCACAAAGGCCAACAAAAATGTCCTCACGAGGACCGCCACCAAGGCCAAACAAATGTCCTAAAAGGACCGCCACCAAGGCCACTCGTCCCTAAGGACCGTCACAAAGACCATCTGTCCCGAAGGACCGTCACAAAGACCATCTGTCCCGAAGGACCGTCACAAAGACCTTCTGTCCCGAAGGACCGTCACAAAGACCATCTGTCCCGAAGGACCATCACAAAGACCATCTGTCCCGAAGGACAGTCACAAAGACACTCTGGCTAAACAGCCCGCCACAAAGGCCAACAAATGGCTAAAAGCCCGCCACAAAGGCCACACAATTGGCTAAAAGCCCGCCACAAAGGCCACACAATTGGCTAAAATCCCGCCACAAAGGTCACACAATTGCTAACAAGACCGCCACACACAGGCACTCTGACTCGAAAGTCCGCCACAAAGGCACAAAAGCCCCTCCAAGGCTTCCCACCGCTAAAATGGACAAATTCTGACTCCCGCAAAACTTTCCATATTTAGCACTTTCCATTTCTGGAAACTTTCCACTTTTGGAAACTTCTCTTACAGGAAACTTTCCTTCACAATCCCGCCTCACGGAAACTTGGTACCCCAAACACCACCTCATCTTGTTACTGAGTCGCACAACCAACCACCCCAAGCGACCGAGTAACAAGAGAGATGGGCTGGAATACTCCATTCCCGCTCCAGCCACGGATTACAGACGGAACCAGACTAGGCAAGCTCAGGTCGTGGTTGCTTCTCATACCACTTCTTGAACCTTGCCTTCATCCTTGCCTCAGGTTCCCAAGTCTGCTCCTCCACACCATCACAGTCCCACAGGACTCTCATCAAAGGAATCTTCTTCTTCCGAAGTTCCTTGATCCTCCTCTCGAGAACCCTCACTGGTCTCACCTCCAAAGTCATGTTAGGCTGAAGATCTTCGGAATCTTAGCCAACAACTGATCATCCTCACGGAGACACTTCCGCAACATAGACACATGGAATACCTTATGGAAAGCACGCATAACCTCAGTAACTCCAGTCTATATGCCACTGGTCCAACTCGCTCAATCACTCTGAACGGACCCATATACCTCGGACTCAACTTAGTCTCTGTCAATGACCTGTTCGGACCCTGCAACATGGCCATCTTGAGGTACACTCTGTCTCCTACCTGAAACTCCAGGTCTCTCCTCCTCTTATCAGCATAACTCCTCTGCCTATCCTGAGCCTCTTTCATGTTCAGCTTGAGAACCCGAATCTTCTGAGGTCTCCTGAACAAAATCTGCCCCGTACATGCTCCTCTCCCCCACCTGAGTCCAGCATAACGGTGTACGACACGGCCTCCCATACAAAGCCTCATAAGGAGCCATACCAATACTCGCCTGATAGCTGTTGTTGTAAGCAAACTCTACCAGGTTCATGTGATCTGCCCAATGGCCACCCCAATCCAAAACACACATCCTCAGCAAATCCTCCAACGTCTGGATTGTCCTCTCAGACTGTCCATCTGTCTGGGGATGATAAGCTGTACTCATATGCACCTTAGTGCCCATCTCTGCCTGAAATGCCTGCCAGAACACCGAAGTGAACTTAGAATCTCTGTCAGACACAATGCTCGCTGGCACCCCATGCAATCTGACTATCTCTCTCACATACTTCTTAGCCAAGACTGCTGCTCCATCAGTCTTCTTAATGGCCAGAAAATGTGCTGTCTTAGTCAACCGGTCCACAATGACCCAAATCGCATCAAAGGTCCGCAACACTGGCAATCCTACCACAAAATCCATGGTAATCATATCCCACTTCCACTCAGGAATGGGTAAACTCTTCAGTAACCCGCCAGGAACCTGATGCTCAGCCTTCACTAGCTGACACACATCGCACCTCGAAACCCAACTAGCCACATCCTTCTTCATCCCGACCCAATGATAGTACCTCTTGAGATCACGGTACATCTTAGTCGCTCCTGGATGAATAGACAACTTGCTCGCATGAGCCTCTCTCAGAATCTCCTCTCTCAACTCCTCATCCTTGGGCACACAAACCCGACCGTGCACCAAGATAGTACCACTATCTGAGACCTGGTACTCTGAATCCACATCCTTAGAGGCATTCACCAGCCCCAAATCCTTCTCCTGAGCCAACCTCACCCTACTCAGAAGATCTGCTCTATCTACTGCTTCCAAACCCAACGGTTCCTGTGAAACAGCACACAAGCTCAAAGCACTGATCTCCCCTACCAGAGACTCCATCTCCTGCTCCTGAGCCGAAGCTACCCTCTTCCGACTCAGAGCATCTGCAACCGTGTTAGCCTTACCAGGATGATAGGCTATCTCCAAATCATAATCCGCCACAAGCTCCATCCACCGCCTCTGTCTCAAATTCAGCTCAGGCTGAGTGAATATATACTTCAGGCTCTTATGATCTGTAAACACCTGTACCTTTGCACCATAAAGATAAGATCTCCAAATCTTCAGGGCAAAAACTACAGCACCCATCTCCAAATCATGAGTAGGATAGTTGCCTTCATGCACCCGCAACTGCCGCGATGCATAGGCAATCACCTTCCCATGCTGCATCAGAACACACCCCAAACCAACTCTAGATGCATCCGTATAAACCACATAGGGTTCTCCCTGCTCAGGCAAAGCCAACACTGGCGCAGTAGTCAACATCTCCTTCAGGCTTGCAAAGCCTTCCTCACACTCTTCTGACCAGACAAAAGGAACATCCTTCCCTGTCAACTTAGTCATAGGACGTGCTCTGCTTGCAAACCCCTGCACAAATCTCCTGTAGTAACCTGCCAATCCAAGAAAACTCCTGATCTATGTGGCATTCTGCGGTCTAGGCCAATCCCTAATGGCCTGAATCTTCTCCGGATCTACAGAAACCCCCTCTGCAGAAACAATGTGACCCAGAAAGCCCATCTCACGCTGCCAGAAACTACACTTGCTCAACTTGGCAAATAACTTCTGCTCCCGCAGCTTCTCCATAACTGCCCTCAAATGCACTGCATGCTCTTCAGACTCTTAGAATAAACCAGGATATCGTCGATGAAAATGATGACAGATACATCCAGAAACTCCTGAAACACACTGTTCATCAATCTCATAAACGCTGCTGGCGCGTTAGTCAACCCGAAAGGCATCACCACAAACTCATAATGCCCATACCTCGTCCTGAAAGCAGTCTTCCTCACATCTGCCTCATCTATCGGTATCTGATGATAACCCGACGCCAGATCTACCTTGGAGAACCAAGTAGCACCCCTCAACTGATCCAACAACTCATCGATCCTAGGAAGAGGATACTTGTTCTTCACAGTGACCCGGTTCAAACCCCGATAATCAATACACAACCTGAAACTCCCATCCTTCTTCTTCACAAACAACACCGGCGCTCCCCACGGTGATACACTAGGACGGATGAATCCCTTACTCAACAAATCCTCTAGCTGCTTCTTCAGCTCTGCCATCTCTGCTTGAGCCATTCTGTAAGGAGCCTTGGATAACGGCGTCGTCCCCTGTTCTAGTTCAATGGTAAAAGGATCCGACCGAGATGGTGGTAATCCTGCAAAGACTGAAACACATCCTCAAACTCCTCCACTACTGGAATACCGCTAACCGTAGACTTCCCCACTGACTCGGCATAGATATAGTAACCGGATAAGCCTCACGGCCCTTCTCGATCATCTTCCCAGCCTGAATGGCTGAGATCACGAGACTCCCGAAGTCGGTCTAATACCCTGAAAACCAACTTCCCTCCGAACGCTCAAACTCCACTCTACCCCGATGGCAATCCAAATGCACCCTATGCCGATGCAACCAATCCATCCCGAGAATAACATCATATAGATCCACTGGACTGATAAGCAAATCCGCTGGCCACGACTCTCCTGCGATCTGAATATCAATTCCTCTAGCTCGTCCAATCACTCTCAGGAACTCGCCTCCCGCAACTCGACAACTCCTGCACGCTCCAGGATCCCCGCTGATCCCCGCACACTCTGCACACTGGAGTAATGAAGCTATGCGAAGCTCCAGAATCAAACATAACATGGGACTTAAACCCGCCCACCAACAAGGTCCCTACACAAACCTCATGTGTTGAGAACCTAACACTTTATCACAGGAAACATATACAATCTGAACCTACTAAAAAAATTCACAAAGTTTAGGTACCAGAAAATATACCTGTGATCGCCCCGGCACTGGTTCCACCAGTCTCAATTGTCGTGTAAACCCGAGGCCCCTGCTCAATCCGTGCCACCTGCTGACCACCAGGCTGCACCTGCTGCAACGCTGCCACGGCTGCCGGCTGCAACTTGGGACAAAAAGGCCTGATGTGCCCTGTCTCCCTACAGTGATAACATACCCGAGGTCCTGTCGACGGAACACTCCTCTTGGGACAACTAGCAACCCTGTGATCCTTGCTCCCACACCCGAAGCAACCCGCACCACTCGGCTTCTGCGTAGCCTCCCACTTCCTCTTGGTTCCCTGAGCATGCCTACCGCCCTGCTAGAACCACCTGCTGCTGAGCCTTACTAGGCTGAACTGCTGGAGTAACCGACACTGACTGTGCCCGGATATCCTCCTCAATCTCTGCTGCAGTCTCCACCAGCTCTGCACGCGTAGCATAGTACCTCCCTCTACAATGAATTCTCAAATCATCCCGTAGAGCTCTCATGAACCTCCTGACCTGAGCCTCCTCGGACTCCATGGCCCGACCCCATAACATAGAAGTCGACTGAACTCCAAGTCCAGCTCCCGCACTGACCGCGTCCACGAGATATTGAAGGAACTGCACCTCCAACCGGTCCAATGCCTCCCTAGGAAAGTACTTGCGGTTGAACTCCAAGACGAAGTCAGCCCAAGTCATCTCCCTCTGCACCCTCCTAGCAACCACGGATCTCCACCACACTCAGCATCACCACCCAAAAAGTAGACCCCTATGTCCACCCAAAACTCCACGGGACATCTCGAGTATGGAAGTTACGTTCCACACTCGTCCTCCAAGCATCCGCAGCTGTAGGATCTGTACCACCCAAAACCTCTCAGTGAACAGACCCTTCATCTCTTGAGCATAGCCAAATAACGTCCATGCTCTCCCACATCCGCAACCACTGGCTGCCGCTCCTCCGCCACCACTGGTGGCACTACCCGAGCTGAGCCGGTACCACAGGTGGTAACCGCTCCAACACCTGTGCTAGCAAAGCCGCAATGTCAACACCAGGGACTCCACCCGCTGGGACCCCCACACCCGGGACCCTAGCATCACCGGCTACTGGAGCATCAACACCGCCTCCTGCCACACTCACGGAATCCCTCGGAACACCCTGCGACTCGCCAACACTCTCAGCTGTCACACTCTGGTCCTCGGCCTCACTAACCACTGGGACTCTGCCCCTACCACGACCACGTCCGCGTCCACGACCACGTCCGCGACCACGACCTCGACCTCGACCAGCCACAGCATCCCCTCTAACCATCTGCACTACCATGAACAGAAGGCTAAGCAAACAATTTCTATTATAACACAGAAACATAAACTCACCGTGGAATCACACACTCGGCTCGAAGAGGATGTTCTAGGACTCCATGCCACACACAATTGACTAACTCACATAATCAATCAAGACATGCAATCCCAAACATCTACAACAGAAACCTAGTGAACCCAAACCTAGAACCGTAAGGGCTCTGATACCAAAATGAAACGACCGACCTTTTTTTTAAAAATAATAAGTAATAAATATAATATAATAAAATAAACTACAGCTAGTGGTCCCATACCCACTAGCCACCTAACCACAATCACAACCGTCAGCGGAAATAACAACACCAAAATAATATCCAATAATACTCCAATAAAATCCAATAACCATAATCATCACAACAATCAATCCAAACAACAAGAAACAAGGAACCAGCAACCTAGCAATGTTTCTAATGACCCAACTCTAGCAACCTAGCAATGCCAGACAACATCTAATCGAGTCCCTAGAACATCCTCCTCTTCATTGCCTTGATTCCACGATCACACTTTGCCTTTACCTGCACCACAAACACAAATTGAGATGCATGAGTATTTGATAAACACTCAGTGAGGCAATCCTCCCATCTACTGGGCTATACACACAAGCAACAATGATTCCAAAGTTCCAAGATAAGCAACAAACAAACACACAAACCAGGAAATCAAACATCGACTAACTGGAAGGGAGGTGTCGACCGACACCAGCCTAGTGTCGATCGACACTGGCTCCGTGGTGTCGACCGACACTACCCCACAGTATCGATCGATGCCCAATTTTCTGGTGTCGACCGACACCAAGTGGTATCGATCGACACTCCCTCTGCAACTGCGATCCGCACAAAGACGAAAGTCGAATCTCACTTCCTAAACTCCTCCAAATCGCCCAATACTCACGACCCAAGCCTTATACCTCCGTAGGAACCTGTATCAATCACTCCCAAGCAAGAAAAACACACAAACAAGCAAGAACAAGCAAGAAAAAAGGAATCAAAGGCTTAGATAAGCCATGGTCATGCACTCACCTCTTGGAAGGAAGATTTAGACCAACAGAAACGAATCCAACACTCCTAGCAACCTTCCAACACGTTCCTAGCCTTGGATCCTCAATCCCACAGCAAGATCTCACCAAAAACGCCTTGAAATCTCACAAACTCTCTCTAGAACCTCAGGAACAATTTTCTCTCTTTGTTTCTCTGAAAAACGGCGACACCACCACAAAACACGACCCTAGGTTGTTTCCTCCCTTTTAAGACCCGGTTCAATGGTTTTCCCTAAACCAACCGGTCCAAATCGATGATTGAAACAAACCCGACGAACCCAAAATAAGTGGTGTCGATCGATGCTACAAGGGTATCGATCGACACCCCTACCAAAAACGCATATTTTGGTTCGCGGATGTTACAAACCTCTTCCCAATACTTATCAAACCTTTCTCTCATTGGAACAATCATACTTCTGATGACTTCATCTTGATTCTGTGAATTCGATATCAACCAATTGTTGATCTTCCAAACTTGCATGAAATACAAGTTTGAAGTTGGATATGTTGAACCTGAGATCATATTAGTGATTTCATCAAAAGGCTCCAAAAACACACAAATCTGCTTCAATCGGTGCCATTCAGCTTCTGTAGGGTGAAACTTGTAGTTTCTTCCATCAATGACTTTGAGATTACCAAAGGCAGCTTGATACTTGAGAGCCCTATCAAGCATCTTGTATGTTGAGTTCCATCTAGTTTTCACATCCATAATCAAGCCTGCTTTCAACTATAGACCAACCGCTTCAACACACTTTGCAACCAATACCTCACGTTTTCCAGAAGCTTGTACATATATAATACTCTCTCTGATCTTTTCCAATGTATCACCTATATCTTTCAGGCCAATCTGAACAATGATGTTGAGAATATGTGATGCGCATCGCACATGAAAATAGTCTCCTCCACACAACAAATCATTCCGCAACATAAGCTGAGATTTCAAAATATCTTGTGATGTGTCATTGTTAGTAGCATTGTCTAACGTGATGGAAAACACTTTTTCTCAATTCCCCAATCCATCCACTTCTCTAGAATTTTCATTGCTATGTTCGTACCTGAATGTGGAGGCGGAAAAGCGTAGAAAGCAAGAATCTTGCTGTTTAATTTCCAGTTCCTGTCAACATAATGTGTTGTTAGACACATGTAGCCCTCATGAGTGATTGCAGTCCACAAATCAGAAGTGAAGCTAATCCTCCATGGAAGGTGAGCTAATTCTCTCTTTAAATTCTCTGTCTCATTATGACAACCCGTCCCGTTGACCCCACTAGCCCACTGCTAGCTTGCCCCCATAGGCCCGAAGCTGGCCCTGCAGGGCATCGATCCTAACCCCTCACTGGGCAAATGGAACTATTCATCCAAATCCACAGTAGGTTATTGGTGCGCCAGGCGTTCCCTCGAACCCTGGTCCCCACCCTTTAACAACCTTCCCCACAGGACAAGCTGTCACCAATTGATATGTAGGTCAATTGGTGGCAACTTGTCCTGTGGGAAGGTTGTTAAAGGGTGGGGACCAAGGTTCGAGGAACGCCTGGTACACCAATAACCTACTGGTGGATGTGGATTTCCACAGTGATGGGTTAGGATCGATGCCCTGCAGGGCCAGCTTGGGGTCCGTTTGGGCGGCTAGCAGTGAGGCTAGTGGGCTAGCAGTGAGGCTAGCGGGGTCCACGGGACGGGTTGTTACAAGAGTCATGTGAGTCCTTAAAAAAAAACAACCGATCACAAGAGTTATAAAGGATTGAGGTTTTAACAAGAGTTACAAAGGACGATGCTATAGTTAAAGACTTGAATCTCAGATCACAAGAGTTTAAAGGATTTTGTTTTTAACATGTAAACAAAAAGAAACGAGTTTAATCCAATTGAACAGCTTACCATTACGAAGAGCTCTCTTAGATCTCTACGACTTTGAGGACTGGAGTCGTATGTCTCGTGGATATTCTTAGGCCAGTCTTTTCTTGTCAAGCAAAGCAATGAATTATGCTAAAATATTTAGGGTTTTCAACTTTTATACAAACTCTAAACGACTAAATCTTCTAGAATATCTAATTAATATTTACTAATAATTACTAAATGTTTTAATTAACTTTTAAAGCTTCTAAATGAATTCAAAGGGTTTGGTTTAAACTTTAAAACAAGCTGGACAGTGGTTACCTGTAGGCTCTTGAACAATGTGACCTCTCACTGCCACGACGCTCTTAGGAACTTAGACCCTTCCAGTTCACATAGGTAATGTAAAATGGATATCTGAAGATCAATGGACAGCTCTTAAGGCCAAGAAAGCAAGGTACAACAGTTGACACTTGACAGAAAGCATACTTCTGTAAACGATACATAAAAAGTTATGCATATAAAACTTGGGGCTGTGTTTACTCTGTATTGATTTGATGAGACCGGATGCAATCGTTCACAGGTGCCACCTGGAAATACGCCACTTCAGTGCAAACTTGGAACCACCAAAGCCTGTCTGAACTGTCTGAGGAGACCGTAGTGTCTAGCAGATCGACATAAATCCACTGGTCATTTCACTATTGCAAAACACACATGAAGACATTTTTGTACTCAAATATATATAAGGTAACAGACAGATCTAATCGCAGAAAATATTGCACCTGAAATACAACTCGATGCTCAAAACTACAGAAATCAATAACCACGAACAGATGCGAGCTTCCATGTTTGGAGCTTTCTTGTTCCTTGATCTTATCCAAGGATTTCAACATGAGTCGATCCAGCCAATCAATGCTTTTGATCTGCCCCCTCTCATACTTATTCATGAGCTTCTCCAAACGCTCTAGCTCCCCGCGCTCGTGCCGTGGAACCTAAAGTATGAAAAAAAAAACCCCAAGAAAAGGATATCGTCGTCAAGAACAATATTTCAGATTTATATATCTAGAGACTAGAGTTAAGATGTATGAGAAACCTTTCCAGGAGTAGAGGTTGGAAATGAACCATCCGCTTCTTTCCCCTGCCAGAGCCTAAGCTTTTGCTTTCCTGATTTCATTTGCCCTTTGCTATTAAATAGAAGGACTGTTGCCCCACCAATGAATCCCTCAGTTTTACCACACGAAACATCCCATACCTGATAAAAACAGTAACTTTCTGATAAGCATAAAAAAAGAAGAAGAAACCAAGAAGGTGCCACCATAATAACAAGCAATGGAGGCAGAGATTTTTGTTTTACAGTGATAGCAAGTTGTGAATGGGCAGTAAAGTCCCGATATTTAGAACTGAGAGTAATGAGTTCGTTCCAGCAGTATGGTGGTCCTGTAGTTTTCAATCTGGGAATTAAGAAGAGAGCTAGTATGAAAAAAAAACACAATAAAGCACTTGGACAAGAGTCACCAACATCATCAAAACAGAAAAAAAAAATAAACCTTGTTCTCATGGGAAGGCCAAAAGGAGCTCCATTAATATACAATGCACACTCAATGTAAAGCTCTGGTTTTTTCTCCTCTGCCACTGAGACAACTCCTAAAACACACACACAAACTCATCTCAAGAACTAAACCCATTTGCAAATTTTGGGTATTTTCGTAAAGCAAGATTCTAAAATTCTCACAAACCAATCGACCAAATCGACAAGAGTCACAAAGCTTGCTCATTCAGCCTCTCGACTTCTGCTTCTCTAAGTGATCCCAAGAAGACGAATTTGGATTAAATGAGTCATAAACAAGTCACTATAAGCCAGCTAATCAAAGCTCAATCAAAAGATATATGAGCAAACCATCATCGGTATCAAGGAATCAGGAACCATATCTGATATCACCTATGAGACGAACTGAGACTGAGACTTAAGAACCAAACACATATTGAGAAGCAGCACTGAGACTTAAATTCACAATTTCTATAACCCTTGCTAGTACAACTTGAAATCATCTGACCATTAAAAGTAGTTGTAAATCTCTAATTACCTTGTTAGTTTTAGAAATTGAGAAGACATGGTAAGTGGGATTGTCAAGAACAGAAGAAGAAGAACATGATTACCCGATGTTCCATCGGTAGAGATGTCAAGAAGAAGATGAAATCATCTTACCATAAAAATCAGTTGTAAATCTCTACCGATGGAACATCCTTCATCTTCTTCTTCTGTTCTTCGTCTTCGTCTCCACAGATCGATGGACCATCGGGTAATCCGCAGACCCGCAATCCACGACGAGCATGCCCGCTTGAATCTGCCGACCAAACGGGTCCTGTCGGCTATGCCTGCAAAATTTTAGGCTTCAATGAATAAGTCCATGCCCACTCCGCTTGGCCTCTTATTAGGCTATGCCCGCGGGCATCTAGCCCGTTTGACACCCCTACTTGTATCTTGTTTAATTCGATAAATTTCATAAATATTGTATTAATTTTTCTAAAGACATTTTTTTTTCACAATCTAAAGACATATATTAGTATATAATAGATTTCAAACTAAAGCCGTTCTTTTATAATGAAACATACTTTCGGTTTATAAACTAATGATCGATTTATCGGAACCACATTTGTGAAGATTTTTTTTGTTTTTGTTAACCACTCTAACTCTAAGTTACCTTGGATTACCCCTTTGATTGTAGTAAATGTCATGGTTTTTCTTAGGATCAGGTTAATCCAAACAATAATCTCGTTTGGATTGCAAAGAACAAACAATGTCAGAAATTATGTAAACTGAACCTAGTGCTTTTTGAGTAACCATTATCCTACTTTCACAACTTTATACTCCACTTCGTCGTGGCCTTTCCATTCGATGTTTTTAAAATATCTTCTTTTTTTTAATAATTAAAGGTCTTCATCCGATGTTGAAGACAGAATCGTTTACTTGCAAGCAACAATGACTATAAGCCACATGTTTTTGTCAGGGAAATATATATTCGTTTAGGCAAAACTGAACTGCCACACAAAATCTATTAGAAGGAAAAGGGACTTTACTAGAACAAGCAATTTTCAAAGACATGAATGGCTAAAAAATTACTATGGCGTTTACAAAAGCCATTACGACCAAATAAATAAAAGTGACGAATTTGTTTGTTGAGGTAGAAGTGAATTTGAATTTTTTTTTTTTTTTTTTGACATAGAAAAGTTTAAAAGAATATATATGTGACTTTGCCGCTAAAGAAAGTTATAGTTTTCCAAGATTACAGTTCTGGGTTAGTTTTCAAATACATTTCGTTTGGTACAGTTCTGCGGCAGAACTTCTGCCAATTTGAAGATCCGATTGATAGACTAATATTTAATTTGGTACATGGTCTCTTAACCTATAACTTGAGGATTCAATTATTATAAAAAAAATGGAAGTGCAATTCTGGGCCAAAGGCACCATTTGTATAATAACAGAAAATTATACATAAAAAAAGATAAAGAAATGATAGCAGTTTCATGAAGCAAGCATGTATATTTGTGGTGCCAGTAACCAAATGTGCAATGAACATATGTGTCCATCACTTTGCACGCGCAACCTTTACCAACATGACAACATTAATATGAAATGTAACTTTACTTTGTATTTTTTTGCTTACTTGATACAACATCCATTTATAGTCTATTTTTGATACCATTCTAAACATTAACGCAACAAAATGAAATGCAGAATGGGAAGGTGACAGTAATAGGTTAAAAAGAAATGCGAAGTACTACTTCAGAATTTTGCTGAAAATAAATTACTTGTAGAAAAATATGATGAAAGAATAGAATTTATACCCATCTCTAAGCTTATGATGAAATTTGAAATGAAAATATACTCAATTATGAATTGTCTTTTAGTACATGCTTTCTTTCTTTTATCGATTTAATAAATTTCTATATACCATGCATAAATGGTGAATTTACATGCAAGCCCTTCTGTAGTTCTTAACTTGAACCATTAAGTCGTGTGAAATTTAAAAAATTGTTAAGTATATGTCATATAGAAATTTCGTAATGACGAAAGTAAGCAATGTCCAGTGTAGAGACTGAATAAAAGTTCCGTGTGTTACTGTCTGATCAATTAGACGACTCCGAGGAAAATATGGTTTGATCGGTCAGTGTAGATATTTAGCAATGGCCGGTTAAGAAAATTGAGAGATTACGTAAGAATCAAGTCAACTTACGCAACAAATTTCTAAAGTCCAGATCCACTTGAAGACTATGATGTGACAACTGCACATGTTTGATTACTAATATTCTTTAATATTACAAAATCCATTGGACAGGTGGACGTAGAGATTTTGTTTAAAGTAGGAGACTTGGAGAAAAGCGGATGTGAAAGAACCGACTTTTACAAATCAACATTCCACAGTTGATATGTAGTCTGATCAGATGAATGTGCCGGTTAAGTCTAGTTTTGGTCCATTTGGGTTAATGGTTCTCGGATCTAAATACTTTTTAAGAGTACACACCGGTTTATCTTAGAATCCTCATCACACGTCAAAATAGCAATAAGTACGTTATGGAGTGACCAAAGCATGTACGTCTCTTTGATTAAGATCTCTATGATCAAGTAGATTGATTTAGATCGTTCGTAACATAATACTTCTTCTCAGTTTACTTTGAATATTAAAGAGATACTATCCAAATCTGACTCCTAGTTTTGTGGAATTTTCTCTGATGTTAAATCGGAAACATAGACATATTTTCTGAAAGTCTAGAACTTCAAATATAATGCATATAAAACGATTCTCACAAAAGGCAGAATAAACATCAAACGTAACAAGCATATAATATAATAGAAATATGATGTAGTGCGCATTATAACTTTTGGGGGTCTATATATAAATAAAGGTTTTGGTGCATGAACTTGGAATAAGCCAACATAGCTAGTGAACATCATTATACCACACTAAGTCACTAAGATAAAACGAAACACTCCCAAAATGTCTCTTCCATTTACAGTTCTCCTTCTATTGATATTTTCAACATCGCCTTCTTATTTCATATCTCTTGCACACTCCAAATTTGCCCGACTTGCGATTTCACCAACAACGCTAAAGATTGCACCTGATGGATCAACACAAAAAGTAGATGCATCTGACCTTAAGATGTTCTATTTTAATCAGACCCTCGATCACTTCACATTCACACCCAAAAGCTACATGACTTTTCAACAACGATACGCCATTGATTCTTCGCACTGGGGTGGTGCTAAAGCAAACGCGCCGATCTTAGCGTTTCTTGGAGAGGAATCGTCATTAGATTCTGACTTGTCTGCCGTTGGCTTTCTTCGTGACAATGGTCCCCGTTTTAAAGCGCTCCTCGTCTACATAGAGGTGTTAGTTTAAAGCCTTTATATATATAAATCGTATGTAGTGTTTATTAATAAATGCATACAATATGTAATACAGCATAGGTATTATGGTAAGACGATGCCATTTGGATCAGCAGAAGAAGCTTTGAAGAACGCAAGTACGTTAGGGTATTTGAACGCAGCACAAGCCCTAGCAGACTATGCCACAATTCTCTTGCACGTTAAGGAGAAGTACTCTACCAAACACAGCCCTATCATTGTCATAGGAGGATCCTATGGTGGAAGTAAGTCTATAATATATATAATTCTATATCATATTTGAAGTTATCATAGACATAAATTATAAGGCTTGTGTGACATAGTTACTCTTAAACACATGTTCCTTTAATACGGATTAATATATGAAATCTTATGATCTCCCTTAGTCTCAGTGATAGTATTAAATATAGAAGGTAAATAATCATTTCTTTTTTCGTTGTACACAAAGTGTTAGCGGCATGGTTCAGGCTAAAATATCCACACATAGCACTTGGAGCATTAGCATCTTCAGCTCCTCTTCTCTACTTTGAAGATACTCGTCCTAAGTTTGGTTATTATTATATCGTAACCAAAGTTTTCAAGGTAATATTAATGATCCAATAAATTATACCAGATATCAACATGTAGGACCTTTTCTTTTTGTTTTATCACAATTAATCCATTTCAACTATCTCGTCTTCACTAATCTTTGACGATGTTACATGTGGTTAAGTGATTTTACCTTTAGTTTACTAAAAATTAGTTACATATTTCGTTTTATTGTTCTAAACATATATCATATCCCATCAGAAAACAAGTGAAAGATGTTATAACACAATCCGTAAATCTTGGAAAGAAATCGATAGAGTTGCTGCCAAACCCCAAGGTCTCTTGATTCTCAGCAAAAAATTCAAAACTTGCGCGTAAGAGAGAAATATCTTTAGTTTTATGTTATTTTTTTGAGTTAATCTACATTCTACACTTAATTTCTTCCTTTACAACTATCTATCAGTCCATTGAACGGAAGCTCCAATATCAAAGACTTCTTGAACACGATATATGCCGAATCCGTTCAATACAACCGGGGTCCTAGTTATTGGGTTACCAACGTGTGCAATGCAATCAATGCCAACCCACCAAACAGTAAACATGATTTACTCGACCGGATTTTTGCCGGTGTTGTCGCTTTAGTAGGCAACCGAACTTGCTATGATCCCAATATGTTTGCGCAGCCAACAAACAATGTTATCGCATGGAGATGGCAGGTACATATGCATCAAAAGACATATCAAAACACGATATCAGTTACATTTAAAGGGGATATATTTGACTTATAAGCACATTTGAGTTAATTTTGTGAATTTTAGATTTAGAGAGATTTTAGTGGATTCTAAAAAATAATTTCTTGATTTACATGTTTTTATTTCTTAATTCGTCTAGTTAATATTAATATGTAAAAAAAAATTGTTAAAATATTATCGTTTTATTTGCAAAATATACATGAATGATTTTTTTTTTTTACTGGTCTACATGAATGATCTTTATACAGAGCTGCAGTGAAATTGTTATGCCGGTGGGATATGACAAACAAGATACCATGTTCCCGACAGCACTGTTTAATATGACCAGTTACATTGAGGGCTGTGAATCAAATTACGGTGTCCCACCTAGACAACATTGGATCACAACGCATTTCGGCATTCAGGTCAGGTCTATATGATTTATATTTAATCAACTAGTTTTAAAGCCACTAAACAATCGTTTAGAAAACTCTTGTAAATTGGATATTTTTGGAGTTCCTTGTATGTATTTATTGTCTACGATGTAATTTTTTTTATTTTAGTTTTTGTTACTTTTTTTTTCAAACAATACTAACGTATTGGTAAACTTATAGTAGTCTATTTGGACAACTGTATATATTTCGTATAGATATCATCATTTGAGTCTTGGATTTTTTTTTTTAAAGACTCACATTTTGAACATCACCTTCAATTTAATTAATTTGGACCGACTTTTGTAATAGTTTGTTGAAAATGATTTTTTTTTTCGATGAAAATAGTTATTTACAACTTTACTATATATATTGCAGGATGTCAAGTTAATCCTCCGAAAATTTGGAAGCAACATAATCTTCTCCAATGGGTTGTCAGATCCATACAGTGTCGGCGGGTAAATAAATAATATTAGTTGTTCATAAATGTTTGAATCAGTTACTAGTAAATCAACCTACACAAGGTAATTTATCAGATATTTTTCTAATATTTCCAGAATTTTGGAGGATATTTCAGATACTGTAGTCGCCATCACAACGAATGGTACGTAATTCATTATATTTTCAGTTTTTGATTTAAAATGAATATATCTCTAATGTAATTTGATTATTACAATATGTTTTAAATGTAATATATGTGCAGGTTCGCATTGTCAGGACATTACCTTGAAGAGCAAAGAAGATCCGGAGTGGCTGGTGAGGCAAAGGGAGAAAGAAATTAAAATAATTGATTCTTGGATTTCAACGTACCAAAAGGATCTGAGAGATCTTAACATATCAATCTAAAGTTTGTTTGGTTATAGTATAAAGCAACAATATATAAATCAATAACTACTTACGTACATCCGTAGTATTATTGCACTAGTTACTGAGATTGTACTGAGATTGGGCTAGACTTTTGAATATTTTATAAGTAGTTGCAGTTGCTTTTCAGTCTCGCTCAGTCCACGACGTGATGAGAACGCCGTGGTAGAAGACCATTGTACGCTATACAGACTTTGAGACTTTGAAAAAAGGAAATGTTTTATCTATATGCTCAATTAAGTTCTTCAAAGTCATTGCTAGGGTATTTAAAGAGAAATGTCACAAGTCGGTTTAAAATGTTACCATTCTTCAAAAGTTATAAAACTCATATTACTAATCGAGGTAAGTCATACTACAACTAGTCAAGTTACTGTTGATTTTTTTCTTTTTTCTTTTTTAATGTAATATATGAAGAGGTTCAAGTTGTCAAGATATAGAGTTTTGGATATTGGACTGTGGTCCATTACAATATGGGTCGTCGAAATAATGCAACCAATTTGTGTGTCTCATTTGATTATACTTGCCCGACTCAAACAGATTGGCTTATTTGATCTCTTTTATTTTTATTTTTTAGTGTATAACTCGATATCTTGAATATTCTAAAACGTGAACATAACAAAAGCCGACAATTTGTATTGAATGCGTTGAATGGGTGAAAAGAATTTATAATTGTTGGATCGGTTAAAGTACTATTTTTATTACGTAATCATGCGATTTGTACAACGTACATCAGTGATTGTTTTGCCCAAAATTAAAGTACAGCAGTGTTTTTCGTCAAATTCAAAATTATAAAAAAGCATATGATTGTTAACTCAGTTACATGATATAGAACTTAGCCAAAGAAAAAAAAAAGTAATATCGATCAAAGTTACAATAGAAAATACTCTCCTTCTTAATGTTTTTGCACAGTAATGTGATTGGATACTACTTCATGAAAACTTCACTCATTTGGTCCAATGGAAAGCGACCATAACATATTAATAATTATAAAAAAGAAAAGCATTTTTATAATGGCGAAACCGGAATTAATATGAATAAATATTGGGGTAGCTCATTTGTCTGTACTCTGTGCTCTCGTCGTTGAATCATCGTTGTTATTTGTTTTAGGCTAAGATAAGTTATATAATTATATTCGTGTTGGAAAACAATAAATTTTGTGTTGTAATTGTATCAAGTAATTAAGTTGATATCTAATCATGTTGTGTCTAAATATAAAGAAAAATTACATAATTAAAAACAAGACATGACAAGAGAAAATGTTGATGACAAAGCCAAAAGTAAAGTAAAGAAATAATGATATTATGGTTAGTCTTTTATAAATTTAGGGCCTCGAAACAATATAAAAGACATTCGGATGGAATGTGACACCACACCTCATAACTTAGCCTCAAAGGAAAAAATAAAGGCATTGCTTTTGTTTATCCAAAAATGTTATACAACCATTTATTTGATTGCATTGCTACAGTTAAAAGCTCCTTGATCCAAACCACTACACTATATAAGTTGAAGATGTTTATCTTTTTAAATACTTTGCTGAAGCTTTGGTACGTAAAATTCTTATTGTCATGAAACGGATCAAAGGTAAAAACTATGTATCAAACTTAAACTTCGTACGTGTTGTCTTGTAAGATCATATATAGATGCTTTTGGTAATACAACAGAGAATGGCAGGAACTTATCTATATACAATATTGGAATATATAATACATTTGACCCGTAAACCAATCAAGTCGTCGAATTACCTAATATTCTTCATCAATTTGGTTGAAAATATCCTATGTTGATCGCTATGTCAATAGTATTATAACTTGCTTTTTATATTCCAATGGATTCCAATTGATTCTTATACACGTACGTATAAATAAATACAAAATTGTGTGTATATACATATATACTGTTATACACACTTGCTTTTTGTGTGTAATTATAATATATGCTATGCAAGTAAAGCAAGAGGTGCGTCAAAAGTAAGCATTATGTCATTATGTGGTTTAGGTAACCAGCGGAAAAAAAAAAAAAAAAAGGAAAAGAAAAAAAGAAAGCTAAAGAAGATGATGCTTGCTAATTGCCAAGAAATAACCCTTCCATTGACTGGTCTCCATTTTTGTTTTTGTTTTTGTTTTTATGAACCCTAATCTTTGTTCACTTACACAACTATACTCTTTTCTTTTCTTTTTACTTGTTTGCTAAGCAACTTTGACCATGCCCTCTTTAAAAATGAAACGAGAGTACTTGCATGTAGAAAAATAATCAATGTGAGAATACCACTCTGAAATGAAACAAAACTTGCATATAGAAAAAATAATTGATCTCTCTTTTTTCATCGACTAAGATTAATATTTATCTTATGATAAGCAGCATCTATACGTTATGTTTTTCAAGCATCTATATATGCTATATCAAATTATCAATCATTGTCATTGACTTCCCAACATTTTGATTAGAGATTTTTTTTTTTTGATTATGGTTGACCACCTTAGAAACTACCCCTCCGATTTTTTTTACTTGTCGTTCTAGAACTTTGCAAATAGATCAATGTTCTATTATATCTCTTCTTTAATACATTTTCTAATTTTTTTATTGGTCAAATCATTAAAATAGTTGGGATAAAATTGGTATTTTTGTCAAACATATGCATTGGAAACCTAAAACGACAAGTATTGGAAAACAAAATTTTTAGTCTAGAATGACAAGTAAAAAATACCAGAGGGAGTATCAAACTAGAATATCCGATTTTCTTAAATATGTCATATTAGCCTAAATGAATTATAGTATCTCCTTTATAATAAAAGGGAAGTACACAACATTGTTTTGATAGATTTATAATTTGAGTAAATGGTTACAAATAGGTTATACATAGATTATAAATTAATTCATATATTAATTATAACAAATAAAACCTTAATTTATCGAAAATCTTAAATGGGTTATTCCAATTGATAGTTCATGATATTCCAAACTTTATTTTCGAAGATAGTATATATTCCAATATCTATAACCAAAATATAACCAATTTATTTTGACTTTTATTGAAAAATCACATCATAAAAAATTTATTAAAGGATAAATATATACTCTCAATCATACAAAAGAATGAAATCTCGCTAATTTAACAAGATTAATCGTGATTTTCGGGATCGTATTCAGAAATTAAAAATTTAACCTTAATGCTAGATTAGGACCGTGCTAGAACACGGGTTGAAATTACTTTTATTATATTATAATTTTAGAAAAATCCGAATTTACATGATTGATTTTAAAAGTTTTTAAAGTCCGAATCTAGCATTAATCATGATCTTTGGAATCGTATTTTATTCTAAAATTCGAATATAAATGAAAAGAATTTCGCCGAACGTCCGGGCCTAATCTAATCTAGTGTAATACAGAATTATAGCCTGAATGAATGCGTTCTATTTAACAATTAAAAACATGAAAGATATGGTTATTTGGAGAAGTTAAAAAAAAAAAAAAAAAAAAAAAAAAAAAAAAAAAAAAAACCGATTAATATGGGAAAAATAAATCGATTAATATAAAAACAGAATCAATGGAATTAAAACACATGTGACATTGGCGTAATCTGCACTGGTACATTTTTCTGTTAATCTACTACTACTCTCTTTTTTTAGCTTCTCTCTCTCTCTCCCAAAAAGGACAAAGACAAGCAAAGCAACGACAACACACTAGTACACAAATCAAAATCTTCTGTTTTATTTTTTTACATGAATCTCGAGTCTACGGATCCGTATTAAACAATTTGACGGCTCAATTCTCTCCAATTCCTTATTATGTCGTCGTTGATTCATCATTCTCCGTCGTGCCCACAACAAAAAGAATGATCCTTTTTTGATTTCTAAGGAAGAGATCTTGTTAAAACACTTGACAAAACCAGAACCCAACTCGAGGATATATATGGCGGCTGTTCGGGTTACGGTATCTATTCTGATTTGTTGTTGTTTATTATTACCTGCGGCGGTTTCGTCTTACGGTTTCCCGGCGGCGTTGAAACTCGAAAGAGTGATTCCGGTGAATCATGAGATGGAACTTAGTCAGCTCATGGCTCGTGATAAAGCTAGACACGGCAGGTTGTTACAGTCCTTAGGTGGTGTTATAGATTTCCCCGTCGATGGAACTTTTGATCCTTTCGTTGTTGGGTAAATTCAAAAAAAATTTCATCTTTGTTCTCTTCTTTTATTTTAGGGATTGATCGATTCTGTTGGCAATGCCTGTAAGGTGTTCGATACAATATCTCAGTTATATTATGCCAAAAAATTTGTTTGTTTTCTTATGTCTCAATCAAAAAAAAAAAAAAAAAAAGTTGTTTTCTTTGGTTTTTTGTTGTCTTCTGCTCAGTTTTGGTGTTTGACTTTTGTACAGATTATATTACACGAAGCTTCGATTAGGATCTCCTCCAAAAGATTTTTATGTACAGGTTGATACAGGAAGTGATGTTTTGTGGGTTAGTTGTGCTTCTTGCAATGGCTGCCCTCAAACCAGTGGACTCCAAGTAAAGCTTCTGTAAAAATCCTTCATTATATTGGTATAGTTTGAGTTCTGGGATACTGAGATTAATATGCTGTGTTCCTCTCTGTTGCAGATTCAGTTGAATTTCTTTGATCCAGGGAACTCTGTGACAGCAACACCAGTCTCATGTTCTGATCAAAGATGCAGTTGGGGTATTCAGTCATCTGATTCAGGCTGTTCTGTTCAGAACAACCTTTGTGCTTACACGTTTCAGTATGGAGATGGAAGTGGTACCTCAGGGTTCTACGTCTCTGATGTTTTGCAATTTGACATGATTGTCGGAAGCTCGCTGGTCCCAAACTCAACGGCTCAGGTTGTGTTTGGGTGAGTTTATTTCAGAGAATCCTTTGTTTCATAGGCATCAAATATGGGCCAGTACTCTTGACTTTGTTGGTTGCTATGTGGGATTGTTTTTTTCTGGAACCAGATGTAGCACCTCGCAGACGGGAGATCTAGTGAAGTCGGATAGAGCCGTTGATGGAATCTTTGGGTTTGGGCAGCAAGGAATGTCTGTGATTTCTCAGCTTGCTTCTCAGGGATTAGCTCCAAGAGTGTTCTCTCACTGCTTGAAAGGAGAGAATGGAGGTGGAGGCATATTGGTTCTTGGAGAGATTGTGGAGCCAAACATGGTCTTTACTCCACTTGTTCCATCACAGTTAGTTCCATTTATCCCTCAAAACCGTTTTCTTTTTAAAATCGTTTTGTTCATATGTTTGGAGAGTGATTGGTAAGCATGATCTGCGTGCAAATATTTTAGGCCTCATTACAATGTGAATCTGCTGAGCATCTCTGTGAATGGCCAACCTTTACCTATCAATCCAGCAGTCTTCTCCACATCAAACGGACAAGGAACAATCATCGACACTGGTACAACACTGGCATACCTTTCTGAAGCAGCCTACGTTCCTTTTGTTGAAGCTGTAAGTCCTTAAACCTCCCATTGCTATATCCTTTTGATAACACTGAACTGTCTGAGAATTGTAGTTATAACTGTACTCCATTTGGTTGTAACTCTACAATATGCCTCTATACATTATCTTACATGCTATCTTGTTATGAAAATTTTCAGATAACAAATGCTGTTTCACAGTCGGTCAGACCCGTTGTTTCGAAAGGGAACCAATGTTACGTAATAGCCACGAGGTTTATACTCCTCTTTCCAATTTTCTTATCTTAACCATGTCTTCTTAATTGGTATCGATATAGTGGAAAAACCTGAACCTTTCTATGGTACTGTGATGATCAGTGTTGCAGACATATTTCCTCCAGTTAGCTTGAACTTTGCTGGTGGAGCATCCATGTTCTTAAATCCACAGGATTACCTCATACAGCAGAACAACGTTGTAAGTGTATTTAACTCGAAACATTTTCATAGGTATCTGCTCTCAAATTATGAACCTTGAGGTTTATTTTTTTGGTTTTTGGTTAAACATTTGTCTCTGCACTCTATTTTCTAGGGAGGTACTGCAGTGTGGTGCATCGGTTTTCAAAGGATACAGAATCAGGGTATAACCATCCTTGGAGGTAACCCGAATCGAAAGCTTAACCTTTGTTATTTGAAATCTACGTTTGGTAACACAATACAACGATTTCTCATCTCTGTTCTGCAGATTTGGTTCTCAAAGACAAAATTTTTGTTTATGATCTGGTCGGTCAGAGAATCGGATGGGCAAACTATGACTGTAATTCTCATCACTCTCATCACTTTACAACCCAAATGACACCCAAAAGCAATGAAATCACTTTAAAACTCCCTCAACTTTGATATTTTCTTCAGGTTCAATGTCGGTAAATGTCTCAGCGACTAGCAGCAGTGGAAGAAGCGAATACGTGAATGCAGGACAGTTTAGTGACAATGCTGCGCCGCAGAAGCCGTCAATGGACATTGTTGGATTAATACTGTTACTAATGGTAATCAACATGTTCTTATAGCACACAGCTTATGCAACTTCGCCTAAGTTGTAGTTTCTATACCCTTTTGATGTGGTCGCCGGCGTGTTATTTGTGGTCGGTCACCGGGGAGTAAGTTTCTCCCTACCGGCGAATCCCAGCAGAAGAGAAGTTAACTTCTTTGTTGTTGTTTGTTCTTTTTTTTTCCATCCCATTGTTATAGTTTTGGATGTACATAATTCCTTTTATCCATAGTGGTGTCAGTGTGTGTGTATTGTTCTTCTGATCAAGTTTAACTTTTCCACTATGTTGATGTTATATAAAGAGATTCTGCAAAGATAAAAACGAAAGCAAAAGCAAAGAAATGATGAAATAACGTTTTCACATACTAGTATCATTGAGCATCAAATTATAGAGTCTACTATACCTAAGGATCTACCGTACTACGGACCGTATAAACAATTTAAGTGTAATGTCTTTTTTGTTCTTTTTAGAGTGTAATTGGTTCTATGATTTTAATGGATTTGAAAATCCAAACAAAAATGTGATTCAATCATTTTTTAAAATACTTTCAAAATTATGTGTTCTTGTTATATGATTGACAAATACCAAAATCCAAATTCATTTAATGATTTAAATGGATTTGAAAATTTAAAGTGTAAATATATTGGTTATATCATGTTACAAATATCTATTAAAATTTGTTATTCATAATTATTATTAAATCCAATAACAATATGTTTCACAATTATTTAGACTTTTATAATTTTAGTTGGATTGTTAATATGTGGCATAAATACATAGATAAATATACCAAAAAGATACATAGATAGATATTATATAATATATCATTTTCAGAACTTAGAGAATGATTTGTGGTACAACACGAGATAATTATTTTGTGTATAGTTAAATGTGAAGATGAAGAATATTTGATTGTGCATGTACATATAGATAATGTTGTTTATAGTGATTATTTTTTTGTAAGATTTAAAAGATTTTGTCAAAGATCCGTTTTAGAAAATAACTTAACTGTCTAGAAAATATTAGTGAAAATATGCAAACAATTCGAATAGTATGGAAAATTAACTACAAAGACATTTTATTTTAAAATACTTATTTTTCCTTTATTAAAAAAATTTGTTACTTTTAAGTATGTAAGAATAAAAAAACAATAGTAAAGAGTATATGGTATTGATTATAGGAAACAATTTAGTTTTTTTTGTCTTAAATAACATAAATTTTCATATTTAAACACTTTTGGAAATTATATGTTTAGTTTATATATCAAAATTAGAGCATTTTCAAAAAGATTTTTATGTCATTTTCAAAAATACCTTCATTATCTTTTTAAAAATAATTTACTTTTAATAGGCTAAATTCAAACCTAAAGTCCAAAAGTAAATATCCTAATAAAAATATTCATTATATTTTTAATAGATACTTCTAAAAATAAATTAATATTGTAATTCTCTCTGTTGCAAATAAAATTGAATTTCTTTGAAAATGGTATCTCTGGAAAGAACAAATTCTCATATTTTGATAAAGATTTAGTTTAATTATTCAGTATTTGATTAATTTGTTAAATATTTAGAAAACTTAATGATTAAATGTTTCATTTATGGATATGGAATTAATCATCTCAAAGTTCTAATCGCTGATTTTTATTTGTGATGATTTGTCAATTCAATTAATCATATAAATAAATGCTATTGTGTTTGGGTGAATTTATTTCAACATATCTTTTTGATTTAATTAGGTATAAATATTACTACTTTCTTCTTGTATCTTTGTTAATGGTTATTGGGCTTGTTTTTGTCTGCCTACCTGGTGTACCACCTCGCTTGAGGGCGTTCTATTTGAGGGATAGAGCCGTTGATACTTTCTTTGGGTTTAGGTGCCTGCAAGGAATGTCTGTGATTCTGCAGCTTGCTTCTCAGGTTATTAGCTCCAAGCGTGTTCTGTCTACTGCTGACGAGGAGCGAATGGGGGTGGAGGCATGTTGGTTCTTGGAGAGGATTGTCGGAGCTGATGAGGTCGTTTACGGGGTTGTTCCGGTCACTGCTTTGTTCCGGTTTAGCGCCTCGCCGTTTTCTTTTTAATATCTTTTGCTCGATGGATGTTTGGAGAGTGATTGGAAGCATGATCTGCGTGCATAATATTTTAGGCCTCGAAAAGCTATGGGTTCTGCATGAGCATCTTTGTAAAGCCAAACTTTCCTATGGCTCGTGCTCTCTTGCTCCATATGGAGGGACAGGGAACCAGGATCGAGTACTGGTACAAATCTGGCATACCTTTTGAAGCAGCCTACGTTCTTTTTGTGAAGCGGCAAGTCGAAACCTCCCATTGCTATTCCTTTTGATAACACTGAACTTCGAGAATTGTAGTTAATCTGAACTCCATTTGGACGTAACTCTCAATATCCTTAACATTATCTTAATGCTATCTTGCATGAAAATTTTCAGATAACAAATGCGTTTCCAGTCGGTCAGACCCGTTGTTTCGAAAGGGAACCAATTTACGTAATAGCCACGAGGTTTATACTCCTCTTTCAATTTTCTTATCTTAATCATTCTTCTTAATTGGTATCGATATAGTGGAAAAATCTGAACCTTTCTATGGTACTGTGATCTTCAGTGTTGCAGACATTTTCCTCGAGTTAAGCTTGAACTTTGCTCATTTATCATCCTTCTTCTTAAATCCGGCAGGGATTGGCGATACAGCAGAACAACGTTGTAAGTCGTATTTAACTCGAAACATTCTTCATAAGGTACCCAAAACACCCAAATCGAAGCTTGAGTCAGTTGAAATCCATTTTTTTGGTTTCCGGTTAAACGTTTGTCTCGGCATCTATTTTGATAGGGCCAAACTGAAATCTTCTTCCTGATCCGTTGTTCGTCGTCTCGAATCAGGGTCATATCCCGAATTACAGGTAACCCGTCGTTTAGTTTATATTTGTGGGATTTTCATCGATTTAGGTAATAAAATATGTGAATTAGGTTTTGGTTAAGTTAGAAGTATAGGGTTTTCTCAAAGTCAATTTACGGTTTTGATTGGTCGGTCATGGATTCGGATGAGCAAATTAATCAATGTAGGGTTTCTCATGACTGAAATCGACTTTTCTTATTACGGTTTTGAACCCAAAACTGATGAATTCCTTTCGTTTCCCTTTGTTTGATATTTTCTTAGGTTCAATGGGAAATAAATCAAGGATCATAAAAACCGTAAAAGAAGCGAATAGTGAATGTCAGTCACATTGTTTAGTGAGTTGGTATGAGTTTTTGGATGCCTCTGGATGTTTGTTGTATTAATGTTGTTACTAATGTTGTTGTCAACACTGTCTTATTGTGGTTAGTTTGATGTTTTGTTCGCATAAGTCTTGGAGTTTGTGTAGTTTTGATGTGGTCATATTCTTGTTATTGCGTAATGGTTGTGGTTAGTTTAAGTTTTCTCGCATACCGGTCTTGGAATTTGTGTAGTAAGAGAAGTCAATTCTTTGTTCGATGTAATGGTCTTTTTTTTCGATGTAATTGTCATAGTTTGAAGGTACTTAATCGCTTATATCCATGTAGTAGTATTAAGTGTGACTGTAGTTTTGTTGTTTTAGATGTTAGTTCAATGAAAACTTTAGTAATTTTAAAATAAAAATTTTAAAACTTTTAAACACTTGAAGCAAAATAAAACTCAATGACCCTTAGTATTGTTTTCACAGAAGTAGTGATGGTTATTGAGAATTAAATTCTAAGAGTACAAACTTTTGATTTAAGGATCTCCTACTTCACAAGATTACTTTCCTAGTATATAACCAGAAACATGTAATTTTTTCTTGTGTTTCTTTCAATTTGCTTCGAGTTACTTCTCTTCTATTATTTTATCATACTTGTTTGCGTTTTTTGTCTTCTTCTCTTTATCAGCCTTGTTAATTGGTTCTCTGATTTTGATTGATTTGAAAATCAAACAAAACCCCAACAGTTAGTTCAATACTTTGATTCTTAACTTCCCTTATACACAGCTTATTGCCTAATGGTAAACATGGGATCTCAAATACTTTTATTCAAACCCTCCAAGCCTAGTCAACCTATTCATCAGAAGAGATCCAAAGCGTAGGGAGAGACGGTTATGGTCGACAAGATGACTTAGTCCTAATTAGAAGGAAACACTTCGAAGGATGCAATAGTTGCGAATGGGCAAAAGGCAGGGTGTTTTGGATTCGTTTAGAGATACTATGAAACAAGTAGTCCATGTCCGAGATGGTGCTGAGCCTAGGCATCCTGACCAATAGACAGAGATGGCAAAAAATTATTGAGAGGTTCTGTGGAGCTTTTAGAGGCAGAGAGTTAGAGATGTGGCATGAACGATGTAGATGTGTTACAAAATATCGCCAAATCTACATTAACTTGTACAAGAAGAAATTCGGTATAATATGCTTGGAATTTACGCATGAACAGAAATGACAAGTTGGAGGCTATGAACCCCACTCCGAAGACAACCAGTTTAACAAGAGAAAAGCTGATGATGCTGAACCATCTTTGGGCTCTGTTGTTGGGGACACGATAGCAGACCGCGGGTCAAGGCAACGAAAAAGCAAGGAAAAAGGGAAAGAGAGGCTGCAAAGATCAGTTTTAGAAAATAACTTAAGGTCTAGAAAAATTAGTGAAAATCTTGACACTCTCATTCCGAATAGTCTAGATGAAGATGAAAAACATTGAAAAAGAGCTAATGGCGGAACTGTTTTAAAAATTTTATTATTATTCCATGTTTATCTATGTTTAAATGTTATTTTCAGTTGTTTGTTGTTTTTGTTTAATGAATCTCGTATAAAACCATGTTTAACTATGTATGGTGTCTATGGTTTTTAATGAATCCCTTCTTGTTTGTTGTTTAATTTTTTAATGATATGCTCTTTGTTCAATGTTCATGAATTGGATGTTTTATATTTGTTGGGAACTTATATATGTCTTTCGGTTTAGGTTGAATAATCAAACAGCGAATAGACTATGGTCAAAACTCACCATTAGACTACAGTACATGAGTCAGAAGAAGGCGGATTCATTTTCTATCCTTTAAAAATCCCGCTTTGGATTCTACAAGCCTCCGGACCAGGTCAAAACTAGCTCAACCCCAACTGACCAGCTCCACTAACCAGCTCAACAACCAAGTATGCATCAACGACCAAATGATCCAGCTCAAAGTACTTGTGATCCAGCTCAAGGATCAAGTTAATCAAACCGAGTGATTGCTGACTGACCAAGGGAAAGCTAAGTAATGATCAACCCGTGAGTACTTTTTCCGTATGATCAACCCGTGATGTGTGGTTGTTTTATTTGTTTTCGTGAATTTTTTGGATGTGAAAGATGTTGTTATGTACTCGTTGAACCCGTGATGGTTGCTTAGTCTTTGCCTTTTTGGATTTTAGTTTCATCACAAATATTGTAGATGTGTCAAACATTAGCTCCTTCCACCAAAACATATGCTCTATTGAATTTTAGAATATTAAATTCAATCATTAAGAAAAGTGATCTTCATTTGATTCTCTACAACAAAGTTTTCATTTCGCTAAAATATTTCATTTCCTTCTTACCCAAAACAAATAATTTTCTCTTCTTTTGCTATGGTTTCTTCCAACAATTTTCACTATCATTATGATCCAAATAATGATAGTATGAACCAATTTTCCAAGAGTTTAATAATCAATTTGAAGCTGCAACATTCTTTTTGTACACTTATATCGAAATAGAACGGGAAGAAGGCCACGAACGTTTGTGGAAGCTTATTTTAGTGTCCGACTTACACGACGAACCAATTTCGGAAGGTTTGCATTACAAACCATTGTTCTTGCGTATTTCAACGTCCCTGTTGCCCTAGGCCTCGGATCTTTACCCTCGTACTTGCGGGCGCTACATTTGTACTGGCACAATGACACTTTGACCTCGACCGGTTAAATACTTTCGTAGCAATGTTGATTTTGTAGTGCCTGCAAGATTCGTGTTGAATGTCCACTGTATTCATGGTCGCAGTAGAGGTTATATGGCTCTCTATTGCCTTGCCCTTTGGTGGGGTCGTGTACTAGAGCTGACCGAAAGCGACGACTGGGCGTCGTTGACGAGGATTTCGCGCCATTTCTTGGAGTCTCGAGGTACTGTTTGTCGAGATGTTCTGATCAGGCTCGTGATATACCTATTTTGATACTGCCGGTCGACTGCTGGGTTAATTTGGAGGAGCGATTTTTTGGAAGACGACTTTTCCTTTTCCATTTCGATATGTTACATCCCACTTGTTTGATGGAAACATCTTGGAAAGTGGAAAATCTGTTGAACTTAAGATGTTCGCGGAATTTGACTCATACAATAGATCTTTTGGAGAGGGCGAAGGAAAAGCTATGAGAGCATTCATACTCCATAATATGATTGTCGAATGAACGAGATTCATACACACTCTATGACGCCATGAATTTCAACAAGAAATGGAACCGGAATTAGTGCTTCTTTCTCATATATTCTACAAATCTTGAAGGTTTAGGTATGGTCATACACTAGTTCGTGATCGACAAGCACATCAAAATTAAAGGAGGATTTGATAGAGCATATATGGATTAAATTTGGTAATATGTAAATGTTAGTTTTTGTTTCAATTTTATTTTCAATTTTCTAATTAAAATTTAAATGTTATTTTTAAAGTTTTTATAATTTGTAAAATCTTTATGAATATTTATTATAAATCTTTGATCTTAAACATGTTCTCCCAATAACTTGCTTTTTTAAATCTTAATTACTGTTCTTACATTATTTCTCTTATATTTATTCTAAGAACACCATAATTGATCTTACCAGTCCGGACTGATGACAACTATATAATCGATCGGTGAACTATATCCTCTTAAAAACATATATACCAAAGAACCCAAAAAAAAAAAAAAAAAAAATCTAAATTAATTTAAAATATTGTAATTGGTAAAAGAGGGCAAAAATAAAATTTTCAAAAACGAGTACTTTTGAAAAATGGTATCTCAAAATGGAAATGTCTAACAAATTCTCATCAAAATTTTCATGGAAAAGTTGTAGCATGTATTAATTTTTAACAATATTTTTGAAAAAATAGAATTTGTATAAATATTTATTTTATAAATTTGTATTTGATTAAATGTTTATTGATATTTTAGAATATTAAATTAATCATTAAGCAAAGTGATATTCATTTGATGTTATAGTTAGTGGTTTTCATTTTGCTTTAATCTCTATTTTTCAAATCGCTTATTTTGTGTATTTTGTGATGGTTTATAAAATTCAATTCATCATATAAATAAATGATATTTATTTGATGGTATAAAAAATTATAATCAACATATCTTAATTAGAATTAAAAGAAATATTACTTCGTTTAATTAGAATAATAAAAATAAATATTACTTCGTTTAAAACTTTTTTTATCTATCCCTAATCACAAAATTAAACTTTTAAAATATTTCATAATAAAATTTAGTTTGTTCTTAATTAATTATTTTTTTTATTTTTTGATCTATGGTCCATATTAAATACATGTGAAATCTTAGAAAATCGAAATGAATTTTTATCAATACCAAATTATCCATTATTTAATTTAACCATTAATATTAAAATGGATAATTATACCTATCAATTATATAATAAGTAACCATTATTTATAGTCAAACATTATTTTGTACTTCTCTTTTAAATATAAAAATAAATAATCTACCAGATTAGTTATTAATCTTTGTTGTATTAAGTTTATTTTTAATTTCTAGTTTAAGTACTTTTGATTTATGGATACATTAAAGTTAAAGGATTGATTTTTAATTTAAAAAATCAACTCCAACTGGAGGTATGAATTGAAACTTGAAAGTCTCCAAATATGGAAATATCTATTTTGGAGATAAAAATGAAGATGAGTTGGAGAACTTTTTTCTTTAAAATGGAATTTGGAGTTTGAAATGAAAATGAGTTGAAAATGATCTAATATACCTAAATCCACTTATGTAAGAACAAATAAAGAAGTGTATTTCATATAAATGTACCTAGTACGCACTCATGTAACAAGTGTCTTTCAAATCTGAACAAAGGTGAATTATGTTTTTTTTTTTTTTTTCCATATGGTGAATTGTGTTTAAAATAACAATTATTAAGCAAAATTCATTATCTCTATATTATTTAAAAGAAACAAATTTCATTATCTCTATACTAAGTCTTGATTATATAAGAACTAAGGAAGAATATTTACATATGTACAATATTCATTAATTCTTTTTAATTTCTTTCATTCTCTCTTTATAATATTCCTCCAATTGTTTAATTTGGTCAAATATATCTCATTCATCCAGGTTATCATCAGTTATTCACTAACCGTCATCCTGGAAAATATCACTAGAAAACTAGAGATTCAAATAACAAATTCTCAAAAATCTATTGCAAAAAATATAAAAATAGTAATGCCATGCTTAAATGAAATCCAAAAAATACATAAAACATAAAAAAAAATTCTTGAGAAAATACAAACAAACGTCAACATGTATCTCATAAATATCGAAGTATGTAAAATAGCTTAACAAACTCAAAACTCCCATCCATAGATTGTAGTGGCAGTTGCCCCCTGAAACTTACAAGTAAATAAAAATTTAACAGTGGACATGGTTTGTTGTGTAGCGAAAAGGTTAAGGATTCTCTTAATAGAAGTTTGAGGTGGCAGGTTCGATTCCCTCTTGCTACATTTTCACCCACTAAATTATTTGCATTGAACTGTAGATTTATGCTATTTTTGAATGTTATTTTATTTAGCATTAGGAGAAAAGAATCTCATAATTCTATTTGTCAAATTACACTTCCGTACACTCTGTTTCAGACAGAGTCAACGAAAGCCCTAATTATCTGACACAGACACTACTATCTCCAGTTTCATAATCAATCATTCGGTTCGATTCCGTAGTTTTTATCTGCATTAATTTGGTATTGGGAAATTTAATCGAATCTTTCTTTTTTTTAAAAGTCATCCATCCTCTAAAACTCTCCCAAATTTTAGGGTTTAGGGGTTTTCCCCTGAATTTGAATTTCCCAGATCTCATCAGCTTAAAACTCCAAAATCGATTAAGGATTCTCAAAAATTCCGGCGATGGCGGATGAGAACGGTGGACGTCTGAGTGACGCTAGTGACTACTCTTCAGAGGACGAAGGAACAGAGGATTACAGGAGAGGAGGCTACCATACGGTTCGAGTGGGTGATACTTTCAAGAATGGATCTTATGTCATTCAGAGTAAGCTTGGTTGGGGACATTTCTCAACTGTCTGGCTTGCTTGGGACACTCCCAACTCTGTAAGTCACTTTCTTCACTTCTACGGTTCGCTTGTCACATAATCAAAATTTTAGGGTTTTATGAAGTGCATTGTTGGGATTGAGCTTAGCTTTGTTGGATAAATGTGAATGTGAATGTGAATCTTGCCTTTCAATTTTACTGTTTGTAGAGATATGTAGCTTTGAAAATCCAGAAGAGTGCTCAGCACTATACTGAAGCAGCCATGGACGAGATAAAGATATTGAAACAGATCGCGGAAGGTGATGAGGAAGATAGCAAGTGTGTTGTGAAGCTTCTTGATCATTTCAAGCACGCAGGTCCTAATGGGAACCATGTTTGTATGGTCTTTGAGTATTTGGGAGATAACCTCTTGTCTGTTATCAAGTACAGTGATTACCGAGGGGTTCCTCTTCACATGGTTAAAGAGATCTGTTATCATATTTTAGTTGGTTTGGATTATCTTCACCGCAAACTCTCCATTATTCATACTGATATCAAGCCGGAGAACATTCTGCTTTGTTCCACCATTGATCCTGAAGCAGATGCTAGGAAAGCAGGTACTCCTCTTGTTCTTCCAACGGCGAAGGACAAGAATGTTCCCGAGAGACAGGCTGAGAAAGACAAACCCAAGAGTTACACTTACGGTGCGGATTTGACTAAGAATCAGAAAAAGAAGATTCGTAAGAAAGCTAAGAAAGTGGAAGGTTCAGATGAAAATGAGAGATCAAATGGAAATTCAAATGTGGAGGGGTCGGAAGAGAGTTCGGAAAGAGTAAAAGATGCAGAGGATGATAGTAAAAAGAGTCGGGGAAATAGGAGAGGAAGTCAATCCACGAGGCAAAAGTTACTTGCGGATGTTGATCGGAAATGCAAGTTAGTGGATTTTGGGAATGCTTGTTGGACTTATAAACAGTTTACGAGTGATATACAGACGAGGCAGTACCGGTGTCCTGAGGTTGTTCTTGGCTCAAAATACTCAACTTCAGCGGATATGTGGTCATTTGCTTGCATTTGTTTTGAGCTTGCCACCGGAGATGTTTTATTCGATCCTCACAGTGGTGAAAACTTTGAGCGGGATGAAGTATATATCTCTCTTGCTTTCTCATGTTCTATGAAAAAGCTCAAATAATTTCATTTCGTTCATATTCAGTAGAGCTTATGTAATACATAACGGGCTTTTGGTTTCAGGATCACTTGGCATTGATGATGGAGCTTCTTGGGGTGATGCCAAAAAAGGTAAAAATTTGAGAAACACTGTCTTCTTTTTGTTTATAAGTATGGTTTCGCGCTTTTTAACGGGATCTTTTGTTTATATAGATTGCATTAGGCGGACGCCATTCGCGAGATTTCTTTAACCGACAGGGTGAACTGAGGCACATCAGGCGGTTACGGTTTTGGCCACTTAGCAAGGTCTTAACGGATAAATATGACTTCAGCGAGGAAGATGCAATTGCTATGCAAGATTTCATCATTCCTATTCTTGGATTTGTACCTGAGAAGAGACCAACGGCTGCCCAGTGCCTAACGCACCCATGGATGAATCCGGTCCCCAGATCATTGAAACCGTCAAGTCCAGAAAAGCCCAAAGAAGTAGAAGCATCAGATGAGAATAAAACGAAGGAAAAGGATGAGAGGGAAGCGATGGAGGTTGGTGTTGGGAATATCGCCATTGATGGCTCGGAACCAAAGACCTCAACAAGAGAAGGTCGTCAATCTGCTCGTGACCTTCGCACTTGAGAAAACATTATTACGGGAAAATTTTTGTATGTCTTTGAATATCCTCTATGGGAATCGAAGATTTAGATACTGTGTTGTTTTATTCTCCCTTCACTATTGAAAACAAAAGATTTGAAAATTCATTTGCTTTTAATACAAGCTTATTAAATGATACACTGATTTAACAGTAACCAATAGTGCAGAGCATACGCAATGAGGACATAACACACAAGTAGAGGGGTTCAATGGAGACCACACAAATAAATATATATCAAACTTTTTATGAACTTACTTCCGCTCTAACACCTAGAAGGGGCCTAATGCCACAATGTAAATGTGTGATGAAATTTTCTTTCTTCACGGATTTCCCACCTGTAATATATACGTTTATTTTCAGCTCTCTTCATCAAATTTCAAGGAAAACGGAAATGGAAAGAAGTAAAGACGGGTTTACCTCTTCTTTTGTATTTTAGGATTTAATGGTTCAAAAGATTTTGCGTCTACTGAGATACGAATACATGAGGAAGAAGGCGACTGCAGCGCCTATGATGATTCCACCCGTTGTTAGCCAGAATGCAGACTGCATAAACCCGAGATGTTAACGGTAAGTGATGGAAAAATAGTGTATAAAGATGTGGCTACGTGATGAGGGCTTACAGCTTGTTCCTCAAGATAGGACCTCAAGTTCATGCCGAATATACCTGCACGCACCAAAAGAAAAGTTATAGGCCCTTTACGATGACTGTATGAACAGGGGAAAATAGGAATTGTTGGCTTTGAGATCATGTTTAAATAGCACATATGGAATGTCCAATGTGGACACTCAAGTTCAATCTTTTGGTAGTTGTTAGTTTAAATGCAAAAGAAGAAGCAAGCCTTTAACACAGTTCAAAGGTTGCAAATCATAAACGGGTTGTGAATGTACCTGCGATCAGAGCACCAACTGCAACACAAAATGTACCGACCTGAAGAAGCAGCTCAAATCTGCTGACCTCAAGCCTCCGAGAACTGGAAAATAAACAACAATGTATCATGATAAGAGTGCCTATTCACTTAAGAGAAAGGAGTGTTGTGTTATCTTCAAGACCTTAGATTGACAGCAATTGAGTCTTCCATTTCCTTTGCAGAATCCAGAAGTCTTTCTGCTTGTCCATGGCATGACTCACATCTGCACATACGAAGCCATAGATTTTCACTACATAACAATGTAACATATCAGAGTGCTTCAGGAGTAAAAGTCAAGACCTCTGCAGATAGTTCTCCAAGAGCATTTCTATTTCCTCCTCTTCTTCTGCACAGAATCAGAAAAAGAAAATAAATCTCGTCAAATTCATCTGTTTGTGGTGACGGTGACTATCACGGAGGAAATGTTTGCAGTCTTACCCTCAGCAATCAGCTTCTCTGAGGGTAACGTACACTCTAAATCATCGTCTCCTCTTCTAAGTGTGCAGTTTCTTCCCATGATGCATATGCGGCGTATTTCATGGGGATCCTCTAAAAGATCCAGGAGCATTTGTCTAAGAGCTCCAGCTCTGGAGCCTAATTCAACCTTTAAAAAGTGTATAAGGAAAAATACAATACAAAGAAACGAAAACTGAGTTCTCTGAAGTGAACAACTGAATCCAGAATATGCATAGATAAACAACTTAATGAAGTTTACCAGTCTTTGTTTACTAATACGAAGTTCCTCCAATATATCAGCCGTTAAACGGTTGGGCAAAACCTCAAGAAGAGCTTGGACCTGAACCAGATAGCACAAATATAAAAAGTTAAGAGCAAAAGAAATGATGATAAGCTCCATCGTGAGTATGTGAGGCGTCAGAAGACACATGCGACAGAGGAGGCACGTGAAAAATTTTAACAGAAAGAAGAAGAGGATATTATGAAACCCAATCTGTAACAAACTTTCTTTACAAATTGTTTTAGTATAAAGACAAACTCTCATTGTTTAGAGAGGATTATGCAAATTATCATACAAGATCTCGGATGTGGGATTCAAGAGTGGTGAGCTAGAAATGATGTTCTAGTCATCCTCTCTATGCTTGTATGATCTTTAAAAGACATAAGCCAATGTTTAGACAAAACTACAGGGTTTCATGTCATAAGGTTTCATGCTCAGTTCAATGTGATATTATACCAGAAACTAAACTTATATCAATAGGAAAATGTATTATGCGACTCGAAAATGGCATTCTCATCCTCTATTAGCAAGACTCAGTTCCTTTTGACTTTTGGGATACAATAAGCAACTGAGTCATCGAGGAAGTCCTAGTCCAGCAGTCAAAGTGAAGAAGATCTAAATGAAATATACTCACTAGCTTTCATACTCACACGGGGTTCTATGTCCATAAGCCTTTGCTCTAATCGTTGTATCCTTGAGATAAGCGCCGATTCAACAGCCTTCAATTAAGCCAGAGTAATGAAACGTTAACACCACAGAGGTTGAAATTATTTCGAACTCAAGTTATGCAGGGCTGAAGAGATAATTTTTATAATCTTTGATCTGTATACACAACATATATTTCTTCTTTTCTAACATAAATAAAGAGTGTCATAAATAAATCACCATCCCATAGAGTTATCTATGAAGCCAAACCAACCTCGAGTTCAAATGGCATAGAGGGCCCTCCATTCATACTTCTTGGGTTAAGCCGAGGCATCAATGTATCTACAAAAGCCCTTCCTCCTCTCCTGAAAATATTTTGGACAAACATCAACAAATACTTAAAAAAAAAATAGAGTGAACAATCTGAGAAGAAAAAAAAGAGATATACTGCTACCAAAATTACCGGTTATAATCAAAAATAAGGACACGGTCTCGCATTGCTATTGCTCGCAAAGAGCCCAAATTGAGCAGAATCGCATGTTCACGAACCTAAATAACATATAAAAACGGTTTCATCATTGTCATATATACAAATAAAATACAGGGTAATGAGGTAGAGATGGTTCATCATAGCCATATTCACACAACTAAAGAGAAATGATAGTTGAAGCTAATATACCAAAAGAGATGGCACTGAGTTTGTCATAAACAATGAAGGATCAACGCTTCGTATATCTCTTGGACGCAGACCTGGTAAAAAAGAGTAACACTCACCAACATCAAGATCAAAATGTATAATTCAGTCGAGAGATGATTAAATTTTGTTTCACTCACCACTGGATTTGAGAAGCTGTCTTCTGTTAATCTTCCTTGTAGATATTACTCCAGTCGCCTTCACTTCAACAACCTTAATTTTAAAAAAAAATTCCAGAGACATAATAAAAGTTATAAAATTTTGATGAGACACAATCAAAGGTGACAGCTAACCATATGAACATGCAAATTTCATTTAAAAGAGAAACAATGAAAACCTCATAAACGGGTTCACGAATTCCCAGAGACGTAGAATCACTTAAAGAAGAAGAAGAATTGATCTTCTTTGAATCATCGTTTCCTCCGTTATCTCCTCCGTCACTGTTACCACTGTCACTACCATCGTCATCGCTAACGTTTAGGGATTCGTAATCGCCGACGAAATCTTCGGCGGTTGTTGAGGATTTCGCTAAACATTTCGATCTCGATGATGATGATAAAACTTTGAGTGCTTCGAAGTAGATCGGAGTTCTTCTACTCAGCGCAGATAAGTGGATAGAAAAGGAAGGAGAAGATCCGGGAAGAAGATAATGGAGAGACGGAGAAGGAGAATGATCGGAGGAATTGAGGAGTGGAGTGAATGAAGAGGGAGATGGAGTTAACGCCGCCATTGTTGGTGGTAGGAACGAGGAAAGCTTTGGTTATGGAGAGATTCTTCGTTTGGTTTTTAGCACAAGGATAATTTTACAAATAAAGATAAAACCATATCCATTTTGTGTATTAGTAGTTTTTTTTTTTAATTATTTAGAAAGATTTATAAAACATGATGCCTTGTCCCACTCAAATATTTTCGATTGGCATTTTTCACAAATTTGTGTGTTAAAAAAATATGAAATTTTTGGATAAGTTATATGAAAAAAAGATATACTAGAAATCACAATCAACAATTTCTTTTTTTGAAATTTGATACAAATAATATGAATAAATATTTTTTTTAAAATTAAAATCTCAAATGATTATATATCTCTCTATCTATGTTTTTCAAAAATAAAATTAAAAATTTTTCGGTTTAATCATATTTATTTCGTATAAGACAAAATGGATCCTATTATTAAAAATAAAATACAAAAAAATTGTTTCATAATTTTGTTTTCGTATGTTATTATTTTACAGATACTTAATTTAATATCCTACATTTTGTTCCAAACAAGAGTATGTTTTATTTACAGCAAAATGTTTTATTTCATTAGAAAATAATTTTGGATTAGGGAATAAACAATTTGTGGTAGATGACCGTTAATTTTGTGGCGGAGGATTAATTTGAGATTACTCAATTTCTCACCTGTGAAGTGTGAACGATCATATTGTTGCCACCTGTCCCGAGCTTTATTTAACAGTTGGCAGAGTCTGCGTGGTTCATCCAAAAGAGGTGTTATTTATCTATTGAAAACGTTAAGGTACTTTAGGAGAAAATATAATATTTTGCAGGTCAAAAAAGAAAACACGATTAGTATAAGGGCTGTTTCCTAATATTGAAGCAAAGAGGCGTTTCGAATTTTCTGGGCGAGAGAAGGAGAAGAAATAAGGGCAAAGGAGGAAAAAAACTCAAGAGAGAGGTTCAATGGGAGACGATGAAGCTAAGCAGCGAAGTGAACTTCAAGAAGAAGAAGATTCTTATGAACGAAGAGAAAACGAGTACCCATCTCATCATCCTCCACCTCCGCCTGATGAAGTAAGAGCATCAATAACTCTTAATTTCAAGTTTAATTGTAGAAATCAAGCTTGAAGCTAGTTTCAATGGTACTTTGTGGGAATTGAAAAGTAGATTTCCGATTGAAAGTTGTGTTTTTTTTTTGGTATCATTGTTGACAGTTGATTTCTCTATGTTCTGCAGTTGTTCGACATTTCGACTACTGTTGATCCTAGCTATATTATTTCACTGATAAGGAAACTTCTTCCAGTTGATTCGAGCAGTGAAGAGCGACGTAACCATCATATGAATGCTAATAATGTGGTTCAAGGTGTTGACACTTCCAATGGTGGTCCAGAGAGCATGGACATTGGAGGTTACAATAACGAATCCACTTCTGAGGAGAAAGACAAGGTGGGTTCATGTGCGGAGCTGGGAATGGTAAGGGGGTCATCGGTGGAAGAAGCATGGGAAGATCATGGTTGTGTTTTGTGGGATCTTGCTGCTAGTAGAACTCATGCTGAGCTAATGGTAATGGATTTAGATAAGTATTACACTTCCATCTAGACAAGAGAGCAGCTTTACTTGTATTTAACTCTATGTACTGGAATTGAGACTCTGATTATTTTCTTGTTTTCACTTTGACTTTGCAGGTACAGAACCTGATTTTAGAAGTGCTTCATGCAAACCTTATGGTTTCAGAATCTCCCCGCATTCGAGTAAGAGATTTAGTATATCTATGATCATTGTCCAAGTCTGATAATTTTCTGGTTTTACTTGTCTTCCTGGACAGATTTTGATGTTTACATTTCTTTTTTTTCATTTTGGTGCTTGCAAGGAAATTTGTCTAGGGATTATTGGGAACCTTGTTTGCCATGAAGGTCTGTTGCAACATATAGAGTCTACAGCAGGACTCGTCAATATACTTGTGGGGCAGTTGTTTCTTGATGATACCCAATGCTTAAGTGAAGTTTGTAGGTAAAAAAATCAGTTTACAACATCAAATGTAGAATCATGTTCAGCAGTTGGTTAATACTGACATGTGTTTCCAATAGGATACTCACCACAGGTCTCTCTGGGACTGGGTGTACCTTCTGGTCCGAGTGTTTGCAGTCTGATGATATACTTCGCCGTATTTTATTGATTGCGGAAAATACCTTGAATCCACATCTTATTGAGAAGGTAACTTCTGATATTTGTGCTTGTAACTGAGTCATTCTTGTACTGGAATGATGGTTGAAAGGTTGATCGAACTGGTGAATTTTATAGGACTCAGTTTCAGATGGAAATCTTTCCCTAACTCTCTACTTTATGCTTATTCATGTCCCTCAACCATTTTCTGTAAGTTTTGGTTTATCATGGCTATTTTTTGAATTTGCTATATCCTTTCCATTTTCCACAGAGTGTAGGGTTATTGTTAGGTATCATAGAAGGTCAACCAGAGATTGGGCAGCTATTGATCCCTCCACTAATGACTTTGGGTTTGACTAGTCTCTTGATCAATCTTCTTTCCTTTGAAATGAGCAAGTTGACGAAAGAAAGAATTCCAGAAAGGTATGAAAGAATAGAAATTCATCTTAAGGGTCATTAAGTAGTTAATGAATGGCATTCTTATTCTTGCAAAAACAAACAAGTGTTATGATTTACAATGTTGTATGTACCCTTGTGTATGATTTCAGGTACCCCATCCTTGAAGTTATTCTCCGGGCTATTGAAACCCTTTCTGCTTCAGATAGCCATTCTAAAGAGATTTGCTCTAGCAAAGAACTATTTCAGCTAGTCTGTGATCTTATGAAACTTCAGGACAAAGCTGAGGTATTTATAGGTTTACATAAAGCTTTCCATTGAATATACCTCAAGATATAATCTAATAAACTTATCTTCACTGTAGGTGGCAACATCTTGTGTTACTGCTGGAGTTTTGATCGCAAATATGTTGTCGGAAACAGTTGATTTTATTCCAGAAGTATTGGAAGGTAAACTAATTACTTTACTTTCATGAAATGTCTGGTCAGAATTTTCCATTTGGGTTTGCAGAGTGTGACATGACTCTACCTTACATAGTTCTGAAATTCTGGAATTGTGGTGTTAGGAAGAAGTTATGATCAAATTTGTTTAACATGTATATGATTTTTGTATTGATGAAAGCATTCTGAAGATGTTCTTTTGTGCAAATACACAGTAAGGGATCATACTTGACAAATTAGGATGAACAGAGCAAATATTTACTTAGTGTTTGTTAGTTGTTTATCTAAGTGCTTCATGTCTTTATCTTGACATTAAGAATCTGTGCAAGCAGATTTCTCTTTCTTGAAAGGTTTATTCAGGACTCTACCATTTGCTTCGGATGACTTAGAAGCAAGAAGAGCAATTTGGAATGTTATTGCGAGGTTACTTGCCAGAGTTAATGAGTCTGAGATAAACATATTCTGTCTGAGTCAGTACATATCGGTTTTGTTAAGCAACTCGGATATTATAGAAGATGATCTTCTCGATACCCAACTAGAAGATTCAAACAACGAGGAGTTCCAAAACACACTCCCGTCCCAGATGAAGTCAAGTGCGCGAACTATTGCCGTATCCACTTTTATATTCCTTTGTTTTTGTTGCTTCGTTCTAGATTCTACAAATATGGCCTGTACATATATTTTTGTTGACCTTAAGCAACAACAGATACAGAAGATTGAGTCGATATTAAACATTTGGAATACTCGCAATGAGAATCTGCAGGAGGAAAGCATAACTGGGGACTGCTCTATAAACAAAGCTGGTGTTAAAAGGCTATCGGATTGCTGTCAAAGATATATCGGATAAGCTATTCTCCATCTCTGTTGTAAGGATTGTAAGACTTGTTTGCATTCAAAATTTATTACAAGTGATATATGCAGTCTGAAAAACTCAAAACCTCTCAAAATACGACTGGTCTTAAAGTTCCAGAGGCTTTGTTTCAATTGTTAGATACTTTTGCTATAGCCACTTCGATTGTAGTCTGAATTGGAAATATTCTAATAAACCTGACTCATAATTTTCTTCTTTCTTAATTGTAGATCTGTGAAGGTTCTTAATTCATGGCGAATCTTCCGATGGTCACTCAAGGCATAACACATTACACCATCAAGCTTCAAGATATCGCTAACTCGGTGGACTTTTTGGTAGACATATACAGGTTAGAACTTGCCTGTCTTTCTCATATCCATAGATTACTTAGGAGACAGTCTGGTAAATTGTACACAAGAAAGACATGTGGAACCAAAAAAAAAATACTCATATTTTAAAAGCTAGAAGTCTATCTTCCGACATAAATCTCGATTCAGTTTTGAAATCCAAATGGGCAAAACAATACATGAACTGAAAATTACAATCTTAAGCCATAGTTGAAAAGCAACAATGATCTTGAAAAGAATGTAGAGAGAGAGAGAGATGGATATGATCAGGAGATGAGAGAGATGCCAGCGAGCAAGAGATTGTCTGCGAGAATCTTGTTAGCAGCTTCCGTCGGATGAAACCCGTCCCAAAAGACATACTCAGTCGCGTTATTACATGTTCCTAATGATTTAGGGTTACATAGTATTGATGTCTCTAGTAATCCTGTTCCACAACAAGCTCTTCTTGCCTCTGCAAATCCTGAATTTTTTTTTACATAGAGCACATAACAAAAATTAAAACCTATTAACCAAGCATTGTTCTATGCTTCGAAAATATGTATAAATTACCAAATTCAGATGGCCTGGTGGCGAGATCATAAAGAGGCTGATAGATATCAAACACGACTAGATTGAGTCCAATGAGGTTTCTCTTGAGATCCTGCGACGTTGTATTGAGTTTGTTGTTGAAGGAGACTGCATCGTTGTTTAGCTGCTCCGAACATCCACCTTCGTGTGGGCCTGCCACGGTTATGGCCGCAGGTAAACATCCTAGCGGCGGAAGCGTAGTCACTCCGATCCTTCTTGCTCCTAACGAGTATAAGTTCTACGGATTCCCAAAACAGAACAAAACAAAAACACAACAAACTTATACTTTAACTACCTTTTGACTGTCTGAACAAACAAATATTGCTAATTTAAGTTTATGATATATATTGCTCAAATCAATTTGATTCTTCATTTAGGTATGATTTGAACAAACAAATAAACAAAGAAATAGAGAAAAAATAACCTGGATGAAACTGGAGTAGGAGAGGATGAGGTGATCGGAGAAGTCATCAGGTGATTGAACTTTGTAGAGGAGAGGGTTGATATAGTAGTTTTGTATGAAGTCACTGCTTCCTGCGCTGACGATATATATGCCATCGGAGATTATAGCACTGGCGTTTGCATTGTTGTTTGAGGCTGCGATTTCTTGGATCCGGCTTATATAGTCTTTGTAATGTTCAAGCTGTTGCGGCAACGATATTGCACTCTTCATAATCAACAATGAAATTAAGTAAGAAGACGTTCTCAATTATTAAGATTCAAATTATTGTTAGACGATAAATTAATAAATAAAGAGGAAAAAAATGGTACTAACGTAGAGCTTGGCTGTGCCATCGTAATAACCGGAGGCTGCAGAGGCAAAGTTAGCTCCAGTCAAAAGGTTATTTCCTTTTGCCTTTTTGCTTAGATAAGCTTGTGGGTATGATGTGAATCCAAGATTCTCAGCTGCACAATTGATTATTATATTACTATAATATCATATGTGTATGCATGTACACATAAACATGCACACATATCGACCTAATGCATGTACATTGTTTTCTTCGTATTTCATCCTAAATAATTTATTTACTTTACTTCACCCCCATGCAAATACAATCCAGCAACTAGTTTTGGTTTTTAACTCCAAGTTTGAAGAAATTATTATCAAGTCATGGCTCTTAATTTTCTACTTTTAGTTTTCAATCCTTGCTAGAAATCATCAATTCACATCAATATATGCTGCATGTGGAACAATTACTCTCAGGATTATTTAACTAAATAGTCCTGCATCAATTCACAAAACTAGATCATCATGTTTGAGTACAGTTGCATGCATGTCTAAACACTAGATGCTGTCAGACGGTTATTTGGATGAGAAATGAGTATATACGCATGCATGCATTATGCATATATGTCACTGTTCTATCATTCGAATAAATGGAAGAATATATAAGAAATTAAGAAGTACCGGTGAAGTCAGTAGCTAACTTTCCGTTGCAGAAGCGTCCGGTGGGTTTATGGGTTGTGAAGTCTCTTCCATAAGGAGGAAAATTAGCTTTAACGATTGTGTAGATTTCATTGTTGTTTCCAACATCAACCACCGAATCACCAAAGATGAACATGGATGGAACCAGTGGCTGTGACTCCATCACCACCATTAGCTCAAGAAACATTAAAGACCTTACCATTACATATAGATCTAACAAAACTCCCACTCTCGAGAAACTCATGATTTTCTTTGTTTTTTTTTTCTTTTCAAAAAGATGAAGATTATAATGATGACGACGATTATATAGTGATGTTGATGCTTATATGAGTAGCATAAAATGTTATGTAGTTTGGCATGCAAGGGTATTTATATAGAACAAACAAACATTTGGGGGATCACTCTAGTATTAAATGTGATAGAATTAGGTGGAGTACTCAAATGTTTGTTACACAGTATATAATGAGATATAGTAGTATCGTAGCGTTCATGTGTACATGTACAGTCGTTTGTGTCTCTGATATACGCACAACACATTGATGTGTATGATCTGTTGGCCTGTTAAAGAGAAGTAAAAACACTTAGCAGAGAGAGAACCACATTGAAAGAAAGTAGTTGCGAGACTCGGGCATTGATTTGGCTTCTACATTTATAGTTCAGTTACGTTTATGTGTGCCATTTGACACTTGTCTTAATTTCCAACTCTCTTACGTCTATATACTCCATTTTGAATACGCGAACAGAACGTAGATTTTTCTTTCAATTTCGAGTCAGTAAAAATGTTATAGAATTTGGTTTGAAACCAATAAAAGAACTCGGAAAATAGAGAGGAAGTCTATAAATCGTAAGTCTAGTAGTCTCTGATGATGTAATGTAAATAGAAAGGAACCAGAGCATATTTATTGATGGGTTGTTAGAAGAACATATTTTCTCTTTTATTGGTAGGTTCTAATATTGGGTATCTTATTTTTGAAAATATTGTTTTTTGAAATTTAAAAATTTTAAATAGAATAGAAGTAGTATTGTTCAAACATTTAAGATTTTATAAAAATGAAAAAATATTGCATTTAATTAATTTTTAAACATACAAAACATTATACATATTACAATATAACTACAATTCATAAGTGGGGAAAATGATTGTATTATTGAGTTGTAGGTTTCTTGTTGAAGCTTGATTGCCCTCGTCCGTCTTTGCTTCCCACTTCAGCTTGCTTGTCTGGAAGTTTGATCTAGTGAAAACAGCAAAAGGAAGCTATCAACAAGTGAGATAAGTGCAGAAGCAAACTGAGTATTCTTCATTTTGTGTAAACCAGATTCCAAGTAAACACCAAAGGAAAAATCTAAAAGACATATAATTGAAAAAGGTTACCTTTGTGTCCGATAGTTGTAACTGCATAGACTTGATCAACATCTCCTTCTCAGCAACCAATCGTTTTGTTGCTTCAAGCTTTTCTTGGATATCGTTTACCTGGTTCTTTGACATTTCCATTGACTTTAAACCCTCTTCTTTCTCCGATAATTTTGTCTGCAAGTCATTCACTTGCTCTCTTAGTCTAGTCAGTTCTTCCTTTTCTGCACCAGCCAAAGCCTCCATCTTCCAATGAATTGTTCATAACATCACTATTGTCCTCAGGGTCTCTCTTCTTTTTTCCTGAGACTGTTTGAGAACCATTTCTTCCCTTTAGATCAGATACATGCAAATACAAGTGAGTAAGTTATACAGCCGAGCATTGGAATAACATTGACTAACATTTAACAAGGAGAATTAAAACCCAAAACCACCCAAAGAAGTTTTTTTACCAAGTTTGAAGACACCAGTGCTCCAAAAACAGAGATCTATCATTATAACAATGAGATTCAACCATAAGAACTTCCTTTCATATGTCCACAGTCTCAAAACACCAAAGGCGTTAATACGCAATCTGAAATGTTTAGCCTTTGTAGTTAGCATTATCAATAGCGACATGTAGATGAATAGCAAAAAGGAAAAAACCATGATCAGATAAGAAAGCAGATTGGGGCATTTATATACTACAGCTACAAATAAGAACAAGAGCAGCACTTGGAACAAGAATACAATAAGATGACACAGAACCTGAACAAGAATAAAAGTCATGGTTCTCAAACGGGATCCTGTGAGAGAAGAAACACTCGGGATTCTGACCAGTTTACCAAACGATCCAAGGGAGGAGACCCATTGAATCCATACAGCTTAAGCCCTGATTTGGAATAATCAAGCTCCTTCACCTAACAACAATTCAATAAATTAACACTGCCCTTGATCAACAGAAACACTAACAATGCATTTCATTACAATGCATCACTTTAAATTGGAAGAACACAAACAGCTGCTTCCTCCTAATCGAACATTAAAGAGACAACTTCTACCAAAAAAATGGACCAAGAACCCTAATTTTCTAACAAACATCACATAACCCTAATTTGCGATCCAAAATCAAAGAACCCTAATCATAAAACACTAACTGGTGAAACTTACCTTGTGAATCCAATCGATTCAATTTCCCCCAAATTCAAAATACCCTCCATCTCTTTCAAAGCTCGGATTCGATTCTATCTCTCGCGATGGGACACGGCTGACTCATCAATTCACGATGATGAGCATTTCCTCCGACAGCAATCTCCTCTTCCTCCATACCCAGACGATTCCAAATACAATTCTTCGTTTTCTCGCAATTGCGTGAGAAAGAGAGAGAGAGAGAGAGAGAGAGAGAAAATAAAAGAAAGAAATGTGAAGCAATAATTTTTTTCCCACGTTTTCTATTTTTTCGTCCAGCCAATACCACGCTGTCACGTAGCGTCTCTTAGAACACAAATGGGGATACTATATAACAACTTCCCTTATATTTTTTCTTTTGTTTTGCTTTATTTTTTGACATAAAAAAACTAGGGTCAATTTGCCCAATAACCAAATTCAATGATTTAATTAAGAATATAACATATTATTTGAAAAAATTAGAAAAGTAGGAATGAGGATAAAGATAATTACCATTTTAGTGTTGGATGATAGTGGTTGGTAATAGTGATGGCCGGCGGCCGATGACCGGAGGAGGTGGTCGGAGGCTGGAGTTGGTGGTCACCGGAGCTCGCCGGAGGTGGTGATCACCGGATTTGGCCGGAGTTGGTGGTCGCCGGATTTGGTGGTCGCCGGCGGTGGCCGGAGATGGTGGTCGCCAGCGGTGGCCGGAGGGGATGATCGCCGGCAGTGGCCGGAGGTGATAATCGCCGGCGGTGGCCGGTGATCATTGCCGGTGATGGTGAAAGGATAGGATGGTGGTGGTGTTGGTAGAGGGTGGGGACAAGGTTAGATTTGTAATTATTATATAAAATATACACAATATAAGCTTTATGTGGTTAGAGTGGTTACTGATTAAATTATAAAGTTTTTTTGAGTTATACACTGCAATTCCTCAAAAAACTAAGAAATTGGTCCCAACGGAGTAATATGCAGGCTTCCCCATGATAAGGTTGAGAATCACCTTCAGCGAATTGATTTCATTTGCTTCCCTTTTACCAATCGAAACTTTTTTTCCCCCAAAATTTCGGATATCAAAATCTATCAAAATATTTCAGAAATTTGGGGAATTATTTCAATTTCGACTTGGAAGAAGGAGAAGCAAATATGGATAAATTTTTCTCTCGTCCATTGTCCCTCTCAACAGAGGTGTTATCTTCCGTTCGGTGATGATTCGTTTACTCGTCTAACCACTGGCGGTGTTCTTCCGGTTACATCGGCCGGCGTTGTCTTTCCCATGGATTCATATTCCATCGGTTGTTGTTTCATACTTCTGCAATTTTATGGGTAAATCCTAACGGCTTTGCTTTGGAAGAAACCACCGTGGAAACCACCATGGAAACCACCATGGAGAATAGTACGAGATGTTGGTTTTGGAATCGTATTTGCCTCCATTATCAGTGCATACAAGGTTAGTAATTTACCATATATATGGTGTTCCAAAATAGAACCAGTGCAACAATTATATGGATGTTGGGGAGACACACTGATATTGGAGACTAGGAGGAAGGGATATTTATATGAAAAGCAGGTCAGAAAATGTTTATCATTATATCCACAATCATGGATATTATCTACAATCAAGAAAGATGTCATTTCTTGGTGCAAAAGATGGCAATATGTATATGGTTTGCGATGTAACAGATGGATCGCAACTAATGATTTTCGAAGAAATTATTGGAGTTTCATCAAAAAGATGATAGCCAGAAAAAGAAGATCAAAGACAAAGACGAAAAAGGAAAATAACAGATTTATTACTCTGTTAGCGTTTAAGTCTTACCTAGTAAAGGAAGCAGCGTGTAATTTCACTTTTTCGATTATTTCGTTTTGCCTAACTATTGATTGTACGTGTATGTTTATGAATAACTATGTATTTTCTAATTCAAGATAATAAAGTCAAATGTTAAAAAAAAAAAAAAAAAAACTAAGAAACTGGGGTTGAACATCCCGATAAACAAGGTCTTAGAATATTCTCGAAGTCTCTGATGATCCAAGGGAGTCTATAAATCGCAAGTCTTAGTTGAAAAAAGTCTCTGATGCACGCCAAGAAGACCTCTAAGTTAGTAATTTGTTTTGCTAATAAATGTAAATATGCATTAAAAATGAAATTGTTTAGGTTTTGACAAAATTGTATAATTAACCTATAGATTGGTGAAAGCTTTTATTTTTGGGCGAATTTGCGTAGTGACCAATTTCTGATAACATGTTAAGAATATAGCACACTAAATCGAGAAATTAAGTGGGTAACCATAGCTCCTGTCGAGATTACCATTTTAGGCCCAAGTGGCATACACGCGCATGCAAAGTGGTGGTGTTTGGGGTGGATGTGGCATGCTACCCGGCTATGTTTCTAGTGACCAAGCTTAAATGGAATTATGTTAAATCATTAACATAACCGTGAGTTAATATTTACAGTTCAAATTTTAAGTTACAGAGCAAAGACGAACCTGTTCTTTCTTCCTTAAATAGAGTATTCAGGTCCATCACTAGTTTCGCCTTAACGAGCAGTAAAAACTGGAAATGTATTCAACTACTTCTTTAGGAAGGTCCATCACTAGTTTCATCTCAGCATCTTCTAGTAACCCAAGCAGGTTAGGCTTCACGAAAGCTAGTATGTTACACCGAATCGAAACTGAGAACGGTCCATCGCATACCAGATGGGGTTTAGTATCAGCTCTGTACTAGGGTTTAGTGTTGTCAAATGTAGGGTAGTAAACCGTTTCTTCAGCAGTCATGTGTTTGTATAGTTTCGTCGCAGAAACTTGAACCTTATAGTCCTTGATATGAAACAGTCTATGCCATACTTTTACACTTGGTTAATGTGAGGTACTAAACCCTACAAGATCATATATTGACAACCCAAACGTAGAGGTTAACATTTGTGGATCCAAACATTTCTGCCAAACCGTAAACAAACCAAAACCGCTTAAACACTAATCAATTGGGGTTTAGTGACTACTTTGCACTAGGGGTTAGTGTTGCAAAGGCAGGGGTATCAACCTTCTGTTTATCAAAACTGTGTTTGATACAAGCTCTATATCATTCAATACAAACAATTGTAAAACCATGCTGGAACCAATTCTAGTATCGGAAACATACATAGTTTAATATCAAACAGTATATGTAAAACATTAACATTGATTAATGTGAGACACTAAACCCTACAAGATAATAATTTGCCAACCCATACCAAACAATTAACAAGTCTTCTCTAAGTGGTCGTCTTAACGGGGCAGTAAAAACCTGAACACACTATCAGGGTTTGTTACTACATACATTGTATATAGTATAGAAAAAGTGAAAATGGTATGGTTTACTATAGCGATTAATATGGAATAGGACAACAATAACCATGGGAACAATAATCTTATAAACTTTACCAGGGTACTTCAGCCTAAAACACTCTTCAAACTCAACTCTATCAGACCCTAAATTCTTAGGCAAACCCTGAACCATTACAGTAAACACAGCCGTGGAATTCGCATTAGGGTCATTAATATTCCCATTCCCATCTCTAAACCTAGTAAACTTCAACCTAGCTTCAATAGCAGAGATAACAACAACAACCACAACAAACACAAAATGAACCCAAAGCAGACCCGAACCTTTCTTAATATGAGTAATCATCGTTTTCGAAAGCTCATCACTAAGCAAAGCAGTCCCAGCGTAAAGGTTCAACGGAAGCATAACGGAAACAGCCAAAAGAGCAATAGAGAAAAGAAGCACGAAGCTCCCACCTTCGATCAAAAGAAACTGAGCAGCATCAGCACCACAGTGCCTAGCGATCTCGCGACACGTGGCTTTCCAAACGGCGAGGAGTTTAGAGAAAAGAGCAGAAGGACCAGGCATACGACGGTGATCGCTACGAAGCTTGACGAAAAGGAAGATGGAGACGCAGCATAAGAGACCAATGACGGAGATATTAAGAAGATACTGAATGTTACCGTACCAAGCATCTGGGATTTCAGGTAAGTCGCCGGAGGAGGGAGAAGGAGAGAATGACTCATCTATTGATGAAATCGGCGGCATCGCGGCACTGCAATGCATCGCGAAAAAATCTCTACCAAAAGTAAAAAACCCAAAATCTTCAATCTGGGGGCTAGGGTTGGGCTAAGTAGATCGAGGAAGAAGATGATTGGGAATGGTAGAAAAGTAAAAAAAAAAAAAAAACAAAGAAAGATAAAAATTAAAAAGGAGGAGGAACTAGGGAAGGTTTGCGATCACGGTTTGGAATCTCCCAGATTCGTCTTCCCTTTTTACAAACAATTTTTTTTTGGTCGTCATCCTTAAATTATCAGGGTATAGATGAAAGAGAGAGTAGACAACTGTTGATCATGCAACAGGGTTAAAGAGGTAAATAATATAAAAAATATAGTCTGTATGCACTTTTAGTAGTTACAATAGTCAGTTGATGAATTATAATTCGCTTTATGGGTATACGATGCAATTCCCCTTTATTTTTTGCTTTGAACAAACATAGATTGGTGAAAGCTAAATTCAGTTTACATACCTGTAAAATAAATTACAACCTAAACGTTTTGTTTTAAAACAAGTTAGTTAGAACAAACAAAATTACTCAAATTGTTGAATTATTTTTTCTTTTTCGAAACGTGAATTTGGGGCTTTAATTGGAGACTTAGACAAATTAATTTGGGGGTTGAACAAAAAAAAAAAAGGACAAATTAGTTTGGGTTATTTACCTTATTTACTTCTTCATATACTAGTAATTTATGAAATTTATGTGAGGAAAAATAATCAGTATTTACTCAATAAATAGAGTCATCTAACCTTAACCTTAATAAGAAGCCCAAAAAAAAAAAAAAAAAAAAAAAAAAAATCTCTAACTCTAAGAAGGTGTCGTCGCGTGTCTTTGGCTACAATGGGTGATAAAACTCTCTCCTCCTGTAATGAAGAAGGTAGTTTACGATTCCCCCCTTAAACCTTAACGACTTAGTTTAAGATTTAACAAAACAATTGAAAGGCAAATTAAAAAACAATTGATTGATTAATCAATTTTTTTTTAAACCACAAAGAAGCGGATAAAAAAAAAGCTTCACAGCCATTACTGTCTCTTCTTCTTCTTCTTCTTCTTCTTCTTCTTCTTCTTCTTCTTCTGTCTGAAACACACACTCTAACGATGAATTTGACAAGAGTAAACCTTTTCGATGTTCCTCTTAGACCAATTTTGCTTTCCCATCCTTCTTGTATTCTTGTTTCTAGACGTACGGTTCTGTTCTTCTCTCCCTTTTTCGCAATCTATTTTTTTATATAATCATCATGAAGTGATGAGATTGAGGATTTAGTGTTAGAAACTCTTAACCTAGATGAATTAGTGGCGAAATTGAATTCTGGGTTTTTTTTTTTGTTATCTTCTCCGTTGAAGCAGAGTGATTTTCCCTATTGGGTTTTTGTGACCAGAGCTCGTTTCCATGAAATTGTCATTATCTTGGTCCGTACATGATTATTGATTGTAGCTGCTTGCAATTGAACTTAACTGGTCTCCAAGGGATTTTCAGATAGTATAAACTCTTAATTAATCTGTACCTCGGTGTTTGGTTTCATCACTCGAGTTTGTAGAGATAAAATACTTCAACGGATGGCCTGCTATAATGGAAGTAGCAAGGTTCTTTGTAGAAAACTCAAGAGTCCTCAAAAAACTTGTTCTGCATTTGAGGTGTTTCTCGCACCAAGAAGGATTTTACATGCTAAAGAACCACCTTGCATTGCCCAGAGGATCTAGCACATGTCTAATCATAGTTTGTTGACGGCTTGAAAGGTTTTAGGTGGGTCTATGATCAGATTAAGAGTAGCATTCCCAGCTGGTTACTTAAATTGGAATCTTTTGGCTACTAGTTCTGGATGATATTAGAGAGTTTTATATGGCTTTTACCTTCTCGTAAATCATCTCTGCATCATCATGAATACCATGCCATTTTCAACCAAATTTTACTACTTGTCTTGTTTGGAAGTAGACCATTAGACTAGTTCGTTCAACAAAACTAGTATAACTTGTTTGAGACTTCACACGCTAATTTGATTGATATATAAATTTCTTGAGCTTTGTTTATTCTATTCTTGTTGCTTTGAGAGCACTCGGTATTCATCTCATCTCGGTTAATTTATTGATTATGTGATTTGTTCTCTTGGCGAAATTGAATTTTGGGGGTTTTTTTTTTTCCATTGAAGCAGAGAGATTTTCCCAATTGGGTTTGTTACAGCGCTGGGATCCATGAAACTGTCATTATCTTTGTCTGTACATGATTTTAGTGATGTAGCTTCTTACAATGAACTTAACCGGGCTCCAAAGGATTGTTAGAAAGTATAAATTTTTACAATTTGTTTGAAACATGAGAGCACACGCTAATTTGATTGATAAAGAAAGTTCTTGAGCTTTGTTTATTGTCTCTTCTTGTTGCTTTGATTTCAGTGTTCTGTGCAAGTTTCTCAATATTCATCTCATCTCGGCGTTAATTTATTTAAAATGTGGTTTGCAGGTTTTGTTACCAGAACCTCTACAGGTGTTTCTCCTTCTATCTTACTTCCCAAATCAACTCAGTCACCTCAGATTATTGCTAAGAGTTCATCAGGTTTTACACTTATTGTGTTTCCACATAATCTGTTTTTGTCTCTTCCATTGAAATTTTGGGGACTGATATGTCTTTACTATGTGGATTTCAGTGTCAGTACATCCAGTGTCTGAGGACGCTAAGGAGGATTTTCAGTCCAATGACGTTAGTGGAGACTCAATACGGAGGCGTTTTCTTGAATTCTTTGCATCTCGTGGACATAAAGTTCTTCCAAGTGCGTCTCTTGTGCCAGAAGATCCTACTGTCTTATTAACAATTGCTGGAATGCTTCAGTTTAAGCCTATCTTCCTTGGAAAGGTACAGATATAAACTAAGCCAAACACTAATGTTTTCCTGCATTTAGAGACTATTCCTTAGAGACTTGACGACAATGAACGTTGGTGTGAATTTTTAAAATGATGCAGGTACCTAGACAGGTTCCTTGTGCAACCACTGCACAAAGGTGCATACGTACGAATGATTTGGAGAATGTTGGGAAAACGGCCAGGCATCATACTTTGTTTGAGATGCTGGGGAACTTTAGCTTTGGTGATTACTTCAAGAAAGAAGCGATAAGATGGGCATGGGAGCTATCAACTAAAGAGTTTGGGCTACCTGCTAATAGAATTTGGGTTAGCATTTACGAAGACGATGATGAAGCTTTTGAAATCTGGAAGAATGAAGTTGGTGTGCCTGTTGAGCAGATAAAGAGAATGGGTGAAGCTGACAACTTTTGGACCAGTGGACCAACTGGTCCTTGTGGTCCATGCTCAGAGTTGTACTATGACTTCTATCCTGAGAGAGGTTATGGTGAAGATGTTGATCTTGGGGATGATACCAGATTTATTGAGTTCTACAATTTGGTTTTCATGCAGTATAACAAGACGGAAGATGGATTGCTTGAGCCCTTGAAACAGAAGAATATAGACACTGGTCTTGGTCTAGAACGTATGGCTCAAATCCTTCAGAAGGTTCCAAACAACTACGAGACAGATTTAATATATCCAATCATTGCCAAGATCTCAGAGTTGGCGAATCTATCATACGACTCTGCAAATGAAAAGGCAAAGACAAGTCTTAAAGTGATTGCAGATCACATGCGGGCAGTTGTCTATCTCATATCAGACGGTGTTTCTCCTTCCAACATTGGCAGAGGTTATGTAGTTAGGAGGCTAATAAGAAGGGCAGTTCGGAAGGGAAAGTCTCTCGGAATAAATGGGGATAGAAATGGTAATCCAAAGGGAGCGTTTTTGCCAGCAGTTGCTGAAAAGGTGATAGAATTGAGCACCTATATTGATTCAGTTGTCAAACTAAAGGCTCCACGCATCATTGAGGAGATTAGACAAGAGGAACTTCACTTTAAGAAAACTTTGGAAAGAGGAGAAAAGTTACTTGACCAGAAGCTTAACGATGCACTGTCAGTTGCTGATAAAACTAAGAGTAAGCCTAATCTGGATGGGAAAGATGCGTTTCTTCTGTATGACACATTTGGCTTCCCTGTGGAGATAACAGCAGAAGTTGCTGAAGAACGTGGAGTCAGTATTGATATGAAAGGTTTTGAAGTGGAAATGGAGAATCAAAGGCGTCAATCTCAAGCTGCTCACAACGTTGTAAAACTGACAGTTGAAGATGATGCTGACATCACGAAAAATATTGCAGACACTGAGTTTTTGGGATATGACAGTCTCTCTGCTCGTGCTGTTGTGAAAAGTCTTTTGGTGAATGGGAAGCCTGTGATAAGGGTCTCTGAAGGCAGTGATGTTGAGATTTTACTGGACAGAACTCCGTTCTATGCTGAATCAGGAGGTCAAATTGCCGATCATGGTTTTCTTTATGTTAGCAGTGATGGGAACCAAGAGAAAGCTGTTGTTGAGGTAAGTGATGTGCAGAAGTCTCTTAAAATTTTTGTTCATAAGGGTACTGTAAAAAGTGGAGCTCTGGAAGTTGGCAAGGAGGTGGAAGCAGCAGTAGATGCAGACTTGAGGCAACGAGCAAAGGTACGTTTGAATGCAATTTGCATCCCAATATCGCAACTGCCTCTTTCGTTTCAAATTCTTGATCCTTTTTGTTAACTTTCCAGGTTCACCATACGGCCACTCATTTGCTGCAATCCGCACTTAAGAAAGTAGTGGGACAAGAAACATCACAGGCTGGTTCATTAGTAGCTTTTGACCGCCTCAGATTCGATTTCAATTTTAATCGATCCCTGCATGGTAATGAGCTTGAGGAAATCGAATGCCTGATCAATAAGTGGATTGGGGATGCTACACGTCTTGAGACAAAGGTCCTTCCTCTTGCTGATGCAAAACAAGCTGGAGCCATTGCAATGTTTGGGGAAAAGTATGATGAAAACGAGGTAAGAAAGATTTCACTATTAACAAATTCGAAGATTGTAGAGGTTCTGGGGAACGTCAAAATACTAGTCAAGCATCTTCGTAAAACCTGAATTATGAGAGAACCACATGAGTGTATAAAGTGTTACAGTTTGGTGTTGAGTTGATTTGGCTTGACTAAGAGGACCCTTACATTAATCGCAGGTTCGTGTAGTAGAAGTCCCTGGTGTCTCCATGGAACTTTGCGGTGGCACTCATGTTGGCAATACTGCAGAGATACGAGCCTTCAAGATTATCTCAGAACAGGGCATTGCATCTGGAATCAGACGTATCGAAGCGGTTGCAGGTGAAGCATTCATTGAATACATAAACTCAAGGGATTCTCAAATGACACGTCTATGCTCGACTCTCAAGGTATGCCGCTTCTAGAGAGTTTTCCTTTCTCCGAATGATTATTTCATATTTGCTGCTTTCAAGATAGTAATTACTTGTGACATATGCAATTGTCTTGTGGTTTAATCTGAAGGTGAAAGCAGAGGATGTTACAAGCAGAGTGGAGAATCTTGTAGAGGAACTGCGTGCTGCTAGAAAAGAAGCCTCAGACTTGCGTTCAAAAGCAGCAGTCTTTAAAGCATCTGTCATATCGAACAAAGCATTTACAGTAGGAACTTCACAGACGATAAGGTATCAAAATCTACTGTTTCCTGCTCTAAATGATTTGTATGATAATTATGCTCAGAGAATTTGACACATGATCTAGCGTTATAATATCAACTAAAGTTCTTCCTGTGAATGTTTTAATTTCTTCAGAGTGCTCGTTGAGTCGATGAATGACACCGATGCTGACTCATTAAAAAGTGCAGCTGAGCATTTGGTAAGCACATTGGAAGATCCAGTCGCTGTGGTACTAGGATCATCTCCAGAAAAAGACAAGGTTAGTTTAGTTGCTGCATTTAGTCCCGGAGTAGTCTCTCTAGGAGTTCAAGCAGGGAGATTCATTGGCCCCATAGCTAAGCTGTGTGGTGAAGGAGGTGGTGGAAAGCCCAATTTCGCTCAAGCAGGTGGCAGGAAGCCTGAAAACCTCCCAAATGCTTTAGAGAAAGCTCGGGAAGATCTTGTGGCAACTCTATCTCAAAAGCTTGGTTGAAGTTCTACTTCAAAAAAAACTATCTATGCAACAAGGTTGTACAGGGAGAAGGAAGAGCACATTGCTTGATTCTAGAAAACTGAAACGCATGTAATTAGCCCTGCGAATTTGGGTAGAACGGTTCGGTTCGGGTCGGGTAGTTCGGAAATCGGGTATTTACAGAATTTCAAAACTGTGCCGAAAATAACCGAAATGTAGATCGGTTCGGTTCGGTTATCGGGTTTTTCGATTATTCATTTTGTTACCGAAACTAACCGAACATTTCAATTTTTTGTAAAAAATCGGTTAAATTCGGATGATTCGGTTAAATGGGTTCGGATAGTTAAAAAAAAACTAAGACCAAGTGCATTGGTGTCCTAATGCACCGTATCACATAATAAAAACGCCAAATTTAAATCAAAATCATGTTAATATCTAAGAAACGTCTCTAAATATGGGACGTAATTCGGCCGTCCTCCATTTTACGTGGCGCCGTCTTATTTGGTGATGTTTTTTTGTAGGGTTCGACCAAATGTATCGAGGGTTCGACTCATTTTTTTATCTCCGTCTCTCTTTCTTTATCCTCTCTTTCTTTGGACGGCGATTTGATTCCGACCAAGTGTTTTCCTAGATAATTGCCTGAAGCATAGAGAAATCTGCCGTCACTTTGCTCTCGCCGGTTCCAATAGATAGAGGTCTGTGTTCGTGCTTCGTTTCCGACGGCCTCAAGGTAGAGTTTATTTGATGTATTATCTTTTTGGGTTTTAAGGGATTTGTTTATGTGATTCTATCGATTTGTCTCTCAGTTATGATTCGATTGTTGAGTATGTGTGTTTATGTACAAATTCCCTCTGATTTTAATTTCGATTTAGGGTTTCAAAATATGTTTTTGATTTCGATTTAGGGTTACGATTTAGGGATTCGATTTAGTTTTTAGGGTTTCGATTTAGTTTATTGGGGTTCGATTAAGGGTTTGGATTTATTATGGTTCTGCTTTTAGTTTCTGATTTTATGACCACAAGTAATGTTGGTTCCACTTTTTTTTTCGAATGCAGATTGCAAACTAAAAGTTTGTTGCTTTGGTCGGATTTCGTAAGGGATAGCAAGCGAGTCGACATGGTAAGGCAACCACATTAAACTCATTACTACTTTGTTCATGCGTATCCGTATTCTGTCTTGTTAAACCGAGTCTAACATTTTACTTGTTTGTTGTTTATGAGTTTCCTCAGCTTTCATCTCATGAAAGCCTCACATAAGGAGAAATCACAGAACAAGTTGGAACAATCAGAGAGACAAAAGGTAAAGCCTCTTGTTGTTTGTTGTATACTTGTGGTTTGTAGTTGTCTCATTTACTGATTTGCTAGACTAGTGTTGTTGTCTACGTAGTATATACTAGTTCATAGTATTTGATTGAAGTCAGTTTATAATTATACGAAAGTTATTGGTGATGATCTCTGTTCTAAGTATCATATATAACCAAACTCGATACTTAAAACTCTTGTTGATGTCTAGGACTGTTGTCTTTAAGACTTTAACTAAAGCTATCTAGACTATAACTAAAGCTACTGTCAACGTTCTTATATAACCAAACTCGATTCTTAAAACTCTTGTTGAAGTCTAGACTTTAAGTAAAGCTATCTAGACTTTAACTCTTGTTGAAGTCTAGCTGTTGTCCTAAAACATCTTCTCTATTTATTATAGTTGATATTTGTTGTCTTAAATTGTGATTAGACTTAGGTAGGTGAAGGTTAGGTCTTTATGATTTTAATTTATTACTTGATAGCATTTCACCCTTTAAACACCGAAGCACCTTTTCAATCTTTCTCAACCATCTACTTGCTCTTCTTTATTGTTCTTGGTTCTTTGGTTCTTGGTTCTTTTCAATCTTCCTCAGTCATCTTCTCTCTTTTCAATCTTGGTTCTTCTTTCTCGTATATGGTTCTTGGTGTTCTTGCTTCTTTTCAATCTTTCTCAATCATCTACTCGCTTTTTCAAACAATCTTTTCAATTTCTTTCATAATCATCTCAAACTCTTGTTCCTATGAGTTATTATAATACATTCAGTCAGTCTTCTAGTTATTTAGATCTCCTCAACAGTCAAGGAGAGACACTTAACCAAGAAAACTCTTCTTCCGACATACCTCCTTGGAGTTCTCAAGATTCCCCGGATGTATCTCTTTCACAAGAGGCACCTGTAAGGAAGGATAGGAAGAAGTGGAATCCTGCTGACGATGAAATCTTGATCAGTGCTTGGCTGAATACTTCCAAGGACGCGATTATTTCTAATCAACAGAAGGGAGGAAGCTTTTGGCAAAGGGTTCAAAAATATTATACACAGTCTGCGCATGCTATAGGCAAGGGTGAACAGGGGCTCAACATAAACTGTAAACAGAGGTGGTTCAAGATCAATGAGTACACTAACAAGTTCTGTGGGGAATATGCAGCTGCTGAGAGACAAAACAGTAGTGGACATTCTGAGAATGATGTATTGAAGGTCGCTCACGAGATATACTTCTCCGACTATAAAACGAAGTTTACAATGGAGCATTGTTGGTGTTTGTTAAGGTTTGAGCAGAAATTCCTTAACCAAAACGCGATCAACACCACCTCACCTTCAGTCAGAACAAAGAGGAAGCCAGTTGCTGCAGCTGATCAAGACGATGCAACCCCTACTGAACTAGACTCGGAGATACGGCCTCAAGGTATCAAGGCTGCGAAGGCTGATAGGAAGAAAGCTCAGGGAAAGGCTCTTGCTGAGTACACGAGCATGTGGGAAGTCAAGAGGAGCGAGATGGCTGAAAAGGAGAAGCTGCAGAAGCTTGCCATTCTAGACACACTCCTTACTAAACCAGAGCCACTTAGTGCAGCTGATCAAGTTATCAAGGATAAGATAGTGGCACAATATTTCTGAGTTTGATGTATTGATAGTGGCTCAGTATTAAATTATGTATGTTCGTGTTTCTGTAGTAGCAAACAATTAAGTATGTTCTTGTTTCTCTTTCAATGTTTAATTACGTATGTTATTGTTTCTCTTTCAATGTTTAATTAAGTATGTTCTTGTTTCTCTTTCAATGATTCAAATAGATCTTTTATCAAATTTCCGTTAGTATTACATAAGAGCATGTTTTTTTTATCTGATGGCTCTTGTACTTTTTTGCAGGTTCCGCAAGACCATGGGCCACGACTACAGCTACTCTCAGCCTGATTCCTCAGATCAAGCTGCTATATACTCTGATGACACTGAGGGCAGGGAAATAGCAGCTTTGATACGGATGGATGAGGCCGAGAGTACTCGAGAAAATGATCAAGCGATGCAATACCCTCCCCAACCTGAGGTTGAGTTCGGATTCTCCAAAGTATGCTACTGTGGTGGTCAGCCTCTACTATCCTCAAGCTACAACAGAAGGTCTGTCGTTTAACTTTAATACATTATGAATTGATTTGCTATGTTTCAACATATTATGAAGTGATTTTGTATGTTAATGCAGATACTTCACATGTGCGAATATTGATGATGGAGAGATGCATATTCACAAGTGGTGGGATATAGCTGTCATGGAGGAGATGGGCGAGATGAACAAACAATGTCAAGTGCTGTCTGAGAAGGTGGATAGCCTCACAATCGCAAGTGACTATGACTCGCACATCAATACTGAAACCGAGCAGAAAATAGTCATGTTAGAGAAGGTAGTGTTAGAGCTACGGAAGAGTAGAAATAGGTTTAGAAATGGTACAGAATTGATATTCGTAATTGCTATTGTTGTATGTTTAATATGTATGGTGGTGATGTCTATGAAATTGTAATAGACATCACGGGTAAAAGTTTGTGTCACGGGTAAAAGTTTGTGTAATGTCAAAATAACTAAGTTGCTATTGTTGTATTTTAGGAATGAATACATTGTAATGACTAGTATGTGTAATGTCAAAAAAACTAAGTTGCTATTGTTGTATTTTAGTAATGACTAGTATGGTGGTGATGTCTATGAAATTGTATTTTTGTGTCACGGGTAAAAGAAGGCATAATCTTGTTGTTTGGGTTCACGGGTAACACTGCCTATGAGTGACACTGCCTTCACGGGTAAAAGAAGGCATGACACACAGCTGAGTCACAAAGCACATAGCCAGATAGATCACGGGTAACACAAAGCTTAAGTTCACGGGTAGCTTGAGTTCCTATATATATGCATTTTTTTCTACACTCCAAAGAAACAAAATCAACACCTTCTTATCTTTTTCTACACTCCAATTTTTCTCAACACCAAAACAAAGAGCCCTTAATTTTTTTTTTTCATATGGCATCATCATCAAACCATTACCACTACAAAAGAGATGATGCGGATAATATGGATGGTTATTTTGATGATTATTATGATAATTTTCTCGAAAATTCTAATATCATTCAAGAACCAATAGAGCGACCGCCACAGATTTTTATAGATAGAAACCGGGAAGTAGGCCACATTAATCTTTGGAATGATTATTTTAGTGATACTCCAACATACCCGGAGAATTTATTCCAGCGACGGTTTCGCATGCACAGGCCATTGTTCATGCGTATTGTGCAACGTCTCTCTACAGAAGTCGAGTATTTCCGTCAATCCCAGGATGCAACCGGTCGGGCTGGTCTGTCACCTATTCAAAAATGTACTGCAGCCATTCGCCAATTGGCATATGGTACTGCCTCTGACACAGTAGACGAGTATGTACGAATTGGTGGTTCAACGGCCACGAGTTTACCGCCGGAATAATCTTGTTGTTTGGCGATGAATACCTAAGACGTCCCACACAAGACGACCTAGAGAGACTACTCTATCAAAATCAACAACGTGGATTTCCCGGGATGGTTGGGAGCATTGACTGCATGCATTGGGAGTGGAAGAATTGTCCAACAGCTTGGAAAGGGATGTATTCACGATCAACCGGAAAACCTACAATCGTGTTAGAGGCGGTAGCTTCGTATGACCTCTGGATATGGCATGCTTTTTTTGGAGCTCCATGTACTATGAACGATCTTAATATTCTGGATCGATCAAATGTTTTTGATGACATTCTTAACGGTAATGCTCCGGAGGTCAACTACTTTGTAAACGGAAGGGAGTACAATTTGGCGTACTATCTCACCGATGGTATTTATCCCAAATGGGCCACATTTATACAATCTATCCGGCTTCCACAAGGTATGAAAAATTCTCTTTTCTCTAAAAAACAAGAAGCTGTGCGGAAAGATGTTGAGCGTGCCTTTGGAGTCTTGCAAGCTAGATTCGCAGTTATTAAAAATCCATCTCGTTTATGGGATAAATACAAAATAGCAAATGTTATGAGAGCATGCATAATACTCCATAATATGATTTTCGAGTATGAACGAGACACATACAGTTGGCGAAACATTGTTTCTGAATTTCAGGACGGAGAAGATGTGGATCAAACATATACCGTCGGTGCCGCCAGTTTGGGTTCAAATATGAGCAGTACGATTACTCGTCGAACACATATGCGGGATAAACAAGTTCATGACCAGTTAAAAAAAGATTTGATTGAGCATATTTGGACAAACTTTGGACATCTTTCACATAATGAAGATTAATCACAAAAATTCTATGCAGAGAATAAAATGTTTGTTTTAACTTATGATGTTTGTATGGTTTATGTTTTTGTTTTTAATGTTTTAATTGTATGTTATGTTTTTTTCCAAGTTTTTGTAACTTTGTAATTTTCTTATATTTTTAATTTTAATGTTATATGTTTTATTTGAATTAAAACTTTAATATGATTTTACTTCTTAATTTACATAATTAATTTTTAAAATAAAAAATAACATTATTTTTTTTAGGGGACCAATTGTGAGGGACCAAATATTTGTCCCAACCAATGCTCATGGTCTAATGGGCCATTTCTTTAATAAAAACCCAAACCAAACTGGGTCCATTTCGTTAAGAAAACCCAAATAAGTTGGATATGTTTTACTGAAATGAATAGAAAGTCTCTTATTCTATTTTTTTATAATTAATTTTTCTTCAGATCTATACACACACGTGTGTATCTTCTTCTTTGTCGAGACCGGTGAAACGGCGATGATGATAACGGCAGCTCAACGACGATTGATGATTAGGTTAAGATTTTTGGGTAACCGTTCGGTTAACCTGAACAGAACCAAACCAAAGAGGTAACCGATCTCAAATTAATATCTCTTCCGATTGGTTTTCATCAAATAGCCGAACCCGAACCAATTTGCCCAAACCTCGGTTCGGTTTGGAAAAATTGGTTCCGGTATAATTCCCAGGGCGAGCATGTATAGACGAAATACTTAATTGGTTTTGGATCATTATTAGTCAATTAGATGTTTAGTAGGTTGCTATTGATGACATTTTCGGTTAGATAATTCGAATGAATATGTCGTCAGTTGCTTCTGAAAGTAGATGAATTTCCTTATCATTCACAAGATACATACATGGCGTTATATAGCCTTAACAGTTACACAAGATCTGGGAAGATTCCACAAGATCAGGAACTATACAAACAGGAATAACAGAGTCCTAAAAATATGTAACAGAATATATCTTATGTCTATCACCCTCCCTCAGTCACAGCGGCGGTAGAACAGTGAGGCTGTATCGGAATTCATTATGCAGAGACGTCGGTAGGCCTTTTGTGAAGATGTCAGCGTATTGAAGAGATGTTGGAACATGAAGTACTTTTACTTCTCCAATAGCTACCTTGTCACGCGCAAAGTGAATGTCTAACTCAATGTGCTTTGTGCGTTGATGCTTTACGGGATTGGTGGAGAGATAAACAGAGCCTATGTTGTCACAATAAACAACGGATGCACTCTTAATGGGACGATGGAGTTCGAACAGGAGATTGCGTATCCAAGTTAGTTCAGAAACAGTGTTAGCTACACCTTTATACTCTGCTTCGGAACTTGATCGTGATGGTGTCGGCTGTCTCTTTGCTGACCAGGAAATGAGATTAGGGCCAAGAAAGACACAGTATCCGGATGTTGAACGCCGAGTATCGGGGCATCCAGCCCAATCAGCATCGGAGTATGCCGTGAGAGTATCGATTCTTCCTTGAAACATTTGAATGCCGAAGTTAAGTGTACCTTTGACGTAGCGGATAATTCTCTTGAGTGCTTGAAGATGTGGTTGTCGTGGTCTGTGCATGTATAAGCAAATCTGATGAACTGCATAAGAGATATCTGGCATTGTCAAGGTGAGATATTGTAATGCACCAGCTAGCTTTCGGTAATTCGTCGGGTCTTCAAGGGCATCGCCGTCGTTGACGGAGAGTTTTGATTTGAGGTCGACTGGAGTGGCAATTGGTTTGCAGTCCACCATTCCAGCTCATGTAATGATGTCGGCAGCATAGATGGATTGAGACAGGAACAGGCCGTTGGCATTGAAGTCTGCCTTGATGCCGAGGAAATGTCGTAGCTGTCCAAGATCCGTCATTGGGAATTCAGATTTCAGTTTGTTGATGATGCGTTGAAGGAGACTTGTGGTGGAGGCAGTGAGGAGTATGTCATCAACATAGAGTAGCAGATAAGCATAGTCATGATTTCTCCTGAAAATAAACAAAGAAGAATCCGCTTTGCTTTGAACAAACCCCATTAGTTTAAGAAAATTTGAAAACCTTGAGTTCCATGCGCGAGGCGCTTGTTTTAAACCGTAAATTGCTTTGTTGAGTTTGCACACATATCCCGGTTTATCTGGATCAATGAATCCTGGAGGCTGATGCATGTAAACAGTCTCTTGAAGATCTCCTTGCAAAAACGCATTTTTAACATCTAATTGATGTATAGGCCAATGCAAAGCAACACCCACGTTAAGGACAGTGCGTATCGTCGCCGGCTTAACGACTGGGCTAAAGGTCTCATTGAAATCGATCCCTTCTTCCTGAGATTTTCCATTGGCTACCAACCGAGCCTTATGACGTGATAACACCCCATCAGCATCATATTTATGCTTGAATAACCACATAGAACGCACAACATTTACATTAGGAGCCCTAGGTACCAAGTCCCATGTCTTGGTCTTAAGCATAGCACCGTGTTCATCAGTCATTGCGGGGTTCCAGTTAGGGTCAGATAGGGCGTGGATGTGGCTTTTAGGAAGAGGAGATTTTGTTTGGGTGAGCAGGGAAAGAATTTGTTTCGGTTTCGTAATTCCCGATTTTGATCTAGTTTGCACCGAGTATGGATTTCGGAACAAAGGGTCTGGACGAGTGGACTTTGATTGAGTGGGCCTTAATAGGGCTATAGAAAGGGTGGACTGAGTTGGGGTTGTGGAGATCGGTTGGTGGTTTTTGTTCAGCTGCAGGAAATATCTCCTCATCGAAATAAACATGTCGAGAGATGATTATTTTCCTTGTTTTTAAATCCATACAGCGATAACCACGATGTTGAGATGGGTAGCCGAGAAACAAACAAGTAGTTGATCTTGGTGAAAGCTTGGGAAGATTGGAGTGATTCAAATTTGGGAAGCACAAACACCCGAAAACTCTAAGATGTTCATATGATGGTTCTTTGTGAAAGAGAAGAGTATGGGGGATTTGATTTTGAATGGCTTTTGAAGGAGTGATGTTAAGAATATGAACGGCAACATGAAGTGCTTCAACCCAAAAAGTTTGGGTCAAGCGAGCTTGAAATAAGAGAGTTCTGATGGTGTTGTTGATTGTGCGAATGATTCTTTCTGACCGGCCATTTTGCTGGGAAGTGTGAGGACATGAAAACCGAGTGTTGATTCCATGAGAAGCAAAGTAATTATGGAACTCGGAATTATTGAATTCCCCACCATTATCACACTGGAAATTTTTAATTTTTGTGTGGAATTGAGTATCGACATAGGCAGCAAAGTGAAGAAATTTTGAGAAAACTTCACTTTTGCGGTGAAGAGGATAAACCCAAAGATAATGTGTGAATTGATCAAGAAAGAGGACATAATATCATATGCCACTAATAGATGGAACTGGAGATGTCCATAAATCTGAATGAATAATTTCAAACGGGAAGAAACCAAAGATTGAGAAGCCCCAAAAGGAAGTTTTATTGATTTTCCCAAAAAACATGGCTCACAAGAAACAGGAAATTTTCCTTTATCACAAAGGGAAGGATGCGAATGAAAAATAGATTTGAGAGAATCATTATTGGTATGCCCGAGTCTCTTATGCCATAACGCCGGCGTGGAAGCCAAAAGAGCGGTGGAGGTTGCCAGTGTTTTATTGAAAGATGCAGGATGGGAATATAGATCACCGGAGCTGTCACATCGGAGAAGAGCTTTCCGACTTTGAAGGTCCTTCACAATGAAACCAAAAGGATCAAAATCCACAGAACACCAATTATCTCTTGTGAATTTACGAACAGAGATTAAATTCTTAACAATATGAGGGGTGACAAGAACATCGTTAAGTTTGAAAGGTTTGGTTGGTGTGTTAAGAAAAGAGGAACCGATGGATGAAACAGGGATGGAAGAACCGTTACCCACAACGACTGATTGACCGGTATTACGATTAAGAGTAGACTGGACCATACCTGGGTTTGTGGCTAAGTGAGCAGAGGCTCCGGAGTCCATATACCAATCATCAGCAGAGGGATCAGCGACAGCCTCAGAGGTGTAGGCTTCATTCAATTTCTGGATCTCAACAAGATTTGCGGTCTGTGTTGGAGGAGGAGGCCGTGGAGCTTGCTGCCAGCCTTGAAAGTGTGGCATCCAGTACGGCGGTGGTGGTGGTGTTGGCCAATACGGATTCGAGTTCCAAGGATTGTATGAGTAATTCCCTCGCCCGCGTTTGTTAAAGCCACCGCCGCCTCTCCGATTGCCTCGTTGATTGTTGTTGCGATGACGTGTCGAGAACTGGGGCTGCTGCGAAGAGGTGACGGTGAGAGCCGTGGAGGAGGACGAAGTGGCTGAGTGTGAAGCAGTGGCACGAGATGGTTTCTTGAGTCTCGTTTCCTCCCATTCCAGCATCGATTTGGCTGAATCATAGGATGGGAAGGGTTCTTTGTGTTTGATAACATTGATGATGTTATCAAACTTGTCGTTGAGCCCATTGATGATGTACATCACGAGAGTTCTGTCCTTGACCTGTGTGCCAACATTGGAGAGTAGATCCGCAGTAGACTTCATCTTTTGACAGTATTCACGAACTGTCAAATCACCAATCTCCATAGTGCGGAGCTCGTTATCGAGCTGAATAGCTCTAGCGTCTTTGTTGTTGTGGAACTGGTTTTCTACTCTTAACCAGAGACCACGGGCAGTGCCGCCGGGCTGGAAGGAAGAACGAAACAGGGGCGGTGCCATCGTACTATAAAGCCAGAGTTTGACAAGACCATCGCGTTTAAGCCAGGCGTGGTCGTTGGCGTTGGCGGGCTGAACGGAGCCGTCGAGATGTCCTGAGACATCAAACGTCATGCAGTGAGTAAGGAGGAGCTCTCTCCATGCGTCATAGTTGTGCTCGTTGCATGGGAATCTGATTCTTGATGTTGGTGACACCATAACATCTTTCGTTTTGATCGTTTGCAGCAGCCATTAATGGCGAAAATGAAGGAAACAGAAGAAAAATAAGAAGGAGATGAAGGAAGATAGAAAAAGAAAAAGAGATAGAAAAGGAGTCAAAGCCGTAGAAGCTCTGATACCATGAAAGTAGATGAATTTCCTTATCATTCACAAGATACATACATGGCGTTATATAGCCTTAACAGTTACACAAGATCTAGGAAGATTCCACAAGATCAGGAACTATACAAACAGGAATAACAGAGTCCTAAAAATATGTAACAGAATATATCTTATGTCTATCAGCTTCAATTCGGAAGAAAACGTCTACCGTTACAGAGATTGAAATTTCGGTGTTTTCTACTCTTTTCATTCGGTGTCCGGTTCAATTTGAGTTAAACTTTTTTCTTTCCTTTCGTCGAAAAAGCTTTTTATTGATTGGAAGATCATTACAAAGGAGTTGTTGAAGCCACACAGTTGTATATATACTTACTTTAGCAGTTTCAACAAACTGAACTAAAATACCAGCACAATACTAGGGGACACAGAAGTCACATGATCTGAAAACTGTACACTTCCATAACCTTCTGGTTCACCGAGACATTTTACTTACCAGCACGTTCACAGAAAAATGCTAACTGTGCTGCTATATAGGCATGATATCCACTGTCATTTCAGCCTAGAAACAAGCAATATAGAACAAAAAAAAAAATCCATATAGCAAAGGTGAAACGCAACCTATTAAATATGTATTTCTGAACGCTACCTGTGTAGATTGAGGCTTCAAGAGCAGCCACAGGTATGCTAGAGGTGTTGGCAACAAGTGCGGTACGTTTCATGACCGCTTCCTCAGAATCATCAGGCAACATCATTGTCAATTGTGGGAAGTCCATAAGAACCTAATTTATGAGAAACCATCAGATCAAATGTGAAAATAGTATGAACAATATATATATATATGCAGATTCAGAATGAGAGAGAAATACCTCAGCCATTTCATTTCCTCTCTCCCCACAACCAACATACACAACAGCATCGGAGTTGGAGTACTATGTATATAAGAACAAATTAGCTTTGGAAATGCAAAAAAATATCCAGTAATTAAGTGGAACAGAACCAGAGTATCATGACCTACCTTGGAAAGTGCCTGACTGATAAAAGCTTACCCACAGCCAAAAGCACCAGGAATGGCACAGGTTCCACCAAGAACAGACTGACAACAGGAAAATAAAGCAATCAACTTTGTATGTAAAACTGTATTTTGAAAAGAATTTTTCGACTGCTGTAACTAGATTTCATTTATGGACTCAACTGAAAAGAAAATAAAGTTATCATAATGGACATCATCTGCCATATAAAACTTTTTTTGAGACTCACATGGTCATATAGAGTTATGGACTATAAAATCTTCTATGCGGAAAAGAGATTGAAGAAACATAGCTGGGAGAAGGAGACAACTTAAACACAAGAAGATAACGCCCAACCCTTTAAGAGAACCATTGCGATAGGCCTGAAATAAGCATAACAATAACAGTGTATGAGAGGTACGCAATATTATATGTTTACAAACACATAATTATAAGATAAAAAAAAATGAACAACTTAGAAGTGGGAGTTTGTGGCTTATCGAGTATAAGGACTAATAAACCTTTCTTATAGATTGGTCTGACACTATAGTGATGCAAGACAAATAAAGACAGTTATACCGATTTGGTACTGGTGCATGTATGTGGTTAGTTGAAATCATATAATGTCCTTGGGGAAAACACGATTCAGCCTTTAACCTTGTCAATCCATGAAGGTCCAGGTTCAGAAGCTGATTGCAAGTAATTAAGTAAACACCAACCAGTAAAATAAACGAAAACAGCTTGTATAATCACTAGAGTTAATTCATGATAGAAATGAAGTACAGAGAGAAGGATGATCATAGATTTCGATAACTTTTCCTTCGAATTTTCAATCGCTTTTGGTTCTTACTTGGTGAGTTTACAGAGATAACGGCTACCTTAGTTTCTTTTAGCATCCAAATCTGCATTAGAAATTCCCTTCCTTTTAGCTTTTTCTCCTTCATGGATGATTTGAAGTTCTTCCACATCTGGGTTGCCATCTGAATCAAGTTTCTATTTGCAAACCTCACGTGATCAAAGAGCTGATCTTGTTTTGTATCAATCCATCAATAGTCCATCATCTGACTCATCAACTTCAAGATGACTCTGGTTCAGATTAATCTTGGATCTGCAAAATATCACCAACAAGTCAGACAAGTAGATCCAAACGCATGGCAAACCAATATTAATGCACTGGACTTAAAAAAAAAAGAAGTCTTTCTACGGCCATGCAACTCTGCATCCGTATAGTCTTCATCCAAAAAATCAGAACATATTCCACCGATTATCCCTGAAAAACAGAAACCAAGAACATCAGTACTTGAGCATTCAGAATCTTCTATGAGAACATCTGTAAATTGAGTTGGAAAGACACTTTGATGAAGTTTCATTTCAGATCTACTACTGTCAGAGCCAGCTGCATGTATCCTTCCCTTACGTTTCTTGATCTGAGATGAACCAAGGAACAATGTAAGAGTTTACACAGATACTGAAAATCTAGACAAATTTGATCATTTTAAGCAAACATTTCAATGTTTGTTTGGATTTACATTTGTTCCTCAGTCTTCACAGACTTTAAAACCTTCGTGGCACATTTCTTGATAAGCATCTCCAACCAAAGCTTCACCAACATGACCCTAAAACAAGGAAAATTATCCGCAGAATCAATATATATATATATATATTTACAACTAATGTATGTTTGTGATGTTTACTAGCAGGATTTCAACATACACCTTCAACAAGTCTAAATTTTCCTGTTTGTTATAGAAAGGAAAACAGTTCATTGATTCTCATTGATAAACAAGTGGGACAAATGGCTAACTCGCAGCGACATAAAGTTGTAGTTTCTATGAGGTCGGAGAACTCACTTGTCAAACGAGCTACACCTTTAACAGCATTACTATTAATTTGAGGTTTTCTCTCCATCCAAGCTACCAACGACCTATCACGGTTATAGCAGAGGTCAACAATCAACCTTAGGAAAAATAAAATAAAAACAAAGATTCTGAAATTTTTAGTTAGGATTAAAAAATACCATAGTAAAGTACCGATGTAAATTCTCATTGTCTCTACCATTTTTCTCATGTGCGTATGCATGACCAATCTGAAAAGCACACCATAGGCTCTGCTTCTTGTGTATTTACCTGCAGAAATAGAAACAACATGAATATTGATATTTCAATGCCGTCATTCTTCGGTCTTCACCTACCAACGATTCTCCTTTTCCCCTTCTCACGTCACGTGTTACCAAAAGATAGAAATCGAGATAATGTGATTCTACAAAAATTTAGAAAATTATAATAGAAAATGTTAATATTGAGTTTAGGAAATCTAACATTATATATTTTATATATTTATACTTATCTTAGTTTAGGAAATTCATCTGATTCTTTTCCTAAAGTATGGAGTATAATACAATTAGTTTTCTAATCAAAAAGCATGGAGTAGACAAATATATATATATATATATGTTTGTGACAAAAAGAAAAAACAAACATATACGAGCTAATATCTGTCATTTCTGAAAAAACCAACTTGAACCATATTTTTTAACATCTAAAAACAAAAATTTTGGTTTAGATTCATACCAATAGAATGATAACCCTCGATGAATAGATGGTTGTATACCTAGAGACTTAATATAATTAAATATTACAACGATTAACAAAATATATCAAACTGCAATAAATTTCTCACAGTAATGAGACGTCATTTCTAACAAATTTTCTTTTAACTTATACAAATATAAAGAAAATTTGAATATAATAATAAGAAGTTATTTATATATAGATTTTTAAAGATGTGAACATTTGAATAAACACAACTTGTAAAAGATACAACTCTATATTCAACAAACGAAAATTTTTAGAGAGACGCAACTGTAAAAAATTTCTGTCAAAAATATAAAATAAAAATAATTTGAATAAAATGATGAGAAGTCACTTATATATAAATTTATAAAGATGTGAACATTTGAATAGACACAACTGTTTGTACGAGACACAACTCTACCTTTAACAGACGCAACTTTTTAGAGAGATGCAACTGTTGGTTCGACGAAAAATCGCAACTGTTGTTGGCATTTTTTAAGATTGTTATTATTATATTTGATACAATGATGAGAAGTTATTATATATAGATTTTTAAAGATGCGAACATTTGAATAGACACAACTGTTTTTAAAAGACATAACTCTATATTCAACAGACACAACTTTTTAGAGATACGCAACTATGAAAATTTTCTGTCAAAAATATAAAATAAAAAAAATTTGAATACAATGATGAGAAGTCACTTATATATATATTTTATAAAGATGTGAACATTTGAATAGACACAATTATTTGTAAGAGACACAACTCTACATTTAACAGACACAACTTTTTAGAGAGACGCAACCGTTAAAATTTTCTGTCAAAAATATATATAAAAAAAGAATATTTGAATACAGTGATGAGAAGTCATTTATATATAAATTTTTATAGATGTGAACATTTGAATAGACACAACTGTTTGTAAAAGACACAACTCTACATTTAACAGACACAACTTTTTAGAGAGACGCAACCGTTAAAATTTTCTATCAAAAATATATAAAAAAAGAATATTTGAATACAGTGATGAGAAGTCATTTATATATAAATTTCTATAGATGTGAACATTTGAATAGACACAACTGTTTGTAAAAGACACAACTCTACATTTAACAGATGCAACTTTTTAGAAAGATGCAACTATTGAAATTTTCTTTCAAAACAAAATAATATATATATATAACGAAAAGGTACGACGAAAAGTCGCAACAGTTGTTGGCATTTTTTCAGATTGTTATTATTATATTTGATACAATGATGAGAAGTTATTATATATAGATTTCTAAAGATGCTAACATTTGAATAGACACAACTGTTTGTAAAAGACATAACATAACTGTATATTCAACATACACAACTTTTTTGAGATACGCAACTGTGAAAATTTTCTGTCAAAAATATAAAATAAAAAAAAATTTGAATACAATGATGAGAAGTCACTTATATATAAACTTATAAAGATACGAACATTTGAATAGACACAATTGTTTTTAAGAGACACAACTCTACATTTAACAGACACAACTTTTCAGAGAGACATAACCGTTGAAATTTTCTTTCAAAAGTATATAAAAAAGAATATTTGAATACAGTGATGAGAAGTCAATTATATATAAATTTCTATAGATGTGAACATTTGAATAGACACAACTGTTTGTAAGAGACACAATTCTACATTTAACAGATGCAACTTTTTAGAAAGATGCAACTGTTGAAATTTTCTTTTAAAATTATATATATATATATATATAACGAAAAGGTACGACGAAAAGTCGCAACTGTTGTTGGCATTTTTTCATATTGTTATTATTATATTTGATACAATGATGAGAAGTTATTAAATATAGATTTCTAAAAATGCGAACATTTGAATAGACACAACTGTTTTGTAAAAGACATAACTCTATATTAAACAGACACAACTTTTTAGAGATACGCAACTTTGAAAATTTTCTGTCAAAAATATAAAATAAAAAAATTTTGAATACAATGATGAGAAGTCACTTATATATAAATTTATAAAGATGCGAACATTTGAATAGACACAATTGTTTGTAAGAGACACTACTCTACATTTAACAGACACAACTTTTTAGAAAGACGCAACCGTTGAAATTTTCTGTCACAAATATATAAAAAAGAATATATGAATACAGTGATGAGAAGTCATTTATAGATAAATTTCTATAGATGTGAACATTTAAGTAGACACAATTATTTGTAAGAGACACAACTTTTTAAAAAGATGCAACTGTTGAAATTTTTTTTCAAAATAAAATAAAATATATATATAACGAAAAGATACGACGAAAAGTCGCAACTGTTGTTGGCATTTTTTCAGATTGTTATTATTATATAGAATAGGCCACTTAAGTTACGGATAAATTTTATGCTATTTACTAAATTTGTAAAAATAATTATCGTATTTTCAAAGTATTATACTTTTTATACTGTATTATTTTATCAAAAAATAACTACTATAAAAAAAAAAAAAAAAAAAAAAAGTGTATTTGAGCATTTATGTTGATCATTGTTCTCGTACTTATTTCTTATTCGTCCCCGCAATTGTAGAACACAACATAAGATCTTCTCCACCTTGGATTAACTTATCCTTGAATTCATTCTTCATCCATCCTACTCTTATCTCCTCTAAAGTAGTGATGTATCTTAATCTACCAGGAAGACTCTTCAACTTCCTGCAGTCATTGATCTTTAGATGACAAAGACACGGCATTGACTCATCTTCTACGACCCACTCTTCAAGATTATCAAGTATCGAAAAATCCAGAGTGTGCAATTTAGGGAAACCGGCTTTTGAGCAGACCATTTTCCTCCCTGTGAAAGCATTCAGTTCTAGACTAACAATTTTCAAGCTATGTAACTTCTCGAGAACTGGCATTGGATCCTCGGGTAGGTCACAAGAGGATAAAGAAACAGAGGCGATCCGGGAAGGGAATTGAAGTTCATTAGGTAACTTATCTATCTTTATATCAAAACTTAACTGGTTGAGTCTTACAAAACCTGAAACAAAGGCTCCTGCATCGATCGTCACGGCTTGGGCCTGGCCGTTTCTTTTATTGTATAACATCAACTCCTCCAACTGTTTCAGTGATGCACCAAGCGACAAAGGTAAAACTTCCTCTCCAGGGTTAATGGAGGCACAATAGATCCACAACGTTCTGAGTTTGGTCATATTGGTGAGATCTTTAGCGCTACTGTGATGTAGCGAGAAGTTCTTGAGGGTCTCCAACTTCACTAAAGCACTTAGCTCCAACTTTGTTTTAGTGCTTAGTTCATCGGGTAACATAAGATATCTCAGCTTCTTCATCTTCTTTAAGACATTTGGTATGTGAACCACTGTCTCGTAAATCTCTAAATCCAAATAAACCAACAGCACAAGATTCCCTAGAGAAGACGGCAATACAGACAAGTTTGTCTCTTTCAAACTCAGGTACCTCAAGTGGATGAGCTTCCCTATGCTCTTAGGTAACTTGCGTCTTCTGAATTGAGCTCCAAAGAGATCCAAGACTCTAAGTGATCGTAAACCTCGATAACTTGCGGATGATAATATCCAAGGACTGAAATCTCTAGTGATATACAAAAGGGTCCTTGCTTTGGGGTTTTGAATCTGTCTCTGCTGAAATATACTAGGTTCATTTTCGTCATCATCAACCAAATGTACAGCGAGTCTGCGTGATCTGTTGGTGGATAGAGTAGGTGATGGAGCGTTAGTAGCATTCGTGACAAGGCTCTGAGCATTGAAAAATTGTATGAAATTCTCTTCTTTGGCTTTAAATAAACAGACTTCTCTAACAATGTCATGCAGACGACAAGATTCAATTCTTGATGTCACAGTGTTCCTCTTCCCCACTAATACCATACTCCTTTTAACCAACTCTTCCAAATAATCCTCAGCTATATCTACAATAGTATTCTCTTCATTATGCACCGTCACTATTCCTTCTGCGACCCAGTAATTGAACAATGTCTCTGTTTGTATATCATAATCTTCCGGGAAATGGGCAAGGTAAAGAAAGCAGTGCTTCAAATGACAAGGTAAATCTTCATAACTCAAAGTTAACACATTGAATACCAAACTACCAATGCCGCCATTTTCACCAATCTCTCCTACAATATGAGATCCAATATTGTTGTGTACCTTTCTCCACCCGGACGCAGTGCGTTTTGTAGCTAACAACCCTCCAAGAGTTTTCAAAGCTAATGGTAACCCTCCACAATGTTTGAGCATTTGTTGAATCTCTTCCATTAAATCATCAACCTGAAACTCTACACACAAAACATAAGACTCTTAGCTCATTCTGTTTTAACATTTGGACTACTTAAATAAAATGCAAAGACCTTTGAACTCATTAATGGACATACCTATATCGTTTCTCCCAAACAAAGCCATCTTCTGAAAAACTTCCCAGCTTTCTTCATGAGTTAGGCATCTAGGCCTAAAGATAACGGCTTTTAGATCTGGATGCAAACCAACACCCTCATTCCTAGAAGTGAGTAAAACCTTGCTACCTGAACATGGTTCAATTAATATTAGACACCAGTTGAGACGAATGCTTTTGTTTTCTAACATTTTGTACCTAAAAAAACATTATGATTCATGGTTAAGAGTCACCTGATGTATGTGGAAAAGCTGGCTTTATAAGCTCCCAAGCTGCACTGCTCCAAATGTCATCAAGGACAATCAAACATTTCTCGGTTTCAAGTAACTTAAACAGCTCATCTTGGAGTCCAGACACTGTCATCTCCAAAATCCTCTGTTCCTCATTTTTCGGCCTAAGGCTCTGTAACATCACCCGCCACACATGCTTCTGTCTACTAGTTCATCTTCTTCTTCTTTGTCGATGATCTCTCTCACTCCAAATCTCTCCATGTTATCTATTACCTTGGAGATCCTAGTGATAATGCTTCTGATTTGTGAACCAAACTTCTGGTCAGCAAATGTAACACAAGAAACACTCTTCAAATGCTTCTTAAACCCTCTTCTTTCTCTTAAACGCTTCTCTTCTTTGATAAGAAAACTCTCGATTACGTCCTCAGCATCATACACAATCTCATCCACACAATTTCTCACTCTCTCGCTTTTACTCTTCTTAGTTTCTGCATCTTTCACAAACGATTTTAGCCGTCTTAAATCGCTTTGGAGTTCCGTAGCTTGTTCATGGACTCCTTTTAACCTATTCGATTCTCGAATTAGTAGCTCCCATAGCTTCTGCAATCCAAATGCTACAACTGCCTCGGCCATTACAAAGAGGCAGAGATGTATACCTTCTGCAATGCATCGACCAAATCCAAATTTCAATTTCAATATAACAAATGATTCTCTTCTATCTACCCAAAATCCTGAGTTCAAACTCTAAAACACCAACAGTAAGACAATTCTCTCGATCTAACCAAAATATGAAACAAAAATAAAATTAAAAAACAAATTCTAGTGAATGAATCGTTATATCAGAAAATTTAGTTCATACCCAAAAAGAGAAGTTCTGATTTTCTCGGGACTCACCCTCAGTAGCTCTCACTTTTAAGCTCCTCTTCGCAGCCGAGTACTCTTGTCGGAAGGATGAGGACGACGACGATACGGCTTTTTATTATTAGTCAACTCTGAATTAATGCATTTCTTTTGCACAAACTTTTTTTTTTTTTTTTTTTTAAAGTCAACTCTTCCGACCCAAAGAAGAAAAAACATTTGAGATAGTCCACTTTAGATGGGCTTATCAGCAACATAACGGCTTATTAACCTAGAGGGGGTATTCAATTTAAAAAGGATTTGGTAGTATTTTGAAAGATTTAGGAGAATTTTAGGAAATTTGATTGTGTTTTAGATTTTTTTTTTATTTTTCTTTGGGAAAATTATAAGAGCTTCACTGGTTCTCCCGCTAGCTCCCGCAAATGCTGCGTTTGCGTTTGTGGGCGGTTGCTAGCGTTTGGGGCCAATCACACAAATCGCTTCCAATCGCTCCCAATCGTTCCCAACCGTTGAATTCCAAAAGCTGGTTCCCGCAAGCGTTTGCGGTTGCGGGCGTTTGCGTTTCAATTTTTTTTTTTTTTTTTTTTTTTTTGAGAAAAAACTTGAAACAAATCAATGATAATAAAATATATTTTTTATATATTTTTTATCTAACTATTTTACTTATTAAGGATGAGAGAAAATGAAGTACAGTTACGATTGAAAATATTAAAAAAATAAACAATTTGAAGAAAATAATATTTCAATTAACAATAACCCGGAAAACTTGATGGAAATTTAATGGCACATCGCACATAAGTTCAAAAAAAATCTAAATAAATATAACGTTTCATCAGAAATTTAAGAAAATAAGATTATTTGTGAAAAATAAAAACAAATCACGAGTGACTCTTCTCAACTCTCGTTTGATCATTACTACCGATGCAAATACTGCCCCACATAACTTATTGAGTGTGTGAGATTTAAGAAAGAAGATCTACGATCTAAAACATATGTTTAGTTATTTATCAAATTACTTGATTAAAATTTTGGTAAAAAGCCAAATGTATAAAGTAATAAATATTTCATTATGAAATTTATTTATTTATTTAATAATTATTTTAGTATTTTTAATGAATTTTAATTATAAATCAAGTTTAATAAACTTTTTGATATTTTAAAACATTTATATAATTATATATCACATTTATTATGTTCCAACCGCTATTGCACCCACTGGTCAACCAGTCGTAAACCTCCCGCAAACGCACCAATTTTAAACCGCTAAACCAGTCGTTCAAAACGCTTAATAACGCTTGAAACCGCAATCGCCCGCTTCCGCAATCTCCCGCAACCGCAACCGCAACCGCAGCGTTTGAACCAGTCAGGCCCTAAATAAAGGAACTTTTACTCAACATTTGTCCATATACACTTTTTTTTAAAGATTGTCAATTGTGACGAAAATGTCTTTACTAATAAATATAGTAAAGTTTTTAGGAGTTTAAACCAAAAAATAAACAGTAAACCCATGTTAGTATACAACTGTGTAAAAAAAATGTTTTGGGTGTCAAAAATCAGTTTATAAATTGATGATTTTTAGTCTAAATTGTTCAGAAAAGACATTCTATCATTTTTTCAAATTCTGAAAAATTTAGATTATTCTTCTACAGTTTGTACATGTTCCAAGAAGTTTAGAAGAAAATTTGTTCTAAAAACTTCATAAATTGAATTTTGTATGTTCTACCAAATTAAGAATATGTATTCTATATTTTTCTTCATTCTACATCAATTCAGAATATATTTTCTACGTTTTACACTGTATACTAAAAGAAGTAGAAGATATATCATTAACATTTTAGAATTTATAATCTGTAAAACTTAGAGTACTTTAGAAATAGAAAGAAAATAAACTAAATAAGGAAAATGAATATTTTTGAATAATCTTAATTTATGGTTATGATTATGTATTTATTGTTTAGATATGTTCTAATATATTTTAGAATGTGTATTCTAAATTATTTAGAAGAAAGACAAAAACAGCAAAAATTGACATTCGACATAACTTATGATCTCATGATCGGTTGTTTACCATCTCTTCCACCTTCCACGAAAATTTCACTTACTTGTTTATGATACAAATCTACGTTACTTGTGGTGTATGGTCACTAGATGCCAACAAAGAGTGAAGATTTATTGATGATGAAGAAAAATGTGCGAGCTTACTGACTTTGCAACCCACTACGTCTTTTGAAGAGTTGAAGGTGATGGTTTCAGAAGACTATGAATTAGAGCAAAGTATGTTTGATGTGGAATTCAGTTATTTACCCACAAAGGTTAAAGTTGATTCTCCTCCCGTTGTAAAAGAAAAAAAGGTTTTAGTCTTATAGAAGTCTCTCAGTGAATTAGAGGCTTAGGTTTCTATTTTGTTTTCTTATTTTTGGATATAAATTTACTTTCAAAATTTATTTATATTTTTTTTTTCGTTTTTGAAAAATGAGGGCAAAACTGGGTTAAAAAGCAAATTAAAACCTATATAACCAAACCTACAAAAAAAAAAGTATAGATGGACAAATGTTTTTAAAAAGATCTTTTTTCTAATATTCCCTTTTTCTTTTTAGAAAATGAAATGTGATTTTATGAGATTCTATAAGATTTTATAGTAAATTACAACACACAGAAAAAAATTCTATAGCAAAATATTTGTGAAGTTGTGAGAGATGCCGATGAGACACAACCACAGAGTCTTTATTTCACAGACTCTGTAAAAGACACAAAACAAAGTTGTGAAGCTTTAAATCCTGCAACAAAGAAACAAAGCTTTAAGTGAGATGAAGAACAGAGGAAGAAGCTAAGTGAAGAAGATGAGGAAAAGCCCAAAGGAAAAAATGTCGTGGAGAAGGAGAGAGAGAGAAGCAAACGATCAAGAACCAAAACAGAGAAGAGAGAAGAAAACGTGAATGTGAGGAAAAAAAGAAAAAAAGATATTAGAAGAAGTAAAGTAATCTGAATTTTCTCATTGAATGAATCAAGTCAATGTACAAACACATATATAGTGAAGCTAAATTACTATACAACAATGGACTTAACGTCTAACAAACAAGCTCTTTTAAGCTCTTTTAAGCTCTGTTAACGTCTTTGTTATGTGTCTGTTAACTCCAACACATCGCCTCTTCTTCATTTAGTCTAATAAAAGAGAAGCAAACGTGAAACATGAATGTGACAAAAACCAAAACAGAGGAAACAAAGTGTCATGAATGAAAACAATCTAAAATAAATCATAGTCATGAAGATTTGCCGTCTCTGTCTTCACCGTGTGGCATCGATCTCGTCCGTCGGAGCATAGCCTTTGCGAGTGGATTTGGTGTCTGATTCGGAGCGAGTTGTGTTTGTTTTGCTCGGCTTATCCCTTCGTCTCGTATAGATGCTGAAGCCTGACCACTCTAGCTTCTCTCCTTCGGATAGGTATTCTTGACAATGCTTCCGGTAATTTTCAGTTTTGGTCATCTTCCTCGACGATAAGGCTTGGCGTTAGAATGGACGCTTCTCTGTTGGTCAAATATGTCTGAAGCATATCTTTTAGGAGGGTGTCCTTTGTGATGCGTCGGGTGTTTGGTTATTGTCTTGGGGTCACCATTTTGAGCTTACCAGTAGCTCCGGTGTTACTGCTTTGGTGATGTTTTGGCTGCCGGTGGTGGTTCTTTATAACATCTCCTTTTCGTCAGTATCACTAGTATATCTTGTTTCGTGGTTTGCTTTTTTTCCCCTAATATTGGTTTTGTTTTGTTGCTGCTGGTGCTTTGAGTTGAGGTTAGCGTCGCAATGAGTGGCTTCTAGTGGTTTACAGGTGGAGAAGGTTGCTGCTGATCTGCGGATATTATAGTTGCCTGAGTTATCTTTTATGACTGTTTATTTTTTTAAAATGAAATCATTCAAAGTAGCATTCTAAACAAATTGTGATATTTTGAATAACAAGAAATTTGAAGTTGGTTTTATAAACCACTAGATGAGGACCCGCCCGATGTGCGGGTTTTAAGTTTTATAAATTAAATTGAATTTAAAAATATATATATTAAAATTTGTTGTTAGTTATTTATAAATTTTATTTTTGTTATAATACACTGATTTATATCCATTTACAAATCTTTTATGTATGTTACTATTAAAACTTGTATTTTTTTACACCTAAATATACTCTGTGTTACAAATATATTCTTTATCACCACCTGGAAAATGTCTATATGAATACATTAAGCCAACTATTTTACTTCATTTCTGCATAGTTTTTTAATTACTAAAATTGTTGGCTCAAAAAACATTTTGAATAAAAAGTATATTACATAATATACTAATCAATGATATATCATCAAAATAATGTATGACCACCATGGAGAAAATCTCAGCTCCGCTCTCATCCCTTATGGAGAGAACTTTGCGTGCAACCTCCTCCACCATGGAGAGAACCTTGGCTCCGCCTTCCTCCCTTGGGGAGATAACCTTGCGTCCAACCTCCTCCACCTTCCTCCCTTGGGGAGATAACCTTGTGTCCAACCTTCTCCACCATAGAGAGAACCTGTCTGTGTCTTCCTTCTATGTGGAGAGAACATGTTCACGCCTTTTTGCTATTTCAAAATGGCTTGCTCCGACAACCAATGAAAGTAAAAACATTTTTCTAACATTAAAAAATCTTTTGATAGTAACTAATGTTAAATTTTCTAATGTATTTGTGATAGTAACTATGCAGAAGTGAAAGTAAAATATTTGGATTAATGTGTTTATATATTACATAATATACTAATCAATAATGTATCATCACAATAATGCATGACCGCCATGGAGAAAACCTCGGCTCCGCCCTCATCCCTTATGGATAGAACATTGCATCCAACCTGCTCCACCATGGAGAGAGCCTTGGCTCCGCCTTCCTCCCTTGGGAGATAACCTTGCGTCCAACCTCCTCCACCTCCCTCTCTTAGGGAGATAACCTTGTGTCCAATCTTCTCCACCATAGAGAGAACCTCGGCTCTACCCTCCTCCTGTGTGGATAGAAAATGTTCATGTCTTTTTGCTATTTCAAAATGGCTTGCTTCGACAACCATTGAAAATAAAAACCTTTTTCTAACGTCACAATATGTTTTGATCGTAACTACTATTAAATTTCCCAATGTATTCGTGGAAATGCCTTTGACACACCATGATGTAGTCTCTGTCTCTGTAACGCCTAAATCGCCACCTTTCTTAGTGAGCCCATGCCCACTCTCAGTCCATGGCCCAACTTCCTAAGTGGGCCTTACATCTATTCTCGGCATGTAGACCCACCCATATTTGATGGCAGGTTTGTTACGTCTTAAAGGCTTTAAAAACTTGTTTACCGACCCTACAAATCAACAAATGATATTTTTCTGTGTTTTGTCCTCACTCGCACAGTTCCGACAATCACTTCCAGGAAGGTCACCCATCATGAAGTTCTCTCAGGACCCTTGACCCAAAAAATAAGTGCATTTTGGTGACATATGTGGTCATATCAATTCTTTTAAACCTTTCCGCAAACCAGGGTATCAGAGTCTTTGAGATCCTATGTATCTATCAACAATTATTTATGTTTTTCTAATCTATCTATCTATGTTGGTTGTAAGCTTGTGTTTGATTAACTTATTTTACCCATCTATTAGGTTGATGAGCTTTTACTCTTTATCTCCATTTGGGATTGAGTGAAAATAATGGTAACAATTATGTTTGCAAAAATAAGAAAGGTTTATGACCAACCAATCAAGATTGAGAAATTAGAAGAAAATTAATTTGGCATAATTAAAGAAACAATAAAAAATTATAAGCATGGTAATATATCCCAAATAATTCACAGATGAAAATAAAAATTAAATAAAACAATCTAAAAATACTACAATATTCATATATTAATCTTTTTTTTTAGATCAACATATTATTCTTACATATTTACAACTGGAAAAGGAGAAAGTAGAAGAAAATTTGGTTTAAAAAAGTAAGAAAAATTTACCTTTCCATTTAAAATTTTTTTTCAATTAAACAAAGTTGAAAGCAATGTTTTTGAACAAATTATTTAAATATAAGATGATCTATGTTTATATAGAAGTGAATATTTACAAAATTTAGAATTAATAATAAACTGTATATTTTCTTTAATCCCTTTTTCTATATATTTTTTTTTTGTAGAATTAATAACTTAAAAATTAAAAATAAGTAAATAATATTATAATTTCGAATTTTATAATTATTTTAAAATTTTTGTATTTTTTATAAATTCAGTAAGTTTTTATATTATTAATATTTTTTAAACAAAATATTTTATTTTTGTTTTAATCAAATTCCTCTTATTATATTAATTTTTACACATGTCAAAATCTGAGATTGATAACTTGACACATGTCAAAATCTATATATAATAGCAAACCCACTTTTTTGTGTCAATTTTTAATCCAACGGATGAGATTAGTTCCAGTTTTAATCCAACGGTTTAAAATTATTAATCGTGTCTTTTCGTCGCACCCCCATCTTTCAAAAGTCACACCTCTTAGTCTTTGCATCTCTTTGTTGTACCTCCTGGTTTCAAAAATCACATCCATTAATTTTTACACCTTTTAAATCACACCTCTTAGTCTTTGCATCTCTTTATTGTACCTTCTGGTTTCAAAAATCACATCTATTAATTTTTACACCTTTTAAATCACACCTCTTAGTCTTTGCATCTCTTTGTTGTACCTCCTGGTTTCAAAAATCACATCCATTAATTTTTACACCTTTTAAATCACACCTCCTTAGTCTTTGCATCTCTTTGTTGTACCTCCTAGTTTCAAAAATCACATCCATTAATTTTTACACCTTATAAATCACACCTCTTAGTCTTTGCATCTCTTTGTTGCACCTCCTGGTTTCAAAAATCACATCCATTAATTTTTACACCTTTTAAATCACACCTCTTAGTCTTTGCATCTCTTTGTTGTACCTCCTGGTTTCAAAAATCACATCCATTAATTTTTACACCTTTTAAATCATACATCCTTAGTCTTTGCATCTCTTTGTTGTACCTCTTGGTTTCAAAAATCACATCCATTAATTTTTACTCCTTTTAAATCACACCTCCTTAGTCTTTGCATCTCTTTGTTGTACCTCCTGGTTTCAAAAATCACATCTATTAATTTTTACACCTTTTAATTTCACACCTCTATGTGTTACACCTCTTTGTTGTACCTCCATGTTTCACATCTATTAATTTTTACACCTTTACATTTCACACCTCTATGTCTTACACCTCTTTGTTTATTATATATAAACTTTTCTTGACTACATAAACAAGTTTCGAAAAATTATTTTCTGAGTACTAAAGAATTGTATTATTGAAGTATTTTTTTTAACTTTCAAGCATCAATCTCTACTTCAAGGTAATTTAATATTTTTGCTGCGAATGACCTGTAGTATTTCTCGGTTAGATTATTATTACTGTTAGTCGACACTATTAAGTTCATACATTAATCTTAGTTTTGTTAACTTTTAGTCTCTTCAAAATTTTTAGCCTTTCCGGTTTTCATGTTTTTGCATGGCTAATGTTATTAAGTACGTGTGCCATATTTTTGCATGGCTAATATTTTTGATTCTCAATGTGCAGATTTTATTTTTTGACTTTCTGGAAAAAGCAAAACCAAGATACGAGAGGCATGATGATATGCAGTGATGCTAGAGCTACGGATAAGCCAAATTTTTTTAACAAACATGGTATATATAATTTTATATATGTTCTTACTTTAACCTATTTATTTTTTCTAACAAACATGGTATAAATGTTATTATTATTTTTTTTCCATTAGATGTTCATGATCTAGGTTAGTTTACATTTTTTGTAAATAAAGTTTTTAAAAATTTTAGTTGAATTATAATTTCTTATACTTTCTGGGTATCAAACATTTTGATAATATATAGAAATATTACAAATGAGCATGGAAATAGAGAGTGCCGAAGAAAAAGCCAGACATACTTGTGACAACACAAAATCAAATTCTAGAAAGCGTAAGCACGACCAAATGACAAGTCAAGTTAGAAAGAAAAGATCTACTAAAGGTAACTTATTTAGTCTTTGATGACTTTCTAATCTGTATATACAACTTTTTAAAAATATAATGTATAACAGTCACTTTTAGAGTGATCTGGAATGCCAAAAAAAAAATGCAAGAAATTTATAAAATTAGTGTTTAACCTAAAGAAGAGAACATCAAAAGGTGAGATATTATTATCACCTGTTTCACCACATCGACTTCGTTTTCGCTGTCGTTTATTGAAGAACATGAGGGTACCGATTCATAGACATAAGTGGGAAATCAAATAAAAGGGGATGCAGCCTGGATGGAGCGCAGCCGACATGGTGGAATGGGATGGATTGGGAGAGACCAACATAAAATCTTCTGTTCTATATTTTATTAATTTTCTGAACTTTTGTAGTTTAATTGAATTGCTTTGATTGAATAGCTGATGAGTGTACAAGTTTTTGTCTATATGCATTCTTAGTCTGTTACGTCTTGATTTTTTTTCTTTTCCAAAGAGGAATATGTGATTTGAAGCAAATATTACAAATCCATGTATCAAATGTGTTAGTAGGAAATAAAGCAATCAAGATTAACCCATTAAAAGGGAGGAAAGAAGGGGGGTCTTTTGAGGGAAAACGTGAGACCAACATGCTTGGAACTGTGGAAAGCATTACAGCCAAATATATATCTCTAAAAGTTGTAGCTGAAGAATGTGAGTTACTCTATACTAACCAATTAGGTTTAATTGGTCGGTCATACACTACAAGAAAACATGATTTTTTACATTTGGCGACTATATATGTAGTCACCAAATTGTGCGACTAATTAGCGACTATTATGTGACTCTTACGACAACAAAAATAATATGGATACAGTAATCATCACATATTAGTCACCAAATTAACGACTAATTTATGACTATTTTACACAAAACTTTAGTCACGACTTAGTCATAAAATAGTCACTAATTTGGCGACTAATATGACTAACTATGCGAGTCGCAAATTAGTCGGATATTAGTCAATATTTGGTACCATCAAACGAAGATTTAATGCGGAAAACATTAGTCGCAAAATAGTCGAATATCAGTCGCTATTTAGTACCACAAAAATAAGATTTGATACTATTTTTCAAAAAAATTAACCCCATAAACTCCAAATCTTGAACTTTAAACTCTTTAAATCTTATAAATTAATTATAAACCAGAACATAAATATAATATAATATATATACATATCTACATAAAACAGAGAAGAGGCATAGGGGACAGATATACAAGAGGCCACCAAATTTGTTGAATTTGTAAATACATACATTTTTTTTTTTCAATTATGTTTTTGTTGTTGTTAAAAGTCTTCTTCTTCACTAAAAATTGGCAACAAGTAATTATGTCATCTATATTTAATCCAGTTCTCCATTTATTTTAGGCTTAATAAACTTTCAAATATGAAGTTTGATTTTCTAGTCTATTAATTTAAAAATATTTATATAATCATAATTAAATAAACTTTTGATCATCTCAAACTTTTGTGAATAAACAATATTTTATAGTTCTTAAAATAATTTTACAGTCCAATGCATAAATTTACCACCAGGTGTAGTACTAATACTTTATTACTTTATAAAGCTTGAATCCCCTATGTGAAAATTATAACGTAAAGTTATCGCAAATCACCAAAATTTACACCAAAATTTACCCCAAAAAGATAAAAAATAAAAAGAAAAAGCTTCTCATTGGCTGATCCTATATGACAAGGATTTGCCTTTTGGGTTACTATCTACCGTTGATAGTGTCAATCCAACGGACAGAAATCCTCTCATCCTTTTCCTTCTCAATTGTCACTTTCTTTTCTTTCCTCGCCTTCTTCTCTTCGTCAAGTTGAAGTGAAATCGAAAAACCAGAAGATTAACCAGGAGTTATGCAAGTAATGGAAGAGTTCTAGAAGGTTAGTTACATGAATTTAAACATGGAGATATATCTAGGGAAATCTGATAATTATATGGGTTTTGTTGCAGATCTGAAATATTAGTGTTAACGACGAGGACTAATATCGACAAGACCACTACTCAGCGGAGAGACGCCGTCGTGAAAGTCACCACTTCTCCGTTCTTCTTCGCCAAAAGACCAAACCCAAGCTATATGAAGATAGTAACAACAGAGAAGAACCATAGACGGACCTCTCACGACTCCGACCATGAAGTCTGGCTGTCGGCGTGGCCAGATCGGAGAACACGATGGGGTGTTTTAATAGAGGCGGCTAAACCTAATTTTCGAGAGTGAAAAGAGATTTTTATTATTTTTAAAGAGATTTTGGTATTTTGTTTTTGTAATGAATTTAAGAAATAAAAATAAAATAATTTTAATTATTTTCTTGATTTATATAATAAAATAAATTTGATTTTTTCTAGGTTAGTCGCTAAAAAGTCCCTAATATACACCTACTTCTATTCATGATTATTAATTGTAAATTAGTCATTAATTAGTCGATAAATTTAGCGACTATTCTACGATGAATATTAGTCGTAATGTAATTTGGCGGACTATTAATTTTACTCGATTAAACTCTTGGTATTTGTACTCTAAATTTAAAGTGATATAAAACTCGGTTTTGTACATATCTAAAAGTGAGAGAAAAAAACATCCACAAGCATAAGTGAAATTTCATATATGGTTAAAAGTAATGTTCATAGTAAATCATTTGTATACAAACTCCACTTGCTTACAGCATCGGAATATTGATTGTGATTTGTGAATCAGTAATCTATTGAAAGAGAAATCATGTATCAAAGTGAAGGGGAAACGAAACTCAATCCAGCCATCTACTCCGATCCCAATCTTCGACCTTCCTTCGACAAGTGGCATTTAGTACTTTCTCGATATAGTAAATAAACCAAGAGAGAAGCAGCCTCGTATGTATTTCGATTGATAATGATCAACAACAAAGACAATTTATAATAGGAATTAAGAAAGGATACCAATATATATAGCACCATATGGTCGAAGACAAACATAAGTGAAATTTTATATATGGTTAAAAGTAATGTTCATAGTAAATCAAGCTCTAAAAAAGGCTAACTTTTGTGTGTGACAACATAAAATATAATAACATTGAAATGAATCTTTGGTTTTTTAATCAGCAGAAAGCAATAGCAAGAAGTGAAAACGATCAAATTGATTGAGAAAAGAAAGAATTTAGGATGAATTACAAATGTTAAATTTCAATTTAAGATTTCACCTCCCCGTGCGGCAACGCACGAGTTGCTTTCCTAGTCTTGTTAATGACTAACTTTTAAAACCCAACTTTATATAATAAGATTGATTGAATAACAAGAGATTCTAAATTATTTTAAAGGATTTTATAAAAATCTTAATTGAATAACATAGGATTGCATAAGAGTTTTTAAAATCATCAATTGAATAACAAAAGATTTTAAAAATACTTTAAAATCCTTGAAAATATAAGTTGAATACCCCTCTAACTAAAAATTGAGTTAGTGTAATTAAAACAGTAAATAACATCATCTTTACAATTTTGTAGTTGTTAGGGTTGTGTGTGTGGATCATCTCAACGATTCATCACCACCAGCGGCCATGGAAGATTCAGAATCGTCTCCCTCACGTAAGCGCCTCAACGGAAGCTCCACAAAATTCATCCCTCTTGATCTCACCGTAGAGATACTCTGTAGACTTCCAGGGGAAGCCCTCATCCGATTCCAAGCCGTGTCGAAGCTGTGGTTCTCAACCATCCGCAGTAAAGATTTCGCCGACTCGTTTCTGATTAGGTCAAAGACTCGACCTCGTTTCCTTTTCACCTTCAAGCACTTCGATTCGCGGAAACGTTTTATCTTCTCAGCTCCAGAACACGAAAGAAACGACAGAACCTCCACGGCTGTCGCCAGACACGACATGACGATCTCGGATCTGGTCTACTACATCAGATCTCGTCCCGTGAACGGTTTCGTCTGCTGCACGCGTGGCTCTTCGATCGCGGTTTGTAATCCGACCACGAGACAAATAGTGAAACTGCCGGATGTTGAGTCCAACGGGAGACAAGTGTACGCACGTCTCGGGTACGATCCGGTGGGAGATCAATACAAAGTGTTGTGTGTAATGATGTTCAATCGTGACCGCGCTATGCGTGGGAAAAAAGGTTTCCAGCTGGAGCATTACGTTTTCACACTACAGTCTCAACAAAAAGAGTGGAGAAAGATTGAAATCACCCAAAGTGTTAGATATTATTACGATGTCCGTGAAGGAATATGCATCAATGGTGTTATATACTATATAGCTGAAGGCAGCTCAAGAATAATAATTAGATTTGATGTTAGATCTGAGAAGCTGGACCTGATTCAACCACCCGAAAAACCACGTATTAGGTTATTTTACGATTCTTCTCTTTTAAACTACAACGGGAAATTGGGCGGTATAGAATATGATGGATTCAATGAGGTGGTGTTGTGGATTTTAGAAGATGCTGAGAAACAAGAGTGGTCTGAAACAAGGTGTGCCCGACCTTCTGACTTGTATAATGTACTTAAGGGTTACGTTAACCTTAAGGGAGAGATTCGTACGGGTGAGCTTATTATAATTGGTTCACGGTTAAAGTCATCTATACCGTTTAGTGTTTGGTATTACGATTTTCAAAGAGAGAGCATACGAAGAGTGGATATCGAAGGAATTGCTGATGATGAATTTAGACGTGTTTATGGGATTGGTAAGCGAACTCGTGAGATTTTGAGTTTTCCTGGTTTCGTTGAGAATATTATGTTCTTGTGAGATGATATTTCATTAGCTTTGTTCCATTCAATTCAATCGTATGACTTTTGTTTGGTTTACATTTACAATCAAAGCAACTCTATCCGAAAATCTTGGTTGAAGTTCTACTTCAGAGAAACTATCTATGCAAGAAGATTGTATAGGAAGAAGGAAGAGAACATTGCTTTGATTCTGAAAAACTGAATCGCATGTGTAGATGGATGGATATGAGAAGTAAAGGTATTTGATTTGTCTAGACAAAATACTTAGTTGGTTTTGGAACATTTTCGGTTAGATAATTCGAATGAATATGTCGACAGTTGCTTCAATTTGGAAAAAAAAAAGTCTACCTTTACAGAGAAGATGATTGAAATTTCGGTTTTTCCTACTCTTCTCATTCTGTGTCCGGTTCAATTTGAGTTAAACTTTTTTTTTTCCTTTCGTCGAACAAGCTTTTTATTGATTGGAAGATCATTACAAAGGAGTTGTCGAAGCCACACACACCGGCTGTTTACAAATTCCAATTTGAGTTCAACAACAACGTATAATATCACTATAAATCATAAAAAAAAAAAAAACACGGTAGAAATTGTCAAATTTTGAAATGTAAAGAGAGAAATACAAATAAATATTGAAACAGATGAAAGACTAATTCACAATTTAAATTGTAATAATTATGGCTAGTAAATAAATTAAAATTTTAAGGACGCAAGCCATGAAAGAAGCAACCAGTGAGACAAGCAAAAACAGGAAGAAGTAGAGGAAACAATGAATCTAATCAGCAAGCAGTGAACTAAGAAGCAATTATGCATGAATGAGAATGTATGTATGCACCATGAATGAATGAATCAAGTCCCCCGGTTTCTTTTGAATTGTCCTTTTGAAAAACCGGTTTCTTGCTTCGGTCTTGGCTTCTCTATATAACTACAAATGTTTATCAATGAAGTGATTGATGTATATGTATAAATAAAAAATGGTTGATCTGTAACTACCCATGAGCAGTACCAATATTACGAAAGTGAATAAATGATGAATAAATGATGACAACTTACAAGTTGTATGTAAAGTAAAGGCTCAGTGAACTTATTTTCTTGTTCTATTTTTTCCAAGCTTTTCCCTGTTTATATACACATTTGTTAACTTCATCGGCTGATATTACATCCTTCTTCCACTCATTTTCTCTATAAATGTACTCTTCTCTTATTGCCTTTTGGTATCCTCTTGATCACCAAGTTATAGATGAAATAACAAATGATACTCCTCTATCTACCAAAATCTTGAGTTGAAACTTGTAAACGTAAGTCCACTTTAGATGGCCCGAACAGTATCAGCAGCAATATGGGTTATTTAACATAATTAAATATTGTAAATAAGTAAATAACTACAATTTTACTTCTTTAGTAGTCCATGTAATAATTTTGTATCCTGAGTTCAAACTCTAAAACACCAACAGTGAAATGATTACCTAAACGAAGATAATTCTCTCGATCTAACCAAATTAGGGGAAAAAAATAAAATGATTAGTCAACTCAAAATCAGCAACATAATGGGTTAGATGGGCCTGCAACATAATGGGTTAGTAATGTATAGTTAAAAATTGTAAATATTGTTACATGAGTAAATAACATCATCTTTACAATTTTGTAGTTGTTATTAGGGTTGTATTTTGTAGTTGTTATTAGGGTTGTGTGTGGATCATCACAACGATTCATCACCACCAGCGGCCATGGAAGATTCAGAATCGTCTCCCTCACGTAAGCGCCTCAACGGAAGCTCCACAAAATTCATCCCTCTTGATCTCACTGTAGAGATACTCTGTAGACTTCCAGGTGAAGCCCTCATCCGATTTCAGTATGTGTCAAAGCTGTGGTTTTCAATCATCCGCAGTAAAGATTTCGCCGACTCGTTTCTGATTAGGTCAAAGACTCGGCCTCGTTTCCTTTTCACCTTCAAACACTTTGATTCCCGGAAACGTTTCATCTTCTCAGCTCCAGAACACCAGAGAAACAACAAATTCCCCACAGTTGTCGCCAGACACGACATGACGATCTCGGATCTGGTCTACTACATCAGAACTCGTCCCGTGAACGGTTTCGTCTGCTGCACGCGTGGCTCTTCGATCGCGGTTTGTAATCCGACCACTAGACAAATAGTGAAACTGCCGGATGTTGTCTCCAACGGGCGACAAGTTTTCGCACGTCTCGGGTACGATCCGGTGGGAGATCAATACAAAGTGTTGTGTGTAATGATGTTCAATCGTCACCGCGCTAAGCGTGGGAAAAAAGGTTGCCAACTGGAGCATTACGTTTTCACATTACAGTCTCAACAAAAAGAGTGGAGAAAGATTGAAATCACTCAAGGTGTTAGATATCACGATGTTCATGAAGGGATATGCATCAATGGTGCTATATACTATATAGCTCATGAAGGCAGCTCAGGAATAATTAGATTCGATGTTAGATCTGAGAAGCTGGACCTGATTGAAGCACCCGAAAAATCGCATAATTCTTCTTCTCTTTTAAACTACAATGGGAAATTGGGCTGTGTAGATTTGACACGCGATGAGATGGTGTTGTGGATTTTAGAAGATGCTGAGAAACAAGAATGGTCTGAGTTGCGGTGTGCCCAACCTGATGACTTGGATGATTTAACCGAAGATTACGTTATCCTTAAGGGAGAGATTCGTACGGGTGAGCTTATTATGATTGATTCACGGTTAAAGACACATATACCGTTTAGTGTTTTTTATTACGATTTTCAAAGAAGGAACATACGAAGAGTGGATATCGAAGGAATTGCTGATGATGAATTTAGACGTCTTCATGGGATTGGTAAGCGAACTCGTGAGATTTGGAGTTTTCCTGGTTTCGTTGAGAATATTATGTTCTTGTGAGATGATATTTCATTAGCTTTTTTCCATTCAATTCAAATCATATGACTTTTGTTTGGTTTACATTTACGTATTATCAAAGCAACTCTTATCCGAAAATCTTGGTTGAAGTTCTACTTCCGAGAATATTATGTTCTTGTGAGTACTGTGACGAGTTTTTTTTCCAATAGTACGAGGAGAGTCGTCAATAATTTTCTAGTTGAACAGTTTCGAAAAAAAAACTCATGCTGGGACTTAATTAAAACAAACTGTTGCATTAAAAGGTTCATTGTGTGTTGTGTGACCAGTAAAAACTAGTTATGGTTTTACCTTGTCATGTGAGAAATGTTTAAAATCAATCATGGCCACATGGGGATTGCGCTTTTACAATTTAGGCCGGCTCTGCTCTGTAATAAAAAATGAGAAGAGAGTTTCACTTTTGGTCAGACTGAATCTTTCAAAAGCAATAACATGCCACCATTTGTTAAGCATTCCGTAGACACAACCGTACCTGATCATTCTCTCTCTATCTCTTGTCTCGTTTCTCAATAAGGCAAGGGTGTGTACTATTTTCAAAACCCTTAAAACCTCCGCAACTGATAAAAAAATAGCATACCATACATAACTCCGTCATCATCGTCTCCATTTCAAACGTTTGAAGCTTTTAAGCATCTCTCTGTATTTGGATCTTTTCATCCATAGATCATATAATCACCTAGAGGCAAAATGTCTATTTCCCTTAAAATCTCCAACGTTTCGAATGTCTACAACGATTGGTTCAAAACTTTAGAGCTGCGAAACCAATGCAGAGCCAGTCAAAGGTTTGGAATTGGGTCGGTTTGTTTCCTTAGAAGCCCTGGTGTTGAATCTAGACGGATCCATTTGAATTCAGACTTGTCTTCTTCTCGCAATTTAAGACTCCGATGTGTGGGATCGGATGTAGTTTCGGGTGAAATCTCTGGTAGATCGGTACCGGAGTGGGCTTATAGTGGCGTAAAGGATGAGACTTTAAGCGATTTGGAGCCGGAACTTGATGATGGTGATGGCGGCGATGAGAATGGGAATAACGACGGCGGTGGAGATGGTGGTAATGGAGGCGGCGGTGGAGATGACGGAGAAGGAGATGATGGAGAGGATGAAGCAGATAAAGCTGAGGAGAAGGAGTTTGGTCCGATTTTGAAGTTTGAAGAAGTTATGAAGGAGACTGAACGTAGAGGGATTACGTTACCGGAGGATATGTTGGAGGCTGCTAAATCCGTTGGGATTCGGAAACTGTTCCTTCTTCGTTACCTCGATTTACAGGTTTCTTGCTTTTTGGAAAAATGTGGGAGTGGTTCTGTTTTTTTATGATTGTAATTGTATGATTTATGTATTCATGTTTGCAGGGTTCTGTTTGGCCGCTTGGGTTTCTGATGAGGTCATGTGCTATGCTTCGAAACAGAATGCTTGCAGATCCTTCTTTTCTCTTTAAAGTTGGAACCGAGGTGTGTCAACGGTTAAGCTTTAACATTGTTGTTCTTAGACTACTACTTATCTAGGATTATTGTGTCAAAGAATTGAATGTGAAAGATGTACGGATTGAATGCAGGTAGCCATAGACTCTTGCTGTGCAACTTTTGCAGAAGTACAGAAGAGAGGGGAAGATTTCTGGTCAGAGTTTGAGTTGTATGCTGCTGATCTTTTAGTTGGTCTTGTGGTTGATGTTGCTTTGGTTGGACTATTGGCTCCCTATGCACGTATTGGGAAGCCATCCGTGGCATCAACAGGTTTGTTCAAGGACCTTAAACGTGCGTGTGCTTCCCTTCCTAGTAGGTAAGACTGTCACTGTCTCTCTCTCTCTCTCTCTCGGTTTTTACTTTTTTTGGCTCCAAGTAATGTATAAATTTGTTAACTGTTCCCACTGATATCTATTGAGCTGGTGGCTGCATATTTGGGATGAGATGTATTTATACATGCTTTTTTTTTTGGGTACATGTGAAGTGTTTTTGAAGCTCAAAGACCAGGTTGTAAATTCTCAGTTAACCAGCGCATTGCAACTTTCTTCTACAAGGTATGGAGAAGAAATATTGCTAGCTTTAATGTACTTTGTGGATCTTCCTTACCTTTGGTTTAATTAATTGATGTGATGTGACATCCAGGGACTCTTGTATGGGTCGGTTGGATTTGGCTGCGGCCTCATCGGTCAAGGAATTGCAAATCTGATCATGACGGCAAAACGGTATTCTTTCACCATTGATTCTCTCTATCTTGCTACTTCTCAATGTTGAAATGAATCTTCTGAGTTTCTCTGTGGTTTTATATGATGTGATCTAAGAACTTGATAATTGTCTAAAAAAATACTGTTCTTCACTGATACATATTTGGGGTTTATATGTCAATAGGAGTGTGAAGAAATCAGAGGAAGACGTCCCTATTCCACCCCTTTTCGAAAGCGCTGCTCTTTGGGGTAAGCTTTACTTTTGATCTCTAACTTTGTTCTGCAGAGTCATCGAAGCTTTTCTCCTCTGATATTGAATGAATTCTAACAGTTTTGAACCGTCAATATTGTGTTGTTCTTATTTTTTTTTTCCGAGTTCTTGTTATTCACTAATCCGCCATAGGGTTCTTAACTAGGCTTAGTTTCTAAGAAAGTAATGAACCTGAATTGCCAATGATACCAAGAATCGATTAGGCTTACAATTCTCATTGAAGGTGTTAGCTAGATTGTTCCTGTTGTTTGCATTATTAGATGCATGGGGAGGGAAGTAATTGAATTGCAGAGCTCAAACACAATCTTGAAGTTTACTCTATGAATTTGTTGTTGATTACATAGACTCGGTCTTTTCTCGTTATTGTGCTTCTGTTCAGGTGTGTTCCTTGGCTTATCTTCTAATGCGCGTTACCAAATCGTCAACGGCCTCGAACGTGTCGTGGAAGGTTCTAGTGCGGCCAAACGCATCCCTGTGGTCGCCATGGCATTCACGGTGGGAGTCCGGTTTGCTAACAATGTATATGGCGGTATGCAATTTGTAGATTGGGCTAAATTGTCCGGCGTCCAGTAATAAACCGGTTCGGTTTTGTTACGAACCGGATAGTAATTTAGCCTAGGATTGATGTCTTTTTGAGTAGACTCTAATCTGATGGGGATGTTGTTTGTCTCATTAGTGATTAGGTTATAGACCGACGAGAGGTAGACAAAGAAATAGTTCATGATGTGGACCGGATTCTTTTAATCCGAATACTCGATACAACATTTTCGATTTGTCTTCATGGAGTCTTCTTGTTATCTGATTTATGATCCTTAATCGTACGTATGAAATAAACGATTTGGTTTAATACATTCAATTAGTAATGCTTTTACACATACAACTAGTAAGTAATGCTTTTATACATACAGCTAGTAATGCTATAAGATATATATTTTTTTCCATGATCGATCAAAAAAGCAGATGGGCATATTTGCATGTTAAAAAATGTTGTTTGAATAATTATTTGGTGACAAAACGTCATTTTCCCTGGCTGCTTCCATGGACCATTCTCACAAGACACTGCTAAGATTACTCCTGCTCCCACAGTGTGATGTGCAAGTGACTTGCCGGCCTTTAACAACCCAATTAACTCCTGTATAATGGTTGGAATATGGGTCACCCTAGCTATTTTCTGCTTCAAACCTGCCACGTTTTCTGATAACGACTCCATTGTATTCTTAATGACTTGCGCATTGTTGATGTTTGGAATAGAAACCATGATCTTAGAGGAACCCTGAACATGTATGACTGCAAGTCAAGTCAAGAAGAAAAAAACGAAAAAACAGACGATAAAATTCTGAAGTAAACAATACTGGATGTTGAGCAATGAACTGGTCTTTCGGAACAAGTGCTGACTCGTCACAATTATGCTTCTCTGGCTCTGGTGGTGGTGGTGGGCAACACATTATCCTCCATGTTAGCAAAATACTCGAAAGCAAGCAAATCAGTCGTAGCATTCTCGTGATTTGCAGAAGTTTGAAGAAACCATATAGAACGACCCCGTACTAGCACCATTCGTCCTGATAACACTCTTGAATATCCCACAACAAGCGGTATGCAAAAAAGGTACCTACTGTCAGTGTTTTCTTGGGCGTTCTAAACGTAAATCAACGTGTTGTTGTGTCCTCTAGATCACTTCAATTGGTATCATAATGGACGCCTAATAAAAAAATCTGTTCGTCCTTTCAACATGTGAGATCATGTGGCGAGGTATGGAGAAACCACAACAGTTCGTTGATGAAAGCGATCAGGTGATGCTTGACGCTGAGAATTGTGGCGGCTGGAAAGCACATATCACACAATTGATTCAGAGTCGTGATATGAAAGTTTGGTGCACTGTGGAAGATGGGTGGTCACATCCAACACGAACAAAGGTGAGAGGGAAGATTTTGGCGAAGCCCTGCAAGCTATGGACATAATGCTGAGATTTTGGCGAAGCCCAGATGAAAAGTTTAACGCGAGACATAATGCTGAAGCGTTATCCTCTATTTATAGCTACTTGTTGATGGATCTGTTCAAGATGGTGAAAGACTATGCATCGACGAAAGAAGCTTGAGATGTCTTGAAGGCTGCTTATAAAGAAACCAGTAGTGTCATGCAAATCATATTTGATATGTTATCATCTGATGATATTGACAAGAAGCTAGGTTTTCTTTGTTTAAAGCCTAAAGTACTCAGGAGGGCACACAAGGCGAAGAAAAATGTTGAGGAATTTCTCAGAAGTGTGTTACTCAGATTTCAGTCTCACAAACCTGGTGTTAAAGGTGTGTTGATGTCTGATGATCAGAAGGTTGATCAGTGTGTGGGGATAATGCAGGCAGATGACTTGCAGATGAAGAACAATAAGAAGGCCAAGGCAAAGAAGATTTGCTTATCAAGTAGCATCTCACGAGGTTGAAGAATTGACAACTTCAGCAAGAACCTTCACTCTCAAGGTCTGATGCATGAAAGATTCTACAAAAGTCAGATGAGCAGTGTGCCAAATGTGAAGGTTTTGGGCAATTCAAATCAGAATGTCCAATGCTTGATATGAGAAGTGTGCTGAAGTGTTATAACTACCAAGGCTATGGTCACATGAAGACTGATTGTATAGAGGTGTCTGAATCAATGCATAGATTGTGTGTGACTTGAAGTTATACTGATTATGAGCAAGAGAATCAGAAATCTGGTTTGGAATCTGAGGATGATGAGGTTGGACTATCTGCAGAAGAACAAGCATCAATCTGTTGAAGGATATGATTCATTAGAAGAAGGAAAATCATGATCTGGTGTCTGAGAATGAGAGTTGCTTCAAAGAGTCTTCACTCTTGAAAAAGTGATGTCTGAGAAGAAGATGAATTCCTCTGTGTTGCAGCAGCATCTTGATCATCAGCTGAAGAATAGCAAGATGCTAAGTAAAGGAGCAAAATATCTGGACAAGCTATTGACCACTCACAAAAGGTATTGTTATTGCAAAGTGTGGTATAAAATAATCATGGAGAAAACTCATGAGGTCACACATGTATGGTCAATAAGTCTGGATATGGTCAGAAGACTGTTGGCAAGCATCATGAAAAAACAATGCTACAAATCAGAGGTGACACTGTTAGTAGAGTGTTTGAGTTTAGTTTGCAGACGACTACACAAATGGCTGCAGTAAATATTCTGAAAAGCCGAATGCGCAGTTATTGGTATTGTGGTGTTACTGGTCACATTAAGGCTGACTGTTAGAGATTTCAGAATCTTATGACCCAACTTATACGCCAAAAGAAGTTCCACAATGTTAGTAGACGAATCAACCAAGTCTACATCAAGAAGCATGATCAGTGTGTTATCTTGGATCTTCGTGTGCCACAATTAACAGTTGTTTAAGCTTCAGATCTGTGAATGCGAAGACAAGATTAGAAGCTAAGGCTAGCCTGCCAAGTGTTAGAGAGCAGAGCATAAGAACATGATGCTCGTGTTGTGGAAGTCTAAATCACTACAAAGCTGCTTGGTACACTAGTCACACATATAAAGGGATGTCACAGAAATGTCAAACGACACAGAATAGTGTACATCAAGAAGCATGATGTGTATTGTTATGTTGCTCATACTAGTGATGATAAACAGACTGTTCGAAGAAAGCATTGGTACTTTGTCATTGGTTACTCAAGGTACATGACTAGAAATCAGGAGAACATAAACACCCTTGAAGAAGATGCTGGTGGCATGGTCACCTTTGGAGATGGAGCTGAATGTAAAATCAGAGGTAAAGCCGTAAAGGTACATCTGGTGGTGAAGATCAGCCCGTACTGAATAATGTCTATCTTGTTGAGGGCTTGAATGCTAATCTGATTAGAATGATTCAGAATTAGTCAGTTGTTTCACCAAGAACGAGTGTAAGGCTGCTGATGACCACGACAATGTCAGACATGAAGGTCAGCGATATGAGAAAAGTTGCTACATGGGGAGGTCATCCAATCCACATGCCAAGGACTTCAATCAGAAATTTTCTTTGGTGTTTGAAGACATGATCTCAGAAGGTGTGCACCAACGAGGTGCTGTTAAGAGTGAGCTGCAATATTCTAGAAACTGTGAGAATCACATCCATCAAGAAGATACTAGAAGGATACAAGGGCAGAGTTACGAGATCTGCTGATGGTGGTGTGTTTGAGACCATGTTTACTTTCTCAGAGTCCATGCGTATTGCTACCACTGGACAGAGTTGTGCATCGGAGAATGCTAGTAGACAGAGGTTTGCATCTAGAACCTTGTCTGTCGATGTTGCTAATGATGCTGCAGGTCGGAGGTGTGATGTTTGTTGCAAACTGCAACAGTCTGGTATCTCTCAGGAGGGCGGAGCTACAGAGGCGGCTACTAGGTCTATCACTGTAGAGTTGAGAGAACTTTTAAAACTAGGTTCCATTCTACATGAAGGTGTAGGGAGGAGTCAGGAGAGCATATCATCTGAGTATGCTTATGGTGTTGTTGTTTCAGAGGAATGCAACAAACATGTTTACCGGAAAGCTAAAGTCATAACACTTGCTGATGAGGTTGTTGGTGATATGACTGATAACTGCATTGTACTGAAGAACCTCAGTTATCTGGTATTCAGTCTTGAACTTGTTAAGCTTGCTGAACCGTTGAATAATGATGAGTGGGTGGCTGTTATACGGGAAGAACTAGAGATGCTTAAACGTAATGGCGATTGACGATTAGTTCCCGGACCAGTCACAATAGATTGAAGCTTTTCAAATAGTTTTGTCTCTAAGTGAGTCTTCAATAACAGGAGACATCAACTTGGACAAGTTGTGAAGAACAAGATACGATTAATTGTACAAAGTTATGAAGATAAAAGTATATGTGAAAATAAAAACGTTATATAAAAATTATGGAATAAAGTATTAAATCTCCTATATATTAAAAGAGAAGCATTCTTGAAGAAAAGTTGACGGAGAAGACGATGATGGAGAGGATGAAGCAGATAAAGCTGAGGAGAAGGAGTTTGGTCCGATTTTGAAGTTTAAAGATGTTGTGAAAGAGACAGAACGTAGAGGGATTACGTTACCGGAGGATATGTTGGAGGCTGCTAAATCCGTTGGGATTCGGAAACTGTTCCTTCTTCGTTACCACGATCTACAGGTTTATTGCTTTTTCGAAAAATGTGGGAGTGGTTCTGTCTTTTTATGATTGTAATTGTATGATTTATGTATTCATGTTTGTAGGGTTCTGTTTGGCCACTTGGGTTTCTGATGAGATCATGTGCGATGCTTCGAAATAGAATGCTTGCAGATCCTTCGTTTCTTTTCAAAGTTGGAACTGAGGTGTGTCGACGGTTAAGCTTTAACATTGTTGTTCTTAGACTACTACTTATCTAGGATTATTGTGTCCTAGAATTGAATGTGAAAGATGTACGGATTGAATGCAGGTAGCCATAGACTCTTGCTGTGCAACTTTTGCAGAAGTACAGAAGAGAGGGGAAGATTTCTGGTCAGAGTTTGAGTTGTATGCTGCTGATCTTTTAGTTGGTCTTGTGGTTGATGTTGCTTTGGTTGGACTATTGGCTCCCCATGCACGTATTGGGAAGCCATCCGTGGCATCAACAGGATTATTTAAAGACCTTAAACGTGCTTGTGCATCCCTTCCTAGCAGGTAAGACTCTCACTGTCACTCTCTCGTTTTTTAACTTTTGGCTTCAAGTAATGTACAAGTGGGTTAACTGTTCTCACTGATATCTATTGATAGAGAGCGGAAGCTTAATTAACGGACGAGAACTCTAGATCTCCAGGAGAACTCGTGAATGATTCACGAACGGATCTTGCTTAGAACATCGTAACTTGACGAAGAAGCAATAAGGATAGGGCCGATATAGGAACGATATCGACGTGGTTTTGCAAGTCCTCCTTGCAGGGCTTGAACACAAGCTCTTAGGGTTGAGAGTCCTCCTCTCTAGCTTTTGGAGAAGCTCTCTTAAAATAATATTTATTCAATAATCAATAATTACACAATAATGAGACTCATGTCTCCTTAAATAAGAAAACGAAAACCCTAGTCTAAATATTTAACGACAACACTATGGTTTTAAAACCCATGGGCCTAAAGCCCATTAACATGACTTAAACAAACAACAAAGTTGTTGAGACGTGAAGATGCGCTGCATCAGTCCCTCCGGGTTAGAAAGATTCGACCCCGAATCTTAAATTTTGGGAGATATCCTTTGTCCACCAATTCATAATATTTGCGCTTAAGAACTTCGTGACGTTGCTTTTTCCACTTCAAGTGCAACTTGCTAAGACGTCCTCCACATAGAGCCTTTGTTAAAACAATCGTGGCTTCCAAGCTTGCTTGAACACAAGTGACCAAGAGATCCTCTTTTTCTTTAGATCATTTATCCTTGTTTGGTGAAAATATTGACACATGGTCAAATGCACGAGGGGAAAAACGATCCATCGTAAACAAAATGCTTAAGACATCACCTGGATCAAACACCATGTCACGCCGCTGATCGTTTGCTGTGTTGCCCGTTGAGGATGCGAAAGCAAAAACCATTAGATTCTGCAGACGAACACCTTGCAGTTCTCTAACAAAATTTACAGCTTTTCCACTACAATGTGACCTCGACTGTGACTTCGACATCATATCAACTACATATGTGATCTTCTTTCCCAACATAAAACAAGTTGAGTAAGAGAAAAATTCTAAGATGAAGCTGACTTGTTTACACGTCAACAACAACTTGCTTTGTCCGCAAGCAGCTACACCCATGCACCTAAGTCTTTTGAAAATGTCTGATAGTGAATTACGAACACCTCTGTTTCTCCATGTAGGCACATTATGACGAACCAACAAAGAAAATTTGGCATCAAGGACCTTGCGGCGGAGCAAAATATGGACCTGCAACACATCACCAACAGCAAGTACGACACCCAAAGTACCCACAACAACCCAAAGGTGATCCTGCTTGTAGCGAAGGTAATACCCAAACAGCACCTCAATGCTACGCTTTGTGATTTTTGTGTGAGAAAGAAATGGGGCATGCATATCCAAGCTGTAAAATAATTTCCACATCAACACAACAACAACCACATTTGTAATCTGCTCACCCACCATGACCCGAAGCTTGTTAGAAAAACAAGCCAAGATGAGGCTGAATTTTCCACACGTTAATAGCTTTCTTGATGCGCAAGTAACGACTCTCCAACAACTAAACGTAGTGGATATGGAACAGGAATCAGCTAGTGGGTTACGAACAGCTCTGTTTACCCATTGTAAAGCTCCACTCCGGCACAACGTGGACGTCACGATGAAGAAATCCTGGCGGTGATGCAAAATTTGGACCTTTGACAAATCGCCAGCAACAAATACCACGACAAAAGAACTCTCAATTACAAAAAGTTGACTCTTCTCGTTTCTAGTATGGTCGCGTAAAGGTTTGTTTGTGTCGTGTTCCTGGTAATTCAACACAGTATCCTTCCCCCTAAGAAATATTGAGACCCCAATAGAGAACCCCAAAAATTTGATAGGCACATCTTTTCTTCTTTTCGTAGAAGACATAAACGATGAAATATCCCACAGCAGCCACAAACATGAAGAAGTATCCCAGTCAACAAAGACACATGGCAATAAAGAGACAATGAGAGGCACCAGACGTTGATCAAAAGAGACAAACCAAGAAGTAGATGAGACCTTTGCTACCTGCTCTTCCCCAAAGTTCATTAAAACCTCCATATAAGATATCAAATCATAAATGAGAAAAACCCACTTCAGTTTGACCGCATGAATTTCTCTGTCCGCATGAATGGAAAGATCAGAGAATTGGTGAAGGCGTGAATAAGGCACAGCTCCAGAGATGAATACAACATCCATTGATTTTTGAGCAGGCTGTAGTAGAAACCATGGATGAATAAGAACCACCCTCACCTTTGGAAAAATCTGCTTATAAATTTGGTTCATCATAACCAACACCTTAAGCTGCTTCGTGAGTGTACGTTGATAAACAACACCTTTTAGTGCAGAAACACGATGCAAATAAAATCTCTCGTTTATTCCGTAGACGTCACTTTGACGAGAAGATAGCCACGTTGTAGGATTTTGGTTTCCAAAAGCCCAACTCATGAACACTGTAGTTTGACTATACATGTGAATTTCATCATCCTTTTGATTTGTCTCGAAGCACACATGTAAATCTTCTCTCGGTAATTTCGCTTGAGAAGAAGGTAATCGAGGTTTTGCCACCTTAGTCTCCCCAATTTTCGTCATCCCACTTCCTTCTCCAATAGAAGCAAAATAATAACAAAGATTTTTACCAACATAGATAGCAGAAGACAGAGCACCATAGACCTTGTTACGTTTATTCACCTCATTGTGGAGAAATAAAATCTTGCGCCGACCACGATCTGGCGGCTCTTTCTTGATTTGCCGGGGAAAATTTGCAGGAGAGAGAGAATAACTACGGTTTCTCTTATCCACGTATAAATCTTCATTATTCCCATCAAAGTTGTTGCAGACTGGACTAAGTTTGGGTAGTGAAAGATGTTTAAATAACACCCCGCGAGTCTCGATGAACTCAACTTTCTCGACGTCTACTTTGCCACCATTGTAGACAGAATCATAGATACCAACGTTACTAACATCAAGGCTGGTTTTGAAACTATGGTCAGTGTGATCGTCAACGTTTGCAACATCCACACTAGCGTCGATGTCTTGAATTTGATCAACATGTGAATCACCATCTTCGTTAGTAACAACACAGGTCGGGTCGTTTAGCTGATCCACGAAGGATTCGTCATCATTGGCCGTGTTGTCAATAATAACGTTGTCATGAAACACTTCTGCTTCGACATCATCTTCATCTGTGTAGACATCAAAACATGCATCTCCATCCGTAGTTGAAAACCCATGACCATCACGAACTTCGTCGTCACCGCATAAATCGAAGATTGGATCTCCGCTTTGATCTGAAAAGAGGTTTTCATCGTTCGGGTTACTGAAACAACCATCGTCGTTTCCTGCACCAATAACGATATCAACGTCTTCCAATTCTAAGATTTCATCGCCCTTGTTCTCAAAGCCGTTGTTGTCGTCGTGGACAACATCACCATCTTCTGTATTATTGACATCGAGTTTTAGATCTGCATCGTACACCTAGAACCTTGTCATCACCATAGATACCACGAACGACAATATCTTTGTCTTGATAGTGACAAATCTCTTTGTAATTCACCAAACGCGTTTGTCGCTTCATATTTTTTAAACGACTATGCACCAAACTATGGTAATGATGAGGCAAAAAGGTTGCGCATAACTTTTTCTTAAGTTTACCCCATGATTTAATAGGGTTTTTGCCATCTCTCTTGCGTGTTGTCTTCACTTGCTGCCACCATGATGCGGCTTGGCCTCTAAATTTTTTAACCACAAACGAAACAAATCGATCATCTGCAACGTTTTGAAACTTAAAAATGTCTTCAACATCCAGAAGCCAATCTAGTAATAAATCACTAGAAAATCCACCATGGAACTCCGGAATATCCAACTTAAAATCCATCGTAGGGAAATCAAACCACCAGGAACGTGATGAATCTGATACCAACTGATAGAGAGCGAAGCTTAATTAACGGACGAGAACTCTAGATCTCCAGGAGAACTCGGATTCACGAACGGATCTTGCTTAGAACATCGTAACTTGACGAAGAAGCAATAAGGATAGGGCCGATATAGGAACGATATCGACGTGGTTTTGCAAGTCCTCCTTGCAGGGCTTGAACACAAGCTCTTAGAGTTGAGAGTCCTCCTCTCTAGCTTTTGGCAAAGCTCTCTTAAAATAATATTTATTCAATAATCAATAATTACACAATAATGAGACTCATGTCTCCTTAAATAAGAAAACGAAAACCCTAGTCTAAATATTTAACGACAACACTATGGTTTTAAAACCCATGAGCCTAAAGCCCATTAACATGACTTAAACAAACAACAAAGTTGTTGAGACGTGAAGATGCGCTGCATCATCTATCGAGCTGGTGGCTACATATTCGGGATGAGATGTCCTTATACATTCTTTGTTTTTGTACATATGAAGTGTTTTTGAAGCTCAAAGACCAGGTTGTAAATTCTCAGTTAACCAGCGCATTGCAACTTTCTTCTACAAGGTATAGAGAAGAACTATTGCTAGTTTTAATGTTCTTTGTTGATCTTCCTTACCTTTGGTTTAATTAATTGATATGATTCTTCATCCAGGGACTCTTGTATGGGTCGGTTGGATTTGGCTGCGGCCTCATCGGTCAAGGAATTGCAAATCTGATCATGACGGCAAAACGGTATTCTTTCACCATATATTCTCTCTATCTTGCTACTTTTCAATGATAAAATGAATCTTCTGAGTTGCTTTGTGGTTTTATATGATGTGATCGAAGAACTTGATGATTGTCTTAAAAAACTTTTCTTCACACTGATACATATTCGGTGTTTCCTATGTCGATAGGAGTGTGAAGAAATCAGAGGAAGACGTCCCTATACCACCTCTTTTCGAAAGCGCTGCTCTTTGGGGTAAGCTTTACTTTTGATCTCTAACTTAGAGTCATCGAAGCTTTTCTCCTCTGATACTGTGTTGTCTTATTCTTTTTCCGAGTTCTTGTTATTCACTAATCAGCCATAGGGTTCTTAACTAGGCTTAGTTTCTAAGAAAGTAATGAACCTGAATTTGCCAATGACACTAAGAATCGATTATGTTTACAATTCTCAGTGAAGGTATATTTAGCTAGATACGTCTTGTTGTTTGCAATATTAGATTCATGGGGAGAGACGTAACTGAATTGCATAACTTCAGAGACAAGCCTGAAGTTTTTCTCTCTATGAGTTGTTGTTGATTACATAGAGACTCAATCTTTTCTCTTTATTGTGCTTCTGTTCAGGTGTGTTCCTTGGCTTATCTTCCAATGCGCGTTACCAAATCGTCAACGGCCTCGAACGTGTCGTGGAAGGTTCTAGTGCGGCCAAACGCATCCCTGTGGTCGCCATGGCATTCACGGTGGGAGTCCGGTTTGCTAACAATGTATATGGCGGTATGCAATTTGTAGATTGGGCTAAATTGTCCGGCGTCCAGTAATAAACCGGTTCAGTTTTGTTACGAACCGGATAGTAATTTAGCCTAGGGTTGATGTCTTTTTGAGGAGACTCTAATCTGATGGGGATGTTGTTTGTCTCATTAGTGATTAGGTTATAGACCGACGAGAGGTAGACAAAGAAATAGTATCCGGACAATTTGTAGATTGGGCTAAATTGTCCGGCGTCCAGTAGTAATTAACCGGTTCGGTTTTGTTAAGAACGGGATTGTAATAAACCAGTATCATAACTAATAACCGTAATTACTAAACTGATCATTGTGTTAGTGTCTGATTTTTATTATTATTAATGCTGAATGATTTTAATCAAATTCTGAAAATGGTTAATGGGTATATATACAGTTCTTATAATTATACGCACACATGGCGTATACGATACCCATTTCTGATGATTGTGTGTGTCTGTCTGATTTTGTTTTTAAGATAGAAAGACAAAAGGTATAAAGTTATTCTTAACCTTTTATAATTATCTTCCCCAAAACAATTTGATTGTACAGTTTCCAAGTAAACAAACATGTAATTATACGGTTATTCACCAAATTATTTCTTATTAATAAAAGTTAAGGTTATTTTTCCCTCTTTTCTAGTGAAGGTCACCTTTTTGCTAATATTAGTGCAGAACCTGTACCTGCTATAAAGTTTCCTCCAATTATGGCAACAGCTCAACGGGATGAACATGTATTAAATAAAAAACCATGATATAAGGCTAATTTTCTGGGATACTATGTGTATTCTGAAAACCATTTTCAACTTTATGATTTGATTTTTCGTTGTAGATAAGTAGTCTTCATTTACTCTTAACAATAAAAGAATCTGCAATGGATGTTCCGAAAAACGTTGAAGCGCGAAGAAGGATTGCCTTCTTCACAAATTCATTATACATGTATATGCCTAGAGCTCCGCGTGTCAAGAATATTCTCTCATTTAGGTCTGTGCTCTGTTTATCAACATTTCATAATAGAATCTATGCTTTTTCAATGATACTTTATATTTCTGGAATGCATGTGTTTCAGTTTTTTTTTCATGTTTTTATTTTCTTTAGGATTTAAAATCGAACCATCAGAATTCATTCCGGTAGTAGTTTTATGGAGCTCGCCGCAAGTTCCCCCAATAGATTCACCAATCTTATGCATCCATGAGCGCAGTTGAAAACTCTCTAAAACACATTGAACTTATACTACAAACATGATGATATGGTCAATTGGTTAGAATCATATTTGATAATGTTTTCTCCATAATTTTATACTTATTCATGACTTCATTTATCTCGAGACATTAAATCAATGACAGGAAACTGGAAGCAAGTCCAAAGATATAAATAGACACACTTAAGACATAAAATTAAGTCACAAGAAAAAAAAAGAGTTGGTAAAAACAAAAATAAACACAAAACACGTTGTAACAGACTATTTGGATTATTTGTTAGGATCAATCTCGGTAATTAAGGAATTATCCGAATTTTTGGTAATTAAAATTTATGGTTTTCATTTAAATACCTTAAAGTTTATATGAAATCCGAGTGTTTGCCTCTAACGAATAACTCTGTTTGAAAACTTAAATAACTACTCTTGAATGAAATAGTATACTGGATCTGAAAATGATTAATCTGGAGTACAAACAGATCCGCGGTTTTTTTTTCCTTCTGCTCTCGGATATTTTAGGATCCGCGTCCCGACCCATAAATTTTTAAGTGGTCAACCGAGGGTATAATCACTACAGGAAATAAGGCTATTAGTAGCAGTATAAAATAGCGTTTTTAATGTTTCTGCTATAGTTGAATTTTGAGAAAATTTACATAGCGTTTACGGAAAAACAAACGCTATGGTAGAATAGGCGCGAAAACATTTTATAGTGGCGCTTAGTTTTTGGTTTTATGATAGCAAATATGATAGTAAAACGTTATCGTAGGAATAAACGGGAAAATAAAAAGTTTAATTCGCTCCAAAAAAATTTGACCAAGGAAAAAAAAAAATTATGAGGTCGAAAACAAGGAAGCACTTTGGGTTTCTTTTTCCCATTATCGTTCTGTAATATTCCAGTGGTTGCCGCAAGAAATGACGTCGTAGCTCCTGCAAAAGTAATAACATTGACAACTCTGTCTCTTTCAATTTTTCTTTCCTACAACTCTCGATCATCTCTGTTTCGATCTCTCAATCATAGTCCCGTTCCTCTTACTTTCAATCTCGATCTCTGTCGGTCTCCGTATCGTGCCCTCTCAGTCTCAGTCTTGTTTTTGATCTCTGTCTTGATATTCCACTCGCAATCTCGTTCCTCTTAATCGTCGCCATCTACATCGGTAAATCGAATGGTGTAATCGAATTTGACATTGAAGGTGAAATTGTGTTTGGGTTTTGGTTATTTGCAAAGATTTAAGCTTTCAATCGAATACTTTTTTTTCTTTTCTTTTTTGCAGTAAGAGCTCGATGAGACTTTTCAAAACATAAAAGGTATTCATGTTTAATTTGAGATTTCGATATTGGGGTTTTCGTAAATAGTCGATATATTCAGTGTAATCGGTTTCTAATTGATATGTATTTGACTGTTCTTGTCTTGCAGTTTGATTTGGCACTTAGAATAACTAACAGAGGTATGTGCGATTTTGATTTTTTTAAGTTTGGTCAATAATCAATTAGAGATTTCGGTTTTAAGGGTTTGTCGATTTCTTTTTGCAGTTAGTCTTCAAATCTTCAAGATCAAATCTTTTTGATTAGAAGTGATGACATGTCTTTTAGATTCTCCGTGGAGTTGTAAGATGAGAAATTTCATGAGTAGAATCTCTATTAAAAGTGACTTGTATCTTTTTGCTCATGTTTCAACTAAGATCATAAGTCACTTGCGTATGAATCGTCTCTGTTCACCAAAGCAAGGACATGTATAGAGTATAGATGCCAATGTGTCTTCTCTAATTCAACCGGAGAGCTTATTCAAAGCTGTAACTCGTTTCGTATAGTCAATCGCAATTGTTGTTGCATAGCTTATCTGATTATCCATGGCTGTAAGCAGTTTGCAGCTTTTTTCCTTTTCTTTGTTTGGTTGGCTATACATAAGTGCTGATTTTGCTGCTTGAGATTATAGTTGCTAAATCTGATGAGTAAGATTCATTGAAAGGCCAAGCATAACTGTTACTTTTGGATTTATGTTTTTGCTTTTCTTTGCAGGAGAGATGTGAGAATACGATGGACTATGTAAAAAGGCTTAGGCTTTGCATTAGATGGTTTCAAGAACTCGAGTTAGATTACGTGTTTGAGCAAGAGAGGGAGGTTCATGACGAAGTGAATCTAACGAGAGAAAAAAACAATTGAAGCCAGGTCTAGGTAGAAGTTTCCAAGATTGGTAGTACGAGTGTGTGAAGACCAAATTTAGAAATCAAATATACTTGGTCTATGTCAGAAAATGAGTTTATGTTTCTGTAATGATTTTCTATGGTTTTAATATCATAAGGTATTCCCTCTTTTACTCTGTCATTGCTATAAACAAATAATCAAAAATTCTCAATACATAATTATAACTACAAATAAAACATTAATTTTTATATAAAAAATTCTCATACACTCATTTGTTAATTATACATAATTAAATAATCAAATATAATAAAGTTTTTATTTTTATTTTTCATTTTTTCTTAATTTATAAATACTAAAAATATGTTTTAAGATTGAACTCTATACCCTAAAACCATTTAGGGTTTAATCTTGAAACATATTTTACTATTTATCAATTAAGATAATAAAATGCAAAAAAAATATATCATACATATTTTACTATATATCAATTAAGAAGAAAACTTTTCTAATTCTATTAAAAATAAAATTATAATAGTATTTTATGGATTTATGAATATGTAATATAAGATTTATAAATTCACGCTTGTTTTTAATGTTTTTCGAAAAACAAATTATGTTTTTTGAAAAACAAATTATGTTTTATTTGCATTTTATTGTTTTCATTGAAAATAGTGAAATGTGTTTTAAAATTGAATCCTAATTCCTATACCCTAAAGGGTTTAGGGTATAGAATTTAGGGTTTGGACATTAGACTTTAGAGTTCAATCTTGAAATATATTTCATTTTTTATAAATTAGTAACATCGAATGTAAAAGAAAAATTGTAATAATAATAGCATACAATAGGAATATATAATATTACAAATTTACAATATACAAATTAATTATAAAAATTGGTTAGTTGTAAGTATTCTTTCATCAATAGTTTACATTGTGCTTTATGGTTTTGATTGTAAAAAATTTTAACTTACAAATTAAATCTTTGTTAAAAAAATATTATGATCACAATCTTATTATTGTAACACATTTTTCCATTTGTTAATAGTATTTTAAAACATTTTAAATTAAGAAAAAATGATTAAAATGTGATAAGAAATATACATAAAACGAGAGTTAATGGAAATAGATCACTCAGATAGCTGACGTGGCGTAATCCAGAACCGTAGGATGCGAGTGAATCCAAGGGATACAAAATCTCAACCTCTCTTTATTGTTTCATTGGCTAAGCCAGTAAAATGAGGATCACCTTGTTTGTAATAGGAACCGTCGATTAAAGTAAATCTAACGGACGCAAATTTAACCTTTTAATTCTTTTTTTGTCTTCACTTCTTCCCTTCGTTTCTTTCATACTCCTCTAGTCATCTCTTTCACACTACACAGAACCAAAAACCAAACGACCAAAAACTTTTGACTTTTGAATCAAGATTTGCTTATATCTCGATGGATTTCGACCAACCCACACCGCAGCCACCTTCTTGAAATGGATCCGACAACCGTTGACCGGAGCAACTCAGACTCATTGGAAACATCAACGGGAAACCATTCGAGCTACGAAGACTTTTCACCTTCTTTCTTTGTTTCCATAAATCTGATGGTTTGTTTACTCTTTGCTTAACAAACTTGTGTCTATATTTAAGTAAATCTTACTTCCTCGCTTCTATGGCCGTAGAGCTAATCAATATGCTCTTTTAGGGTTATTCCTTTGCTTTCATATTTTAGGGGTTTAATGTTCTTAGTGTTTTGATGTGTAGAGCAAGTTAATGGATGAATGCAATTGATGAGATTTAGGAAATTTTTGTTACGGATTTGGTATTGTGTTTCTTGTTGGTTTGTTGTTTCAGTGATTAGAGCTGTTGATTATAGAAAAGTTTAGGCCTTTGAATTCGATTTAAGATTATTCATTATACTTTTATCTGTTTCTTGATTCGAATTTCCACCCCTTTCCTAAAAAGAGTTTCTTTGCGCTAAGATCTGTTTATCTGATTTGAGAATTTTCTGGTTTTTATTCGGCAAAAACTATTGAGTTCTGGTTCTGACTATTATCTCTTCCAGGACGCAGCACAAGAGCCTTGTGAAGAGAAGGAGATGTGCAACCAAGAAGGCTAGTGGAATACTGGAACGGAGGTGACCACAAAAGCTGAGAAACGACTCAACGAGCTATTCAAGATGTTTCGATTAAGAAGAAAAATCTGTAGATTTGTTTTTTTTGTCTTAGTTTTTTTGTAACAAAATTATACAATAAAACAAAAAGCATAATGTGTTTTTATGATAAGAACCCACAAAACAATTGCAGACAAATAATCCCAGCGGGATTAGTGTAAAATGTATATATAAAAATTATGTACTATCTTTGTAAAATTACTTATTGTAAAATAACTATTAATAATATCAATAAATATTGTTATTTTTTAATTAGCAAACAATCAAATTAAAAATACATACAGTATAAATATAGTAAGTAGTATGTATAAATACAATTTTATATAAATACAAAACTGTATTTGTATTATAAAAATGCTATAATTCAATATATTAACAGCAAATAATAAGCGCTATTGTCTATTTAAAGATTGCATATAAAATAATGCTATGTTATCAAATATGTCGATAGCAGTTACAAAAACCGCTATGTAAAGTGTCGGACCTATTATAACGGGAGCAGACATAACGCTTTCTACATCGCTGTTATATCGTTAGATAGTGGTTTTCAGATGCTAAGAAAACTCTTATTTCCTGTAGTGAATGGTCATTTGTCAAAAACAAAACCATAGGTTAATTAGATTAAATTAAGTGATTCTCTAATTATTTTTAATGAAAAACCTACCAAAACCAAGTCATGGTCTATTTTGAGTCTAGGGAGTACTTCTGCTTTAATAGTATAGATAGTGACTCCCTATTAAGTATCCTGATTCAAATATATCAAGTAATTAACACAAAACTCTAATAGATTTGTTTTTCTTTATCTGGTTAACCAAAAATAAAAAGAAGAACAAGATTTTAAACTATCCTTAGTGTGAATTCGATTGCCATTAAGATAAGGTTTGGTCCACGCAGCGTGTACACACAAAGTCTACAGAGAATGTGATGTAGGGTATCAAACGAAGTTTGTGGTTGCTAAATGAGACCAACTAGTATTTAAACGAGCCTTGTCTCATCACCATTTCATCAATACAAGCTTATAACTCTCCACATATACATTTTGCAATCAAACAACTGATCAATCGAAAGATGGAAGGCAAAACTTTGATTCTAAGTGTGCTCGTAGTGAGTCTTGTCATGGCGCAGATTCAAGTCGAAGGAAAGAGTTGTTGCTCAAGCACGACTGCTAGAAACTGTTACAATGTATGTCGTCTTCCTGGAACTGCTAGGGAAACTTGTGCAAAACTTTGTGGATGCAAAATTATTAAGGGGAAAAAATGTACTACTCCGCCATATATACATGCCATTCTTGAAAACTCTGGTAATTTCATATTTTTTTCTTTGTTGTTTCATTGAGTTATATCTTTTACATGTTGGACCAAGATTTTCACGATCCAAGAACTTTTTTTTTTTTTTTTTTTTTTTTTTTTTTTTTAATTTATTTAAAGGTGATGCTGTCAATGAATATTGTAAGTTGGGTTGTGCATCCTCTCTCTGTGGTACCTTAACCATGCACTCTCCAGAACTCCGGTAAAGTGAAAACTTATTATTATTATTATTATTATTATTATTATTATTATTATTATTATTATTATTATTATTATTATTATTATTATTATTATTATTATTATTATTATTATTATTATTATTAATAATAGATTTCTGGAACAAGTGAAAAATCAATTAATTTTAATTTTGTTTTGGTGAAATAGATGCAAGTGAAATTGTGAGTGGAGCAGTTGTAAATTGCACCTAGGCATGTTCTGAGTTCTGTACCAATGACTCATCCAATGCAGTTAAAACTGCCTAATAAGGATATCCAAGAACTGTGTTGTTGTTTTCCTGTTTTCAATAATTGTCGTGTATGTGACAAAAAATGCTAGAGTCTTAAGCTAGCATCTACTATTTCCAGGATTTCTATGTGACGTAGAAGAAGGTCATTGATCCGATCCCTAGATTGTTTACCTCTTCTACTTGCTGTTATCCAAATAAAGAATAATAACGTGTCCTTATCTTCTATCTACGATCAAAACTCTCGCATTAACGTAATTTTCTTACAATCAGTTCATATCTTGACAACATCCAATGCAAACTTAGCAAAATAGTTAAGACTTACAAATCTCAAATTATTTAATTCATTGTATGAACCATTCAGCATGCAATCGATAGGTTGAAGAAATGGAAAACTTATAGTCATGATTGTTAGAGTAGTAACCCAATAACTTCTTGGAGCAAGTTCTTCAAGTTAATCTTACAAGCAAAAGTTTCTTGAGAGCGAAGAATAGTATCAGACGGAGCAAGAGAAGATTGCAACCTTGCAGTCCCAAATTAAAGATGCACATTTTTTGGGATCAAATGATGGCCCAACTTCATCATACATAATTCCTGCTTCCGGAGCTGGACACAAAAATGTTCGGTGTTTACGGATATATCTCTTGTTAGCAATTTCAAAAATGTTCTTCGGCATTTAATAAAGAGACTTACCCAATGGACAAAGAGTAAACACCGATAGATTGCCTGCGGTCAACGATCTATTCTTTTTATAGTAAACCTAAAATATTTATCTATATAACACTGCGAATAGATGATAAAATGTTTTCTTGCATTCGAACACTTTGAAATTGAAAAGGCTTTTGTCGTAAAGGAAAATCAAAATATAATCTTTTTTTGGTTATGCAACTTAGTATATTGTGCCAATGCAAAATCATATCTATATATAACAAATTTTCTGTTGACAACAAACTCACACTAAAAGTGATATGAACTATTCCAACAGCCAAATATGCAGAAATATTTTTCTGACACCCATATACATACTTAATAAACCAGTCCACATTCTTAAATGAAGATTCAATGTGCTATACGTAATTTCCAATGGGCATGTACAAACCAATCGATATTTCAACAAAAATCCTTTTTTAATTCAGAGAAAATAAACAAATCATGCCCACAAGCATTCTGAGAGTCTACAACAGCTAAGTCACAACAAAAGTGTTTTGGGCTCAAACCAAAACACTACAAGCCCACCAAGTCCATCAGTCCAACAAGTTTCCTCCACCCTGCAACAACAAGACAAAACTGTAAAACAGAGGAAGGAGACTATGAATACGCCAAAACCACCAGCTGGAGAGAGGTGTGAGCTGGTACTATCAAGCCGTTATGATTCACTCTTATCATTAGAGGATGAGTAGATGGTCTACACTTGTCACTAGATTACTAAGCTGGTCAAATGAGTCCAGAATGTTCTCCTAGCTCTATAAATATGATTGTGATGTAAGAGACAAATTACTAAGAAAAAATATTGTGAAAGTTCAGTCAGAAAATCCTTCTTTGTTTATTCTCATGGTATCCGAGCTTTCCTAAAACCCTAACCGGTAGCTGTAATGGCAGAAAGACTCGATCCTTACCCTTTTCCGGCTAACATTCATGTTGCTAGTTCTGTGACCATCAAGCTGAGTGACACAAACTACCTTTTGTAGAAAACTCAGTTTGAATCCTTGCTCCGTTCCCAGAAGCTGCTTGGTTTTGTCAATGGTCAGATCCAAACGCCTGCAGCAACTCGTGTCACCACTGTTAACGACGTTCAAGTAACAAGTCCCAATCCGGCATACGAAGCTTGGATCTGTACGGATGAGCTTATCAAGTCGTGGCTCTTTGGAACTCTCTCTGAAGAGGTTCATGCCTTACCTACGTCTCAAGAGGTATGGTTAGCTCTTGCATCTAGCTTTAATCGCAGTTATGTGGCAAGAGAGTGTGAGTTGTTGCGTCGTCTCAACCTTCTCGAACATGAAAGATAAGACCTTTTCTGTCTATTGTCGAGAGTTTCGTGCTATCTGTGATAATCTTAGCTCGATAGGAAAGCATGTTGCTGAATCAATGGAGGTGGTTCTGTTTTTGAATGGTTTGGCTAGAGAGTATGATCCTATAGCTAAGGTTATTCAGAGTTCTTTGTCTTGTCTACCCTACCCGACTTTCAATTATGTGGTTCTTGAAGTCTCTGCTTTCGACTCTAAGTTGCAAACTTATACTGCAGCCTCTAATGTCTCTCCAAATCTTGCTTTTCAAATGCAAAGAGGTGGTTATTCGGGTCATCGAGGTCGTGGTTCCAACTTTCGTGGTAAGGGAGGCAGAGGAAACTTCTCTACTCGTGGTCGTGGCTTTGCTCAGCAGGTCAACAATCTTGGAGGGTCAAACGGTTCTCGTCCGGTTTGCCAAATCTGTGGTCGAGTTGGTCATATTGCTCTTAAATGTTGGAATAGGTTTGATAATGCATACCAAAGTGACGATGTTCCTCAGGCTCTCGCTGCTCTTCAGGTCTCTGACAGTTGTGGTCCGGAATGGGTTACAGATTCTGGTTCCTCAGCTCACATTACCTCCACTACAACTCAGCTCTCTGCGGCTACTCCTTACAATGGATCAGAGACGGTAATGGTTGCTGATGGAGCTCATCTTCCGATCACTCACTTTGGTTCTACTGTTCTCACCACTAATGCAGATAGTCTTCCTCTCTTAGGTTTTCTTGTTTGTCCCCAAGTTCATCAGTCATTACTATCAGTATCAAAGCTATTCAGCATCTCAAGAATAGCAAGGCAATAACAATCAATAAGAGCAGCACATCTCTTGTTTGTGGACCTTGCCAAATGGGAAAAAGTTGTCAATTACCGTTTTTTACTTCTGAATTTCATGCAAAGGAACCCATTGATCGAATACATTGTGATCTTTGGGGACTCTCTCCAGTTGTATGTGTTCGAGGCTTTAAATACTATGCAGTTTTTATTGATAATTTCTCTCGATACTCTTGGTTGGTTCCATTAAAGAAGAAGTCTGATTTCTGTGATGTGTTCTTGATTTTCCAAAAACAAGTTAAGAACCAGTTTGGTAAGAAGATAAAAGTGTTTCAGAGTGATGGAGGGGGTGAATTCATGAGCTCAAGATTCAGAAAGCATTTGCAAGATCATGGTATCAAACATTTCTTGTCATGTCCATCAACACCACAACAAAATGGTATTGCTGAAAGAAGACATAGGTATCTTACCGAACTAGGCCTCTCAATGCTATTTCAGAGTAAAACTCCGATGCGTTATTGGGTGGAAGCTTTTTACTCTGCAAATTTCATTAGCAACATGATACCTTCAGCTTCTCTAGATCAGAAAAGTCCAGCAGAGGTTCTTTACAACACGAAGCAAGATTATTCTTTCCTTCGGGTCTTTGGTTCAGCTTGTTATCCGTGTTTACGACCCTATGCAAAACATAAGTTCGAACCAAAATCTCTTCAGTGCGTTTTTCTTGGCTATCATCCACAGTATAAAGGCTACCGCTATCTCTATCCACCAACCGGTCGAGTTTATATCTCTCGTCATGTAATCTTTGATGAGCAATGCTTTCCATTCGACACTCACTACAGACATTTGGCTACACAGCACAAAAGCGGTTTGTTACAAGCTTGGCAATAAGGTGCAGATCCCTCTCCTGTTCCTACGTTGCTTCCTACTATTCCTTCTCAAGTCGTTGAGTATCGACAGGACAATCGAATGGAATCGGATCTGTCTGCATCACAAAACTCACCACTTCATGATGACAGTTTACCTATTATCGAAACAGAGGATATCTCATCTGCTGCAACAATGCAAGAGACTGAAACTAATGTCGCACCTGTGACATCTGGTGGTGATGCAGGGACTCATCCGATGTCTACTCGGTCTAAACATGGAATTCGTAAGCCGAATCCTAAATATGCACTTGTTGCTAGTAAAACGATTCCATCCTTACCGAAGACGGTTGCTGAAGCATTAGCTCATCCAGGTTGGCGTCAAGCTATGTTGGAGGAACTCGACTCTATTTATAGAAACCACACTTGGATCTTGACTCCTGCTACGGCTGAAATGAACATTCTCGGTTGCAGGTGGGTGTTTACTGTGAAATTTAATACATATGGTTCACTTAACAAGCTTAAAGCAAGGCTTGTTGCCAAGGTGTTCGATCAAGAAGAGGGTGTTGACTTTACTGAAACATACAGTCCAGTAGTCTGTACATCTACTATTCGTATTGTTCTTGCTGTAGCTACATCTAAAAGCTGGAGTATTTCTCAGTTAGATGTGAAGAATGCTTTTTTGCATGGTAAGTTACAAGAAGAACTCTTCATGATTCAACCACCAGGTTTTGAGGATGTTTCTAAACCAAATCATGTCTGCTCCTTGAAGAAAGCTCTCTATGGGCTTAAACAAGCTCCAATAGCTTGGTTTGACAAATTCAGTAACTTCCTTCTTGAATATGGCTTTGTCTGCAGTAAGGCTGATCCATCACTTTTCATCTATCATCACAATGGTGATACTATGGTTCTTCTATTATATGTGGACGATATATTGCTGACTGGATCGAACCCTACACTCTTCAAGTCTTTGATTGCAGACGTAAGTACCAAATTTGCTATGAAGGATTTGGGAAATCTCCATTATTTCTTGGGAATTCAGGTACAACATTTCAGTAATGGTGTAATGACCCTCACCAAGGGCAAAAATCCCAAAATAAAAATTCGAGAAAATGGCCCGGAAAAGACTTAAGGAGAAAGAATAAGTAAAACAAAGAAGAACGATCGGAGGAAGTCCGAGGAATTATTCGTGAGTCGGAGAATGGCCGAGTCAAGACTGGAGTTAGCGGAGGTACGATCGAGACCTTAAGACCGATCAAAGATTAACAATTTATGCGGAAACGGCATCCGCGGAAGAGACGGGTAAGTACCGAGAAAGAATACTGAGACGTCCGAGAGATGTCCGGATGATGTCCAAGAGATGGTCGAGGATATTGCGAGAAGTCTGGAAATGATCGAGAAAACTGTCCGAGAGATCGAGAAGATTATTCGAGTATTACCGAGAAAGCTGTCTGAGTATTACCGAGAGGATCGATGCTGTCTGAGAAACCGAGAGAAGCTGTCCGAGTACTGCCGAGAGAACCGACAGCGATCGACCAATGGTTGAGAGGAGTGTCCGAGGGAGACTAGAAACGCTGGGAACCGTCGAGAAACGTTGGACGAAAGAACAAGTTTTGCGGACGCGGGAAATTTTTATTTCCTCAAAAATCTGACCAATCAAATTGCATGTATTTTCATGCACAAATAATATGGAGATAGTGGATTGAATGTCGAATAATAATTGGGGAGTGTTATTCACGCACCACATGCAAGCAAGGAGCTTGCCATTTGTCAAGGCGCACTAAGGAAGAAGAGGGAGAGCTCGAGCCTATAAATAGAGGATGTGAGACTTTATTGTTTCATTTTCTCTCAATTTCTCTCAAACACTTAAACACAAAGCTTTGTTTACTCTCAAAACCGAGAGAGAAACAAGAGAGAGATCGAGAGAAAGAGAGAGAGATCATCAACGCTTGCATCGAGGGAAGATTGAGAGGAATTGCATCAAAAGAGAGTCGAGAGGAGACGGTGTTGTGATCAAAGTGATCGAGAAGAGAAGCGGTTTGCGATCGGGGAAAATCAAGAGGCGAGACGCGGTTTTCCATGAAGAGAAAAACGAGGGAGAGATCATCGAGTAGAGACGGTGGTTGTGTCGAAAGATCATCGAGAAGGAGACGGTGTTGTGTCGAGAGCGAGCCGAGACGAGACGATACTTGTGATCGAAGAAGACCGAGAGCGAGACACGGTTTACGGTCGAGAAAAGACAAGAGAAAGACGGTGGTTGCGGACGAGAGCGAGAAGCTATCTGACGTGAGGAAGAAGAAAATTGTCTGATCGAGTGGTGCGGTGAAGTCCGGTCATCAAGTGGTTGCGTAAGGGTGAGTCTGCGGTAATGCATGTAGAGTAGATTCATGTAGAATCGGTTTAAATTTGATGCATGCGAAAATATGGTAGGATTCATGCTAGTGGGATGATTAAATGCACATTGAATTTGAATCACCATACAAGATGAACTTGGATGCATTTTAAGTATAATCGGATCACTTAAAATTTGGATAAAGGGTTACATGCATGATCGAACCTAGTGGATTTTACTAGCAATAGTTCTTGCTTAAAAATTGGTTCCATGCATGATTAAACGAGTAAAGTATTTTGCATTTTTTTGCATAATATTGAATGAGGTTAGTTGCATGCTAAAATGAACTTAAGGATTTAAGAGATTAAATCGAATGGTCTTGCATGCGTAATTTGGACTTAAGGATTTAAAACGATTTAAAACGGTTAAATCAATTTGGTTGCATGCGTACGAGAACTTGTTGCATTAATTTTTGCTTGAGTTGCTTAATTTGGTTGCATGAATGTAGCATAATCTTAAGTTGCTTGATTTGTGTTTCTTGCTACTTGTTGATTGCATGTTGTATTCTTGCTTGATTTCATGCTTGTTTGCTTGATCTATCTTGCTTGAATTGTTGTGTGTATTTTAGCGAAGTCTCTTGAATTTGTTTCTCGAGTCTTAGCTAGAGTAGTAAGTCGATCTTCTGTTCCAAATGCGGTTGTCACGCGTGAGTTCCTGATGACCACTCGCGCGGGACACTGTCACGACTAGCTAGCTACAAGTGTGACCGCTACATGACGATGTAGCAAATTGTTGGCTCATGCTGGTTACCTTTGTGGTTTCGGCATGGGATACGTTGTGGAACGGAACAGATTATCAAGGGCCCTTAGGTGAAAGAGTCTAGGGTATTTCAAGTATTTCTTGTTGTATTCTAGATGTCTTAAGTGAGATTGATGGATGAAGGAGTCTAGGGTATTTCAAGTGTTTCTTGGTTATTCTAGTCGTCCTAGCGAGTCGCGTAGAGTTAAGAGTCCAAAGTTTCTTTAGTCGTCTTTCTCTGTGAAGTAGCGAGTCTAGATAGTTCGAGTCGAGTCGTTTTGATATAACCTCTCTCGCTTGTTGTTGTTTATTTGCTTCCGCTAATGTTTCGGCTGCGTTGCTTTGATTACTTGCTAGCTAGTTTGCCTTGCTTGTTGTCTTTGCTTGCCGGGGTAGTCGGGTTGGGGAAAGTAGAATCCTGTTTAGGAGAAAGGGGTGCCCAGGCTCACTGAGTAATCTTAGATTACTCATGATATTGTTTTGTCTTGCAGGGAAGCTTAAGTGAGTCTAGAGCTGGAGCAAACATTAGGGTACCGGATAGGGTTTTCTTGTGTTCTTTGTAAAACCCTATATTTTCATAACCGGTTATGTAAAAATTATCCGACTATCTTCGTATATTGCTTTAATGATTTATTTTCGATGAAATATTTTATTAAAAGTAATATATACGGTTTTCAGGGAAAACATGGCAAGTTGCAAACGATACTCGGCCTAGTCCGGGCTAACACAACGCACCAGGCCACAAGGGTTGCAAAGCCTAAGTAGTCTCGGTTGCGGGTGGAGTTGTGCCAGGGAGGACCGGTCGGGAAGTCTGCAGCTTCCGTCCCTCGACCAGATCACCTCGGTGCAGTTCCACAAGTAGCGTCCCGTGGCTGTCCGATGGCCTTCGTGGTCATAGAACGGTTCGGGGGCGTTACAAATGGTCTGTTTCTTAACCAAGCTAAATATGCAGAGGAGATTCTGCATCATGCAAACATGTCACACTGCAATCCTGTCCACACGCCTTTACCAATTCGTCTGGATCAAGTGTATAAAGACAAGCGGTTGTTCTCTGAGCCAAGCTATTTTCGCAGTCTTGCTGGTAAACTCCAATACTTAACGATCACACGACCAAATATACAATTTGCAGTGAATTTTATCTGTCAGCGGATGCATGCTCCAACTGAGTCAGACTTTCATCTCTTGAAGAGAATCTTGCGGTATTTAAGAGGAACAACCACAATGGGATTGCATATGTATAAGAACAGTGACTTGTCCTTGGTCTGCACTGAAACTGAGTGCCATGATGATGATTTACTGTTGGTATCATACAGTGATAGTGATTATGCCGGTTGCCAAGAGACACGACGGTCTACAACAGGTTTTTGTGCTCTTCTTGGCAGCAACTTAATATCCTGGTCTGTAAAACGGCAACCTACTGTTTCAAGCTCTTCGACCGAAGATGAATACAGGGCTCTTGCAACAGCAGCCTCAGAGTTAACATGGATATCTTTTGTTCTTCGGGACCTGGGAATTGTTCAGAACAGACCTGCTCTTCTTCGATGTGACAATCTCTCTGCTGTTTATCTTACAGCTAATCCTGTCTTTCACAACCGCTCACAACATATTGAGGTTGATTATCACTATGTTAGAGAGAGAGTAGCGCTTGGTCTTCTTGAAGTTCAACATGTTCCAGCTACTCTACAACTTGCAGATATCTTTACAAAGTCCCTTCCCGACAAGCTTTCCAACATCTTCGATCCAAACTGAGTGTTGGGAAGCCTCCCATCATCAGTTTGCGGGGGATGAGAGTCTACAACAGCGAAGTCACAACAAAAGTGTTTTGGGCTCAAACCAAAACACTACAAGCCCACCAAGTCCATCAGTCCAACAAGCTTCCTTCACCCTGCAACAACAAGACAAAACTGTAAAACAGAGAAAGAAGACTATGAATACGCTAAAACCACCAGCTGGAGAGAGGTGTGAGCTGGTACTACCAAGCCATTATGATTCACTCTTATCATTAGAGGATGAGTAGATGGTCTACACTTGTTACTAGATTACTAAGCTGGTCAAATGAGTCTAGAATATTCTCCTAGCTCTATAAATATGATTGTGATGTAAGAGACAAATTACTAAAAAATAATATTGTGAAAGTTCAGTCAAAAAATACTTCTTTGTTTATTCTCACATTCATCATGGTTCCACGAAAAACAAACAAAAAGAATACACCGATATATTGTCCACGACAAACAATCTATTCTTTTTACAGTAAACCCGAAGTACATATAAATACATAGATATATTATTTTTCTGGTTGAACTGAGTTTTATAATTTCAGTGAACATTTAATTTTTATCGATCACGAAAGCTATTAAATATTTAGTACTCTAGAATTATCAGTTAATTAACTCTAACACACTTAGTCGGATGGATGACATAAATTTCAAATATTTTATCACACCACTCAAATTTAGGCACCAAGTGTTTATTTGGTCCCAACATATAATTCAAAACTCCAATACAAAAAAACAAAAAAAGTTGGTTAAAAAAGAAAAAACAGAACACGTTTTAACAAACTACTGTATTTGGAGTTTTGTCTCACTCCAAATTATAAGAACGTCCTTAATAACTACACGGTTAGCACAAATATATACAATATATAACCAGCAGAACCAATACCAAATTGTGAATATTAGGTATCCTAATTCGAATACTGAGTTAACCATAACGAAAAAGAAGAAGATGATTTAAATTTATCCTTTGTCTGAATCAGATTGCCATAATGCCATTAAGATAAGGTTGGTCCACGCAGCAAGTACAGAAAGACTCGATCTATAGAGAGCATGGGATAAACATATCAGACGAAGTATCTGGTTGCCAGTCGTAGACCCAACTAGTATATAAGCGAGCTTTGTTTCATCACCATTTCATCAATACAAGCTTATAACTCTCCACATATACATTTTGCAATCAAACAACTGATCAATCGAAAGATGGAATGCAAAAGTTTGATTCTAGGTGTGCTCGTAATGAGTCTTGTCATGGCACAGATTCAAATCTAAGCAAAGAGTTGTTGCCCGAACATGACTTCTAGAAACTGTTACAATGTATGCCGTCTTTCTGGAGCTTCTAGGCAAACTTGTGCAAAACTTTGTGGAAGCAAAATTGTTCAGGGGCCATGTCGTCCTCTGGATCCACGTAATTTAATTTCACATTTTTTTTTGTTGTTGTTTCATTAAATTATGCTGGACCAAGATTTTGATGCAAGTTACAAGATTTATTTTATTTATTTATTTTTTATTTTTTATTTAAGGTGGTGATGTCAACCAATACTGCAAGTTGGGTTGTTACTATTATTATTTTTTTAATTATTAGATTTTTGGAGCAAGTTAAAAGTCAATTAACTCTAATTAATATTGTTTCCGTAAATGAGATGCAAGTGAAATTGTGAATGGAGAAATTATACATTGCACCAAGGCATGTTCTGAGTTATGTACCAAGGGCTCATCCAATACATTTAAAACTGCCTAACAAGCATACCAACGAACTATGTGTTGTTTTCCCTGTTTTCAATAATTGTCGTGTACGCCACAAAAAATGCTAGATTCTTGAGCTAGCTTCTACTATTTCCAAGTTTTCTATGTGACGTAGAAGATCATTGATTCCTAGATTGTTTACCCCTTCTACTTGCCATTATCCAAATAAAGAATAATAATGTGTCTTTCTACTTGATTTAACGTAAATTTCTTACAATCAGTGTATATATATCTTCACAACATCCAGTGCCAACTTAGCAAATCGATCAATCTCAAATTATATAATGCCTTGTATGAACCATTCAGAATGCAATCGATAGGTTGAAGTAATGGAATCATTACAGTGATGATTGTTAAGAGTAGTAATCCAACAGACCTTTCGTTTTGATGAACACGAAATTCTCGGTAGTATATTGTCGACTGAATGATTACACCAAATCAATACAATAAAATTAGAATGCGTTTCTCTTCAGTTGATGACACCTCAACATTTTGGAGAAACCTGGAGCTGACACATCATTTAAAACGAAGTTACCAATCAAAATATCATAATTAGTACTACTCAGCATATTCATCCAATAATAATTTTTTTTTTCCTCTTTTCCACGTGAACACATGTGAAGCATGATATAACTTTAGTCGTTTAAAAACTCTTCAACGCTTAAACAGTTTCATTTTTATATAAAGGTTGAAGAAATTTTTTAATCAAAAGTTATGTTGAGTGGTAGCATTTCAAAATTCTCCAAAAAAGATAGAAAAATAAATCTATCAATAAATTTCTACAGAATTATCAATTGGATTGCAAATTCTATTTTTAATTTTTCTAACTACAAGGTTACGTATCAGATAAAGAAAGAATTTTGTGCAAATAATATAAAGAAAAATGGCTTCACCGGTGCTGCTGCTTTAAAGCAAAATGCATATATCCCTTAATTATATTGTGTGTTTTTATCTGTCAGAAATTGGGTACAAGAAATTTCTAAATTCGTTACGAACTTTTTTTATCATGAATATTATGTATAGAATCGGAGGAAAACTCTAATGCTGATTTTGGAAAAACCTTTGGTTTGTTTTGGTAGATTAACTCGAACAATCTGAAAACTTTCTCAAGTATATTTGGCTCAGCAAGTTACATTTGAGGCTGTCTGTAACGCCCCCGAACCGTCCTAGGACCACAAAGGCCTTCGGACAGCCACGGGACGCCACTTGCAGAATTGCGCCGAGGTGGTCCAGCCGAGGGACGGAAGCTGCAGACTTCCCGACCGATCCTCCCTAGCACAATCCCACCCGCAACCGAGGTTACTTAGGCTTTTCAACCCTCGCGGCCTGGTGCGTTGTGTTAGCCCGGACAAGGCCGAGTATCATTTGCAACTTGCCATGTTTTCCTGAAAACCGTATATATATTACTTTAGTAAAATAATTCATCGCAAACAAATTATTAAAGCAATATATATATAGATAGTCGGAAAAATATATACATAACCATTTGTAAAATCATAGGGTTTTACAAGGAACACAAGAAAACCCTATCCGGTACCCTACAGTTTGCTCCGGCTCTAGACTCACTTAGGCTTTCCTGCAAAACCACAACAACTGAGACATGAGTAATCTAAGATTACTCAGTGAGTCTGGATACCCCTTTATCCTAAACAGGATTCTACTTCCCCAACCCGACTACCCCGGCAAGCAAAGAAAACAAGCAAGCTAAACAACTAGCAAGTTATCAAAGTACGCAACAAAAGCTATAGCGGAAGCAAATGAAATCACCATCAAACAAGAGAGGTTAGATCAACGTGACTCGACTCGACGCTCTAACTCCCTAATCGCCGCATAGGACGACTAAAGCTCACTGTAGACTCTTCACCTATACACACTCGCAAGGACAACTAGGATAAACAAGGAATACTTGAACTACCCTAAACTCCATAAGCGAACTACCAAACAAGACACCTAGAATACGACAAGGAACGCTTGAAATATCCTAGACTCTTTTCACCTCGCAACACACAACATGCAAAGACGCCTAGCCATAAACAAGAGACACTTGATTACTCTAGACTCTTTACACCTAGGGCCCTTCGATAGTCTGTTATGTTCCATACCATCCCCCTCATGCCGAGACCACAAAGGTCACCAGCAATGAGCCCACAACTTGGCTACATCGTCATGTAGCGGTTACGCTGGTAGCTAGCCAGCCGTAACAATGTCCCCGCGCAAGTGATCGTGGGAACTTACGCGTGACATATACTTTTGGAACCAGACTTATCGACACACTACACTAGCTACGACTCAAGAAACACATTCAAGAGACTAGCTAAGATAAAACACACAAAAATAATTCAAGCAATGATTCATCTAGCACACATGCAAGAAATCGAGCAAGAATAAAACATGCAATAATCACACAAGAAGCGAGATAATAAGTCAAGCAACTTAGGATTGTTGTATATGCATGCAAGCAACCACACAAGGAAAACCCATCATGGAATAATCAACAAGAAGCAAGAAAATAAATCAAGCAACTTAAGACTATTCTACATGCATGCAAACAATAATAATCGACTTAAGCAAAAACAATGCAACAAGTCCTATTAAGCATGCTACCAAGTTAAGATTTACCCATTTAAATCCTAAGTCCAAATTAACATGCAACCTAACCGATTTACTCATTTAAATCCTTAAGGTTATTTTAAGCATGTTCTAACCTCGATTAAAATTATGCAAGACAATGCAAATTATTTAATCATCTATTATGCATGCAACCGGATTTTAACAAGAAAATATTCAAGTTAAACTAGCTCATTTTAGCATGCAATTCTAACCAAATTTTAAGTCCCAAATTACTTAAAATATAACCAATTCAACATGCATGGTGATTCAAGTTAGATGTGTATCTACACCTTTCACTAAAATGAATCCTACTCGGCATGCAATCAAATTTAAACCAACTCTACATGCATCTACTCTACATGCATTACCGCAGACTCACCTCTCGCGTATCGACGATGATCACACAGATTCACGGCACCACACGATCAGACGGTCTTCGCTTAACACTCCTCCGCTCCTTCAACCGTTCCCGTTATCGGTTTACTTAGTTCAACCGCGTCTTTCTCCCAAGAGTTCTTTGATAGAGGCTCCTTTCTCTCCAACAGTTTGATCTCGACACCACCTCCGTGTTTTCTCGATGACCACTTGGTATCAACTCCGCTTCTTTGCCTAAGGTTACTTCGGCAGCAACTCCTCCTTTTATGCGACTATCTCTCTCTCGGCGATCTTTCCTTTGTTTCTCTCTTAACTTTGAGAGAAAACAAAACTCTAAGTGTTTGAGTGTTTAGTGAGATGAGAGAAAATGAGAAACTTTTGTAATGAGCTTCACTCCCTCTATTTATAGGCTCGAGTTTCTCCTCCTTTCCTTAGTGCATTTCGACATGTGTTCTCCTCTTTTCTTGTTTATGCGACAAGTGCCTCTCCATCCAATTAGAACTCGCCAATTAGCCTCTTAATCCTCCTCTATTAGTGCATAAAACTCCTCTTCATTAGTGCATGTCCTCCCTTTTTATTAGTGCATGTCGCTAATCACCACATAATTTTATAAGGCAAATGGGTGACTTGGCCCAATATGGTTCTCTTCTTCTCCTTAAGTCTTCTTGGTGAAAATTAGTGAGACTTGGCCACTTTAACACCACTTCTTCCTTAATCACCGTGATTAAGCTTAATCTTCCACTATCTTCTTTAATCCTTTTGATTAAAATAATTCCCCCACTTATCTTGCTTCCTATTGGTCGAAATTTTGAGAAAATAATAAATTTTCCCAAAACTCTTAATCCTTTATCTATCACCTTTGATATTTCCCTCCAGCTCTTCTTATCTCCTTTGGACAATTTTCTAGGTCGTCCGGCCGTTCCGTTCGGTACGCACGGTAATCTCTCGGGCAATACGGACAGTACGCCATGGTCGGTTCGGTCATTACATCTCGGGTGTTTTGACTGTGTGTCTTGACGATTCCTCTCGGGCCTTCGACTAATTTTCTCGGTACATGTTCCTTGACAACACTTCTTGGCATTCTTCGGCCAATTTTCTTGACTCCCCGGTCATCCTTAGGGTCCTGGCCATACTCCCGGTCACTCCGTCTTGGTTTGGTCATTTTTCGACTCCTAACTTTTCCCTCGGACTTCTTCTGGTCGTTCTTCTTTGTTTAACATCGTCTTTCTTTTCAGGTCCTTTCCGGTCCATTCCCTTGATCTTTTATTTTTGGATTCTTACTCGGGGTGAGGGTCATTACATTCTCCCCCCCTTATAAGAATTCGTCCCCGAATTCTCACGTCTCCCTCTTCTTTTGGGTGATGCTTATACTTCTGGGCATAGGTGTCGTCGCCTTGCGGTTACTATCTTGTTAATATCTCCGTCTAGATTCTCCTTCCTTTGGCCATTTCTTCTCCGATGTTTCACTCCAATGCTTACCACCGTTTTAACTTTATATACTTGGACTCCATTGGCTGTTGCTTCTTGGAAAGCTTCTGCATTTCCAGCACTCTCTTGGCTCCTCTTAATCGTTAGGTTCCCCATACATTGAGACTTTTGCCTTGTTGTACTATGGCTTCATCATCACTAACTTCCTCAAGTCAATGCTTCTCTTTCTTCAGCTTGTTCCTGACTCTTCTTTCTCCTTTCCGTTTATAGTTTAACTCACTCCACCTGGGTATACTTCTCCATACGACTTGAATCTTTTCCTTTATTGGCCTCAACACAATGCTTCTTCGTTTCACCCATTTCTTTATCCTTACACGCCTTAGAATTGCCTCCCTTGTCAATTTTCTTCGGCGGGTTTTTGCCTCTTTAGCACATTAGACTTTGCCGTTGTTGTTCCTTATTTTCTTGCACCCTCTTTGTCCTACTCCTTTTGCACTTTCTTGGTCATGTTTACTTTGACCCTTTCTGCACATTTGTCGCTGTCGATTGATTTGCACTATTCTTTCGGTTTCTTTGAGTTTGCCTCCACCTTTTTTTTTTTATCATCCCCCTTCTTTTCACTCCTCCACCTTATAGTTAATAATCTGAACTGACTGTTCTATCTTTGTCGAACTCTCTTGTTCTTTCTTGAGCTTCTTCTCTTTTGTCTGATCGCGTTCTGTGGTGACTCATGTGAATCTTCGTCGATCGCGTTAAATAATGCAAGGTAATTATGCAATATAATTATCTATGCAAACCTATAAAACTCAAGCACAATCAAAGCAAGTAATAAAAACAAGCAAGGATTAGCAAGCAGTTATATAGTACTACGAGAAATACGGCTAGAGAACATAAGGTACTTTTTACAAACCGATTGAAAAAGCTACGCAAGTTCTACACCAACCTAGCCGCTAATACTAAGGGTTCGGATCCTAGGCAACACAACAAGGTTAGTTCTAGGTACACATAAGAAAATTATCCAACCCTTACACTTACGCCTAAAAAGAAAACAACCTTCCCTTACTCCCCAAAGGTTCTACTGGTTCCCGAGCCTAGTACACATTTCGCACGTGCACACACTAACTCTAGCTGGCTCATCAGGTGGCGGTTCAGCGGGAGACTCGGTTGAGGTAGAGGCAGCAGACGTCGAGGTTCCAGCTTGGTTCATCGGGTTCTCTTCCACTCGTTCAGCTCGCCTTAACGGATTCACTTCCATCTCTTCCCATCGACCGACTGGGCTTATTCTTTCTCGTACCATCCGGTACGGACATTCATGGACATAGTGTCCTCTTCCACCACATACGGTGCATACCATATCCTCCAGGTTCGGAAAGTGTTGTGGTCTTGTCCTCCAACAATGATTATTCGGATGCCCTAGTTCTCCACATGCTTCACATCGCCTCCAGTACCTCATACGATTAGGATTTGGGCAACAATAAGCAAAGTGCCCTCGCAGTCCACACCACTCGCAATCTTGGTTCGTTGGGTCACATATGCGTCTTAACGCCGTCCTCCAACAGTTCTTCGTCCAATGCCCGACGCCTTCGCACAGCTCACAGTATGGCGTGTTCCTCATGTGAACTTGACTTGGATAGACTACTCTTTTCCTGGCAGTAGCTCGCATTCTCAGCCTGCCTCTTGGTTGAAACGTTATGGAGTGCATCTCCAACTCCCCTTTCGCCTGCAGCTCTTGGTAGTATTCTCTTGTTCTCTTCAAACTTGAACTACTTTCTCCCATCTCCATCCTTCGGCGTTCTCGGTTCTGCTTTCTTAACTCATATTTCTTAGCGAGCATCTCCAAATCTCGGTCCATTGGTTCCTCCTCTTCCTCCGGTAACACCATTTGTATTGGCACAGCTCGAATAGGGCTATCACGTCTCAGCACTATCTGGTTCGACACTACCGGGTCTGGTACAACTTGATCTTCATCTCCTTGATCGTTCGCAACTTGACTTGGTTCTCCTTGTTCCCTTACTACCCGTCTTGCACTACGTCTCCATCTTGCGTCCTCCATAAACTTCGTACTCGTATCCGCTTCTTGTTCTCGATCTCTTGGTATCGGGTCCTGCTCGTCTCTTGACTCCACCACAAAAGTGGGAATCCCTTCATCATCACTTGACACTAAGTCAATTACTTCCACAACTTTATCCCTTCTGCCGCTGGTTCTCCAAACTCAGGATCCTCCTTAGTTAGTTCTTCTTTCTCCTTGACTCCCGGTACTGCATCCTCACCATCGTCTAACACCAAGAAAATTTGGGTATCCGTTTCTGCTTTCTCATCCGCTGGTTGTTCACCACTCGGACCTCCGGTCTCATGTACCGCTCCTGTGCCGCTTGCAGCTCCTTCCTCCTCCGGCACATACACGTCCGTCAAGAAATTAAGAATCTTATCAATCGCCTCCGGGTACTCCCTCATAAAGTTTTCAGGACTGATATCTTCGCCTTGGTCCTCCACAAGATTCAATAACAACTTTTGCAGCTTGTCGGCTAGCTCCACCTCCGCCTCTCCATGATCTCCCACAGGGATAGTTTCAAACCTCCCTTGCGCGTCCATCCGTACTTGAAGTCGACTTGGCTCGCCAATCTCCAACACTATTGTCTGGTCATCTTGATTAACTTCCAACTCCTCCGTTTCTTCCAGACATTCTGACGGATCAGTCTCGACAGACTAATTGGTGTCGTCGGCATCAAACACACCGTCCTCACTCTCATTACTTGAATCATATAGCCATTGGCCGCTTTCTGATTCCGTTGACAAGAACCCGTTACGATGTCCCCAATCCTCATGTCTCGACCCCTCATCTCCTGAACCATCCCCGCAACCTGAATCACCTGAATACATCTAAAACCCACAAGAAACAAGGTCAGACGCTTAGTTCATTCTAAGGTTCAACCTAAACTAGACAAGCAAACCACCGGATAAAATTTCTATGTTCTTGCGACACATTACTCGATAAAACTTTGAAATGCACAAGTGCTCGCGGGTTCGAAAACACCGCTCTGATACCACCGTTGTAACGCACCCGAACCGTCCTAGGACCACAAAGGCCTTCGGACAGCCACGGGACGCCACTTGCAGAATTGCGCCGAGGTGGTCCGGCCGAGGGACGGAAGCTGCAGACTTCCCGACCGATCCTCCCTAGCACAATCCCACCCGCAACCGAGGTTACTTAGGCTTTTCAACCCTCGCGGCCTGGTGCGTTGTGTTAGCCCGGACAAGGCCGAGTATCATTTGCAACTTGCCATGTTTTCCTGAAAACCGTATATATATTACTTTAGTAAAATAATTCATCACAAACAAATTATTAAAGCAATATATATATAGATAGTCGGAAAAATATATACATAACCATTTGTAAAATCATAGGGTTTTACAAGGAACACAAGAAAACCCTATCCGGTACCCTACAGTTTGCTCCGGCTCTAGACTCACTTAGGCTTTCCTGCAAAACCACAACAACTGAGACATGAGTAATCTAAGATTACTCAGTGAGTCTGGGTACCCCTTTATCCTAAACAGGATTCTACTTCCCCAACCCGACTACCCCGGCAAGCAAAGAAAACAAGCAAGCTAAACAACTAGCAAGTTATCAAAGTACGCAACAAAAGCTATAGCGGAAGCAAATGAAATCACCATCAAACAAGAGAGGTTAGATCAACGTGACTCGACTCGACGCTCTAACTCCCTAATCGCCGCATAGGACGACTAAAGCTCACTGTAGACTCTTCACCTATACACACTCGCAAGGACAACTAGGATAAACAAGGAATACTTGAACTACCCTAAACTCCATAAGCGAACTACCAAACAAGACATCTAGAATACGACAAGGAACGATTGAAATATCCTAGACTCTTTTCACCTCGCAACACACAACATGCAAAGACGCCTAGCCATAAACAAGAGACACTTGATTACTCTAGACTCTTTACACCTAGGGCCCTTCGATAGTCTGTTCTGTTCCTTACCATCCATCCCCTCATGCCGAGACCACAAAGGTCACCAGCAATGAGCCCACAACTTGGCTACATCGTCATGTAGCGGTTACGCTGGTAGCTAGCCAGCCGTAACAATGTCCCGCGCAAGTGATCGTGGGAACTTACGCGTGACATATACTTTGGAACCAGACTTATCGACACACTACACTAGCTACGACTCAAGAAACACATTCAAGAGACTAGCTAAGATAAAACACACAAAATAAATTCAAGCAATGATTCACTAGCAAGAAGAAATCGAGCAAGAATAAAACATGCAATAATCACACAAGAAGCGAGATAATAAGTCAAGCAACTTAGGATTGTTGTATATGCATGCAAGCAACCACACAAGGAAAACCCATCATGGAATAATCAACAAGAAGCAAGAAAATAAATCAAGCAACTTAAGACTATTCTACATGCATGCAAACAATAATAATCGACTTAAGCAAAAACAATGCAAGTCCTATTAAGCATGCTACCAAGTTAAGATTTACCCATTTAAATCCTAAGTCCAAATTAACATGCAACCTAACCGATTTACTCATTTAAATCCTTAAGGTTATTTTAAGCATGTTCTAACCTCGATTAAAATTATGCAAGACAATGCAAATTATTTAATCATCTATTATGCATGCAACCGGATTTTAACAAGAAAATATTCAAGTTAAACTAGCTCATTTTAGCATGCAATTCTAACCAAATTTTAAGTCCCAAATTACTTAAAATATAACCAATTCAACATGCATGGTGATTCAAGTTAGATGTGTATCTACACCTTAACAAATGAATCCTACTCGGCATGCAATCAAATTTAAACCAACTCTACATGCATCTACTCTACATGCATTACCGCAGACTCACTCTCGCGTATCGACGATGATCACACAGATTCACGGCACCACACGATCAGACGGTCTTCGCTTAACACTCCTCCGCTCCTTCAACCGTTCCGTTATCGGTTTACTTAGTTCAACCGCGTCTTTCTCCCAAGAGTTCTTTGATAGAGGCTCCTTTCTCTCCAACAGTTTGATCTCGACACCACCTCCGTGTTTTCTCGATGACCACTTGGTATCAACTCCGCTTCTTTGCCTAAGGTTACTTCGGCAACTCCTTTTTTTATGCTCTCTCTCGGCGATCTTTCCTTTGTTTCTCTCTTAACTTTGAGAGAAAACAAAACTCTAAGTGTTTGAGTGTTTAGTGAGATGAGAGAAAATGAGAAACTTTGTAATGAGCTTCACTCCCTCTATTTATAGGCTCGAGTTTCTCCTCCTTTCCTTAGTGCATTTCGACATGTGTTCTCCTCTTTTCTTGTTTATGCGACAAGTGCCTCTCCATCCAATTAGAACTCGCCAATTAGCCTCTTAATCCTCCTCTATTAGTGCATAAAACTCCTCTTCATTAGTGCATGTCCTCCCTTTTATTAGTGCATGTCGCTAATCACCACATAATTTTATAAGGCAAATGGGTGAATTGGTTGATTCTTCTTCTGGTCCTTAAGTCTTCTTGGTGAAAATTAGTGAGACTTGGCCACTTTAACACACTTCTTCTTTAATCCCTTGATTAAGCTAATCTTCCACTATCTTGCTTTTTTAATTAATTTTCCCCCACTTATCTTGCTTCCTATTGGTCGAAATTTTGAGAAAATAATAAATTTTCCCAAAACTCTTAATCCTTTATCTATCACCTTTGATATTTCCTTTCTTCTTATCTCCTTTGGACATTCTAGGTCGTCCGGTTCCGTTTGGTACCACGGTAATCTCTCGGGCAATACGGACAGTACGCCATGGTCGGTTCGGTCATTACATCGGGTGTTTTGACTGTGTGTCTTGACGATTCCTCTCGGGCCTTCGACTAATTTTCTCGGTACATGTTCCTTGACAACACTTCTTGGCATTCTTCGGCCAATTTTCTTGACTCCCCGGTCATCCTTAGGGTCCTGGCCATACTCCCGGTCACTCCGTCTTGGTTTGGTCATTTTTCGACTCCTAACTTTTCCCTCGGACTTCTTCTGGTCGTTCTTCTTTGTTTAACATCGTCTTTCTTTTCAGGTCCTTTCCGGTCCATTCCCTTGATCTTTTATTTTTGGATTCTTACTCGGGGTGAGGGTCATTACACTGTCACCTTAGAAGTACTATGATCTATGTGATTTTTGCTTCCATCTTATGTGTATATACTTATATGGTTTCTTTTATGTGTCTCTGATCTGATTTGATGGTTTTAGAACTTTTCATGAGTTGAGGGAACTTGATATTTTCTTCATTAAGGGGACACAAGATTCTTTAAACATTTTGGTTACGTTATATTTTTTGGCAGTTATATTTTAAATAATAATTACACTATGTGTTAAAATAAATTAAATTTATGTTACTGTAATTTATATAGACAAAATCTATAATATTTATCGGTAAATTATTTGGGATCTAAAATTTATTTGTGTAGTATATATTTTCAGTTACATATATTAAATTCTTGTTTAATAATTAAGATTTAACATATAAAAATTATTATAATATGAATTTTATATTATCTCACATATGAATAAAATATGATTAAATAAAGAAATTAGTTCTCTACAATTGGGTGTATCAAAATTTTTGTATGGAAAGCTTATTACTAATAAGACAAATAAATAATCTTTTAAGTTCTTCAAAAGTGTTCTCTAAGCATAATAAGGAGCTAATTAAAAACTATATTTTAATAAGTTTAAGCATAAGTATAATATTTAAAATAATACAAATAAACTAATTAAATTATGTATAGTATAATACTTGTAATAAAAGAATAAATAATTTAAAAACAACAAATAATAATGTAACAACGATTGTTATAAAAAATAATAAATAATTTACAAACAAATAACGAGTAACAACACATACATAACTAAAACAACATATACGTAACATAACACGAGAAAAAATAACATACAGTAGTGTTAAACCAAGTTATACATTTGCAACAAATCAAGGATTAGGTCTACAACAGTCGCCCAATTTGTAAAACAAATCTTGGTTTCCTTACCTATAAATGGTCTCGACGATGGGCTACGGCTGCTCCGGTGTCACCAATCCGGTGACACACAGTGGCTGATTGACCAATTGGCGTATGTATTTACAAGTACACGAGATATACGCAAAACGCAAAACCCTTGTATTTTGTTCTTTTGATGGCAATAGGACCTAATGGCCTGCAATTTCAAAATGGCTTACGTTCTAATATTGGGGTGTTACACCTCACCTTCTCCAGAGATCACTCTCGGATTTAACAGGGATTGAGCGCCACAGAACATCCATATTGGAACAGAGAGGTTGAACCTCAGTAATTATCTTTGTTTCAAGGAGGAGGCCAGATCGGTAGGATCAGACTCGAACCTCTAGATTCCGTCGCGAGGCCTCAGTAGAATCCTTTTCGCACTACTATGCACGTCAGATTCAACATCACCATGGATAAATTATATTAAAAAAAATAAATACACACACAACTTTACAAAAATTATGTATTCTACATCTCAGTTAGCAACCACAATCATTTGCACCATTGAACAAACGACAAGAGCCATGGATCTCTTTGTTGAGTATAAATAAACACACGTTTGTTTGGTGTCATATCAGAAGTTGCGGTGGCTCAATTGATATTGAATATGATGCAGTTATGTCTATAAGGATTGAAGACCCATAAGGATTAGACATGATAAATACGAAAAAAAATTCTGGTTATGCAACTTAGTATATTGTGCCAATGCAAAATCATATTTATAGACAACAAATTTTTCTGTTGACAAACTCACACTAAAAGTGAAAATAAATAAGCCAAATATTATACAAGTTATATGAACTATTCCAAAAGCCAAATATGCAGAAATATTTTTCAAATACTTTAATACACCACTCAACTTATATTTCTGAAACCCAAACACACTTAATTTCATATAGCATGAATAAACCAATCCATATTTTTAAATGAAGATTCAATGTAAACAATCAAATCATGGCAACAAAGCATTCACTTGGTCCCAACGTAATATTCAAAAAAAAAAAGAAAAAAAAAGAGTTGGTAAAAACAAAAATAAACACAAAACACGTTGTAACAAACTATTTGGATTTTTGTCTCATATTTTAATTTGCCATCAGCTTATTAGACATAACTAGACGATATTTGTATCTAGAAATTTCTACAACCACAATAAACAAATTAAATGAAGAAACACAAAACTTTATTGACAGAATACAAGTATTATTTAAACTATCTACTCATACGCATATATCCTACTATATTAATTGGAAAGTACAAATATGAAACTAACTTTAAATGTGTAAAAAATTACATTAATTGTCATTAGAAAATTTTAATTAAGATTAATAAATTAATTAAATAAATATAATTAATTAAAAACGAAAATGGGAGATACATTAAATAAAATAAATTGTAGAAAAGAAAAAAAAAATCTATTAGAATCAAAACTAATCCGTATTAAAAAAAATTAACAGCTAAGATTTTAAAAATCTAATCAAATAAAATCTACAACTACAAATTTTACACACAAGAAAAAGAAGCCACAAAAAAAAAATAATGAATGTTATTTTCAAAAAGACTTTTTAGAACTTTTACTAGCTATATTTAGTTGCTATTTTTTACATGTTAGTAAGGATTGTGTTTAGTTGACAAAAGTTTAAACAATTTTATTCATAACATAAAATGTTTTATTGACAGGTTTTCAATAAACATTTTTAAAATACAAAATTATAATATAAGCAAACCAATTTTTTAATCACAAACTATTATAAATAACATAATAATAAAATAAATTATTACAAATTTTTATTAAAATAATGTTTAGCCTTCGGTTCTCCGCGGGTTTATACCTAGTATATTTATAAAGCTAATGATATTTAAGAACGTCATCATAATTACACAAGTTAGCACGTCCATACAAAATATATATAGCCAGCAAAACTAATACGGAATAGTGACTCCCTTAAGTATCCTGATTCAAATATATCAAGTGATTAACACAAAACTCTAATAGATTTGTTTTTCTTTATCTGGTTAACCAAAAAGAAAAAGAAGAACAAGATTTTAAACTATCCTTAGTGTGAATTCGATTGCCATTAAGATAAGGTTTGGTCCACGCAGCGTTTACACACAAAGTCTACAGAGAATGTGATGATAAGTGTATCATACGAAGTTTGTGGTTCCTAAATGTAGACCAACTAGTATTTAAACGAGCCTTGTCTCATCACCATTTCATCAATACAAGCTTATAACTCTCCACATATACATTTTGCAATCAAACAAATCGAAAGATGGAAGGCAAAACTTTGATTCTAAGTGTGCTCGTAATGAGTCTTTTCATGGCGCAGATTCAAGTCGAAGCAAAGAGTTGTTGCTCGAGCACGACTGCTAGAAACTGTTACAATGTATGCCGTCTTCCTGGAACTGCTAGGGAAACTTGTGCAAAACTTTGTGGATGCAAAATTATTAAGGGGAAAAAATGTACTACTCCGCCATATATACATGCCATTCTTGAAAACTCTGGTAATTTCATACTTTTTTCTTTGTTGTTTCATTAAGTTATATCTTTTACATGTTGGACCAAGATTTTCACGATCCAAGAACTTTTTTATTTATTTATTTAAGGTGATGCTGTCAACGAATATTGTAAGTTGGGTTGTGCATCCTCTGTGTGTGGTACCTTAACCACTCTCCAGAACTCCGGTAACGTGAAAACTCATAATTATTATTATTATTATTATTATTATTATTATTATTATTATTATTATTATTATTATTATTAGATTTCTGGAATAAATGAAAAATCAATTAATTTTAATTTTATTTCGTTAAAATAGATACAAGTGAAATTGTGAGTGGAGCAGTTGTACAATGCACCGAGGCATGTTCTGAGTTCTGTACCAAGGACTCATCCAATGCAGTTGAAACTGCCTAATAAGGATATCCAAGAACTGTGTTGTTGTTTTCGCTGTTTTCAATAATTGTCGTGTATGTGACAAAAAATGCTAGAGTCTTAAGCTAGCATCTACTATTTCCAGGATTTCTATGTGACGTAGAAGAAGGTCATTGATCCCTAGATTGTTTACCCCTTCTACTTGCTGTTATCCAAATAAAGAATAATAACGTGTCCTTATCTTCTATCTACGATCAAAACTCTCGCATTAACGTAATTTTCTTACAATCAGTTCATATCTTGACAACATCCAATGCAAACTTAGCAAAATAGTTAAGACTTACAAATCTCAAATTATTTAATTCATTGTATGAACCATTCAGCATGCAATCGATAGGTTGAAGAAATGGAAAACTTATAGTCATGATTGTTAGAGTAGTAACCCAATAACTTCTTGGAGCAAGTTCTTCAAGTTAATCTTACAAGCAAAAGTTTCTTGAGTGCGAAGAATAGTATCAGACGGAGCAAGAGAAGATTGCAACCTTGCAGTCCCAAATTAAAGATGCACATTTTTTGGGATCAAATGATGGCCCAACTTCATCATACATAATTCCTGCTTCCGGAGCTGGACACAAAAATGTTCGGTGTTTACGGATATATCTCTTGTTAGCAATTTAAAAAATGTTCTTCGGCATTTAATAAAGAGACTTACCCAAAGGACAAAGAGTAAACACCGATAGATTGCCTGCGTTCAACGATCTATTCTTTTTATAGTAAACCTAAAATATTTATCTATATAACACTGCGAATAGATGATAAAATGTTTTCTTGCATTCGAACACTTTGAAATTGAAAAGGCTTTTGTCGTAAAGGAAAATCAAAATATAATCTTTTTTTGGTTATGCAACTTAGTATATTGTGCCAATGCAAAATCATATCTATATATAACAAATTTTCTGTTGACAACAAACTCACACTAAAAGTGATATGAACTATTCCAACAGCCAAATATGCAGAAATATTTTTCTGACACCCATATACATACTTAATAAACCAGTCCACATTCTTAAATGAAGATTCAATGTGCTATACGTAATTTCCAATGGGCATGTACAAACCAATCGATATTTCAACAAAAATCCTTTTTTAATTCAGAGAAAATAAACAAATCATGCCCACAAGCATTCTGAGAGTCTACAACAGTTAAGTCACAACAAAAGTGTTTTGGGCTCAAACCAAAACACTACAAGCCCACCAAGTCCATCAGTCCAACAAGCTTCCTCCACCATGCAACAACAAGACAAAACTGTAAAACAGAGGAAGGAGACTATGAATACGCCAAAACCACCAGCTGGAGAGAGGTGTGAGCTGGTACTATCAAGCCGTTATGATTCACTCTTATCATTAGAGGATGAGTAGATGGTCTACACTTGTCACTAGATTACTAAGCTGGTCAAATGAGTCCAGAATGTTCTCCTAGCTCTATAAATATGATTGTGATGTAAGAGACAAATTACTAAGAAAAAATATTGTGAAAGTTCAGTCAGAAAATCCTTCTTTGTTTATTCTCATGGTATCCGAGCTTTCCTAAAACCCTAACCGGTAGCTGTAATGGCAGAAAGACTCGATCCTTACCCTTTTCCGGCTAACATTCATGTTGCTAGTTCTGTGACCATCAAGCTGAGTGACACAAACTACCTTTTGTAGAAAACTCAGTTTGAATCCTTGCTCCGTTCCCAGAAGCTGCTTGGTTTTGTCAATGGTCAGATCCAAACGCCTGCAGCAACTCGTGTCACCACTGTTAACGACGTTCAAGTAACAAGTCCCAATCCGGCATACGAAGCTTGGATCTGTACGGATGAGCTTATCAAGTCGTGGCTCTTTGGAACTCTCTCTGAAGAGGTTCATGCCTTACCTACGTCTCAAGAGGTATGGTTAGCTCTTGCATCTAGCTTTAATCGCAGTTATGTGGCAAGAGAGTGTGAGTTGTTGCGTCGTCTCAACCTTCTGAACATGAAAGATAAGACCTTTTCTGTCTATTGTCGAGAGTTTCGTGCTATCTGTGATAATCTTAGCTCGATAGGAAAGCATGTTGCTGAATCAATGGAGGTGGTTCTGTTTTTGAATGGTTTGGCTAGAGAGTATGATCCTATAGCTAAGGTTATTCAGAGTTCTTTGTCTTGTCTACCCTACCCGACTTTCAATTATGTGGTTCTTGAAGTCTCTGCTTTCGACTCTAAGTTGCAAACTTATGAAACTGCAGCCTCTAATGTCTCTCCAAATCTTGCTTTTCAAATGCAAAGAGGTGGTTATTCGGGTCATCGAGGTCGTGGTTCCAACTTTCGTGGTAAGGGAGGCAGAGGAAACTTCTCTACTCGTGGTCGTGGCTTTGCTCAGCAGGTCAACAATCTTGGAGGGTCAAACGGTTCTTGTCCGGTTTGCCAAATCTGTGGTCGAGTTGGTCATATTGCTCTTAAATGTTGGAATAGGTTTGATAATGCATACCAAAGTGACGATGTTCCTCAGGCTCTCGCTGCTCTTCAGGTCTCTGACAGTTGTGGTCCGGAATGGGTTACAGATTCTGGTTCCTCAGCTCACATTACCTCCACTACAACTCAGCTCTCTGCGGCTACTCCTTACAATGGATCAGAGACGGTAATGGTTGCTGATGGAGCTCATCTTCCGATCACTCACTTTGGTTCTACTGTTCTCACCACTAATGCAGATAGTCTTCCTCTCTTAGGTTTTCTTGTTTGTCCCCAAGTTCATCAGTCATTACTATCAGTATCAAAGCTATGTGATGTTTTGCACCAACCGGTCGAGTTTATATCTCTCGTCATGTAATCTTTGATGAGCAATGCTTTCCATTCGACACTCACTACAGACATTTGGCTACACAGCACAAAAGCGGTTTGTTACAAGCTTGGCAATAAGGTGCAGATCCCTCTCCTGTTCCTACGTTGCTTCCTACTATTCCTTCTCAAGTCGTTGAGTATCGACAGGACAATCGAATGGAATCGGATCTGTCTGCATCACAAAACTCACCACTTCATGATGACAGTCTACCTATTATCGAAACAGAGGATATCTCATCTGCTGCAACAATGCAAGAGACTGAAACTAATGTCGCACATGTGACATCTGGTGGTGATGCAGGGACTCATCCGATGTCTACTCGGTCTAAACATGGAATTCGTAAGCCGAATCCTAAATATGCACTTGTTGCTAGTAAAACGATTCCATCCTTACCGAAGACGGTTGCTGAAGCATTAGCTCATCCAGGTTGGCGTCAAGCTATGTTGGAGGAACTCGACTCTATTTATAGAAACCACACTTGGATCTTGACTCCTGCTACGGCTGAAATGAACATTCTCGGTTGCAGGTGGGTGTTTACAGTGAAATTTAATACATATGGTTCACTTAACAAGCTTAAAGCAAGGCTTGTTGCCAAGGGGTTCGATCAAGAAGAGGGTGTTGACTTTACTGAAACATACAGTCCAGTAGTCTGTACATCTACTATTCGTATTGTTCTTGCTGTAGCTACGTCTAAAAGCTGGAGTATTTCTCAGTTAGATGTGAAGAATGCTTTTTGCATGGTAAGTTACAAGAAGAACTCTTCATGATTCAACCACCAGGTTTTGAGGATGTTTCTAAACCAAATCATGTCTGCTCCTTGAAGAAAGCTCTCTATGGGCTTAAACAAGCTCCAATAGCTTGGTTTGACAAATTCAGTAACTTCCTTCTTGAATATGGCTTTGTCTGCAGTAAGGCTGATCCATCACTTTTCATCTATCATCACAATGGTGATACTATGGTTCTTCTATTATATGTGGACGATATATTGCTGACTGGATCGAACCCTGCACTCTTCAAGTCTTTGATTGCAGACGTAAGTACCAAATTTGCTATGAAGGATTTGGGAAATCTCCATTATTTCTTGGGAATTCAGGTACAACATTTCAGTAATGGTGTAATGACCCTCACCAAGGGCAAAAATCCCAAAATAAAAATTCGAGAAAATGGCCCGGAAAAGACTTAAGGAGAAAGAATAAGTAAAACAAAGAAGAACGATCGGAGGAAGTCCGAGGAATTATTCGTGAGTCGGAGAATGGCCGAGTCAAGACTGGAGTTAGCGGAGGTACGATCGAGACCTTAAGACCGATCAAAGATTAACAATTTATGCGGAAACGGCATCCGCGGAAGATACGGGTAAGTACCGAGAAAGAATACTGAGACGTCCGAGAGATGTCCGGATGATGTCCGAGAGATGGTCGAGGATATTGCGAGAAGTCTGGAAATGATCGAGAAAACTGTCCGAGAGATCGAGAAGATTATTCGAGTATTACCGAGAAAGCTGTCTGAGTATTACCGAGAGGATCGATGCTGTCTGAGAAACCGAGAGAAGCTGTCCGAGTATTGCCAAGAGAACCGACAGCGATCGACCAATGGTCGAGAGGAGTGTCCGAGGGAGACTAGAAACGCTGGGAACCGTCGAGAAACGTTGGACGAAAGAACAAGTTTTGCGGACGCCGGAAATTTTTATTTCCTCAAAAATCTGACCAATCAAATTGCATGTATTTTCATGCACAAATAATATGGAGATAGTGGATTGAATGTCGAATAATAATTGGGGAGTTTTATTCACGCACCACATGCAAGCAAGGAGCTTGCCATTTGTCAAGGCGCACTAAGGAAGAAGAGGGAGAGCTCGAGCCTATAAATAGAGGATGTGAGACTTTATTGTTTCATTTTCTCTCAATTTCTCTCAAACACTTAAACACAAAGCTTTGTTTACTCTCAAAACCGAGAGAGAAACAAGAGAGAGATCGAGAGAAAGAGAGAGAGATCATCAACGCTTGCATCGAGGGAAGATTGAGAGGAATTGCATCAAAAGAGAGTCGAGAGGAGACGGTGTTGTGATCAAAGTGATCGAGAAGAGAAGCGGTTTGCGATCGGGGGAAAATCAAGAGGCGAGACGCGGTTTTCCATGAAGAGAAAAACGAGGGAGAGATCATCGAGTAGAGACGGTGGTTGTGTCGAAAGATCATCGAGAAGGAGACGGTGTTGTGTCGAGAGCGAGCCGAGACGAGACGATACTTGTGATCGAAGAAGACCGAGAGCGAGACACGGTTTACGGTCGAGAAAAGACAAGAGCAAGACGGTGGTTGCGGACGAGAGCGGGAAGCTATCTGACGTGAGGAAGAAGAAAATTGTCTGATCGAGTGGTGCGGTGAAGTCCGGTCATCAAGTGGTTGCGTAAGGGTGAGTTCTGCGGTAATGCATGTAGAGTAGATTCATGTAGAATCGGTTTAAATTTGATGCATGCGAAAATATGGTAGGATTCATGCTAGTGGGATGTTTAAATGCACATTGAATTTGAATCACCATACAAGATGAACTTGGATGCATTTTAAGTATAATCGGATCACTTAAAATTTGGATAAAGGGTTACATGCATGATCGAACCTAGTGGATTTTACTAGCAATAGTTCTTGCTTAAAAATTGGTTCCATGCATGATTAAACGAGTAAAGTATTTTGCATTTTTTTGCATAATATTGAGTGAGGTTAGTTGCATGCTAAAATGAACTTAAGGATTTAAGAGATTAAATCGAATGGTCTTGCATGCGTAATTTGGACTTAAGGATTTAAAACGGTTAAATCAATTTGGTTGCATGCGTACGAGAACTTGTTGCATTAATTTTTGCTTGAGTTGCTTAATTTGGTTGCATGAATGTAGCATAATCTTAAGTTGCTTGATTTGTGTTTCTTGCTACTTGTTGATTGCATGTTGTATTCTTGCTTGATTTCATGCTTGTTTGCTTGATCTATCTTGCTTGAATTGTTGTGTGTATTTTAGCGAAGTCTCTTGAATTTGTTTCTCGAGTCTTAGCTAGAGTAGTAAGTCGATCTTCTGTTCCAAATGCGGTTGTCACGCGTGAGTTCCTGATGACCACTCGCGCGGGACACTGTCACGACTAGCTAGCTACAAGTGTGACCGCTACATGACGATGTAGCAAATTGTTGGCTCATGCTGGTTACCTTTGTGGTTTCGGCATGGGATACGTTGTGGAACGGAACAGATTATCAAGGGCCCTTAGGTGAAAGAGTCTAGGGTATTTCAAGTATTTCTTGTTGTATTCTAGATGTCTTAAGTGAGATTGATGGATGAAGGAGTCTAGGGTATTTCAAGTGTTTCTTGGTTATTCTAGTCGTCCTTGCGAGTCGCGTAGAGTTAAGAGTCTAAAGTTTCTTTAGTCGTCTTTCTCTGTGAAGTAGCGAGTCTAGATTGTTCGAGTCGAGTCGTTTTGATATAACCTCTCTCGCTTGTTGTTGTTTATTTGCTTCCGCTAATGTTTCGGCTGCGTTGCTTTGATTACTTGCTAGCTAGTTTGCCTTGCTTGTTGTCTTTGCTTGCCGGGGTAGTCGGGTTGGGGAAAGTAGAATCCTGTTTAGGAGAAAGGGGTGCCGAGGCTCACTGAGTAATCTTAGATTACTCATGATATTGTTTTGTCTTGAAGGGAAGCTTAAGTGAGTCTAGAGCTGGAGCAAACATTAGGGTACCGGATAGGGTTTTCTTGTGTTCTTTGTAAAACCCTATATTTTCATAAACGGTTATGTAAAAATTATCCGACTATCTTCGTATATTGCTTTAATGATTTATTTTCGATGAAATATTTTATTAAAAGTAATATATACGGTTTTCAGGGAAAACATGGCAAGTTGCAAACGATACTCGGCCTAGTCCGGGCTAACACAACGCACCAGGCCACAAGGGTTGCAAAGCCTAAGTAGTCTCGGTTGCGGGTGGAGTTGTGCCAGGGAGGATCGGTTGGGAAGTCTGCAGCTTCCGTCCCTCGACCAGATCACCTCGGTGCAGTTCCACAAGTAGCGTCCCGTGGCTGTCCGATGGCCTTCGTGGTCATAGAACAGTTCGGGGGCGTTACAAATGGTCTGTTTCTTAACCAAGCTAAATATGCAGAGGAGATTCTGCATCATGCAAACATGTCACACTGCAATCCTGTCCACACGCCTTTACCAATTCGTCTGGATCAAGTGTATAAAGACAAGCGGTTGTTCTCTGAGCCAAGCTATTTTCGCAGTCTTGCTGGTAAACTCCAATACTTAACGATCACACGACCAAATATACAATTTGCAGTGAATTTTATCTGTCAGCGGATGCATGCTCCAACTGAGTCAGACTTTCATCTCTTGAAGAGAATCTTGCGGTATTTAAGAGGAACAACCACAATGGGATTGCATATGTATAAGAACAGTGACTTGTCCTTGGTCTGCACTGAAACTGAGTGCCATGATGATGATTTACTGTTGGTATCATACAGTGATAGTGATTATGCCGGTTGCCAAGAGACACGACGGTCTACAACAAGTTTTTGTGCTCTTCTTGGCAGCAACTTAATATCCTGGTCTGTAAAACGGCAACCTACTGTTTCAAGCTCTTCGACCGAAGATGAATACAGGGCTCTTGCAACAGCAGCCTCAGAGTTAACATGGATATCTTTTGTTCTTCGGGACCTGGGAATTGTTCAGAACAGACCTGCTCTTCTTCGATGTGACAATCTCTCTGCTGTTTATCTTACAGCTAATCCTGTCTTTCACAACCGCTCACAACATATTGAGGTTGATTATCACTATGTTAGAGAGAGAGTAGCGCTTGGTCTTCTTGAAGTTCAACATGTTCCAGCTACTCTACAACTTGCAGATATCTTTACAAAGTCCCTTCCCCGACAAGCTTTCCAACATCTTCGATCCAAACTGAGTGTTGGGAAGCCTCCCATCATCAGTTTGGGGGGGGGGGGGGATGAGAGTCTACAACAGCGAAGTCACAACAAAAGTGTTTTGGGCTCAAACCAAAACACTACAAGCCCACCAAGTCCATCAGTCCAACAAGCTTCCTTCACCCTGCAACAACAAGACAAAACTGTAAAACAGAGAAAGAAGACTATGAATACGCTAAAACCACCAGCTGGAGAGAGGTGTGAGCTGGTACTACCAAGCCATTATGATTCACTCTTATCATTAGAGGATGAGTAGATGGTCTACACTTGTTACTAGATTACTAAGCTGGTCAAATGAGTAGAATATTCTCCTAGCTCTATAAATATGATTGTGATGTAAGAGACAAATTACTAAGAAATAATATTGTGAAAGTTCAGTCAAAAAATCCTTCTTTGTTTATTCTCACATTCATCATGGTTCCACGAAAAACAAACAAAAAGAATACACCGATATATTGTCCACGACAAACAATCTATTCTTTTTACAGTAAACCCGAAGTACATATAAATACATAGATATATTATTTTTCTGGTTGAACTGAGTTTTATAATTTCAGTGAACATTTAATTTTTATCGATCACGAAAGCTATTAAATATTTAGTACTCTAGAATTATCAGTTAATTAACTCTAACACACTTAGTCGGATGGATGACATAAATTTCAAATATTTTATCACACCACTCAAATTTAGGCACCAAGTGTTTATTTGGTCCCAACATATAATTCAAAACTCCAATACAAAAAAACAAAAAAAGTTGGTTAAAAAAAAAAAAAACAGAACACGTTTTAACAAACTACTGTATTTGGAGTTTTGTCTCACTCCAAATTATAAGAACGTCCTTAATAACTACACGGTTAGCACGAATATATACAATATATAACCAGCAGAACCAATACCAAATTGTGAATATTAGGTATCCTAATTCAAATACTGAGTTAACCATAACGAAAAAGAAGAAGATGATTTAAATTTATCCTTTGTCTGAATCAGATTGCCATAATGCCATTAAGATAAGGTTGGTCCACGCAGCAAGTACAGAAAGACTCGATCTATAGAGAGCATGGGATAAACATATCAGACGAAGTATCTGGTTGCCAGTCGTAGACCCAACTAGTATATAAGCGAGCTTTGTTTCATCACCATTTCATCAATACAAGCTTATAACTCTCCACATATACATTTTGCAATCAAACAACTGATCAATCGAAAGATGGAATGCAAAAGTTTGATTCTAGGTGTGCTCGTAATGAGTCTTGTCATGGCACAGATTCAAATCTAAGCAAAGAGTTGTTGCCCGAACATGACTTCTAGAAACTGTTACAATGTATGCCGTCTTTCTGGAACTTCTAGGCAAACTTGTGCAAAACTTTGTGGAAGCAAAATTGTTCAGGGGCCATGTCGTCCTCTGGATCCACGTAATTTAATTTCACATTTTTTTTTGTTGTTGTTTCATTAAATTATGCTGGACCAAGATTTTGATGCAAGTTACAAGATTTATTTTATTTATTTATTTATTTATTTATTTTTTATTTTTTATTTAAGGTGGTGATGTCAACCAATACTGCAAGTTGGGTTGTTACTATTATAATTTTTTTAATTATTAGATTTTTGGAGCAAGTTAAAAGTCAATTAACTCTAATTAATATTGTTTCCGTAAATGAGATGCAAGTGAAATTGTGAATGGAGAAATTATACATTGCACCAAGGCATGTTCTGAGTTATGTACCAAGGGCTCATCCAATACATTTGAAACTGCCTAACAAGCATACCAACGAACTAGGTGTTGTTTTCCCTGTTTTCAATAATTGTCGTGTACGCCACAAAAAATGCTAGATTCTTGAGCTAGCTTCTACTATTTCCAAGTTTTCTATGTGACGTAGAAGATCATTGATTCCTAGATTGTTTACCCCTTCTACTTGCCATTATCCAAATAAAGAATAATAATGTGTCTTTCTACTTGATTTAACGTAAATTTCTTACAATCAGTGTACATATATCTTCACAACATCCAGTGCCAACTTAGCAAATCGATCAATCTCAAATTATATAAAGCCTTGTATGAACCATTCAGAATGCAATCGATAGGTTGAAGTAATGGAATCATTACAGTGATGATTGTTAAGAGTAGTAATCCAACAGACCTTTCGTTTTGATGAACACGAAATTCTCGGTAGTATATTGTCGACTGAATGATTACACCAAATCAATACAATAAAATTAGAATGCGTTTCTCTTCAGTTGATGACACCTCAACATTTTGGAGAAACCTGGAGCTGACACATCATTTAAAACGAAGTTACCAATCAAAATATCATAATTAGTACTACTCAGCATATTCATCCAATAATAATTTTTTTTTTCCTCTTTTCCACGTGAACACATGTGAAGCATGATATAACTTTAGTCGTTTAAAAACTCTTCAACGCTTAAACAGTTTCATTTTTATATAAAGGTTGAAGAAATTTTTTAATCAAAAGTTATGTTGAGTGGTAGCATTTCAAAATTCTCCAAAAAAGATAGAAAAATAAATCTATCAATAAATTTCTACAGAATTATCAATTGGATTGCAAATTCTATTTTTAATTTTTCTAACTACAAGGTTACGTATCAGATAAAGAAAGAATTTTGTGCAAATAATATAAAGAAAAATGGCTTCACCGGTGCTGCTGCTTTCAAGCAAAATGCATATATCCCTTAATTATATTGTGTGTTTTTATCTGTCAGAAATTGGGTACAAGAAATTTCTAAATTCGTTACGAACTTTTTTTATCATGAATATTATGTATAGAATCGGAGGAAAACTCTAATGCTGATTTTGGAAAAACCTTTGGTTTGTTTTGGTAGATTAACTCGAACAATCTGAAAACTTTCTCAAGTATATTTGGCTCAGCAAGTTACATTTGAGGCTGTCACCTTAGAAGTACTATGATCTATGTGATTTTTGCTTCCATCTTATGTGTATATACTTATATGGTTTCTTTTATGTGTCTCTGATCTGATTTGATGGTTTTAGAACTTTTCATGAGTTGAGGGAACTTGATATTTTCTTCATTAAGGGGACACAAGATTCTTTAAACATTTTGGTTACGAATTATTTGTAATCTAACATTTTTTTGGCAGTTTATTTTATTCTAAATATCAATCCACACTATGTGCAGAGTAAAATAATTATTAAATTATGTTACTGTAATTTATATAGACAAAATCTATAATATTTATCGGTAAAATTATTATTTGGGATCTAAAATTTATTTGTGTAGTATATATTTTCAGTTTTAATTGAATATATTAAATTCTTGTTTAATAATTAAGATTTAACATATAAAAATTATTATAATATGAATTTTATATTATCTCACCATATGAATAAAGAGTTCTTAAAACTTTATGAAAATATAAGTAAGTGATACAATTAAGTTATAAAGAAAATAGAAGAACTAAATTTTGGGTGTCATAAAAAAAGTACAACGGTATGTAAATAGAAATACTATTAAAAACAGAAGACAAATAAAGAAATTATTTCTCGAGCTTTATGGGTGTAGCATGTCAGCATTTTTGTGTTTCTCTGAGAAAGCTTATACGTATAAGGGATATAAATCAAACTAGAGTAATCTCTCAAGCTTCATTGGCGTATAAACTCTCTTTGTTAAGCATACATAAGCTAACTTTGACAATTAACATAATCCTTATAAACCTAGTATACAGTTTAGCATAAGTATAATATTTAAATAATAACACAAAACCAAACTAACGGAAAAATATGTATATTTACTTTGACGACTTGTTATAAAAAGAATAAATAATTTACAAAAGGAAACAAAACAAATAATAACGTAACAACAATACACTACAAAATAAAACTACACTAATATATCTCCCGTAACAAATAACACGAGAAAAAACATAACATACAGTAGTGTTAAACCAATTATACATCACAAGCAAGCAACAGATCAAGGATTAGGTCTACAACAGTCGCCCAATTTGTAAAACAAATCTTGGTTTCCTTACCTATAAATGGTCTCGACGATGGGCTACGGCTGCTCCGGTGTCAGTGGGTGACATCTCCGGTGACACACAGTGGCTGATTGACCAATTGGCGTATGTATTTACAAGTACACGAGATATAAGCAAAACGCAAAACCCTTGTATTTTGTTCTTTTGATGGCAATAGGGCCTAATGGCCTGCAATTTCAAAATGGCTTACGTTCTAATATTGGGGTGTTACACCTCACCTTCTCCAGAGATCACTCTCGGATTTAACAGGGATTGAGCGCCACAGAACATCCATATTGGAACAGAGAGGTTGAACCTCAGTAATTATCTTTGTTTCAAGGAGGAGGCCAGATCGGTAGGATCAGACTCGAACCTCTAGATTCCGTCGCGAGGCCTCAGTAGAATCCTTTTCGCACCACTATGCACGTCAGATTCAACATCACCATGGATAAATTATATTAAAAAAACAAATACACACACACAAACTTTACAAAAATTATGTATTCTACATCTCAGTTAGCAACCACAATCATTTGCACCATTGAACAAACGACAAGAGCCATGGATCTCTTTGTTGAGTATAAATAAACACACGTTTGTTTGGTGTCATATCAGAAGTTGCGGTGGCTCAATTGATATTGAATATGATGCAGTTATGTCTATAAGGATTGCAGACCCATAAGGATTAGACATGATAAATACGAAAAAAAATTCTGGTTATGCAACTTAGTATATTGTGCCAATGCAAAATCATATCTATAGACAACAAATTTTTCTGTTGACAAACTCACACTAAAAGTGAAAATAAATAAGCCAAATATTATACAAGTGATATGAACTATTCCAAAAGCCAAATATGCAGAAATATTTTTCAAATACTTTAATACACCACTCAACTTATATTTCTGAAACCCAAACACACTTATTTTCATATAGCATGAATAAAACAATCCATATTTTTAAATGAAGATTCAATGTAAACAATCAAATCATGGCAACAAAGCATTCATTTGGTCCCTACGTAATATTAAAAAAAAAGAAAAGAAAAAAAAAAAGAATTGGTAAAAACAAAAATAAACACAAAACACGTTGTAACAAACTATTTGGATTTTTGTCTCATATTTTAATTTGCCATCAGCTTATTAGACATAACTAGAAGATATTTGTTTCTAGAAATTTCTACAACCACAATAAAGAAATTAAATGAAGAAACACAAAAATTTATTGACAGAATACAAGTATTATTTAAACTCTCTACTCATACGCATATATATATTTATAAAGCTAATGATATTTAAGAACGTCATCATAATTACACGTCCATACAAAATATATATAGCCAGCAAAACTAATATGGAATAGTGACTCCCTTAAGTATCCTGATTCAAATATATCAAGTAATTAACACAAAACTCTAATAGATTTGTTTTTCTTTATCTGGTTAACCAAAAAGAAAAAGAAGAACAAGATTTTAAACTATCCTTAGTGTGAATTCGATTGCCATTAAGATAAGGTTTGGTCCACGCAGCGTTTACACACAAAGTCTACAGAGAATGTGATGATAAGTGTATCATACGAAGTTTGTGGTTGCTAAATGTAGACCAACTAGTATTTAAAAGAGCCTTGTCTCATCACCATTTCATCAATACAAGCTTATAACTCTCCACATATACATTTTGCAATCAAACAAATCGAAAGATGGAAGGCAAAACTTTGATTCTAAGTGTGCTCGTAATGAGTCTTGTCATGGCGCAGATTCAAGTCGAAGCAAAGAGTTGTTGCTCGAGCACGACTGCTAGAAACTGTTACAATGTATGCCGTCTTCCTGGAACTGCTAGGGAAACTTGTGCAAAACTTTGTGGATGCAAAATTATTAAGGGGAAAAAATGTACTACTCCGCCATATATACATGCCATTCTTGAAAACTCTGGTAATTTCATACTTTTTTCTTTGTTGTTTCATTAAGTTATATCTTTTACATGTTGGACCAAGATTTTCACGATCCAAGAACTTTTTTTTTAATTTATTTAAGGTGATGCTGTCAACGAATATTGTAAGTTGGGTTGTGCATCCTCTGTGTGTGGTACCTTAACCACTCTCCAGAACTCCGGTAACGTGAAAACTCATTATTATTATTATTATTAGATTTCTGGAACAAGTGAAAAATCAATTAATTTTAATTTTATTTCGGTAAAATAGATGCAAGTGAAATTGTGAGTGGAGCAGTTGTACAATGCACCGAGGCATGTTCTGAGTTCTGTACCAAGGACTCATCCAATGCAGTTGAAACTGCCTAATAAGGATATCCAAGAACTGTGTTGTTGTTCTCGCTGTTTTCAATAATTGTCGTGTATGTGACAAAAAATGCTAGAGTCTTAAGCTAGCATCTACTATTTCTAGGATTTCAATGTGACGTAGAAGAAGGTCATTGATCCCTAGATTGTTTACCCCTTCTACTTGCTATTATCCAAATAAAGAATAAGAATGTGTCCTTCTACTTGATTTAACGTAAATTTCTTACAATCAGTGTATATATATCTTCACAACATCCAGTGCCAACTTAGCAAATCGATCAATCTCAAATTATATAAAGCCTTGTATGAACCATTCAGAATGCAATCGATAGGTTGAAGTAATGGAATCATTACAGTGATGATTGTTAAGAGTATAACCCAACAGACCTTTCGTTTTGATGAACATGAAATTCTCTGTAGTATATTTTCGACACCTCAACATTTTGGAGAAACCTGGAGCTGACACATCATTTAAAACGAAGTTACCCATCAAAATATCATAATTAATACTACTCAGCATATTCATCCAATAATAAATTTTTTTTCCTCTTTTCCACGTGTACACATGTGAAGCATGATATAACTTTAGTCATTTAAAAACTCTTCAATGCTTAAACAGTTTTGTTTTTATATAAAGGTCGAAGAAATTTTTTAATCAAAAGTTATGTTGAGTGGTAGCATTTCAAAATTCTCCAAAAAAGATAGAAAAATAAATCTATCAATAAATTTCTACAGAATTATCAATTGAATTGTAAATTATATTTTTAATTTTTCTAACTACAAGGCTACATATCAGATAAAGAAAGAATTTTGTGCAAATATTATAAAGAAAAATTGCTCCACCGGTGCTGTTGCTTTCAAGCAAAATGCATATATCCCTTAATTCCATTGTTTGTTTTTATCTGTCAGAAATTGGGTACAAGAAATTTCTAAATTCGTTACGAACTTTTTTATCATGAATATTATGTATAGAATCGGAGGAAAACTCTAATGTTGATTTTGGGAAAAACCTTTGGTTTGTTTTGGTAGATTAACTCGAATAATCTGAAAATTTTCTCAAGTATATTTGGCTCAGCAGGTTACATTTGAGGCTGTCACCTTAGAAGTACTATGATCTATGTGATTTTTGCTTCATCTTATGTGTATATACTTTTATGGTTTCTTTTATGTGTCTCTGATCTGATTTGATGGTTTTAGAACTTTTCATGAGTTGAGGGAACTTGATATTTTCTTCATTAAGGGGACACAAACATCTTGGTTACGAATTATTTGTAATCTAACATTTTTTTGGCAGTTTATTTTATTCTAAACTAGTATTGGATCCGCGCTACGCGCGGGAGTTAGATGAGAGTGTTTTTTCATTTGTTTTTTGGTTATGTATTTTTCCTCTTTGTGTCTGGTTATGTTCTGCGTTTGTTTTCATTTGCTCTTTTGTTGGTTTAATTTTTTCCTATATTTTTTTCAGTTAGTATAATAAAGTAAATTTTAAGATATTTATTAAATTTCAATTATCATGATCTTTTTTTCTTTTCAAAAAATATAGAATTAGAAGTTAAGTTTGTATAGTAACAGTTGTTTTTGGGATCTACAGGACAATATGAGTTTTGAAACTATTTCTTGTTGCTTGTAATCCTTCTGCTTTTATCTATTTCATTGATGCACAATTTTTTTTTTTTTTTTTTTTTTTTTTTTGGTGTCTTTGGGTGTTTTCCTCTTCACTTCGCATCCGTATGAGGTTATTGGTTCTATCCTAATGTTTTCGTTTCAGGTATGTGTTAATTGGTGTGCAAATCTGTTCTTTTTTAAAATTGTTTTGTTCCTTTCATTTCCTAATTAACGTACCCATTTTTTTTGAGTTCGTAGTTCTAAATTTTAGTTTTGGTTGGCCCCATTGTGTTGTTTCAAGTGGATGTGAATTTTGTGTTGTTCAAATTAAATTGTCGCCTCTGTGATAGTTTAATTTTGTAGGGTGTATTTTTTGTGGCTGTTTTAGTAAGTCTATCAATTTTGGTCTAACTTGAACAAATTGTGGTACTCGAATTTCAGAATCTTTTCCTTCAACTAAATGTGTGTCCATCTCTTACATTTTTTTTACTGTTTGGTGATGGTTTTGTCAATTGCTGGCGAGTAACGTTAATTGAATCTTAGTGGGGTTTCTCTGATCCTCTGTAAGTGTTTGTTTTTTTTCGTTGCAGTTGTTGTTTCTTTCGATTTTTTAGTAGCTCTGTTTTTGGAAGCTGACTATTTTTATGATCTAGGAGTCATTGAAGCTAAAGACCTTTTTGCATATGTCTATCTCATGGTGGTCGTAATACTTTTAGACCTTTTTTAGGGATGGTTTGTGAGAAGTTTATTCAATATATGTTGATCTTGAATGTTCTGGTTTTGTTGTCATGGTAAGTGGTGGACTTTAATTTTATTTTTCCAATCGTTTGTATTCTTGCTATACTTTCAGTTATGTTCTCTTGTTCTCTTGTTTAGATTATTTTGGAGGCGTACGTAATGTTTATGATGGAGAAAAACAAAAACTTTTATTTTGAATTTAAATTTTAAGAGAATGATAACATTGGTTAACCTTATTGTTTTTCCTTAAGCTAAAAGAAAAAGACAAGCTTGATAATTTGTTTGTAGTAGTAGCAGTGCGTGCATTTATTCTCCATGTCATTGAGGGTGCAGATGATAGTTGGTTGGACTTCTGCCAATGTACTATAGTAGGACTGTAGTTTTTGTACATTGACTCTGTGTAACGACTTCTTGATAACAAACATGAAACATTGCAATATCAATCGTCGGAAGCCAAATTTTTTTTCTAAATCACTCAAAGATATAGCATAAGCTTGATAGTAATCTTCTAGGCTGAAGGGTAGATATCAAAGGGTAACATGTGCGTAATCGAAAACATAACCCAGCGTACCGCTGTTCCGGATGAGCGAATAATTATGTTTTCATCTTAGCCTTCACTCATATAACAAAAGTGGTCCACAATTTGGGGTGTGAAACAAAGATTGGTAATTATCGTTTAAGTTTCCAAATCACAATAATTCAAATAGAGAAACATATATAAATAATAGAATATAGATGATAGGTACATGCAACAATAGAGCCATCAGCCATGTTATGATGTACATTTTATTTTCTCCTTGCTCATCCTTCTATGCGATCAGACAAAATAATTCAAACGACAATAGTCAATTTTTTCCTTCGATATATAAGTGATCCTTCTTAAAAAAATATCAAACTCCACGATTTTTAAAGTATATTTATCTTACCTTCAGTTAAACATATATACCATAATCCATATAGATGCACTGGCCAAAGCCTTCCTATCTTGCGAGCATCAATAATCCACATTTTGTAGAGCCCTTGAGATTTAGTTAACAATAATTTAGAATATAAGATAAATCGAAATCGTATACGATAAGGGAAATTAGTTATTGATGAAAATTGAAAATGCTTAACCTTTAATTCTTACTCAAATTTAGTAATTAAGGAGTCCTTTTTTCAAGCTTGTAATAGTTGAGTCAAATTATGAATTGTAGAAAAGTGGTATGCGAGTCGAAAACTTTATTAATAAAGAAAGAAAAATAAAATAACAAAATTTGTCAAACAATGATGTTTTTAAATATGTTTTTCATATGTGAGTTTGTTAAACCAAGTAACTAACAGACAAATGAAAAACGTAATAAGTTAAATATTAACAGGTGACACAAACAGTCATAACTCTAGCAGCTGGTCCAGTGAGCCGAACCTTAACCACGTAACCATCAATCTCAACCAACTCAAGCCCCCCACCTCCAGGTACGGCCTTAACTCAGAGAGAACCTTAATTGAACAACAAACCCAAAAGGGCCCATTCAGATCGATTACAAAACACAAGACGCTAAATTAAAAACAACTAAAACGTTTTTTAAAAAAACAAACCTTTTCGATGTTCTCATCGTTCAGCTCTAACCCTCCTGTCTCAGATTCAAGAAACTGCTCAACGGACATGGTTTCTGGAATCTTGTCTCGTAGCCGACTCTCGATTCCCATCTTCAACGTCACTGATGAGCTAGGACATGAGCCACAAGCTCCTTGTAGATTTAAAACCACCACAAGCCCGTCGATCTCGTGCAGCGCCACGTTTCCTCTGTCAGCCATTAGTGACGGCCTTACTTCGTCTAGCACTCTCTCCTCATTCTCTTCCGTAAACGGCATGACGCAGCTCACGTGACCAAACACTAAACCAAATCACAACTACAGTTCTAAGAGAGATTGGTCAGTTTTTTGCAAATCAGAATAACAGATTTCAAGCATTCATTACCTGTTCGTTTTCTCAAAGCTAACAATATGAAAGCCCCACCCTCTTTCTCGCTAAAAATCTTCTCCAGTGAGGTCGCATGATCATCAAAAGCACTTAGGCGCACTTTCTCCCCACTTTCATAATAGAATACATGTGTTGAAAGCAATAAAGAGGGTTACTATAAGAACCATATTAAGAAGTGAATCAAAGAGATGTAAGTCGGTGAGGGACAGACCTTTCAAGACATAGATGGACTAACATCCTCTCCAAGGTTTGTGTCATTCCATTTCCATATGCTTTGCTGCAACATACTTGGCCCCTGTACTTGGCCCATGACATCTTATGTGAAAACAGGCATGTAGGCGAAACCATAAGGCTATAGATTTAAATAACGACACCAAAAATTTACATCTAATAGAAAAATTTAAGACGCACCCTCTCTTAAAGTAATGTAGAACTAATGTAGGTGTTCCTTTAATTTGGAGAATTTGGTTAAAATTTTTAAAAGGAAGGCAACTTATCAGCGATCAATTATGAAACTTAAACTTTCAGAGATGGACTAAATATTGAAACAGGGAAATATTGAAAGAGTAAATACATATACAAACCTGGAAGATCTGTATTGGTGTTGGCAAGAGAAACCAACTGGTCATGACTCTGGAACCTGAAAAACTCTTTCGGAAAGATACCGAAAGACTCGTTGACCTGATCAAAAGCAGTGGTTTCTCCCAACGATCTGTTAGTGTTGGCGGCCAGATTTGAGATTTGCGAAAGACACAACAATGAAATCCATGTTAGTAAGGAGAAATTTCAGAGAGAAATGAAATTATAAGAGGCATGAAATTGGAGAAGATGGCATTATATAGAACTTACACTTACACAAATTGAATAAAAAGTAGTGGGACTTCAATTGAAAGAGACGGCATTGAAAGACTTGAATCACCGTTTTAGAGGAAGACGTTATGATGGAGATGGAAGCCAGGGAAGAAAGTGAAAAGGTGTAGAGGATTCGCGAGCATTAATTTATTTCGACAGAGAGACCCTTTAGACCGCACAACGGCGGACGGCGGGGTTCTAAACATTTAAGGGGTTTACTTCGACGGCATTTAAAACAATTATTAGTAATTGATTGGGCTTTTTAAGATATATGAAACAAAGAAGAAGAGAATTGCTTAGTGGGTTGTGGCAAAAAATTGGACTTATCAAACTGAATGAATTACTTAATGGGTTGTGTCCAAGCCTTATTAAACTGAAGGAGATGCTGAGGTGGCAGCACCAGGAGTGAGGAAACTGCACTTTATATATATATATAGATAACAATCCACACTATATGCAGAGTAAAATCATTATTAAATAATGTTACTGTAATTTATATATACAAAATCTATAATATTTATCGGTAAAATTATTATTTGGGATCTAAAATTTATTTGTGTAGTATATATTTTCAGTTTTAATTGAATATATTAAATTCTTGTATAATAATTAAGATTTAACATATGAAAATTATTATAATATGAATTTTATATTATCTCACCATATGAATAAAGAGTTCTTAAAACTTTATGAAAATATAAGTAAGTGATACAATTAAGTTATAAAGAAAATAGAAGAACTAAATTTTGGGTGTCATAAAAAAAATACAATGGTATGTAAATAGAAATACTATTAAAAACAGAAGACAAATAAAGAAATTATTTCTCGAGCTTTGTGGGTGTAACATGTCAGTATTTTTTTGTTTCTCTGAGAAAACTTATACGTATAAGAGATATAAATCAAACTAGAGTAATCTCTCAAGTTTCAGGCGTATAAACTCTCTTTGTTAAGCATACATAAGCTAACTTTGACAATTAATCCTTATAAACCTAGTATACAGTTTAGCATAAGTATAATATTTAAATAATAACACAAAACCAAACTAACGTAAAAATATGTATATTTACTTTGACGACTTGTTATAAAAGGAATAAATAATTTACAAAAGGAAACAAAACAAATAATAACGTAACAACAATACACTACAAAATAAAAATACACTAATATATCTCCCGTAACAAATAACACGAGAAAAAAACATAACATACAGTAGTGTTAAACCAATTATACATCACAAGCAAGCAACAGATCAAGGATTAGGTCTACAACAGTCGCCCAATTTTTAAAACAAATCTAGGTTTCCTTACCTATAAATGGTCTCGACGATGGGCTACGGCTGCTCCGGTGTCAGTGGGTGACATCTCCGGTGACACACAGTGGCTGATTGACCAATTGGCGTATGTATTTACAAGTACACGAGATATAAGCAAAACGCAAAACCCTTGTATGTTGTTCTTTTGATGGCAATAGTGTAAGATTTGCGGAAACAGAGTTGAATAAAGAGAATCATGATAGAATAAGTTTTACTTAGATTGGTAAATATCAATTGTTGGTTACAACACATATATAGCTACTAAGCAACATATAGCCGTTACATAGACATTAAGAATGAAAAGGACTTAACAGAGTATCCCAACTGAAAGTGACTTGTGCCTTGTTTGACTCGCCTATCTCGATCATCTACACAACATGTGACTCCTCTGCAACAGCCTGCAACTCCAATATTCTGGATCCTTCTTTTCCAATGCCACTTGCTATTCATAAGGCCTCTGTTTTCGCCATTCTTATTCGGTCCACAGCCCATTAGTGATTTGTACGGATCATCGTACGGAAAGGCGTACGGATACTCGATCACATGTTACTGATCTCATATCCTCAACCAATACTCCCCCTCAAGTTTAGTCGTAGTCATGACTAAACTTGGATCTCCGTGATATACCACCTCGTTAAAACCCTTGATATATAAAACCCGGTGGGACAAAACTATATCTAGGGAAAAAGAGTATGATCATCACGGAGAAAGAGGATTTGTGATCAGGGACGAGTAAGGTCCACGAGTCCAAGCTTGCTATAGATATGTGAGCAAACCTTGTAACTTGCAGCCTTAGTAAAGATATCGACTAACTGATCTTCACTTGGTGTGTAGCAGGGAGAGTAACTCCTTCCTCGATCTTTTCTCGAACTTTGTGGCAATCTAACTCAATATGTTTGGTTCTCTCATGAAATACAGAGTTGGTTGTGATGTGAATAGCCGCTTGATTGTCGTAATGCATAGTGATAGGAGTAGAGGTCTTGATACCGAAGTCTTCAAGTAATGCCTTCAGCCATGTAAGCTCGGTAGTCAGCTTCCTCATAGCTCTATATTCAGATTCTGCACTTGACATTGAGACCACCTTTTGGTTCTTTGTTTTCCATCTGACTAGATTACCTCCAATGAAAGTGCAGTAGCCTGTGATAGATCTTCTATCTGTCTTGTCACCACCCCAGTCAGCATCGCAATAGCCTACGAGTTCAGTGTTAGCGTTCTTTCCCATCCAAATTCCTTGTCCGGGGCTTCCTTTGAGATAGTGAAGAATCCTCTCTAGCAGACTCCAATGATATGTTGTAGGAGCTTTCATATATTGACTTACCTAGTTCACAGCAAAGCAAAGATCAGGCCTAGTTATAGTTAGATATATTAACTTACCAACCAGTCTCCTGTAGCGAGAGGGATCCTTATAAGGTGGATCTTTCCTCTCCCCCTTTCGCTCAACTTGGTATCCATCAGGGAGTGGTGTATCTACCGGTTTAGCTCCTAGTTTCCCTGTCTCATATAACAAGTCAAGAGTATATTTTCTCTGTGAGAGAAATAGACCCTCCGGAGAGCGATATACTTCAATACCAAGAAAGTATTTAAGTTCTCCCAAATCTTTTATATCAAATACAGACTTAAGATGAGCTTTAACTTCTTTAATACCTTCTGTGTTGTCTCCAGAGATGATTAAATCATCAACATAAATGAGAACAACAACAATACCTTCGGCACTTTGTAGAGTAAACAGAGTAGCGTCCATATGAGACTTCTTAAAGCCATGGTTTAGCTTCTGGTACCAAGCTCTTGGGGATTGTTTTAGGCCATATATAGCTTTCCTTAGCCGTAACACTTTACCCGGAGCAATGATATTTTCAAGACCCGGTGGAGGCGTCATATATACCTCTTCTTCTAGCTCTCCTTGTAAGAAGGCGTCTTGAACGTCCATCTGCCATAATTCCCAAGATAGGTTAGTAGCAAGGGATAACACTACTCTTACCGTATGGAGTTTGGTTACTGGTGCAAAGGTATCCTTGTAATCTTGCCCATATGTTTTTGTGAATCCACGAGCCACCAGTCTAGCCTTATATCTCTCAATGTCTCCATTGCCCAAATATTTGATTGTGAAAACCCATTTTGAGCTTACAGTCTTTTTCCCTGGTGGGAGATCAGCTTCATCCCATGTATGGTTGTGTTTCATAGCTCCCACTTCATCGTCTACAACATTTAACCATTCTTTACTTTCTTTATCTTCCTCATATGTGGTTGGTATGTGATGTTCTTCGATTTTGTTAAGGAATGCGCAATGATCAGCTGGTAGCCGTGCAAAAGAACATACGGCTTGGATCGGATGAGCAACGGCCTGATTGTTATAGTAAAAATCTTTATCTCCCCATGTAGATAGAGGAGGTCTCACCCAAGCACTGCATCTTTATGGTTGGTGAGTTGTCTCCACCTCTTCTATTGCTTCTGGTGGATTTGTATTCTCCCCCTCAGACTCACTAACCGTTAAGTCAAGCAGAGTTGCAGGTGAGTTCTGTGGAGGCTGCAGATGTTCAGTCGAGGTTTCCTCTGCATTTTCCAGGGCCGTATCGCATTGAGTTGACGGTTGTTCAGTTCCTGATGGAGCTCCAAGATGATCAAGGAGAAACTTGAGGCTTGCTGATCTATCAGTAGGTGTCGCCAAATTCTCCAGGTCGTTTTAGTCTCTTTTATCGAAGTAACCTTGGCTCTCCAGAAACTTGACATCTCGTGATACAAAGGTGCGGTTGTGAGTGGGATCAAAGCATTTGTAACCCTTTTGTGTGATCGAATAGCCGAGGAACATACACTTGGTGCTCTTAGCATCCAGCTTGTTTCGAAGCTCCGCTGGTATAAGCACAAAACAAACACAACCGAATACTCTAAGATGATCAATTGATGGTTTTGTTGTGTTTAGTACCTCAAATGGTGACACATCGCCTAACACCTTTGTCGGAATTCGATTGATGAGGTAGCATGCCGTCATTACTGCATCTCCCCAATACCTCTTAGGAACATTAGTGTGAAACATCATTGAACGTGCGACTTCCATCAAGTGTCTGTTCTTTCTCTCTGCAACTCCATTTTGTTGCCGAGTGTATGGACAGCTTGTTTGGTGCATGATACCGTGTTTGGATAAGTGATCTTTGAACCTAGTACTCGTGTATTCACCTCCATTATCTGTTCTAAACACTTTGATCTTGGCATTAAATTGGTTAGATACATAGTTTTGGAAGTTTATGAATGCATCAATAATGCGATATTTGGATGGAAGAAGAGTAATCCAAGTATATTTGGATTTCTCATCGATAAAAGTCACAAAGTATTTGTTGTTATCCCTAGATATGCACGGTGAAGTCCACACATCTGAATGAACTAAATCAAAACATTTTTCATAGATAGTAGTTGACTTAGAGAAAACAGTTTTACAGTGTTTGCCAAGGATACAGGCTTCACATCTAGAGTGATCAAACAAAACACTGGGAATTATTAACTCAAGAGCTCTAGAGTGAGGATGGCCTAATCTAGCATGCCACATAGCACTGAGAGAAACATTTAAACAACTAGCAATAGTAGGTTTAGAAGCACTCGGTGAGGTGTCATCAAGAATGTAAAGATCATCTTTGGTACCACCTTCTCCAAGTAGTTTTCCAGACTCAATATCCTGAAATTGAACATCATTAGGTCCGAATATAGCATAACAGTTTAGATCAGTGGTTGCTCGTTTGACAGATAGAAGGTTAGAGGTGAATTTAGGCATGTAGAACGCTTTTGATTCCTTATTAAATAACCTTAAGCTACCAATTCCTTGGACTGGAATATTATCACCATTAGCAATTATAACATTACCTCTAGCCGGTTTTATATTGTCAAGTAGATTAGAGTTACTAATCATATGGTGTGATGCACCTGAGTCAACAACGAGTGATCTATCTGAACTATGAGTAAGAAAAGTTTTACCAGAATTTTTCATGGCGGCTAGAGACTTGAGAAATGCTTCCAGGTCTGACTTCTTAACGTAATCTCCAGACGCCATTCCTTCTCCATTCTTTGATGTTCCGGCTTCACTCTGTTCTTCTTTGACTTTGGTTACATTAGCTCTTGGCTCCTTGTTAGTGCTTGGTCTTAAATGTGGATGCAGGAACCAACACTTATCTTTGGTGTGATTCTTACGTTTGCAATGCTCACATCCGATCTTTGATCTTCTCTCATCAGGTCGGTATGTTCCTTTGTTTGCCATTGAGAGCTCACCTTTTCCAATAAACAACCCGAGTGAGCCCTGTTCCTTCTGGATTTGTGAGCAGACTTCATCAAGACTTGGTAGTTTGTCTGCTCTCAAGATATGTTTAATGAGATAATTAAAGGTCGGGTTAAGGGTTAGAAGAAGAGCAAAGACTTTATCTTGTTCTCTTCTTTCATTAAGCACCACAGGATCCATGGTGTTTGGTCTGAGCATCTCGAACTCTCCCCACAGAGACCTAAACTTGCCAAAGTGCTTGTTGAACTCCATATCTTCTTGAGTTAGCTCATTTATAGCCTTCTTCACTTCAAAGACCCGAGTCAGGTTAGATATGTTGCCAAATACATTCTTCAGTATCTCCCACAGTTCACTCGCTGTCTCACAGTATGAGTATGTTTTGAGAATGGGAGCTTCAAGGGAGTTTTCTCTTCGAGCTTAGCTTCTTCCTCCTCTTCTTTGGTGGTTTCTTTACCATCTTCTTTGGTGACTTTCTTTGGAGCTCTTGTTCCTTCAATATGGCTCCAAAGTCCGCGGCCACATAGTGCGGTTTTAGTGGTTCTTGACCACAAGAGGTAGTTTCCTCCCTTAAGAACCGTTGGTAACACAAGTGGTTTCGAGTTCTCCATACTCGCGTAAAATGAGTCTTTACCTTAGTGTTGGTAAGTGGAAGTTATCGTAAGAACAGAGTAGAATAGTGTGAAATAGAATCAGAGAAGTAAATTGGAGAATGAGAAGATTTATGTTGAGTAGCTAGTAGAATTGATAGATAAAGAGAATAGAGGAGTTGGATTGTCCAGAATCAACAATCCAGCTCTGATACCATGTAAGATTTGCGGAAACAGAGTTGAATAAAGAGAATCATGATAGAATAAGTTTTACTTAGATTGGTAAATATTGATTGTTGGTTACAACACATATATAGCTACTAAAGCAACATATAGCCGTTACATAGACATTAAGAATGAAAAGGACTTAACAGAGTATCCCAACTGAAAGTGACTTGTGCCTTGTTTGATTCGCCTATCTCGATCATCTACACAACATGTGACTCCTCTACAATAGCCTGCAACTCCAATATTTTGGATCCTTCTTTTCCAATGCCACTTGCTATTCATAAGGCCTCTGTTTTCACCATTCTTATTCGGTCCACAGCCCATTAGTGATTCGTACGGATCATCGTACGGACAGGCGTACGGACAGGCGTACAGATACTCGATCACATGTTACTGATCTCATATCCTCAACCAATAAATAGGGCCTAATGGCCTGCAATTTCAAAATGGCTTACGTTCTAATATTGGGGTGTTACACCTCACCTTCTCCAGAGATCACTCTCGGATTTAACAGGGATTGAGCGCCACAGAACATCCATATTGGAACAGAGAGGTTGAACCTCAGTAATTATCTTTGTTTCAAGGAGGAGGCCAGATCGGTAGGATCAGACTCGAACCTCTAGATTCCGTCGCGAGGCCTCAGTAGAATCCTTTTCGCACCACTATGCACGTCAGATTCAACATCACCATGGATAAATTATATTAAAAAAAAACAAATACACACACAACTTTACAAAAATTATGTATTCTACATCTCAGTTAGCAACCACAATCATTTGCACCATTGAACAAACGACAAGAGCCATGGATCTCTTTGTTGAGTATAAATAAACACACGTTTGTTTGGTGTCATATCAGAAGTTGCGGTGGCTCAATTGATATTGAATATGATGCAGTTATGTCTATAAGGATTGAAGACCCATAAGGATTAGACATGATAAATACGAAAAAAAATTCTGGTTATGCAACTTAGTATATTGTGCCAATGCAAAATCATATTTATAGACAACAAATTTTTCTGTTGACAAACTCACACTAAAAGTGAAAATAAATAAGCCAAATATTATACAAGTGATATGAACTATTCCAAAAGCCAAATATGCAGAAATATTTTTAAAATACTTTAATACACCACTCAACTTATATTTCTGAAACCCAAACACACTTAATTTCATATAGCATGAATAAACCAATCCATATTTTTAAATGAAGATTCAATGTAAACAATCAAATCATGGCAACAAAGCATTCACTTGGTCCCAACGTAATATTCAAAAAAAAAAAAAAAAAAAAAAAGAGTTGGTAAAAACAAAAATAAACACAAAACACGTTGTAACAAACTATTTGGATTTTTGTCTCATATTTTAATTTGCCATCAGCTTATTATTAGACATAACTAGACGATATTTGTATCTAGAAATTTCTACATCACAATAAATAAATTAAATGAAGAAACACAAAACTTTATTGACAGAATACAAGTATTATTTAAACTATCTACTCATACGCATATATCCTACTATATTAATTGGAAAGTACAAATATGAAACTAACTTTAAATGTGTAAAAAATTACATTAATTGTCATTAGAAAATTTTAATTAAGATTAATAAATTAATTAAATAAATATAATTAATTAAAAACGAAAATGGGAGATACATTAAATAAAATAAATTGTAGAAAAGTAAAAAAAAAATCTATTAGAATCAAAACTAATCCGTATTAAAAAAAATTAACAGCTAAAATTTTAAAAATCTAATCAAATAAAATCTACAACTACAAATTTTACACACAAGAAAAAGAAGCCACAAAAAAAAATAATGAATGTTGTTTTCAAAAAGACTTTTTAGAACTTTTACTAGCTATATTTAGTTGCTATTTTTTACATGTTAGTAAGGATTGTGTTTAGTTGACAAAAGTTTAAACAATTTTATTCATAACATAAAATATTTTATTGACAGGTTTTCAATAAACATTTTTAAAATACAAAATTATAATATAAGCAAACCAATTTTTTAATCACAAACTATTATAAATAACATAATAATAAAATAAATTATTACAAATTTTTATTAAAATAATGTTTAGCCTTCGGTTCTCCGCGGGTTTATACCTAGTATATTTATAAAGCTAATGATATTTAAGAACGTCATCATAATTACACAAGTTAGCACGTCCATACAAAATATATATAGCCAGCAAAACTAATACGGAATAGTGACTCCCTTAAGTATCCTGATTCAAATATATCAAGTGATTAACACAAAACTCTAATAGATTTGTTTTTCTTTATCTGGTTAACCAAAAAGAAAAAGAAGAACAAGATTTTAAACTATCCTTAGTGTGAATTCGATTGCCATTAAGATAAGGTTTGGTCCACGCAGCGTTTACACACAAAGTCTACAGAGAATGTGATGATAAGTGTATCATACGAAGTTTGTGGTTCCTAAATGTAGACCAACTAGTATTTAAACGAGCCTTGTCTCATCACCATTTCATCAATACAAGCTTATAACTCTCCACATATACATTTTGCAGTCAAACAAATCGAAAGATGGAAGGCAAAACTTTGATTCTAAGTGTGCTCGTAATGAGTCTTTTCATGGTGCAGATTCAAGTCGAAGCAAAGAGTTGTTGCTCGAGCACGACTGCTAGAAACTGTTACAATGTATGCCGTCTTCCTGGAACTGCTAGGGAAACTTGTGCAAAACTTTGTGGATGCAAAATTATTAAGGGGAAAAAATGTACTACTCCGCCATATATACATGCCATTCTTGAAAACTCTGGTAATTTCATACTTTTTTCTTTGTTGTTTCATTAAGTTATATCTTTTACATGTTGGACCAAGATTTTCACGATCCAAGAACTTTTTTTTTAATTTATTTAAGGTGATGCTGTCAACGAATATTGTAAGTTGGGTTGTGCATCCTCTGTGTGTGGTACCTTAACCACTCTCCAGAACTCCGGTAATGTGAAAACTCATAATTATTATTATTATTATTAATATTATTATTATTATTATTATTATTATTATTATTATTATTATTAGATTTCTGGAATAAATGAAAAATCAATTAATTTTAATTTTATTTCGGTAAAATAGATACAAGTGAAATTGTGAGTGGAGCAGTTGTACAATGCACCGAGGCATGTTCTGAGTTCTGTACCAAGGACTCATCCAATGCAGTTGAAACTGCCTAATAAGGATATCCAAGAACTGTGTTGTTGTTTTCGCTGTTTTCAATAATTGTCGTGTATGTGACAAAAAATGCTAGAGTCTTAAGCTAGCATCTACTATTTCAAGGATTTCTATGTGACGTAGAAGAAGGTCATTGATCCCTAGATTGTTTACCCCTTCTACTTGCTGTTATCCAAATAAAGAATAATAACGTGTCCTTATCTTCTATCTACGATCAAAACTCTCGCATTAACGTAATTTTCTTACAATCAGTTCATATCTTGACAACATCCAATGCAAACTTAGCAAAATAGTTAAGACTTACAAATCTCAAATTATTTAATTCATTGTATGAACCATTCAGCATGCAATCGATAGGTTGAAGAAATGGAAAACTTATAGTCATGATTGTTAGAGTAGTAACCCAATAACTTCTTGGAGCAAGTTCTTCAAGTTAATCTTACAAGCAAAAGTTTCTTGAGAGCGAAGAATAGTATCAGACGGAGCAAGAGAAGATTGCAACCTTGCAGTCCCAAATTAAAGATGCACATTTTTGGGATCAAATGATGGCCCAACTTCATCATACATAATTCCTGCTTCCGGAGCTGGACACAAAAATGTTCGGTGTTTACGGATATATCTCTTGTTAGCAATTTCAAAAATGTTCTTCGGCATTTAATAAAGAGACTTACCCAATGGACAAAGAGTAAACACCGATAGATTGCCTGCGTTCAACGATCTATTCTTTTTATAGTAAACCTAAAATATTTATCTATATAACACTGCGAATAGATGATAAAATGTTTTCTTGCATTCGAACACTTTGAAATTGAAAAGGCTTTTGTCGTAAAGGAAAATCAAAATATAATCTTTTTTTGGTTATGCAACTTAGTATATTGTGCCAATGCAAAATCATATCTATATATATAACAAATTTTCTGTTGACAAACTCACACTCAAAGTGATATGAACTATTCCAACAGCCAAATATGCAGAAATATTTTTCTGAAACCCATATACATACTTAGTAAACCAGTCCACATTCTTAAATGAAGATTCAATGTGCTATACGTAATTTCCAATGGGCATGTACAAACCAATCGATATTTCAACAAAAATCCTTTTTTGATTCAGAGAAAATAAACAAATCATGCCCACAAGCATTCATCATGGTCCCGCGAAAAACAAACAAAAAGAATACACCGATATATTCTCCACGACAAACAATCAGTAAACCCGAAATACATATAAATACATAGATATATTATTTTTCTGGTTGAACTGAATTTTATAATTTCAGTGAACATTTAATTTTTATCGATCACGAAAGCTATTAAATATTTAGTACTCTTAGAATTATCAGTTAATCAATACAATAAAAACACAATATTTCTCTCAAGAGATTGACACCTCAGCTTCATCTTTGAAGCAGGTGTTGACACCTCAGTAAAAAACTCTAGCCTATCAAATTATAACATTAATACACCTAAGCTAAAAAGCAGTAGTCTGTTATCGGATTATCCTCGAAACCTTTACGGTCACCCTTCCTACAGATGCGAATGGGTCTCGTCCGACCCAACTCAAAATCCGATTTTAACCACCGGGTCTAAAATACTAACCGACTGAGGCTACGGCGGATCTACACAACAGTCGTCGTTAACTGCACATTCTCGTCACTCTCCACCGTGAATCCACAAAACTCCGGCGGTAATCTCATCCTCCACGCCACCACCGGAGATCTAGAACTCAACCTCACCGATTCAGTCCCAGTCCTAACCGAATCCCCAAACTCCGTTGATTTCGATCTCTACAACTAGGCACCACAGCCAAGAAGAAGTACAATTACCTTTACGACGGATCTTCCCTCTACGATAACCTGAGCCCGCAGGGAGTCAGAGAATGGATCGCTTACCACGTCAGATTCTTCGGCGAACGTTTCCATTTCGTTTTACACAACGCCGGAGGGATACACGAGGAAGTGTTTGAGATTCTAAAGCCGTGGATTGAGCTAGAGAGAGTGACGTTACATGATATCAGAGTTCAAGAAAGGTTCAATGGGTATTACCATAACCAGTTCATAGTTGTGAATGATTGTTTGCATAGGTATAGGTTCATGGCTAAGTGGATGATCTTCTTCGATGTCAATGAGTTCGTTTAAGTTCCGGCGAAAGAGACGATCTCGTCGGTTATAGAATCTTTGGAAGGATATTCTCAGTTTACTATTGAACAGATGCCTATGAGTAGTCGGATTTGTTACGACGGTGATGGTCCGGCCAAAACTTACAGGTAAACAAACATTTATCATTGAGCTTTTCGTAAACCAAAATCCATGTGCTCTATTGTGTTGAGTGACTTAGAATATATTTTTGGAGTATATAAATAGTATAGAATACATGATTCTGTCAACACTTGGCCTGCAAAAGTCTTTGTGCATTTCCATATTAGTCTCCTATGTCGGTCCAGATCTTTGCTTTTATTTCACATCATGTGCTTTGAGTTAGTAATGTTTCAATTATTCTATCTTTTGATTCCTCATACGGTTTTGGTTATAGATTTGGTTAAGTTCTAGGACCGATAATACTGAATTGATGTCTAAAATGGTATTTTTGCTTTTTTAATGTTTTTTTAAGAAATGGGGGATTGAGAAACTGGTTCCAAGACGGGATCGGAAATACATGGTTCAGCCTGAGAATGTATTTGCAACAGGAGTCCATATGTCTCAGAATCTATAAGGAAGAACATACCACAAGGCCGAGAGCAAAATCCGTTACTTCCATTACCACGGTTCCATCTCTCAGCGACGTGAGCCTTGTCGTTACCTTTTCAATGATTCTAACGTCTTTTTCGAGAACACTCCATACGTGCTCGATACTACAATCTGTGACGTTGGCCTTGCTGTGAGGACGTTTGAGTTGAGAACGATCGGTGACCAGTTGCTACGGACACGGCAATGAAGAGAAGAGATGATAAAAAAAAAAAAACTGAATAGTAAATGTAATATTCATCTTAAGAAAAAAATCAGAAGTTGTCAAGATTGGGACATTACATTATTGTTTTCTTTTGGGGATATATTCTTTTATTGTATCATAGTTTAGGTAATGGGTTCAGTAATACAACATTTAGGGTTTGATTGGTGACAGTTTTTGAAAGCTTTACAAATATACAGTTTTAATATTTACCAATCACAAAAACTTTACCAAAAGCTTTACCAAAAACTTTACCAAAAGCTTTACCAAAAACTTTACCAAAAGCTTTACCAAAAACTTTACCCTCAGCTTTTTTGTACAGCTTTCACTATTTCCTAAAAGCTTACAGCTTTGCACTATTCCCTAAAAGCTTACAGCTCCAGCTTACAGCTTTTTTGTACAGCTTTCCATACATTACCAATCGGACCCTTAAACTCTTTGGTGCATATATATGTTCTTCTGTATGGATTAGAAAAGGTCACTTCTTGAGTGTAATAATCACCGATCTTGTAAGTCAATTCGTAGGTCTTGTAACTTGGAAGTGAGAAAATTATGTTTGTTATTGGATCTGATTTTAGTAGTGGAAGTGTGAATTCTACAAATATGAAATCAATCTTCAGTAAAAACTGAAAAAACAGTTCAAAGGTATGGGTTCCTCAACTTGGCCTACTAACTTCCACAATAAAAAACATAAGAATATATGTTTTCTTCTTTGAAATTTCCCTCAGTGTCCATGGATTCCAGGCGCCTGCTGGGTAAAATCTACATTGACTCAAGAAAAACTCGAGAAGAAGCCATGAGAGTTGCTGATTAAAGAACAGTCAGGAACAAATCTTTATGTCATTGTAATTCTCGAGAAAAGAGGATAGATATAGTCAACCAAAACGTTTCATTAAAAGCAATGAGTTGAGGCGGCCCAACACCGGAGAGAATAAAGATGATGATAAAGATAAATAAAACAAATACCAGTGAATGATAAAAACAATCTAGAGAAGCAGAAGTTGTAGAAGTGTGACCTCTATCTATGACTTGATTTTTGTTATCTTACCATTTTTAAAATTTTTAATGGTGTTAAGTAATTGAATTTTGGCTTCCATTTTCTTACTGGTATCAAAAGTGAAAGAGAGAAGCAAAAGAAAGAATAAGGAAGAGAAATAAACAAAAGGAGGCAGATCTGAGTTCGTGTTTTGTGAGACAGATTTTCATCGAGCTAGAAGGACTCAGATAGCAAATAAAGCGTCTTTGGAAAATTCATGCTGTCAAGAATCTACAGCCGCTGATAGAGATTCAATCGAGATCATATTCACGAAGTTATGCACGTTTCTTCCTGGTAAAGTAATTGGAGGAATACAAAAAAAAAAAAAAAAAAAAAAAAAAAAAAAAAAACAGTTCTACTGCAGAAACTTCAGGAACACATTTGGAGGCCCGAGAGTATTCCGATTGGGACAAAATTTGGTGGAGAGATTTAAGGTACTACTGAATAGATAACGAACGGTGGGATTGCTTTTCCAACGGTTACTTCTTCATTTATTTGTATGTTTCAGGTACTGATTAGGTATAGTAAAATAAATTGTGATAAGTTGCATTGTTTGGTTTGGCAAACGAGGTTAGATTGAGCTGAAGCTCAGCAGGTGTATTGTGATGCATGAATATATGTTTTTGTTTATGGAGAACCAAGCTGTAATTCTCCAACAAATTAAGGCTAAGGTGAGGCTGGTATTTGTGGATATGCAATATATAATCTCAACAATTTTCTATGTTGTAAAACTTTCGATGATACGTTTGAATTATTTGGATTAGAGATTTGCATAACTTATTTTGGATCTTTTGATGGAATCTTCAAAGTTTTATTATATGAGACTATGCTTTTGAACTCTCTTTATTGGAAGTGGTTTAGCATGTTAAGTTTATTATTTGAATTCGTATAAAGATAGATAGTGATTTAACTTTTTACTGAAGACTGTATTATGAGTATTGTTTTATAAAGGCATTAGCAAGTGTGAGTTACTATTTTTAACAGTGATATATACTCATTAGCTTTATGAGGAGGGGCTGCTGAAATATCTGCCTATACATGTTGGTCTATTTGGAAAAAATTTTGATTTATAATGATAGTCTATAGATTGTATGAGCTCTAATGAGAAAGCTAACAGACTTTAAATTACAAACATACAAAAAAATAAACATAAAAATATATATAACAGGAAAAATACAGAAAACAACCCGCGACGTAGCGCGGGTACTATCCTAGTTAACTCTAACACACTTAGTCCGATGGATGACATAAGTTTCAAATATTTTAGCACACCACTCAAATTATTAGACACCAAGTGTTTATTTGGTCCCAACATATAATTCAAAACTCCAATACAAAAAAAAAAATTTGGTTATAAAAAAAAAACAGAACACGTTTAACAAACTACTGTATTTGGAGTTTTGTCTCACTCCAAATTATAAGAACTTGCTTAATAATTACACGGTTAGCACGAATCTATACTAGTATTTTTGCAGCAGTTTTTGCTCAAAAATATGTTTTTGGAAACATTTACTATTAAATGCTTATACTCATATCCAAACAAATTTAATTAACTCTCTCTACTATCCTTATAACCAAACACAATTAAAACATTTGAAATATCCATATATATAATGTTTTATAATTAATATAGATATTTAGAAGATTTATTCCAGATTAAAAAATTTATTCACCTATCATCTCTTTTTGATTTTAAATTTTAAATTTAAATCATAATATAATATGTAAATTTAATCAAAAGTATTTTCTGCATATATTGTGAATTGAATTTTTTTAAACGAACGTATATTACTCTATTAATATAAAACGTGTGTGTTCAAGATACATATATAGTAAATTTAACGTATATAATATATTATAACATTTATAAAAGTTTATAATTTATAACTGATATATCTAAACTTAATAAAAAGTTTAAAATTGTGAATATTTAAACATATTAAATTTTCAAAAGTTTATAATTTATAACTAATATATCTAAACTTAATAAAAAGTTTAAAACTATGAATATTTTAACATATTAAATTTTCAAAATAACAAAAACGAATTATATAACATGACGGGTCATTTGACATGATTGAATTTCTAATACTAAAAAAATAAAATATAAATAATATGATATTCAACACGGGTTAAATCTTTATTTTATTATTTTAACAATACCAATATAAAATATATCGAATCAAACTCATTTAATTAAGATTATATTAAATAAAAATGTTGTGCGGTATACTGCAGATTATATATTAAATCACTAAAATTAACAAAATATTACATTAGCAAAATTAGTATTAAAATATTTCATTACAAAAAAATTTGCGGGTCATAATCTAGTATATACAATATATAACCAGCAAAACCAATACCAAATAGTGAATATTAGGTATCCTAATTCGAATACTAAGTTAACCATAACGAAAAAGAAGAAGATGATTTAAATTTATCCTTTGTCTGAATCAGATTGCCATAATGCCATTAAGATAAGGTTGGTCCACGCAGCAAGTACAGAAAGACTCGATCTATAGAGAGCATGGGATAAACATATCAGACGAAGTATCTGGTTGCCAGTCGTAGACCCAACTAGTATATAAGCGAGCTTTGTTTCATCACCATTTCATCAATACAAGCTTATAACTCTCCACATATACATTTTGCAATCAAACAACTGATCAATCGAAAGATGGAATGCAAAAGTTTGATTCTAGGTGTGCTCGTAATGAGTCTTGTCATGGCACAGATTCAAATCTAAGCAAAGAGTTGTTGCCCGAACATGACTTCTAGAAACTGTTACAATGTATGCCGTCTTTCTGGAGCTTCTAGGCAAACTTGTGCAAAACTTTGTGGAAGCAAAATTGTTCAGGGGCCATGTCGTCCTCTGGATCCACGTAATTTAATTTCACATTTTTTTTTTGTTGTTGTTTCATTAAATTATGCTGGACCAAGATTTTGATGCAAGTTACAAGATTTATTTTATTTATTTATTTTTTATTTTTTATTTAAGGTGGTGATGTCAACCAATACTGCAAGTTGGGTTGTTACTATTATTATTTTTTTAATTATTAGATTTTTGGAGCAAGTAAAAAGTCAATTAACTCTAATTAATATTGTTTCCGTAAATGAGATGCAAGTGAAATTGTGAATGGAGAAATTATACATTGCACCAAGGCATGTTCTGAGTTATGTACCAAGGGCTCATCCAATACATTTGAAACTGCCTAACAAGCATACCAACGAACTATGTGTTGTTTTCCCTGTTTTCAATAATTGTCGTGTACGCCACAAAAAATGCTAGATTCTTGAGCTAGCTTCTACTATTTCCAAGTTTTCTATGTGACGTAGAAGATCATTGATTCCTAGATTGTTTACCCCTTCTACTTGCCATTATCCAAATAAAGAATAATAATGTGTCTTTCTACTTGATTTAACGTAAATTTCTTACAATCAGTGTATATATATCTTCACAACATCCAGTGCCAACTTAGCAAATCGATCAATCTCAAATTATATAAAGCCTTGTATGAACCATTCAGAATGCAATCGATAGGTTGAAGTAATGGAATCATTACAGTGATGATTGTTAAGAGTAGTAACCCAACAGACCTTTCGTTTTGATGAACATGAAATTCTCGGTAGTATATTGTCGACTGAATGATTACACCAAATCAATATAATAAAACTAGAATGCGTTTCTCTTCAGTTGATGACACCTCAACATTTTGGAGAAACCTGGAGCTGACACATCATTTAAAACGAAGTTACCAATCAAAATATCATAATTAATACTACTCAGCATATTCATCCAATAATATTTTTTTTTTCCTCTTTTCCACGTGTATACATGTGAAGCATGATATAACTTTAGTCGTTTAAAAACTCTTCAACGCTTAAACAGTTTCGTTTTTATATAAAGGTTGAAGAAATTTTTTAATCAAAAGTTATGTTGAGTGGTAGCATTTCAAAATTCTCCAAAAAAGATAGAAAAATAAATCTATCAATAAATTTCTACAAAATTATCATTTGAATAGTAAATTATATTTTTAATTTTTCTAACTACAAGGCTACATATCAGATAAAGAAAGAATTTTGTGCAAATATTATAAAGAAAAATTGCTCCACTGGTGCTGTTGCTTTCAAGCAAAATGTATATATCCCTTAATTCTATTGTTTGTTTTTATCTGTCAGAAATTGGGTACAAGAAATTTCTAAATTCGTTACGAACTTTTTTATCATGAATATTATGTATAGAACCGGAGGAAAACTCTAATGATGATTTTGGGAAAAACCTTTGGTTTGTTTTGGTAGATTAACTCGAATAATCTGAAAATTTTCTCAAGTATATTTGGCTCAGCAGGTTACATTTGAGGCTGTCACCTTAGAAGTACTATGATCTATGTGATTTTTGCTTCATCTTATGTGTATATACTTTTATGGTTTCTTTTATGTGTATCTGATCTGATTTGATGGTTTTAGAACTTTTCATGAGTTAAGGGAACTTGATATTTTCTTCATTAAGGGGACACAAGATTCTTTAAACATCTTGGTTACGAATTATTTGTAATCTAACATTTTTTTGGCAGTTTATTTTATTTTAAATAACAATCCACACTATGTGTAGAGTAAAATAATTATTAAATAATGTTACTGTAATTTATATATACAGAATCTATAATATTTATCGGTAAAATTATTATTTGGGATCTAAAATTTATTTGTGTAGTATATGTTTTCAGTTTTAATTGAATATATTAAATTCTTGTATAATAATTAAGATTTAACATATGAAAATTATTATAATATGACTTTTATATTATCTCACCATATGAATAAAGAGTTCTTAAAACTTTATGAAAATATAAGTAAGTGATACAATTAAGTTATAAAGAAAATAGAAGAACTAAATTTTGGGTGTCATAAAAAAAAATACAATGGTATGTAAATAGAAATACTATTAAAAACAGAAGACAAATAAAGAAATTATTTCTCGAGCTTTGTGGGTGTAACATATCAGCATTTTTTTGTTTCTCTGAGGAAGCTTATACGTATAAGGGATATGAATCAAACTAGAGTAATCTCTCAAGCTTCATTGGCGTATAAACTCTCTTTGTTAAGCATACATAAGCTAACTTTGACAATTAACATAATCCTTATAAACCTAGTATACAGTTTAGCATAAGTATAATATTTAAATAATAACCCAAAATCAAACTAACATAAAAATATGTATATTTACTTTGACGACTTGTTATAAAAAGAATAAATAATTTACAAAAAGAAAGAAAATAAATAATAACGTAACAACAATACACTACAAAATAAAACTACACTAATATATCTCCCGTAACAAATAACACGAGAAAAAACATAACATACAGTAGTGTTAAACCAATTATACATCACAAGCAAGCAACAGATCAAGGATTAGGTCTACAACAGTTGCCCAATTTGTAAAACAAATCTAGGTTTCCTTACCTATAAATGGTCTCGACGATGGGCTACGGCTGCTCCGGTGTCAGTGGGTGACATCTCCGGTGACACACAGTGGCTGATTGACCAATTGGCGTATGTATTTACAAGTACACGAGATATAAGCAAAACGCAAAACCCTTGTATTTTGTTCTTTTGATGGCAATAGGGCCTAATGGCCTGCAATTTCAAAATGGCTTACGTTCTAATATTGGGGTGTTACACTTCACCTTCTCCAGAGATCACTCTCGGATTTAACAGGGATTGAGCGCCACAAAACATCCATATTGGATCAGAGAGGTTGAACCTCAGTAATTATCTTTGTTTCAAGGAGGAGGCCAGATCGGTAGGATCAGACTCGAACCTCTAGATTCCGTCGCGAGCCCTCAGTAGAATCCTTTTCGCACTACTATGCACGTCAGATTCACCATCACCATGGATAAATTATATTAAAAAAACAAATACACACACACACACAATTACTTTACAAAAATTATGTATTCTACATCTCAGTTAGCAACCACAATCATTTGCACCATTGAACAAACGACAAGAGCCATGGATCTCTTTGTTGAGTATAAATAAACACACGTTTGTTTGGTGTCATATCAGAAGTTGCGGTGGCTCAATTGATATTGAATATGATGCAGTTATGTCTATAAGGATTGCAGACCCATAAGGATTAGACATGATAAATACGAAAAAAAATTCTGGTTATGCAACTTAGTATATTGTGCCAATGCAAAATCATATCTATAGACAACAAATTTTTCTGTTGACAAACTCACACTAAAAGTGAAAATAAATAAGCCAAATATTATACAAGTGATATGAACTATTCCAAAAGCCAAATATGCAGAAATATTTTTCAAATACTTTAATACACCACTCAACTTATATTTCTGAAACCCAAACACACTTATTTTCATATAGCATGAATAAAACAATCCATATTTTTAAATGAAGATTCAATGTAAACAATCAAATCATGGCAACAAAGCATTCATTTGGTCCCTACGTAATATTAAAAAAAAAAAAAAAAAAAAAAAAAAGAATTGGTAAAAACAAAAATAAACACAAAACACGTTGTAACAAACTATTTGGATTTTTGTCTCATATTTTAATTTGCCATCAGCTTATTAGACATAACTAGAAGATATTTGTTTCTAGAAATTTCTACAACCACAATAAAGAAATTAAATGAAGAAACACAAAAATTTATTGACAGAATACAAGTATTATTTAAACTCTCTACTCATACGCATATATATATTTATAAAGCTAATGATATTTAAGAACGTCATCATAATTACACGTCCATACAAAATATATATAGCCAGCAAAACTAATATGGAATAGTGACTCCCTTAAGTATCCTGATTCAAATATATCAAGTAATTAACACAAAACTCTGATAGATTTGTTTTTCTTTATCTGGTTAACCAAAAAGAAAAAGAAGAACAAGATTTTAAACTATCCTTAGTGTGAATTCGATTGCCATTAAGATAAGGTTTGGTCCACGCAGCGTTTACACACAAAGTCTACAGAGAATGTGATGATAAGTGTATCATACGAAGTTTGTGGTTGCTAAATGTAGACCAACTAGTATTTAAACGAGCCTTGTCTCATCACCATTTCATCAATACAAGCTTATAACTCTCCACATATACATTTTGCAATCAAACAAATCGAAAGATGGAAGGCAAAACTTTGATTCTAAGTGTGCTCGTAATGAGTCTTGTCATGGCGCAGATTCAAGTCGAAGCAAGGAGTTGTTGCCCGAGCACGAATTCTAGAAACTGTAACAATGTATGCCGTTTCTCTGGAGGTTCTAAGGAAGCTTGTGCAAAACTTTGTGGATGCAAAATTGTTGAGGGGCCATGTCCTCCGGGTCCACGTGACAATCTTGAAAACTCTGGTAATTTAATTTCACATTTTGTCTTTGTTGTTTCATTAAGTTATATCTTTTACAAGTTGGACCAAGATTTTGATGCAAGTTAGAAGAATTTTTTTTTTTTTAAAAAAATTATTTAAGGTGATGCCGTCAACGAATACTGTAAGTTGGGTTGTGCATCTTCTGTGTGTGGTACCTTAACCACTCTCCAAAACTCTGGTAACGCAAAAACTCATCAATATTATTATTATTATTATTAGTTTTATTATTAGATTTTTGGAGCATATGAAAAAATCAATTAATTCTAATATTGTTTCTGTAAATTAGATGCAAGTGAAAGTGTGAATGGAGCAGTTGTACAATGCACCGAGGCATGTTCTGAATTATGTACCAAGGGCTCATCCAATGAAGTTGAAACTGCCTAACAAGAAATTCCACGAACTATGTGTTGTTGGTTTCCTTGTTTTCAATAATTGTTGTGTATGTGATAAAAAATGCTAGAGTCTTAAACTAGCTTCTACTATTTCCAGGTTTTCTATGTGACGTAGAAGAAGGTCATCGATCCCTAGATTGTTTACCCTTTCTAGGTGCTATTATCCGAACAAAGAATAATAATGTGTCCTTATCTTCAATGATCAAGACAAACTCTCGCTTTAACGTAATTTCCTTACAATCAGTACATATATAACTACACGACATCCAATGCCAACTTAGCAAAACAGTTAAGACTTAAAAATCTCAAACTATATAAAACCTTATGTGAACCATTCAGAATGCAATCGATAGGGGTTAAGGTAATGGAAAAATTATAGTGATGATTGTTAAGAGTAGTAAACCAACAGGCCTTTCGTTTTGGTGAACAGTGACCCAATCTATATATACATTTTTTAAAGAAATTTATAAAATAAATACTGAAGTTAGCACTTATTTACAGGCATGCTATTTATATTAAATAATTAATTTAATAAACAAATTAATTCTACCTATATTCGATTTTTTATATAGAAACTAAGTGTTTTAAAAAGTAACAAACATAATTACAAATGTATACATATATTATTTCTTTATTTTATATGAGGGTGAATGAAGAAATTCTTTATTTTGATAAAAATTTGAAAAAATGATTTGATAAAAAGTGACTTTTAGTCTCACATTACTTTAGTGTAGTGGCCAATAGTAAGTTCTTAATGCACAATGCACCATCACACCAGGGATCGAGTTCCGCTCCATACGAATGTACGGATTTGGCTAATGAGCTGGCCTGTTGTGGCACTGGAAAAAAAAAATAGCAATATCTATTTTAAAGGTAAAAACAGAAATGAATTGAAAAATATTTGGAGTTTATAGAAGATGGTGAGTTTGCGATATTGCTCTTATAAATTACGATAGAGTTTATAGAACAGTTGAGTCAGCAGAAAGATACTCCACTAGACTACCAATTATCCCTAGTCGAGAAAAATGAAGTTTTCCACTCTCTAACTTTTCATACTTTAATTTAGTTATTGCATAGAAATTATGTATTTCCAAACTTTTATGTACCAACTATAATTAAGAAGGGGCAGAGATATGGTGTGGGCTCAATCTGGTTTGACAAAGGTTTTGGAGCAAGTTCTTCAAATCAATCTTACGAGCAAAAGTTTCTTGGGAACCAAGAAAAGCATCAGACGGTGCAAGAGAAGATTTGTAACTCTCTGATTGCCAACTTTTTTAGTGGCTTCATGTGTACTCCAAATTTATAAGCTCACTTCGCTCAGTAGGCTCAACTTCTATTTCCGGCCCATGAACCCATCCGTATCTAACAGTCAGTTTGTTACATATGTGAAAAACTTGTTTACTGTTTCTACAAAGAACCACATGATATTTCTCTGTGTTTTGTTATTATTTGTACAGTTCCAACAATCATTTCCCGGAAGTGCATCAATCCTCAAACTATTCCAGCATAAGCATGTTAAATTCTAGAGTTCTCTCAGGACGCTTGACCGAAAAGATAAGTACACTTTGATGACATAGGTGGTCAAATCAATTTTTTTAAACTTCTTTGCATGTTCCTGAAACTGGGGTATCGCAATTTACTCCCACTAACAGATCGCAACATTCTCTTTGCGCACCAACACCGTCACCTCCTGACGGTATGAGTCCACCTGACTCCACACTCGTCTAGGTTTGTCTTTGATACCACTTGTAACGCCCTCACCATCTCTCTTAGTGGACCCATGTATATTCCTAGTCCATGGGCCTACCTCGGTTAGTGAGACCCATGTCCGTTTCTGGCCCGTAAGCTCACCCCTATCTCACTGTCGCTTTGTTACGTCTGGAAAGTTTCAAAGACTTGTTTACCATCCCTACAAATCACCTCATGATCTTTTCCTGTGTTTTGTCCTCACTCGCACAGTTCCGACAATCACTTCCTCGAAGGTCACGTATCTTGAAACTACTTCAACATAAGCACACATAATTCGAGTTTTCTCAGAACTCTTGACTGAAAAGATAAATACACTTTGGTGACATAGATGGCCAAATCAATTCTGTTAAACCCCTGCGCATATCCCTGAAGCCGGGATGTCACAAGATTGCAACCTTGCTATCCCAAATTAAAGATGCACATTTTTGGAATCAAATAATGGCCCGACTTCATCGAGACATAATTCCTCCTTCCTGAGCTGGATAAGAAAATGTTCAGTCTTATATATCACTAGGAGTTGCCTCGTGCTACGCATGGACTTATCTTCATATTTGTTTCATTGGCAACTTTTTTTCCTATTAGATTTTCATCTTTCTGTATTTTTTTTTCTTAATTGGTTCTTTTTATTGATAAAAATGATATTAATTTTTGGGGAAAGAGTATGTATCTTATGTAATTAAACTACACCCTCATGTATATTGGATTTTATTAATCATGTTTACTTTTTTGAATAACAAAATGTTTAAAAGCTTTGACTGATTCTCTTCTAGGACATGTTGTTTTGCGATGTAACCACATTGCAATACATTCATGGCGAATTTTGTGATTACAAAATAGATGATTTATGCAATGTATTTGTAAACATTGAAATGATATTTAACATTAAAATGGTCAATCAATATTTAAACAACTTCCAGAATAGTAACATGTTTTATGTAAGCTGAATGGGCAAATGATCATCGACTTTGTATTTTCTGTTGGGTCAAGACGTAATTTGTCAACTAAAAATTATAGAAGATAGACTCATATAGTCATATTAATACATGTCACTTTCAAACTACGACAATAACTTGTTTGGACGTTGTTTCCGATTTGGCCTTACAGAAATAGCCGAGATCTACCATCATTTTTGAGTTTTGAATTTATCCCATGAGTAATCTTTTATTAAAGATAATGAAGTTTGGAGATATAAAATAAATATCACATTCCTTAATGTTGCACATTTTTCATCCTCAGATTCAGATAATGCGTAGTTTATTTCACTTTTAATTGTTGGTAACCCCTAACATCAAAAGCACCTTTTTTTCCTGTCAACACAAAAACGGAAAATGATATGAATCCTTCAAAGTTCAAAGCCTATTCAGTGGCTTTAAACCAAAAATAAAATAAAATAAAGATCACATTTTGGTGATTTTATTCACTTTGACATTGTTTAAGGCAAATCTTCATCATCTTTATTTAGTTGTTACGTAAAGACATAAGTGAAAGTTGAAATTAAAGTCTCATATCACAAGTTAACTAAAATCAATTACAAATCACCTTGTCTAACGTTGTTTCTTTTAATGTCTTCCTTCGACATATATATAATAGACTGATCATCTATTTTAAGCTTTAGGTTTCCCTATCTGTAGTAATCTTAATAAATATCCAACTTAGAATAATATATAAATAAAATAATGTATAGTTAAATTTTAAACTCAAAAAATCATTTTCTAACACAATTATACCGTTTTGTGATATATATCTTAGGCTAAGTTGCATTGTTTTGACTTTATGAATACGTCGTAGTGTACATGCACGTAGGCTCATGGTGTCTCCATACCGTAATTGACCTTTAAAACTCGTTGAGATAAAACAGAAAATGTTATTACAGCTTACTCAATATGGCAATAGGAAAAAAACTTAAAGGAGAAAATAAGAGTAACTAAAATTTTTATTTGATTGTTTGGTCATTCCGTAAAGGTTTTCTCCTCCACCTAACCACCAGTCCAGACTACTACTTTACATTTTTGCATAAACTTCAGTTCCTTGTCTGAGATCTTAAATCCTACATTTTCATTTAAAAATGAATTGTGCATTGAGCAAATCATTTACATGATCTAAAGGAAAAATGCTTCAGAGACATTAGAACTTTCCTCGAATTATAACAATAATTTGAGTACGAAATAGAATAAAATCACATGAAATATACATATTAAAGAACCAGCCAGTCAACCATTATAGTAGCAGAATTGGCCGTTTAAAATTAGGATAATTTAGAATTTTATATAAAGATAAATAAGAGATTGGAATATAAATTTATTACTATACATTGAATTTGATTTTTTGATATAAATGTAAGCTAATTTATTGGGATTTTAAAGGCGATAATGGGATTTAAAAATAAATTGTGCATTGAGGAAATCATTTACGTGATCTAAAGAAAAAATGTATCAGAGACATTAGAACTTTCCTCGAATCATAACAATAATTTGAGTACAAAACAGAATACAGTCACATGAAATATATATATTAAGGAACCAGCCAGTCAGCCATTATAGTAGCAGAATTTGGCCATTTAAAATTTATGAGACAATATAGAATTGTAGATGAAGAGAAATAAGAGATTGGAATATAAATTTATGACAAAACATTGAAACTGATATTTTGATAGAAATGTAAGCTAATTTATTGGGATTTAAAGGCGATAATGGGACGTTACTAAAACAATATTTAGCTTTCCACGGTTTATTGAATTGACGATGAAGAACATCAAATCTTAAACAGTATTAACCATGCTCTAATTTTGAATTTGTCAAGCCATGCTCTAATTTTGAAATTTTCAAGAATACATATGGCCCATTGTAAGCATTATATTCATTCATAGGCGCATATGCATTGGTCTTAAGTTTTAGAATACTAAAATGTTAACCAATTAATATTTAATAGAAAGTAGGACGTTAAAAAACAAAACACTGATGCCCAACTTTCCGTGGATTTACATGGGTTGCAATGACAACAATTGTTTCATCTTTTAGGGTTTAAAGTTTGGCATGGTCATCGACCGCAAGTTCTATCCAAAGAGATATGTATAGGTTGTCACCACTACAACAAACACCATGAATGTTGTACAGTTACAGACTTACAAAGAGTAGAACGAATCTTGAAAAAAAAAAAACCAATACCGTTCTAAAATGCAAGTCAGTATTAAATTGAAAGTTATCTTTGAAGGGTTGTTTTGATCTTTGTTTTCAGATGTTTGAGATGAGGATATTTTGCCAACAACATCTGGTGAGTGGGTAAATGTTGATATAAATCATATACTGAAGAACAAAGTGGAAGCTAGGATACCAGAAATACGAGCAGTGCAAAATAGGTTGTTACCTGGAAGCTCCTCACCCTTGTCTACCATATCAAGCAAGTCTGAAAAAGTAGAGAACCTAAAATAATCAAAACCAATATAGCATTGTCGTTTTTAAAAAGTCTCCAAAGACGTTTTCTCTGTGAAAACAATTCTCCACTTGTAGTTGGTACGACGATAACGGTTGGAGGATGCAACAACATCAAATAATTGATGATGTACAACTGGTCTTTAACCAATTGATCTTGAAACTTAGGCACACGATTAGGAAGGACTGAAGCTTGTATAGCACAATCCTGAAACAAAGGCGAAATGAATGTGTTAAAATGGAGGTAAATCAGGGGTCAAGAGGAACAATAATAGAGATAATATACATTTTCATCAGGAAGGAGACATTTTCATCAGGAACAATAAGATATTGTTTCTTTGAAAGTCTCAAACTTCCCAAATATGAATGACCCGAACAGCAATCCTATTGATACCAGTGTTGTGTGTTTCGTTGGAGGTTGAATAAAGGGTAGAGTAGGGCGGTATTGTTTTAGTTTTACCCATGCTGTGAGAGAGAGAAGGTAAGTGTCTTCAGAGGTTGTTATTTAAAAAGAAAACTTAATGCAATGGTTGAGGGAGAGTAAGCAGGAATTGGAATGAAATGTTAATGACCATGAAATCATAGGTGTTTGGTATTATTTTTATTACGTTATAATTGGGTGGTAAACGTAAAGATGAAAATGAAGGATATACTTCAATGGAATTCTTTAATTACCTTAAAGATTGTAATAAGTAATACAAATAACGTAATCATAATAATGGTTTACATGATTCTAATTGGTAGTGCAGATCTAAACCCCATTTTAAAAAAAAAAAATTAAATTTGATTCCAAACAATTTAAAACGATTTTGGACAAGATTAATGTTACATATTGTTCGGAACTTCAAATAGGTGTTCGGGATCTTGACACAGACATTAAACCGGAAATGATTTAGAATTTGGTGGTGGAGTAGGAGAATTAAACGAAAGAAATCCAAGGATTATGAGATCTGTGAATGTACATCGAAGGTGGTAGCTGCTGGGAACGATGGTTGTGAGAAGGTGAGTACATGTGAATTCGACATTGTTTGGTTCGTATACTCCTGATGGATGTAAGGGCTGTCAATTATATTTGTTGGGTTTGTAATTGGTCTTATTTTGTCTAAGTCTAATATAAAAACTTAAAAACAATGGCCTTTAAAAATAAGAGAGAACATGTGTCAGTTATATAATAAGCCAGATGTCATGTTCTAAGCAGAAGTTGAGAAAAACTTTCTCTTATTATATAAGCAAGTCTGAAAAAGTAGAGAACCTAAAATAATCAAAACCAATAGAGCATTGTCGTTTCTTAACAGTTTCCAAAGACGTTTTCTCTGTGAAAACAATTCTCCACTTGTGATTGGTACGACGATAACGGTTGGAGGATGCAACAACATCAAATCATTGATGTTATACAACTGGCCTTTAACCAATTGATCTTGAAACTTAGGCACACGATTAGGAAGGACTGAAGCTTGTATAACACAATCCTGAAACAAAGGCGAAATGAATGTGTTAAAATGGAGGTAAATCAGGGGTCAAGAGGAACAATAATAGAGATAATATACATTTTCATCATGAATGAGACATTTTCATCAGGAACAATAAGTAAGATATTGTTTCTTCGAAAGTCTCGAACTTCCCAAATATGGATGACCCGAACAGCAATCCTATTGATACCAGAGTTGTGTGTTTCGTTGGAGGTTGAATAAAGGGTAGAGTAGAGCGGTATTGTTTTAGTTTTACCCATGCTGTGAGAGAGAGAAGGTAAGTGTCGTCAAAGGTTGTTATTTAAAAAGAAAACTTAATGCAATGGTTGAGGGAGAGTAAGCAGGGATTGGAAGGAAATGTTAATGACCATGAAATCATAGGTGTTTGGTATTATTTTTATTACGTTATAGTTGGATGGTAAAAGTAAAGATGAAAATGAAGGATATACTTCAATGGAATTCTTTAATTACCTTAAAGATTGTAATAAGTAATACAAATAATGGTTCATATGATTCTAATTGGTTGTGCAGATCTAAACCCCCTTTTTAAAAAAATTTAAATTTGGTTCCAAACAATTTGAAAACGATTTTGGACAGCATTAATGTTACATACTGTTCGGAACTTCAAATAGGTGTTCGGGATCTTGACACAGACATTAAACCGGAAATGATTTAGAATTTGGTGGTGGAGTAGGAGAATTAAACGAAAGAAATCCAAGGATTATGAGATCTGTGAATGTACATCGAAGGTGGTAGCTGCTGGGAACGATGGTTGTGAGAAGGTGAGTACATGTGAATTCGACATTGTTTGGTTCGTATACTCCTGATGGATGTAAGGGCTGTCAATTATATTTGTTGGGTTTGTAATTGGTCTTATTTTTTCTAAGCCTAATATAAAAACTTAATAACAATGGCCTTTAAGAATAATAGAGGACATGTGTCAGTTATATAATAAGTCAGATGTTCTAAGCATAAGTTGAGGAAAACCTTCTCTTATTATATAAGATTGTATAGGGATATATCTCTTGTTAGCAATTTCAAAAATGTTCTTCGACATCTAGTTAAGAAACTTATCCAAAAGAAGCACGTACAAAGAGTAGATACTGATATATTGCGCACGTCCAACGATTTATTCTTTTTACAGTAAACACTGCTGATAGATAAAATATTTTCTTGCATTCGAACACATTGACATTTAATATTTTTTGGTTATACAACTTAGTATATTGTGCCAATGCAGAATCATATCTATAAACAACAAATTTTCTGTTGACAAACTCACACTAAAAGTGAAATATATAAACCAAATATTATACAAGTGGTATGAACTATTGCAAAAGCCAAATTTGCAGAAATATTTTCTGAAACCCATATACATACGTAGTAAACCGATCCACATTTTTATACGAAGATTCAATGTGCTATACGTAATTTCCGATGTCATGAACAAACCAATCAATATTTCAACGAAAATCCTTTTTTGTTCACAAAAAATAAACAAATCATGGCTACAACAAGCATTCATTTGGTCCCGCAAAAAACAAACAAAAGAGTAAACACAGATGTATTGCCCGCGAGCAACAATCTATTCTTTTAACAGTAAATCGGAAATACTTATATATATATATAGAGATATATTATTCTTTTGGTTAAAGTGAATTTTATAATTTAAGTAAACATTTAATTTTTATCGATCAGGAAAGCATGTAAAATATTTACTACTCTAGAATTATCAGTTAACTCTAACACACTTATTACTCGGATGGATGATTTTTTTTTCCAAATTTAGCACACCACTCAAATTATTTAGGCAACAAGCATTTATTTGGTCCCAACATATAATTCAAAACTCCAATACAAACAAAAAAAAAGAGTTGGTTAAAACAAAAAGAAACACAAAACATGTTGTAACAAACTATTTGGATTTTTGTCTCATATTTCAATTTGTCATCAGCTAGACAGAACTAGAAGGAGATTTGGTTATAACTTATAACTAGAAGAGATTTGGTAGAAGCTCTGACAACCACGAGAGAGTTGGTTAAAAGTAAATTAAGAAACACAAAACACGTTGTAACAAACTATGTTCAAATATTAAGTTAACCAAAACGAAAAAGAAGATGATGATTTAAAAGTATCCTTAGTCTAATCAGATTGCCTTTATAATAAGGTTGGTCCACGCAGCATGTACAGACAAGTCTATACAGAGCATGTGATAAACATATCAAACGAAGTTTGTGGTTGCGAGCGGTAGACCAATTAGTGATTATAATGTTAGAAAAAAAAAAGAAAAAAAAAAACAAGAAGGAACATTTATATAGGGTTGCCACAACTCATTTGGTAATGGACACGGTAAACATCGAAAGATTTGTTTGTATGTTTCTGTCATTACCATCATTGATTAGGCAAAATGAATATGTATACCGTACACGATATACCCATGGCATTTTCTTGGTGGTGTTATCTTATGGGTGACCATTGAGGATATGGACTGGTCATATGCCCAACAGCAATAGCTGTTGAAAACGAGGGTAGATATCATCTCTCAGTTTCAAAAACGTAGGGCTTTATAATTTTTTAATGGATTGATGGGGGAGTGACGAGGCATTATTGGATCGGAGTTATAAAATCTGCGTTGCAATATTCCGATGGTTGATTCGTTCAATGTCTCAGTGGCTGCAGGGATTCTGATGCACCAACACCACGCAGTCTGTGACAGAAACCACACTCGCCTGGAAAACCGATCGACACAGCTACACAAATCTTTGCATGTATTTGAACAAGGAAGTCATGGATATCTGTCGGAAGCAGAAAGAGATATTGATGATTGAGTTCACACTTTAGTCACTTAGTTACAGTAGAAAGCTCACTTTGCATTGCTTACGAGTTCGCTAAACGTAAACAACATTCGACTTCCTACTAGCTAGTTTTGAAATCGTATTCTCCTTTTCTTTTGTTCTGCGTGTTATAGGCTTCGAATTGTCGATTTGCTCTGTAATCAAATACTTTTTTCGTATGAGTCTTTACTACGCTGGCTTCATGTACAATTTCTCTCAGAATCTCAATAGACATCCTTCCATTGAACGAATTGCATTTTCAATTGATAGTGGTGTCGATTCACCAATCTTGTGCATCCATGAACGTCAAAATGTAAAACTCTAAAACACATGGAACTTATGTTTCTGTGTAACAGCTCCAAACATGATGATATGGTCAATTGGTTTATATCATCTATTTGATAATATTTTCTCCATCATTTTATACTGTAAGACTTCAAAAGTTTTATTATACCCAGACATGCAGCAAATCAATGACATGAAACTGGAAGCAAGCCCTAAGACACCACACTTAAGAAGACATTAAGTCACAAGTCACAACACTTCCGGAAATATCTCTAATCCGATTCCAAGCCGTCTCGAAGCTTTGGTCCTAAATCGTCGACTCCTTCCTGATTCGATGTTGAAGGTGATTCAAGCACCCGAAGAATCCTGTATCTCGACAACATACTACTCTACTCTTTTAAATGTGTAGATATAAATCTCCATGGTATTGTGGATTCTAGAGGATGCTAAGAAACATGAAGAGTGGTCGGACATGACGTATGCCCTAGCTTCTGTATGGAGTTTTCTACTTGAGGGAGTACGTAAGGGCCAAAGGAGAGATCCACGATTTAAAGTCATCTAAGCCGTTTAGTGCTTGCTTTTACTATTTTTATAAACTTAAATAGCATAAGATTTATAAACTATTTATAAACTTAAATATTACTATAAACATAACTATTTATAAATTAGTGAAATATCTTTCTAGTCTAAGTATCGTTCTAGTCTTTACAAGATTACTCAGGTCCTTCAACAAATGCAGCATGTCTCGATTCATTTAGCATCTCCTAAGTCGAATGGTGTAGCACGGTCCATTGCGAAGAGTGTTACACGGGATGGTAGGTTGAATACTTACTTAGCTCTGGGAGGACCGGCTTGGCTACACGATCAAATCGTACGAGAAAGCCTTAGCTAGCTCTTTGCTTTCTTTTATTTTCCTTTTCGTTTGTTCCTTCTGTACTTCCAAACATTTTGCTTCCTTTGAATACAAGACGATTAAAAAAAAAAATAGCATAAGATTTATCCGTGTCTTAAAGTGGATTACTACTAATTAGCTTTAGAAACTTAAATAAAAATTGTGAAATATCTTTACTCGAGTTGAGTAAATAACATCATCACGCGATTTACCACCAGCCGCCATGGAAGATTCACAACCTTCTCCTTTTAGTAACCTAGATCACCAGAAACTCAACAACAAACATTCCCCTTGATCTCGCCATCGAGATACTCTCTAGACTTCCGGCAAAATCTCTCATTCGATTTCAATGTGTGTTGAAGCTGTGGTTCTCAATCATCCGCAGTAAAGAATTCACCGACTTGTTCCTGACTCGTTCAAAGACTCAGCCTCATCTCCTTTTCACCATCAGGCACTTAAAGTTTCGGGAACGTTTCATCTTCTCAGCTCCTGAACACAACAACAAGGACGACGACGATAAAGCCTCCACGGTGGCCGGCAGACACGACATGACGATGTCGGCCGATCACGCCTACTCCATCACATCTCGCCCCGTGAACGGTTTCTTCTGCGGCAGGCGTGGTGATTATTCTATTGCGGTTTGTAATCCCACCACTAGACAAATAGTGAAATTGCCTGATGTTGTATCCAACGGAAGACTAGTGAAAGCATATCGCGGTTACGATCCGGTTCAAGACCAATACAAAGTGTTGTGTGTGATGATGTTCTATGGTCTTTTCAACGATGGAAGAGATATAGAACAGGAACATTTCGTTATTACGCTAAGCTCTCCACAAAAAACAGTGGAGAAAGATGGAAATGACCCAAGATGTCACTTATGACAGGGTATGGAGGGATATGCATCGATGGTGCTATATACTATGGTGTTGGAGACTCAGGAATACTTAGGTTCGATGTTAGATCTGAGAAGCTGGTGCTAATTCAAGCACCCCAAAAATTACATATCACGACAACAAACTCTTCCACTCTTTTAAACTACAATGGAAAATTGGGCGGTGTAGATTATAGATACAAGGATGGGATGGTGTTGTGGATTTTAGTATGATCAAATGCTCTTTGATACATTAGAAGAAATGATTTACAATGTATATATAGACAAGAGACTAGTGTTATACATATTAATAATTACAATTATACCCTTAATATATTTATCTCCTTATACACCCCCTCAAGATGGAGGTAAAGGTTTGACTCCAATCTTGAAAATCAGATTCTGGTACTACGGACGTGGTAATGGCTTGGTTAATGCGTCAGCCAACTGATCTTCGCTGGAGATGTGTACGACACGAAGGACACCGGATTGGATGAACTCACGAACGAAGTGGTAATCTATGGCAATGTGTTTCATTCTTGAATGAAACACAGGATTAGCGCAGAGATATGTAGCTCCGACGTTATCACAATAAAGTACCGGTGCAACAGGTAAGCGAATGCCCATCTCAGACAACAAGGAGCATATATAGCGAAGTTCCGAAGCTGCGTTGGCCACGGCTCGGTATTCAGCCTCTGTGGAGGAGCGTGACACACTGCGTTGCTTCTTGGATGACCAAGAAATCGGACTTGCACCAAAATAGACGATGTAGGCATTGGTAGAGGTGTATGTATCGTGATCACAACCCCAATCAGCATCGGAGAAAGCATGTATTGTAAGAGGAGTATTAGAACGTAAGAAGATACCATGAGTTGTTGTCCCCGCAAGATACCGCAATATACGTTTGGCCGCTTGCCAATGTGTGTCCGTAGGCTTGTGCATGAACTGCGACAATCGGTTGACTGCGAATGCTATATCAGGTCGAGTGAAGGCGAGATATTGAAGACTTCCAATGACAGCTCGATATTCCTTGGCATCCCGCAGCGGTGTACCCGAGTTGAGTGTAAGTTTCGGTTCTGAAGCCATCGGTGTCATGACAGGCTTAGCATCAACCATGTTCGTTTTGCTGAGAAGGTCAAGTATATACTTCCGTTGCATTAAGTGCATCCCTTTAGTTGTACGCCGAACCTCAATACCCAAGAAATAGCTCAATGCACCGAGATCCTTTAAGGAAAACCGATTAGCAAGAGCAGCATTGAAGATTCGAACATGTGTTGGAGAGCCTGCAATGATAATATCATCCACATACACCAAGACATACATAAGATCTTTCCCTTTATGATAGATAAAAAGAGAAGTATCGGAGAGAGAGTTCTTGAACCCAAGTTGCAGAAGGAACTTCTTGAGTTCTTGGTACCAAGCCCGAGGAGCCTGTTTAAGACCATACAATGCCTTGTTTAGACGACAAACATGGTGCGGTCGGTCTTTATCAATGAAACCAGGAGGTTGAGTGACAAAAACTTCCTCTTTCAAGGTGCCTTGGAGGAAAGCATTGTTGATATCCACCTGATGAATGCTCCAATTAAGTTTCACCGCAACCTCAAGAACCATACGTATCGTAGTAGACTTAATAACCGGACTAAACGTTTCGGAGTAGTCCAAGCCATATTGTTGGTTAAAACCTCGAGCCACCAATCGCGCCTTATATCTGTCAATAGACCCATCAGAATGATATTTGATTGTGAAAATCCACTTACAGGTAATGACGTTTTGTGTTGGCGAGGGTGGAACAACATCCCAAGTCCGATATTGCATTTGAGCATTGTATTCATCCGACATTGCTTTGCGCCATCTGGGATCTTTGAGAGCCTGTGCCACCGTCTTCGGGATTGTTGGTTGAGCGGGAGTTTTGGTGGTGACGAGGTGATATTTTGGATTTGGTTTGGTAATATGGTTTTTGGATCTAGTTTGCATCGCATGATTGTTCGGTGGTGGAAGAGGTTGATGAGGAACGATAGGTAGTGAAACAGAGGAGGAGGAGGCAGGTTCGGGTGAGGCTGAAACCGACGGTGAAGGTGTTATGGTTGGAGAATTTGTTGATGATGGACGTGAATCGTGAAGCGGAGATAATGGTCGTGGACTGGGTAGTGGATCGGATGATAGTGGGCTTGTTGTTGTTGGGCCTATTTGGTGGTTTGATGATCCATGGGAATTTGAGTGTGATGAATTTGCTGGGTCATTGGTCGGGGAAGGAGAACGTGACGGTGATGATGACGACGGTGACGTAGGCTCCAAAGTAGACGACTGTATGGGTGAGGTCGGATCCGGCGACGAGCGTGGAGGAGATGGCGGAGCTGGTGGTGGCGATGGGTGAAGGATCCTACACGGGGGCAGAGTGCGATGAGCGGGCAGTGGAATGACCGGAACAACAACATGACGAGAACCTTGAGATTCAGCATTCGGCGTGGATAACACCGGTTTAGCAGCGGCAAAAGGGAACTGATCTTCAACAAAATGGACATGTCGGGACGTGTAGATACGGCCGGTTTGAATCTCCAAACACAAATATGCACTTTGTGTAAGAGAGTATCCGACAAAAGCACAAGGAGAGGACCTCGGTTCCAGTTTGTTCTTGGCATACGGTCGCAACCATGGATAGCATAAGCTACCAAACACACGTAGTTTCAAGTAGTTTGGTGATTTGTGAAACATCTTCGCATAAGGAGACATACCATGGAGAACATCGGTCGGCATACGGTTGATCAAATAGACGGCCGTGGCAAAAGAAAATGTCCAGTAGGTGGTTGGAACAGCGGCGTGACTAAGCAGCGATAGACCAGTCTCAACTATGTGACAGTGTTTGCGCTCCGAAATGCCATTGTGCTCCGGCGTATGAGGTGGTGTTGTAAGATGGGAGATGCCATGTGACGCCAAGAACGACCGTAGGGCAATGAATTCACCCCCATTATCACTGTATAGTGTACAATTTCGACTTCCAAAATGGTTCTCAACAAGAGCCTTAAACGCCACAAATACCTCTTTCACTTGAGATTTCTGCTTCAATGGATACAGACAAGTATATCGGGTAAAATGATCAACAATAACAAGGTAGTACTTGTAATTGTCAATAGACACAAGTGGCGAGGTCCACACATCCGTATAAAGGTACTCAAGAGAGCGTGTAGAGACAATTGTGTTTGTGTGAAATGGTAATTTGTGGCTTTTATTGATAGAACAATCGGAACAAGAAAATTGTGTTTGTTTGGATGAAGAAAATGGAACAACCGCTTTTAAAACTGGTAAAGATGGATGGCCAAGCCTAAAATGCTACGAACCAAGATCAGTTTTCGGAGTTGGGGTTGCCGCGAAGCTTGTGATGGTGTTGTTGTTGCTTAACGGCCACTCATAGAGCTCATTTCTAGTTCTGCCTTGGAGTAATTGGGCCCCCGTGTGAAGATCCTTCACCTGGAAAAATGCAGGAAAGAAGTGCACCGAAACATTGTTAGCATTACAAAGGCGATACACCGAAATCAAATTCTTGCAAACATTAGGAACATATAACACATCAGTAAGAGCAAGAGGTCGAGTAGGTGTAGGAAGTAATGTTGAACCAGTTTGAGCGATGGGGATGCCAGAACCATCAGCAACCGTGACTTCTTCCCCGCCTGTGTATGGTTGATGCACGGAGAGATTCGCCAAGTCGGACGTCAAATGGTGCGTTGCACCGGAGTCCATAATCTAGTTTTGCGGGTTGTACGCCGGGGCCATGGCAACATTGGCACGAGGTTGCCATGGTGTCATCGGAGATGGGTGATAGCCACCAGAGGATGCATTGTAGTTGTTCGACGACCCTGGATAGCCACCAGTCTGGAGTTGGGAACAGCGACGTGCACTATGACCAAACACTCCGCACAACTGACACTTTCCTTGGTAACCGCGACCCGTACCACGAGAGTCACCACGAGGATTGTATTGGTGCTGTCCACGAGAACCATTGTGTGACTGAGAGCGAGAGTGTTAGCGACAATCGGAGGGGCGGTAGGAAGCTGTGTTCGCCGTGATAGGAACAGAGGACGAGGAGTTCACCAAAGTTTGTAGTTTAAGCTCCTCGTTGATAAGTTTCTCATGGACCTCCGTAATGGTAGGAGCAGTATCACGGCCTTCGATTTGATCAATGACTCGCTTATAGTCATCAGAAAGACCACCAAGAATGTAATCAATCTGATCTTCGTGGGCAATAGGATTTTCAAGAAGAGCCAACTGATCGAAACGTACCGTGAATCCTTGGACATATTCATCAATCGTTTTGGTACCTTTCTTCCAGTGGGTAAGCTGATCCCGGATCTGCTTGATATGGGTACGACTAGGCTTCGCGTACGTGTCTTTGAGTGTCGTCCAAATCTCACGAGACGTCGATGCTTTGGACAGGATGGGTTGAACAGAGACGGATATCGCGCCAAGAAGACCAGAATAGATCAGTTTATCTTGACGTTTCCAGTGTTTGAATGCAGGGTTCGGAGTAGTGACACCACCGGTGGTGAGAGTTGCATCAGGTGAGGAGACGGTGCCGTCGAGATAACCCGCGAGATCATAACCATCCAAGAGGGCATGAACTTGGCGGCTCCACATCAAAAAATTTGTAGCGGTGAGTTTGGTGACGTTAGACATATTAACATTCACGAGAGAGGAGTCATCAGAGGAGGCAACGAGTTCTGCGGTAGCAGCCATGGCGAAAACGTAAAAGAAGATGAAGAAGAGTGAAAGAAAAGAGAAGGCGGCGAGAGAAAAAAAAATTTTAGGTCTTTTAGATTTTTGGAGGCTCTGATACCATATGATCAAATGCTCTTTGATACATTAGAAGAAATGATTTACAATGTATATATAGACAAGAGACTAGGGTTATACATATTAATAATTACAATTAGACCCTTAATATATTTATCTCCTTATATTTAGAAGATGATGAGAAACAAGAATGGTCGGAAACTAGGCGTGCCCTACCTTCTCATTGGTATGATTTACTTGGTTATTACCGTAGATCTGAGGGAGAGATACATACCGGTGAGATTATTATGACTGATCCACGGTTAAAGTCATCTAAACCGTTTAGTGTTTACTATTACGATTTTAATAGAGAGAGTATATATAAGAAGCGTGGAGGTCGAAGGAATTGCGGATGATGAATTTAGATGTGTTCACGGTTATGGTGTTAACTGTCGTGAGAATTTTTTTTGTTTTCCAGGTTATGTTGAGAACATTAGGTTCCTGTGAGTGAGGACTTGTTTATGCATACATTTTTATTGAGAAAGCTTTCATAATTTCCTTTAGGTTTGAGTGTTTCATGTAAGCAGTACAATTTGTGAGATGGCCTTATAATTTGTGCATTTTTTTTTTGGTTTCCCGATTGATATAAACGTAATTACTTAAGTCAATAGTGTTTGGTGGTTGATCCGCTAATGGTTGGAACCAATCCAGTAAATTAGAAGAAATTATATAGCCTCATAAGTAGTTTATCCTCGAGCTCTGGTGGTGGTGGGTAACACGTTATCCTCCATGTTAACAAAATACTTGAAAGCAAGCGAATCAGTCGTCATAGCATTCTCTCGATTTTCAAGCACTTGATAAAAGAGGTTTGAAGAAACCATATAGAACGCCCCCGTACTAGCACCATTCGTCCTGATCAGGTTTTTGGGAACGCCTTAACACTCTCGAATACCCAACGACAAGCCGCACGTAAAAAAAGGCACTTGCTGTCAGTTGGCTTCAAAAACTCAAACTGTGGGTTCTCAAACACACTCTTCATCAATTCCCCCGAAAATAAATCCCATAAACAGCCACAAACTGCGCGGTGTGCTTGATAGTATAAAACCTCCTTGCCCTTGATAGTGACTCCTGGAGGAGGGAATGCGAACTAGAGAGGAACCCTGAATGGAGGCAAAATATTCAAAAGCATGCAAATCATACATGGCCATCTCCACTCCCTCCTCCTCCTCCTTTTCAAGAATTTGATAAACAAGCTTGAAGTAACCATCAAAACGGCCTTCGTATTTGTCCTCAGGTTTTGGGAAGGTATCAACACTCTAAATTACCCATCAAATAGCCGCATGTAAAAACGGTAATTACTAATAGTTTGACTCACAAACTCAAACAGATGGTTCCAATGCGATATGGTTTCCAATTCATTCCGCAAAGGAATCCCATAAACAGCCGCAAACATAGATGTGAGCTTGATGATATGACGCTCTTTGCGCGATAAACATGTTTCAGGTTTGAATGCAAACTTGAGAGGTGGAAGATGAAGTCATGAAGACACGGAGACCTTAATTTGTGGAGGCTGAATATAGAAGCGTTGTGTACTGGACATTTTTTCATACAACCAGAAAGAAAAGAAAAAGAAAAAAAAAAAAAAAAAAAACAAAACAAAAAGAAACATTCAAATCAGACTCGATAAATTAAGAAGAGGAGTCAATACTTAGGGTTTGAGAGAGAGATGACTCGATAAGAATAAGAAGAACCACCGAGTCCGTACCTTAGTGTTGGTGCGGGTATTAGCACCCCTATCATAAGTTAAACCGATTAGTTACTGGGATCTCGGTAGAAGTAAAGATTGGATAAAGCCCTACAATGAAAGCCCAATAGAGTCAAAAGCCCAGTTCAGATGAAAGGTGCCGACCTCTCAGGTCGCCCGGCGGGTGACCTAACAAAGAAAAAGAAATTTTCCTAGTCTTGAGCAAGTAAATTATGAAAGTAGCTATATTCTGTAAATCTAAGAAAGCCTATAAATAAAGGGGAATCCCTTCGTTGTAAGACATCGAGCAATTAATACAAAAACCCTAATTCTTCATTGTTCTTGAGCAAAACCCTAACTTGTTTCCCAAGAGATTTCAGTTCCTTTTTGCTTCTTAGCTTTGATTCGATTTCTTAGAGAGGTAGTGTTATTGAATTTGTTTCCCCCTTTAAACAAATTCATTGTGTGAAACTCAGTTCCTACAATTGGCGTCGTCTGCGGGGACGCTAAGTTCTCAAGTCACTTCTCTCTTGGATTCCTTTGAAACTTGTCAAGAAAGAAAGACCATGTCTCCAGCATCCGACAACAGTGTCACCAACGCGACCGCTCCTCATCACGACAACCAGATCACTGGAGCCACCGGCTTGCAAGACGTCACCACGGATCCACCCACCGATTCACTTGCCACACTCGTCTATGTCCGACGCAACCTCGGCACGTCGGAAAACCCGACAGACGAATCGACGGCACCTTCTGTCGACATAGAGGATGTCGAAGCGCCCAATCACGGAACCCAGGGGCCCGATTGAGAGCTACCCGTTGATGGATCTGTTGCTAGATAGACCTCGTCTGCACAAACCGCGCAACCTTCCCAGCTCGTCTCCATGGACGATCTCAGTCATGTGTTCGGAACGATCTCTAAGGATCTCTTCCACACAATATCCGACACGAACCGACGGATGGATGCGATAGAACATCGCGCGCCCCCTCTACTTCAGCAAAATACTGTGCCGCTGCAGGCAGCCTGAAGGAATGGCCCCTTAAGCCGACAGTTGTTTAACAATCCGCCACCCTCGGCCTTCCGATCTCATAACCAGTACGTACCCTTGGTGCTAGCTTCGAGGGTGCAGCCTCACATCGGATAGTCTTCTCAGGGATATCCGATTTCTGCTCCCTATCCTGAATTAGAAGAGATTCACCTCAGAATTCAAGATATGGGATCACTCCTCCACCGGGCTTTGAGCACGGCTCCGGAGATTGACAGGATGTTCGAAGCCACGCAGCGGACCCGGTTTACCAAACGAATCTTGGAGACGGACGTTCCAGCCGTAAAACTAAGGCTTCCAATCTACGAAGGAACGAAGGATCCAATACAACACATGACTTTGTTCATGGCTACCGTATCCAAAGCCAGATTCACCGAGGAACAAAAGGACTCTGGTCAATGCCAGCTGTTCATCAAGAGTTCAATAGGGAACGCGTTAACCTGGTTCTCTCAACTCCCGGCGAACTCGATCGACAGTTTCGCTCAGCTGTCAACAGCCTTCCTGCGGAACTACTGGGTCTTCAAAGAGCGCAGAATTTCCAACGTCGAATTATGGAAGATAGTTCAGGAGCCAGACAAACCTCTGCGACAATACCTTACCAGGTTCAAGGAAAAATATACCAACGTCTCGGTCACCGAAGACGTTGCGATCGCCGCCTTCAAGAAAGGACTCACTCCCGGGTCGCCTTTGTAAGTGGACCTCAATATCCGCGAGGCCAAGGACTTGGATGATGCGCTTCATCGGGGATCTAGTTTTGCATACGTCGAAGAAGACAAGGAGAGGCGAATCGCGAAGGCCCCTCCTACACGTCCGGTCTCAGCAAAAGAAAAAAGTCGAGACGGTTACCAGGAGCCCCGCAAGCATCACGACCCAAGGGATCCTAAGCGTGGAGTAGTCAATGCGATCTTCGAAGATGAAAGACAAGACAACACACCTCCAGACGCATAAGCGGAACTGTATTGCGATTTCCACATGTTCAGAGGCCATTCCACAGCCGAGTGTAAACATTTCTCCAATTATCTATTCGAAAATTATTAATTCGGCGAGATTAGAGCTGTCTCTCAGCAAAAGCCTTCCGTGGTGGTCGCGGAGGAAGATCTGGACGATCCAACGCTGGGCGAGGTCCGAAGGGCAGCAACCCTCCAAATAAAGCGCAGAGCAAACAGCAACACCCACCTCCCGTCGCGCAACAGAATAATCCTGCGCCAGTGGAAGCGCCAAAAAGGGCAGCAAACTAAGCGCACAAACTCCCCACCTCGAGGTCGTATCTCCATGATTATCGGTCAGACCAAAGAATGCAAGGATTTCGTCCAGGCCTTGAAAAAGCAAGCACGCCAGATCTGTAGTGGTCAGGCGATCTCCGAGGAAGAAACGCTCAGTACCGACCCCATCACATTCACAACCGAGGATGCTAAAGGAACTCATCATCCTCACAATGACACCCTAGTTGTAGAAGTTACGATGGGTGAATTTGACGTGGAGCGAGTTCTAGTCTTGGTCGATCCCCATAAGCCGGAGCGAGATCGGCTAAAGTCCGCGGGATGCCGAATTATCAAGGTCAACCTAGATGATACGGATCCCTCCCGGACGGTTGGGATTGGAGCCGAACTCGAAGATCGGATCAAGACCGAACTGATAACTTTCCTGAAATCCAGATCCTCGCATAGTCGGCATCAATCTCTCGGTTACTTGCCATAAGCTGAACGTTGACCCCACATTCAAACCAGTCCGGCAAAAGCGCCGACGCCTCGGACCCGATCGGGCGAAGGCGATACAAGACAAAGTCGAGCGAATCCTTAAGGCCAACCAGATAATGGAGGTACAATACCCTGACTGGTTGGCGATTCCGGTGGTGGTCAAGAAAAAGAATGGCAAATGGAGAGTCTGCGTCGATTTCACCGACCTTAACAAAGCCTGTCCCAAGGATTGTTTTCCTCTACCGCATATCGATCAACTCGTAGAAGCCACCGTGGGAAATCAGTTACTCTCGTTTATGGATGCCTTCTCGGGATACAATCAGATCGCAATGAACCCTGCAGATCGCGAGAAGACCGCATTCATTACGGATAGAGGGACTTACTGCTACAAATTAATGCCGTTTGGGCTAATGAACGTGGGGGCGACTTATCAGCGCCTGGTTAACACGATGTTTACAGACCTGCTAGAAAAGACGATGGAGGTCTACATTGATGACATGCTAGTCAAAACCTTGATAGTGGAACAGCATGTTCAACAAAGCCAAAGCAAATCGAAGCAGTACTGGGACTTCCATCTCCAACCAATAACCGAGAAGTTCAACGCTTGACGGGTCGGATATCCGCTCTGAATCGGTTCATCGCCCGATCTACCGACAAATGTCTTCCATTCTACCAACTCATCCGAGTATACAAGGATTTTCACTGGGACGACGCTTGCGAGATCGCCTTCCGACAACTCAAAGAATACTTGACCAGCCATCCGGTACTCGTCAAGCTTTAGGAGGGGGAGACATTGTACCTCTACGTCTCCGTCTCCAGCTCAGCAGTTAGTGGGGTGCTAGTTCGAGACGATCGTGGCGATCAACGTCCAATCTTTTACACGAGCAAGACCCTCAACAACGCGGAAACACGTTATCCTACCTTCGAAAAGCTTGCCCTCGCTCTAGTCGTCGCTGCTCGAAAACTTAGGCCTTATTTCCAGTCGCACCCCATCGTTGTGTCTACCTATCAACCGCTCCGAACTGTTCTCCATAGCCCTCTTCAGTCCGGATGAGTCGCCAAATGGGCAATCAAGCTGAGCGAGTACGACATCGAATATCGGTCTTGTCCGAGCCTTAAATCGCAGGTCCTAGCGGACTTCATCACGAAATTATACCCAAAACTTGAAAAGGCCATGCCAAAGGAGGAACCTTGGATGTTATCCGTCGATGGTTCTTCTTCCAATCAGGGGTCCGGCGTCGGGCTCATTCTTCGATCTCCGACTGGCGAAGTCCTCGAGCAGGCTCTGAAACTCAATTTCAGGGCGTCGAATAATGAAACTGAATACGAAGTTGTCTTGGGCGGGCTATGGTTGGCACAAGGACTCGTGGTAACATCCATTCAATTCTTCTGCGACTCGCAGCTCGTGGTCAGCCAGTTCAGCAGAGAATACGACACCAAAAACGAGCGTATGGGGGCGTATCTCCAATTGCTCCAAACTCTTTTAGAACAGTTCGAATCGTTCAAATTAATCAAGGTTCCGAAGAGCGAAAACGCGTCGGCAGATGCTCTTGCCGCCCTGGCAAATTGTTCTGATCCTGGCTTGCGACGAACAGTCCCGATCGAATGCATCAAAACGCCTAGCATCGATCGTACCGATCTGATTTTCCCTATCCACGACAACGCGGAACCGATGGAAGTTGATAAGCCAGTTCAAGACGCGGCCGATGTAACGCAACATTCAGTTGACTGGCAGCTCAAGATCAAGATGTACATCGCGGATGGCAAAGTCCCAGAAGATTGCTAGCACGCTCGACGGCTGAAAGCCTGATGTGCGCATTATATTATTTTAAGAGACAGCCTTTTCCGGCGAAGCTCCTCAGAAATTCTACTCACCTGTGTAGATCGAGAAGAGGCAGAACGGATAATGATGGAGGTTAACGAAGGAGAAGGCGGAAGCCACTCCGGAGGGCGAGCACTAGCGTTAAAGATTAAAAAGGACGGTCACTACTGGCCAACGATGGTCGCCGATTGAGAAGCATTCTCGGCAAAGTGCAAAGCCTGCCAACGTCACGGAACGATGAAACATGTTCCGCCCGAATTGCTAAACACAGTCACTGTGCCGTATCCATTCATGCGATGCGCGATGGACCTCGTCGGGCCTTTACCTCCCTCTAAGTCGAAGTGTTTCCTCCTGCTCTTTACCGATTATTTTACTGAGTGGGTGGAGGCCGGATCATTTCACAAAGTGCAATCGCTGGATGTGACAAATTTCATTTGGAAGAACATCATTTGTCGTCACGGGCTAACATACGAGATCGTCACCAACATCGGGACGCAGTTCACCTTGCTGATCATCCGGCGTTTTCTGAGTAAATGGCAAATTCGTTTGAGCACCTCGACTCCTCGCTATCCTCAGGGGAATGGACAGGCCGAAGCCACAAACAAAACCATAATCGATGGGTTGAAGAAATGCCTCGGCAGAAAGAAGGGAGCTTGGGCAGACCAGCTCGACGGCGTTCTTTGGTCTTATCGAACTACACCTAGGCAACCTACGGGGCAGTCTCCATTCTCTCTGGCTTATGGTATCGAAGCATTAGCTCCAGCAGAAGCGGGAGTACCAGCACTTTGCCGCACCATGATGGTTGACAATCCTAATCTTAATGACGACATGATGCTCGATCATATCGACTTCACTGATGAACTGCGTGATCAAGCTTTGGTCTGAATACAAAACTATCAAATCGCTATAGCCAAGTATTATAACAAGACTGTTCATAAGCGGCGTTTTAGCGAAGGCGACTTGGTTCTGCGCGAAGTCTTTGAGAATACCAAGGAAGTAAATGCTGGTAAACTCGGTGCTCGTTGGGAAGGGCCATACCTCATCTCCAAAGCAATTCGTCCCGGAGTTTATGAGCTCCTAACCATGGAGGACACACAGGTCAAGAAGGCCTGGAATGTGGCTCATCTTAAGTGCTACTATTACTAGATCTCCTATTCGGCTTCGAAAAGAAAATTTCGGAAGTTCCACCTCTATTTCGGAATCACTTGTACTGTGAACTACGACTGGCTTGATCCCGATTCAGGTACGTAGGCAGCCCCTAGTCTTTTTGTTAAGATTTAGTGGGCGCAGCTGGAAATATAATAAAATTTCTTTAAAATAAAAGAGAGAGAAGTCTTTATTTATTTCAAATCAAGTACAAAGTCTGCTCGGCACTTCGCCAAATCAAAGTAACAATCTTTTACTTTGGCACATTGAACAAAGGTCAATTGATAACACAAAGCACACTCAACCACGATCTTTAGGGTCGAATCCACAGAGACTAAGCTATGCACTATGAAACTGTATAGACTCAAGTATAGCTAAAGCAACAAGGAAGATTGTTTTTCAAGTAACAGATTAAAAACAAAAATTAAATAAGAGTTTGTAAAATCAAGAGAAGGTATTGTGCGTAGGGAATCAGTTAGGAGCTATGATCACTAAATTTAGGTAACAGAGAGGGAAAGCATTAGACACCATTCTTGAACTCAAATCTCGAATGTAAAACTAACCTACTGTCGCAGCATTAGTTATCTATGCAGGGAATTGATTAAACTCTAAACCGTCGTTTGAATCTAAACAATCCTAGCAAGCAATAATTTCAAGTTTGATTATGTTCACAAGGTGCCTCAACTTCAACTGTCGTTGGCTAAGGATCACCTTGCTCACCTATGTTCTTTTCAAGCAATTCAACAACACTTTTGACACCTAGACGAATTTATCCTAAGATCATAACTAGGTAACTAATCTAGTTTAAGCAATAAGAACAACAATAGATGAAGAACACAATAGATCAATCCCAAATCTAACAACCTAAGTCAGAGAATCATAAAACCCCTTTTTAAACCCGGAACCCAAGAGAGAGACTACTCAGACATCGAACAACAGCAATCACAAATCAAATATATAGAAAACATGTTTGAATTGCAAAGAGAAATAAAAGGGTTCAGAATTCTTCTCCAAAGGGTTAGAAAGGATAAGAGATCTTCTCCCAAAGCTAACAAGTACTCAAAAGCTGCGTAGAATAAAAGTTGTCTTTCTAGAGGTCGAGTCTCGTGCTTAAATAATAAAATAAAACCCTAAAAGTCGGTTTAAAACATGAAAGGAAAAGTTGCGTCGGGGACGTGATTGGTCAATCTCGAGCGAGGATCAGTCGATCCGGAACGTTTTTCTGCTCTCACTCTATCTGCTTGCTAGCCCGATCAGTCTTCAACCAATTTAGCTCCAAATGCATATTTTCATCCCAAAATGCTCAGATTCCTTCCAAAGTCACCTAGAACCTGTGAAGACTCGCAAAAGACTAAAAAGACTCTAAAAGCACACTTGGACCTAACAAAAGACTCAAAACAAGTGTAAAAACAATAGTTAAAACCCTATAAAATGCAGACACATCAATTCCCCGGACTTAAATCTTTGCTTGTTCTCAAGCAAGAACAGACAAAAACTCAGTATCAGAGAAAAGGTTTAAAAATCGGAAACTCACAAATGCTCGGGAACTGCTGCTTTGCACTCTTCATCACATCAAATCGAGAACTACTTTCTGTACTCTGCCCATGATTAGGATCAACACACCCTACTCTGATCTCCACAGCCTCAGAGAACCTTCAGTCTCCCCATCATTGTCTCTCTACATCAGATTAGTAAAATGGTGCGGTCTTACCATGGGAGCATCGATCATTGAACTTTTAGATTCCTTCAACCTTTTAATGCCCAAGACCTCCTCATGTGCTTGCTTTCCTCTCTCTTTTCTCACTTCCAAAGGATTGATTTCTCCCTAATTTTCTAGGGTATCATATTATTTTTATCAATCCTTTGCTCTTTTCTTGTGGACAGGTTTCCATGAGTTCCGAAAGATGCACAGGTTTACGCACAACCCTCGGTTCACTTCTTTTATTACCTATATCCTCTTCTTCTTTAATTTTTTCTCTCTTTTTTTTTTATTGAGTACTGAAGGGAAGAGAGAGGGGAAGCATTACTTTGTGAGGATATGCATGTCTCGTGAGGCTTGAAGGGAGGAGTCTTGTCCGATGTATACCAAGCCCCAAGGTAAGAAATTAAATCCGGTTAAGTCTTGTCAAAGCTAGAGACAACTTCTGGTTCAACTTAGTGTCCTCCTTGGCGAGTGTCTTTTGGGGCGTGTTGAGACTGCTCATGTTCATTCCAAGCTTCATTCCAAATCAGAGGTACAAAAGTAATCATAAAAGTGTTTGATCAAAGCAGAATTCCTAAAATTGATCATAGTTTCCAATTTTTTTTTTCTTGTTTTTTTTTTAGACTCGATAAAATGACTCAAAACCGAAAGAAAAACCAAAAGAAAACAACCAAAGAAGACAACATTAGTAACTTAGAGACATCCCTCTCCCGGACTTACTTCACACCGTCCCGGTGTGAAAGCAAAGCTAAGGAAAAGAAACCTCCGACAATAAAAATGAAAAAATAGAAAAATCCTAGAAAAGAAAAAGAATAACCCGTAAGGAAACAACAACTGGTCAGAACTGATGAGAAGGCGAGGATGTCGCGGAATGGTCAGAACCGAGAGGCTCAGTAGTTGTGTCCTCGTCATCACTGGTAGCGGTGTGAGCTGCTGGTGGTGGTGCAAAATAGGATGGTGCAAGACTCTGAAGCCAAGTAGCCAGTCGAGTGAGCAACAAGTTGTTCTTCCGCGTAGTGTCGTATACCCATCTCTCAAACTCAGAGTGAGGCGGCTCCTTAGGTGTGGTAGCAACAAACTGGTTCACATCGAAAGGAGAAAATGGTGGAAGGGAATGAGACGGCTGCGAATATGTAGATGCAACCGCAAGTTGTGTGCCGCTACGGTATCTGGTGGCTGCAGGTTCACGTTACCCTTCCAAAAGAACGTCGTCAATACCGCAAAGGACATCAGTAGGAGGGTCAAAGTCGATGTTCTGTGTCTTGCGAAGTGAAGTGCAGAAAGGTCTAGGGATCAGCATATATCAAAGGTGGCCAGTCTTGTCCTGAAAGCGGTAGCAGAAGTTGTGACGCACCAAAATCTCATTGGTAAACATATACTTGAGGCCAAGCAACTTCCTCTTTGAAGCCTTAGTATGTGGTGGCAAAACGATGCCACAATACTCGATGATAAGAGTCACCAAGCTGCCGATGAGAACTCTCTTGTTCTTAGCATGAGCCATGTTCCACCGCACCTGCTCAAACTCCTTAGAAATCAGAAATCCAAAATTAACATCATGAGTTAGCTGGTAGATAGGCGAATCCGGAGTGTGGAGGAACCTGCGAAGACCATGGAAAAACATCCACAACTCAGGTAGCTGCAATGTCCTAGTCTCAGCCCTAGCATAGATGGTGTTACTCAGGAACTTTGCAGTGACACGAAGGACAGGGTTGCCCAGCTCCAATCAGTTTCCAAATTTCCGTCCTGCTGTCAAGCTTCTCCATCTTGCATAGTTTGTTTCTTGGAAAACAAAAGATGCCGCAGAGATCGAACACGGAGATGACATAGTGCTTTTTGAGCAAGAAGAAACTGATCGAACAATGCTCAGCCACCGTGTCAGCTCCCTCTGGAAAATCCACTTGTACAGTGGCGAGAAATTCTCGTGCGAGCCGCTCATGCAAGTCCCATGCCTTCTCAGCAAAAGTACCAAACCCCATGTTCTTGACCAAATCATCAATGTCTGTTAATACACCCATCCGCTTAAAAAGATCTCAATCAACAAAACGAGTTGGCTTCAGCTTGCACTGAGTGAGTAACTTCAAACATTTAGTATCCTCATCATTCCAAACTCTTGTTGGTGGTTCCTCGGAAGGAGTGGCAGTCTCCTTACCACTTCGGCGTCGTTTAGGCATCCTCTGCAAAAGAGGAAGTAACCAATATGTGAGAAAAAGGAAGGTAATCGAAAATTCCCTATGCTAATCAACCCATGTTACAAGCCTATGCTAAATTCAAGCCACAGCAGCCTAAATCTAGTTCCAAGAGTCATTTAGGACAGTTAATCTCACTAATTCGCTCATCAATTGGAAAGAAGAGGAGAGAATAGCACAAATCTCAAAAAAATGAGAAGTTTAAACCTTGGAATCGCCGAAAATATAAGATAAATCGGGAGAGTAAAGACTTACCTTGTTCGGCCGATTGATACAACAATTGGGTTGAATAAAGGGTGAAAAACCGAGTGGCAGAAACCCAAAATTGAATCAAAGCAAAGGAGAATTTGAGAGGAGAAGGGTATCGCAGTTGGGGACGGCGAGGGAGAAAGGAGGAAGAGATAAAAGAAATTAGGTTTTATGATTGGGAATTTGAACACGAAACCGGACTTAACCCAGTTCAATTTAAGTCCAAAAACCCGGAATACCAATTCCCTTCCTTCCTCTCTCCTTGCCTCTTTTTTTTTTACTTCTCTCAAATTTTTACTTATCTGGAACGGGGATCAGTCAATCCAAAATTACACTGGCTGATCCTGACCGCTACGGAACAATCCTTGAAAAGGGATTCGCATCTTCTGCGTTTCGAACCTGTTCCTTAAAATAAAGCTCACTATCAAACGTGATTCTCGAGTGTCTCTATAAAGGATACAAAATAACAAATTTCCTAAGGAAAACAAAACAAAAAGAGAAGGGTAAGCGAATGCAAACCCTGTGGGTTGCCTCCCATTAGCGCTTGTTTAGAGTCTAGAGCCTGACTGTTCTTGCTGCCTAAGCAGCTTGGGGTTCCTCCAGAGGAAGGGAGGTCTCTATTGGATCATAATCCGCTAGGTACGGCTTAAGGCGTTGACCATTAACAATAAATTCTTTTCTCTCTTGGTCCCAAAGCACAACAGCGCCATAAAGGGCATGACTTCCTTGATTCGAAAAGGTCCAGACCAACGAGAACGCAACTTCCCAGGAAAAATATTCAGCCTTAGGTTGAAAAGAAGAACCAAATCATTTGCAGCAAAGTCCCTGGGGATAATCTTCTTGTCGTGTAAGGTCTTGGTCCTCTCCTTGTATATCTTGGCGTTCTCATAAGCATCCATGCAAATTTCATCAAGCTCATTCAGCTGAATAAGGCGTCTCTCTGCTGCCGTTTTGACGTTGAAGTTCATCTGCTTAGTCGCCCATAAGGAATGATACTCAAACTCGACAGGTAAGTGGCATGACTTCCCATAAACCAGCCGGAAAGGAGTAGTGCCGATGGGCGTTTTGTAAGCAGTCCGATACGCCCATAATGCTTCCTCGAGCTTCAAGGACCAATCCTTTCAGGTTGAGTTGACCGTCTTCTCTAGGATGCTTTTGATTTCCCGATTTGAGATCTCGTGCCCACTGGTCTGCGGATGGTAAGGAGTGGCGACCTTGTGTGTCACTCCATGTTTTCTCAAAAGATTTGCAAAGAGCTTGTTGATAAAGTGAGTTCCTCCATCGCTTATGAAAACTCTAGGAACACCAAACCGTGGAAAGATTATGTGCTTGAACATCTTGAGGACCACTTTCGAATTATTGGTAGGACTTGCTACAGCCTCAACCCATTTGGAAACGTAATCCACTGCCACAAGTATGTAGAGATTTCCATAAGAAGGTGGGAAAGGCCTCATGAAATCGATTCTCCAACAGTCAAACACCTCGATCTCCAAAATGATGTTTTGTATCTCACATTTGTATGGCTATAATCAGGCTTGTATCTCACATTTGTAAAAGACTAATCTAAAACTTTTCTTTTCTCTCATTCTTTGTGTTCTCTTACGATTCTCTTTCTCTCTAAAGTCTTTATACCGCAATTCTAACATGGTATCAGAGCTAGGTTGTTGTCCTTGACAATCTAACTCTTCTATTCTCCTCATTCTTCAATTCTTCTCACTCGATTCTCATTCTTGCTCGTTATTCTTGTTTTTATTCTCCGGGTAAAGTCTTTATCCAACGGTCCTTATTACTCAAGCATGGAAAACTCAAAACCACTTGTGTTACCAACCGTTCTCAGGGGAGGAAACTATCTCCTGTGGTCAAGAACCACCAAAACCGCACTATGTGGCCGCGGACTATGGAGCCATATCGAAGGTGGTAAGGCTCCAAGAAAAGCCACCAAGGAAGATGGAAAAGAAACCATCAAAGAAGATGAAGAGGAGGCTAGACTCGAAGAAGAAGCCAAATGGTTCCAAGAAGATCAGACTGTCCTCTTCATCCTCCAAAACTCTCTCGAAGCTCCAATCCTCGAGGCGTACTCATATTGTGAGACAGCAAGCGATCTATGGGAGACTCTTAAGAATGTTTTCGGCAATATCTCCAACCTAACTCGTGTCTTTGAAGTCAAGAAAGCCATAAATAACTTGAACCAAGAAGATATGGAGTTTAACAAACACTTTGGCAAGTTTAGATCTCTTTGGGCCGAGTTCGAGATGCTTAGGCCAAACACGATGGATACAGCTGTACTTAACGAACGGAGGGAACAAGACAGAGTGTTCGCCTTCCTTCTAACTCTAAACCCGACGTTCAATGACCTCATCAAGCATATCTTGAGGTCAGACAAACTTCCCAGCCTCGACGACGTTTGTTCTCAAATCCAAAAGGAACAAGGGTCTCTAGGCCTCTTTAGTGGAAAGGGGGAGCTTGTCACCGCTAACAAGGGAGTGTTCAAGCCAGAAGACCGGAGATCTAAGGGAGGATGTGAACATTGTAAGAGGAAGAACCACACCAAAGAAAAATGCTGGTTTCTCCACCCTCATCTTCATCCGAGTCATAACAACAATGGTCCGAGAGCAAATCTCACTCATACCAAGGAGGAACAAGGTCAAGCCGGTTCATCAAAAGGAGGAGAAGAGATTGCCTCATGAAACTATGTGAAGAAGTCGGACTTAGAGGCCTTCTTCAAGTCATTGGCTCTCAAGGAGCCGAGTGGTAAAACTTTCTTTACCCTAAAGCCTAAAAGCTCTCTAGTAGTAGATTCGGGTGCTTCTCACCACATGATTAGTAACTCGAATTTGCTAAACAATATAGAACCAGCTAGAGGTAGTGTTATAATCGCTAATGGTGATAAAATATCAATTCAAGGAGTAGGTGATTTAAAACTGTTTAGCAAAGAGTCTAAGGCATTTTACATGCCTAAGTTGATCTCTAATCTCTTGTCGGTCAAAAGAGCCACTAATGATCTTAATTGTTATGCTATATTTGGGCCTATTGATGTTTACTTTCAGGATATTGAGTCTGGAAAACTGATTGGTGAAGGTGGAACCAAAGATGACCTTGAATTGATGATACCTAATGTTTCTTTTGATCATTCTAGTTGTGAAGCTTGTATCCTTGGCAAACATTGTAAAACCGTATTTTCTAAGTCTACTACTTTCTATGAAAAATGCTTTGACTTAGTTCATTCTGATGTTTGGACATCTCCTTGTGCCTCTAGGGATAACAACAAGTATTTTGTGACCTTCATAGATGAAAAATCAAAATATACTTGGGTTACTTTACTTCCCTCTAAGGATAGAGTGGTTGATGCATTCACAAACTTTCAAAATTATGTCACTAACCAATTTAATGCTAAGATTAAAGTGTTTAGAACAGACAATGGAAGCGAGTATACAAGCAATCGATTCAAAAAAACATCTAGCAAAGCATGGCATTATACATCAAACAAGCTGCCCATATACTCCTCAACAAAACGGAGTCTCTGAAAGGAAGAAGGGACATTTGATGGAAGTGGCGAGATCAATGATGTTTCACACTAATGTTCCTAAGAGATTTTGGGGAGATGCAGTGATGACAGCATGTTATCTCACAAAACCAAATTCCAACAAAAATCCTAGATGATCAGTCACCATTTGAGGTATTAAATCAATTTAAACCATCCATTCGTCATCTAAAAGTTTTTGGGTGTGTTTGTTTTGTCTTAGTGCCTGGAGAGCTCAGAAACAAACTAGAAGCCAAGAGCATCAAGTGCATTTTTCTTGGCTATTCAATAACTCAAAAAGGGTACAAATTTTTTGATCCTATCAACAAGCGCACTTGGGTATCTCGCGATGTCAAGTTCCTTGAAGAAAAAGGATACTTTGATAAGAAAGATTGGGCAGACTTAAAGGATTTTGCAAAACCAAATGATCAATCGGCAAGCCTCCGGTTCCTTGTAGATCACCTTGGAGCATCATCAACTCCAAATCAAACTATGTCCCAGGATACTACACCTGACTCAACTGGCGAGCCTACTTCGACCTTACCTCAACCGCAGACGACTGCTCCAACTGACGAGTCACATGATACTACGGTTCCTGAGCCGGAAGGGGAGGACAGCATGATCGAAGAAGAAGTAGAACCAGTAGAACTACCACCTCTCTCGACCGATCACACCGATCCGCCTCCACAACCGAGACGTAGCGCATGAATCAAGTCGCAAGATAAACGGATCTACTATAACAATGAAGCCATTGCTCATCCAATTCAAGCAGTCTGCTCTCTCGCTCTACTACCAGCCGATCATCAAGCATTTCTCAGCAAGATAGATGAAAATTATATACCACAAACGTATGAAGAAGCAAAGGAGCACAAAGTATGGTTGAATGCAGTTGACGATGAAGTGGGAGCCATGAACCGTAACCATACATGGGCGAAGCCGACCTTCCTCCTGGAAAGAAAGTTGTGAGCTCCAAGTGGATATTTACAATCAAGTATTTGAGTAATGGAGATATAGAACGGCATAAAGCTAGACTGGTAGCAAGGGGCTTCACTCAAACCTATAGAGAAGACTATAAGGATACTTTCGCACCTGTAGCTAAGCTCTCCACTGTAAGGGTAGTTCTCTCACTCGCTACGAACCTGTCTTTTGATTTATGGCAGATGGATGTCAAAAACGCTTTCTTACAAGGAGAATTAGAGGAAGAAGTGTATATGACACCACCGCCTGGTCTTGAAGATGTGAGAAAACCTAGAAAGGTATTGCGCTTAAGGAAAGCAATATATGGACTAAAACAGTCACCAAGAGCATGGTACCACAAGCTTAGCACCACACTTAAAGATCATGGGTTCAAGAGGTCACACTCGGATGCTACTCTCTTTACACTTCAAAATGCTAAAGGTATAGTGGTTGTTCTCATATATGTAGATGATCTAATCATCACAGGAGACAACCGAGAAGGTATTAAAGAGGTTAAGTCTCATTTAAATTCAGTGTTTGATATAAAAGACCTTGGAGAACTCAAGTATTTTCTTGGAATTGAAGTCTACTGCTCTCTGGAGGGTTTATTTCTTTCTCAACGGAAATACACCCTTGATTTACTTTGTGAGACAGGGAAACTAGGAGCAAAATCTGTAGACACACCACTACCAGATGGTTATCAAGTTGAGCGAAAGGATCCTCCATATGACTTGTGGGTAAGTTAATATATTTAACACTTACTAGACCTGATATTTGCTATGTTGTGAATCTGGTAAGCCAATACATGAATAATCCTACAACATATCATTGGAGCCTATTGGAGAGGATTCTACATTATCTCAAAGGGAGCCCGGGACAAGGCATTTGGATGGGAAAGAACTCAAACACCGACCTTGTGGGATATTGTGATGCTGATTGGGGTGGAGATAAGACAGATAGATGGTCTATAACCGGCTATTGCACATTTATAGGAGGCAATCTTGTTACATGGAAATCGAAGAAGCAAAAGGTGGTGTCAATGTCGGGTGCTGAGTCAGAATATAGAGCGATGAGGAAGCTTACAACTGAGCTTACATGGCTCAAGGGTCTACTTGAAGAACTAGGCATCAATGTAAACACTCCTATCCCCATGCATTGCGACAACCAAGCCTCCATTCACATTGCTACAAACTCAGTCTACCATGAAAGGACAAAACACATCGAATTGGACTGCCACAAAGTTCGTGAGAAGATTGAAGAAGGAGTCACACTTCCCTACTACACACCAAGCAAGGATCAACTGGCAGATATCTTTACCAAGGCCGCAAGTCATCAAGTCTGTGATCACATCCACAACAAACTTGGACTTGTGGACTTGACACGCCCTTGATATCAAGTCTTCTAGCCGTGGTCATTACACTCTTTTTCCCTCAATATATTTTTGTCCCATGTGGTTTCGTATATTGAGGTTTTTAACGAGTTGATGCATCACGGCACTCCAAGTTTAGTCACATTACCCGACTAAACTTGAGGGAGAGTATTGATCAAAGGGAGAGTAGGACTTTGTTACAATGGCGTCCGTACAACCGTCCGTACAAACGTCCGTACAACCGTCCGTACAAGTGTGGGATTAATGGGCTACGATCCAATTATATTGGAGAAGAAATGAGGCCTTATGAGACTTGTGTTGAGGAGAAGAAGGATCGAGAATAAGAGCTACAAAATATCTCAAGTGGTTGGTGGTATAGAGTCACATGTGACCGTTAAGCAAGGTCAAACCTAGGACCGGTCACTATCACTATTCTCTCGTCCAAGAGAATCTCCCTTCCTGTCCCTTTCCTCATTAATACCTCTCTAAGGCCATCTTTATAGGCATAACACCAAGGGTGTTCTTAGCCCAAAAAAATTAGAAAAATAATGAATAGTGGTATAAGAACACCAAGATCAGTTCTTAATGTAGAACTGTTCTTGGCTCAGTTCTAAGCTGATGTGACAAGCTGTGAATGGATATTATTTTTTGTAAACAATTTTTCACAAATTAAAAGAGGATTTGATTGAGAATATATAGAATAAATTTGGACATTAAACTATATATTAATTAAATAAAATGTTTATGTGCTTTAATTAAGTAATATGTTTGTTTTTTTTTCTTTTTTTAATGTTTTTTTGTTTCATAAAATTTTGGTATTGTATTCTGAATTTTAGTAAAAGTTTTAAAAGTTTGCAATTTAAATGTTATTTTATAAGTTTTTATAATTGTATTATGTTTAACATTATTATATTATTAAATCTTATGATCTTAAACATGTTCCCCCAATAACTAACTTTTTAACAAAAGATCTTAACTACTGATCTTACATTATTTTCATAATACATTTACTCTAAGAACACCCAAAATAGTTCCCCCTATAAAGATGCCCTAACGGCTCTATGCCGTTTATATGGCTATAATAAGGCTTGTATCTCACATTTCTAAAAGACTAATCTCGGACTTTTCTTTTCTCTCATTCTTTGTGTTCTCTTACGATTCTCTTTCTCTCTCAAGTCTTTATTCGGCAATTCTAACAGTCTGCAGTAAACTCAAAGGAGATGTCCTTGCATAGCAACTGGGTGAGTGGTCTAGCTATCTTGGAGAAATCTTTTATAAATCTTCGATAAAATCCAGCATGACCAAGGAAGCTGCGTATATCTTTCACGGTTTTTGGAGGTTGTAGACTGGACATCACCTCTATCTTGGCTTTGTCGACTTCTATCCCTTTCTCAGAAATTCGATGGCCAAGGACAATCCCATCGGTGACAAGGAAATGCCATTTCTCCCAATTCAGAACAAGGTGTTTATCCACACAACGTTGAAGAACCTTGCACAAGTTAGACAAACATGAAGAGAAAGATGAGCCATACACCAAAAAATCATCCATGAACACCTCCATAATATCCTCAATCAAGTCGGAAAAGATTGACATCATGCAGCGCTGGAAAGTGGCTGGGGCATTGCATAACCTAAAAGGCATCCGTAGGTAAGCGAATGTGCCATAGGGGCAAGGGAAGGTGGTCTTCTCCTGATGATCCAGGTGAATCGGAATTCGAAAGAAGCTGGAGTAACCATCCAGGAAGCAGTAGTAAGGGTGGTTTGCTAAACGCTCAAGCATTTGGTCAATGAATAGAAGGGGGAAGTAGTCCTTCCTGGTGGCTGCATTGAGCTTGCGGTAATTGATGCACATATGATGCCCTGTTACCGTCCTGGTGGGGATCAACTCGTTCTTCTCATTTGCGACTACTGTCACTCCTCCTTTCTTTGGCATTACATGGACTGGGCTCACCCAAGTGCTGTCAGAGATGGGGAAAATAACTCCGGCTCCCAATAGATTAAGGATCTCTTTCTTCACCACTTCCTTGAGGTTCGGATTTAGCCTCCTTTGGTGTTTGATGGATGACTTAGACGAGTCCTCAAGGTGAATCCGATGTGAGCATAACTCCGTTGATATACCTGAAATGTCATCTAAGGAATATCCCATAGCCTTCCTATATTTTCTTAACTCGCAGAGCAAGAGTGCGGTCTCAACATTACTCAGGTTAGAATTGATGATAATAGGATATGTGGAGTTAGGTCCGAGATAAGCGTACCTTAGCACTTCAAGGAGTGGTTTTAGGTCCAACTTTGGAGCCTTGAGTTCGCTCCAGTCCTCCTGATTCGACTTGGTCCCAGAGCACATTTCGGGATCGGTTGATCTATCACCTGGAATGGTCAATCCATCGCCTTTCTCGGTTGTTTCCACAAGAGGAGCTGGATCAGTCAGTCCAGTTTCCGGATCAGTCAGTCCAGTTTGCAGATTGACAAATAGGACTTCATGATTCGGAACTGCTACAGCATCGAGTGTTCTTGCCAAGTTCCCAGTCTCCTCAGACAGATATCCCAGCTCTGGTTCCTTCTTTGTCAATGCGACGGCCAGATGATCACTTGTACACACTTCGTCATAGATCTCATCAGCTATTTCCCCTATTGTATCAACTCAGAAGGTTTGACCATCGATTGTGGGTTTCTTAGCTGCTTTCTCCAGGTTGAATCTCAAAACCAAATCATCCATGTGCAAATCAATCTTTCCTTCTTTGACGTTTATCATTGCACCAGCCGTGGCCAAGAAGGGTCTTCCAAGTAGAATGGGTTCTTGGGATTCCTCATTAAGTTTCAAAACAATGAAGTCAGTGGGTATGTAGCAGTTCCCAATCTGCACTGGTAGGTTCTCCAACACTCCCTCTAGACGTCGAGTGGAGCGATCAGCAAGGACGAGGGTGACTTGGGTCGGCTTGAAGGTGTAGAGACCAAGTTGCGTTGCAATGCTGAGTGGCATAAGGCTCACACTTGCTCCTAGATCGCAGAGACATTTGTTGAATTTGAGATCTCCTATTGTGCAAGGCAGAGTAAACAGTGCTGGATCTCCACATTTTTCTAGCATTCGATTTTGGAGCATTGAACTACATTATTGTGTGAGGTACATCACTCCTTTCTCCAGACTGAGCTTGTCGGTGAAAATCTCTTTCATGTACTTCTTGAGATATGGAACCATCCTCACTGCTTTGATGAAAAGTAGTCTGACTTGAAGCTCTCCTACCACTGACTTCAGCTTTTCATACTCTCGCTCATGTATCTTGGTCTTGCGACGAGTAGGGAAAGGCAGTCTGGGTGCATAAGGTTGTTGGGGTTCGCTGGGCTGCTCTCCTTCATGAATAGTTGAACCAGGTATAACAACATCATCAGAAGTGTGGTTGGGAACTTCATCAGGGTTGTTTTCCTGATTTTGTGTTTTGGATTGGCCAGTCTTGCCATTAGATCGGTCAATCCCTTCCTTTTGTTGTGGTTCTGTAAGCTCCCTGCCGCTTCGAAGGATGATGACATTCACATATTCCTTTACATTAGCCTCGTTTTTCCCTGGAAGTGTCCCTGGAGGTGCCTTGACTCTTGCTGCGGATTGTGCCACTTGGTTCTCCAACACTCTCATGTGAGAGTTCAACGACTCGATTCTCCCATTCAGCTCAGAATACATGATGTCGATCTTGACATTCACCTTAGTGGCGTTTTTCTTCTGAGTTTCCATCAAAGCATGCATCATCTGCTCCAGTTTGCTATCCTGCGGGGCTGCTGCCTGCGGTGCAATCGCTTGATAACCTTGTGAGAAGTTGTTGACTTGAGGTTTCTGCTGAAAATTTGATCCTCCAAAGCCTGTTCCCTTGTTCTGGAAGCCCTGTGCGAAATTGCTCTGCTGAGGTCGTGGTGGATAGACCTGATCCTGGGGATTCTCGACATAATTGCTCCTATAGGATAGATTAGGATGATTCCTAAAATTCTGGTTAAAACCTCGATTTTGAAAATTTCCTTGTCCTCTTATATAGTTCACCTCCTCCGTACCCTCTTGGTATGTCTCAGCTCCGAAGTCTGCATATCCCCCAGCTTGTTCCTCGCACAATTTAACACTTTGGTGATCCCTTTTCAGTTGGAGATTCACCTTGGCTGTGAGATCCTATATAGCATCAGTCTCAACAACATTGACCCGAACCGTACGATCATACTCTGTGCCGTGATTGCTATTGCTTGCCGCAAGGTTTTCTATCAGTGCATTGGCTTTGTTTGCGGTGTTGGTGGAGAAATCCCCTTTGATGGTTGTGTCTAACGCCATCTGGTACTTCTGTTTGATGCCCCCGTAAAAGATGTTCATCAGGTTCTCTTGGGTGTAACCGTGGTGAGGACAGTCTCTAAGATACTCCTTGAAACTTTCCCATGCTTCACAAAATGACTCCATGCCTCCTTGAGAGCATGTAGTGATCTTGCTTCGTAGTTTGGCTGAACGCGACTTGGTGTAGAAGTGGTTCAGGAAAGCTGCTCTACATTGTGCCCAAGTGGTGAGCGATCCAGCATCCAGTAGGTTCAGCCATCTAAGTGCCTTATCCGCCAAAGAGAAGTGGAACAGAGTCAGCATTAGGTAGTCGTAGGGGACACCATTGGACCTCGTCGTACTAGTCAGTCTTTCAAAAGCCTCAATGTGATCTAGAGGACTCTCCAATGGCAACCCGTGGAACACACGGTTCTGAACCAGATTGATCAGACTATGCTTAATCTCATAGTCTTGCCTTGCAGGAGCGGGAGGTTAAATCGCAGATCGATTCGCAAACAGCCTATTTTGAGCATCTTCATCCCTCAAGGTAGCTTGCCTTGCAGGCGGATTTAGTACAGCTTGCTCTTGGTTGTTCTGCCTCTGTTGTTGTAGGACGATACCCAGCTGAGGGTTGGGCGGATTAGGCCCTGTATCTCCTCCGTCAGCCATAGGGTTGGCCTGGATTCTTGTTTTCCGGTTTTCGCGTTCAAGTTGTGCTAAATCCTTGTTTCCTAGTATACGCAAGTCAGGCTTCTTGTTGCTCCTCGTATGCATACACCTGAAACAAAAAGATAAGATCGCAAGAACTAATTAGTAAACAGAAATAAAATAAAAACGTGAATCTAAAATTTCAAAGGCAACGGCGCGAAATTGATCAAAGGTCAATAGATAACCCAAAGCACACTCAACCATGATCTAGTGGTGTCGTCATAGAACTTTAGGGTCGAATCCACAGAGACCAAGCTATGCACTATGAAACTGTATAGACTCAAGTATAGCTAAAGCAACAAGGAAGATTGTTTTTCAAGTAACAGATTAAAAACAGAAATTAAATAAGAGTTTGTAAAATCAAGAGAAGGTATTGGGCGTAGGGAATCAGTTAGGAGCTATGATCACTAAATTTAGGTAACAGAGAGGGAAAGCATTACACACCATTCTTGAACTCAAATCTCGAATGTAAAACTAACCTACTGTCGCAGCATTAGTTATCTATGCAGGGAATTGATTAAACTCTAAACCGTCGATTGAATCTAAACAATCCTAGCAAGCAATAAGTTCAAGTTTGATTATGTTCACAAGGTGCCTCAACTTCAACTGTCGTTGGCTAAGGATCACCTTGCTCACCTATGTTCTTTTCAAGCAATTCAACAACACTTTTGATGCCTAGACGAATTTAACCTAAGATCATAAACTAGGTAGCTAATCTAGTTTAAGCAATAAGAACAACAATAGATGAAGAACACAATAGATCAATCCCAAATCTAACAACCTAATTCAGAGAATCATAAAACCCCTTTTTGAAATCCGAAACCCAACACAGAGACTACTCAGACATCGAACAACAACAATCACAAATCAAATATGAAGAAAACATGTTTGAATTGCAAAGAGAAATAAAAGGGTTCAGAATTCTTCTCCAAAGGGTTAGAAAGGATAAGAGATCTTCTCCCAAAACTTACAAGTACTCAAAAGCTGTGTAGAATAAAAGTTGTCTTTCTAGAGGTCGAGCCTCGTGCTTAAATAATCAAATAAAACCCTAAAAGTCGGTTTAAAACATAAAAGGAAAAGTTGCGTCAGGGACGGGATTGGTCGATCTCGAGCAAGGATCAGTCGATCCGGAATGTTTTTCTGCTCTCACTACATCTGCTTGCTAGCCCGATCAGTCTTTAACCAATTTAGCTCCAGATGCATATTTTCATCCCAAAACGCTCAGATTCCTTCCAAAGTCACCTAGAACCTGTGAAGACTCACAAAAGACTAAAAAGACTCTAAAAGCACACTTGGACCTAAAAAAAGACTCAAAACTATAGTTAAAACCCTATAAATTGCAGACACATCACACATAGCCAATAAAAAAAAAGGAGAAGCAACAATATTGCAAAATTTAAAAGAGTTTGTTTCGACGACTTGTGGAGAACCGATCTCTCTTAGCGGATGAAGTCACTAGCCTTCTGATCTCAGGGAGCCGGTCCGTAGTGACATTTCCATCCTTCTGTGATCTCAGCCTCCTCGGTGGTTCACAGGTGCATAGCTTGAGAGGTCGGACTCCAGTGGTTCTTCGACGATCAGACCATCGAGGTAAGCTTGCCAGAATTGACGTTCTCGCCTTAGTTCTTCCAGCCAGACTATCGGGACTTACGCACCTCTCGCCGCCATCACTTCAAGAAATGCACAAGGACCCTCTACGGTGTTACCCTCCTAGAAGGAATGATCCGTGGATTCCAGATAGAGAATGTATTGCCTTAGCATCTCTATGCGACTCCTGTAGACGGGAATCTCCGTTATGTGCAGATGTTCCGATTAACCTAGAGGTTCGTAGTCACCTTTTGGTAGATCGGACAACACAACCATGGCGACCTGTTCTTCACATTAAGCATGTTCGGCGAGCAGTCAGGCCATACGCCAGTTCGCTAGAAAGAAGCCATCAGCGATAAGCTCGTTAAGAACCGTAATGGTTCCTTCCAAGCGGTAGAGTCGGAAGATGAGATCATACTTCTGACGAAAGGTTCTGATGTACGAGCTCATCCTTTGATAGCGAGGTCGGTACACCCGGGTTTCTTTTTGCAACAGACTCTCTTCGGGGTCCGCCATGTCAGATCCAATAATAGCAAGCTCGCGAGATTGAGACGAAACTGTCCCTTCTAAGGGGGGGGCAACATCTAATGCTTCGGGATCAAACCCACTAACTCCGGCGGCAGTTAATTCTCGAGCTCGCTTCAACCATGCGGATCGAGTTGTTATAGGCATGCTTTGCAATCTGTTTTTCTGAAATTTGGATGTGAGATGCTCAGTGAACCCCTTTTCTCCTATTTATAGTGAGAAGGGGGAGATAAACGCTGCGTCCCGAAAATCTCGCACCAATCAGATCATAAGGGGATACGCGTTGTGTCCCGAGATTTTCCCCACCAATCAGATTGCCTTGTGAAACCGCGTTCGCATTTAATGATGCAGTTATGCCTCAGAAATGAGCAAAAAACAAAAAAGGACTACTACGCCTATCCAGTTCGGAACCGGCTTTGATCGTCATCGACATCCTGGCTAGATGATCGACTTGCGTTATTACGCGGTAACTCTCCGGCGAGAGTATAAGTCGAACCCAGAGAATTCGTTTGAATTGTTTCGCAAGTTCTGGTTGGGACGGATATTCAAGCCAAACCCAAAGTTTTAAATTTTGCCGTCCGACTTCCGAACTGGAACAAAGGAGGTAAGCCGAATTCCTGTACTTTGCCCTCTGCCAAAGCGCATGTACGCTTGGGTTAAATTACCCAATAAGGATTACTCGGTGTAAGCCGGGAGACGTCCCGCCTCGTGTAAGATTCCAAATAGAGTGAAAACTTTATTTATTGCAAACACAACTTGTCCAAACATGACAATTTTATTAATAATTCAAAAATTGAATGGCTCTAGACGCCAAATTACAAATACATCAGTTATTCAGGACTTAGGGCGAGCCCTGCTACAATCTTTCCAGTATCTGTCTTAAGACGTTTCGGCATGGGCCATAGCAGCTGAAGTCCTGTTTTCTTCCACTCATTAGGATGGGATTCCAGTTCCCTGATCTTATGTTCGGCCTCGTCAAGACGACTTATGGTTCTTTTTCTCTTCGCCTTCAAGGTGGCGATCTCGGCCTCTAGTACAGCTAGACGATCGTCGATCTCATTCTTCTTCAGGAGATGATAGTAAAGTTTATTGCATTGCTCCCGATGCACAGATTCGATCTACACACCAAAAAATCTTCAGTTAGAACTGACACTTAGCGGGAAATAATACAAATAGAGTTCGAGAGTGTTACCTGGCGAACAAATGCGTGAGCTGCAGCAGCCTCTACATTATTGGCACGTTTGTTCATATAGAACGGTTTGACTTCAGAGGGCATGAACTCGCCACTCAAGGCGAAACTCGGCTCGCTCGGAGTAGAATTCACCGAGTAGTAGCATTCATTGCAATACTTGACCAAACACAACGGCATAGCTGCCACCCTGCCTAGCCCATTTTCGATCCAAAATCTTGGATGGGATTCAAGCAGCTTCAGTTTAAGTAGCAGATCGCTTCGTGTTTATTCTGCCGCGGCAAGCTGATTACGATATTTGGTATTGCGCTCTTATGCGAGAGAAGAAATTCTCTAAATCCGACCTCGCCTCCGGCTTAACGCGGAACATCAACATCTATGGAGCCCGGATATTTGGATAGTAGGGCATTCCTCTCTCGATAGCTTCTGAATTCGAGAATGTTGGAACATTGCTTCCAACTTCAACCTCGGGATCAACACTGCCTACAGAGCTTGGCATCTTGGAATCACTTTATGATCGAATAAGGAGACGGGACTAGTATATTTATATTGGTCCTAGGAGAATGTTTTCCAATTCTGAAATTGAAAAACTAACATTTCTTTTGGCAGGGTCTCCTATTTAGGCATAAAGGAAATGTTCCATGCAAGCATAAAAGGAAATTTAACAAAAGAAGAATCGTCCCGAATTTAAAGAAGTTTCTTCAAAAAAAACAACAACAGAAGAAGACCGCTACATCAAGCTTTCGGGAGATCCGAGAGATCAGCTTAGAAAATGCTGACATTAGACTCGTGCTGATGCCTAACAGAATCTGGAGCCACGGTACCGGGATGGAGGAGCCCAAAGCCGAGCTGATCCGGCGACATGGTTAGATCACCTTCCTCCAGCTCAATGATGTCCAAGGCTTCGACCTCTTCCCAAGTCTTTACCCGTTTTTCCTCGATCATGGCGATCTGGTCGTCAGGGATGACTGCACCCTTCCCGAGTAGGAGTTCCACAGTCTCTTTAACTCTGATAGCCTGGTTGAGCAAGTCTTCTTTGGGGCGAGCTACCGTCTCCTGTTCGACCAGATAGGCCTTCACCTTGTTCAACCGATCTTGGGCCTTTTTCGCCGTCCTTTCCACCTTCGCCTGGCCATCTCTTCGGAGATGAGTTACTTCCGAGTCTAACTTCGACTCCAGGTCGCCGAGTTTCTGTTGGAGCCTAGCTTTATCCGCTTCGAGAGTCTTTCCATGGGGTTCTAAGTCGGCCATTCTCAGTTTGGATTGAGCAATGACCATGTCCTTGTCAGCGATGATAGCTTCAAGTTCCCTAATTTTGCCATCCTTACGTTCGTCAGCTTCTCCAATTTGTTCGAGACATTCTTTCATTTTCTCGAACTCCAGTTTGGAAGACGACATCGTTTTAACCCGCCTTTCGTACATCTGAGTCATTGAATTTAAGGCGATTAGACAAGTAATAATTATACCATATGATTTTTAGTAAAAATGCTAACCATCAGCAAGGATTCGGCAATATCAAGAAACTGCTGCTTATATTCCAGCTTGTCCATCTCAGGGAGAAGTCGGTGAGAAATTTTCAAATATCGGGATAGGTCCCCGGCGGCTTCCCGATTCATGACAAGTGGGTGATCCCCAAAGTAGTTAAAGGTAAATTTTTCAGTTCGATCATTTTCCCTTTCGACGCGAAATCGATCAGCGGATTTGAGTCCAGCTTCTTCAGCAAATCGTTTGTGATTAGCTCGCAAGTCGCCAGCTGGGATTTCGTCAACTTTCTTCCCTTTGTCTTTCTTTTTCTTCGTCTTCTTCTTCTCCCCCAAATCAGACTGGGGTTCGGAGTGTTCAGAGATGGTAAGGGCGAGGTCGGGCATTTCGGAGGATGGTGGATTCTCCTTGTTCTGATCTTCGGTAACCTGGTCCTTGGTCAGAGTTTCAACATCGATGAACGCTTCTTTGGGCACATCAGCGATTCCCTCTTATTTGATCTGCCTTGGCTCAAGTCCGGCGTCAGTTTAAACATCCACACGCCGAGATCGGAACAGCTCAGCATCTACAATAGTGTTTCCTGGAGCTTGGGATGACTGGCCCAACGAACTGGCAAAACTTGGAAAATTAGTTCTGGCTCTACCCATGGCTGTCTCGATTCGGATGCGGCTTATCAGGTCCCACTCACGATCTGCTCCCGCAAAGAGTGCTTCCTTGACTGGAATAAATCCGGGTGCTAATCTGGAAGTTGTCAACAGGCGAACATTAGAAAAGAGAAAGTTAAATCAGGTAAGAAAGGATATGTTTGAACCAAAGCGATTAGTAAACAAAGTTCTACCAGGTTCAGGATTCCACACTCTCCTCCAGCCGCTTAGAGGATCCTCGAACGAATATTTGTCGACCTTAACGAAAAAGTATTTCGCTCCCCACTTTTTAAAGTTGTTGGTCTTATTGCTGCGGAAGAAGTTGTGTGCGGGTTTCATGTTGACCATCCAATTCCCTTCAACATTCAAAACGTTAAAGCTCGTTAAAGCCTCGAAACATTGAACCCCAACTCGGATACCAGCTTCTGCTGCAACGGTCAGGGTAGCTACAAAATTGCAAATGCTTCCTGGCGTGAGTTGGCATGGCCATTTTCCGTCGATGGACGTATAAAGTAAGTAAGGATGGAAGGGGAAACCAGAGGCGACTTTGATAAAAGAAATCCTCATAAAGAAAAATATACCCTTTGGGCGGATTCCACGGTCGATGGCCATCTCCAGGGATTATAATGGAAACACCGCAATTATTGAGACCGCAGTTGTTCAGCATAACACGCACGGATTCGACATCGCTTTGTGTCTTGTTGCCTCCCACTCGACCCGGTGATCAAGCTTCAGAGGGATATCTTCAAACAGAATTTCTGGATACGGAGGTCGGAATTCGTCAACACTCGGATCGCTAGATAGCAATTGGGGAACAATTGCAGAACCTCCATCTCGATTCGATTCATCTGTGGTAAGTGTGGGGTGAGCAGTAGTTTGGTCCGAACTGAGAGGCTGACAAAGTTGTGTCTCACTATCCGATCTGACGGATCCGCTATTTTGATTTGTACTCCCCAATCTGGGCGACTTGCGTTTGGAATTACGACGAACTAATTGACCACTTTCGGTATCAAAGGAAGAAACGCGGACTGATGTGTTGGCCATAGTAGGATCGTCGGAGAGTGTGGAAGGATGTCGGAAAAATAAAATATACGACTGAAAGTAAATAAATAAAGAAGAGAGAGAACAGAGCAGATACCTTGAGATGTTTGGCTAATAGTGGAGAAATGAAAGCATGAATCAAGTATTTATAGGAGCGGCCGGTTAGCAACTCTACGCGGAGTCATAGTGACCTACTCAACCTACGCGACGTTTCAGCTTCCAAACTGATTGAAGGGACGCGTGCGACACGTGTCATGATGGCAATGGATGACGAAGCGGCGCAGAGATCCGGGTGATTATATTCGGTTCTTCCTTATAATTTAGCTCGGATATTCTCTTCCTATAGTCCGAACATTCGAAGTAACTTCTAAATGTACCGAACTGGGGGGGACTAATTGTTGGTGCGGGTATTAGCACCCCCATCATACCGATCTAAACCAATAAGTTAAACCGATTAGTTAACCGGGACCTCGGTAGAAGCAAAGATTGGATAAAACCCTACGATGAAAGCCCAATAGAGTCGGAAGCCCAGTTCGGATGAAAGGGGCCGACCTCTCAAGTCGCCCAACGGCTGACCTAACAAAGAAGAAGAAACTTTCCTAGTCTTGAGCAAGTCAATTAGGAAAATATCTATATTTTGTAAATCTAAGAAAGCCTATAAATAAAGAGGAATCCCTTCATTGTAAGACATCAAGCAATTAATACAAAAACGCTAATTCTTCATTGTTCTTGAGCAAAACCCTAACTTGTTTCCCAAGAGATTTCAGTTTCCTTTTGCTTCTTAGCTTTGATTCGATTTCTTAGAGAGAAAGTGTTATTGAATTTGTTTCCCCCTTTAAACAAATTCATTTTGTGAAACTCAGTTTCTACAATTAGTCGGGAAGGAAACAGCAGCAAAAACCGCCCTTACCTCGAGAAGAAGCGGAGAACGAACTGCTCCGAGATCTTAATCGACAACACAAGGAAACGAAGAAGATACTACTCACAAGAAAAATAACTTTATCCTTACGCTTCACTCTGATATAAATATTGAAGAACACAAAGGTGTTTAGGAAAAGAATTGTTATTAGATCATCAGTAGATATAATATCCTACACTAAGATAAGCACATAAATTGTATATTTAGACATATATAATGCTAAATTTCCTAAACTCTCAATCATTATTATTGCCAAAATGTGCATATAATATCCGGTATTAAAGTGATGCATTACATTTTTTTAAAAAAATAGGCAGTATTTTTATGGCCATGCGAGTCCGCATCTATATAGTCTCCATCATTTTCCTTGTCTTCATCAGAAAAAATTCCACCGACAAGCCCTGGAAATTAGAAATTAAGAACATGAACATATATTCATAAATTTCTATGAGATAGAACATATGTAAATAGAATTGAAAAAGTACTCTGATGAAGAATCTTTTGCAATCTACTTATGTCAGAGCCGAGTGCATAAATTCTCTCCTTTCATTCCTTGATCTGAGATGAACCAAGAGAAAATGTGAAAGTCAACACAAATACTGAAATTTAGAAATTTTTTGAACATTAAAAGCAAAATGACTTTCATGTTTTTTAGGAGTTTCATTTGTGTACCTCTCTTCTCGTTATCAGAGTCAACTTTAAAGTTGGAAACCTCACTTGATGAAAAGAGCTGATCTTGTTTTGTATCATTCCATAAATGGTTCAGCATCTGACTCATCTACTCCAAGATTACACTCTGGTTCATGACGACAAAAACGGTATTCTTTCACCAGCGACCTTATCTTGCTACTTCTCAATGATGAAATAAATCTTTGAGTTTCTCTGTGGTTTTATATGACGTGATCTAGATACTTGACTATCTAAAAAAACTCTTCTTCACTATTACATAAAAGGAGTATGAAAAAATCAGAGGAAGAAAATGAAAATGCTGCTTTGTGGGGTAAAGCTTTAGTTTTGATCTGCAGAGTCATCGAAGGTATTCTCCTCTTATGTTGAATGAAAATGACAGTCTTGAACCGAAAAAATTGTCTTGTCTTAACTCTTTTCCCGAGTTCTTGCTCTCAGACATAGGGTTTTTAACCGGACTTAGTTTCTTAGAAAGTAAAGAACATTTACTACCAATGATACCAAGACATTAGCTCGATTGTTCCTGTTGTTTGCAATATTAGATTCATGGGGAGGGACGTTATTGATTACAGAGCTCAGAGACAATCCTGAAGTTTACTCTATGAATTGTTGTTGATTACGTAGACTCACTCTTTTCTCTTTATTGTGCTTTTTTGTTCAGGTGTGTTCCTTAGCTTATCTTCCAATTCGCGGTACCAAATCGTCAACGGCCTTGAACGTGTCGTGGAAGGTTCTAGTGCGGCCAAACGCACCCTGTGGTCGCCATGGCATTTAGGGTGGGGGTCCGGTTTGCAACCAATGTATATGGCGGTATGCAATTACAATCGTTTAAAAAATAGTGGTGGACTGTTTTCTTCGTGGTGATTGTTAATATTCTTTTACCTGAAACCAAATTTTACTTCTTTTTTTTTTTTTCTCAAACAAAACACAATTAAAGAACTCTTAACCTAATTAATTTTGTGATCGACGACGTGAGATTGTGAGAAGGTTTTTTGCCTCTTCAACTTTTTTTTTTTGTTTAAATGTGAAATTTATATATGAAAGATATGGCTATACAATGTGAAAAAAAATTAGCAAAAAACAGAGACCTTTAAAACAGAGGCTGTACGTATGGGAGTATATAAAAAAAAACTGGCCAAAACTATGTCATCGTCGCAGCTCCTCTCAGCGGGTCTATAGATCATGAAGCTTCGATGTCGATGTTATCCCCAGGGAAGTGATCCATTCAGTAATGGCTTTGGTAATGGTGCCAGTTAAAGCGGTTGTTGAACCCTTGTCCATGATCCCGACCGTTTCTCTTTCGCCAAACCATGTAGAGAGTAGTTTGGAAAACCATAAGGAGGAGTGCATGTCATGTCTTTCTGGCTGTAACGATTCCAGCATAGTGCGGCTAAAGTTCTCGACCAGTCCGGGTTGAGCTGTCGCCGGAGTAAACGGTGGGTGAGGTCAGAATATGTGAATTTTTCTAAAATTGTTTACCTTGCAAACTTTTAAGAATCATACACTCAATCTTTTCATATTATTTTTCTAATGAAAGTAGTTGAGTTTGATTTTAGGGGAATTTGCACCCAATAACCAACAAAAAACTATAATTAGCCCACTAACTACTCTAACCATGTATAAGTAATATACTCTATATAAACTATAATATATACTATATTACCCTTGCCCTTACTATTTCCACCCTCTTCCACCACCATCCCCATCCCTACCACCACCTTCCCCATCCCCTAACCACCATCCCCACCTCCTACCACCATCACCACTAGGGTTTCCAATGTGTTTCTAGAGTTTAGATTTCCTCCGGTCAAACCTCCGGCCACCGCTACCCCCGGCCTCCGGCCACCGGCCGCCGGCCAACAATCCCGGCGAACTTCTCCGGCGAACAATTCCGGTGAACTTTTCCGGCTACTCCGGCCAACCACCGCCGGCGTACCATCTCCGGCCATCCACCGCCGGCCAACCACCTCCGGCCAGCCACCTCCGGCCAGCCACCTCCGGCCAGCCACCTCCGGTCAGCTATCTCCGGTCAGCTACCTCCGGTCAGCTACCTCCGGCCAGCCATCTCCGGCCAGCCACCTCCGACCAGCCACCGCCGGCCAACCACCGCCGGCCAACTATCTCCGGCCAGCCACCACTGTCCTCCACCACCATTGGTAATTTTGCATTGCCCTCATCCTAATCTTCTAATTCTTTTAAATATAGTGTTATTTACTATAGTTTTTTTGTTTTGGTTACTGAACTAATTCACCCTTGATTTTGTTGATATTTTTTTGTAGTAAATAATTTTATAGTTGTAAAACATTAAATAATAGAACAAATAATAAGTTAATGTTTTTTAATTAACTATGTAAAAATAAGCAATTCTCTTACTAAATTGATTACAATAGGACTTTTCCAGTTCTCATTTAAAATTTATCTAAATATTACTAAACTTGATCTAAGTTATATTGCTAGGTTTAACTCTAATGATTTTTGATTTATTCTTTGTAGTACAACTTGATTGGAAATGAAATATAATATTGTTTTTTATATAGAAAAAAACATTAAATTACAAAATTTGAATTAAATAAACATTATAATGATCTTTATATAATTATATGTTGGATAACAATAACTATATATAATAATGAATATACTAAAAAAATGTAATACCTTTTTCGACGTAAGAAAGACTTAAGAAAAGTTGATTTAATATTTGTATTACAATTTTTTTATTTTGTTAAGAGATTACATAATTTTAAAAATAAAATAAATATGTAATAAATAATCAAACATTCAGATTAAAGAATGAAAATAAATTCTTTAGCTTGATTCTCTCATTTTGCGATGATCAAAATTAATGTTTTTGAATCTGCATCAATAGTTTTTTGTATAGCCATTAAAATTTTATTACACATATGCAATTTAGAATTAAAAATAATAAGAAAATAAAGAAGTAAAAAAGAAATACATAAAAACAAATAAATAACATTGAATACAATATAAGATATATCTAACAAAATATACATTGAGTTTTCAACCCATGCAAGAACATAAACAAAACAAACAAAATATTTAAATTTTGAGATATGGGGGAGAAGGATGTGAGAATTGTTATTTATAAGATTTCAAGTGATAAGAGTTATATTTTAAAAATAATTTAATTAAAAGAATTACAATTATCATTTATAGTGGGCTTAAATGAAAATGAATGGAGAAAGGAAATAGTCAATTCATAATTTTTGTAAATGTAGTTACAATTTAGTGTTAAAATGTGGATTTAAAGTATGGATTAATGTATATGATTACATGTGTAATACTTTTTGTTTATTTGAAAATAAATATTTTAAAAATTAAATGCCAAATGAACCAATAAGGAGAAAGTGAAAGGTATTTATATATATATATATATATATATATATATATGTATATATGATTTGAAAGGTATATGTTACATGAGTGCCTTTTATGTACATTAATATGAAACACACTTCTTAATCTGATCTTACATGAGTGGGTTTAAGTATATTAGATCATCTCCAACCCATCTTTATTTCCATCTCCAAACTCTATTTTAGAGAATTTTTTTTTTAACCTCACTATATTTTCATTTCCAAAATAAATATCTCCATATTTGGAGATCTTGCAATTGAATTTTTGTTTAAATTTTTATTTTTGTTCATTGCTGACATGATTCTCAACTTCAACAAATCTTTTACTATGAACAATTTCGTTTTAAATGAGTCAGAGTCCAAAGAGATCACTGCGGCTAGAGATGGTTTGAAAATGTACTTGTAGACTAATTTGGAATGAGTCAATCGGATGCCCAGATCTCTTTGCTTGGTTGAGATTTATGGAACTAGAGAAAATTTCAAGAACTAGAGAAAACATATTATTTGTTTACTTGCTAATTGTCAGTTAAGGTTGCACCAAAACTAGTTTTTTTTTTTTTTTTACCTTTTTCCCTGTTAAAAAGGTGAAAAAGAGAATTGTTGGTAGATGAAGAATCAAGATAGTAAAAGATCTATAAATATATAAAGTATTTTTAACAAAGAAAAATAAAATACTTGTGATATGTTTGCAAAATAAAAAATAAAAAATAAAACAATATATTCTTAGGATACTTTGATGGCAAGCATCATTTTTATAGAGATGGAGGGATCTTGTTAGTGACAGCTTGGTCACCACTGTCATCCAACTAGTTCATGATCCTCCTCATCTTTTTTGTTCTCTTGTTTCTGTTTTGTGCCCCCTTAATAATATTTATACTCGTTTAATTAACTTTAATAATTCATGTTACTATTCCATTTAATCTATTTCTTCAACTGTAGTACAAAAAAAAAATTGAAATTTTTTAACCCATTCCCATTCCCATTCAATAATGTGAAATAATTAAAGTATAAGAATGTAATACTTTTTCCCTAGACCGACAACTTCATGCCTACTCGATCCGGTCCCTTAAAATATTGTGGTGGGACAAGCTAGCCCAAACCACCAACGGCATGACCCGAGCCGACTCGATTGAATGCATTGACCGCGACTCAAAAATAAACGAAAAAGGTAAAACAAAATAAGAGCTGCAGTAAATAAAATATTTACCCAAAAAGGTAAAAGGACACGATTTTTGACAAAATAGTACGCAAACTTATAACTTCTCCAATTAAGTCCAAATGACTAGACGCGTTATTCGTAAATTCGGATTTTCCAAAATTATACTTCAAAATTGGAACGCGACAAAAAAAAAAAAAAAAAAAAAAAACTACAAAATTGGAAGAGTCATTAGTTGTAAGTAAATAAAGAAAAATATAAGTCGTCTGAGTCTCTCTCGTCTCGTCTCTCCCCCGCAGGCTTCTCTCTCCTTGTGTGCACAGATCACTCTCTCCTTTTTTTTTTGAATTTTCTTCTCCATCGGACGGAGGTGTCATTTTTACGTTTCTAGATTAGGGTTTCGATCTCACCTCTCGCGAATTTGCTTATGCTTCAGCTGTAGTTTGCGGTTTACTTCGTTGGTAGATCCGGTATCGATCTGCTCCGTGTGAGTCGGCGGAGGACGGTGGATCTGAGAGACTACGTTCCACCATGACCGGAATGAGAGGTCTCTCAGTCTTCATTAGCGACATACGTAATTGCCAGAACAAGGAAGCCGAACGACTCAGAGTTGATAAGGAGCTCGGGAACATACGTACATGCTTCAAGAATGAGAAGGTTTGAGGCTTCTCTGTGGTCATTCCATTAATCTTCGTTTTTGTTTTTATCTATTGATTTAGTTCAGTGTCTAAGTACCCGTTGAGATTCTGTATTGATTTAGAGATATGGGAGATGTTTCTCCTTTGCAGTTACCTATTCCTCTGAGATTGTTTAACTTAAAAATCAATTGGAATGCCCAGTGTTAGAGGTGATGATTGGTTGATAGGAAGTTAGAGAATGTAATTGAAACGAAGATGCAGTCACTGGGAGAATCTTTTATCGGAAAAATCCACAGTTGACGAGAGGCTAGCTTTGACAGGTTGTATAGTGTTTACATCGTATAGCTAGCTCATATGCTTTGGGATTAGCCATCAACTACCCTTTGAAACATCATTACTGCTTTCTACTTTGGAATGTCGTGAGTGTATATCAAGTTCAAAGATGGGTGACTACCTTATATCTTGTGATCAATCAAAATATATAAGAACAAAGAATATCTGAAGGTATAAGGAAAGAACGGCCAGACAGTAAATTCGGTTATCTAGTGATGGTCTAAGGAAAGGAATCAAGGTTACTGAAAGATTGGAATAGCAAATTACGAAGTAGAGTAATCTGGCTGTGTTGATGTAAGATGTTTTGGGTGGAAATTTTGGTTCTATACCATAAGTAGCAGATCTGTGCCCGGCCTGTAGTGTCCATGTGTGGCCAATTGGACCAACACCAGATTTATTCTTTTCTGAGTTTCATTGTAGAAATGATTTATTCATGCACTCGTTGATTACTCTCCATGTTGTTTTAAATTTTACAGGTTTTGACACCATATAAAAAGAAGAAATATGTCTGGAAAATGCTTTATATACATATGCTAGGCTACGATGTGGATTTTGGCCATATGGAGGCGGTTTCTCTTATATCTGCGCCAAAGTATCCAGAAAAACAGGTAAGCCAACGTTTTGTTTGCTCAAGAAATGAAATATTGCTTTCTAAGGCTAGGAGAAGAGAAGAGGCGGGGTTATTTGTTTGACTAGTCTAGTGATCAAGCTGAAACCGAAAAAAAATCTCTGAAGATAGTGGAAAGCTAGATTTAGATACTATTTCACGTGCTTGGAACTTATTCAGTTTGACTGGTTCTGTTTAAGTATTGGAGATATTTATTCATACGCATGAGTTACTAAGTTACATCTTAGCAACTCTTAACCAGGAACCAGTTATTGCTTTCCCAAGGGTTTGCAATTTCAATTTATAGTAGTTTATGCTCCCTACCTCAACTTTTCATCCATGATTACAGGTTGGCTACATTGTTACATCTTGTTTGCTCAATGAGAACAATGATTTTTTGAAGTTGGCAATAAATACAGTGCGGAACGATATTATTGGTCGGAATGAGACTTTCCAATGCCTAGCACTAACCTTGGTATGTGGTCTTTTGTCCATACTACGTTGAGATATTTTACTTACAGCATAGTGAGCTCTTTCTGATTGAGAGATGTAGTTAAATGACTATTTTTTTTGGAAGTCTTTGTATACATTATGTCTTTTGTGCTCTAGTATTTCATGGTTCGAAGCCATTTTACTACATTAAACTGGTATTACCTTTTTTCTAGCTTTCTTACCTTGCCATGCTTACTTTGTCCTGTAGGTTGGAAATATCGGTGGAAGAGATTTTTCTGAGTCATTGGCTCCTGATGTTCAAAAGCTACTTGTAAGTGACTCCAAAGGAGGACAGGTTATGGGTTATTTTCAATATAAGTAAAAATATTAATGTTATGGGGCTTCTCTGCTGTAGATTTCTAGTAGTTGCAGACCTCTCGTAAGGAAAAAAGCAGCATTGTGCCTGCTGCGCTTATTCCGAAAAAATCCTGATGCTGTCAACGTCGATGGCTGGTACGTATTAGCACTCTGGGCTACCGGTTGTTTTTACTACTGCACCTTTCATATATCCTCATTGTTGTATATATTCAGGGCGGATCGTATGGCACAACTTTTGGATGAACGAGATATTGGTGTCTTGACGTCTTCAACAAGTCTTCTTGTAGCTCTGGTATCTAATAATCATGAGGCGTACTCAAGTTGTCTACCTAAATGTGTCAAAATTTTGGAACGCCTTTCTAGGAACCAGGACGTTCCTCAGGAGTACACTTACTATGGGATTCCATCTCCGTGGCTCCAGGTTTTTCTTAACAAGGCTTATTTACTCTTGTTTTGATAGCTTAAATTTTTCTTAAGCACTTCTTTTTTATTCCCGTGCATTTTAAACATTTTATGTGAAATTAGCTTATAGAAATAGAGGCTTGACCCATCTTTGGTGTGTATCTTTGTTGCTCAGTTAAAGGTATCTTGGATACTTATATATCTTTGGTTAGTACAGGTTAAGGCAATGAGGGCTCTTCAATATTTTCCAACCATCGAAGATCCCAGTACCAGAAAAGCTCTCTTTGAGGTTCAGTTTTTCTTGTGTAAGTCTCTAAAATATGTCTTCGAATTCTTTCTCATGCCATTTCATGGAAATTTCAGGGCCTTCAGCGAATATTGATGGGGACAGATGTTGTGAAAAATGTAAATAAGAATAATGCGTCTCATGCTGTGCTGTTTGAAGCTCTATCCCTGGTAAGTTCGTGAGACAGCTGAGAAAAAATTGATGCCATGAATTTTGCTAGTGCACTAGCATCTATTCCCTTCCCCTTCACACTTCCTTAACTTCCGCTTAAATCACAGTTACTCAAAGCAGGATACTAGTGTGTTTTTGATGTTTTAAAATATGTGTTTGGCTTCGCTGGAGAAACTTCGAGTGTTGAATTGCTTGCAGCTACGTGTACAAAATACTCCGTCTGTTCTTATTCTTTTTTGAACGTAAATATATTACATGCTCTGCTTGAAGGTTGCAACACTATTTTAAAGAGGTTATCATGGATAGTTGACTTGACTTTGCTCAACAATTCTCTGGCTTAGTGTGCAACCTTCTAACTTATTAATGTGTTTCAATATAGGTCATGCATCTTGATGCTGAGAAGGAAATGATGTCACAATGTGTTGCTCTTCTTGGCAAGTTTATTTCTGTCCGTGAACCCAACATCAGATATCTAGGCTTGGTGAGATCTCACATACCCACTTCCTGCATCTAAGCCTAGCTAGAACAGTAATTTGTAAAGTGTTTGGTGGTGCACTGTGTGGCTTCTCATGATGCATTTGTCGAGAACATTGCAGGAAAATATGACACGACTGCTGATGGTCACAGATGTTCAAGATATCATAAAGAAGCATCAGTCTCAGATCATTACTTCTTTGAAAGACCCTGACATCAGGTTGGTTTATATGTGCCATCTCAGCATCAGCTTTTATGGCTTGCGAACCTCTTAAATAGTCTACTGTGGAACCTGTACAACATTTTTTTTAATCATGAAATCGGTCATAGCTCTAATTTTCTAATCCAGAAAAGATGACTAGCTTGGATGAATATCACTGTCCATTTGAACTTAATCCTATTTACGTTGCAAATTGTGGCTTCTGTTTCAAGAGTAAATATATATTCTCTTGGCTCTTATGTTATTGGTATCAGATTCACTGTTGGTTGAACTTTCCTGCAGTATTCGTAGACGTGCTCTTGATTTGCTATATGGGATGTGTGATGTGTCAAATGCAAAGGATATAGTTGAAGAATTGTTGCAGGCAAGTCTTTGACCTTGCTTCATATTAATAATTTCTTGATTTGTAGTCTCCTTATGACTTGTGAAGTTTAACAGAAAGGAAGGATTAAGTTGTGTAGTCTTTAAGCTTACATGGAACCCAAAAATACATTGCAGTATCTTAGCACAGCAGAGTTTTCGATGCGGGAGGAATTATCACTTAAAGCTGCTATCCTTGCTGAGAAGTTTGCTCCTGATCTCTCATGGTAAGGAGAACTCGAAAGAAGTATATGTACACATTTTTCATGCACTCAGTTTCGGTTACAGTGACATGCATTGGCGATTGGCCATTTGGTGTGACCTTTAGACTTACACAAGTAATTGGTTAAAGATGTTAATTTTGATGTTCTCAGGTATGTAGATGTGATCCTTCAGTTGATCGACAAGGCTGGGGATTTTGTTAGCGATGACATTTGGTTTCGTGTTGTTCAGTTCGTAACAAATAATGAAGACCTACAGGTTTTTACAATTGTTAGGATAAATATATCGTCTATCCTATCCATGACATTCAAAAGCTTACAAATTTCTTTGATCTGACAGCCATACGCCGCATCAAAAGCAAAAGAATATTTGGACAAAATCGCAATACATGAGACCATGGTGAAGGTTGTACATTCTTGCTTCCCAGAAACAAATTCTCTATATTGCATACTCCAAATAAGTTATAGTATCATTTAAATTGAAATTAGAGCTACTACCTTGCTACACATTCTGATACAATCGTATCTGTATCTAAATTGTTGGCAAAGTAAAAAACAATAATGCTTAATACAGAAATATTGGTTATCTATTAATTTTTCAGGTCAGTGCTTATATTTTGGGGGAGTATGGTCACCTTTTAGCTAGACAACCTGGATGTAGTGCAAGTGAACTCTTTAACATCTTGCATGAAAAGCTTCCCACAGTATCGTAAGGACAACACAAACGCTGCATTGTGCTCTTCTTGTGTTTGGGTATGTCTTAAATGCTTCCTCTTTTTTTTTTGGCTCAGGACTCCCACCATTCCTATTCTTCTTTCCACATATGCAAAGCTTCTTATGCACACTCAACCCCCGGATCCAGAACTACAAAAAAGAATTTGGGCTGTATTTAAGAAGTGAGACTTGCTAACCTTGTTGTCCTTCCCCAATGTTTTGCTTCTTATATTATGTTCTGTTCTATTCTGGTAATCAAATCAAGTTTCCTAAAAGAGTTTTGTTTTGGCAGGTATGAGAGTTGTATTGATGTAGAGATACAACAGAGAGCAGTTGAATACTTTGAATTGAGTAAAAAAGGGGCTGCCTTTATGGATGTATTAGCTGAGATGCCAAAATTTCCAGAGCGCCAGGTTTCTAAATTATTTTATGATTCTATGAGAAGTTACTGTGATGGGACTTTTGTGCTATAAGATTTAATGCTGGATTTTTTGTGTCTCTACCTTAGTCTTCACTGATAAAAAAGGCAGAAGATGTTGAAGATACCGCAGACCAGAGTGCCATCAAGCTAAGAGCACAACAACAGCCTTCGAATGCTTTAGTTTTGGCTGAACCACAGCCTGTTAACGGGGCACCCCCACCTTTGAAGGTTCCAATTGTTAGTGGAAGCACGGTAAGTACTTCTCTTTGTAGGCCCCGATTGAGACATTTTTTTGTGTGCTTTGTCTTATATAGCACTTACTGTACTTTTATCTTACTAATATTATCTCTGACAGTCTGTTTTTCCTTGCATTTCTAGCAGGACCCCGATTCAGTTGCTCGATCTCTTTCTCAGCCTAATGGAACTATAGGTAATATAGATCCACAAATTCCATCACCCGATCTCCTCAGCGACCTGCTCGGTCCTCTTGCAATAGAAGCCGCACCTGGAGCTGTCTCAACTGACCAACATGGTCCTATAGGGGCAGAAGGCGTTCCAGAAGAAGTTGATGGTTCCGCCATTGTACCTGTTGAAGAGCAAACAAATTCAACAGAGGTATTCTTTTCTTCTTCCTTTGCTTTCTTTGGCATAGTAGATTTTAGCATGGATGGAATTAGACTTCTAATTTCTTGTAGCTCATTATTTCGCTATGTTTTTTTAACTATCCGCCATTTTCCGTTATGATTCCTCTTTTGTATTTTCCATTAGACTTCTAATTTCTTCTACTATAATGTTTACTTAGATGGAATCCTACCTGAGATGTTCTATCTCAAATAATACTCTCTAAAGAGTTCATAGATTTTGTTTGACATAATAATGTTGCAGCTGCTAAACTTGGTGGACTTGTCGTAATTGACATTGTATACATTTACAGTCGATGTCAATAAAAGAAACCAAACCACTTTTGTACCCCATAATACTATTGGCATGCTAGAATTGCTTTCTTATACACTTTTGTTTTCTTAACAGCTGATCGGAAATATTGCCGAGAGATTCCATGCTTTATGTCTGAAAGACAGTGGTGTCTTATACGAGGATCCTCATATTCAGGTTTTTTTTTCTTATCTCAGTTTTTTTCTCCCTGCTTTTATCTATTCCAGTACGCAGATTGCAGACAGGCAAAGCTCCTACTTTTTGAGCTTTCTTATGTTTCTCATTATGTTGATTGTTGGTATTCCTCAGATTGGCATCAAAGCTGAATGGAGAGGACACCATGGGAGGCTTGTTCTCTTCATGGGAAATAAGAATACTTCTCCACTTACATCAGTCCAAGCTCTAATACTACCCCCTGCCCATTTAAAACAAGATTTGTCTCCAGTACCTGATACAATTCCTCCTCGAGCACAGGTACTTTTGTTTGTCGACTTATTTTTTCCAATTTACTACTCAATCCGTCAATTCCTACTCATTTCTGCGTACGTTACGAAGTGTTGCAATTTCTTTCATGGCTATAGGTACAATCTCCACTTGAAGTGATGAACATCCGCCCTAGTAGGGATGTTGCGGTTTTGGATTTCTCCTACAAGTTCGGTACAAACATGGTACTTACTGCAACCGTCCTATTTGATGAATGGTTTTAGTATAATAGTTTCTGTGACTCTTTCTGATATGCTGGATATCTATAGGTCAATGCCAAATTACGCATCCCAGCAACCTTGAATAAGTTTCTTCAACCTCTACAATTGACGTCTGAAGAATTCTTCCCGCAGTGGAGAGCACTTTCAGGGCCACCCTTGAAACTTCAGGAAGTTGTATGTATTTTCACCGCTTCTCTGACCAAATGCTCCTGAAAATTTTATTTTCAAAGGAATTAGTGAACTAGCTTCTCCGTAAAACCCTTGTAACAACTAATGATTGTTCTACTAAATCACAACACTAATAATCTGAATCTGCAACTTTTTTCAGGTTAGAGGTGTAAGACCTCTAGCTCTTTCGGAAATGGCGAATCTGTTCAATAGTTTCCATGTGACGATATGTCCTGGGCTTGTAAGTAATTGTTTACGATCTCTGTTCTTCTTTCCTCATGCTTGTGTGCTAACATGTATGGTTTTCTGTTGTAGGATCCAAACCCTAATAATCTAGTGGCAAGCACAACCTTCTACTCAGAAAGTACAGGAGCCATGCTCTGTTTGGTGAGATTTCAACAAAGTTTCTCTTACTGGTTTTGGCACTTGTCCTTGATTTTTTATACGTACACACGTGATACTGCACCCTCAAAAGTCTGTTTTGTGACATCGTTCGTGTGTGATTTTCAGGCAAGAATTGAAACAGACCCAGCGGACAGAACCCAGTTGAGAATGACAGTAGGCTCCGGGGATCCTTCCCTTACATTTGAGTATGATAATCTCTGCCTCTTAGTACGAACTCAATTACAGACGCCACGTGTTTTCATCTGTATTTGTTGACCGACCTCTTTTATGTTCAGGTTGAAAGAATTCATCAAGGAACAACTTATTACTATTCCAATGGGATCTCGAGCTATAGTTCCAGCAGCAGGATCAGGACCAGCCCAACCTGTAGCTCAACCACCTAGCCCAGCGACTTTGGCTGATGATCCTGGAGCTCTACTTGCTGGCTTACTTTAAATTGATTGGGGTAAGATATTACTTGCACATGGCGAAAGTTTTTTATTTTATTTTATTTATTGTCCGTTATTGTAGAATGTAATGTGGAAAATATGGAATGATGGGAGAGTAAATGTAGAGAAAAGGGAGAGAGAGTGGGAGGGGGAGGGTTTAATTAGAAAAGCTAGTTTTTGATTATATTTGTGCCTGGTATCCAAAGCGGGCGAGTTGAGTTAGCTACGAAATTTTGCATACATTCTTGCACATTTGTATTGTGAGGTCAGTGGTTGTATCAGCTTGTTCTTGTTCCTATATATTTTCAATCGCTTTCTTCATGATTTTTTTGAGAGAGAAGGTCTATTTTCGCACTAGAGATTCTAATCTAGTCATAAAAGGAAAAATGCATACCAAACTCGTAGCATTTCACTTGTGAATTTCTGATCTAATTTGATGTCAATATTAAAGCAATATATTATGTTTCTCATTTTCTTGTGGCCATTTTCGTCAGTGCAACTTCTCATTTTTGTGTGCCATTTTAGTCAAACTTGGCTACGACACATATGATGTCAGTAGGCATATTATACATTTGACATGTCAAGACACATTCATCTTCTTTAATGTTTCTTTCAAAACTACAAGTATTCTAGTACCCAAGTAAAAATTAACATAACCGCTACCAGAACATCTAGAGTACACAGTTACTATACCAAAAATTACCACAACTAATGATCTCATCTATGCTTAGAAAAAAAAAAAAAATGATCTCATCTACGTTTTACAATTATCATATTGTATTGTATTGGCAACTAAGTTTAGAAGCGTACGTAATCGTCTCAATCCCAAGTACGAATAGCATCAAAGAAATGGAGTCACTCCTTTCTGCGGCCACAACGAATTGTGCCATTTGCATGGCGAACTTCCAACTCATTTCATACAAATCTAATTTACTCTAGCTGCTTCCGACGCAAGTAGATTAAGCACTGAGATTTTATTGTCATATTACAAGTCTAACATGTGAGATGGGTTTCGAATTCCATGTCTTCGTAGTTAAAACATTAGCTCGACTTCAACCATGTTGTTGCCAGATGCATCCCATTTCATTAGACTATGAGAGGCAATGTTGTCTTCGTTTCTGGTATCACAATAGGCATTTGCGTCTTGTCTTCACGTTTCACTAGCCTCCTCCTAATTCCTAAACTTGCGTCAAATTTGGATAAAACATGAGACGGCATGACCCAACCCGAATTTACATCCCGGTTATCCCACGGTAGACTGAAATTTACCAATGTTGCGTTGACCGCGACCGGTAACGGTAAATATAAAATATGAAAAAGTGAAAACAGAAACAGAAGTAAATAAAATATTTACCTAAAAAGGAAAAGGGAGACGAGTTTTTACAAAATAGTACGCAAACTTATAAATACTAAACTTCAGTCCAAATGCCTACACGCATAAATTTCGGAGTTTCGATCATTTGACTTAAAACTAAATTAAAAAGAATAAATGGTCAGAGTTGTAAATAAAGAAAAATAAAAGTCGTCTCTCTCCGTTTCTGAGATCGTCGTCGTCTGCAGATCACTCAGCTTTTTGAATTTTCTTCTCCATTGGAGCCTTGGAGGTGCCATTTCCCGTTTCTAGATTAGGGTTTCGATCTCAGCTTCCGCGAATTATCGTATGTCTCATCTGTAATCTACGGGTTTACGTCGTAGTTAGATCTATTATCGCGAGTTTTGGATCTGCGCCGTGTGAGGCGGCGGCCGGAGGACGGTGGAGATCTGAGGATTCGGTTCCACCATGAGCGGAATGAGAGGTCTTTCCGTATTTATCAGTGACATACGTAATTGCCAGAACAAGGAAGCCGAGAGACTCCGAGTTGATAAGGAGCTCGGAAACATACGTACATGCTTTAAGAATGAGAAGGTTTGTGCCAATTTCCTCCATTGTTTTGTTCTCAATTGAGAGGCAATTCAGTGTCCAAGTATCCGCTGAGGTTCTGTATTCTTACGAGATTGTTTCACTTAGACTCAGTGAGAGCTTTTAGGTTGATAAGGGGGTTAGAAAAGAATGTAGTGGAAACAAAGATGCAGTCACTGGCTGAATCTTTTTAATCGGGAGAAACGAGAGTTTTGGAGCCTGTAGTTTCTTACTTTATCGGATTGAGAGACCATAGCTTTTGATTTAACACAAATTCTGTACCTGGAAAGGCAGTATAATGTTTTATGTTTCTGTTGTATAACTTTTGAAACATCACTACTACTGCTTTATACTTGGAATATCATTAGTGTATTTTCAGGTTGATAGATGGGAAACTATAAACTACTATTTGTTCATTCTTTTTCCTAGTGATCAATCAAGATATATAAGATCATTGAATTTTCTGAGGATATTTAGGAACTAGAAGGAAAGAATGGCCAGGCAGTAAACCCGGTTATGTTGTAATGGTCTAAGAAAAGAAATCAAGGTTTCTGAAAGATTTGAATAGCTGATTACGAAGTAGAGTAAGCTGTGTTGATGTAAGATGTTTTGGGGGAAATTCTGGTTCCACACCATAAGTAGCAGATCTGTAGCCAGCCTGTAGTGTCCATCTGTGGCCAATTGGACCAACACCAGATTTATCCTTTTTTGAGTTTCATTGCCTAGTACAAATGAATAATTCACGCACTCTTTGATTACTTTCTCCATGTTGTTTTGAATTTTACAGGTTTTGACACCATATAAAAAGAAGAAATATGTATGGAAAATGCTTTATATACATATGCTAGGCTACGATGTGGATTTTGGTCATATGGAGGCGGTTTCTCTTATATCTGCGCCAAAGTATCCAGAGAAGCAGGTAAGCAAACGTTTTGTTTGCTCAAGAAATGAAATATTGCTTTCTAGGGCTAAGAGAACGGAATAGGTGGGGGTCTTTGTCTGATTTAAGATTTCAAGTCTAGTGATCAATATTCTGAAACAAAAAAAAAAAAAAAATCTCTGAAAAGAATAGGTGGGAAAAAGCTAGATGTAGATACATTTTCACGTGCTTGCAACTTACTCAGTTTGGCGACCTGGTAAAGTACTGGAGACGTTTACTTATACACAATGCATGAATTACGTAGTAACATCTTAGCATCTCAACCAGAAACCATGTTTGTATCCCAAGGCTTTGCGTTTCCAATTTATATTATTTTCTGCCCCCTACGTAATTTGCAGGTATTAAAATTTTCAACAATGATTACAGGTTGGCTACATTGTTACCTCTTGCTTGCTCAATGAGAACCATGACTTTTTGAGGTTGGCAATAAATACAGTGCGGAACGATATTATTGGTCGGAATGAGACTTTCCAATGCCTAGCACTAACCTTGGTATGTTTTGTCCATTCTGCGTTACAGTAAAGTGAGGTCTTTCTGATTGAGAGATGTAGTTAAATGACTCTTTTAGTGGAAGTCTTGAAAACATTATGCCTTTTGTGCTCTATCATTTCGCTGTTCAATGCCATTTACTTCAACAAAACTGGTGCTTACTTTGTCCTGTAGGTTGGAAATATTGGTGGAAGAGATTTTTCTGAATCATTGGCACCTGATGTCCAAAAGCTACTTGTAAGTGACTCCTAAAGACGATAGGTTATTTGTATTTTTTTTTTCAGTATGAGTATATTTATGATATGGGGCTTGTGTGCTGCAGATTTCCAGTAGTTGTAGACCTCTTGTAAGGAAAAAAGCAGCATTGTGCCTACTGCGCTTATTCCGAAAAAATCCTGATGCTGTCAACGTGGATGGCTGGTACGTATTAGCACTCTGGGTTACTGGTTGTTTGATTTTAGTCCTGCGCCTTTTATTTTATACACTCTCATTGTCGTATACTTTCAGGGCGGATCGTATGGCACAACTTTTGGATGAACGAGATCTTGGTGTCTTGACATCTTCCACAAGTCTTCTTGTAGCTCTGGTATCTAATAATCATGAGGCGTACTCAAGTTGTCTACCTAAATGTGTCAAAATATTGGAACGCCTTGCTAGGAACCAGGACGTTCCTCAGGAGTATACATACTATGGCATTCCATCTCCTTGGCTGCAGGTTTGTCTTAAATCGGCTTGTTTACTCCTGTTTAACGTAGCCTAAATATTTGATTGTCACATCCTTTTTCCAATCCCATGCATTTTAAACATTTTATGTGAAATTAGCTTATAGAAATAGAGGGTTGACCCGTCTTTGGTGTATCTTTGTTGCTCAGTTAAAGGTATCTTGGATACTAATATATCTTTGGTTAGTACAGGTTAAGGCAATGAGGGCTCTTCAATATTTCCCAACCATCGAAGATCCCAGTACCAGAAAAGCCCTCTTTGAGGTTCAGTTTTTCTTGTTTAAATCTCTAATACATCTCTTCGAATTCTCTCTCTCATGGCATTTCATGGAAATTTCAGGTCCTTCAGCGAATATTGATGGGGACAGATGTTGTAAAAAATGTGAATAAGAATAATGCGTCTCATGCTGTGCTGTTTGAAGCTCTATCCCTGGTAAGTTCGTGAGACAGCTGAGGAAACAATTGATGCCATGAATTTTAGTTGACTTGTTGAGTTGCTGAACTATAGTATGCAACCTACTAACCTGTTAATGCGTTTCAATATAGGTCATGCATCTTGATGCTGAGAAGGAAATGATGTCACAGTGTGTTGCTCTTCTTGGCAAGTTTATTTCTGTCCGTGAACCCAACATCAGATATTTAGGCTTGGTGAGATCTCGCATACCCACTTTCTGCATCTAAGCCTAGCTAGAACAGTAAATTGTTAAAAAAGTGCTGATGTATTATGTGGCTTCTCATGATGCATTTGTTGACAACATTGCAGGAAAATATGACACGAATGCTGATGGTCACAGATGTTCAAGATATCATAAAGAAGCATCAGTCTCAAATAATCACTTCTTTGAAAGACCCTGATATCAGGTATGTTTAGATTTGCCATCTCGGCATCAGCTTTTATGGCTTTTGAACCCGGATCAATATCTCTTTATTTTTCGAATTTGGAACCAGTACAACAGTTTTTTCAATAATGAGTCGGTCATAGTACTTTACTTTTTCTCCAGAGTAGATGTGGATTTAAGATCATTACAATCAGCATTGAAATTGTTTAAATTTGGGTTATATATATGAAACTCTTAGACAATCGAATATGTATATATACTGTACTACTAACATTATTTGTTGATTTGTTTTCTTGTGAGAAATAGTTATAGGTATAATTATCTATGAGCAATTCCTTTACGGTCACATAAGAAATATTGTACTATTGTCTGGTGGGTCAGTACTATTACTTTGACGTTTTGCATAACAAGATGACTAGATTAGGTGAATACCATAGTTCATTTGAACTTAATCGTATTTCCGTTGCAAATGGTGGCTTCTATTTCAAGAACAAATAATTTGATTGTTCTCTTGGTTCATTTGCTATTGGTATCGGATTCACTATTGGTTAAACTTTCCTGCAGCATTCGTAGACGTGCTCTTGATTTGCTATATGGGATGTGCGATGTGTCAAATGCAAAGGATATAGTCGAAGAGTTGTTGCAAGTAACTTTTTGACCTTGCTTCATATTGATATTTTCTTAATTTGTAGTTTCCTTGTGACTTATGAAGTTTAGCAAAAAGGAAGGATTAAGATGTGTAGTGTTTAAGCTTACATGGAACCCAAAAATACATTGCAGTATCTTAGCACAGCAGAGTTTTCCATGCGGGAGGAATTATCACTCAAAGCTGCTATTCTTGCTGAGAAGTTTGCTCCTGATCTATCATGGTAAGGAGAACTCGACAAAAAGCATATGTACACTTAATTTCATGCACACAATTTTGGTTACAGTGACATACGTTGGCTATTTGGTGTACACTTCTAATTTTACACTTTGGATCCACACACAATCAATTGGTTCTCAGGTATGTTGATGTGATCCTTCAGTTAATCGACAAGGCTGGGGATTTTGTCAGCGATGACATTTGGTTTCGTGTGGTTCAGTTCGTAACAAATAATGAAGACCTGCAGGTTTTCAAAACTGTTAGAAGAAATATATTTTGCATCATGACATTTGAAAGTTGCTTACAGATTTATTTGATCTGACAGCCATACGCGGCATCGAAAGCAAGAGAATATTTGGACAAAATCGCAATACACGAGACTATGTTGAAGGTTGTACATTCTCATTTCCCATAAGAAATTCTTTATATTGCATATTGCGAATTAGTTATAAGATATTTTAAATTGGGAAATTAGACTACCTTTCTAAACAATCTTGTCTGTATCTAAACTGTTTGGAAGGTATAAAATAACAATGTTAATTAAAACAAAATTGTTATGGACAAGAAATAATATTTCTTTCTCTATTTCAGGTCAGTGCTTATATTTTGGGAGAGTATGGTCACCTTTTAGCTAGACAACCTGGATGCAGTGCAAGTGAACTCTTTAGCATCTTACATGAAAAGCTTCCCACAGTGTCGTAAGGACCACACGAACTCCCATTGTGCTTTTCTTGTCTTTGGGTATCTCTTAAATGCCTCTTCTACTTTTTTTTCCTCAGGACTCCCACCATTCCTATTCTTCTTTCCACATATGCAAAGCTTCTTATGCACACTCAACCCCCGGATCCAGAACTGCAAAAAAAAATTTGGGCTGTATTTAAGAAGTGAGACTTGCTAACCTTGTTGTCCGTCCCTAGTGTTTAGCTTGTCATTTTATGTTCTGTTATTTTTTTGGTAATCAAAACAAGTTTCCTAGAAGAGTTTTATTTTGGCAGGTACGAGAGTTGTATTGATGTGGAGATACAACAGAGAGCAGTTGAATATTTCGAATTGAGTAAAAAAGGGGCTGCCTTTATGGATGTATTGGCTGAGATGCCAAAATTTCCAGAGCGCCAGGTTTGTTAATTATTTTATGATTATATAGAAGTTACTTTGATAGGACATGTGTGCTAATAGATCTGATGCTGGATTTTTTTCCATGTCTCTTCCATAGTCTTCATTGATAAAAAAGGCAGAGGATGTTGAAGATACCGCAGACCAGAGTGCCATCAAGCTTAGAGCACAACAACAGCCTTCAAATGCTTTGGTTTTGGCTGACCCACAGCCTGTTGATGGAGCACCCCCACCTTTGAAGGTTCCAATTGTAAGTGGAAGCACGGTAAGTAGTTATATGTAGGCCCCAATTGACGAGACATTTTTCTTGTGCTTTCTCTTTATATAGTACATACCTTAATCTTATTATCTCTAATAGTCTATTTTTCCTTGCATGTCTAGCAGAACCCGGAGTCAGTGGCTCGATCTGTCTCTCAGGCCTATGGAACTTTAAGTAGTATAGATCCACAAACTCCATCACCCGATCTCCTAAGTGACCTGCTCGGTCCTCTTGCAATAGAGGCTGCACCTGGAGCTGTCTCAACTGAACAACATGGTCCCATAGGGGCAGAAGGAGTTCCAGAAGAAGTTGATGGTTCCGCCATTGTACCTGTTGAAGATCAAACAAATTTAGTGGAGGTATTCTTTTCTCTTCCTTTGCTTTATTTTGCATGGAGAAAATTATATCCCTAGGTTTTTTTAACTATCGGCCATTTTCTTTCTGTTTCCTCTTTTTGTATTTATTACTTGGAAATGGTATTGCGATTAGGTGGAATCCTACCTGAAAAATTCTATTTCTCTACTCTGAGGAGTTCTTTCACAGATTAATGTTATAGCTGCTAAACTTGGTGGACTTTTCGTAATTGACATCGTATACATTTACAGTCAATGTCAATAAAAGAAACCAAACCACTTCAGTACTCCTTAATACTATTGGCATGCTTGAATTGTTTTCTTATACACTTTTGTTTTCTCAGCTGATCGGAAATATTGCCGAGAGATTCCATGCTTTATGTTTAAAAGACAGTGGTGTCTTATACGAGGATCCTCATATTCAGGTTTGTTTTTCTTATCTCAGTTTTTTTCTCCCTGCTTTTATATATTCCAGTACGCAGATTGCGGACAGGCCAGGCTCCTAGCCTCCTACTTTTTGAGCTTTCTTATGTTCTTCATTATGTTGATTGTTGGTATTCCTCAGATTGGCATCAAAGCTGAATGGAGAGGACACCATGGGAGACTTGTTCTCTTCATGGGAAACAAGAATACTTCTCCACTTACATCAGTCCAGGCTCTAATACTACCCCCTGCCCATTTAAAACTAGATCTGTCTCCAGTACCTGATACAATTCCTCCTCGAGCACAGGTACTTTTGTTTGTTTATTTTTTATTTTCAGTTTACTACTCAATCCGTCAATTCCTACTCATTTCTGTGTACTTTACGAAGTGTTGCAATTTATTTCATGGTTTAGGTACAATCTCCACTTGAAGTGATGAACATCCGCCCTAGTAGGGATGTTGCGGTTTTGGATTTCTCCTACAAGTTTGGTACAAACATGGTACTTACTGCAACCGTCCATTTTGATTTTAGTAAAATAGTTTCTGTGACGCTTTCTGATATGCTTGATATTTATAGGTCAATGCCAAATTACGCATCCCAGCAACCTTGAATAAGTTTCTTCAACCTCTACAATTGACATCTGAAGAGTTCTTCCCGCAGTGGAGAGCACTTTCAGGGCCACCGTTGAAACTTCAGGAAGTTGTATGTATTTTCACAGCTTCTCTGACCATAGATCAAATAAAAGTATTTGAGTAGTGCAGGAAAGAAGTCAAATGCTCCTGAAAATTTTGTTACTCAAAACGCTCATAGAGGACTTCCAACATATTTACCTATGCTTGTTAATGCAGAATTACTATAACCTGTTATATAATCTGAATCTACAACTTCTTTCAGGTTAGAGGTGTAAGACCTCTCGCTCTTCCAGAAATGGCTAATTTATTCAACAGTTTCCATGTGACAATATGCCCTGGGCTTGTAAGTAATTGTTTACGATCTCAGTTCCTCAACATGCTTGTTGCACACCCTTTAAATTAACTTTTATTGTTTTCTGTTGAAGGATCCAAACCCTAATAATCTAGTGGCAAGCACAACCTTCTACTCTGAAAGTACAGGAGCCATGCTCTGTTTGGTGAGATTTTAATCAAGTTTCTCATACTGGTTTCGGCACCTGTCCTAAGTTTTTTATACGTACACGCGTGATACTGCACTCTCAAAAGGTCTGTTGTATAACATTGTCCGTGTTTTTTTCTTTCTTTTCAGGCAAGAATCGAAACAGACCCAGCAGACAGAACCCAACTGCGAATGACAGTAGGCTCGGGAGATCCGGCTCTTACATTTGAGTATGATATCTCTGCCTCTTAACAGGAACTCAACTTCAAACACAGCTTTCGTTCCTCTGCATTTGTTGACCTCTTTATCCGCAGGTTGAAAGAATTCATCAAGGAACTATTAATTACTATACCAATGGGATCTCGAGCTCTAGTTCCAGCAGCAGGGCCAGGACCAGCACCTGCACCACCTGTAGCTCAACCACCTAGCCCAGCCGCTTTAGCTGATGATCCAGGAGCTCTGCTTGCTGGCTTACTTTAACTTCATTGGGGTAAGAGAATACTTGCAGATGTGGAAAAAGATTTTTTTTTTTTTTTCGTGATTGTAGAATGTAATGGCGAAAATGTGGAATGATGGGAGAGTAAATGTAGGACCGATGGGGAGTGAGGGAGGGTTGAATAGAAAATCTAGTTTTGATCATATTTGTGCCTGTAATCGGAAGCGGGCGAGTTGAGTTGGCTACTAAATTTTGCATTCATTCTGCACATTTGTATTGTGAGGTCAGGTGGTTGTATCAGCTTGTTCTTGTTCCTATATATTTTCAATCGCTTTCTCCAATGATTTTATCCGAGTGAATGTCTATTTCTCGCACAAGCCTTGTTTGCTCTTATTTTATATCTCAATTGAGAGGTTTTTTTTTAATCTAGTAAATACAGAATAGAATTGGGCACATCCTAAAATCATTTCGTCTCAAAATTACAAGAATTCTAGTACCCAAAAAAATATTGGCATTACGTTACTACCAGAACAAAAAAAGAATGAAAATAAAAAACAAAAAAGAATGCCAGCTACAGCCACTCACGGCAACGACCGCATCTCCAGCTACCTCCCGTGCAAGTAGATTCCTCCTCCCATGGAGAACAGTGGGAATGAATAGTCATAGTACAAGTCTTGCATGTGAGATCAGGTCCAGGATCCACATGCATACATATCTGGCATGGAATTGTATTGTCACAGAGAAATGCTCCACACTGTTCTACTGTTGTCTCAACCTGGGGGTTTGGGTTATCCGTGTTTCCTGAAGCATCCTTGACATCTCCGTATCCATCGCACTGTCCACTATCCTCTGTTGTGAGTAACTCGGTAAGCGAGAAATATGTTTGGGGTTCGAATTCCATGTCTTCGTAATCAAACATTAGCTCGCCTTCAACCATGTCACTGTGGCCAGATGCATCCCATTCCGTGACCGGCAATGTTGCCTCCATTTCTGGTTTCACAATAGGCATTGATTCGGGTTGCATTGAAAACTCGGTATAAGACAGATTACTGTTATCGTCTGTGTCTTCACGTTTCACTTGTCTCCTAACTTGTAGCTTCTGGAGTCCCGGCACAGAACCATCCCCGTTCCATTTGACATCCAAATTGATAGGTGTAATTTGTTCGATTTTTGAAACTGACATTAAGAGAGGATCATCATCTGGAACAAACGTATCTTCAAAGGGGAATGAGGGAGTAGAGGGCATGGAGTCTTCTTGTTCAGACATTCTTTCAGAAGTAGAATCCATTCCGATACTTCCTTTCCCATGTTTTTGCTTTCTGAAGACTACTGGTTTCATCTGCCTCTGTTCCTTCAGTATGGGATCCATGTAAGGGCAATCTGGTGATCGTATACGACGGCATTTGCAACACTTGAACCCAACAACTTCAGGAATTTTCGATTCCTCGAGCTTAATAGCTTCAATGTGGTACCACTCTGCATACAAATGCTAGGATTAGATGTATAAGAGGAAACTGGTGGCACTGACGAAAATTTAGAATTTTATAGTAAAATTTTCTTACTGTCACAATTTGTACAGTGAATATATGTTAGACCAGGATTATACGGCAGTTTGCAGAGACAACAAACTGGTTCCGGATTCGGCTGATCAGAGCGTGCAGCCAACAGAACATGTTGATGTCTGAAGCTAACACCTGTGTCTTCCACGTTCTTTTTCCTCCATATGATCCCCCAAGACAATGTTTTGTGTTTACTTTTAGGTGCCAAACTGGAATCAGGAGTGATTTGTTTAACTCCTGAAGTGGTGCTACGTATGTTGGAAGATGGTAACTGTTGATTAGGAGGCTTAATCTGTGTCTTGGTGACTGGAGTGACTGCATTTTGAAATGGTCTGTCGATCAGGACAGCGGCTGTTGTTGGATGTTGTCTGTGATTGATATTGATTAGTGAACGGGCTCTTGCAAGGTAGCACCGTTTGCAGGTTACCAAAAGCTCATCTTTCCCAACTGTATGTTGTGTACTCATTGTACATTCCTTGTGACAGAAACCTGAGAGGGAAAAAGAAAATCCATGATTATATCGCTACATTTCCTTCAGAAAAATTACCCAATGGAAAATACAGAACACGTAGTACTATAATATTGCCAATTTTCATATAAACGACAAAAAGAATATGAGTGAGATTCATGAGAATTTAAGAACCAAGCAAAGTAAACAAATATAAGCACAGGACACTATCCTCGGAAGATATGAAACAAACAAATATAAAAATAAAAACTAGAAATGCATCAAGAAATACAAATGATTTTTAGGCGTATGCTGGAATCTTTCTACTTGTTCTTGAGATAAGCAAACAGATACTGTGACTTTAATTAACAAGTAAAAACAAAGAAAAAGGGATAGGAAATATTGGCATCTCTTTTCAAATGCATATAGATACCAATAACTTGCAAAAGTCTCAATCCTAAAATGCAAAATTAAAACAGCAAGCAGGTGTATTGTACCTTGGCAAGTACTGCATGTTGTTGCATCCCTGTAGAAAAAGGGAACAAAAAATAGTGAGGTACATAAGATTTTTTATTAAGTATCCTGAAAGGTGAAGAAAGCTAAAGAAAGTACCTCATAAAAACATCGAGATGGCATGATGCACAAGAACAATTCTCTGTGTTGTCCCTCCGAGAGGCTAGGTAAGAAAATATGTTCGCTCGAGAAGCTTTAAGTTGCATTTTCTGGAGCTTTGATATTTTTCGTGATGGCTTCTTGATGAAAGGTATGTGTACCCTAGGCAAACTTTCTTCATATTCTTTGATCAAATATAAGGGAACGCGTGCTTCATGAAACCAATACTTTTCCTTTCCATCTTCAGTTTTCTCGACTTCAGTGATCTTCTTCATGACACGGGATGGCAGATGCTTTTGATTCCCAAAGACAACTCCATATCGAACCTTGTTATCTGTAATCTTCTTGTCACAAATACTAGCGTTCCTAAAAACAGCGGCCTCTGTCTCTGAACCTTTAACATCTTGCATGTTTTGCTCTGGGCGTACAAGTTCACTCCATCTTATATTCATATCCAGGTATCTAACCTGGCCCAGATTCAGTTAAATTACAGAAGATCATCAATAAACAATCATAGACATACAATCTTTTGAACAAGCATTGATGATAGAAGACAAACCTGAAGAGCAAGCTGAGATATGTTTTTGCTACTTTCAACTGCTGCTTTCCAAATAGACCGCCTGCTTCTCTTAGGAATGTAAGAACCATCACCATAACTAAATTCAGGAAACTTTTTCATACCACCTAATGGAAAAGAAGAAAAATAAATTAGCACACTATCCCGCGAGTAAAATTAAACAGGATATCTCCGTTAGAAGTATCCAAAAAACAAAATCTACAAGAAAACATTGTATGTTTACGTGAGATTTGTTGACAAGAACCAAAAACATAACCTAACATTATTACCTTGCCAAGCTGCTTTCATTCTCTGAGGCTTCAACAAGACTGCCTTCAGGAGTATAACTTTTGATAACTTCCCCCCTCGCCACCAAGTAAAGCTATCATCATCAAAACCTTCTGCTGTAATTTCGGCTTGGTTCCTCTGCCTCCTCTTACCAGGCCTACGTTTCTGTGTGCCCGCAACAGTAAATGGAGCACTTTGAAACATAGAATGTTCTATTAACCAGTCATCCACTAGTTTGAGCCAGTCACTTGACAGAGCAATACTGCAAATGTCTTCCTCAAGCTGCGAACAAGTAAAATGAACCATATCATGCCAATGAAAACACCATAAATATAATAACGAACCAAGGAATGTTAACATATATCACTATATTGTTGACACGTAACGACATCAAATCCGAACAGTGTAAATGACAAAAAAAAAGTACAATTATTTGTTAATACGAAAAGAAAGTGAATAAGAACAAAATTATTTCTGGAAAGAAAAGAAAAAAAAAAAAAAATACTTACTTCAAGCAGGAGGGCTTTCATCGCTTTGCATGTTGAAGCTTCCACTAACTTCTTACGCCACTGATACCTAAGACTCTCACTAAGAAATGGCCCCGCAATGAGACCACGTAAGCTTTCCTCGAGATATAGGAGATATGCTGCAATACTAGACAGTACTCCATCCCCATTTTTTAGTGGAAAAAGGCCACTGCAGACTTTCATGGCACTTTTGGTGGCCCCTGTTACAGCTGCATTTAGCATGCATCCTCTCTTACTTGCAGAAGTGAGTTTGCAAGAATGACACCATCCGCACCTTTCCCTGGTAATTTCCTTTTTATCAGGACTTGGCCAGAAGAAACTTAAGGCTACTAACGAAAATGCTTTCACCTGTAGCAAGATGTTACTTGCTGCAGCTTTCTTGGCATTACTAAATTTTTGTAGATCAGGTTCATGGGTTTCCTCTGACGATAGGACAGCCAAAGTAGCAGCAGCTGATGCAGCCAATTCTCCATTTGTGTAATGATTGATGTAAGTATTAGGTTTAAATGATAAACCCTTCGGTGTAATACCAGCAACCAAATTCTTCTCTTGCACTCCACTTGATCTTCCTAATACAGGACTGCCAGAAGCAGATGCGTGGAGGCCGAACACATTCTGAATATTATTTCCACTGGAACTACTTGCACTATCAGGTCTAATTACGTCTGACGCCTCGTCGCACCCTTCTTTTTGCATGTGTGCTAAATCAATCTCCACTTCCCTCAGATAAGAGATCAAACCTCCAGGCAGATCCCAGTATTGTGAGATCGCTTTGCATATATACAGATATTCCATTCTATGGTTCGTTGCAGACAAAAGCACCACGACAACTTTTGGAATGTCGGTGGCATTGTAGTATTTGATATCTGAATCCGCCTGGACAGAAATTTTAAGCCTGTAATATAAGCGAAATATTCATCAGCGTCAAGTTATATGGGTTTTCCAACTTTAAGCAAAATCTAGACAAGATAATAAGTTTTAACTACATAACCAACTAGTCAAGAATTTAAATGAATATGGAGATATATAGAATTGAAAGATCAGCTTGAAAGACAAAGTATCTGAAATAAGGCGTCGAAAACATACACCAGTAAGTGATTGCATGTACCCAAGAAGAGTCGCCCATGTGGATCCACTCCAAAATACACTGCTCCCCTGAGTGACGTTTTATGAGCAATAGTTGGCCCCATTTTGTTGATAGTGCATTCTGGACAATACCACGGCCCATCTGGTATGTACATTTTGACCACACCAATGCATCTCGAGTGATATGCTAAAGGGCATCCATCACAGCAAAGCAACGTCCCATCCATGCCGCATAGCCTACATTCATCACTGTTCCCATCCAGATCTGAGCTATCTCCATGACCACCATCAGTATATCTTGAGCTCAAAGTTTTTGACTCGCTCATTGAGCTTATCCCATGGTTCACTGCAACATATTCACTAAGCTCTTTCTCCTTGCAAGCTGAGGTTTTAGCAAATCTGGGATGGACCCTTCTAGGTCCATTTTCAGGAAGGTCAGCAGTAACGCCATCAGGATCAAGTCCAAATTCAGATTCTTCTCGAGAATCAATTTCAGCTCTTACATCTGCTACATCAAAGACGTCATCACACAGAATTTGCAGAATCTTCAACTTCATCACTACAGGTGAGGAATAATAATCTTTCTCCACAACGTATTCATTAAAAACTCTCCAGAGAGGCCCAGTTGCATGTCCCATGGCAGCGAAGTAGTGAACCAAATAAACAGGCCAAGTTAGCGCATCGAGCAAGCTCCAATCAATGCACCTGCAGATGGCAATGCAACAAAATCCCTGAATTGTTATCCACTAAGATATTGGAGATCCTAAAACAAGCTTCACCTAAACTATAAATAAGATACTTATGTTACAGTCTCTCTACAGCCATATGCCTTTCTCTCCCAACTATAAAAAGAACAGAATTCATGAGCTTTAAGATTAATGTCAGCTAGTCTGCTTCCTTGAAGTACATATACCAAACAAACTAATCTGCTGTTTCACAGAATGATTTAAGGCACTAAAAAAAACTAAGGATACGGGAAATTTAACTTAAAACATCTCCGGAAAGCAACACAAAATCAAGAAAATAAGTTAAACAAAGACATCTGTTGAAAACTGTAAACACAAAAGTTGTCTGCGCTAACCTCAGGCACTTTGAAGCCACTTCAGACCCTTCTAAGGAGAGTCGCTCAAGATGACCCTTCAGTGCCCGCAATAAGGCAACATGAATGGCATCCAGCAAAGAATTTGGTCCTCCGAAATTCAATGCTCCCACAAAATCATCCAATCCAAATGGGAGGATATATAACTGAACACTGAATGATCTTAAGAAACCGTATACAGATAAAAGATGCGCCACAGCCTCCTCAGGGATACAAATCGTTCCTGATGAAGAAGGCAAATCCACTGGTGGAACTGAAACAAGAGGCGACATAGTTTCTATATCTGGATCTCTGTTATCTTCACAGCCAGGTAAATCACAAGATGAATAACCACTTTCGACTTCTGCCACAGAACTTGGGCTAGTGGATGTGGGCACCTCAACTTCATTTACTCGATTTTGCAGCTCAACTCCCTTCTTCTTCATGTAAACTTTTTTCTTCTTTTCATCCTTTTTCAGAATAAAGTCATCTAATTTACTTCTTCTAACACGTAATTCATCATCAAAGTAATTATCCCCAATAATCAACTGACGAAGAGAACAAGTTTCCACATCCTCAAACTCACCATCCTCATATTCAACTCTGTACAAGCCAGTATTATACGAAACAATCTTCCCAAGAGAAACTCTACAGTCATCAAAATCTTTCAACACATAACGACCAAGAAGAGATCTAGGTACTGTCACTTTCAAAGTCTCCAAAACCGGCCTCTTCCCTCGATTAGACGACACTCCATTTTGATCCTCTGGTCTCGGGCGTTTCCTCGGTCTACCTCTAGGTCTGGCCACCTTTCCTTCCACCACTTCCATCTAAAATCAGATCCGAAATCAGTCCCCAGATTTCAAAAAACCGTTAATCCATTTCCAAGCAACTCCTATGATTCCAATAAAATCACTCCTTTTTCCCCCATAAATCGAACCACATCAAAATCTAAGATCCACGAAACTCGTAAAAATTGAAGCTGAAGCAAAATAAATCAGAACCATGATCCAACAATAAAAACAACACTCCCTACCGATAAATCTGAAATCGTTAACTTCTCAACTTGGAAACGGATAGAATTGATGCCAAACCTTGCTAGATTTTGATAAAAGCCCAAAATGCCAAACCTAGCGACGTTGGGGATCTACTGAAGACGGCGACGCGTACAAAGAGTGATTTTTTTTCTCCAAACCCTTAATCACTAATCTCGTTCAGGATTGAAGAAGAGCGTTAGGGATTTGATTGAAGAACGACGAAGAAGGAAAAAAATTTGAAGAACATAGCAAAAAAATATAAATTGTAATAAGTGGGCTGGGCTGGGCCTATTTTAGCCCGAAATGTTATTATAAAAGCCCTTTAATAGCCCGAAGTGGTAGATTTTGTGGTCTGAGTTCAGCTCGGGAATCGGGATACCCGGATCTAGACCCGCTGGATCGGGCCTGCGAGAAATACCCGACCCGAAATTTCCGACCCGTACCGAACCGAGATTTTCGGTTTCGGGTAGGCTTCGGTTAGGAGAGTTGAACCGATCGGAAGCTTTGTAGATTATTTCGGTTACCCGAGATTTTTCGGTTCGGTTCGGATACCCGAACGGTTAACCGAAAACGTTGTCGTCCTCCTCTTCTTTCGTCGGATCTGCTGGTTTTGGTATCGGCGGCCATCAAGTTTCTGTTGATTTTAGGGTTTTGCAAAGGTTGCAGATGAATAAAACACAGCGTTTTATTAAAAGTCAAATACCTTTCTTTTTTTTCGTTTTAATTGTTGTACTGGGCCTGGCCCAACGTTTTTTTTACTTTTTCTCGACAACCCATTTTAAATTTCGGTTTGGTTCGGTAGAAATTTCAATAACCGAATTACCCGAGACCCGAACCGAACCGAACCGAAATCAATTTCGGTTATCTTCGAACATATTTTTGAAAAACCGAAAACCCGAAAACCCGAAAAAACCGACCCGACCCGACCCGTTTACCCGAATTCGCAGGCTGACGCTAGATACTTGTAAACGTCGCCGTTTTAGTATATTTTTCATTATTGTCAATTAAAATAAAAATAAAATAAAGGCGGGAGTTTGGATACTGAGAGGGAGACTCGTCGCTAATTTACGCGGGTTTCTCGGGGCCGGCAGATTTCGTACGCCGTCGTCGATCTCCGTCTATTTCTAAATTGGGTATCCTTGTTTCGGCGTTCTCAAGCCATAATCTGTCTGAAATTTCAAGAAAGTTTCAACATTTCCACCCCCCCCCCATCTGAAATTTTAGGGTTAGGGTTTTGAAATGGGGACGAAAGTTTCAGACGATGTGGTTTCCACAGTCAGATCAGTCGTGGGTTCCGATTACTCAGATATGGACATAAGACGGGCTTTACACATGGCCAATCATGACCCAACGGCAGCCATCAATATCATCTTCGACACTCCAAGTTTCAGCAAACCACCTGATGTTGTAGCCGCCACTCCTAGCCCAAGCGGCGGCTCCTCTAATGGAGGGAAGAAGGTCGAAAATGGAATAAAGGGATGTGCTTTCGCAAGTGTTGTAGCGAATCATCGCGTGGAGGAAGAAGATGAGAGTGTGGATGGTGGAGAAGAGAGTGTTTCAGGGAATGAGTGGTGGTTTGTGGGTTGTTCTGAATTGGCGGGGTTGTCGACATGTAAAGGAAGGAAATTGAAGTCCGGTGACGAATTGGTGTTCACGTTTCCGCATAGTAATGGATTAAAGTCTGAGACTACCCCCGCGAAGCGCGGCTCTGGACGGGGAAGGCCAGCTTTGCGTGGTGGTGCTTCTGATATCGTTAGGTTCTCTACAAAGGATTCAGGAGAGGTGCTTTTTTTATTATTTGGTTTCGGATTCTCACTTTTTAATCTGTTATGCTTTCATGAGTATGGGATGAAAAACTGTTAACGAATTATATATATTGTGGTATAGATTGGTAGAATACCAAATGAGTGGGCACGGTGTCTTCTACCGCTTGTGAGAGACAAGAAAATTAGGATAGAAGGGAGCTGCAAGTTGGCACCTGAAACATTGAGTATCATGGACACAATTCTTCTTTTTGTAAGGTATGCACACAAAATATTGTGTTCCAATTGAAAATGGTAGGATAGAGATGCTTTGTTTTTGAAGTGGTGTGTTTGTTTTTGAAACAGCGTGTACATTAATAGTTCCATGTTTCATAAGCATAGTGCAACATCATTTAAGGCAGCCAGTAATACAGCAGAGGAGTCAATGTTTCATCCTCTCCCAAATCTCTTTCGTTTACTCGGTTTGATCCCCTTTAAGAAGGTACTGGTTTTTCCTTGCCTATGATACTTTGAATTGCTGACTGTTTTATAGATCGCAGTTTGCAATTCCCTATGATGTGACTGCGAGTTCTTGAGTTGGCAAAGGATTATTTTCATTCTTTGATATTATTTTAGTTGGCTAGTTATCTGTGAAAATGTTTCATCGCTCTTCTTCATATTTAGGCAGAGTTTACTCCTGAGGACTTGTCCACTAGGAAGCGACCTTTGAGTTCCAAGGTAAATATTGCTTATTATATTAGCAATTTGAACTTCGACGCCTTCCTTGTCTAGTTTTACATCTGCTGTCTGCTCCTTTGGAAATAGGATGGTTCTGCTGTTTCAGCTCCGTTGCTTCAGTTAAACAAGGTCAAGACTCTGAATCAAGATGAAAACAGAGATGACAATGAGCCGTGTATCAGTGATGGTGATCTTGATAATATTGTTGGTGTTGGGGACAGTTCTGGATTAAAGGTATCCTCATTTCCAGGAATGTTTGCGTACTTATATTCGGCATTCGAAACTCATTTGGCAAATTACGTGAAATAATTTTGCAACAGGAAATGGAAACTCCACATAAACTTCTGTGTGAGCTTCGTCCATATCAAAAGCAGGCACTTCATTGGATGACCCAATTGGAGAAAGGAAATTGCACTGATGAGGCAGCAACAATGCTTCACCCATGTTGGGAAGCGTACTGTTTAGCAGACAAGTAAGCCATGTTTCTATTACCTGCCAACTTTAGTGCGAGTCAGATGAGATATTTACTATCTGATTTATGTCAATAGGAGGGAACTTGTTGTCTACCTGAATTCTTTTACTGGTGATGCTACAATACACTTTCCTAGCACCCTTCAAATGGCAAGAGGAGGAGTATGATCTCTATAACCCACATACAAACAATTTTTTTGTTTATCATCTTCCTTTTACCATTTTATATATAGCTGTTTTGTAATATCTTAATGATAACACTTTTGCAGATTTTAGCAGACGCAATGGGTCTCGGAAAGACCGTAATGACCATATCCCTTATGCTTTCCCATCCTTGGAAAGCTGAAGGAGAGAAAGTGATCAGCAGTTCTTTAAATGAGTTCACTAGTCTCCCAAAGGCAACCAAATTTCCAGGCTTTGATAAGAAGCTTCTTGAACAGAAAATTGTACATGAAAATGGTGGTAACCTGATTGTATGTCCGATGACACTTTTAGGACAGTGGAAGGTATTCTATAAATCTGATGCTAACAATTTATTTCCATTCTTGATGCACATGCATACTTGGTTTGGTTATACATCCAAGTTGTTATTTCTTCTTTGTCAGTGGTTCTACTGATTTTTTTTTTTTTGCACCTGCTTTATGATCAGTCAGAGATTGAAATGCATACAAAGCCTGGGTCTCTATCTGTCTATGTTCATTATGGGCAAAGCAGGCCAAAGGATACAAAACTTCTTTCCCAGAGTGATGTGGTAATCACCACATATGGAGTTCTAACATCCGAATTTTCGGCAGAGGTAGCTTTCATAGTCATTATTATTCCATGTATATAGTTTAGAAATGCATCACCTAAACATATTCTTAGCTTCTCTGCTTTTTATTCTTCTTCTTAGAACTCAGCAGACAATGAAGGACTTTATGCTGTTCGATGGTTTAGGATTGTTCTTGATGAGGCACATACCATCAAAAACTCAAAAAGCCAAATTTCCGTGGCTGCTGCAGCTCTGGTTGCTGATCGGCGTTGGTGTCTTACGGGTACTCCTATTCAGGTGATTGATCTTTTTCTCGAGGATTTAGAAATAAATCTTAGTTTCTGGGTCCTAGGCCAAACTTTCTTAGGATACTGCCATTCTATCTGTGAAATAATTTTAGTAGTTGGACATTTCATATTCAGCTGATATTTGAATAGTCTAAATCTCTACTAGAAGGATAACAACTTCTTGTGCATGTTTTTAATGTACAGAAGTCTCGATTTTACCATAAAACTTGTTTTTATAATGGCTTGTAGTTTACGGGCATAATAATATTGGCTCATTCAAATGAATGATGGATAATGATTTGTTTATCAAATCTGGGACTTTGTGATCATTCCACATCTTATCTTATTAACAGAACAATCTGGAGGATTTGTACAGCCTTCTACGGTTTTTGAGAATTGAGCCATGGGGAACTTGGGCATGGTAAGGGTCCTTATCTCTCTCTTTGGTTGAAAACACAGTACATTTGGTATGGAATGACTGAAGCTTGTTTGTTTGGAACATATCGAATCTTAGGTGGAATAAACTTGTCCAAAAGCCATTTGAAGAGGGCGATGAGAGAGGCTTAAAGCTAGTGCAGTCAATCTTAAAACCCATCATGCTTAGGAGAACCAAGTCTAGCACAGATCGAGAAGGAAGGTAGGAATACGACAAGTAAAAGATCTGTCATCTGTTACTTCCTGATACTTATAAAACATATTATTTTCCTTTGAATTTCCTCGGTTAACCGTGAACCTTGTTTGATTTATATTAGGCCGATTCTTGTTCTACCCCCTGCTGATGCACGGGTCATTTACTGTGAACTCTCGGAGTCTGAGAGGGATTTCTACGATGCGCTATTTAAAAGATCCAAGGTATTGTTTGTCCTCGTGATTATTTAGGATTTTTTACTCGGACTTTGAGATGCCTTTACTGAAGATACTAACGAATTTTTTCAGGTCAAATTTGATCAATTCGTTGCACAAGGCAAAGTTCTTCATAATTATGCTTCGATCCTTGAACTGCTTTTGCGTCTTCGACAGTGTTGTGATCACCCATTTTTAGTGATGAGGTGAGTCTTGTATCCCCTTGCTTTGTATTTAAGTAGAGACACATAGTGCTGGTTGTAACTTCCATGGCTTCCATATCAAGTATTATTCTCACATTCAATCTACTTAATCTGTTGCACGACCTTGTCTGAAATATCCATGAAAATATCATAGACAATATATGGGCACTTTGTTATAAGAAACATGCAACTGTAGCCCTTTTCTGTTTGCCATTTTGTTGACACAATTGCCATATTTCTTATAACAGTCTCTTGTTTTCTATGCATCAAGTCGAGGTGATACAGCGGAATACTCTGATCTGAATAAGCTCTCTAAACGTTTCCTTAGTGGAAAGTCTTCTGGTCTAGAAAGTGATGGAAAAGATGTACCATCAGTGGCTTTTGTTCAGGAGGTGGTAGAGGAACTGCGCAAAGGAGAACAAGGAGAGTGTCCAATATGCCTTGAAGCATGTGAGGATGCCGTATTAACACCGTGTGCTCATAGATTATGTCGTGAGTGTCTTTTGGCAAGTTGGCGAAATTCTGCTTCTGGGTTATGTCCTGTGTGTAGGTATCTTGACGTTCTTCCTGCTATTACTAGTTTCCATTTGATGTCGTTGCTGCTGATTCCACCGAATGTTTGAGTTAGGTCAAGGTTGGCCAATAATGGTTAATCTCTATTTTGCAGGAAAACTGTAAGCAAACAAGACCTTATCACAGCACCAACCGAGAGTAGATTCCAGGTTGACGTGGAAAAGAACTGGGTAGAATCATCCAAAATCACTGCTCTTCTGGAAGAGCTTGAAAGTCTTCGTTCTTCAGGCTCTAAGAGCATTCTCTTTAGCCAATGGACCGCGTTCCTCGATCTCCTCCAAATTCCCCTCTCTCGGTATAGCATTTACATGCCTTGCTTATGTTCACTTGCCATGGCTATTATGAGAAATGAAAAAATTGTTTTCAAAAACATCAACTAGAAAAAAAATTAAAATTATTTTTTAATCTCCAGGAACAACATTTCATTTGTCCGTCTTGATGGCACTCTAAATCAGCAGCAACGAGAGAAAGTCCTTAAAGAATTTTCCGAGGATGCCAGTATAATGGTTGGTGTACTCCCATTACATTGAAATGTGCAAACTTATACTTTTATAGGTTTTTAAATTGACGTCAACACTCTTCTTCAATTGTTGGATAGGTAATGTTGATGTCTCTAAAAGCTGGTGGTGTCGGGATAAATCTAACAGCTGCGTCCAATGCTTTTGTCATGGTATGGCATATCTATTTGTGTCCCTTAGAGATCATATCAAAATACAAAAAATATAGTAGTTCATGCCACATTGGGTTTCAAGATCTTGTAAATGATTACTGCACAATACTAGATAGGTTTCGAAATGAAATAAAACCAACTTGTGTCGTATAGGATCCATGGTGGAATCCAGCGGTAGAGGAACAGGCTGTCATGCGTATCCATCGTATTGGACAGACTAAGGAAGTCAAAATCAGAAGATTCATCATTAAGGTACCCTCTTCATTTTCAGCGGTTAATCCTCATTTGCATATCCAAATCATCAAATGTTGTTGCCGAGTATTGATCATTAGAACCCTTGTGGGATGGATATGTTTGTCTTGCCTTTGTGAATCCTAGGGTACAGTTGAAGAGAGAATGGAGGCGGTTCAGGCGAGGAAGCAGAGAATGATCTCTGGGGCTTTAACGGATCAAGAAGTACGAAGTGCGCGTATAGAGGAACTCAAGATGTTATTTACCTGAATCTATACAAACTGTTCTCTATCATACAAGGGGTTCTACATATGTGAAACTTTTCACATTCTAATGCAAAGAGAATCAGAGATTATAACGTATCTGAAAACGTGTTTTGTCCTTTTCATGAGATATGATGAACAATTGTCACAGTTTTGGGGAATGTGCAGTGACGGTTCCCAAGTGTATCATAAAACCTATCTGGGTTTTGTTGTTTTGTATTATAGAAAGCTCCCTTTTGTAATTGGAATTCAGATTATTTTTTGTACTTGCGTTCGTTTAATGAGCTGTTGTTACTTTATATCATACAGTTAACTCAGTGTGACAAATCTGCGCTGGTGAGAGTTGATCGTGGAGCTATAGGTACTAGTATATACCTTTGTAATAGTATATGATAATGTGTTTGGAACAGATGTTTTAGGTATTTGTATTAGCTTCTTCGAAGCCAAAATTACGAACTGATTGATTGAAGTCGAATGGATTGTATTTCTCTACACCCGAAAAACCCAAAATACGATCAGAACCTGAATGGATACCCGAATGTCCACCCCTACTTCACTAAGAAAATAATTATTATTAGACTACCATATAAGCACATAAATATATGTTTAGACATATATAATGCTAAATTTCCTAAACTCAATATTAACATTAGTCGATTGCCAAAATGTACATATAATATCCGGTATTATTCCATTTAAAAAACAAAAAAATAGGCAGTATTTTTATGGCCATGCGAGTCCACATCCATATAGCCTCCTCCATCATTTTCCTTGTCTTCATCAGAAAAGATTCAACCGAACATCAGTTCTTGAACATATGTTCAAAAATTTCTATGAGATAGAACATATGTTCATGTTTGTTAGGAGTTTCATTTGTGTACCTCACTTCTCGTCATCAGAGTCAACTTTCTACTTGCAAACCTAACTTGATCAAAAGAGCTGATCATGTTTTGTATCAGTCCATAATGGTTTACCATCTGACTCATCCACTCCAAGATTACACTCTGGTTCATGACGGCAAATAGTATACTTTCACCAGCGAGTCAGCGAATTTATCTTACTACTTCTCAATGATGAAATAAATCTTTTGAGTTTCTCAGTGGTTTTATATGATGTGATCTAGACACTTGACTAATCAATGTAGAAAGTAGTTTGGAAAACCATATGGAGGACTAGAGGAGTGTCATGTCTTTGATGTGATCTAGACACGACTAATCATGTAGAAAGTAGTTTGGAAAACCATATGGAGGACTAGAGGAGTGTCATGTCTTTGTGGCTATAACGATTCGAGCATAGTGCGGCTAAAGTTCTCGAGCAGTCCGGGTTGAGCTGTCATCGGAGTAAACGGTGAGTGAGGTCAGACCAAATGGTAAAAGTGAAAGGACAAGCGAAAGTTCTCTTCAACTTTTCTTCTTCATCTCCATCCTCATTCAAAAGTAAAGTCAAATTTCAGATTAAACTTCTTTCTCTTTGATATTTTATTAAACATATTTCATATGATCATATATATATATGTTGAAAATAAAATAAAATTCTTAGAACTAAAATTCAAAAATTTGTATCTTTTATATATTTAAAATATGGTGAATTTTTTTATTGTTGTTTACATGTTATTAAGAGTATGTAAACTTTAGAGTAAAGAATATGTGAAATTTTCTAAGAAAAAATTTTACCATGCAAACTTTAGAATAAATTTTCTATGTGAAATTTTCTAACAATGTAAAAATAAGCAATTCCCTAACTAATTGATTATAATAAGACTTTTCCAGTTTTAATTTAAAATTTAATATCTTAACTAGATTAGGACCTGCGGTACACCGCGGTGTAAATTATTTATAACTAAAACATTTTTTTATAAATTTTATTTCTTGGTTAAATATGTTATAATTATATAATAATTTTTAGTTTTATGATTTAAAGTTTAAACCATATAATACCGCAATATAATTTGTTTTTTACATAATATTTATTTAATCAATTTTATTTAGTATGTCTATTCTCTGATGCAGATAGTGTTAACAAAATAATGAAATGATGTTTTACCCGTGTAACACCAATTTAATGATATTTTAAATTTATGTAAATATCGACAAACCCGTCCCGCTATATAACTCCGTCCCGAGATATTTTAACTCACACTATATCATCTTAAATGTTTATATTTATTGTCTTGTATTATAAATATTAGCTTGAGTTGCTATGTTAATTATAAAGATTGTAACCATTTACATTTTATAAGATTGGCGCTTTTTATAAAGTTTAAATATTTAGAATACTTAGAATTCTTATAACGGTTGAATATTTATCATATTTGAAGTTTCGTAAAAGTTTAAGTATATTATTAATATTTTAAAGGTCTTTTAACTTTTTAAAAAGTTGAAATATTTATAATATTTAAACTTTATAAATTTGGAACTTCATGAACGTTTAAATACTATTAATATTTTTAACATTTTATAAAGTTTAACTTTCTAAAACTATAAATATTTATAATAATCCTACTTTTTATAAAATATAAATATTTATAATATTTAATTTTTAAAAAATCTTTAATAAAGAATCGGAATAAACCAAATTTTTATGGTTGTAAAACATTAATAATAGAATCAAACAATAACTTGATGTTTTTTAATTAACAATGTAAAAATAAGCAATTCCCTAACTAATTGATTATAATAAGACTTTTCCAGTTTTAATTTAAAAATTAATATCTTAATGTTACTAATTAATTACTATCTTAATATTACTAAACGTAATCTAAATTATATTGCTAGGTTTAATTCTAAAGATTTATTATTTGTAGTACAACTTGATTGGAAATGGAATATCAAATTGCATTTTATATAGAAAAATCATTAAATTACAAAATTTGAATTAAATAAACATTATAATGTTGGATAACAATAACAAATATAATAATGAGTATACTAAAAATGTATTTGGACGTAAGAAAGAGTTAAGTAAAGTTGATTTAATAATTGTATAACAATATTTTATTTTGTTAGAAGATTGCATACTTTTTAAAAATAAATATGTAATAAATAATTAGAAAATTAGATTAAGAAATGAAGATGAATTATTTAGTTTGGTTCTTTCATTTTGCGATGATAAAAATTAATATTTTGGAATCTGCTTTGATAATTTTCTGTATAGCCATCAAAATTTTATAATAAATATGTAATTTAAAATTAAAAATAATAAGAAAATAAAGAAGGAAGGAAAAATTACAGAAAAACAAATAAATAAAATTGAATACAATATAAGAAGAGATATATATAAAAAAATATATAACTAACCTCTTAGAATGAGTTTTCAACCCATGCACGAATATAAACAAAACAAAGTAAATGTTTCAAATTTGAGATATGGTGGAGGAGGATATGAGAATTGTGATATTTAGGATTTCCAGTGATAGAACTTACATTTCTAAAATAATTTAACTAGAGGAATTATAATTATAATTTATAGTGGGTTTACATGAAAATGAATGGAGAAAAGAAATGGTCAATTCATTTTTTTTTTTTTAAATTTAGTTACAATTTAGTGGTAAAATATGGATTTAAAGTATAAATTAATGTACATGATTACATGTGTAATCTTTTTATTTATTTGAAAATAATATTTTAGAAATTAAATGGTAAATGAACCAATAAGAAGAGAGTGAAAGGTACTTTTATATATATGATTTGAAAGGTACTTGTTATATGAGTGCGTTTAATGTACATTAATATGAAAGACACTTCTTAATCGGTTACATGAATGGGTTTAGGTATATTAGATCATCTCCAATTCATCTTCATTTTTATCTCCAAACTCCATTTTAGAGAGAAAAAAAACTTCTCTAATCCCACTTCATTTTCATTTTCATTTCCAATATAGATATTTCCATATTTGGAGATTTTAGACTTGAAGAATTTAGAGATTTGGGGGTCCTTTACCATTACAGCGCATACCTCTAGACTCTATCATTACGGGATGTGAGTCCTCATTTAAGACTTTGCATGGTTTTCTTTCATGTCAGAGTTGCATACAAGACTCATGTTCAACTAAGCCTTCTCCATAGGTTTACAATTACAGCGCATACTTTCAGTAGGTAAGAAAGGAAATAGAAATTAATGTAATTGAGTTCGTAATTAAGTGTCATCAACCTACCACTAAACTAATCCAATATGTTTTGTATGTGGGATGTCGTTTGATCAAGCTATATATATATGTTATGTATGTATTATATAGCTAATAATGAGCCTAGCTCTTGTAGCTCACCGGTCAACGAAGGCATATAATGGTGCAACGCTTGACTGGTTCGAGACGAGGCTGGGCAACCTAAGATTCTGGGAGCGGCGTCAGTGACTGATGTTAGTGTAGAAGAGACAAGAGACACACAATTTTTAACGAGGTTCAGCAAATGCCTACGTCCTCAATCTTTGTTGGAAATACTTCTTGAACACAATTACAGTTAGTGTTCAATATTGGACTTACACAACCCTAAGATCTTCTCTTAGCTTGTTCCCAATCTATTCCCAACCCACTAAGAGATCCCTAAGATCAACACAAATGATCTACACCCAGGACTCTCACTTAGAAACAAAACCCTCACCCTTTTCTCTCAAAGATGCCAAAAGGCTTACAAGGTTTTTTCTCTCTTTTTTTACGTTCTCAAGAGATAAGTTTCTAAGTCCTAGACCCTCTATATTTAAGGGATTTCGTGCCTCTTCCAAGGCTATCAACTTTCCTAAAAACAAGAGGAAATATTCCATTTAACTTTATTCTTTGTTAAACGAATATTTCCTAATCCCACTAAATCTTCTAAATATCTTCAAGCTTCCTTTTTCTTCGTGCTTTACCTCCAAGTAATATCCCAAAACGTGCCTTGAGTATATCTTCACAAATCTTCAAAACCGAGACATACGGACAAAATCAACAAGCCTCTGATGCTCTTTTGTACGACAGAGGCTTGAGCATACATCGATGTCTGTGCCGAGACAGAAGCTTGTGCAGATATATTTTGTACAGCTTCCTGAACTTCATCTTCAACTTGAGCTTGCCCATATACACTTACAATCTCCCCTTTTTTACTGAGTTTTATAACTCAAGCACAACACTTCATGATTCCTGGAAATCCATAACACAACCCCTTGAAGACTCCTCCAAAATCAAACAACATCTTGGAAACTCCCCATAATCAAGAATTATATTCTTCTTACACCATCTCCCCCTGCTTGAGTGGTAAAACTCATTAAAAAATTTTAAAAGCTCAAGTTTACCTTGCCACAACATCTTGAAATATCAACCATCAGCACAGGACTTTGATCAGTCGTCAAACAGACAGTTGTCTTTCTTCTTATTATCTGGTCCGTGAGACGACATCTTTTGGCTCAACATCTCGGTCTCCAACGTTTTTTCCATTGACCGGAATCTTGGAATTCCTCATGCACATGTCCTAGATGTTGTTTCTTGTTTTGAACACCTCTCTGATTCCTTGAGTAGCCACTGTCAGAATACAAACGTCTATCGCTTGATGCATGTTTTGTGTAGTCTTCAGGACAATATAAATCATGCTTCTTGATCCAAACTTGATTGAATCTTTGACCCTCTTTGTAATTTTTCTTCCTTCTCATGACTTGTGTTACCCTCTTCAAGAACTTGTAGCATTGAGCTTTGATATGACCAGGTTTCTTACAATACCAACAACCAATCATTCTTCTCTTAAAGTTGTCGTGTATAGACGCCTGCCAAGATTTCAGCCGGTTGTCACCTGTCTCCTTGCTGACAGACACGTTTCGGACCTTTGATGGAGATATACAGAGACTTGAATCCACAAATTTTGAAGCCAAAGTTTCTCCTTTAACAAACTGAGTAGTTGCACCAGAATCACCTCCATGGTAACCCAAACCCCATCTGACATTACATGTTCTACCGATTGTCAGAATCTTGTCAAGATCCTTTGTTCCTCTGCTCAACATCTTGATGCTTCTTAATTGATCTTCTAAACGTTTTTCTAAATCACAAGACTTTACTTTCTCCAGAGCTAGATCTTCTTCCAGATTTGAAATTTTGCTTACCAAGTCATTCTTCTCTGTGACAAGCCTCTGATTTTCCTTTTCCCTATGTATCAGATCTTTCCTCAGAGTGTTGATCTGATCATTTAGCAACAATTTAAGTTCTTCTTCTGCTGGCTCAGAGTCCTGATCCGTACAACAAGTTGTTCCATTATCAGACTTTAGTTCCAACTTATCAGCAGCAAGTTTCATTGAGCCACAAAGAGCAACAAACTTTGACCTTTTTGTTTGAGGCTTTTGTGTGTTTTTCTTCCTTTTTGGCGAATGCAGACTCTTGATCCCTTTCTTCCTCACTGAAGGACAATCTGATTTAAAATGACCAAAGCCCTGACAAACATGACACTGAACCTTATTCCTTTTCTGTTTGCTTGTAATCTTCAAACTTTTGCGTTCTTTATTCACCACAAGACTCTCAAGTTCTTCTGTTTTACGAGCCTCTGTGTTCTCTTCACTATCACAGACTGAACAAACATCAATCCCTTGTGTGTTGTTTCCTACATCAGACGATAAGTACTGCAACTCATAGCTTAGCAATTGACTGGCTACCTCCTCAAAAGGCATATTGTCTATATCAAGAGCAACATCCATCGCAATTTTCACAGGATGATATCTATGAGCTAAACCCCTCCACAATTTCTTGACCAACTTCCTGTTTTTGTAATTCTTTCCAAGAGCTCTAGCTTTATTCGCAATAGCATATATTCTACCACTAAAAGCAGTAATGTTCTCAAACTCATACATCTTAAGGTTCTCAAACTCAGAAGCAAGAATATCTAACCTTGTGCGTTTCACACTTGTTGTACCTTCAAAGATATTTTGTAGAATCTCCCAAGCCTCTTTAGCAGATGTACAACCTTGAATCAATGAGAACTGATCCCTGCGAACGCCATTAAATATTGCTGAAAGTGCCAATGAATTGAGTGTGGACAATGCTTTGTCAGAATTTGACCACTCTGTTTTTGGTTTTTCAACAGCCACCTGATTCCCGTCAGAATCTACAACAACAGCCTGTTTCGGTGACTCCCATCCACATTCAACTGCTGTCCATGCATCTTCATGAATTCCTTTAATTCTATGCATCATCAACACCTTCCACATCCCATAATGATTTGGATCTAACATCAATAAGTCGTTTGCCATGAATAACATTGATTGTGCCTCCATGTTCTTCTTCCCAAGATCTTCACCCGTTGGTTGAGTTAGACTCTGCACAGATGCCCGCTCTGATACCACTTGTTAGTGTAGAAGAGACAAGAGACACACAATTTTTAACGAGGTTCAGCAAATGCCTACGTCCTCAATCTTTGTTGGAAATACTTCTTGAACACAATTACAGTTAGTGTTCAATATTGGACTTACACAACCCTAAGATCTTCTCTTAGCTTGTTCCCAATCTATTCCCAACCCACTAAGAGATCCCTAAGATCAACACAAATGATCTACACCCAGGACTCTCACTTAGAAACAAAACCCTCACCCTTTTCTCTCAAAGATGCCAAAAGACTTACAAGGTTTTTCTCTCTTTTTTTACGTTCTCAAGAGATAAGTTTCTAAGTCCTAGACCCTCTATATTTAAGGGATTTCGTGCCTCTTCCAAGGCTATCAACTTTCCTAAAAACAAGAGGAAATATTCCATTTAACTTTATTCTTTGTTAAACGAATATTTCCTAATCCCACTAAATCTTCTAAATATCTTCAAGCTTCCTTTTTCTTTGTGCTTTACCTCCAAGTAATATCCCAAAACGTGCCTTGAGTATATCTTCACAAATCTTCAAAACCGAGACATACGGACAAAATCAACAAGCCTCTGATGCTCTTTTGTACGACAGAGGCTTGAGCATACATCAGATGTCTGTGCCGAGACAGAAGCTTGTGCAGATATATTTTGTACAGCTTCCTGAACTTCATCTTCAACTTGAGCTTGCCCATATACACTTACAACTGACTCCTTTTATGCAATTCGAAATTATAAGGATAGCTAAAAATGAGAGGTTGTATATTATTATTATTCCCCATTGCAAAATAAAATTTTACATGAAGCTAATCAAAATATTTTTGAGTAGAATTAAGATGCTTGGATAAATTAATCACATAGAAAAGCATATCACTAATCAAAGCCTTAAATGAAGGAGGAAAAGGAAAGACGTATAGTGATTAAATTGGTTCACATTTTCAAACATATTCTATTATAGTCCTAATAAAAACAAAACTAAATAAATCAACCAAAAAGCAAAAGCCAAGTCAAATTTATTGTTCCACTAGAAGATTACGGATTTTCAGTTGTTACGTTGTCAAAAATACGATATATATATAGATATATATATATATAGTCTTTTTATATGTGATATTTTGTACAACATAATTTTTAAACTTGTGTAATGACGATATATATAAGAAATTTCATAAGTGGATGCATATTAAAACACTCTCTCAAACTATTTGAAATTATATGCAAAACTCAAATTCTATACAGTACGAAAAAATATAAAGCTCAAACCGAATAAAATCAGAATAAAATCTTAAAGCAACACATCGATATGTCATCGACACGAGGATACTATTATATCGAAGTATATCTTTAAGATGTATACGTACGTCGCCATTACACTTATTTGTCAAAGAAACCTTAATTTCTTGAAAGTAAGAAAATAACATAATCTCCACAAACATCTGTCCTTAGATTGAGGAGCATTAGGACACAAAGAGAATTTAATTTGCATATGTCTGAATATACATATATTCATGAATCTATGGAAGGCTTGCCATTTGCAACACTTCAAAGTTTTTAAAAAATGATTAAAAAGTATTACTGTAGTTACTTAACAAACAATATAATGATTCTATGTTTTTATTCGATTATATCTTTGGGTACTTTCTAACTTCTATGTTGTATATCTCTCTAGCTACTTATGAATTACTAACGTTTGAACCCCATTGAACTGTTAATAGTGACAATCCACATGATTAATGTTTCTGTTAGTTAGTACATTATTTGGCTCATTCTTGGGAAACAGATTAAAAAGATGTTTTCGATATCAATTTCATTTAAAAAGTTGAGTCCAAAGTTTCGGCTTGCAAGGCTTTTTCTTGAACTTTGAGGGAATGTCCTTAAAACGAGTTTGATCACATGGACGACGTATTATCAATAATTCAACACCCGGTTTCTTCTATAAAGTTAAACTAGATTTAAAGAAATTTTACATTCTATTTTTATAGTTTTGTATGTGTAATGTCTACTATTTAAAACTATTTTAGAAACAAATGTTAATTAAGGTCCTCAAACTCTGCTAAAACCACAAACATTGGTAAGCTAGAGCGTGTTACAGTTCGCACACATCGTTTGCAAAAATAGGATGGACTCATGGTAACATTTGTTAGTTGTTAGTTGTTTATACACTCCAAATCAACCCAATCTATATTACAATATTATAAGTTTAACCTTAAAAATAAAATAAAACTGTATACTACAAAAATTACTTAGATTTGTCCACATCACCATTTATGTTATTAATGTACTTTCTCGTTGTTGTAGTTGTTGTAAATTAAATATGTTACCTAATCTTATCTTCTTCCAAGCCGATACGGGGAGTTAGTATATAGTAACCCTTTTTTTTTTTTTACGTTCATGAGTTAGTAACTTCGAACCAAAATCTTCATAAACAATTTCTTGATCTTAAAGGCCTTGTCTAAATGGTCAACGTCTAGATTGGTTTTGAACTCGAACGATCAAGATTTGTATGAATAATTTTAACCATAATATTATAGAAATGTAGTTAGATAGACGATAGTGTCTAGGGTGGATTTGTAGTCCAGTTAATTACTACAGTATGCAACTAGAAATGTTGGTCAAAACTCAAAAGTCAGTTAGGCATGCTTCCAAAGTTTATATATAAAACTTAGAGAATCATTATATAACCAATTCACTCAAGAAGAAAATAAAAATACAAAAGAAGAAAATGAAAATATCAAGAACCAACTAATCCTAGTCATCCCTAAAACACGAGATTGTTGCCTTGGGCTGAGACACTTTTAGATCATCCTATGGAACAAATTTTCTTGTTATATTTCTTTTTTTCTCTAAGATAAAAGAAACCGAAAAATTTAAGGACACAACTTTATCGTGAAAACAGTTGAAAGCATCACCTGAAAAAGTGGAGTAAAAGTCCGAGTAGAGAAGGCTTAAGGGTTAACTATAGCGAGGCTAGTTCTGTAAATTACAAATCAGGATTACCTCATGGACGAACCTCAGTACCTAACCCTTTGATAATTATTGCTCGTAGTTGTGGCAGCGCAAGGCCTTCTAGTCAAAGCAATGTCCTCTTATTTTATTTATAGAAATTTCTACACTTAAAAATTTGAAACATTATAGACGAATTCTCAATGTTTCTTTTTCACATAAAGCTATCTTGGTTTTTCTCGCAAACATTATGGGTGGTCACGGTTAGACGTGGTTGACACCAATCATATGAATGCTTTTGTACTGCTTATGAAGCAGTTCTTGAAAACTTGTTTAATAGTTATACTAAAATATCATCACCACTGCACTAATATCACTTCACTCATTAACTTTGTTTTTCTATATGAAATCCAAGAAATTTGGAAGGAATCTCTTATTTTTGCACATAATAGACCATACCATGGTAATAAGTCAGCAATATGTCGGTACTTAAACTCGTGACATTAAATACTTTCTCAACATTGGATTTTTTTCTCATTATGGGTATTGAAAATTATAAAGCAAATATTACTGTTATAACAAGTACTACGTATACTTTTGTCAACAACGATATATGATTAACCAAAACAGGATTTTTGTTTTGGTAAATAGAATATCATACAAATATTTTAATGCATACAAAAGTTTTACAAACCTAAGTAACAGACATAATGGTCAATATAATTAGTATGGGGGTGCTGCAAGGTGCAACTGGCAATATCCGATCCATGGATCTGACAACTTGGCCTATGCACTCATTGTTAAGATAAGCATTATATACACCTTAGTTCTCAGATTCGAGAAGGGATCTATACAATTTTTCCAATTATTCATATTTTTTTTCCTCAAATTCCAATTATTCATGTATTAGGTCTAAATAGTAACACAAAACTGTACAAATATTTTAGTGAGTTAAAAAACGATATATAAATGGTTAAAAACAAGATAACATATAAAGTAGCGGATGAAAAGATAAAGCATATTATTTTATATTTGATATGGTATTTGTAATTGGTTACAACAAAGTATACCTCACCATATACATGATTACGTACCAAACCTGACAACCATTATAATTTATAATACTCATATCCGCCATCGCATCCTTTTAGCCTTCCATCTATCTGCTATCTTGGTCGGCAATGAGATATCAAATGCATCATTTTCAAGGAAATTGAGATAAAGTAAGAACTTAGTAAACGGCATTTCAGACTGTAATTTGCCTTTCGAACCTCAAGTAAGATTAAAGAGATGATTGGTTAGAACTTAAAACTTGTAGTTTTATTTCAAACTTTTTAATGCTACAATTTTTTCAATCTAACTTTTAACTGTTCTAAATTTATTTCACATTTCTAAATATTTTCATAGTACATATCTTTTTCTTGCTCTACGTATTATTTTATAAAGCCCACATAGCTTCTAGTTATTTGCAGCCACAACACTTATTTAAAACACGAAGTCACTGCCAAAAAAACATCCACAGTCCCGGCTGAAAAATCAAAACTAATCACCTCAGAAGCCACTTTTCTCATCAAATATGTCTCACCAATTCTTTTAAACATTAGGCTCATTATAATTATTCTTAAAAGTATTCATAGATTTTTCATTATTTACAGGGGTCAGCTGACTCCATAATAGTACGGTGCTTCCGCCGACACGGATCTAGAAACATAGTGTAGTTTATGATTTGTTTGTTACTGGCCAGTTTCGTTAAAATTAATAATTGATATTAAAGATGATATAGAAAAATCATATATATATATATATATTTAAAATGATACAGTGGTAAGCTTATACATATGTAATATAGGTTGACACGTAAAAAAAAATAACATAAAATCCATTAAGAAATGTAGCATGTTATTTTACACAATAAAAAATATACTTTATCTATTTTACAAAGAGTGTCATTTCAACATATTTCACACAAATTAAAAAAAAGTTTGCATTATATATGTTTGCTCCTATCTAATAAGTAGTTAATGAATTAATTCAGTGAAAAAAACTTTGAGTTTAGGGGTAAAAAAAGAAAATTTAGAATTAAAAAGCACATTGACATTCTTTGTGAAACAACATTTTTAATCTAAAATAGTACTTTTTGTGAAAAAGAAGAAGTATTTACTTTTTATTTAAACCACGCATAATATATACAGTATATTTTATTTTATTTACGCATTAATTATCATAATATCTGTACAAATCAATGAAATTAACATATGATTATTGAACAAATCACTCTATAGATTTTAACGCAATGCATTTTTGTTTAGTATCTCCATATTAATTGCATTGGCCGTTTAAAAGTTTAGAAAAAAGTATGTTAATGGTTTGTACTTAGAAGCTTACTTTTTTGATTAGTATAGATTATTATTATTTTTTTTTACAACAGAAAACTATATTAGGAGTTCCGTCGAAGTCTATCACCACTACATGCCGAAGCTGAAGCTTTTCTCTGGGCGATGAGGTGTATGATTGGACATGATTTCCGAGACATGGCCTTCTATATGGACTGTTCCGATTTGGTGAAGATGGTGTATTCTCCTTCTGACTGGCCAGCCTTCGCGACTTAACTGGAGGACATTAAGATTGATAGAGAAGAATTTTCATCCTTTTCTTTATCTTTAATTTCAAAAAACGCTAATGTTCGTGCGGATTCTTTGGCACGCCAAGCGCGTACTTCCCCGCATCATGTTTTGTTTGTAAACAACTTCCCTTCACATTGCGCTAAATTATCCGCTTTATTTTTTTATTATTTGTTTCCTAAATTTTGCTAAATTTCTTCTTAAATGTAAATTGAATTTCTATACAAAATTGTAATGTTAACGTTCCATTAGCGGGCACGTAACTTCTTAACATTTACTATTATTTACTTTTGAATTAATATATTATATCCATTATAATATATTACGGCTTAATTCAATGGATATGAATTCAATACTATACTGCTTACTTGAAAGAAAAAAAAAAGAGTTAAAAAGAGTGAATTGATAAGGTTGACAAAGAAGTGAGTTCTAATAGTTGACCGAAAATAAATATGTTGTCATAAAAAAACGTTGAACAAAATGTAAAAAGCTGAAGTTTGTAATTCATGATCCTTCACGTTTATTATCAATATTAACATCAGATGACAAAAAAAAAAAAATGTAAAAAGCTGCAAAACCAAAATCCCATAAATGGTAAAAAAGTAAAAACCTCACAAATCATTAATCATTGTTCAAATAGATAATTAACAAAAATCATTAGGATAATAAATTGATCAGAATTCTCTACAAATCTCTTCTTTGTCTTCCCATTGGGCAGGCACAGATTCTTAAAGAACAAAAACTCAGAAACTGAAATACCAAAAAATATCCACTGTTATTTTTCTGTAACTGAAAAATAGAAGAACCTAACCAAAAAGGCACAAATCCAATTTGTCACTTACTGTTTTATTTCATAACCTTTTAATATACACTCTGTATAAAAATCTAAAGAAAAAATCACTCAAAAAAGGAAAGATATCTTATAAAAATGAGTGAAAACAAATAAATAAAGTTTAATATCCCATAAAAAATTTCACCATTTATATTCCTTCTTGGTTTATCTTTCTCCTTAACTCTCATTTCCTTCTTCTCCTCTCTCTCTTCCTAAAGCTTTTTTTTCTCTCTCTCTCTCTCTCTCTCTCGAACTGTAGAGAGAGAAAAGCCTCCATTTTTTTTTCTCAAGGCAAACCTCTCTCTCTCTTTCATAAACCCCATTTACACAGAACAGAGCCAAAAAAAACCACCGCCATTGTAATAAGAGAGGAGAGGAGAGGTTTAGGAAAAAATGGAAGGTGTTACACCAAAGTTCGTGTTGCCGGAGACATTCGACGGCGTGAGGATGGAGATCACAGGCCAACTAGGCATGATCTGGGAGCTTGTGAAAGCACCAGTGATTGTTCCTCTTCTTCAGTTAGCCGTTTACATCTGTTTGGTAATGTCTGTCATGCTTTTGTGTGAGAGGGTTTACATGGGAATCGTCATCGTCCTCGTCAAGCTCTTCTGGAAAAAACCTGACAAACGTTACAAGTTCGATCCCATTCACGATGATGAAGAGCTTGGTAGCTCTAATTTCCCTGTCGTCCTCGTTCAAATCCCCATGTTCAACGAACGAGAGGTCCTCTTTCTCTCTCTCTCTCTCTGTTCATTGCTCTGTTTTTTTTCCTCTGTTTCTCCTCCAAAGTTTTATGATTTCGAGAAAAATACCCTCAGATTTTACGGGAAATTAAACTTTACCCCACGTATTTCATATCCCTCCGCTGTTCCAAATCCCGAAACGGCGAGAGTCGTGACTCATATTTCTTTATTGTTCATTGAGATTTTTTGGGGGGTTTTGTGGATGAACCCATAGATTAGGGGGTTAATCTATAGTAACTTGCTAAAGTAGTGGACTAAAAGTGAAAAAGTTTGACAATAGATGTATTTTGCATCCCCGTGATTTTTGCCGTGCAGGTTTATAAGCTATCAATAGGAGCGGCGTGTGGACTCTCTTGGCCGTCCGATCGTCTCGTGATTCAAGTGTTGGATGACTCAACAGATCCTACTGTTAAGGTTATTTATTTAGTAAAGAAATTTACTTAGTCCATTCACAAAAATATAGGGTGCACTATTATTATTATTTTCAATAACCTTCTCTAATTAAACTAAGATTTTTTAACATCTTTGAAAAAGATTAATTTACTTTCCTGGAAAAGAGATGTAATATTTTTCCGGTAGGTAAGAAAGAAAAGATTATGGAATCAGTAGATTTTTTTTTTTTTTGGTGATATGGTGGTGATTTAAATGAGATACTTAAAATGTGCAGCAAATGGTGGAAATGGAGTGCCAAAGATGGGCAAGTAAAGGAATCAATATTAGGTATCAAATAAGAGAGAATAGAGTTGGTTACAAGGCTGGTGCTTTAAAGGAAGGACTCAAACGTAGTTATGTCAAACATTGCGAATATGTTGTCATCTTCGACGCTGATTTTCAACCCGAACCTGACTTTCTCCGCCGTAGCATCCCTTTTCTCATCCACAACTCCAACATTGCCTTGGTTCAGGCTCGATGGCGGTTCGGTAATTACATTCTCTCTTAAAACTTAATAATAATAGGAGTATATCTTAAATTTGATAGTAATTGAAATAGGTTGTTCATTAATTTAGAATAGAAAAAACGAAAAATGTGACACTTGATATTGTTGTTGTTGTGCAAGTGTCATGGTCAAAATACTACTGAATCGGTGTCTTCTTTGTTATGTTTTATGAAAAAATTTAATGTTGTTTTTAGATTCATTAAATGAAAGCTCGTGGTTTTGGTTTTGTAGCTAGCTACATTAGTGGTGTCGGTGGTATATGCTTTTCAATGTTCTTTTTATTTTATATATATATAGAAAATATAAATATCGTCTTTTCCTTTTTCTTGCTTACATCTTTTTCCATATAATTCACCTTTAGTTTTTGGCTTTTCGAAATGGTCTTTTCGTCAATTTTTGTATTTTTCTTTTGAGCATATAATTATTGTTATCTCCTCTGTGTATATTGTCTGATTGAAGAAGTAGGGTTAGTTCTGTTTGTGTCGGCGGAGTAGCTGCACTAGTGTTAGTTGTAGTGTCTAAACCAATTATAAAACACCACGTGTAAAAACAGGTGCGCTTTGTTTACATTAGAGTTTTAAGTACACCTCGCCGCATCGGATTAAAAAAACTAGTACTACTAATTGTCAAATACACCGGGTCGGATTAGTTGCGGAATCCCGGGTCAACGGATAATTTTGCTGACGCCATGTCACCTTTCTTTTATCTGCTCCGCGATTTCGGATCCGTCGGTCAATGAACCGAATCGGTTGAATCCGGTTTAGATGAATCGGATCGGGTTATGATGGACTAAGTAAGAAGGAACTGTTGGTCTTTAGAAGTTGTCGGGTCTCTGATACCTTCCACGTGCTCTTTGCCTTACTTTAAATGCTCAAGTGTGAGACCCCATCTTTGTCAGTATTATGTAAAAGTATTATTAGTAGTATACAGTGTGAGTATCGTAGTCTACTGCGGACTTTGCGTTTCTCTTGCCGACACTTGGTGTATAGTATCATATAGTTTTTGTTTTGGTATTTCATTCTTTTATTTATTTAAAGCATGAGTCCAACTTAGTGAATTTAATAATAAATGAGAAAGCTATATGGATGAATATGATTGATTTATTAAAAGCTAAAAACAAAAGAGAAGGACGTTACTTCCTGATAGTGCCACATTTGGACGATTTTCTAAATTAAAATTGTATGTTTCTTGAGGACTAATGTTTTTTAAATCTACTTTTTTTTTTGGCAGTGAATTCTGATGAATGCTTATTGACAAGGATGCAAGAAATGTCGTTAGACTACCATTTCACTGTTGAGCAAGAAGTCGGTTCATCAACTCATGCTTTTTTCGGCTTCAACGGTAAAAAAAATTATTTAGTAATTATTACTACTAAAAACATCATTTAATTGGATTAGAAAGTAAATATTAATTGTTGTGGTAATAATATCAGTTAGAGTTTTAGGGGTGATGTAGTTGGTATATTGTCCGACCAATTGAAGCACAGTATGTGGACCCTAAAACCTTTTATTTTATTCTTATGTTTTTATGATAAGTGTAAAACTGTTACTAGAAAACTAAAGAATAAAATAAAGGAATCATATTAATCTATAAATAATCAATCATTAATTGATTGATAGAGGAGTGGGGGGGGGGGGAATCTGAAATGTGAAGCAAGTAGGTGTTGTTTATATAAGTACTAATACTTAAATAGTTATAGTCATTCCTTGTCTTATAAGTAAGATTTGCAAGCTTGAAGATTCTCTAATTAATTGGTTTTTAAAAATCATGTGTTCAATTTATTTAGTAGCTAGTGTAAGGGGACACATTCATTACAGTAGGGCTTGTAGATGAAGCAAATGAAAGGCCGATCTTAAATGTGTTTTTTGTCATTAATAAGTTTATAGAAACTTTAAAAATCAAAATGTGGATATATATACTTAAAGCTTATCTAATGTTTATTTTTTAAAAAAAAAATTTTATAGGAACTGCCGGAATTTGGAGAATCGCGGCAATAAATGAAGCCGGCGGGTGGAAAGATAGGACCACCGTTGAAGATATGGATCTCGCTGTCCGAGCAAGTCTTCGCGGCTGGAAATTTCTTTACCTCGGTGACCTTCAGGTTTTTATTTATCTATTTTTTCTGTTATTTTTTTTACTTAAATACAACAAATAAAATGGTTAGAATAAATTAAATAGACATAACAAATATAGTAGTTGGTGGTGCACTAGATACTTACTTCTCTCATTAAACACATGATAGCTGATTCAAACAAGTTATGTTATAATCATTTTACCTTTTTAAGAAGCAAAGATATTTTGTATTGACTTGTATAAAAATTGGTATACATCATAAATATGAATTTTTTTTTTTTTTTTTTTTTTTTTTTTTACTTTCTTTTCTTTGTATTAGGTGAAAAGTGAGCTTCCAAGTACTTTTAGAGCCTTCCGTTTTCAGCAACATAGGTGGTCTTGTGGACCTGCAAATCTCTTTAGGAAGATGGTTATGGAGATCATAAGAAACAAGGTAATGATAATAATAACACATTTAATCACTTTTTCTTTTTTCTGATGACTTAAAAACATATTCAGAAAATTCTTTAATCTGATTATATTAATTTCTGATGGTGTGGTGCAGAAAGTGAGATTCTGGAAGAAAGTGTATGTGATTTACAGCTTCTTCTTTGTGAGGAAAATCATTGCACATTGGGTCACCTTTTGCTTCTACTGCGTTGTTCTCCCTCTTACCATTCTTGTCCCTGAAGTTTATGTCCCGATTTGGGGTTCAGTTTATATCCCTTCCATCATTACTATCCTCAACTCCGTTGGTACTCCAAGGTAACTTCGATAGCTTGTATCTCAAGGCATTACCTTGTTGTTTCTTTTTTATTGAGTTGCCTGCGTTTCAAGTAACTGGATTTGCATCTGACTGAATTTTTGACATTTCGATTTTGTTTTGTTCAAAAGGTCGATTCATTTGCTGTTCTATTGGATTCTATTCGAGAATGTGATGTCGCTGCACCGGACAAAGGCTACTCTCATTGGTCTGTTTGAGGCAGGGAGGGCTAACGAATGGGTTGTGACCGCTAAGCTTGGAAGTGGTCAGAGCGCTAAAGGAAACACAAAAGGGCTCAAAAGGTTCCCAAGAATCTTCAAATTGCCTGATCGGTATGTATACTTTATACATCGAAAATTATATATATTATTAGAGACTAATTAAGGATATACAGTAAAATGATACTATGAGTTTATTTGGTGTCAAGATTGAATACATTGGAGCTAGGATTCGCGGCGTTCTTGTTCGTGTGTGGATGCTATGACTTTGTCCACGGGAAGAACAATTACTTCATCTACTTGTTTCTCCAGACATTGTCTTTCTTCATCAGTGGGCTTGGCTGGATCGGGACGTATGTCCAGTAGAGTTGTGTTCTTATCAGGGAGAAAAAAGATAAGGTTTTAGTAATTTTCTTGGGAAAATAAAGACAATTTTTCATGGAAAATGACAAAAGGAAAATTGATAGGAAAATGGTTTTGGGGGAGATAGATTGAGAGAGAGACGTACCGGTAACAAGTAGGAGACTTTTATCAATGACAAGGAAAGAAGAGGAGATGCTCCCAAAGTGTTCTTTTGATTTATTTTAAATTTTATGTGTTTTTTATTTATAAATATTTTAGTTATGGGATTTGTCATTCAGTAATTGTGAGATTTTTATTTTTTTCTTCTTTGTGTTTTTTTTTTTCTTTTGGTTTTTTTGAAAGTGTTATTTTTTTTATGGTTTAAAATTCAAGATTCTGCGTGAGTCACAAGTGTTCGACTGATGCAAGGGTTCAAAATTCCCTATTTGTCATCAACAATTATCCATTTTATAGTAATTAATTTACAATTATTGAATGTATTTACCACATTTTTACTGCGCACCACAATCATTACTTGCATTTAGATGTTTCGATGTTTGATTGAATAAATGTTTTTACCACTTTGTAAAAAATACACCATTTTAATAGTTACCAACATAAGGAGGTACGCAATTTCATAATTGTATTGGGTAACATTACTAACATAGTGAGAACTACAGTACTCTATTGTGTGAAGAGTCTTGGGCGAGCCTTTTTTACCCATGTTTATAAATAAATTTGGTACAAATGGTTTAATATCTAATTTACCGGTTAAGTTTATACTATTAAACTGCAAAATGATAGAAACAAAATCCCAAACTTGACGGTGATTTGTGTGTGCCTTCGTCTCCCGTCGGAACTTCCGAACACACAAAACCCTAAACCTCGTCTCAGGTGAGTACTTGATCTTCTTCGCTACTCTCCGGGATTGTGATGAATTGTTTCTGAAACTGGTGCTGAGTATTTTGAGGTTGTCTCTGTGGGAATCTTCGGTTCGAATTTGTGCGAGCAAAAATCTAATGGGAGGCTATTTGGAATATATGAAAACGAAACAAGTATGCCGCGTATGGCCACCACCGCCAAGGTACATTAGTGATAGAGAGGATCTGATAAGCAAGTTGCCTGATTCTTTGATAACTCAGATACTCTTGTATCTTCCCACTAAAGAAGCTGTTAAGACCAGTGTTTTGTCCACTAGGTGGAAAAGTCTCTGGCTTTTGATTCCCAATTTGGATTTGGACTCTTCCAAGTTCCCTGATTACAACACCTTTGTGGGTTTTATGGACAAATTCATAGATTTCTCTAGGGAACACAAGTCTTGCTTGCACAAGCTTAAGCTTAGTATTCACAAGGGTGAGAGTGATCAGTCTTGTGTCACTCGTTGGTTAGACTTTGTGGTTAGGCGTAAACTTAAGCATCTTGATGTTGAGTGTCTTGTGAACCGTAAGTTTCTAGAGGAGATGCCGTTAAGTCTTTATGTATGTGACACGCTGGTGTATCTAAGACTCCATCGGGTATCGTTGGGTGAGTTTGAGTCTGTGTCTTTACCTTGTCTAAAGACTATGCGGTTAGAAGAGAATGTGTATGCTAATGATATGGTTCTAGAGTCACTAATCTCGTCTTGCCCTCTTCTCCAAGATTTGAGCATTCTTAGAATGGTAAAAGATAACGTAAAGGTTTTACGAGTGCGGTCTCAAACATTAACCAGTCTTCATGTAGACTTTCATTTTGGTGAAGGTGATGACTACGATGATTTTGATAAGAAAGTCTCAGGGGTTTTTATTGATGCCCCAAGACTCGAGTATTTGAAATTCGAAGATGATTTATCCAACAGTAAAATCATTACAAATTCTGGTTCCTTAGCCAAGGTCAATCTTGTTTATGTCTTTAATGAGTCTGATTGTGCTGATGTGGTTGACTTACCAAAGCGAAATATGGTCCGTAATTTTTTTACAAGTATCTCCAGAGTTAGGGATATGAAGATCGCTGACGGTTTTGTGGAGGTATGCATGTATCTTTGTATCTAGCTAGTGTTCTTTCATAAATTTTAGTTTTTGCTCACTCATCTTTGTTTTTTTTTGTTTTGGTGAGCAGTTTCTCTATTTTAACATAGACTTCGACCCACTGCCCCAGTTTTGCAACCTTTCGTGTCTAGAAGCGGAGTTTTCTTTACATTATCTGGAGATTCTGCCAACAGTTCTTGAGAGTTGTCCCCATCTAAAATCACTCGTCTTGGTGTTGGTAATGACTGACTTGCACAACCCTATAACTTTTTACCCACTTACTTAGAAAGAATGTGTTATCTTATATACACATTCCTGTTTTGTTTGTTTGGAATGTTGTGCTTATGTAGGAATTTGATCCGTCGAGAGAGGATGTGCAAATAAGTTTCTCATCTGTACCTCGGTGTTTAGTTTCATCACTCGAGTTTGTAGAGATAAAATACTTCAACGGAGGGCCTGCTAAAATGGAATTAGCAAGGTACTTTGTAGAAAACTCAAGAGTCCTCAAAAAACTTGTTCTGCATTTGAGGTGTTCCTCGCACCAGGAAGGATATTACATGCTAAAGGACCTCCTTGAATTACCCAGAGTATCTAGCACATGTCGAATCATAGTTTGTTGACGGTCTATGATCAGATCAAGAGTAGCATTCCCAGCTGGTTACTTGAACTGGACTTGAATTTTGTATTTTATTTTGTGGCACACTATTATTATGTCTTTGGAATCTTTTGGCTACTAATTCTGGATGATATTTTGAGAGTTTTGTGTGGCTTTTGCCTTCTCTTAAGCCATCTCTGCATCATCAAGAATACCATGCCAATTTTACTACTTGTCTTGTTTGGAAGTAGACCTTTAGACAAAACTAGTATTCTGATTTTGTTGATTTTTGAATGATAAACAAACATCTCGCGCGATAAAAAAATTATTTTAGATGATTCATTCTTGGGAATGAATCTTACGGGTAGCGAGAGTTCTGGTGCTACATGCCTCACAGATCTTTTTATTCACCTTTTTAGATAAATTCAGAGAAACCTTAACCGAGGAAACGATGATGTTGTTATTCACTCTGTTTCTCTGGCTTAACATTTTTCTAACCTGGTCCAAGTTTGTATTGTTATGCAGATCTTGTGTTGTGTGTGTCTGAAAGTGAAAGAAAACAATGAACGAAAGAGGAGTAAGAGGTCTTAGAATTGGGGATGAAGATAGGATAAGTTTCTTGTCGGATCATTTGCTGTGTAAGATACTATCTGATCTTTCTACAAAGGACTTGTCACTTGTGTTTTGTCCAAGCGATGGAAAAGTCTCTGGCTTTCACTTTCAGTTCCTGGGTTGGATTTGGACATTTTAGACTTAAGACTTCTCTTAAGGAATTTGTGAGCTTTTTGGAAAAGTACTTAGACTTGTCTTAAGGAATCATGCATCTAGACAAGTTCGAACTTGCTTTTGTGAGAAACATGCGTGATCTTACATGACGCAGTTGATCCATATGCGTAGAGTCCAACATTTGGAACTTTTATGTCGCTGGAGTCTTTTTTGGTTGGGATGCTGATGCACCTAAGCGTTTACACCTGTGAGACCCTGGTGTCCTTCAAACTCTTTAATGTGTCATTGGCAGATTTTGAGTATGTTTCTCTACCTCGTCTCTTTGGATGTGTCATTGGAGGAGTAGATAAACATTTAAATGTTCTCTCTCTCTCTCTCTCTCTCTTTGGATTCCAGATCACCTATCAGTCTATCACTACATGAAATATGAACCGCTGCCCCAGTTTCTTTACATGACCCGGTTCCATGTGAACTCCTATAAAATATGATTTGGAAATGCTGCCAAACTTTCTTGAGAGCTGTCCAAATCTCAACTCCCTCGTCTTGGTGATTGATCATTTGGCTTAAACGTGTGTTACCTTATTGATTAGTTACAACATCAACATGATTAAGAGAATAACCTTATTCTCCTACTTCTTGAATTGATTTATATGCATGACCTGATATGGAATTAAAACAGGAATGAACGGATTATGCTCTCACCATCTCTCCGATTTAAAGGTAAGACAAAAGTGTTGACTGGTTCTCCCGCTACCTCCCGCAAACGCTGCGTTTGTTAGCGATTGTAACCAATCACCCAATCGCTCCTAATCGCGGTTGGGAGCGTTTAAAAACTATCGACTTGGGAACGCAGTTTCTTGAGCGGTCCTGAGAACTACGTTACGTTCAATATGTGGTGTGGGCCTATAAAAGGCCTAAGAAATAAAATAAAATAAAAACATGTTTCATGATTTAACCTAAATCGAAATTCTTGCTCGATAACCAAAGTTTTAACGTGTCTTCGTCAGTTGAGCCAACTTCATCCGTGTCTCACCTTAACCCTAAAATCCATTACTTAGGTTTGCAGTCGAAGTTGTCACTGCGGTTCAATGTTGCGAGTGAATATGATGGAGGAAAGCGAAGCTAGAGAGGATTTGATAAGCAATTTACCCGACTCTTTGTTATCTGAGATAATCTCGTATCTTCCGACGACAAAGGATATTGTGAGGACTAGTGTTCTGTCCAAGAGGTGGAAAAGTGTGTGGCTTTCGACTCCCAGGTTGCACTTAAACTCATTCGATTTCCAAGATTTTAATGCCTTTTTGAGTTTTATGGACAAGTTCCAAGATTTCTCTAGAGAACATAAGTCGGTCTTGAACAGCCTCAAGCTAAGTATTGAAGAGGATCCGGAAGATGAGTCTTGTTTCACGCGTTTGATAAAATTCGTGGCTATGCCTCAACTTAAGCATCTTGATGTCGATCGTCTTTTTGTGAAGCGTGAGTCTTTTCAATCGATGCCACTACTAAGCCTTAATATATGTGAGAAACTCCTTTACTTAAGACTCCGTCGCGTTTATCTAGATAGTTTTGTGGTGGCTTCTTCATTACCCTGTCTCAAGACTATGCGTTTAGATTATTGTGTCTATTCCAATGAGGCGAGTCTAGAGTCATTTATCTCATCTTTCCCTGTTCTTGAAGATTTGACCATTCTCAGAAGGTTAGATGATAATATAACGGGTTTACGAGTGCACTCTCAGACATTAACAAGCTTCACTATAAAAATGGTTGGGTATCATGATGATGATGATGATGATGATGATGATGATGATGATGATGATAATATTAGAGATAAAGAAAACATAAGGCTTTTGATTGATGCGCCTAGACTCAAATATTTGAGTTTCGTAGGTTATGATTATGAGGGTGAGACCATAATCAATTCTGGTTCCTTAACCAAGGTCAGTATTATTGGTAAATTTCATGTGAAGGATGATGAAGTAGCCCGTAACTTTTTCACCAGTATCTTCTCGATAGCTAGGGATATGAAGATCTCTGTCAAGCCTTTCTCGGTAATATATAGTTATATTTATAATGCTCTTACACGAATTTTTTGTTCTCCAATATTCTGATCTCTTTTTTTTTTTTTTTTGTTTGGATGAGCAGTTCATGAACAAGTTTGCGCCATTACCACAATTTTGCAACTTGTCCTGTTTGGATATAGAGCTTTATTCATTCTACCTGAAAAAGCTGCTAACGTTTATTGAAAGCTTTCCGAATCTTAAATCCTTAATCTTGGTAGGTAATTATGACCCTAGAGTTTTACGTACAGTTTATAAGAAAATAAGAAATGCATGTGTTAAGTGTTATCAAGTAATTCATATTGATGTTAGTGCTTGTTACTGCAGCGTTTAAATTGGTACCATGGGAGAGAAATAAGACATTCATCATCCCTTCCCAAGTGTTTGTTGTCATCGCTTGATTTTGTAGAGGTGAAAAGCACATACGCGTCATATGATTATGTTACAATGGAAGTAGCAAAGTTCTTCGTAGCGAACTCAGTAGTCCTCAAGAAAGTTATTTTGTCTTTCCGGTCTTCCTTGCGAAAACAAGATTCCACCGTTGTAAGTGACATCCTTGCATGGCCAAGGCGATCTAGCTCATGTAAAATCGTAATTAGATAATTGTTGAAAATAACTTTCCAGTCTTTTTATATATGATCAGACTTTGTTGGATTTTGTGAGCGTTGGACATATCTTAATTGATAACGTTTGAGGATTTCAAAACTGTTTTATGTGGTATTCTTGATTCTTGATTCTTGAATATACGGAAATAACCTGTTTGGGGCAGTCAAAAAGTGTTATAATCTTATTAGTCAAAAGTTGTTTGGGTGCAGTCACTAGAAAACACACAAATCATAGCCAGCTACAAAAACTAACTCCTTTCTTAGATTCATCATCGTTATCACACTCTGTCTTCCTTGTCAGATTCAGGCTTCACTTCTGTAGGCTTAGCCTTTGGCTTTGAATCAGCCTTGACAACATTCGAAGCAGCAGCTCCAGCATTTCCTGAAATTGTTTTGAAGTAAAATAACATTGGAGATGTGATAATAATAGTAGCACCCACAATGCATAGAATTGGCAGGAACAACAGCAGGAACCTCTTCTTCTGAGGAGTAGTAATCACCAACCTCGTCCGTGGAAACACAATCAACAATTGAAAAGACATGTAACTTAAGTATCTGAGATATTCTTTCAGGTCTTTTTTATGCCCACAACTACATCTTCCTCAGACATGTAAGCGGCTGAAAAAGCAAATCATAAATTCAGATTTTTCCAAAATGTATCAGTTGTCAGTTTTCGAATACACTTGAGAGGTTTCAAGTTCCCAACTTTTGAAGTATAAGAACAACAAAACACATCTCTCTTACTACATATGCCATTCAAAGGTAATATAATCAAAGACATCGAATAACACAACTATGTGAAGACTCTATGCATGCCTTCCTTGTCTCTTGTTGATCCATTAGAACCGGTGAAAGCACTTCTTTTGTCGCCACGTAAGTTTCTCAATGGTTCAGAATCAAATATTCAAAATGACACCCTCTGTTCCTCCCGGGTTTGAAGGTAGGGTAAGTCACCAGTTTCTTGAGCGGTCCTTAAGCTTATCTGAGAAAAAGAAAAAAAGAAAAATATCCAGTGATCTGAAAACAGAACTGTGACATTAGATATTATTGTGTACAGGTTATGCCTAATGCTTACCCGCTTTCGCTTCCCGCTTCTCCTCGTCTCTGCACTGGTTTCTCCATACAAATCACCGTGTTCAGTCTCATGGTATCCACCATCAACCATTGGTTTCGCATCCGCTTTGCAAACAGGTGCAACAATATTTGGATTACTATGATGGTTCTCTGGTGATGAACAGTCCATGAGGAAGCGTATACCACATCCATTTATTTTACAGCGAGAAATACTAGTGAAATGAAACTCTATAAGCACCTTATCATAGTTTAATTCAGCTAAGGGGAAATTATCTTGGTTCAGAGGGAAACGACTATCAAATATAACCAAATGACTATCCATCTGAGATGTAAAGAAGGCATCTCGACAGTCAGCGGAATCAAAGTGGTTGCTGCGTTTACCACTCAAGCGACAACCTACGTTGATATCAATTACGTATAACTCTGAGGACATGGATTCAGCATCAAGCACGACGCAAGCTCTAAATCCCAAGAATTGTTGAGAGAGAGCGCTCTGAGTCTGATGTAATGACAAAGGGATGGCCAAAGAGCTTCCAGTAGCTTGGTAAGTGAAATACAAAGGCACTTGTCCTCCTGGAAATATGAGATACTTCAAAACTGACTGTTGCTGAACAAGAGCTTCGTCTTCTGTAGATGCTATGCAGTTTTGAAAAGTCAAGCATCTCAAGATACTTCAGTTTAGAGATGTTTGGGGACATACATTTGAGCTTTTTGCATTCCCTCATACGTAGACGTTTAAGCCCGGAAAATTTCTGGATCCACCAAGGAACTTTTTCAATCGCTGTTCGATTCAGATAGAGCTCTGAAATGTTACTTGAAATATCAGGAAACCTCTTCAACCGTGAGCATCTACCAAGATCAAGACGATAGAGAGATTTGAGGTTGATGCCGTTTGGAAGAAGCTCTAGTTTTTCACATCCTTTCATGCCCAAGTCCCACAGTTTATTCAGATATCTGATTGAGGAAGGAAGTTCCACTAAACTCGAGCAACCGTTGAGATAGAGTGTCTCAAGATTGGTGGCCAATGATAGATCTGGGATTTCTTTCAGGTTTTTTGATCCCCACAACTGCATCTCCCTGAGGCATGTAAGCGGCTGAAGAAAAAACAACAAATTATAAATTTAGACATGTCCCAAATGCATCAGTGGTCAGTTTTCGAATACACTTGAGAGATTTCAATCTTGCATTATAATCATATTTCCCCTCAACTTTTGAAGTATAGAACAAAGGTTGCAAAATCTATCCATAGAAAGAACAAGAACACACATCTCTGACCATACATGCCATTCAAAAGGTAATAATATATTATGTCTAATCTTGCTACAAAACTTACTTGAACTCCTTGCCATAACTTTGTGAGCTTGCTGTGTTGCATTCTCAGTACTACGAGATGTCCAGCATGAAAGTTAGAAGGCATACGCCTCATCGGGTAGTCATCCCAACTCAGTAACTTGAGTTTATGGGGAAAATATTTGTCAAAGCCTTGTTGTAGGTGCAATCTGACTTCTTTACTCTGCTTCCCCAATTTCTTGTAAAATTTTAAGAACCTGAGATTAGGCATCCTTTTAAAGGCTTTCTTATGTATGTGCAACTCCTCAATCTCAGACATATCTAACGATATTCCTAAAACCTTTTCGTACCCTGAGGAAAAGTTGTAAAGATCAGACTATGTTGTAAGAGTTGTATAACTAGTATCGGTTTAGATATTGAAAGAGCACTCACAGTGTTATCATGAAGTACATCCAAAATATCCATCGAATCCACCAGAAACTCCCGTTCTCAATGGACTGTTTCCGAACAATTTCTCTACCCATTTCTTGTAACATGCTGTGCATCTCTACAGTGTCACACCCAATATGAATGAGGGACTTCTCAACTAGGTTTTTAAGCCCAATATTAACACCCAAGTCACTATCTGCAAGTAGCAGCTTGATGTAACCGATGTCCGCACCATTAAAGAAACATGCAATGAGACGAAATATTGCTTGATCATCTTTGTTACTTAACCCATCGTAGCCAACGCTTAATATTTTCTCAACCTTCGCATCCAAACCTTTTCGAAGCCTTGGTAACATATCAATCCAATCCTCTTTGTCCCTCCCTCTCAGATACGAACCCAAAACATTAAGAACCAAAGGAAGATTACCAGAAAGGTTTGCAACTTCAGAAGCAAGCTCTGTGAAACCATCAGGTGGAGAGTTTTGCTTGAAAGCAGATCCACAGAACATCTCTAGAGCTAGTTTATCAGATGGGAGACCCACTTCGTAAATAAGATCAATCCCATAAGCCCTTAGAAATTGCTTATCTTCAGTAACCACAATGATTCTGCTCCCACAACCAAACAAATGAGTTTGACTCGCCAAAGCATCTAACACCACTTGATCATCCAAATCATCGATAAAGATCAGAACTTTCATATGCTTTAGCCTCTCTCCCACAACACCTAAATTAGATATCTTTATGTCTTTTGTACTTAAAATTTCAGACAGAAAATTTCCTTGCAAACGCAGCTTGGCGTTGTAGTTGTCCAGGTTGCCTCCACTATAAATGTTCAAACTTTTGGATACGAAAGCTCTGTCTAAGAAAACGCTACCTTGGAAGTGACGAGAGATCCGACTAAACAGAGCTCTTGCAATGGTAGTCTTTCCAATACCGGAAGGTCCCCAGATCCCAACCATGCTCACTTGTTTACATTCCAAGCACAACAACAAACTCATCTTTGTGAATTGTGATATGATCTTCGATGCCAACAAAGTCCTCAAAGTCATCATTTGATGTTGAAGCTGAATTTAGTTTAGCCAAAACATCATTAACTATATCTTCAACCATGGTTGCTTCGTTATCCCTGAAACAAAGAAAGAAACATCATTCACACACATAAAAAAAAAAAATGTCAAGATTCATGAAGTCGTTATCGTACCAGTTCCAAGAATGAAACCCGAGGATATTAGCTACATCACTCAACGCTCTCCGCCATATTTGTATCTCATCCTCTGTTTTGGTTCGGCAAGTGTTCTCAAAGACGTTTCCGAATTCGCTACTCTGTTTCCTAACATGAGAAGGATCCAAACCGTAGAAAACAGGAATCACAATCTGACCAAACTCTTTTCTACATTTCACAATCTCCGACAACTCGTTAAGGCACCAGCTAGAAGAGGCGTAGTTTTTGGAGAAAACGACAACGGCGATCCTCGAATTCCTCATCGCCTGTGTAAGCTCAGGATCGAGCGATTGGCTTCTCTTGATCTCACTGTCTTTGAATACACTAATCATTTTCCGATCAAGCTCTTTCAGAAAGTGGCTGAGGAACGTTACGCGGACGTCTTCTCCGCTGAAGCTCGGGAACACGTCGTACACCCAATTGAGTGACGAAAGAGCCATACTTGTTCGGCGACGGAGCGTAGGGAGCAACCAACAACGAGGGCGAGAGCCAATCTGGCTTCTTCATCCTCGTAGTATCGCTTTGACTTTGTATTGAGACTCGTTGAACTTGTCTTTCTGTCAGACGGTGGCTTCAAAACGACGCCGTCGGCTATTGAGACTTACGTTGAACTTGAACATGACGTGGACCGTGAACCCAATATAAAACAAGTATATGTATATATATATATATATATATATATATATATATTTTCATGACTTTGAGCCTGTTCGTTTCGTGTACTTGCCGCATGTATTGTTGTTTGTTTGGTTGCAGGTGCTTGCTGTAAACGCCGATTAATTTTAGACGTTGATTAGTTGCGGTGATCAAAAGGTTATGTTTGCATAACGCAACTGCGTCGACAAATGAACACGCCTTTATCTTCGGAACCAAAACCGCCGGTTCGTCAGCTGAACCAACTTCAACTTACCCTTAGGATCTTTCTAAACCCTAATTAGGTCTGTTCGTTCACCTTCATCTATGCTAAAGAAGTGTTTAGTGTAATGTCGCGAGTGAATATAATGGGTGAAAGGAAAGCTAAAGGAGTTTGTGTTAAGCGGCATGCAAGTAATTACTTAAGTGTAAGCGAGGATTTGATAAGCAAATTTCCTGACTCTTTGTTATCTGAGATGATCTCGTATCTTCCGACGACAAAGGATATTGTAAGGACTAGTGTTCTGTCCAAGAGGTGGAAAAGTGTGTGGCTTTTGATTCCCAGGTTGCACTTGGACTCTTCTGAGTTCCCTAATTACAATGCTTTTTTGAGTTTTATGGACAAGTTCCTAGATTTCTCTAGGGAACACAAGTTGGGATTGCACAGCCTTAGGCTAATTATTCGTTATAAGGATGCAAATGATCATTCTTGTGTCACGCGTTGGAAAGATTTCTTGGCTATGCCTCAACTTAAGCATCTTGTAAAACAGGGTATAGAAATGTAGAATGTTTTCTGTCTCTCTTTCATTCATCGTCTCCCAAAGATATATACATACAAAAGGATCTACTTTCCAAACTAAGGAGATTGCATCTTATCAATGCTGACTTATTCTCCACGCTAATACTTACCAAAACATATACACAAAATATATACTCAAATATTCTCTAACACCCCCCCTCAAGTTGGAGCATACGGATTGTAAATGCCCAACTTGACCACCATTGATTGAAACTGATTTTGTCCCAACGACTTAGTGAAAATATCAGCTAACTGATCTTTGGTGTGCACCTTCTTTGTTCTTATCGTCCCATTCATGATCGCATCTCTCACGCAATGACAGTCGACTTCCACATGCTTGGTGCGTTCATGGAAGACGGGGTTCGCAGCGATATGAAGTGCAGCCTGATTGTCGCAATGTAATGCCATAGGTTCTGTTTGATTCACTCCAAAGTCTTTCAGCAACGCTTTCAACCACTGCAGTTCACATACCGTGAGAGCCATGGAGCGATACTCAGACTCAGCAGAGGAGCGAGACGTGACATTCTGCTTTTTCGTTTTCCAGGACACCGGAGAATCCCCAAGAGTAATAAACCAACCACCAACGGATTTACGAGACAACGGACACCCAGCATAATCAGCATCGCACCAACCTGCTAACTGTAAATTTGAACTAGACTTCAACAAAATACCTTGCCCGGGGGTGCCTTTCAAATACCGAACCACTCGCAATGCACTCAGCCAATGATCATTACGAGGTGCCTTCATAAATTGCGACAACACATTTACGACATACGCCAAATCAGGTCGTGTTGCCAACAGGTAGAGCAACCGACCCACCAATCGTCGATACTTTTCAGGATCAGCCATAAGTGGTGCTTTAGAGAGACCAAGCTGATGTTGTTGCTCTAAGGGAGTAAGATCCGGTTGTGCTCCCAACAAACCTGTCTCATTGATGATATCAAGGGTATATTTTCTTTGACATAAGAAAATACCTTCTTTGCTTCTTGCAACCTCAATGCCTAAAAAATATCTTAAAGGACCCAAATCTTTCATGTGAAAACATTCACTCAAATAACCTTTGAACTTGCAAATCTCACCCGAATCATTTCCACCAATGATCAGATCATCGACATATACAAGAATATATAGCTCAGAACTACCTCTACGCAGATGAAACAGAGAGTAATCTGCTCGAGACTGACAGAAACCATACTCAAGGAGAGCTCCGCGTAGCTTTGTAAACCAACAACGCGGCGATTGTTTCAAACCGTAGATCGATTTCTTCAGCTTACACACCATGTTCTTATCCCCTGTTCGAAATCCCGGTGGCAATGTCATATACACCTCTTCGTCTAGATCTCCATGCAAGAATGCATTATGCACATCCATCTGGTTCAGTTCCCAGTTCTTTGCCGCAGCGATCTCCAAAAAAATCCGAACAGTTGACATTTTGATAACGGGTGCAAACGTCTCAGTGTAATCGACCCCTTCCTTTTGTCTGTTTCCAAGTGCCACTAGTCGAGCTTTGAACCTTTCAATGGTCCCATCAGATTTGTACTTGATTTTGAACACCCACTTACAACCGATGGCCTTCTTACCTGGAGGAAGCTCCGTCAGATCAAACGTGTTGTTTAGTTCCATGGCATCAACTTCATTTGTCATGGCCACACGCCAACGCTTATCCACTACCGCTTCTCGAAACGTTGTCGGTTCCGTATTCTCACTAATCGTGGCTAGAAAAGCAAGAAACGGAGCAGAAAAATTTGTGGCATCGAGATAGTCGGACAACGGGTACAAACTGTTGTCATCGGTCTCAACGTGGATAATCGTGTTCATCACATAATCTCGAAACTTACTTGGTAGTTTCGTGGATCGCAAGCCAGGCCCAAGTCTTTCCACTGGTTCAAGATTTTCTGATTCACTCTCTGCAGGTTCTTCATCATCAAGTATAACAACCGTCTCCTCTTCTTGTTCTGCTCGATTTTCCTCTGTTTCAGTATGAGGATGATCCTCCTCTGTTTCAGTATGGAGAGGATCCTCCTCTGTTTCAGCCCGTTCAATGTTACTTTCTTGTTCAACGTGAGTATTTCGCAACTCCAAAGAATCTTCTAAGACTCGTTCAACATCTTCTTCTTCATCCCAGCCAAAATCTGAAATGTCATCTTCTTTTCTCATAGGAACCGTTGTCTCACAGCTCAGCGGAAAAGTGTTCTCAACAAAGACCACATCGCGTGATACAAACATCTCTTCGGTTTCCAAATCAAACATATTCCATCCTTTTTTCCCAAAAGGATAGCCCAAAAACACGCATCTTCTACTCCGAGCTTCGAATTTGTCTCCTCCACGACGTTGTTTGTGTGCAAAAGCTAAACAACCGAAGACCCTTAGATTCTCGTATGCCGGAGCTGTGTTGTAGATAAGCTCATACGGAGTTTTCCCTTTCAGCAACCGTGACGGGGTACGGTTTATCAGGTACGCAGCGGTCAATACACTCTCTCCCCAAAACTTGGCCGACAGCGATGACTGAAATAATAACGCCCGAGCCACATTGAGGATATGGCGATGCTTTCTTTCCACTCTCCCACTTTGTTGTGGTGTGCCAACACATGACGTTTGGTGTATGATTCCCATTCTTTTGAACTCAGACGTAAGACACATAAACTCCGTACCATTGTCACTCCTCACAACTTTGATATCCTTGTTAAATTGTCTTGACACTAGTGCCACAAAATTCATCAGAGTTTCTTTGACCTGTGACTTCTCTCGCAACAAATATACCCACACTCCTCTCGAGAAGTCATCCACAATGGTCAAAAAATAATAAGAGTTGCACAGAGTTGGACGTCGATATGGTCCCCATAAATCAACGTGTATCATATCAAAAACTCCATCACTTTTATTATCACTTGTATGAAAAACCTCACGGCAATGTTTAGCCTTTATACAAGTATCACAAACTGAAAAATCTTTATTCCTAGGACCAACAACTGGAAGTAAATCAAAAACACCATTAGAAGGATGCCCAAGCCTTTGATGCCAAAGATCTTCAGCTCCAACTTATTCAAATGAAAAACTTGAAACTCTTGCAAACGACGGAAGAAATAAAGACCATCCTTAAGCTCTCCTGCTCCAGTCACACTCCTCGTTATACGGTCCTGAATCACACATCCCTTATTAGCAATCTGCATTACCACATCGAGATCCGCAACTAGTTGTGACACAGATATCAAATTGCATTTCAGCTCAGGCACAAACAACACATTTCTCAGTTCAAAATCATCATCAAACTTCATTGTTCCTTTTTCTTTTGCCAAACTATTTTTTCCATTTGGCAACCCTATGGTACATGGCAAAATATACTTTTGATCCGACAACAAATCACTAAACCCTGTCATATGATTTGTAGCTCCTGTATCTAATACCCAATCGATTGAGAGAGACTTACCACTAAGACGAGGTGCGTTTCCCTTACTGTTCTCAAGGAGTTTCACGAGTGTTCCCCATTGCTCGTTTGTTAGGCCGGTGTAGCCGCTCCTCTCTGCTTCTACACTTGTCTCGGCTCCATCTTGTGCCACCATGATGTTTGCACGAGCCATGCCACCACGTCCTCTCCCTATTCCTTGACGTCCGCCACCTCGCGCAACTCCCCCATTGCCTCGAGGTCGCTCAGTCCACCACTCCGGATATCCGATCACTTGAAAACAAGTATCGGATGTATGTTCAGTTTTCTTGCATACCGAACATACCATCTTTCCTTTTTCTTCCTTACCAGTCAAGGAATTTCCTCCTCGCACTGCAAACGCCACTTGAGTATTTTCTTGTTCCCTTCCTCTCATGACGGTGTTGACTCGCTCCACAGACTTCACCTTCGAGTACACCTGGTTCATGTTTGGAAGTGGATCTGTGCTGATGATCGACGTCCTCACTCCTCCATATAGAGCCGTGTCAAGTCCAAGAAGAAATTGATGGATACGATCATCTTCTCTCTTCTTCTCCAGTTCGACGTTAAGGTTGCAAGAGCATTTTCCACACTTGCAAGATATCACCTTGTCGTAATTAGACAAGTCCTCCCACAGCATCTGCAGCTTCCCAAAATATTCAATCACGCTCAGATTCCCTTGGCGACAATGAGCGAGTTCCGCTTTAATCTCCTGAATTCTTGGTCCATTTCCTTCAGAAAACCGATCTTTTATCTTCGTCCAAAGCTCCTTCGGATCTTCCTTGTTTGCCAGTGTTCTTCTCACTTTTGGATCGATCGTGTTGAGGATCCAAAGTGCCACCATTGACTTTGCTGATAGCCAATCTTCATACTCCGCTTCATCTTCATCTGGTTTCGATATGGTTCCATCAACAAAACCATATTTCTTCTTGACTCGCAATGCAGTCCGTACTGCCTGAGCCCATTCATCAAAGTTATCTCCATTGAATTGAACTTGCGCTATGATCGCGCCAGGATTCTCCGTTGGTGCCAGTTGGAACGCTGAGACAACAGCCTTCGAACCTTCTGATTTCATGATCGCCTTTGTCTCTTCTGACATCTTTCAAATCTTCAAATTTTCTTGCCAATTGGCTCTGATACCATGTAAAACAGGGTATAGAAATGTAGAATGTTTTCTGTCTCTCTTTCATTCATCGTCTCCCAAAGATATATACATACAAAAGGATCTACTTTCCAAACTAAGGAGATTGCATCTTATCAATGCTGACTTATTCTCCACGCTAATACTTACCAAAACATATACACAAAATATATACTCAAATATTCTCTAACACATCTTGATATCGAGTGCCTTCTTGTGAATCGTGAGTGTTTTCAAGTGACGTCCCTAAGCCTTAATATATGTGAGAAACTCCTTTACTTAAGACTCCATCGGGTTCATCTAGGTAGGTTTGTGGTGGCTTCTTCACTACCCTGTCTCAAGACTATGCGTTTAGATTATTGTTTCTATCCCAATGAGGCGAATCTAGAGTCGCTTATCTCATCTTGCCCTGTTCTTGAAGATTTGAGCATTCTCAGAAGGTTCCATGATAATATAACGGGTTTACGAGTGCACTCTCAGACATTAACCAGATTCACTATAAAAATGGTTGGGTTTGATAATGATGATGATGATGATGATGATGATGATAAAGAAAACATAAGGCTTGTGATTGATGCCCCTAGACTCAAATATTTGAGTTTCGTAGATTATGATTATGATTGTAACTTGTAAGACCATAATCAATTCTAGTTCCTTAACCAAGGTCAATATTCTTGGCGATTTTCAACTGAAGGATGATGAATTTGCCCGTAACTTTTTCACCAGTATCTCGATAGCTAGGGATATGAAGATCTCTGTCAAGGCTTTCGCGGTAATACCTATATCTAATGCTTTTACAAGAATCTTTTGTTCTCCAATATTCTAATACATATAAATCTAATGCTCTTGCAGTTCATCAACAAGTTTGTGCCATTATCACAATTTTGCAACTTGTCCTGTTTGGAAATAGAGCTTTATTCATTCTGCCGGAAAAAGCTGCTAACGTTTCTTGAAAGCTTTCCGAATCTTAAATCCTTAATCTTGGTAGGTAATAATGACCCTAGAGTTTTACAGTACAGTTTATAAGAAATGCATGTGTTAACTGTTATCAAGTAATTCATATTGATGTTGTGTGGTGTGTTACTACAGGGTTTAGTATGGTTCCCTGGGAAAAGAATAAGACTTTCATCATCGGTTCCCAAGTGTTTGTTGTCATCGCTTGATTTTGTAGAGGTGAAAAGCAGATACGAGGAAGATGATTTTATTACAATGGAAGTAGCAAAGTACTTTGTAGCGAATTCAGTAGTACTCAAGAAATTCCACCGTTTTAAGTGACATTCTTGCATGGCCAAAGCGGTCTACCTCATGTAAAATCATAGTTAAACCGTTAACATGATTTCTTTCAGTCTTTATATATCTTCCCTATATCTAATACTATATTTATATGATCATTTATTTATTTATGGTTGGATTTTGAATTTTGCTCATTCTATTATATACTATACTAGATTTGGACCCGTGCTAGATCAGGTTTGAAATTCCTTTTATCTGTATTGTAATTTCAAAATAAAAATATAATTTATAATGTAAACTGAAGAACAATTGTTATTAATATCATTATTTTTTTTGTATGAATATGAGAAAAGTATTTTGGTGAATGGAGATCTGAATGATTTATATCAATGTTTTTTTAACCAGGACCGGACCGGCTGTTTGATCCAACCACAACCCGATAAGTATTTCGGTCCGAGTAACCTCTAAAAACATAACAAATAAAACCCATAAAAAAGCAGAAAAAACCCGTTAAAAACTCGTGAACCGGTGGTTGAACCGGCGGGTCGGACCGGGCTGTCGGTCTCAAATTAAAATATTTTGTTTTGGTCACACTTTAAACTCAAACCAAATAAAAAATAAATGTTGTTATTTATAAAAGAATCAGTTAGTTATTTTATCTAATCATTTAAAAGTTTAATTTTAGTTGTTTAGTACTTAACTATGTATGTTTTATTCATATATTTATAGAAAAGTAGATGTTATATTCATAAAATGTAATCAAACTAATAAACTCATTGACCCATAATTTAATCGGTCCGACTTGTTGACCCAGTGACCCGAAAGACTTCCGGTTTATCTTCCGGTCCGGTTTTAAAAACATTGATTTATATTAAAAGCTTGGAAGGGATGTTAGGTCAGATTTTATTTTGAAATCTACAATAAAATCTCGTAAATCAAGATTAAGTGTGATTAATTGCCAAGATTTTATTCCTTTTTACGCCTAACAGTATATTTTTATGGCTAACACTATATATGGTGTAACAATATATGAAATAATTAAATTTTTTTTTGAAAATTGTATAAATCATTGGAATATTATCTTTTAGAAGATTCTTTGATATATTCTTAAGTGTATTTGTAATTTCATATATCCCACGGATTTCATCTATAACTTTTTTTTGTAACCAACCTATATTTAATATATTATCTATTTTGTAACCAACTAATAAAAATTATATATTCTACAAAAGAAAGTTGTGTACTTCCTCCTTTTATCATACAAAAAAAGTTATGTACTTTGTTTTTATGATTGAGAGTATATTTTTATCCTTTTAATAATTTGGTTAACGTTGTGGTCTATCAATACAATCTCAGGAAAATAAATTAGTAATATTGTGATTATAGATCTTAGTCCTGGGCAAATAACCGGAACCGAACGGACCGAAACCGAACCGAAATTTTGGTTCCGGTTCGAGTATGGTTAGTAGATAATAACCGATTGGATAGTGTTTCAATTATCCATGGATATCGGTTATTAATCGAACCGAACCGATATCCATTCGGTTATCCAAATCAAACCGAACTCATATAAAAATTATGTATTACCCAAGAATCGAACTTGAGTCCCCTGCAAACTTGACCATGCAAAGTGGCCACTGCACCACGTTGAAGTTTTGACATTCTAATACATGTTAAAATATATAACGTAATAAAATTAAACTAAAAAACCACACCAATATCATATATATTTAGACCAAAATACCAAAATAGTTTAAATAAACCAAATATTTGGAAGTTTTTAGATATATTTGTTAAATTATAATCAAGTTTTATTTAAATAATATTTTTTTAAAATATATTACACTGTTTTGGATACCCGGAACCGAACCGAAAATAACCGAAACCGAACCGAACCCGAACCGAAATAGTAAATTAACCGAATGGATCCTAAACCTCCATATCCGAACTACCCGGAACCGAATGGATATATCCGGAACCGAACCGAATACCCGAACGCCCATGACTAATAGATCTTTGGAACAACATGATCTTCCGAAAATAAAATTCGAAATATCCATGAACTATCAATTTGGAATATCTCGTTTAAGATTTTCGGTTACAATTAAAATTTTATTTGTTACTATTAATATATAAACTATCAATTTGTAACTAATTAATATATGGATTAATCTATAATCTATGTATAAGCTATTTGGAATCATTTATAACTATTTATTAAATTATAAAGTTTACCAAAACAACAATGTTACGTACTTTTGGGCATGGTATCGTTTTTAAGATTTGGACATATCGCATTGATAATGTTTGAGGATTCCAAATCTGTTTTTTCTTCATCAATCATCGTGAAGCGTTTTCATTTCTACAATAAAACATTGACTTTGACATTTAACGTGTTCTTGATTCGAAGCAGCGCGTCGTTTTGATGCTAAAGACTGGGGCTCTAATTAGACCCTCCTTGCTTTGTGGCTTCAAGCCCAATAAAAAGTTGGGCCAGCTAGTTAAAACCAAAATACAGAATTGAGTTGTCGTTTTAAACGTTCTGAAAACGAGTGACTGACTGACTAAACTCGTTAAAAGACTCCATTGTACTCTCGCAAACGCGTGCCTAGAGAGTAGAGCTTGAGTGAGTGTTGTAACTTCGCTAAAGACTCCACCTCCGTCTCTAATAAACCCATCAGGTCATTACATTTTCTTCGTTGCTTTCTCATCTGTTTCTCAAACTCCTCCTCAGTTATGCGTATTTAGTAATAAGTTAGTATTCTAAGGTTTTCACTGTTTCTGAATCTTCGGTTTTAGTTTCGCCAGCGGATTCAATGGCGGATATGATAAGCAAATTGCCTGATTCTTTGATATCTCAGATACTTTTGTATCTTCCGACGACAAAAGAAGCTGTTAGGACCAGTGTTTTGTCCACTAGGTGGAAAAGTCTCTGGCTTTTCATTCCCAAATTGGATTTGGACTCTTCCTTGTTCCCAGACTACAACACCTTTGTGGGGTTCATGGACAAGTTCGTAGATTTCTCTAGGGAACACAAGTCTTGCTTGCACAAGCTCGAGCTTAGTATTCACAAGGGTGAGAGTGATCAGTCTTGCGTCACGCCGTGGATTGATTTTGTGGCTACGACTAAACTTGAGCAACTTGATGTTGAGTTTGGTCCTGTGAAGCTTGAGTGTTTGGAAGTGATGCCCTTAAGCCTCTTTTTGTCTGTGACACGCTCTTTTACTTAAGACTCCATCGAGTATTTTTGGGTAAGTCTGAGTCTGTGTCTTTACCTTGCCTCAAGAAGTTGCGTTTAGAACACAATGTATATGCCAATGAGGCTGTGCTAGAGTCACTCATCTCGGGTTGCCCGGTTCTTGAAGATTTGGAGATTGTTCGAAGGGTTGATGATAATGTTGAGGTTGTACGAGTGCGCTCCCAGACATTAACCAGTCTCAGTATAGCACAGGGTGCCAATGATGACGAGGTTGAAGTTTTGGCGGAGGAAATTGAGTATGAAAACTTGAGGGTTTTGATTGATGCCCATAGACTCATGTATCTGAATCTCGATGATAATATAGCTGAGTTTGCTGTACTTAGCAGTTTGGATTCCTTAACCAAGGTTGATATTCTTGGCGATTTTTACATGGTGAAGAGTGCTGATGAAGTTGACTTGCGTGATTTTTTCACCAGTATCTTGGGAGTTAGAGATATGAAGATTTTATCCACAGCTGATGAGGTATATATGGCTTCGCAATTCACATATGTATGATAAACTTTGCATGATAATATTGCTCACTAATATTCTTATCTCCGTTTTGTTTTTTTGCTCTGGTGAGTAGCTCATTATGTATCACCCCATATCAGAGTCACTCCAGTTTTGCAACCTGTCTTGTTTGGAAGTAGAGATTCTTTTCTGCAACCTGGTCAATGTACCACAGCTTCTTAAACGCTGTCCGAATCTAAAATCCCTAATCTTGGTAACCACTTTGCACAAACACTAGAGTTTAACTCATCATACAGTCTAAATGTTTGTTTGGTGTTGCCCGACATTCATTCATTCATTCTGAATGTTGTGTGTGTTTTGTTTACAGGATTTACTTTCTTCCTCGGTGGCGGAACAGCCAAGACTTTCGTTCGTGCCTAGGTGTTTGCTATCGTCGCTTGAGTTTGTAGAGATAAGAAGCATGTTCTATGGAAACGCTGTTATAATGGAACTAGCAAGGTACTTTGCAGAGAACTCTGTCATCCTCAAGAGACTTGTTTTTCGTTTGAAAGGTTCCGTTGAAGGAGACAATATCCTTGTCTTAAGGGATCTTCATACATTGCCGACGAGATCTAGCATGTGTAAAATAGAGATTTGTGGACCATGAAGACGACTTTTATGTTTGTCTGTGATCAGAACTTAGATTGCTTTAGAATCAAAAACATGATTTTGATTTTGATTTTTGTTGAAATCTGTTATTATGTTTTCTTTTTGTGAACTTTGATCACAACACTTGGTATGTTTGGGATTCCAAAACTCTTTTACGGTTCAAAAATGTTTTTGGCTCTTTCTATACTTGTCACTTGTCACTTGGAATTGAAATATTGATTTCTGACTGTCTTGACTCGTGGACTCATGTTGAGACACTTTTTACTTAAGACTCCATCAGGTATTGTTTGGTAGTTTCGAGTCTGTTCCATTACCTCGACTCGAGACCGTGAGTTTAGAGCTCAATGTATATGCCATTGAGTCAGGTCTAGAGTCTCTTAATATAATCTTGCCCTGTTCTTGAATATTTATGCATTGTCAAAAGAGCAGATGATACAGTGTGAAGGTTGTACAAGTGCACTCTCAGACATAGTCCAGTATCTTAGTATAGAAGCTTTCAGACATGGTAATTACGTTGATGGTGTGGTAGAAGTATTTGATTATGAAAACTCGGAGGTTATCATTGATGCCCCATAGACTCAAGTATTTGACTTTCGAAGATGACCTATATGTGTGAGTAAAATCGTAAGCCATTAACCAGGGTTCAATCTTCTTGAATTGTACATGTTGCTGACCATTTAAACGGAGACTTGTAGGTGGATCATACAGTCTTAAGGTTGGACTTGGATTTAGTACTATTTTCATGTCTTTTGTGATTGTCTGATTTGTCCTTGTTTAGTTTAAATATCAACTACACAATTGATATTTACCCTCTTATTATTTAACTTAGTTTTAGTTTTAAGTATATTTTGCTTGATTTTATCTAAAGCAAATATATCGCGGGAAAAATAACAGATAAATCAAAATAATTTTCCTAATGCCTAAGCCCTAGCAGACGAACCTGAGAAGCAGCCAGAGCACCGGTCCTAATTTCTTTCGCGGTAATATATGATCTGTTGAACTCCTTTGAGTTATATGTTCTTCAAATTCGTTTCAAGATTCAATAATTTTGTGTGTTTAAAGTTTTCAATTTGGTATTGTGATATGCAGATCTTGTGTTGTGTGTGTGTGTCTGTAAGTGAAACAAAACAATGAGCGAGAGAGGTCGTAGTAGAGTTGGGGAAGATAGGATAAGCTTCTTACCTGATCATTTGCTGTGTCAGATACTATCTGATCTACCTACTAAGATTGCTGTTAGGACTTGTGTTTTGTCCAAGCGATGGAAAAGTGTCTGGCTTTCGGTTCCTTTGTTGGATTTGGACGTTTCTGAGTCCCCAGCTGGTTACTCTGAATTTGCGAGTGTTGTCCATGGATTTCTTGATATCTCTAGGGAGACACTCATACACAAGCTCAGACTTTTTCTTATGAGAAATCAGCCTGATCAGTCTTACTTGTCGCAGTGGATCCACAACGCAGTTATGCGTAAAGTTCAACATTTGGATGTTGTTATATGCCGTTTGAGTTATATAGGTGAGAAGCTGATGCCCCTTAGCCTTTACACCTGTGAGTCTCTGGTATCCTTGGAAACTCAATAATGTGTCGTTGGCTGATTTCGAGAATGTTTCTCTACCTCGTCTGAAAGTCATGCATTTAGTAGACAACAGGTATGCTAATGATGCTCATTTGGAGAATCTTATCTCATCTTGCCCGGTTCTTGAAGATTTGAAAGTTGTTAGATATGTAGAGAGAGAGAGTACACCGTTAAGGTTTTACGAGTACGTTCTCAGTCATTAAAGATTCTCAAACTGGTTCTAGATAGTGATGGTTATCGTGCTAGCAAGTATGATGATTTGGAGGTTGCAATTGATGCTCCTCGACTCAGCGATTTGAGTCTTGAAGATCACCAGTCGAAACGTTTCGTTATAAGCAGTTTGAGTTCACTTGCCAAGGTAGATATTGATGTCAGTTTTGATGCGGTGAGAATTGTAGTGAGAAATGTCGCTTTAAAGAGAAGTGTAGTGAGAAACTTCCTCACAAGTCTCTCGAGCGTAACGGACATGACTATGAGTGGAACAACTTTGACGGTATATATATATATATGTCAGTGGAAGTAACTGAGTATTTGGATGTCTCTTTTGATTTAAAAAGTTGTCTTTTCTTTGTGTTTGCATCTCCTCTCTCGCTACATGAGTCACGAACCGCTGCCCCAGTTTCCTTACATGATCCAATTCTGTGCTATCTTTTATAACTCTGATTTGGAAAAGCTTCCCAACTTTCTTGAGAGCTTTCCAAATCTCGAATCCCTTGTCTTGGTGATGAATTTTAGCTTATAAACTTTACCTTTTGAGTTACTCACATCATCATGATAAAGATAACTGATTGATATATGTTTTTTATGTGCAGGAGCTGGAGGAATATAAGAAGAACAAGCTACTTATTCTCTCATCATCAATTCCAAAATGTTTAAAATCATCCCTGGAGCATGTTGAGATTCGAACACCTATAAGCGGAGCTGAACCGGAAATGAAACTAGTAAAGTACTTCCTCGAGAATTCGGCTGTTCTCAAGAAGTTTACGCTGCAATTGGGTTGCTAGAGAATGGAAAAAGAACCTATCATCTTCATGGAACTTCTGAGATTTAGGAGATGTTCTGCTTCTTGTGAAGTTGATGTTGGACTTGACGGTACTTATCCAAATGTAATACACAAGTTCTTGTAACATCTTGAAGTCCATTGTCCAGCGGATCATATGGCTGATATGGTGCCTATAAGCCTTTACTTATGTGAGACTTTGGTTTCACTGAGACTTCATTTCGTGGCTCTGAGCTGTTTCCAGTTTGTGTCTTTGCCTAATCTCAAGGTGATGCATGTAGAAAGGAATTTATACTATGATGTTGAATCTCTGGAGGACCTTATCTCAGCAAGCCCGGTTCTTGAAGATTATTTAACCGTACTTAGGGTTATAGATGTTACAGCTCTAATTGTATCAAGTACAGATGAACATACCAAGTTTTAGAAAATTTCATCTGTTTCTGCTTTTGTTGTTAATAAATGGTTAAGAATCGATAAGCTGGCTTGTTCTAAAATTAAAGGATGAGCTATATAGGCTTTTGCATTCTGTTTTGTAGACGTCCCAATAGCAGCTTTGCTCTTAACAGCTTGTATCTATAGCTTTTATCTTTAAGTCAACTCTCATTGGATTGATACGTTTGGTATGATGCCTTTACTTATGTGAGACTTTGGTTTCATTGAGACTTCAGAACGTCTGGTTGCATTGTTTCGAGTCTGAGTCTTGCCTAATCTCAGGATCTAGAAGAGAATATTCAATTGGGTTTGAAGATCTTGGGTCACTATTCAAACGGAAACAATAATCAAGTAACGCTTGCAATTTTTTAGTCATCTTTCACATTCCAGCAATATTCAGACTGAAATTACATAGGAAAGTAGAAACTGCAATACTCAAAATAGCTCTTCCAATAGAAAGAGATAAATTCTCAAAATATAAAATTAAAATCCCAAAAGCACCCTTAATAGTTCATCATCTACTTAAAACCAAAATATCTCTCCTTTGATCCATGTCCTTAGGCTCTACCCTTTCCCTTGCCCTTGTTAGACTTGTTGTTAGAACCACCAAACTGTTTGCCCGAGTTGAATGGCCTGCATACACACAACATTGATTAAATGTCAATCATCACACTGAATGCACTTCAACCCATCATCGAGCTTAAGAGAGATAAAGAAAGAGACAACTTACTTCTTGTTGTTACCACCGGATGATTGACCTCCAGACTTGGGGCTCTGGTTCACAGGAGACTTTCCACCCTTTTTAGCTGGGTGTGGTGTGGCTGTGTGTCCTCCCTTCTTCTTCTCTTCTGTACCAATGTAAGACTTTCATCAGAATACAGTCATGCTGGTTATTCGTCATAATTCTACTAAGATTGCCTAATCTAAATATATCTCAACAACAAGACAACTCTACAGAGACAAAGAAAGAGTTTTAGCATTTTAACCTGTCTTCTGAGGAGTAGCTGCTGGTGCTGCTGCTTGTTTTGCCTTCTTTCCCGAGACAGGTGTTTTGGAAGCAGATTCATTTGGCCTCTTCTTGTTGTTGATTGGCTCAGGCTTTTCAATAAAACATACGAAACAGTTAAGTGAGAAAAAGGACTAAAGCACAGTAAGCAGGGCAATTGTTAGATAGAGAGTATATCTACCTTCTTGGGAGTCTCCTCCTCTTCATCATCCTCAGAATCCTCCTCCTCTTCATCATCTGAGTCATCTTCATCAACATCCATCTACAAAAAGAAGCATCACCACAAAATTTATCACCAACCTACTCAACTACTCCGGAATGTATGAATGCACATACTACTATCAGATATAGAAAAACACAAATCATAGACAGGTACAAAAAAACTCACTCCTTTCTCAGAGTCATCATCGTCATCAGACTCGTCTTCCTCGTTGTCAGAGGAATCCTCATCATCTTCAGATTCAGGCTTCACTTCTTCAGGCTTGGCCTTTGGCTTAGAGTCAGCCTTGACAACATTCGAAGCAGCAGCTACAGCATTTCCTGAAATGTAAAGTACAATAACATTGGAGATGAGATAAACAACTTTCTAAAGAAAAGAAAACAAAGAAAATAGTAGGCATCCACAACGCTTACCATTGGCAGGAGCAGGAGCAATGGCAGGAACATTAGCAGGAACCGCTTCATCCTCTTCTTCCGAGGAGTAGTAGTCAGAGTCGTCCTGGTCGATGTTGGGGGATATGTAACCAAGGAAGTGGACGCTTCCTTTGGTAGAGTTGTGGGAAAGCTCAAACTCTTTCTCAAAGACAAGATCAAAGCTAATCTGAGGGAACTTGTCTTGAGAAAGGGTTCCAAGAACAAGCTTCTTCTTGTCAAGAGTCACAGTCAAGACAATAGATTCTCCCGTTTTCAACTTACCATCAATCGACGCCTAGACACATAGAGAGAAACCCAGAATCACTAACCTAAACAACTTCAAACAACCCTAGCTTTTAAGAAATAAAGAATAACCTGAGAGATGTGGATGAGGTGGTCGTCTTCAGGCCTCACCTTGAGAGGTGCCCCTGGCTTCACTTCAGCTCCTGTATTAACAATATACAAAAGAAATCAAACATGAGTCCTTCGTCTCTCAGAAGGTTCATCACTTTGTTTACTTTAGAGAGCCTAAACGAAACCTAAACAAGCTGAAACCTAAACAAGGCTAGCTAACAAACGTAACGAAGTATGAACAGATACATACGATTCCAACAGTTTTAAAATCGAGTAAGAAACTCTAACGAAAGTTAAAAGCGAACACGAAACACACGAATAGATGATAAAGCAAAGCAAAAAAGAAAACACGAGTTTCTTATGAGACGACCGATCGAATTCTAGAAACGAGAAAACAGGAAACAGTAGAGACGACGGAGATAATAAACAAGGATGAAGAAGACAGATGCTTACCCCAGAACTCCATTGTTGTTGTTGAACGAGGAAGAGAGAAAATGAGCTTTTAGGGTTTCTGAGGAAGCGAAGAAAAAGAGAGAATTGAGAATGAAAGAGGCAGAGAAGAAGAAGAGGTTTTGGGGCCATTATATAATCGAGGAGAGGTTTAAGAAGAGCCTAGGGTTCTTCTTCTTGGGCGGCTCCTCTCTCTACGACGCCGTTTTGGGTTTAATGCGGCGTAAGCAAAATGTAACGCTTCCATTATTTTCGAATATTGCCTGCCTTTACTTGTGATAAAAATAAAATGGTTAAAATCCAAAATTACTGAATTTAAATATTTTGAGAAGATTCTCATAAATTCATGATTTAAGAAAATAAATATTCATTGATAGTTTTGGTGAAATATTTATTGGACAATACAACAACAAAAAATATTCAAATGATTTTGTCCACAACCAAAGAAGCAGATGTCTGAAAGGGTACATAAGAGAACTAAAAAGCTACTGGAAGAAGGCTGGAGGAGTCTCCGCAAACATATCACAACATTTTGTATGGATTTGGAGCGACAAAACCGAGCTCATTTCCCCAACCGGTGTTTTCCAGATTCCGGAATCTCTGAGGTCTTCATTGGCGCTGTTGTTGTTTTCAGGAGGAGAAGAAGATGATGCATTGCAAGAGAGTTGTCGTGAGAGAGACATCAACTGAGACTGAGATCTTGAGCTTCCGTTGCTTCTCTGGATACAACTTCGGTTTGATGATGCCTTTGTCATCTTCAGTCCCGGTTTGTTTCTTGGCAATGGAGGGAAATGGATTGAAGCTGATGTGTTTTCTGCTCCGTTGATGATTCCTGGTTTCACTTTTGATGGTTCTGCTCTGTGTTGCTTCCATGCTAGAAACGATCTTTCTAGTCCCGATTGTACCTGCCAAGTTTGTATATATCAATACTAACTTCTTCTAATCAAGACAAACCGAAATCATTATGCCGAAAGATAAGAGAGGAGCATTACCGCGGGAAAGAGGGTACATGAAGCAAAAGACAATGAGGATGAAGAAAAAGGAGAATTCCTTCTTCCCTTGTCTGCAGATCCAAAACTTGATGGCCCAAGATCATTATCATCATCATCATCATCATCGTCTTCATCATCATCATCATCATCATCCTCGTCATCATCATCTTTGTATTTCTCTTCCTGTTTCTTCTCTTGTATCTTCTCTTTGACATTGACAACTTTCTCTTCTTTTTGAACCGGGACAAAATCATCATCTTCATCCTCTTCAGTCAAACCCATTTCAGTTTTTTTTTCCTCTTCTTGTTCTTTCTGCTTCAATTCTTCATCCATATCCTCTATAGCTTCCTCTAAGCAAATTTCAGCCTCTACTAACTCAAGCTCCTTCTGTATCATCTCCTTTCTCTCTTCATTTGCTTTCTTTTTCTCTTCTGTCCATTTCTCTAACCCGTCAATCATCGGCTTCACCGATTTCTCGATTCCAAGTATGAATCTTTTTATCGGATGTTCCTTTTTCACTACCACTTCTTTCCCATAGAACTCGTCGAAACCAAGTGGCAAAAACTCAACTTTTGAAAGATCCACTTCTTCCCCTCCTTCCTCCACAGTAGGTTGCCAAAATAGTCGAATGCCATGCTTTTCATCCTCGACATAGTTGATTATCCGACCTGTTGGCGTATGCAAAATAACAGGGTCCTCCTTTTGAACAAGTTTCGAAGGATCTTCAGGATCAGGTTCAGGTTCTTTGTTCAGTAAGACAAACTCCGGTGTCACCTCCACTGATCAAGAAAAATAAAACACACAGATATGTAATATATTCAATAGAACATCGAAACATGCAATCATGTATGACCAAAATCTGTATGAGTCATTACCATTTTTCCACCAATGTTCAAGCTCAGCGGGCATTGGTAGCCTCAAAGGAGTTTTGTAAAAGGAGTTCAACCACATTTCCCTTTCTTGATCCACCTCATCTACGTAGGTTTCCCAATACTCAGGGACCTACCCAAAAAAGACAGATTCTTATGTTAACTTGTGGTCAGAGAACTAACTCGAAAAGCTTTCTAAGAAAATGACCCACTTCATAAAATTGGTTAATGAAACCTGGCGCCATCCAAACATCCTCTTCTTCATAAAAATATGGATGTTGAGGATCACCATATGGGCCCCTCTCTTCCCTAATCACTGCATACATAACAAAAACACTTTGAGCTTCAACTAAATTAACAACAGTACTGTAAAATGATCAGTTCTCTTCCACTTTTCTCATAAGCTGTACACTGCTTGAAAGAAAGGCCAAACATATATTTGAAACAGAATATGATTACTAGAGAGGGTCCTGCACTAAACTAAAGGAATCAGACATGCCCTTAAATATGCCTTGGCTTATACTTAATACACAGAACAAACAGAAGTAGCAATAAGGAAGAGGGGCAATACTTCCGTCAGGTTTGTTTACAAACATTCGAGCCTTAGCTGCGGCCACCTCCGCCAAACCAGAATGCAGCTGAAAATGTTTTCACATCAGTATATTTATCATTCCTTCCTCTTTCTTTGCTGAAAGTTATATGTATCATAGAGAACAGAAAAATGGGTAACTACCGCACAAATATCTACGGTACAGCCATGCTCCTCCTCCAATAGCTCCCCAAAGTAGAATCTACCCTGCATTACCATTAAGATGTGAACTAGTGTCAGAACTATGAATATCCACTAAAGAAAATGCTTCATGGAGGAACAACTTTTACCCAAACCAATAAATAAAATGGTATTTTAGGATTACAAGAAATTATGATGTAAACGACCAAATTTTCTTACTACTTACAAATAGGATGCGTTCATTAACTTCATAGACACCACACCCATGCATTCGACTGTGCTTCCATTGACCAGCATAGCGATATCGACCTTTCTCCCTGGTATGAACACCATATAATACACAATGTATTAATAAGGAGTACAGAGGGAATCAACAATAATGGCATTTTCAGCTTGTTATTTTAGTTCAAGTTATCGCTTAGTCCACCAATATATCTAATGAGGTCAATAAATAAAAAAATAGAAACAAAACACTCAAATCATTGTAGGCAAATAAGCCATCTAGTAATGAACTTATAATTGCAGACTCACGGTTTCTGCCCAAACTCCGTGACCCATTCTTCGTTTTCATAGAAAGGAACTTGGAAATTTCCATCAGTAAGTGCAACACTGTCCTCAACATCCATTTCCAACCACTTTCTGTCTTCTGGACTCATATAATCTCTCTTGATAATCCTTCCTTCTGCACGCATCTTAGCTTCAAGCCTACATAAACAGAAAGAACAGTATCTTATTCAAACGACCATGTCCATATAATCCTATGGGAAGACTAATAGGAACGATAATCGTACTTGGAACCAGGCATGGGCTCAATATCAGGAATATCAACTTCGACAACCCCATGACCATCCATATCATTCTGAAGCCATTCACCCTCATACCTAAAGATTCAAATACATAGCCAAAACAACAAAAAACAACTATGTTAGGTCACTGAAAACCAATGTAAAACATTAACAAGGGAAACCAAAAAAAAAAAAACAAGTAAATCTACAAAAACAAAAGTATCACCTCACAAGCCCATCTTCAGCAATATAAACACCTTTGCCTTGAGCCAAGTCATCCCAGACTGTACCTTCGTACCTTTTAGCCAAAAAAAAACACAGAGAAAATAGTGAGATACGAAGCTTCTCAATCAAGATGAAAGTATATAAATCACAAAAGCTACCCAAAACTGATGAAATAGATCTTTAAACTTAGTAGCAAGAAAGTTTCTAATGCCCTATCACTCAACCTACATTGCCATTTCCTTCAATTTCCAGAATTCAATCTCTACTTTAGTGTAAAAAAATTTCAAACTAAACTTCATGAACAGTAAAACCGCAGCTTATAGAACACAACAAACTAAGAAAGTCACTAACTCTAGAGATTGCTTTCAGCTGAATTGGATTCAAAACTTGTAAACCCTAAACCCAAAAATCACAGCTTTAAACACCAAATTCACATAAACAGTCAAAGAGAGAGAGAGAGAAGAAAAAAAAAGGGGTATTACGAGCTTCCATCAGGGAAAATATAGCTGACCCATTGAAGAAACTCTTCAATCCTATCAAGCTCCTCAACAACACCTTTAGCATTCTCAATATCAAAATGGTTATCCGGAATCGCTGGATAAGGCTTCCTATAAGGAACATAGAAAGGTTGAATCTCAGGATCTCGACCTTCTTCAATCTCATCGTTAACAACATCCCAATCATCTTCATCAGCCCAAACAGGATCCCAACCAGGTTTAGTCATATCCAATGGACCATCAGCCCAAATCTCCCTAAGATCTTCTTCCTTCCACCGTTCTGGGTCTCTAGGGAAATCGAATAGATCCTCGTAGAATGTGTACCTGTCTTCTTCCTCTTCCTCCATACGCTTCACTCGCTTCCCGTCGAGCACTCGAGTGAAGCGGCGGATGTTGGTTTCTGGGTCCGCGTTTGGGTCGGGTGGTATGTCGCTTGGTCGAACGTAGTTGAGGATGCTGTTGTCTTCTTCTTCTTCTTCTCCTTTTGCTTCGTTCTCGGACTCGGAGATGTAGAAGTCGTCACCGGAGGATTGGGATGATGAGTCTGAGTCGGAGTCTGAGCCATTTTCTTCATTCGCATTGGATAATTGTTGACTCGGGTCTTCTTGTTGTTGTTGCTTTGACTCGGTGAGTCCGTCGTTAGCCATGAGGGGGAGGGGTGAGGAAGTGGATAGGTGAAGAGTGTTGTTGAGCAGATAAGTGGGTGAAGGTGAAAGGGTGAGGTTTTGGGGTTTTTTTGTGTAAACGAGTACTGAAACAAAAACATTCGCAGATTATTTTTATTTCTCTCCTATAATTTTGTTTTTTTCAATTTCAGCACTGTAGTTTTGCTTTATTTCTACTAAATCCATTGATCTTTCAGGTTTTTCTTTTCTCCTGTTTTTCTTGTTGGAATGTGAAGGAAAAAACAATTAAATTTACAGAGTAGGTAAGTACGATGGTAGTTGAGTTTGAGTTTGAGTAATCAATTAAATCCATTTTTTTTTTTGGCTACAAAAGATCAGCTCAAACGAGCCAATGGGAAGGAAAATTATTTACAAACAGAACATGATGCGGAGAGGTACGTGCTTGGTTTGCCAAAGAGTCCGCATTACATTAGCTTTTCTTGAAATATAAGATAAAGAGAAAGAAGAAAATTCTTCCCTATCCATCGTGATGTCGTCCAAATACGTCGAGAAAGTTGGCCAGTCGGAAGGAGAAGACACCATCTTCACCAGATCTGCACAGTCCGTATAGAAAGCCATGTCCAGAAATCATGGGCAATCATAATTAAATCCATTGATCTTTCAAGTTTATTTTTCTTCTTGGAATGTGAAAAATCATATATATAATTCTTATTGGAATGTGAAAAATCATATATACTCCCTCCGTTTCAAAATATAGGATGTTTTAACTAAAGCAAGCAGAATAAAAAAATTTACTTTTAACAAGTTCAACCAATCAAAAACAATAATGCATAATATAAAATACTAAACTAATCTAAAAGTTGCATTGAAACTTGAAAACATCATATATTATGAAACAAAAAAACTGTTTTAAAACATCTTATATTTTGAAACGGAGGGAGTATAAAAGTAAAGTTTTGGTCCCTCCTTATTGGTTGATTTTCATTTAATGCTTTCTATTTTTTAAATTTTTTATTTGTTTTCTAATTGTTTAATTGAAATAAAAAAAATTTAACTCACACATTTTATTAACTGAAAATAAAATAAGTTATGCATTAATCATATTTCACCACTCAATTTCATTCAAACACAATAATTTATAATTGTAACTCCCATAATTCTAAATGTAACTTCCATCAATTCTCATCATATAAATAAACATTCTCTCATTCTCCCATATTGGCACTCTTTTACTTTCTCATTTTCACATTCTCTCGTTCTCTTCCACTTCTCTCATTCTCTTACACAATACCTCAAATCATTTTTTTGTTTTCACTTTCATATTTTTGTTGTATGGGTTACAAAAAAAAACAGATGAAAATCATTGTAAAAATTTAATATTGTAGACTACATGAAATATATTTTACATTGTTTTTATTTTTAAAGATTCATCTCCAATATCTAATTTGGATTATCATCTTATAAGTAATCATTCTCTCCTCATCTCCCACCAATATTCAAAGGTTTTATATCTCATATGTTTTATAAGAGTTTAATTCTATATTTTAGTTTAGAAAATATTATCTATATTTAAAATTTTTCAATTTTATTTATTTATAAAAAAAAAATATTTCTTTTATATTTCTTGTATTTCTAATCTATTCATATTTATTTTTTAAATTTCCATAAATAAATTTAATTTCACATATGTTGGTTTTAACAAAAAAAATTAAGTTTATTTGAGAATTGGATATTCATTTTCCTTTAAACGATCAATGTGTAACATATTATACTTTTGAATCAAATTATGGACCCACCAATACTCACTTTTAAATTAAATGAGTTTTAATTTTAGGTGTTGGAAAAGTATAAAAATTTGTTTGTAACTCTCATAATAATATTATAGTAGTGTTCGCAATGAATTTAATTTAATATAATAGAACATGTTAAAAATGTATTAATATGCATTTAATTGCAACTTTGGTACATAGATTTATGTATTATTTATTAAACGAAAGACATATGTCTCATTATAACCCTCATAGCCTCATATTTCAAATCTCACATAATTTTATAAATTCTACAACATCATTATTTTCCCCTTGATTTAACCAATGATATCTTAACTTAATAAAAATTTCAGTTTATTTGAATAGGATATACATGTAATATATGATATATTATTTAATTATTTGTTCTATATGAAACACTATAATTTCATATAAATCAAAGTCGAGACACAATTAAAGTCTTTAAGATAATAACTTAATAAAGTAGTTGCTGTTTTTTTTTTTTAGTTTTTGAAAAATGTATTAGTCTAATAATCTATTGTTAGACTCACTTAGTTATATATGTATGAGACACTGCAAACTTACTGTTTATTGTTTTGATTTTTTCTTAATTGAAATATTTTAAATCTCTTTAAGCTATCACAATAATAGTACAAAAATATATGCATAACGAACACCACAAAATCAATTTTATGAAAATATCACAATGATTTTGAAAAATGACTACAACTACAAAAATATATGGCATATGGCATATAAGATAAAATATGACTTAATTGCTCTAAATATATTATTATCAAAAGAAAATTTGATTTCTTTACTTTATTTAAATTCATACTATGTAGTCTTTAAATGTTGATGTGCACTGAAAAAATAATAACAATAACATGTTAATTTATATTATTTTTTCAAAATAGAATAACGATTATGTAAGAACTCACGCGTAGCTTGAGCTAACACCTAGTAAAGAAGAAAAGGTAATTAATTACAATGGTATTAGATTTTGAGTGCTTAGTGCTTACTGAGAGCCAAAATTAGAGAGAAAACAAAAAAAAAATGTATGAAAATAACTTGCACAATGTTAAATTTTCACTATGCTTTGGTTTTAATCATTTCGGCTCCCTATGTTTAACTATATAATAGAAATGCATCTATTAATTTATGTATGGATGCTGATAAACCCATTGTTTTTTAAGTTACTACCTTGTCAATAGAATGGGTAAAACATTTTGGAATTGTATGTAAGGAAAAGCATCAAGAGAACATATTTTGAAGAATGTTGAATCTATTTGAAGTATCGTCATTGATCATCACGATCGTATATGTGTGGCAGTGTGACTAAGGGATTGAATTTGAATTTATCACTGGTCCATATTTTGAGTGTATATACTGTATCCATATTTTGTTTTTTTTTTGATAAAATGTATCCATATTTTGAGTTATATGGGCCGAACATTACTTCAGAGAACATGGGCTGTTTCAAGTCGATATATTAACTTTGCATGAATCTTAACGAAAGACGTTGTATAAGACTAGAACCAATGCATTTACACTGATACACATTACGTCCAGACGTCCAGTATTTTATATTTACGTAATTGCGTTAAAAGGTCTCAACTACTTTGAGCTCAATATTGAATCCCTTTCACCAACCAATGATTTATAACATATTTTAGGAAATACAATTTATTTAGTATTAGACAAAAACACACACACACAATGACACAATTGATCCAATATCATGGTGGGTTTTAGAATGCCTAAATGTACTTATATTTACTTTGAGCTGATTGGCTTAATTAATTGGCCAATCCCCATATATACGCCACAGATGACCTATCATGAATAGGTTCGTGAATTCTCAAGTGAAGTGGAAAAGGCTGTTTGAAAACAACAACACAAGACCATAATGTGAATAATTTTTATCATTTTATTTTGGAACGAGCTTATTCACGTTAAATCAAAGCTCATCACATGATTTACGTGTATATAATAATTTTATGCAGTAGTTAGATAAGCTAGATCTTAAGAGAAATACAGACTAAAGCCAAATATATCTTCAACGATATCACTTGATTTGAAGTTGCCAACTGAAACTAGTTTCACAGTGAGAAAATTCTACTCCTTAAAAATTGATTGATTGAGGTAGGTTTCTATGATGTCGTCTTCACATAATGTTGATTGCCCTTAAAACACATAAAACAATCGATACTTCATTACAACTTATGTCATTTTCTTGGACCACAAATGTAATATATATATATATATAACATAAAGTTATTGTTCAATCACTAATCAAGAACATATGTAACTTAAACCGGACCTAAAACCAACAAAAAGCTTAACCGGAGTCTAACGAAGTCGGCAAATCCTAAGTACTATACAAGGCTCCCCCACACTCACCAACTACCACAGTGTGCTCGATCTCTCTTTCTCCCACCTACCACCCCACTCCTGAGTTCGCCATTTCTCTTAATCAACCCTATTTTAATTATTAATATCAGTAATATGATAATGGAAGTGTTTTAATCATCTTTGTCTGCTGTGATCATGACGAAGGATTAAACATTAATGAAGTTGGTTTCAAATATTATGACGATGGAAATTTTTCATTTATTTTTCGAGTAAGTAATAACTGGAAAAGACGACAAATTGCTGTTTATTATAGAGTACTGAAAAACTAATTCCTCCATTTGTTTATATAAGTTCGAGTTGTTTTTAAGAAATGATCATTCAAGTTTTGTTTTTCCTATAAGTTCGAGTTGTGTTTGAGAAATGATAATTCAAGTTTAAACATATATATGTATCAAACCTAAATACTACTTAGAACAAAAGACAAAAACAAAATTTCAATCAAACCCCAAAAATAAATACAAGACGAGAGGTTCGGTTGATATGTTAATTCCCGACCACTTCTCTCTCCCACCAAACCCTTTACGGTCAATTGACATAATTGTACCGTCATACTATTTGTCCCACATGAAATATAAATTTAATTACATTTCAGATAGTATATCGTCATTAGTGTTTAAGAGGTCAAAGAAAAAAATATATATATCGTCATTAGTGTTTATGAGTATAATAAAATGGGCCATGACATGATTCAGATTATCTAGATAACCATCATGTTCGTGATCGTAAATTTTGTGTTTATGACCAAGGCAAGACTATAGTACCACTCTCTTTTGAATTAAGTATTGGTTACTTTTTAGTTGGCAATTTTGTCTTCGCATTAACAAGTTAAACATTAATTAATTAGTATATGGTGGCCGTACTTTATAAATGTACGATATTATAGGACACCACGCAAGATCTAAACACCACTGTGCCAAAAACAACAAATCGTTACTTGTGATTTATTCATATCGCGATTTTGAATCTCAAGGGATTAATCTTATAAGGACATCATATATAGACAGCTAGGGGTTAGTAGTTTTCAGCACATCTAAAACTGTGTTGGCATGCAAAATAGTTCAAACCCTAAAACATAGGTGGGAACACATATATAGTATAAATAGTGAAGTCGTGTTAAACAAATTTAAAAAAAATACTAACACTAAGTTCCGTCGAAATTGTATGCCCAAATATTTGGCAACTCAAACTGAAATATCCTGAAGATAGTTGAGAACTTTCATATATATATATATATATATATCAATGAAAATTCATGGAAGTTGGCATAGTACACGACCAGATGGATGATGATTATACTTTTGTTTCAAAGCAAGAAACATCAAATCGAACCTGTGTTCACACGGTATGTTTTACTTCTGTACTTTAATTAACTTGTTTTAATTGACTTGTAATCACTAAAATATGTTTAGAATCTGAAAGTCTTTCTTGTTTCGTTGGTTAACGCGGACGGGTGTTTTATAAGAAGATAGCTTCAAATTAATATTGTTTTTAGTTGATTCTGCTACATCCTTTATTAACAAATACCTTTACAAATGTAATATTCAAGACACTAGCTCAATGTTTTTGGAAGAAGATGAAAATAAAATGGGAGAGATGATTTACATCTTAAGCATGTAAGTATTATCAAATGATCAATCATCAATTAATGCATGATGGTATTGGACTTGGAAATGTTATATGGTGTGAGACTTCTTCGTATACATTGGTATACTTACTTACTCTTTTACACATTTGGTTCTCTAATATGTATGTGCTTATAAAGCAATGATTAATGATGTATACTAGACATAATTAAAGGCTGAGCTTAGCTTAAGAAAATATCTTCAATTGTAATCTTCGAAACCAAACTACAAATCGGTCTTGTTCCCACAGAGTAGAAGATACATATACAACACACAAAATATTTGGTTTGTGATAATAGGAGAGAAATAAAATTAATATTATTCTCCCACCATCACATGCAAAACGAGTTCTACAAATTCTAATTTTAACTCCCAAGTATATATATATATAAATTACGATAATTTTATCATAATGTTATTATAAAATTATATATAGGAATAGTGTCATACGTCGTGGCTAGGGGTGGTGGTAACGTGGACCATGGCGTCATATCCATTGGGTAACTTCCCAGCACCCTGAGGAATGACGTGTACTCCTGCACCTCCGATAGCGCGTTTTGCGCACGCGCCTCCGCCATACTCGCTTCGAAATCCACGTAGAACGTGTACTCGAAATGCTTCGAGGTCCCGACGTTCTCGTCCCCGACGACTCTGACCGGGCAGTTATGGTGCGGCCGCGACTCGATTTTAGTAAGGCTGATGTTTCGAAACGCGAACGCGGAAAGCACTTTGAAGAGAACGCTAGTTCCTTTGTGTTCCTGAGCCGCGAAAACGATGCTCGTTTTGAACGGACGATCCGTGCGGGGATGATCGGATCACGCGCCAGCATCAGGAAGCGCGTGACGTTCCCTGCGTCGTCTTGGATCCCGTCGGCGAGAATATTGAGCCCGTAGAGCTCAGCCGCTCTTGCGCTCGCTACCGCCGCCGTGTCGTGGAGGTCGTTCGCCGCGATGTATTCCGCCGCCGCGGCTGTGTCGTGAAACGCCTCGATCGCGGCTCTTGGGGTGAGTTTGTTGAGCGATCCTTCCGTCTGCGCCAGAGCTTGAGGATGCGAGATCACTCTCGTGATGCAATCCGTGCGGACTCCGGGGAGAGCGAGGAGACAGTGGTGAACCGGGATCTGAACTTCTCCGACGATGTGGAGACGGTGACGGAGGAGGAGATCGTAATTTCTATGAATCGAACCACCGAGAGAGTTCTCAACAGGTAGAACAGCACGATCGGCGATCCAAAGCTCCACCGCCTGAAACGCGACGTCGAACTGATCACACGGAATAGCTTCAGAGTTCGGGTAAGCTTTTCCGGCGGCCGCTTCGGAATACGCGCCGGGAACTCCTTGATAGGCTACACGGAGAGTAGATCCGTGAGACGGCGCCGGAGACAGATCCGTGATCGTTAACGGTTGAACCAATCCAGGCTTCCCGTTTTTCGACGGAACGATGCTTAGATCGACGGAGCCGTTAGTGTGTCCGTTAACGACGGCGACTTGATCGGCGATGGAGCTTGAATTCTCAGCCGAGACTACTTTGCTGGCTAAGATGGCGCATGAGCTTTGCCAATCAGCTCGACTCGAGCCAACACCGTTAGGGAAACTAAACGACTCAGACCTGTAACCGCATCGAACAGACACGCGCTTTCCATTTACGTGAGAGAAACGCGCGTTCTTAGCCGTTAGATTCGGTTGAGTTACGGATTTGAGATCGCACGAGAACACAGGCGAAATGGTTTGCATGATTACAGTTTGTTTTATGGTAGGTAAGAGGAAAAAATATATAAAACGGCGGCGTATTTAAAAGAGTACAGTACAAAAGCTTGTAGTTCAATATCTGAGAGAGAACTTGCAAGCTGAGAGATAATGGTAGACAAGGTAAAGGATTATATACTAAGTATTTGAGGGTAAATCCGTCAAATCCTTCACCTACCACATTTTATTTGTTTTTATTTTTATAATTATATAGTTGTTTTTTAAAAAAAATATTTGAATATGTTAAAAGCTTTTGCTTTGTTAGGAAAGATAATGGTGAATTGCTTGGTACGTGTTAACCACTGGAGAGGCCTATAAAGATTTGTTGCTGCTAATTATGAGTAAAGATCATTCGTGATTAAAAATAATGCGATTAGCTAATGACATATGGCGGCTTTGGACTTTCTAGTAACAAAATCGAAATGCCAACGTTCATTCGAGATTTTGTTATGTTTTCAAGTTTCTATTTTAGATCCAAAGTTTTATCCTTAAAATCAAGATTACCTAATAAAGTAACTAAATGAATATATTAAGAGAGATCATTTGTATGATGAATATGTGGATTCGTATCAACCAACCATGTGGTGTGTGATCTATTAGTTAAGTTGTTTTTTTTCTTCTTCTGGTTGAAGGAAGATAAAGATCGAGTTTTATCGCATATGGAATTATTTATCCCCATTTTTGTTTCTATATCTGGCCATTTGTAATGAAACGTGATTTTTTTTTATTCTTGAGCTTCATGTTTGCATCCCCATGAAAAATAGTAAACATTTTTATATACGTACTAACCCAACAAACTATAAATGAAATTTTCAAATGATATTTAAATATAGTATAGTTTTTTTAAGAGTTTGAAAGAAAACAAACTAGGTGCATAGATCATCATCCATGGTCCATTTCGTTCTTTTTTGGGGCCAACAATAGCCCATTTCATTTATCTCCCTAAATTTGGATATATTTACATTTTTATATTTTTCTTTTTATCTTACAATTTAGATATATGAATCTCTCGTATAAAATTACTAGTAGAGCATATAGATTTTCTTTATGAACATCATTGAGTCGACAAGATATAATCATACAAATTCACAGTCTTATGCATACAATGGAGGATAGTACAATAATACAATTGGATAGAATGTAAGTTGTCAAAATGGACTGTTAACCACTTTATTAAAGATATTTATATAAAATACTTAATATAATTTGATAATTTAGTTATCTAAATAAATTTTATCTGAAAAATCATATTTTTAATTTTAAAAAATGTCATGAGTAACACTTTTAACCTGAAGAGAATTTTACTAACAATATAAACCACCAAATTAGTTTTACTAACATTTTAAAATTTAAACTTGAAAATAATGAAATCGTTATTTTTTTTTATTCTTTAGCTTCATGTTTGCATCCCCATAAAAATGACAGATAACGTCCGTCAGTATGAAAAACTTAAATTATGTTAGTTTGATTTAAGTATTTGGTCAATTAAATTTTAATTAATATTTTTTTACGATTAGTATATATTTTTTCTAAGACTTCATCTTGTTCGTCTATTCACCATCCAACCATAAAAATCTCGTCCAACTCTATTATCAGCTTCATTATGGTTACTTACACCATTGTATTGAGTTCAAATTAGTTAGTTATTTAATTTATATAGTAAGTCATAGATTACCTGATGTGATCTTTCAAACGAAGGAAATTTAGTTTTATGCTGATGCGGATGAAGACTTTCAATATTTTTGATTTTGGGTATTTTTTAATTCTAATATTATACGTATAATCAAGTGGTTACAACACTACTTTTGCGGTCGATCCCATAGTTCTCCATTAAATTGCATTATTCCGCATAGTGGAAATTGCGTATAGATCAAGTCTTATTGATTCAATGACGACAAAAAAGAAAATACTATACACATAAGATGTATAATATCCTTAATATGTTTATCTTTATGCACTAATCACTTTAGTTTTGGCATAGCTAATAGTCGCTCTAACAATAAATTCAAAAATGTGTGGCTTAACATAAAAGGGTGTTTCCTTATAAGCTAGAATACAAGCTTCAGAAACCAACGAAGGAAACCTAGGACACCGGCCCAACCTGAACAACCATAGACACACAAAGAACTAGAGAGACATATCTGTAGGTATTTATGTAATTTAGTGTTTTCTCATATATATGAAAACACATAGACATGCAAAAATTCTAGTGAGACATATTGGTGGATGTAGATTATCCTAGGATTATATATTATCTTTATCCCTAACTCTAGTAGAATGTATATTGATTGCACACCCTACTTCTTTACCAATTGATTTAGCCATTTACCAACTGTACCTTATTCATGAGAAAAAGATATTTTCATGTGATGCTAACAAACGTTTATGTACTAAAATATAACCAGAAATTATGATGCTAACAAAAAGACCACGTACTAAATATACCAAAATAGTTTATGTATAATAAATTATTAGAATGCAGGATATAAAAAGGACCACTAACAACTTAACAAGTAACAACAGCTCCAATATGCCACGATTATGTAATACTTGTGTCATATGTTTCTTCTCTAGTTAAAGTTAAAGATAGATGTGACCTCAGGTTTCAAAAGTGTGCCCAGCTTCTAATAAATACATATAATTCTGGTTTATTTTTCTTCGTTTTAAAGAAAGAAACACACATATTAATGGTATATAAAAACTAATATTGGTTTAATATGTGACATAATAAAACAATCAACAAGCGATCGTTGGCCGTAAAAAAATTTATCGATGGGGTTGTTGAAACCTTTTTAAATTCATATATTTGTAAAGGTTTAATATGGCAAAGTTGGTGAAACCCAAGTGGCACTATCTAACATTGTACCTAAGCATGTTGAATTGATTCTTTCTACATTTCTTTTCATCTCTCTTGACTCTTGATTAACGTTTGAAAATCTTTTTTAACTTTGTTTTCAAATATGATTGGCGAATTTTTTATTACATTTTTAATAAGACCTAAACCTCGTTCTGAAATCTAAATCCCACCAATTACTGCAATTATTAATCAGCAAAATGGTATGAATATGCGAAAAATACATAACTAAACAGTGACAAAAATATTTTTACAAATTTCCTACAATACCAAAAAATAGAGAATAAATATGTAAATGTTTGTAGGCTGGATATCTTATTCAATAGAATATTACAAGTATTTATACAGCTAAGGATTCTTCTAGGTTCTATACAAGAAGTTATTACCTAATCTACTTTACATATATAAGAGATTGTGAAGAGTAGAGAGATATTTGATTGACTCAATCATTGATATGATTGTTCCTTAATATGCCCTCAAGATGGAGGGGCTTTGCGTAACTCCAATCTTGGAAGATAATGTAGTAAATGAAGCCCGAGAGAGTGGCTTGGTCAGTGCGTCAGCCAATTGATCCTTCGTCGAGACGTGAACCACTCGTAATGCACCTGACTGAACCTGATCACGAATGAAATGATAATCCAAAGCAATATGCTTCATTCGAGAATGAAACACCGGGTTAGCGCACAAGTAAGTTGCACCGACGTTGTCACATATATAGTCGGTGGCGAAGGGAGACGAAGTCCAAGTTCCTGGAGGAGTGAACAAATCCAACGAACCTCCGATGATGTATTCGCGACGGCCCTATATTCTGCCTCGGTGGAGGACCGAGCTACACCCCTCTGTTTCTTAGATGACCATGAAACCGGATTGTGACCAAGATACACAACATATGCATTTGTGGAAACATAATCATCGGAGTCACCAGCCCAATCCGCATCGGAGAATGCATGAAGAGAAAGAGGATTATGACGTTTGAGAAAAATGCCATGAGTGGTTGTCCCACGTAGGTACCGGAGTAAGCGTTTAACCGCTTGCCAATGCACGGTGGTTGGCGAATGCATATAAAGGGAGAGGCGATTGACAGTGAAAGAAATATCCGGACCTGTAAAAACAAGGTACTGAAGACCTCCGACGATACTTCGATACTCAGTGGGATCAGAAAGACGAACACCAGCATGAAGAGACAGCTTTGTGTTCGTGGCCATGGGTGTCGCAACGGGTTTGGACGTAAGCATGTTCGTACGAGCTAGCAAGTCCAAAATATACTTACGTTGATTTAGATGAAGACCAGAGGCAACACGATGAGCTTCAATCCCAAGGAAGTATGATAAATCTTCATGTTCCTTGACAGAGAATCTAGTAGCTAATGCCGATAGCGTTTGCAGCAACAGAGCGGGACTATTGCCGGTGACAATTATATCATCGTAGACCAACATGTAAACAATTTGGCGATCTTGACGTAAGATGAAGAGGGATGTATCGGCCACAGAGTTAACAAACCCAACGTCACGGAGATAGCTGCGTAATTCATGATACCAAGCCCGAGGGGCTTGTTTCAAACCATATATCGCCTTGCGAAGCTTGCAGACATAGTCAGGTCGATCACGATCAACGAAACCCGGTGGTTGGGCCATATATACGTCTTCCGTCAATGTCCCTTGAAGGAAAGCATTGTTAACATCAAGTTGTCGAATGGGCCAGTTGCAATCGACCGCAACTCCGAGAACAACGCGTATCGTCGTCGACTTAACTACCGGACTAAAGGTGTGATCATAATCAAGCCCCGGTTTCTGATTGTAGCCTTTGGCAACCAGACGCGCTTTATAACGATTGACAGAACCATCCGTGTTGTATTTCTTAGTATAGACCCATCGACATCCGACAATGGTGACCGGAGACGTAGGTGGAGGAACCAAGTCCCAAGTGTGATTCCGAATCTGAGCACTGATCTCATCAGTGGAAGCACGACGCCACCGTTCATCTTTTAGAGCTTGTAAGGCAGTCCGTGGTTCAGGATCAAGATCGGAACGAGCATGAGCAAGGAACAAGTATTTTTTTCTTGGTTTGGTGATTCCATTCTTCGAACGAGTCGACATAGGATGCAAATTTGGCGGTGGAGGTGGTGGTAAAGGGTTGACCGGTACTGGTGACGGTGGCGGTGTTGGCGAGGCCGACGAGGGAGAGGAGGTAGACGACGGTGGCGGAGAGCTCGCGGGCGAGGAAAGACGACGCTGTGGATTGAGAGATTGTTGGGCTTTTAGTTGGAGAAGGTTATTATTTTGGTGGATCGAATTTGTGGAGGTTGATGGACCTGGGCTTTTGTTTGGGAATTGTTATCGGACGGGCCGATTTAGTGGATCAGTGATAGATGGACCTGGGCTTTTGTGTGGGGAATGGTTATTGGACCGGGCCGAATTTAGTGGAGAGGGAGATGACTGAATCGTGGGTTGCGATTCATTTTGACTAGGAGCAGTGGGCTCAGAGGAAGAGGGAGAAGACGTCGAAGAGTGAGAGTTAGGGGAAGAAGGACGCACTGGGGTGAAATCGACGGCGCCGGAGATGGAGAGGCCGGTGGGAGAGAATAAAGTGATGACGGTGGGTGAGGGATCACGCGGGCAATCGAGTGTATGAGCGGAGCTGAGACAGGAGAGACAGTTGCGGAGGAGACAGGCGGTGGCGGAGTGGCAAAGGGAAACTCAGTTTCAAGAAATTGAACATGACGTGAGGTATAAATCCGACCAGTAGACTTGTCGAGGCAGTGATAGGCGCTCTGTGTATATGAATAGCCTAGGAACACACACCTTTTGGATCGAGCATCAGTTTGTTGTTATATGGTCTTAACCAGGGAAAGCAAGCACAACCAAAATGCGAAGCCGTGTGAGATTTGGCGGAGCATGAAACAGCTTCTGGTAGGGTGTGATTCGCTAAGACCGGTGTCGGAAGTCGGTTGATAAGATAGACCGCAGCAGAGAAGCGTAGGACCAATAGTGTTTAGGCATAGAAGCATGAGACAAAAGCGTTAACCCGGTTACAATGTGACGATGTTTGCGTTCTGAGATCCCATTGTGTTCTGGTGTGTGGGGGAGTGGTAAGATGCGCAATCCCATGAGATGATAGGTACCCTCTAAGAGCTATATACTCGCCTCCATTGTCAGAATATAGAGTTTGAATTTTTGTTGAGAAGTGATTTTCGACTAATTCTTTGAAGGTAATGAAGATGGATTGGACATTGGATTTGTTTTTGAGTGGATAGAACCAAGTGTACGAGTGAAATGATCCACAAATATCACATAGTATTTGAAGTCATCGATGGAATGAATAGGAGAGGTCCATACATCCGAAAAGAGATATTGAAGTGGTTTGGTGGATACAATAGAGGAGGAAGCAAAAGGCAGTTTATGCGATTTATTCATTAGACAATCCGAACAGGAAACCAAAGAAACGGAAGAAGACAATGGTAAAGAAAGCTGGAAACAACTGTTTTCAAAGTAGAGGAGGAAGGGTGACCGAGACGGGCGTGCATGCCACACAGGAAGAGTTGCTCGGGGACTTGGTGATGCGTAGAGTGCAGCGATATGCGACGGTGAAACCGGCCACTCATACAACTCGTTTTTAGTCCTGCCTTGGAGCAACAGGACCCGTGCGCAGATCCCTCACCTGAAAAGATGCAGGAAAGAAAGCAACCGACACTTGATTAGAATTGCAGAGACGATACACCTAAATAAGTTTCTTGTGTATATTAGGAACACACAAAACATTAGTCAAAGTAATTGGTTTAGAGTGAGAGGGTAAGATCATGGAACCAGTGTGAGTGATGGGAAGTCCGGAACCATCGCCAATCATAACATCATCATTACCATTGTACGGTTGATGCAGGGAGAGATTCTGAAGATCAGAAGTGATGTGGTGCGTCGCTCCACTGTCCAAAAGCCAAGGATCCGTTCCTGGAGATGAACGGAAAGCAAGGTTTGCCCTCGGTTGCCACAGAGTAAAAGGACTCGGTGGAGTAGAGCCAGAGGACGAGAGACGGTTAAGGAGTTGAGGACAGTATTTTGCGGAATGACCTTGAGTCTGCAGAACTGACACTGCCCTTGGTAAGGACGGGAACCTCTCTGGGAGTTGTTGTGGACGGGTCTTGTTGTTGTTGTTGTAGTTGCTGGAGTTGTGGTGGCTGTTGTTGTGAGTGTTGTTGTTGTTGTGAGAGGGACTAGATCGAGATCCACCGAGGAACGATGCGTAGCAACATTTGCCGTGACCGGAAGCAGAGACGGAGCACACGCAGAGATCGACAAAAGCTTGGCCTCTCGATTTAGTAGACGCTCGTGAATGTAGGCGAGTAGGAGGAGTATCTCGGCTTTCAATCTGATCAATGATAGTCGATACTCCTCAGGAAGACCTCCCAGAATGTGATCTATCTGTTCCTCATGCTCCATAGGTTTACCGAGATTAGCAAGAACATCAAACCGAGTCGTAAGACCCTGAAAATATTCATCAATCGTACGATCCCCCTTCGCCAAGCACGCAGTTGATCCTTCACTTGTTGAATATGGCCACGGCTCGGCGTCCCATACGTGGCGATAAGAGTGGACCAGATCTCAGCAGAGGTTGTCCGAGAGAGCAGCGGCTGAACCGTAAGAGAGATTGCCCCTAGAAGAGCACTGTAGAGAGTTTGTCTTGACGCTGCCATTGCAAACGAGCCGGATTCGGAGACTCAACCGCATTGGTGGTGATGGTGGCAGGAGGACTGGTGGTGGTGCCATCGAGATAGCCCGCAAGACCATGACCATCAACAAGAGCATGGACTTGGAGCTTCCACATAAGAAAATTAGTTTGAGTAAGCTTGGTAACATTGGTCATGTTGACGTGAAGAAGAGCGTTATTGGTAGAGGTCATAGTGTCGGTGATGGTGGGTAAGTTAGCCATGAAGCTAGACACAAGAGAACCAGAATGGAGAAGAAGAAACTGGAAAATCGAAAAAAAAAAAAAAAAAAAAAAAAATTTATGTATCGTAACCTGCTCTTGATACCATGTAAATGTTTGTAGGCTGGATATCTTATTCAATAGAATATTACAAGTATTTATACAGCTAAATTTCTTCTAGGGTTCTATACAAGAAGTTATTACCTAATCTACTTTACATATATAAGAGATTGTGAAGAGTAGAGAGATATTTGACTCAATCATTGATATGATTGTTCCTTAATAAAATAGTTTTTCACAATCAAATTTACTGGTTCTAAAACATTTAAATACAATATATATTAATTAATTTTATAATTGGTTTTTCGTCCATAATCATCAATAGATTAAAAACCATCAGTAATTCTGTCAATTCTTCTCTTGTTTTTCTTTTTGTAGTGTATGTTAATATAGCACGATGATCTTAGAGAGCGTAAACAAGAGTTGGTGAGAATCTAGCTAACTTGATCAATGGATAAGAAGAATCCAGCTTTACAAAATAAATATTATAAAAATTAAGCATATAATTAATGTAAATGTGAATCGATCTTAGGGCTTTGATTTTAAGTTTTCAGTAATGCGTTTCTCATACCAATATACCATTAGGTTTAGGGTCGCTTCGGTTTCAAACCAAACAACTCATATTTTCTTTCAACATTTTATTTTGAAGAGTTTACATCTTTCGACATTTCTTTTTCCAAAGTCATTTCTTTTTCAAAGTCTATAGACTATAATATTTTTTTCCGCAATATGCCAAACCAAAGAGAACCAAAGTAAGAAAATAAAAATATGAAAACCTTCTGTTAAAAAAGAAGTCATTGTTAATTACTTAATTGGTAAGAGTTTTTCCAAACCTAAACAAATCAAACCGAGACGAGACCAAACCAATTATTACAATTGACTTTTTTTTTTTTTTTTTTCTGTTGACAAAATTGACTTCATATTTACTAGAAGGTCACGTGTTAAATGTTCACGTACGTACGTTAGTATTGAAGGTTCTACGACTTTGCATTATGAATAAAGTAACAAAGTCCCACTAATACGACACGTGAACCTAATTCAATTGTTTCGTTTGCTTCTCTTTTGGATACTCGAGGAGTCTTCTCTGATGGTATAAGCTTTGTTTCGTAATATGTGGACCGGTAAACTTGTCTACTTACCATTATTGCTACTGACCAGAAAATTGTTGTATTTTTATGGTTGGTCAAGGGTTGTGGTTTTTATGTTTTCGTTATTCGTCCTCACCACAAGTGACAAACTCTTTGTTAGGAGTTAGGACTAAGTTAGTGAAAAATCAAAAATGAAATAGACCTGTACGTTTTCATCGACCACAGATCGACAGATATTTATTTGGGTGTCCATCAATGCAAAAAATGACCAATTTTTTTCTTTGTTCACCAAACCATCTAAAATTTAGCAACAAAATAATTACGTTTGATAAATATATATATATATATATAATTTCAAAAGGTGATCTAACCTAAAATTCATGAAACTAAACTTGCAAATTTTAAAATTAAAAAAAGTACCCTAATCTGTAAGACTTTAACAAGTCTTCATGAGTTTGATTTAAATCTTTATGCGAGATATCCCAGTTGTTCTAACATACTTTTCTTTCTTTATTAATGATTTTATTTTATTTTTAACATTTTTGGATTTATAAGTGTTAGTTATTATGGTTTTTTTGCTACATTTCCAAATAATTATAGACATTATTTAGGAATAATTGCAGTGAGAAAATTCAAATAAAAATAAAACTTACATGCCTTGAAGAAAAAAATTTTGCGTTCTGCAGAATTGTGCTATATTTATAATTAAAGAACTTATCATTGGATAATGTAGTATATATAAATAGCATATTATTTGTTAAAATGTATATCTCTTAGAACATGTTGACAGTGATCCTAGGTTATTTTACCTAATCAAAAAATAATAATGTTTATTTTTTTTAATAATTTATGTAAACAATAGGGGTATTTGTTCAAATTAAACTTATTAGATAGGCTCGCTTAAATAAACATGAAAGCAAAAAGTCGGAAATATTGGGCCGACCCTCGAAGGCCCAAAATACTACAAAAAAAAAAAAAAAAAAAAAAACATGATAAAAAAATCGAACTTCCCGCTAAATAGAGAAAATCAACTGAAAAGATCAGATTCTTATTTTCTCGGAAATTAAAAATAAATAAAGAAATTAAAATGATTTCTCTGCCACTCACTAGTCCGATTTCACCCAATCGGAGTCTCCTCCACCAAACCCGCCGGCCAAATTCGACTCGCCGCCGCTTCTGGATCCGATCATCATCGAGCTTACAAGACCAAGGCACCGCGAAGACGACGCCGAAGCGAGTTGTTCTCGTGAGACATGGACAGAGCACGTGGAACGAAGAAGGAGGATTCAAGGAAGCTCCGATTTCTCCGTTTTGACGAATAAAGGCGAGTCTCAGGCCGATATATCTCGCCAGATGCTCGCCGCAGACTCCTTCGATGTCTGCTTCACCAGGTTCTGCATTTTCCCTTAGGTCTATTAAATCGGTTTTGAAATCTAGTGATTTTGGAATCTATAGATCGAACTGAGGTGTTTGGGATCGATTAAATTCGTAAATACTTAGATGATTCAGATTGATTTTGTTATGATTAGTATCCACTGCATTGTTGTGTTCTTGTTCTTAGTATTGGAGATTTTTGTTGGTAAAGCAAATTGGGTGAATTTGTTATACATTTGTGTGTTTAGTCCACTGAAGAGATCAAAGAAAACAGCTGAAGTCATATGGGGAAGTCGAGAGAGTGAGATGATTTTCAATTACGAACTCAGAGAAATTGATCTTTACTCTTTTCAAGTAAGTTTAAGCTGTGTGATGTGATGATGGGGGACTTATAGGGTTGTTCATAGACCAGTCATTGTACTTGTTCTTAACCCTTGTTCTAGGGTGTACTTAAGAAAGAAGGGAAAGAAAAGTTCGGTGAAGCTTTTAGGGAATGGCAAGAAGATCCTGCAAACTTTAGCATTGATGGCCATTATCCAGTAAGAGAGTTATGGTCACGTGCTAGAAGCTGTTGGCCTGGTATTCTTGCTCATGAGAGCAAGTCTGTTCTTGTTGTTGCTCATAATGCTATTAATCAGGCTCTTGTGGCTACTGCAATTGGTACTTGTTCTGTTTCTTCTTCTTTCAGCACATAGCCGAGTTTTCATTTCTCTGTTGAGTTTTTATTTACGTCTGCGGTCTTTGGTTGATGTGACAGGACTGGGAACAGTATATTTTAGGAGTTTGTTGCAGAGTAATTGCGGTGTAAGCGTACTGGACTTCACACCAGAGCTGACGGTGGACCGCCTCACGTATGTCTTAATCGACTAAATCAGGTAAACTGTGGAAGGCAAGCTCACCCTTTGTTTTTTTTATGGTACATGGAAGCTCTTCTTTAATTAAAAGATATGTCTGGCTTTCACTTAGACTCATAAGTCTTAATCATCTTAGTTGGGTTTAAAATATTAGAGGTAGTCAAAATTCTGCTTACTGTTTTTGTAGTGATAATGCAGACACCTAATTCCCCTCTATCTGGTGGAAGTTCTGGTGGCCGGAAAGCTAGTAAGCGGATCATACTTGTCTGCCATGGTCAGGGGGATAATGAGGTATAGCTGTATGAGTTCCGTACGTAATTCTCTTAATTCATCTTTCTTTCCAGAATTGAAACTCCATGGATGCGTGTGGAAGGTGTTTGGCTCTTTACACTAATTCCTGAGATAAGAAAAGTTGGGAGACTTCGTCAAATTTTATCTAATTTCTTCGTTTTTCAACTTTCAGGATTCTGCAGTTATTAACCAAGCAGCCACTAATGATCAGTCAATGAACATGCTTGGTGTGATACAGGTAACATACACATGAGTTTTGTGAAGGACAATTGTAAAATAGTTCTCAAAACCTGCTTCTAGTTACTCTTCAAAAATGCTTACTTGTTGTTGTTGCAGTCACAGAAAATCGCAGAGCTTCTTCTTGATCTGAGGGTAAGTTCAATAGTTTGCAGCCCTGATACAGCCTCCATTGAGACTGCTGGAGCAATATCCCGCGTAAGTTTTATTAAATCTCTATCCACTTAGCTTCAATTTTCTTAACAAAGTGAAGACTTGAAGAAATCTGTTTCTTCGGAATCTTGTTTATTTTCTATTTAACGGTTTGAAGAGTTGATAGGTGCAAGAAGCTGCGGGATGTTTGGGTGTAGATAGTGTGCCTCGCTACGTGAAAACGAAACATATGAAAGATCTCAATGTTGAGGGTGTTCTTCACAAATCCAATAAGGTAAAGATTACTTATCCCAATGCAGTAGTTAAGTGAACACTGATTTGATTGTTTGATCCCTCAATTCTGCAGGATAACGATGTGATTGCATCGATCCAAACTGGTTGGCTAAGTCAATTAGACGAAGAAGCAGTTTCAGCTCTATGGAACAGATCCGGGAAAGCATGGGAATCACTCTTAGACGAACTGTCGGACGAGGAGTCAAATCCAGGAGACACCATGGTGGTGGTTGGTCCTCCAATAGCTCACATATCGCTCATAGCACAATGCCTTAACCTCACTAAAGAAGGGCTCGGATTGTTCCACCTAGACGGAGGTAGCATCAGCGTCATAGATTTTCCGGATGGTCCTAGCAGAAAAGGAGTAATCCGTTGCACAAACTACACCGCTCATCTTGGAAGGTGGTGCATCCCCATCACAAGACCCGCCTGAAGAAGCTTGTCTTTAAACCCGATAAAATCACAGTAATGTTATTTTTAGCAAAAAATGCATGAAATATAGTTTGGCATCCTATAACATCATCTGCCAGCTGTGTCCAGAGTATTTGCAAATACATCATGATAGAGTTCAAGAAAATCAAAATCCAATTCCAATCATAGATAAACCCAACATATACGATTTGACAGTTAGACGGCCTTGGCAATGCAAGGAGATCTCTGAAGTAAAACCAAACTTGGTTTTTGCATGGAATGCTCAAGTGCACAACAAGTTTCTTAAGAACTACCGAGTTTTTACAAAGTACCTTGCCACATTAGTTTCAGCTGTCCTTTCCCTGAATCTGCCTTTTATCTCTACAAACTCGAGGGATGACAACAAACACTGCGGCACGTACGAGATACTTATTGGATCCTGATACGCATTACAATGAGTTAAATCCTACAAAATACATAAAAGATTAATAAATTAAAAGATGAGTTAATTTAACACATTTCTTATTAAGTCAAAACTCTAGGTTAGTGCAAGTTATCGCCAAGACGATGGATGTTAGATTCGGACAGCTTTCAAGAAAGGTTGACAAAATTCTCAAACAGGACAGGTTGTGAGAAAACTCTGCTTCCAAACAGGACAGGTTGCAAAACTGGGGCATTGGTTGTACTTGTAAGTAGGCAGATATTAACTACTTGCATAAAAAGAAAGAAGGTTATGGGGTTAGCTAAATTTCGTGAAACAGACTGGTGTAAACTAAATAAATATATTATAGACACATACCTCCATAATTCTCTCAGAGAAGATCATGATATCCCTATTGGTGATACCAGTGAAAAAATTACGGACAACTTGTTGCTGTGATAAGTCGAGTCAATCAGAAGGATACGAACGTCTACTACAGGAGTCAACAAAACTGACCTTAACTAAGGAACCAGTATTGCTTATGGTTTTACTCTTTGATATATCATTTTCGAAATACAGATACTTGAGTCTAGGGGCATCAATCCAAAGCCCTGTTTCTTCTTTAGAATAACTATGCACTGCCACAACAGTCTCACCAATATAAAAGCCTACACTGAGACTGGTTAGTGTCTGAGAGTGAACTCGTAAAACTTTTACATTATCATGTACCTTTCTAAAAATGCTCAAATCTTCAAGAACAGAGCAAGATGAGATAAGCGACTCTAGAACCTCCTCATTGGCATATGTATTTTGTTCTAAGCGCATAGTTTTCAGACGAGGTAATGAAATAGACTCAAACCTACCAAATGATACCCGATGAAGTCTTAGGTTAAGAAGTGTCTCACATATATAAAGGCTTATATGAATCACTTCAAAACTCTTAGGCTCCACAAGAAAACACTTAACATCAAGATGCTTAAGTTAACGTTGACACAAAGTTTATATATCCAACGTGTGACGCAAGACTGATCATACTCACCCTTGTGAATCCTTAGCTTGAGCTTGTGCAAGCATGACTTGTGTTCCCTAGAGAAATTTAGGAACTTGTCCGTAAAAGCCACAAAGGCATTGTGATCTAGGAACTCTTTAGAGTCCAAATCCAACTCGGGAATCAAAGCCAGAGACTTTTCCTCCTATTGGACAAAACACTAGTCCTAATAGCCTCTTTGTCGGGAGATACAAGAGTATCTGAGTTATCAAAGCGTCGGGTAATTTGCTTATCAAATCCTCTCTTGCACTTGAGAAACCTTGGGACGGTGACGGTTTCACGGATCTTCTTTTCGCTTTCTTTTCCTCCGTCAAAACTAAATTTGGATTTAGTTAGCAATGAAGTGAATCAAATCACTATTATGGGTTTCAGGTTATGAGTGACGTGCGCATCTCTCAGAGAGAGAAAAAAAAACAAATGAGAGAGTGCTTTATGCCAATGTTTTAAAACCGGATTGAAGCAGAAGTCTTCCGTGTCACTGCAGTCAACAGTCGGATCGGATACGGTTGAGAAAAGTCAATTAGTTTATTGGTTTATTTATATTTTTGAATATAACATCTATTTTTATAAAATATATAAACAAAATATACATAATTAAGTAATAAACAACTAAAATTAATCTTTTAAATGATTAGATAAAATAACTCAGTGATTTTTTTATAAATAACAACATTTATTTATAATATGGGCTTGAGTTTGAAGTGTGATAAAAATAGAACTTTTTAATTTGATACTGACTCGTTGGTCCGACCAGCCGGTTCACCACTGATTCACGGGTTTTTTGCGGGGTTTTCCGGATTTTTGTGGGTTTTTATTTGTCCAGTTTTAGAGTATCTGGATCAGAATATCTACCGGGTCTTAGACCGGTCCAACTGGCCGATCCGGTCCAGGTTTCAAAACATTGGTTTATGCCAATTGGCTTATTTCTCTCCTCTCGTTGTCTTAGGTCAGATCAACTTAATTGAAAATTTTCGATCTTTTTATTTGGGCCTTTTGGTCCAGTAACTCGATGCTGTATTAATTAGGAGTTTTTAGCTGAGAAGTCCAAAAGATTTCAACAAGCTCAAAATCCCTCTCTTTAAGAATTTCTTTTTGATTTTTTTTTTTAAAAATCGAAAGTGGTGTTTTTTTATTGTCTAAAGGAAACTAAGATATTTACAAAAATACATGGATAGTATCCACCCCAACCAAACGAAATCGGATCTAAGACCCGAAAATCGGAAAACTGAATCGGTATCTTTTAAAAAAAACAAAACTGTAAAATTGATGTTTAAACCAGCTCTTTCTTGTCACTCTTCTCTTTCTTGGGAAACTCGAATCAATTTGGGTGAAAGTAAGTAGAACTAGGGTTTTCTTGTTTTCTTTCAATCAACCAAAAATCGAGTAAGAAGATGGTGAAAACAATGGGGGGGTCGTGTGAGGAGGAGTGATCGTTTGAAAAAAAGAAGATCTCACAAGGAGATGGTGGTTCGAAAGCAAAATCAGATTCGCCGGAACGGTGTGTCGGGTTTGAGTGTGACAACAATAGGAGGAGAGAGCTTTGAGTATGGTGGAGAAGAAAGTTAAACTCGAGTTTCGGAGGAACCCAATCCGGTGGTTGAAGGAGAAAATGCGAACGAAGGAGAGAAAGCAAAATCTGGTACTCCGGAATCAAGTAATCGAGAAGAAGATGATGAAGAGGAGATAACGAGAGATCTATACTGGAATCAAGCGATGGAGAAGAAGAAGGAAACAACGAAGGGGAAGAAGGAAACGATGAAGGGGAAGAAACGATGAAGGAGAAGAAGGTAAAGAAGGGAAGAAAAATACGATGAAGGGAAGAAGAAAACGATGAAGGAGAAGAAGGTGAAGAAGGGAAAGAAAAAGACGATGAAGGAGAAGAAGAAGAAGAAGAAGATAAGGGAAGTTCGGGCTCGGCAGTTAACTCGAGAAGGAGTACAAGCGAAAGTGAGAGGGAGCACGAGGAGCACACACGATGCAAGTGTAAGTACAACTAATCTATGTCATTTGGAGGAATTTGAAATCGATCTAGTAGAACTAGTAGAACTGGTGCAACTATTGGCTGTAGAACTAGTAGAACTGGTAGAACTATTGGGTGTAGAACTAGTAGGAAACTGGTAACTAGTTGTTGTGTAACTGGTATAACTCATGTAAAACTGATATTGTTGCGGGGAATCGGAGGAGGAAACAGAGCGATGCAACCTTTAGGAATGCACTTCAATCCTAGTCAGTACAACAAGAAATTCAAGCTATCGACAAGGTGTCATATTTTGAAACTTTGACAATGCTTGAAGGATTAGAGCATCCACTGACTAGTTTTGAGAGGGATTGGTTTGAGAAACATCCACAATTCAAGCACATCTTCCACATGCCAAGGGACCCAAACCACAAGCTTATGGGATGTGGTTGCTCTTTCTTCGAACGGCATAAATTTTTAAAAAGAAGGAAGCATGGTTTGTTGTGAATGGTGTTCCAATCCGTTATGCTGAGAGAACACGCGTTGATGTCGGGATTTGATTGTCGGTGCTATCCACTTGATTACAAGGAAGCTGGCAGTGACAAGTTTCGAAGGAAGTATTTTTACGAAAAAAGTTAGACTTTAAGATATGAGGGAAAAGCTAATGGTAATGCAACCAGGTTGTACTCGTGATAGGTTGAAGATGGCGGTTCTCTACTTTTTAGGAAGCATCATTGTAGGCCTCACAAAAGACTCGGGGAAAGATGCTACGGGTATCGATGATTTTGTTGTAAGAGCAGCGAATGATCTAGATTTTTGTGTGTCTTTTTCTTGGGGGCAATTATCACTTGATAACATGCTAAAAGAGATTTCTCATACAATGAGGCATTTTGGGGTCGTGCATAAAGAGGGTGCGTTATGGCCTGTTCCAGGTTTTATGTATTCCATTGGAGGTTAGTTAGTTTAAAATTTGAAGTCTTTTCATTGTTGATATTTCTTATAAGTGAAGCTGATTTTAGTTTTTCTTTTTGTGTTGTGTAGTTTTTACTATTTGAGACAGTTCTAATTTGGGGAACACACTTACATTGACCAAATTCCTGAGGCGGATGAAAGTTGTCCTAGGATGTGTAGGAGGAAATTTAAGAATACCGGTTAGAAAGGTTTTCCTCTAAAGGATATAGGTGACACACTTGGTACAACAACGGTTAGTTATCCTAACAACTGAAATTATTTATCATTTGAATAAATTAGTTTGTAATGTATCTAAAGTAGGTCGTTTACACATGCAATTGCTAGTGTGATCCCTCATATTGATGAAGAAATTCCTCTTCTCAATTTAATCATGGAAGAAGCTGAGGAAGACGTTATCCATGATGTCGTTGTTGCCAGTTGGATGTGGCGCCTTCGTAGAGGACTACCTGTACTTTTTGAGGAGATGTACACAACATATGTGGCTTATCGGTCAGGACAAAACGATGCGAATGAGGAAATAGACGCCAATGAACAACCGAGATAAGATACTATTGAGTTGGTGGATCTTCTAAGCACCATGAAGCAAGATATGAAAACCCAGTTCGATAACATTTTGGCGAAGATTGATGGGCTTGAAAAAAGGATCGAACCGTTGGAAGTATATGTGAAAAAGCAAGAGAAATCAAAGGTAATACTACATAATACTATAGTAATACTTGGTAATACTAGAAGGTGTTAACAATATTTGGTTTCATGTCAAGCGCCTGTAGATGATGAGCAACCGAGTACTTCGCAGCGGGGAGGAAGAGGGACGAAGAGAAAAAGGTCTAAGTAGTAAAACTATGTTATTTTCTGTGATTTGTCATCGTAGTACTAGTAAAACTATGTAAAACTTTGTTATTTTCTTGGATTTGCGATTGGTATTTCTAGTAAAACTATGTAAAACGATGTTATTTTCTTAAGGATTTGCGATTGGTATTACTAGTAAAACTATGTAAAACTACGTTATTTTCTTGGATTTGTCGTTTGTATTTTTGGTAAAACTATACAAAGCTAGAGAATTCATAGAAAATATCGAACATGATTCAACAAGAGAATTCATATAAAAGATAAGAAATTGATTCAACAAGTTTTAAACCAACGTAGAAGATCGACTCGAGATAATATCAATCATAACACAATTTATCGAGGAGATCGACTCGACTGGAAAGACATGCCACCACCTCCCTTAGTTTGGCAATCTCGTCACTCTTCTCCTGATGCTGCATGCTGCAAATTATAGATCTGAGTATTATGGGGTTCGGATTCCCTCAATCTCTCCCAATGGTTATCAACATCCTTCCTTAAGCTTTTTGTTTCTTCTTCAATTGCATCAGCTCAAATTTTCCGCCTGTGCAATCCATCATCCTGCAAAATATATCAAAGAACAGACATCATACTCAGATCTCCCAATTGTATTTAATTTAATTTAATTTACCTTATACTTAACGCAAGTAAACCATCACTTTTTGCTGTTTCTGTTGGAGAGATCTCTTCGACGATTCGTTCGCTACACGGGCATATTCAAGGCATGCCCAAATCACCATCGGCTATGGCTTGTTGCAACGCTTCTAACTTCCTCACCCTCTTCTGATCAGCATAGTATGGGTCGGCCTCAAATTGTTTCATAGTTTGAGAAGAGAGAAATTATAGATCTAAGAATTCGACTTTCAAGATGGGAGAAGAGAAGACTTTCAGTTTCGAAGAAAATGAATGAATGGATGAGAATGAGGAGAGAGAAGGCAATGGATGAGAGTGACTGAGTTGAGAAAAATCTTCGGGGCTGTGGTGAAGAAAGAAAAAAAGGAAATTCTGGCCACGTGTAGATAACATCGCAACATTTTGTAGCTTTCTTCTGGGCTACCTTTCAAATCAGCAACAGCTTGAATTTTCCCTCTCAACGCCGTGGAATATGATATATCAACACCTAATTTTGTATTGACAAGATCCATGATAATTTTTGGAGGTGGAGTTTCCATTTGCCTTTGGATAATCACCATGTAAAAGAGAAGCAACTAGTGGAGTGTCTTGTCTCTTCTGTTGCTTGAACTTTGACTAGCCCGAGAGCATGTATGCATCTTGTTGTGCCTTCTAATCGAGAAGATATCTGTATCTCGAATTCTACCAGCTCGTAAACCCAGTTACATCATTTTTTAGGAGATTTGAGCACATAACGCACCTTGTCCAACTTTACTAAATTAAAACAGTTAGCGAATGAAGCTCTATCCACCACTTCTTGCAATGCCTTCTTGTTTGGAAATTCATGAAGTTTAGTCAGACCCAAACCATCATCCCATGGTTCAATATACTTACACGGTTCTACAACAGGGCGTGGCTCAGTATATTCATCACCTTCATCACGTGATACAGCTTCACCCTCTTTATTAGAATCACCCTCTACAGCCTTTTCTTTGCCTACGTAGACAACAATGGCGTTAGGTCGATTTCACCATCCTTTGCATGTTGGTTTTCAAAGTTTATACCAACAGAACTTTGGTCCATTATGGGCATTGTGGTCATTGTGGGCACTATGGGCACTATGAGAACTTGCTCAAGCTGAGGCTCGGAAGGGATGACATTCACAAACAACATACATCTTTGCTTCTCATAATTAACAAAGTCTAGATAAACATTAACATCCTCATCATCATTAAGCTCACAATGCTCCAATGTTTCTACCAGTAGTGGCTTGTAGCTCAGCTGCAACTGAATGTTACTTTCAACAAACCCAAGCTTCTTGTATATCCTTGCTCTTAACACCAATGTTATATTCCTCTTGAACATTATACTATACATGCAACCTTCAAATTTAAAATGTAGGCTGGCGTTCTCATATATTGTATCTGCCAAACCAACCAATATTAAAAAATCTAAATTAGTACTACTACTAGATTTACTAGTTGTACTACATGAATCAATATTACTAGTTTTACTAAATATACCAGTATTACCAGTTTCACCACCTTCTCTCTCTCCTCTATCAAAATCGAATTGAATGGTAAACGAGTTCTAATCTCCTTAATTCACTGAAATCGAAAGCCAAATCCCTTTCTTATCTAATAGATAGCTCAATCGACCCGAAACCTTTGTAAAACACCCAATGTGCTAAGCTTTCTTCGATCTAAATCCAATTGAATTTCTAAATTTACAAATCAAAAACAAATTCAACCAAAAGCCACTCTAATGTGAAGTAACACTGCATTTTGAAGAACAACGATTCAACTCGAGTTGTTGAAGAACGACAGCAGTAAGAGCTCCAACGACGGAAGAATCGCCGGCGGCTGGGTTGAGAGGTGAGTAACAAGGTCGAGTTTCTCGGGTCAAAAGAGCAGCTGGGTTTGTTTTTGCTTTTATTTAAAAAATTTAATCTAAATCAATGAAACTAGAAGGGTAAAATCGTCTCACCACCTCTTATTAAAAGGTGGGGTATGAAGAATAGAGAGGGTTATCCCTCATTAATTAGGTTACTCTTCTCATCATGTTTACTTGCTGATTACTTCACTCAAACAAAACCCTAATAAATACTCCATCCGTTTCAAAATATAAGATGTTTTAAGTAAAAACATGCAGATTAAGAAATGTCGACTTTTAAAAGAGTTCAACCAATCATATACAAGAATACATAATCTAATAAAAATCAATCTAAAAGTTGCATAGAAACTTGAAACATTTTATATTATGAAACAAAAATACTTTCCAAAACATCTTATATTATGAGAAGGAAGGAATTTTTTTTTTTTTGGGCCGGAGACCATTTTGACTTCTCTGGTTCGAGGACAACAAATTGTCCGTTACTCAGAGAATTTTTAATATATACTAGATTTTAACCGCGGTACACCGCATGCATATAATTTTTATTATTATTTATATTTTATACTGTATTTTTTGTTAAATATTGGATATTTTGCAAATAGAGGAATACAAATTTCCCAACCATTTGTAAGGCTAAATGTTTATATTATTTTTAACCCGTAATATACTCCATGACCATTTGTTTGTTATTTTTTAGTGTTTGAGATTCTATTTTGATTTTTATTTATTATAAAAAATAAAGGATCTAAATACTTAGTAAGTCATTGTACGTATGATTAAGTCACGTTTTCCTAATGATTTAATTCTTTTACACAATCTTAGTCAAATAAACTTAATTTTATATGTCAAATATTCTAATATTAATAGTGTTGACTATTGATCAAGAGAATAAGCTTAAGGCAGCCATGGCCGTCCGTATGCGTCCGTACGGTCGCACAAGTAAACCAATAAGGCCGAGTCACTCTAGTGTTGGTATGGAGAATGAGGAGGCCTTCTCCCTTTAGGCCCATATGAAGAAGGATCTAGAATCCTTTGTAGCCGTTAGAAAGGAAGGCACAAGTGGAGTCACATGTTTGGTAAGACTCGCATGGGTCACTATCAACTTGGGATCGGCTCTCTCTCTCCACCTATCCCTATTGTGTAGTAGGTCAATTTGTAAGGGTGTAGCCCTAGTAACTTCTTTTCTATATATAGGTCTTAGTATTCCTTGTATTAACTACACTTATGGAATGAGAAGTAAAATATCTCTTTTCTCTATTCTCTTTGTCTACGATCTCATTCTTCTTACCTAACCTTATCTCCTAATCTCTCTTAATTCTACTTTACTTATTCTAAAAACAACATGGTATCAGAGCATGTTCTTCGATTCTTTACAGCTTAAACTCATCATTCTCCTCATTTCTCTACTCTAATCTCTTTTATTCTCACTCGCACTTCGTTTATTCTCCGGGTAAAAGCTTTACCCATCGGTCCATAGAAATCCGACCATGGAAAACGCCAAGCCCATCGTTTCACCGGTTGTCCTAAAGGGGACAAACTACTTGCTGTGGACAAGAACCACAAGAACCGCCCTTGGAGGTCGTGGCCTTTGGAGTCATGTCGAGTCCGACTATGTCCCAAAGCAAAACCCAAAGGAAAGATGCTTCGAGGCGGAAGCGGAGGAAGAGAGCGAGAGGAAGGCCAAATGGTTCCAAGAAGACCAAGTTGTCCTATCTGTTCTCCAAAACTCTCTGGACACGCCCATCCTTGAGGCCTACTCATATTGCGAGACGGCCAAGGAGCTGTGGGAAACACTTAAAGGCGTGTATGGTAATGTCTCTAACATGACTAGAGTCTTTGAGGTCAAGAAGGCCATTAACGATCTTAACCAAGATGATGTGGAGTTCACTAAGCACCTTGGTAAGTTCCGTGCACTATGGTCCGAGCTTGATATGTTGCGGCCAAGTACACTTGATGCGAGTGTACTAAATGAAAGGAAGGAGCAAGACAAAATCTTTGGACTCCTCCTTACCTTGAATCCATCCTTCAATGACCTCTTGAAACACATCCTAAGGGCAGAGAAGCTTCCCTCCTTTGAAGATATTTGTTCCCAAATTCAGAAAGAACAAGGATCTCTTGATTTATTTAGCGGTAAGGGGGAGCTTGCTACGGCCAACAAAGGAGTGTACAAGCAAGAAGAGAGGAAAGTGTGGGTATGCGACCACTGCAAGAAGCGAGGTCACCTAAAAGACAAGTGCTGGATCCTCCATCCTCATCTCAAGCCGGCCAAGTTCAAAGCCAACCTCTCAAAGGAAGCGGTTAGCGACAAGGGAGCCGGATCATCAAAGCAGGGAGATGAGGTGGCCATGACTGCAGCCTATGGAGATGTGGTGAGGAAATCAGACCTTGAGGCTCTCATTCGCTCCATTGCCTCACTCAAGGAGTCTGGTATCTCTTTCTTTACCTCTAAGCCTAGTAAATCGCTTGTTATTGACTCGGGGGCTTCACATCATATGATTAGCAACCCTAGGTTAATTGACAATATAAAACCGGCTTTAGGGAATGTTGTTATTGCTAATGGAGATCAAATACCAGTAAAAGGGATAGGGGACTTGAAACTGTTTGATAAAATCTCAAAAGCTTTCTTTATGCCTACTTTTACCTCCAATCTTCTATCGGTTAAGAGGGCCACAAATGATTTGAATTGTTATGCAATTTTTGGTCCTAACAGTGTTCATTTTCAGGATATTGAGACTGGAAAGGTTCTTGGAGAAGGGCAAGGGAGTGGAGATCTCTATGTCCTAGAGAAAACCGATCCAAATTTATCTTCTATTAAGTCTTGTTTTGTTGTTGATTCAAATATGGTGTGGCATGCTAGGCTAGGCCACCCTCATTCGCGTGCTTTAGGACTAATGTTTCCTAATATCTCTTTTGATAATTCTACTTGTGAACCTTGTATTCTTGGAAAACATTGCAAGTCTATCTTTCCTAAGTCAACTACTATTTATGAAAATTGTTTTGATTTAGTTCACTCTGATGTTTGGACATCACCATGCCTATCTAGAGATAATAACAAGTATTTTGTGACTTTTATTGATGAAAAATCAAAATATACTTGGATTACCTTATTGCCTTCTAAAGATAGAGTGTTTGATGCCTTTGTTAATTTTCAAAATTATGTGACTAATCATTTCAATGCAAAGCTTAAGGTACTTAGGTCTGATAATGGTGGAGAATACACAAGTTGCAAGTTCAAAGAACATCTCTCCAAGCACGGCATTCTCCATCAAACTAGTTGTCCCTACACGCCACAACAAAATGGTGTGGCCGAGAGAAAGAACCGGCATCTCATGGAAGTGGCGCGGGCAATCATGTTCCATTCTAGTGTTCCCAAACGATATTGGGGTGATGCTGTGATGACTGCGTGCTATCTCATTAACCGGACACCGACCAGAGTTCTTCATGACTTATCTCCATTTGAAGTACTAAACAAATTTAAACCATCTCTTGACCACTTACGCGTTTTTGGGTGTGTTTGTTTTGTGTTAGTACCAGGAGAACAAAGGAGTAAGCTGGATGCCAAGAGCACAAAGTGCATGTTCATCGGCTACTCTACCACACAAAAGGGGTACAAGTGTTATGACCCGGCCACAAGTCGACTATATGTCTCTCGCGATGTCCGGTTCCTAGAGAATGTGGGCTACTATGACAAGAAGGACTGGAACAACCTTAAAGACCTCTCTCACTCACCTAATGACCGAGCTTCAAGTCTAAGGTTCCTTCTTGACCACCTTGGCAACCCGTCTCCGCCAACGGATACCGTGCGGCCAATGTTAAGACAAACTCCTACTACCGAAGGTGGGCCTGGCCAAGGAGATACGACTAACAATGCTTCAGCCCAAGATAGTGTGTCCCGTGAGTCTGGCCTACCCGTGGCCGGTGTCCCTGTTCCTGGCCCTACACCGGACACACATCTCCGGCAGCAGCTTCTACCGACGAACGAGAGAGCGGTCCCTACGGACGGTACGTCCACTGAGATGCCTTGTGTGGACCCACCTCCTGCACCAGTCCTGCGTCGGAGCACCAGACTACGATCTGATCCCTCCACTTGGAAGAACAAGCGTGTGTACTACAACAGTCAAGCCGTCGCACATCCTATTCAGTCCGTTTGTTCCCTTGAGCTGTTACCTGCTGATCACCAAGCTTTCTTCGGCCAAGTTGACACCCATTGGATCCCGCAGACATATGACGAAGCCAAGGAGCATCAGGTTTGGTTAGATGCGGTCAAAGATGAAACCGGTGCCATGATCCGGAATCATACGTGGGACGAATCGGACCTCCCTCAAGGCAAGCGGGCAGTGAGCTCCAAATGGGTGTTCACCATAAAGTATTTGAGCACTGGTGACATTGAACGGCATAAGGCCCGGTTAGTTGCCCGTGGCTTTACCCAAACCTATGGTGCGGACTACACGGACACCTTTGCACCCGTGGCCAAGCTCCATACGGTTCGAGTTGTGCTGTCCCTCGCTGTCAACCTCTCATGGGACTTATGGCAGATGGATGTGAAGAACGCCTTTCTTCAAGGTGAACTTGATGAAGAAGTGTACATGACGCCTCCTCCCGGCCTTGAAGACATGGTCACACCCGGAAAGGTCTTAAGGCTGCGTAAGGCCATATATGGCCTTAAACAGTCTCCACGAGCTTGGTACCACAAACTAAGCTCTACTCTCAAGACTTATGGTTTTCAACGATCGGAGGCTGACCATACACTCTTCACGCGTCGCACCTCTATCGGTTGGGTAGTGGTGCTCATATACGTTGACGACATCATTGTAACTGGTGATGATAAGGTGGCCATTCAAGAGACCAAGGACTCACTCAAGGCGGCATTTGACATCAAGGACCTTGGGGAACTCAAATACTTCCTTGGTATTGAAATTTGTCGCTCGCCGGAAGGGCTCTTCCTCTCCCAACGCAAGTACACTCTTGACTTGTTAGAGGAGACTGGCAAGCTTGGTGTGTCGCCAGCCGCTACGCCTCTTGATGAAGACTACCAGCTCAAGCGAAAGGGGGAGAGCTTACGGGCAAAAGAAGGCCGACCTAAGGAACCAATGGACGAGCCATTCTTAGACGTCACACGCTATCGCCGGCTTGTAGGTAAGCTCATATACCTTACTATTACACGACCTGACATATCTTATGCTGTGAATCAGGTTAGCCAACATATGAAGGCACCAAGCAAGTACCAATGGAGTCAAGTCGAGAGGATCCTAAGCTATCTCAAGGGCAGTCCGGGTCAAGGAATTTGGATGGGTAAGAATGACAACACCGAGATCGTTGGCTATTGTGATGGGATTACAATGGAGACCACCTAGATAGAAGATCCACCACGGGTACTGCACGTTCGTCGGAGGCAACTTGGTTACATGGAGGTCAAAGAAACAAAAGGTGGTCTCATGCTCTAGCGCCGAGGCTGAGTATAGGGCTATGCGGAAGCTCACTAACGAGATGACATGGCTGAAGGGTCTTCTCAAGGACTTAGGCATCGAGACAAAGGAGCCAATGACCATGCACTGTGACAATGAAGCGGCCATCCACATTGCCACAAACTCGGTCTTTCATGAGAGGACCAAGCACATAGAAAGCGATTGCCACAAGGTGAGAGAAAAGATTGAAGAAGGAGTGGTGTTACCATGCCACACAAGGAGTCAAGATCAGCTAGCTGACATTTTCACAAAGTCTGCAAGCCCCAGGTTTGTGATCACATCTATAGCAAACTTGGGCTTGTAGACATTACACGGCCATGATCAAGCTTCTCTAATCCGTGGACAGCACACTCTTTTTCCCTTGACTTGGTTTTGTCCCATGAGGTTTTCTAAGTCAAGGTTTTTAATGAGGTGCTGCTTCACGGGTTCCAAGCTTAGCCATTTCATTAGGCTAAGCTTGAGGGGGAGTATTGATCAAGAGAATAAGCTTAAGGCAGCCATGGCCGTCCGTACGTCATCGGTCGCACAAATAAACCAATAAGGCCGAGTCACTCTAGTGTTGGTATGGAGAATGAGGAGGCCTTCTCCTTTAGGCCCATGAGAAGAAGGATCTAGAATCCCCTTTGTAGCCGTTAGAGGGAAGGCACAAGTGGAGTCACATGTTTGGTAAGACTCGCATGGGTCACTATCAACCTTGGGATCGGCTCTCTCTCTCTCCACCTATCCCTATCGTGTAGTAGGTCAATTTGTAAGGGGTGTAGCCCTAGTAACTTCTTTTCTATATATAGGTCTTAGTATTCCTTGTATTAACTACACTTATGGAATGAGAAGTAAAATATCTCTTTTCTCTATTCTCTTTGTCTACCGATCTCATTCTTCTTACCTAACCTTATCTCCTAATCTCTCTTAATTCTACTTTACTTATTCTAAAAACAACATTGACAAATAAAAAATTGAGGGTTTAACCCGGTATCACAAACTTAATTATATTTTACTAATTTCGACATGTCCTCTTTTATAACCATCTACTATATAACCATATTATATAGTATTTTTAAAAATATTATATATTCATAGTATTTTAAAATTTTATTAAGTTTATATATATATATATATATCAATTAAAATATTTAAATAAATGTGAATCGAAGTTCTTCTTACGTTAAGAATCAAAACTACATGTTTTAGAAAACAAAATACTCAAATTGTTATTTTTTGTTTGCAAAGGATTCAGAGATAGAATATCTTGAATACACAATAGAAAGTATGTTAAATATATCATAATATATGTTTCCATATTGATTATGCTGTTTTTAGTTAAAATGATATGTAAAATATTTGGGAAACAAAATCTGAAGTAATGCTATTTTTGAAAATTTTTTAGGGATTAAATTTGTAAATAATTTTTAATAAGTATAATAAATAAAAGGGTAAAACCCAAAATGTACTTAAAAAATGTATATATAGATTTCCAATTACACTGTACATACACAGTATTATTTTCTTGATAAATCTCAAAACATTTATGTATATGTATTTTGTGGAATAACAAAATATCTGTTTTAATTTTCCAAAATTTTGCAGTGTAGTTTTGTATCTTCTATTTATTTATTCTGATTAAATTTTAACTTATTTGAAAGCAAAAAAGAAACGGATTAAAATTTTTACTTAATACGCACTTATGTAAGAAATCATGCATAAACTTCCAAGTTCTATCCAAACCAGATTCTTTAACATCGCAAACCGTAAACAAAACAAATCAAACCAAAACATACATAACCAAACAACTCAAACCTCGTTTCCATTAATTAAGAAACAAAGTTCGATATATATGATCATCACAAGATTCACGGTGCTACAACAACGGAGGATTTGACGGCGGCGACCGGGAAATCCAAGAGCACGATCTTGTCGATGACGGCAGTGAAAGCGGCTGAGAATTCAACGTGAAGAGGATGGCTCGTGAATGCAACGTAACCATCTTTGTCATCAAGGTCATCGAGAATGCGTGTGTGAATCCTTGTCTAAGCATCTCGTGACTCTCTTTATCTTCTCCCCTAATTAATAATCAAATTAATCGTACGGTTCATTAGTTAATAGATCCAGAAAAATATTAAAAACAAAAAAAAATTAACAAATGACAAACCATTCAAAAGATTTGACAGTATCAATCTGAGAGACAAGGTTCTCCAAGCCTTTCAAGATCTCATCAACCTTTGTATCTTCCTTAAACTTCACAACCACCAAATGCTTAAACCCTGAAGTTGCCATTCCTTCTTCGTTAATTACTTTTTAGCTGCACTTACTTTTACATATACACACACTCATGTTGAAGCATTTCTTATATAGAGGTGGAGATTCCTATGTGTATGTGTGCACATGTGAACATGTACGTGTGAATGCACACGTGTGTGTGTCTGTACACATGTGTGTGAACAATAATGCTTTTTTGCTGTGCTTGATTTCAATGTACAATCTTCTGTCTGCTTCTGACATTACCTATATGACTCTTTGTCTCTGAATTTAAACATATTTTTTCTTTGTATGGCTTTCATTTGTTTTTGACAACTTGCATGTTTTGTCAGGTTATAATTTGTATTTCGAATTTCTAGTCCGAATTTTTAGGTTACGAATACTTTTTGACGTTAAGTGGGTTTGGATGTCTGTGTTCTCATCTCATTCACCAAATGAAGATAACTTGTGTAGCTGTGATGCATAGCCGCACTAGCTAGCTAGGGCGTACCACACGAAATCGAGTACGGTCGGAGATTTTTTTAAGTGAGAACAACATAAACAAAGTAACATGACTAGTCTAGAAAAACCAATTCCTATAACTTTGTTTATGTTGGGAGATTTGTTTCAGTTGTTTTTAGTAGGTAGAATATTAGTGGAATATAATATAACTTCATCAGCCATATTTTAATATTTTCATATTTTGAGCACCTTGTTTTAACCGCATTAACATACCAACCGAACTTATAGAATTTGGGCTAACTGAAGAGTTCAACGAGTTTATCTCATAAGAAAATACTGACGCTAATGGGTTAGAGCATAATTATTGGGAGGATGTTATAAGGGCATCTTTATAGGAGAAACTATTTTTGGTGTTCTTAGAGTAAATATATTATGAAAATAATGTAAGATTAGTAGTTAAGATCTTTTGTTAAAAAGTTAGTTATTGGGAGAACTTGTTTAAGATCATAAGATTTAATATATAATATTTTTAAACATATTACAATTATAAAAACTTATAAAATAACATTTAAATTGCAAACTTATAAAACTTTTACTAAAATTCAAAATACAATACTAAACTTTTATGAAACAAAAAAAACATTAAAGATAAAAAAAAAGACAAAAAAACATATTATTTAATTAAAGCACACAAATATTTTATTTAATTAATACATAGTTTCATGTCCAAATTTTAATTTGTGAAAAATTGTTTGCAAAAGATTGTATCCATTCACAGCTTGCCACGTCAGCTTAGAACTGAACCAAGATCAGTTTTACATCAAGCTGATCTTAGTGTTCTTATGCCACTATTCATTATATTTATAATTTTAATGGGCTAAGAACACCCCCATGTTCTCCCTATAAAGATGGCCTAAGGGGTTCTTAAATATTTTATGAATTAATTGTGTATTGTTTTGAATATAAGAATGATCTCTTAGATAAAATTTTATCTTCCATTGGTAGGTTCTAATTTTGGGTCTCTTATTTTTGAAATATATTTTTTTTTAAATTTAAATTTTTAAATAGAATAGAAGTAGTATAAATATGTAAACATTTAAGATTTTATAAAATTAGAAAATATTACATTTTAATTATTTTTTTACAAAGTTATTGCATTATAATCCTTTGTAGTATATATTTGAAACAATCAAACTGCCTTAAATGTATTCTATTCTTTGCACAAAACAAAGATAATTACTGGACATACTTATAAATTGAAAGATTTGTAACAAATGGACAAATTTTTCCTTGATTGAAACTGTTCTCACATCTAATATCAAAATCTTTAAATACAACCAACTAAACCATAAATGGAAAACCAAAAGTACAAACTAACACAACCAAATTTGAGAGCAGTCCAAAATGGTCGTCGATCAGCTAAGCTCAAATATAATCAAAACACTGATCTCTAATATCCCTGCACCATTTTAGAGAACTTCACGTTAGTCAAACCGTTTTGGAATCCAGTCACAACAAGACAACAATTTAAGGTCAACATGATCAGCAAGTAGAAGTTGTTTTATAATTTAAGACTTTTAAACAAGACATGTCCTTTATCCTATACTATCCTCAGTTATTAATAAATGAGGGCTGGATAAAGAACCTACATGTAAAAAGAATCTTGGGGATCAATCAAGATGGTAAAAAAACAAGTTACTCATTGATATATAACATGGATTCTTGGACAATACTATTATAACTCAGTTACATATTCAATGATGTAGTTGCACAACCTGAAATCATACAGCTGCATAAAAACCAACCTAGAACTAACGGTTCGGTTCAAGGAGAAACAAATTTCAGCACTTTGTTTGAGTTCAGATATAACAACAACATAGTAGAAGCCTGATGAAATAATCTCAAACATGATCCATATAAAAGCAACTAGTTTTTAGGTAAGCCCATCATCATAAGACTCTCTGACTAAACTCAAATCCGTCGCTAGTTTAAGAAAAACCATATCTCACATATCAAATCTTCAATCTTTTCAATAAAAATTGGGAAAAACATACTCGCTAGTGATGAAGCTGATGAACTCAGAGACGCATTCCTGAACATACTCGCTAGTGATGAAGTCAAGAACACAAATAGTTACAAAATCAGTGATATTGAAAGAGATATTGTTTTGACAAAATCAATTATATAACATATCCATTTTCAGACTTTATCTAAAGTTAACCAAAACGTCTCATCATTAGCTTACACAAATAGCAACACCAAAAACAACTAATCAGAAGATCTTGTTGAATCAAGTTAGTAACTTTAATTAGCATGGCGAGACATGAAGGCTGATGTTCATATATTTTACCATGTTTTCCCTTAGTTTATTCACATCTTTTGCATCTTTTTCTATCCATTTTCACCACTTTTGTGTAGCTTTAGGATTAATCATGCATTAGAGTGTAGTTGCATTGCATTTGCATCTTTTCATGCATAAACAGGTGATTTTGGAGCTTAAGGAGCATGGAAGCAATGGAGAAGAGATGTGAAGCAGTCATGAGGAGGAACAAGGAAGTTAAGGCTGAAGAACCAAGGTCCGGAGTCCAGCTCGACCAAGCACTCGACCGAGTGGGAGATGGACTCGACCGAGTGGAGTTGCACCAGGGAAGCCAGCTCGACCTGTCACTCGACCGAGCACTGGTCGAGTTGACCGATCCGTTGACCACTTTGACTTTTCCTATTTTTAGGGCTTCACCTTCCCACTATATAAGGCCTTGTACTGCAGCCACGAATCTAGTTTTTAATATCTAGATCTTTTAGTCCAACTTTTCAAACCTAGTTTTTACCTTTTTAGGAATTTTATTCCTTTTACCTTTTATTTTCTTTTTAGATTTTGTTCTTAAAGAAGAAATTCTTCATACTTGTTGGTTTAATAACTTTCGGGTATTAAGAATATGAGTTTGATTTCTTCTTTAAAGTTGTAGATCTTTATCTTATCTATCTAATAATGCAAGTTTCAATAATTTCTGGGTTTATGATTTGTTTGATCATGTCTTGCTGTGAGTAGTCATCTTAGGATCTTGAGGATGGTTAGGATGGATTGATCTTGTGGTATATCTGATTTGATCAAGCTTGATTGTTGTAGATCTCTCTAGGCTAGATGTTCTTAATGCTGATTCTATATCTGAGAGGGTAGGATCTGATCTTAAGCTTTTAGCATCACACCAATGTTTAAGAAGCATAGATAAGGCTAGATCTAGAGCTTACCATTAGGCTTGCTAAGAGATTAGAGGTCTTGTTTGGTTTGAGATGTATTGCTTAATGCCTGCTTGTGTAGATTCTTTTCATTGTGAGAGCAAGTCTAGGATTGCATAGGTTTGATTGTTTCTTGACCATGAGAGTGGGAGAAACTTGTCTTAGATTAGTATGTCTAGAGGTCAGCTCAAAGTTTGCTTGAGATTTGTTGATCAAGTTAGATTACCACAATGATCAGTTCATCCCATGAATCCATCCTCAGGAACCTTCTTTGTTTATTGAATTCTTAGTTTAAATATCACCGTTTGCTTGTTGTTTGATTTGATTTAGCATTGCTCTGTTTTTCTTGTCTTGCTCTGTTTCACGTTTTTGCCCAACTCGACCACCCACTCGACCTACACTCGGTCGAGTGCTGATCGAGCTGATCCCCAAATTTCTTGTTTATGTTTTGTGTTTGTCTTGCTTCATTCCAGTTTGATTTCCATTGCATTCACTTAGCATCTAGTTCATTACTTGTCTTGCATTAGTTCATATCTAGAGTTTACAGTTTCATTTCGTTCTTAGATCATAATCATTGTTTTATTTGCATCTAGTTCTTAGTTCTTGTAGTTTATTTTCAGATTTTATCATTATCATCATAGGATTGTTAGTGACAAACAATCATCACACTTGGCTTGACTTAGATTCATATACACATCTTGATTGTTCACAAGCACTCAGACTGGATTGACACCTCTTATACTGCAACTGCATAAGGGGAATTGAAACACCCATCATCATTCCATATCATACACTTTCACACACACTCACCATTTCACCACCAAAATAACATGTTTCAAAGGCCAAATCTTTTCAAATTCAGCATAACCAGAGATTAAGAAGAAAACATCTACTAATCATATGGATCATATCGGAACACCAAGAACCCTAATGAACTAACAAACATCAAATAACCCTAAATTGCAATCCAAAATCAAAGAACACTAATCATAAAACACTAATCATAAAACACTAATCGGGATTCAATCACTAGTTGTATTGAGAAACTTACCCTCGATTCCAATTGATTCAATCTCTTCCGATTGAGTGGACTCCAAATTCAAATCTTTGTCTTTTTGGGACTTCAATCGCATCTCCTCCGACCGCGACACAAAAATTTTATCGCGACTCAAAGAGAGAAAGGAAGAAAGAAAGAAAGAGAGAAAAAGAGAAACAAAAAAAGTATCACGACACAATTTTTTTTTTTTCTATTTTACTTTCGCCCAACCAAACAAAGACACGTGGCGTCTCTTAAATCCAAAGAGTCTATTATATAAGGGGATCTCTTCTGTTTTTCTTTCTTTCTGATTTATTTTTCTCCAAAATACACTATAAACCCCTAACAACCCCCTAATATACTACCGATAAACTTGCTCTTATATGCCTAGGTGAACTAGCTATAATCGTATCACAAAAATTTCATTGTAGTTGAATTATTTTATTGTCATAACCAAAAATAATATAATTTTATCCAACTTTTTCAATTACTTTAAATTTATATTTTATATAATAAAAGAAGGTTTTTCTAACTTTGCCTAACTATGTGACATTTGGCACTCTACTTTGTGACACATGTCATTTTTATTACTTTTAAATTTAACAATCTATTTTTTTTATTAGACTTTATTTTATTTGTATCTGGTGTATAGTTTGTTAAAAAAATTTGTTGTATAGTTTGCTTTTTGATTTTTTTTCCAACATTGTAACAAATATATCTTTCTTCCATTTTTAAGTTTTAACATCTAATATATTATAATAAAATCATACAACATAGAACCTTATAAAACTGATCACCCCAACTAAAAATATAAACATATTCAAACTAAATAAAAATAGAAAATGGTTTCATACTTTTAAAGTAAAAACTGAAACCAAATTAATTTATGATAGACTAATTTAAAAATATATAAAATTTTCTAATATATGTATTCAATAATCATATATAATGTATTAAAGACACAACTCAACTTTGTATTTAATAGTATCATATAAGTTACAGTTTGACTGTCTTTAAAACATATATGTACTAACAAAAATTGGTATCATAACATAATTGTTTTATCTCCCCCATGAAATAACAGAAAACAATAGTTTCAAAATATAATTTATAGCTAATTGTACTATTTATTTTTAAATGATTAGAAATAGAGACAATTTATATAAGAAAGAAATATCTACATTAAACTTGACACACTTTTATTTTCATGAATTTTAATAAAAAAAAATTAGTCAGATTTAGAGTATAAATTTGTTTTGTGATATTGTTTTAATAAATTATTTTAAAATTGACTTATCATTCTATAAAATTATTTGTTGTTAACTATTATTCTTAGACATGAAAATAAAATTAATATATAGGACAATATAATTTATCTATCAAAGTAATTAAGTAAGGTCTTACACTTTTTTCTAGAATACTTATCAGTTTTTTTTCCAAAAAAACCAAACTATAAATAAAAAAATTTATCTTAATTATTTAACAAACAGACCAAATTTAATTAACTTTGCTGTAACTAATTGTCCTATTACTATATGATAGACTAATTCAAAATACCTCACATTATATAAAAAACTCACATTATATTCAATAATCATATATAAAAACTCACATTATATTAAATAATTATATATATTTTACTAAAGATACAACTCAAATTTTTATTTAATAGTAATTTATAAGTTACAGTTTAATTGTCTTTAAAACATATACATGTACTAAAAAAACATAATCGTATCATAACATAATTGCTTTATCACCTTACGATATAACAGAAAACAATAATTTCAAAACTTAATTTATTGTTAATTATACTATATATTTTTAAATGATTAGAAATAGAGACAATATATAGAAAATAAAAAATATTTTAAATTTTACATACTTTTCTTTTCAAGAATTTTTATAAAAACTGGTTAAACTTATAGTATAAGATATTTGTTTTGTGATATCGTTTTAATAAGTTATTTTAAAATTGACTTATCATATATAAATTATATTATGTTAACTATTAATTTTAGATGATGACAATAAAATTAATATATAGGACAACATAAAATTATCTATCAAAATAATTAAGTAGATCTTACGCTTACCTTTCTAGACTACTTATCAGTTTTTTATTATCAAAAAAAAAAAAATTAAAATTTTTAATAATATAATTTATCTTAACTATTTAAAGAAAATAACATATTTAATTAGCTTTGCTATAAGTAATGGTCTTATTATTATAATAAGTTAGTAACATACTGTTTAAATAATTTCAACAATACATTGTAATCAAAAATATTTAGTAATATGTACTTTAACTTTCCTCTTTTTCATGACCCTTCTATGAAAAACTATATAACATATATAAATTATAAAATTGTAGTTGAACCGTATTATTATGAATATTATTTTTAAGACATATATTAACAATTACATGTGTATGTTTCATATATAATTAAATAACTACTTCATTTTATATTTTAAGTTAATAATACATACATACAATACGCATCGAGTGGACTACTTTCTAGTATTCTCGTACTAATGTATCTATGCCACATTCTATGTACCAATTAGAAATACAATTATAGTAGCATCATGTCTAATACATAAAATATTCTTGGATATATTCGATAGTACTTTCAACCTAAGTTTCACAGTGAATTACAATAAAATTTTTTTTTACAGAAGTAATATTTTTCTAAACACTAAAAATATTCGTCAGCGAGGTTAGTTTCTCGTTTGAGGTTACCAAGACATCATATTTCCTTTATTAAAAAACTTTTGATTTTCCCAACCGAATAATCTTACCATTAGTAAGAAAAACAATAGACCGTTAATAACTACTTAACGTCTCTCATCGATAATGACAAAAAAATTAACGCGTGATAAGGTTGGTTCAATCGTTCTCTATGGCCATGTATTGATTTTTTTTATTTGGAAACATAATTATGAAAGATTTAATGGCGACATAAATATTGGTCACGGAGGTGTTTTAATTTATTTTATGGTGATGTCGAGAAATGATTCCGTCAAGTACTCTCAAGTCTTAATTCTTAAGTCTCATTTGAGAATGTCCTACAACAAGGCGTACCCACGAGAACTGAAAATAACCACACATAGATTTTTTTCTTTTCTTTTGTAATATTCTCCGTATACATGCATGTATTCGATCAAACCTCGAATATATCAGTTGTGAAAAGAAAGAAGGTATTCATAATGGCAAGCCGGCCGATATTGTTATAGAAAAAACAATAATAATTTATAAGATCAAAGCTTGAAATAAAAGAACACCTTTCTTATTGATTTAGAAAACTTCTCAAAAACTAAATCTCTCAAGTCACATAGAACACCTCTCTATTGATCCTTACATATATATATAGTGAATTAGACAACTCCTAATTTTAATAGGATTATAACAAAAAGCCTTATCTAAATAAGTTTCTCCTTATCTAAATCTTGTTTGTGTATCCTTGACCCTTATCTCCTTAAGTTCCCTCTTAAGAGATAACTTCTATCACAAGTTGGAATTATCCAACATTCTCCCCCTTAATTCCAACATGAACTTTGGGAAGCTTGATCTCTTCAACTCCAAGTAAACTCCTCATTTCCTTGAACTTAATCCGTCCTAGAGGCTTTGTAAGAATGTCGGCCTTCAGTTCTTCTCCTGGCACATGATCAACTTCAATTTATCATTCTCTACACATTCTCGAATGAAATGGTACTTGGCAAGCATGTGTTTTGTTTTCCCGTGAAAGACTGGGTTCTTGGTTAAAGCTATGGCTGCCTTATTATCAACTCTAAGCAGGATCTTCTCTCCTTGTAAGCTTAGTATCTCACTCAGCAACTCTTTCAGCCAGATAGCTTGTTTGGCAGCCTCTGTAGCGGCCATGAATTCTGCTTCACACGATGAAAGTGCCACAGTCGGTTGTTTCTGTGTTGTCCAAGTAATAGGTGACGATCCGTAGTAAAACACGTGACCTGTGGTACTCCTCCCATCATCAATATCAATGTTGTGATTGCTGTCACTATACCCAGTAATTTTCCTCGATCCATCTTTCCTGAAAAACAAACCATAGCTTGTTGTTCCTCTTAAGTACCTTAGAACATGTTTAATAGCCTGTCCGTGAGAAACTCTTGGACTCTGCATATAACGGCTAAGGACACCAACAACAAAGGACAAATTCAGTCTTGTGTGGAGAAGGTATCTCAAACACCTAATGGTTCTTCTATACCTTGTAGCATCTATTTCTTTCTCTTTCTGCTTTTGACAAACTCTGTCCCGGCTCCATCGGTTCATGAGTCAAATTGCAGGAACCCATCCTTGCACCAATAAGAATCCCTTGAGCGTATGCTTCTTGCTTGATTCTTATTCCATCTCTTCCTTGAAAGACTTCTATGCCAAGGTAATATGTTAGCTTCCCCAAATCAGACATCTCAAATCTCCTTGACATGTCTTCTTTAAACTGCTTAATGATCTTGAGTGAAGTTCCTGTTACAAATAGATCATCAACGTAGATGGCTACAATCAAGAACTCATTCTTCTCTTTCTTGCAATAAACTGTTGGTTCCTTCACACACTTCTTGAAACTCATCTCTTTAAGAACTTGATCAAGTTTTAAGTTCCAAGCTCTAGGAGCTTGACGCAGTCCGTATAAAGCTTTACGCTTATATACTCGATCTCTTCTCCCTTCTTCTCGAACCCCTCAGGTTGAGTAACATAGACCAATTCCTTTAATTCACCATTGAGAAAAGCTGTCTTTACATCTAGGTGGTGAATCTCCCAACCTCTCGTTGCTGCAAGTGCTATTAGTAGCCTTATAGTTTTGACTCTACCGGAGCAAACACTTCATCGAAATCTATACCTTGTTGTTGCACATATCCTTTTGCAACCAACCTCGCCTTGTGCTTATTCACCGAACCATCAGCTTTTCTTTTGAGTTTAAAGATCCACCTAACTCCTATAGGTTTCACTCCGACTGGTTTGTCCACAAGCTCCCATGTATTGTTCCTTATGATCGAATCTATTTCAGCCTTCATAGCATCGATCCATTCTTTAATCCTTCCAGCTTCAAGGTAGTTTTCTGGTTCTCCATCTATCGTCAAGAACAAACTGCAGCTTTCTGCTTCTGCAAATAAGACATAGTCACTGAGATGTCTTGGTTTTGTTACTACACGACCAGACCTGGTTACCAAAGGTTGTGCTACGGCAGCCTGTTGTTGTACTACTGCAGCTTGTGGTTCTTGAACTTGGTTCTCAACAATCTCGTCATCCTCATTGTCTTCTTCTTCCTCTTGATTACCATGATTAGCATCTTGGTCTGCATTTTGTTGGTTGTTTTCTTGACCATTGTCATGTCCACCACCATCTTCTATAAAACCTTCTTGAAAAAGCCTAAACATACCAGGTTTTCCATCATCTGACTTGTTTCTCGTAGATGACCAATCCCAAGTCTTGCTTTCATCAAAAATCACGTCTCTGCTGACAACTACTCTCTCAGCAATAGGATCATAGAGTCTATAGGCCTTAGAACCTGGTTCTGTTCCAAGGTTAATCACTCTCCTCGATCTATCATCCAGCTTCTTCAACTGTGGTCCATTGATCTTTGCGTATGCGACACAACCGAACACTCTCAAGTGTTCTATGTTTGGTTTCTTGGACATGAAACATTCATAAGGAGTTTGACCATTTAGTGCTTTTGTAGGAACTCGATTAATGAGGTAAGTTGAGTGCCGTACAGCTTCTCCCCACATATCATTCGGAATCAACATCCCCTTCATCAAAATTCTTGTCATCTCCATCAAAGTGTGGTTCCTTCTCTCAACCACACCATTCTGTTGCGGCGTATACGGCCCTGTTAGGTGTCTGGCTACACCAATTTCCTCACAGAAACGATTGAACTCTCCTGAGGTAAACTCTCCTCCTCTATCAGTTCTGAAAGTTTTGATGGCTAAACCACTCTGTTTCTCAACAAACTCCTTGAAGCGTTTAAAACGATCAAACGCTTCACTTTTTCCCTAAGCAACATTGTCCACATATACCTAGAGAAATCGTTAATTAAGACAAAGAGTAGCGGTTGTTAGCCGGTGTTGAATGTGAAATCGGACCACACAAGTCTCCATGTACCAGTTCCAAAGGCTGTGATGCACGGAAACTTTTTTCCGGGAGCGATCCTCTTGTCTGCTTCCCAGCTAAGCAGACCTCTCCACATACCCTGCTCGTGTATAGTGCTTGGTGTACCTTCAACCATATCCTTCTGTACCATGTTCTTCATAACATTGAAACTGACATGTCCTAACCGAGCATGCCAACGCCGTGTAGCCTCATCACTGTCGATCTGTAGACACATCGGTAAACTAATCTCCATCCGGGTCTTGTATAAGCGATTTGGTGATCTGATAACTCTTACAAGCAGCCGTCCACATGGGTCTAGAAGTGTTAGAAAATCCTTCTTCATGTTCACCTCACACCCTCCTTCTGTTGCTTGTCCTAAACTCAATATGTTGTGTTTGAGATCAGGTATATAATAAATCTCTTTGAGTGCTCGTATTTCTCCTGTTTTGCAAACAAAGTTAATAGTTCCCTTCCCAACAATGTCAACATATGTGCCATCACCAAACCTCACTTTTCTTAATCCTTTCATCCAAACTGCAAAAGAATTCTCTGTTTCCTGACATGTGATTACTTGCTCCATTATCTAGATACCAAACACTTGCATTGCCTTTGTTGATATCTTAGTTCTCCGGAATCACCTTGTCTTCATTGAGGAAAACAACTTCGTGCATATAGAGTCCATCTGCTTCTTGTGTCTCATTTAGGTTTGACTCTTGATTATGATTCTGTATCGGCTTGTTGGTGCAAGTCGTCGCATAGTGTCCAGGTTTGTCGCATCTCCAACAGATTACTTTGGATAAATCCTTCTTCTGTTGTTTTTGATTCTCTTCCGTGGTTTCTCCTCCTTTGTTTTGGCTGTTGAATCTCCCTCGACCCCTGCCTTTACCGAAACCACCTCTGCCAGAGTTACCTCTACCGTAGTTGCCTCTGCCTCTGGATCCTCCTCTAAAACCTCCATATCCTCCACGATTATTAGAGGTGTTAGTAAACATCAGCTTGCCTTGGTCTTCGACTGTCTTTACTTCGCCAATTCGTTCTTCATAAGCCTTTAACCTCCCAACTATGTCTACAAACGGTGTTGTGTTTAAGTCGAGGACTTGCTCTAGGGGGCTACCATGTGTATAAATTTTTCTCTAGGTAAGCCTGTTAGAAACTTCTTTACCAACTTTGGTTCTTCAATGTGCGCTCCCAAAGAAGCTGATTGCGATAAAAGCTCTGAAATCTTGCCTGCAAAGTCATCCACCGAATCTGTTTCACTCATCTTCAAACGTTCTAGTTCTGCTAACAAGGTTTGAAGTCTTGCCTCCTAACACGCTCCGCTCCTTGGTGATGTGATCGCATGGCTCCCCAAAGAGATTTGGCTGAATCTTGCTCTCCTATTTGCAAGATAAGTGAC